>JAQJAA010000001.1:2187500-3611676 GCA_028827535.1 Penicillium sp. DV-2018c
GTACAGTAATCATACAATGAAAAAGGAAAAAAGGACTGATGGGGAAGAAGAGAAAGAAGAAACATCTGGGAGAAAGAAGCTCTTATTTATACCCCTGGACAACAAGAAGATCAATGATGCCCCTCTGTTTGATTGGTTGATCTCAGGATGCTCTGATCGACGAATTAGGAAAGAACCTCTTTGTTCTTTCAATAGCAAACAACAAATATTACACACAATAGAATCAAATCTCAGGAACGCACCTTCCCCAAGTAACTTCAATGCGTTCTAGGCATCACTCGTTCTCCAGAGTAGCTCAGCTTTTGTCCAATCATCATTACGGAATTTCCCGACAACCAAAGTCGCTTCCCCTTCGATCATTTGGTTTATTTCTTCTTTACTTCCCCTCGCTAAACGTAGAAGTTCCAGCTTTCAGCGGCTTGCCGTACAGCAATACTGGTCTCTGTCCAAGGTCTCTATAGACTATACCCATAGAATAACTTGGGCTATCCCAAGCCACCGCTTGTGAAATCGGCGCTCAGGGTTCCACTGCCAAGAAGAACTTGATGTTCCGTGTGCGGAGTAGCTTCCAAATTCCAGGACGATGCTACATACTTTCTTGTCGAGGAAGTGATAATAGGTTGCGGGGTGTTGGGTGACGGCAGGCCAGGTGACTGACTTCCCCCAGTGCATGTCTCTCTTCCAATGTCCATAGCTCCTCAGATAGGAATGTCACCTTCTTCCACTCAGCCTTGACAATGGTAGCACGTCCTGCTTATCAATCCGGGCAATAGGAAGTGAGGTCGAAGTAATTTCTGAAAGTATTCTTTCTATTTTTCGCGTTTCCCGACGTACTTTTCATCGTTCATCATCGTTTTCATCATTTTATCATCGAACACATGTCACAGAATATCGAGCTACGACAAAGAGGCTCCCAGTTTGCGACATACGTCAATAGGCACCAAGTGCCAGTCGACACTGACGTTCTCGAGTTGTTGAAGCAGTTTCCCGTGCTAAAAGGCTCTTCCCCACAGACACGCACAAGATCAAGGCCAAAAGGAAAGCCCCACTACCCGCCAGAGTGGGTCGTGGACAAGCCAAATTCAAGGCCGAGCTTGCTGCTTTCATCAAGAAAGCTCGACCACTACTACTTTCTACGGAATGAGACGGGATACCAAGGGTGCCAGACCGATTCCCCGACGAAGAAGTCGAAGCAGCGAGGGTCAGCACCCCAAGACAAAGGAGATCCACGAGTGCTCCCACGACAGCCACTCCGACGAGCAGGTTCATCGAAAGAAACGTTCGTATAACCGGTGGCGCGGCGGGGGCCTTACGCAGTATCATCCCCACAAAGAAACAGGAAAAGACCATGGCGACGAACCAAGTTTCATCATCCAGCTGGGTATTATACCACTGCTCGGCTCGTCCCAAAAGGCATAGATGAAAGCGTCTCGCGAACGAGCTTTTAGTGTAATTTGGCTTTGCCATCTTCGCTGCCTGTATGAACGAACTCACGTTATGATAGACCTTCTGCTTGTCTTGGACTTTGGAAAATGGCAAGTCCATCCTAGGATCGAAGTATCCCAGCTCTCGTGGTTTAAAATCATCCAAATCTCGCTCGAATGAGGAACTATCTTCCGACGTGGCATAGCGACGACGGTCGCGCCTTCGCGGCTTTCTTCTTCTCCTACGGCGGCCGTCGTCAGAGTCCGACGGATCTGGATCCGTGTCTGGGTTCTGCTGCCTGCTGGGTACGAAGTCCAAGACAAGCAGAAGGTCTATCATAACGTGAGTTCGTTCATACAGGCAGCGAAGATGGAAAAGCCAAATTACACTAAAAGCTCGTTCGCGAGACGCTTTCATCAATGCCCCTTGGGACGACCGAGCAGTGGTCTAAAACCCAGCTGGATGATGAAACTCGAAGTCGTCTGCGTTCAATCCGGAGCATGAAGGAGTGGTATAAACTTCTTAGCGAGAAGTTTTCCACGAACATCGGCGACGCTGTGAGGGATTTCCAGGCCCTTCAGTATACGCTATGGGACGTGTATGAACGACATGACCCAGCTGATTTCTTACAGAACGTCGTTATCCTGGGCCAGGAGTCAAACATCGCTCCGACATCTAATACTCAGGCGGTGTCGGCATATAACAAACTGCATGTCTCGTTACAACTGTGGCTAACAAAACCGAATCAAGATACCACTATGACATCGTTCATGAGACAAGTAGACGACGTCAAAGGTCAGTGGTACAAGACTCAGATAGGAATGTCTCCTTCTTCCACTCAGCCTTGACACGGGGGAAGGAAATATCGTAGCATAAGACCATGTAGTATACAAAGCATGTTTAACCAGTACATACAGCATTCGGGTGATGTCACATGGCGGGGACCCACGCGGCACCCGCGGCCCGTAACCTTATTCACGACATGCATATGCAGGCATTCACAATGAAGATCGAATCTGCAAATGTACATGAAACAAATCTTGAATATATATTGTAGTGGGAGAACTGCGCCATCGTGGTGAAATGATCGGTGAGGTGTACGGATAACTCAGCATTTGTGATATAAATTGGAAGGCTTCGTCGCGCAGATAGGACAGAGACACAGACACACTTCGCCTCTTCTAGATCACCCCTGTGTTCTCCTCTCCTGTAGTCCCACTACTCCTAGTGGCGGACCTGGTTTGCAGACAGGTTTGCGTTTCTCGCTCTTCAATATGTAAGCTGGCATATCAGAAGAAGTGGATGCATAGCTAGTGCTAGCATCAGACATCATGCGTATAGAGACCTTGATCAGACACCAATCTTTACGCGGCAACTGCTGAAAGCTGGAATTCTCTACCTAGCAAAGAAAGGTAAACAAGAAATTAAGCCAAAAACTCAAATGGGAAGCAGCCTTGGTTGTCGATAAATCTCTGTAATGATAATTGAAGCAGAATAACCTTGGGGAACGTGCGTTCTTGAGAATTCTTTGTTCCATTGACGAGTTGGTTGCCTGAGACTGTGCTCGATTTGTTGTTTGCTATTGACAAAATGATTGTGGTTTCAGTCGAGAACAAAGAACTGGTTCTTTCCTAATTCGTCGATCAGAGGATCCTGAGATCGACCAATCAAACACATGGGCATCATTGATCCTGTGGTTGCCCAGGAGTATAAATAAGGTCTGCTCACTCTGCGAATGTTTCTATCTTCTCTTCTTCATCTTCATCAGTTTCCATTATTCTTTCATTGTATTACATCAAAGTACACAATGAAGCCTACCAGCAAAAGCGAGGCCTTTTCCAACGCCTCGAAGGTACAACCCTCGTAAGTCGAATCAGCTGTGATACCTTGATGGTGCCCGTTCCCTGCATGTGCCTTGACGCGTCTCTTGGATTGTCCTCGATAATCTTTGCGATACCTGTTTGGTCATATCATCTATCCATACACACATCCATCCACACATCCATTCATCTGCCATCTATTCATCCTTCATGGCATCCTGTCTGACAACCTCTTAGCACAATGGAGAAGAGAGAGGGACCGACCCTCCCTCAGGGAGCCCTGCGCCGGAACGGGGTGATCCCCTTCCAGATGCTGCCGCCAGTTTCCTCGGCGACACATCTGGACACCCCCGCACACCCTAAGGAGCAGAAGCGTCTTGGTGGCCCGCTCCCAGGGGTCACCCCAAATACTGCCGCCAATGCTGCGACTGTGGAAACCACCGAGCCCGCGCCTAAGAAGCGCCTCTGTGGCCCTTCCCCGTTCGCCACTTTAGGAACCGCTGCGCGTCAAAGCGGTCTTGATTCCCTCTCTTCATCACTCTCTACCACCGACAGCCAGGGTCCTCCGCACGGGATCACCCCCCTGGTGGACCCCGTCACAGCCCGATCTTCTTCTTTCCTTATGGGCCCCGTCACAGCCCAACCCCCTTCTTTCGGATCCTCCAACGTCCGAAATGAGCGCATCGTCTAACCTCGGCGATCTGAGACTGGCCCCTCTGAGGCAGTTTCCATCAGCATTGTCCCCGCCAGCCAGCAGCTTCAGCAACCACAGCGTGAGACCAGCGCGCTTGACGACAAGCTGGCTGGTGCCAAAATGACAATCGCTCGACAAAAGATCAAGAAGGCTGGCTCCAAGCGAAAGGAGTCGGCCACGGAGCCGAGGATCCACTACGTCATTCCCCGAAAGAGTGCCCGCTACCAAGATCCCCAGGAGATCGCAAAACTCTCAGTCAACTTCGATTTCCTCGAGGCCCGCTATAGGGAAGTCAAGAGGACTTTGGAGGAGGCTGAGGGCAACACAATTGCGCTCTTCCAGTGGCATGGCAAGTACGGGAGGGACGTGGAGGCTTGGACGGCGCAGTCAAACCTCGTGGAAGAGGTCGGTGACACGGACCTTCGTGGGCGCCATATCAACGGACACAACGTCATCGAGCTCCTGGCAAAGGAGAGCGAGTTGCTTAGCAAGGCCCTTCTCACGGGCAGGCAGAAGCAAGCACAGCCTGGGATGCCACCCACAAAGGTTACGACCCGATCGACTCCACGAGGTTCGCAACCTACCAAACGACTGAAGCACGCAAGAGAGGTCAAGACATGCTCGTTGGCACCTACCAAAGCCGCTGACCGCGCCGCTCGTCCGACCCCACCCAATCAGCCGCAGGCTGGGCAGGAGCGGTGACGAGCCTAGCGCAGGTGGGAGCAAAGCCAACGAGGCCACGACCCAGGTTGAGCTGACAACGCCCAACAATGGCTCCGACGGTGCCCTGATCCCCGCACCTGTCACCGCCATTTAGGAGTCATTGGAGGCAGGCTCATCCATGGACGGGGTCGAGCCCACCTCTGCCGTGCTTCAGGAGTTCATAATGAACACCCCGACAGTTCCTCAGCGAGTGGAGGAAGATGACATGATGTTGGATCCCGCCGACCACCAGATGGCGGAGTTGAATCGACCTCAGGATGGGTCACAGTCCGGGGAAGATTTGCCTCTGCCTGAAGGAGACATGGAATTGGACGCGACCAAGGAGTACCTTAAGACGCTGTGGACGCCGATTCACGAATCGGTCATCGTTCAGCAATATCCACAGGCACCACAGGCAGTTCTGTGTGCGCCAGCTGTATTGCAGCCGACACAGAATGCCGTGAAGTACGAATACCCTTGGGCCGCCCATCCACAAGGAGAAAAGCGCATGGGGCCCGCGGAATGGAACGAATGGACAGAGCGCAAGCAGCGCGTCACCAGAGACATGGTCGTCAAGGCAGGCTCTGAGCTGCTTGCTCGGATTGACAAGTCTCAGCCAATCCCACCCACCGCGCAAGTCGCAGAAGAAACGGTCCGCAAGGCCGGTTCTCTGTTGCTTGCTCAGGATGAGTCAGTTCGAGACCAGCCTGTCCAATCCGTCCGTATACCAGCCCCGGCGTCACCAGTCCCAGAAGTGCACATCGAGAGCATCCAGACCAAGGAGGCGTCAACTCCGGAGGTTGTGAGCCAATCCGCTGTTCTGCAGCCAACTCCCAGCGCTCCGGAGACCTCCGACCAGGTCCCTCTCGAGGCAGCTATGAGTGTGCCAGCTGTTTCGCAGCCAGCTCTAGCAGCCAAATCTCACCGAGTGCGCTTCGCGACTGGTCCGACCATCGATGGAAGTGCCAACCCAGGCAACCGTGAGTGAGCCCGCTGGTCGCATGCCGGCTCGGACTGTTTTGGAAGTCAAGAAGGTCGCCACCGATGTAGTTGTGAGTGGGCCTGCTGTTCTGCAGCGGGTCCCAGCTACCTCGGAGCCTTCGACCCAAGCAGTCACGAGTCCGGTAACCCAGCCGACCCAGGTTGCTATGGATGGCATTGAGAAGGTCGACAAAACGATACCCTTCTTTTTTTTTTTCATGTATGTCCCTGTGTGCCCTATTCCTCATGCCCTAGGTACGGAGTACTTCACATCCTTACCTGAGCTACTCGCCTATCTCCTATCCATTACTCTGCTATGCCCTGTTCCTATTTCTGTGTCTTTTGCCCTTCGCTTTCTCCCTTTCCCACCGTCTTCCCCAACGATGATTCCCGCCCCAACTTCGCTTTTCTGCAATCGCTGCGGTATCATTTCACCTTTCCATGACCTGCCTCCTCATAATGTTCGGCTGGGAAAACTCGCTATATCTGGCCTACAACTCTCTCTACCCAGGGAGGGAGGTTGCCATTCACGCTGCATCGGACCCAGTTCCTGGTTCGTTTAGCCTTGCGATGACGATCAATAAGTCTCAGGGGCAGTCCCTCGACATGTTGGTAGACTTACGTGTCTCTCCTTATACGCATGAGCAACTCTATGTAGCCTTCTCGCGCACCACTGCTGCGGATCAGGTTGTTCGGAGAGGACGATCAGAATCGCGAGGTCAACAACGTCGTCTTCACGTCGAGGAACGGCTGTAAGACCTCACGGCAGATGACGTTGTTGACCTCGCGATTCTGATCGTCCTTACTGAACAAAGCTACTACCTGATCCGCAGCAGTGGCGCGCGAGAAGGCTACGTAGAGTTGCCCATGCGTAAGGGATTGTTGTGATGATCTGGTCTGATCTAAAATTTAGAGGATGCTCTGGATGAACTTGAATGGATTAAACGTCTTGAAGCCCGTGATACTTCGAGACCTGGGGGCATATCTATATCCCTGATTCGTTCCTGTCTCCTTCTCTGGAATTTCCTGACTCTGGGGTATTCGAAACCCCATCGTTGGCTGTGGTTCCAACTAGATAGCGCGCCCCCATGACGGGAACTGTAGCAACACCATAGCAACCATTATTTGGAAACCAACAGCTTTCTGGAGCCTGCAGATCGACCATGCAGCATTGTTCGAAGTTCCCATCTGGCAGAAAGTGGAAGTGTGAGGTGATCTTGAAATTTACTATCTACCAATTCCCACACTCACTGAATTATTGATTTTGATCTTCGAAATACGGGTTCTCATCTGAAAAATCACCATCTCGCCCACTGACCAGAGGGGACAGGGAGGAGGCCGGGGAAAGAGATGACCACGGTGGCGACCTGGCTGCTAGATTCAACCCCAGGCCATGGATTTCCGCAGGCCCATATCGAGGTACCGCGCTAGATGGTGTGCCTTTGGCGGCAGGCCGTGAGTCAGACCGTCCACGTAGACCAACTCGGGCAATCGCGCGCTTTAGCATATCCCCAGAAGCATCCAGTGCAATGAGGAAGCGGGCCAGCTCCGCACACAGCTCCCAGTCCTCCGTCTGAGAGGCGAGAGCAATCAACCGAACGACATATTCTTCGATGCGACCGTCATTCCCCTGCTCCTCCTCGTCCTCAAAGGCTTGCAGCACAAGAAGGTAACCAACTGCGGTTTTGAGGGCGTCAAGTTTCAAGGCCTGTTCGAACAGGTCCTTGGGTGGAGGCAGGTAGGTGAAAAGTGTTCGCCAGGATCGGAGCTCGGTCTTGCGTGTGCATTGCACGACGATATCAAGGTACTCCCTGACCGGCAGAGACGCTTGAAGGAAACCGATGACAGTGGGGAGAAGTGGTTCCCTTCGCTCTTGTGGATTCGAACTCTTGTTGGCTCGACTGGCAATGTCTACTTCGTCATCCAAGACGTGATGAAGCAGGATCTCTAGTCCATGGGCAAAATAAGACAGATGAGAGAAGTGACGACAAAGAGCAAGGGCAGCAGCTGTGCCAATATTGGTAAGGCCATATTGGAGGATATCCGGGAGGAAAAGGTGCGTCTGGGACATACAAGTAAGCAGGGAAAACGAAGTTTCAGAGAAAAGATCACCTACCCTGATAGCAAATTTCAGAACAGTAAATGTCACGTCGCGCCGTTGGATCATTTCTGATTCAACGCCGAGCACGATGCCCTTGTTCAGCAGCACAGACAGTGGATAAAAGTCTAGGGGGATACTGATTGGATCTGGCACAGTCTCCTCCCGCAAAACATCCTCAACATCGTTCCAAGCTAGCAAATCGTGGCCACGGAACATCCATAGCGAATCCCTGAGCGACAGGCTGTTGTGAGGGGGCTCCAGTGCCATATCAACCGAAGGACTTGCGGGCAGGGTTTCATCGACCTGCGGTGAAAAATTGAAGGATAACTGGTCACGCATCAAGATGTAATACTCCACATCATGGGATACTACGCGCATGTCGTATTTGAGATCGCCAGCGTCCGACACGGTGGGCTGCAACAGGACCAAGTTTCCGTCGACGAGAAGAAGAACGGATGCGACCTTCACGTCTTGCGATGGCTCACCATTGCCTGCTTCTCTGTCAGTACAGGACTTTGCATGGAAGTCCAGCTGAGAAGAGAACAATATCACTTACGCATTTGCTCCTCAGGTAAGACCCAGCTGATTGATCGGACACGAGTTGGTGCACGGACAATGCCATTGAACGCGATCTGCCCAACTGGGACGAGGGTTATTTGAGGTTGTGTCGAGTTGATGATATAATGGTACAGAATGTTATCGTAGGTATAGACCAGGAGAGAATCCTCCCCGGAGGGGCCAATGAACACAACCGGGGATGGTAGAAATTCGGTGAACATGATCGAATTGTTACCAAGAGAAGCCTCGCGCGAATACAGGCGGATCTTTCAAGTCAAGTTAGCAATTGTCTAACCTCAATGCAGATTGGAAAAGTAGGGTACCTCGTATGACCCGTCGCTTTCGACTGCTGCAATCAGTATATGACCGTACCAACACATGCCTCCCCGCACCGCAAACGAATTCTCTGCCTGTGAGTCTTCAAATACTTTCCATCGTCCGCTGTTGATACTGTAGTGTGCGAGACCCCGTCGACCTGCGATTGCGACATACCGTCCATCTTGGGACACGACGCAAGATCGAATCGGCCACTGTGAATGGAGATATGCGGGAGGGTATTGGGCGTGATGCCACAATGAGTCCTTTCCTGAGATCGTCATGAGATCTGGGAGATCATGCCCTCGGTACAGAATGAACTCATTCCCCGTTTGCAGCAGGCCTCGAGCCAAGTTTGCAGACGAAAAGCAACCAGTCAAGGCACTGCGGGCTGTCTCCAGCACCCACAAGCGACGGTCATTCCGACCAGACAGAATGATATCTGACCCACCACCAATCCAACATCCATCCGTAACTCCGGTCAACCAATACTCACCGTTGGTCCTCGCCAACTTCGAGTCCACCGAGAAGCTATTCCCCCCGGCCTTTCCAAAGACGCTCCATATCGCCCAGCCATTTTCGAACCCGGCAAAGAGACAATACCCATCTGGGGAATAGCTCAAGAAAGTCAGAGCACCAGTGGTAGCAAGTGTTGCTGGCAGATGGAGCTTTTGCGAAAGTGGGATGTTGCCCATGTAATCCTTCGCAGTGTAAACTAGGACCTCCCCGTTGGAGCAGCTCACTGTTAAAAGGGAGAACCGGGCATTTACGGTCACCTTGAGCGCCTTTTCTCTGTCATCCTTCGGGTCGTGGAAGCAATGTCCATGGAACAGACTTTTTGCTTCATGATCTTGCTGTGTCCCAAGGTCTCGTTGTACGGCATACGCTTGGCCACTGCTGGTAATCCATATGAGAAGATTCATTGCACGATCATAAACCATGTCCACCATAGAGACCTTTTTGGGGATCCCCAAAATGCGACTCAATAACTCTGAGGTCGTCTGGGTTGTACCCGCCTCAGGCGTCCAGCGAATGCATTGTATGGCCGGTGGTTTCACTGTGGCGACCACAAGTTCTTGGTCCAGCGCCAGCGCCTTGACGATTCCAGACTCAACCTTGATCGCCATTCGGAAGCGGATGTTAAGGTCCCCAACAACATTGGCCTCCTCAACCGAAGAGAAGAGGGCTAACTGTTGACGGCGATGGTGTGTGGAATGGTCGAATCTTTGTTGATAAACTCGAGTTGTTGGGTCTGATGCCACCGAGTATGTGAGTAGGTAACCGTTCAGGGTCTGCACGACCAGTATTGTCGAATCAGGGCGCATGAGAATTGAGACGTTGGGGCCGTACGTTTCTAATGAGAATCTAGAACGGGTGACAGCGCTAACAACTGCTGTAGGCTGGACTGTTTGTTAGTGACCAGCTCCAACTCTGTCCATCAATCATGACTTCACCGTCAACATACTCTAGTCTGCCAAAGAGCAATTGATGACTCTGATATTGTAGCAAACATCAGACCGGAGCGGGATACGCAGATTCCCTTAATGACTTCCTCTCCCCATCCTGATCTGCCAGTTCCCGTTCCGGATGCACTGGGCTGGGAGCCCGGAGACTCATGTCGAGCACGATCGTCGTCTGCATCCTCAATAATGTCGGAGGAGCTGCGGTCATGTGTCGAAATTGATTTCTGAATATCGCGATCATCATCTGAGGGGGCATAGGCAATATTGGGCCCGTTGACCGCGTAGACCCGGGGAACCCCATTGGGCCAGTACATTGCTCAGGTTGGGTTCAGGGGGGAATTATGCACAACAAAGCTCAGATGAAGTCATCTCCAGCAAGCGATTCTCCGTCAGCAGAGCAGACAACAACCCCCTATACAAAATACAAATTCCAAGGGCCAAACAGAAAGTCCAACTGGGTTGGAAGCAGATCGGGGCAGCGATAAGCTTCGGTCACGTGCCGGAGCTCTTCCCCCGCATTGCCTCATCTGTTTCGCTCTTTTTCTTTGCTTTTTGCACGCTTCCTTCTCTGTGATTTCTGAACATTTTCTGTCTTTCGTTCGGAAAACCCCCTTGAACGTTCACTATCATGGTAAGACTTGCACTTTCTGTTCGCCATCCATAGTGCTGACTTGATGGCAGGCTCCAACCGAGAGCAAGAAGCGCTTGGCTTTGGCCATCATCGATTTCCTGGGCTCTAGCCTGAAAGATGGCACACTTACTGCTGATGATGCCGAGTCGATCGAGATCGCACAGTCTTGTATCGCTGATACTTTTAAAGTTGACCCGACCGATGAAGCTGCTGTGAAGGATGCCGTGGGCGGACAATCCCTAGTCGGAATCTACAGTGTCTACGAGAAGTTGCGCAACAAGTCCAATCCGCCAGCCACCGGTGCCAGCGCCGACACTTCAGATGCGAAGCCCAAGGCGGGTGCGCCTACACCGGAATCCGACAAGCTGAAGTCCGAAGGTAATGCCCTCATGGCCAAGAAGGACTACGCCGCTGCCATTCAGCAATACACCAAGGCCCTCGAGATTGCTCCGGCGAACCCGATTTATCTTTCCAACCGCGCAGCCGCATACTCCGCTTCAGGTCAACATGAAAAAGCTGCCCAAGATGCCGAACTCGCCGCCGCCGCCGATCCGAAGTACTCCAAGGCATGGAGCCGTCTGGGTCTCGCTCGCTTCGACCTCGGAGATTACCATGCTGCCAAGGAAGCATACCAGAAAGGTATCGAGGCGGAAGGAAACGGTGGCAGTGAGGCCATGAAGCGTGGTTTGGAGACTTCCATTCGCAAGCTGGAGGAGGCCACTCGGAGCAGCGAGCCTCCTTCCGAGGAAATTGACTCTGCATCTGGTGCCTCACGAGGTACCGGTGGTGGCATGCCCGACCTTTCTTCCTTGGCCGGCATGTTTGGTGGCGGCGGCGGTGGTGCTGGCGGAATGCCGGATCTGGGCTCCCTGATGAGCAACCCGATGTTCGCCAGCATGGCACAGAATCTCATGAGCAACCCGGATATGCTTGGAAACTTGATGAGCAACCCTCGTCTGCGTCAGATGGCGGAAAGCTTTGGCCAAGGTGGCGGCGGCGGCGGCATGCCTGACATGTCCAGCCTGATGAGCGATCCCAGCATCGCGGATATGTAAGTTCACCGCATTTCCAGGAATTCACATACTGACGACTACTTCATAGGGCTCGAAACATGATGGGCGGTGGTGGTGCCAGTGGGGCCGGCGGCGCTGAGAAATAGGACCCGAACCTGGAAGATGGGATGAAATTGAAATACTCAACCAGATATACCATGTAGCAAATATACCTATGCTTCAAAGCGTTCCTTAGAAATCAAAAGTTGTTTGTCCCCGCGGGCATGAGAAGAACCAAGTCCCACCTAGGTACTGTGTAGATAGTTGACCATCCCTAGGGTTTCTCACTCTCCCGAGGGCTCCTCACGGACGGGATCTTCTCCAAATACCAAATTGGTAGGTCAGATAGGTAGAATGCTCTACAACTACGTATATAGTCAAGTGGAGGTGGAAGAAATCGATTGGTATATTTACACGATCTGAAGCATCTGCACGTCACGGAGACCAAGTTGGTCCGAACAGAAAACCCAAGAGAAAAGGAATTGATGCAGTCATACAGGGCGGCGAGGGGAGAGTGAAATAATATGCATACAGACGCCAACAGAACACCTCAAGACCCCGTAAAATGCCATCGGATAGAGTCCAACGCATGATAGTCTATGAAAAAGCAACGGAAAAGTTTGAGACTGTGCAAGGCTAGAGCCGTGACCCTTGGAAGACTCCAAGGCAGGGAGCTGGTAGTCCGACAGCATAAAGCTTTGATACATGAAAAAGGGGATTCTGTTCCACCAGCGAAGGCATTAAGTCAATCACTGGAACAGGCATAACCGTAACAGGCGCCAGGATCCACCTGGCTTGATATCAAATAGTCGTATTGTACAATTGAAATGGATAAATGTCAGATGCGAGAGAAGGGGAGGTCCATGTGGCGATATAGCGAGAAGATGGAGAATGATGAGCAATATATAGGCTGGACACAGAATGTTGTGTTCTTAGATGTAGTCACGGGCAGCCTTCTGCAGCTCGATCAATCTCCAGCCCCGGGTTTCAGGGTTGTTGACCTCATCGGGGATCCGAGTCAGTCCGATGGCATAGGTGACGAGCTGCACCTTGTCATCCGTGCCAGCAGCCAGCTCGCCGGTCTTGATCTTGCGGTAGACGTGGATTTCCTGGGTCCGGCAGGTGACGACAAAGACTGGAATGTCACCAGGGTCCAAGATACGGGCGTGAGAAATGTCCACACCGCGAATGTCCAGGATGCGACCGTCCGACTTCAACCCGGCAGTGGTGTATTGCTTCGCGAGGGCAGCATAAACGTGGAATTGAGCATCCGAGAGCCAAAGCTTGAGAGTCTCAACATCTCCTTTGACGTAAGCGTCAAGAACTTCCGGCAATATGTAGTCGCGCATCTCGCGGAGGAAAGGTTCCATCTGGAAGTTAGGATCAATCTCCCGGAACTTCTTGATGACTTGAGCGGTCTCATTCTCCGCAAAGAAGCCAGCAACGCGGTCAGAGATGCTCCGAGCCGTGCTGATGAGGGGATTCTCGGACTCGTTGTAGTTCTCCTTGATTGAGAAAAGCTTCTGCATCATGGGGTTGGAGTCCTTGAACTCTCGCCAGGAGTCCTTCCATGCGGAATCCTTGTGAATAGTGATGTTGGTACCGGCACTAGAGACACGAATCAGTCAGACATGTTGCATTTGATGCATGTTCACCACGAAGCTTACTTGGGGTCCTCAACTGCCGGCTCCACGCGACGGTATTTGCCAGACTTGAGCTCCTGTTGCTCCCGAAGCTCCCGCTGTCTGCGACGCTCCTCCTTCTCCATCCAGCCGCCGTAGCGGGAACTACTGCCATCATCAATGGCCTCCTTCACACTCTTGTATGCTTCGGTTTGGCGAACAGGCCTGGTGACTTTCTCGAGGCCTTCTCCGGTTGCGTTGACACCCTTGCGAACGCCCTTGACCACGCTGGTGTTCCAAGTCCAAGCGGCTCCCTTTCCAATGACTTGACCAGTAGTTTTGAGGGCTGTGGAGGTTTTGGATGTGGTAGCGTTGGATGCAGCCTCGTAAGCTGCACGCGCACGTCTTACATTCTCGTTTTCGGTGAATTGGTGAGCCGAGGATGCCAAAGCTTTTGTGGATTCTTCCCATTCCTTGGAAGCCTTGAACTCGCTCTGCAATGTCTCACGGAAGACCTGCCAAGGAGACTTGTCTCCATGGGGTGGCGGCGGGGCCTTCTCTTCTTGCTTTTCCTTTCCTTCCTCCTTGGAACCCTCCTGCTTTGACTCGGATTCGCCATCCTTACCTTGATTCCCTTCCTGTTGCTTCTGCTGTTGTTGCTGTTGCCAAAGGGAGGTTGTGACATGGAAAGACCGAGTCAACGGGAGGGCGGCGAATGGCGAGAGAAGTTGAGGGGTTGAGTGGGAAGGGGAGTCAAGAATAGTTCGGCAGTTCTTCGCGGAAAGTAGAGGTGTCTGAGCTGAGACAGTCGAGTAAGATCCGACGCGAGCAGACAGTCGGGAGGAAGCTCTGAGAATCGGTGTCTGGGACCGCATGGAAGCGACTCGTGTCGCCGGCATCTTGGTCAAAATCATGCTCTGGAGTGTAGACAGTAATGAATGACCAATTGTGATCGGAAATGATGGTAGAGATAAGATGGTTTCCAGCCCAGCCTGGACGCGATATGAAGAGTGGTGATGGGAGAGAGGCGAAAGATCTCGGGGAAGGGAAAAAGTCCAAGTGCCAAGACTTCGAAAAACTTCCAGCATTTCCCCTTCGGTCCGACAACGGCTCAGCACCAACCTGCGCTTTGTGGTCAATTTGGCACTCTGCAGTAGTGAATTGTTCTCAGAGCCTGGACAATTGACATTTTCTTATCTACTTTCTTATTTCGTCTCCTTTCTTCGAGGTCCGCAGACCTCGGTCGCACCGATGAGCTCCTTTTCCATGAACCCGTTGACCAAGGCATTGCCCTCATTGTGCCGTCAAACCCAATCTCGAATCTATAACTTGAATCTCGCACGTCCTTTTTCCTCTTCGAACTCCTATTGCAACACCTGGTCTGCGCCCAACGATGGTAGTGACTTTGAGAGACAGGCGCTGAATGGAGATGCGGAGACGGCTTCTGATTCCTCATCGCCGCTGTCTGCAATCACACGCATGATGCAGGGCGAGAGATCAAGCACATACCCGTCTCGCGGCTCCTCTGGCTTCTCCAGAATGGCAGAGAGCCTCGAGGCCGACATGATCAACAACCCCTACGCCGACCGGGCTCCTCCCCATCACCTGCACGCCTACTGCCACAAGCACAACACAATCCTCACCTTGACACGACCAAATGGCAATCCCCTCCTTTCCATTGGATGTGGCCAGATTGGTTTCCGCAAAGCTGGTCGCTCTGGATTTGACCCGGCCTATCAACTCTCCGCTCATTTCATGGCTCAGATCCAGGAAAAGGGCTTCCTGATGGAGATTGAGCGGCTGGAGATAGTGTATCGTGGTTTTGGAAAGGGTCGTGAAGCATTTACAAAGGTGCTTTTGGGCAATGAGGGACGACACATTCGAGGACTTGTTGCGCGAGTGACTGACTCCACCCGACTGAAGTTCGGTGGTACTCGTAGCAGACACCAGCGTAGACTGGGTTGAGTTCTTGTGTTGGAGGAGGGAGCATACTTTCTTCTTGTTTCTGTTACTTGTGTGCTGCGGTGCATCGTGCGAAGCAGCACTGGCAGTCCCTTTTTTTGTGGTTCTTTCTTTTTAGATGGCGTACCTGTTGCCATTTACCCTCTGTATATTAGACATATCATGACTCTGACTACACTTCAGACCCCGTGCATCTCAATTTCATGTCCATGAAGGTCTAGCTCCAGTCGCATTGTAAAGAGTTCCAAGCCCAGATGGAAGAATTACCTAATGCGGAATAGCGCCCATCAACTTGTCGATCACGTTGTCGATTGACTCTCGACACATGCACTTCTGCTTCAACTTAGATCTTTTGTGCTTTGTCTGTTTTCTGGCGATCTAGCATTGTGCTCTTGTTCCAGCTTTTGATTCAGTTTTAGTTCCCGAAGCCTACCGTGGTGACCGAATATCGAGCTGCTGCCTACTGAATGCGACCTACGCTTCCCCGCGAAGTCTTACGGCGCACGCATTCCCTGCTGCAGAGATCTGAGACGGACGGCTTGATGATTGCTGGACTCCTTCGACTGGGCCGTCCAAAACCGTTTGGATGCACCCTTTAAACCCTTTTCTCCGTGCCTTCTTTCGAAGCACTGTTCCGGGCCAGTGTATTCCAGTGGAGAATCATGTAGGTGAATCCTGTGCATGTGTTGACGGATCCATCGCAGTGGCTAAATAGTGTCGCGTGTGCCCTTCAGGTCTTGCTCGTTCCAACGACGGAATCTCTCATCGGTTCGCGCGACCGGGAATCTAATCTGTTGTACTCCGATCTTGTCGCGTCGGAGGAGTTTCTAGGAAGCCACGTACTCCGCATCCCTATCCATCCTGGCTCGGCGAATTCGAGAGAGGACAACAACGTGCGAGACAACCGAGGGAAGGCCAAGCAGGTGACAACATTTAACGGAAGAACGGTGATCATCAAAGACAACTCAATATACAGTAACAAAGGTAAGGCCCCTTGCTCCTGAATGCGCTCCTCGAGCTAGGCCAGCTGACATCAATCAGGTTTCAAATCCCTGACTCAAGCCCAGCTGCTTTCCGACACGCTCTATACTACTCCGTCCAACGAATCGCGGCCATGGTTGATCTACTACATCTCTCGGCCGTTGATCGGAACATACGATCCCGCAAAGGTCATACCGGCAGTAGTTCCTGGGACTGGCTTTGGAACTGTACCGAGTGCTGCGGACACGAAATATGGAAATGGAAGCTCGGTTGGCACCCCTCCAAAACAAGAGATCGGATCCTTTGGAGAATTGCTGGCCAATTTCCCGATGATTGCCAAGCAGATGCATCCGGGCTTGGAGAGACTATTTCAAGAGTTTGGGAAGGAACTGGGAAAACCGTTGCCGCCACCTCCTTCGCGATCCCCATCTGCATCGGATACTGAACGCGCCTACAAGCCTTCCCGCGCCGAGTCTTGGACGGACGAGAATTCTTCCATCCGTAGCTGGTCGTCACGCAGCAGAGGGCGACTACCCTTCAACTCCAAAGAATATTTCGAGGATGATGAAGATCTCATGCGGCGCAGCTTGGAAACAGCCGTGACTGCAGCTATTGATCTTTTCCGCCTAGTCGACAAACAGCAATTATCCCTACTTGGCGCGACCACTGACCTCACCGGTCCACTGGTTGAGCGGATGATAGAGCGTTATATCGCAGAACAAGTTCATGAACCGCTACTTTTCCCTCGTCTTTGTTCGTTCCGCCAACCGGAGGATATGGAGTTGGATTCCCGCATTCGTCAGATGGAGAGCATCGACGTGTCGCAAGTTGGAATATCCGTCGAAGGCGGCCGGGAAGGAAAGCGAGAACTGACTCGGCGACTCGGGCGTGGCGTGGACGAGTTTCGGAAGATCAACGACGCTAGATGCCCCCATGATATGCTGGGCACTCTTCTCTCAACGGTCAAGGTCATATCTTTCCCCGGAAGCTATGATCAGCTGGGTGGCCCGACATCCGAGAAAGGAACCTCGTCTGTGACCATCAACGCCGATGTCTTGGTTTCCTTGCTGCTCGTTATTGTCATTCGATCCCAAGTTCGACATCTTCAAGCTCGACTATTGTACATGCAGCACTTTATCTACATCGATGATGTCGATAGCGGCGAAATGGGATATGCTTTGAGCACCTTTGAAGCTGTCTTGATGTATCTCGTCACCGATTCCGCAGGACTGCGTCGCGCCAGCGCTCGGAATAGACGGCTGTGGCAGGCAACAAAAGCCGGCAGAGTGACGGTCATGAAATCGATACTGGAACCGAACGAGGATCACGAGTCGATGGACGAGGCGACCCCGCCGGAGCCAGGACGCAGGTCTGTTCTTTTCCAGACCGACGAGATTGACGAACTCGATAATATTCCTCTTGAGAACTCTTACGCGAGTCGCGCGAATGGCGAGACCTACCAAGATGAATCTATGACCGTTGCACCGCCACTGTCTCATGTGTTCCCCTTCCAAACCTGGAATGATCACCCACACCTCCAAGATTCCCACCCCTCTCGTCCAGTGAAGCGGGTCTCAATGGACGTCCGCAGTCTATCGGAATCATCCGCCACGTCATTTATTTCCAGAACGACAACCCTTGGATCCATGGCCAGCGGTATTGAGGGTGATAGCTCGATTGAGACCTTGACAAAAACACAAGACCCCGCCGGTCACTCCATACCCATGATGGCAGTGGAGAGGGGTCAATCTGAGGCTCTGGGGTACCTGTTGACCTTGGAAGAATACTATCCTCTAGAAGAAATCCTCGAAGACACCAACGCCGACGGGACAACCCTTCTCAATGCCGCGGTGCAACTTGGGCACAACGAGATAGTCACTATTCTTTTGGATTTCTTGTTTGCAAACACAGATACAAGCGTCGTCGCGTCATATTTGACCAAATCGGATGTCCACGGCCGTACCGTTGGCCATTATCTTTTCAACACACCCTCCTTGCTAGCGAGGATCGGTCGCATCATCCCATGGCTACAAAGAGATAAGCATGGACAGACCCCACTCTTCGCACTATGTCGCTCTTATGATCACCCCGAATACAAAACGATGGTTCAGGCAGCATTGACTGCAGCGCAATGGGCACAAGGCAACAACAGACCACTTCAGCTTGATGATCATATCGATGCCAAGGGGAACACGTTACTGCACATCGTGGGTGACCCTGAGATCACCAGGCACATATTGCAAGAGAGCGATTGTGACCCAAATGCAACGAATGATAAACAATTCACGCCATTGATGATGGCAAGTAAATATGGACGTGTTGATCAAGTTCGCATTCTCTTTTTGGATTCTAGAGTGGATGTTCATATCAAAGAAGCCCGCGGTCTGACGGCCGTGGAACTCGCCAAGGATGACGAGGTGCGGAATCGCATCGACGATCTGATCTTGTTGTCCCATCCTCCATCCGCTTGTGGAGATCCTTCTGGTCGGGTTACAACCGTCGTGCGATCGTTCTTTGTTGAGGATGCAACAGTGCGCTTCATCCTCAAATCCGGCGCCCCATTTCCTCCCTCTAAAACACAAATGTCGTCGCGGCCTGGATCGACCACATACACTGTCACCACCTGTCGCCGCAACTACTCCGACTTCGAGAACCTCGCGAAGTGGCTTGCAGTGGAACATCCAGCATCCTACATGCCGTCCCTTTCCGATTTCAGGAACCCATTCCAAATCCACTCCAAGCCATCAAGATCCGTACTCCATGATCTCCAGGAGAGACTCGATCGATTCCTGAAGACTCTTCTCACCCACCCAACCTTTTCAACCCACGAAATGCTGTGGGAATTTTTCCTCGTCCCAGAGCTACAACCCGAGATGGTGGCCGACCGATCACACCGCAAGGCTGCTGTGCTCACAGAGACAATCGCGGACGAATATGCACCAGTTTCACTGGAGGGTATGCGCGACATAGAGCAGTTTGTCACTCACGCTCAAGACATGGTGCGCGGCGTACACGCTAACACTCGTTCCCTGATTCGCCGGGGTCACGCACTGCAAAACGGAGCATCTGATCTTGCCGATGCAGTGATGATCTGCTCATCTGTTATTTCCACCCTTCGAGTGCCCACCGATGCACTTCCCATCTCACACGTCGAGGCATTTGCTCGCTACGCCACCTACCTCTCCACCTCCCGATCTGATTCTTCCCCCCTCCTCCAATACCTCGCAGCTCTTTCGTCCATCGACAACACCACCTCAGCAATCCTCGCCTCTTTATCCCGGCCATTATCCCTCATGTCCTCCCTCTCCTCCACCAACCGTCAGGTCGCACGCTCCCGCTCCTCCCTTCTCTCTTCTTCACTTCCCCGCAAATTCAACCTCAACCTTCCAGGCTTTGAGGAGTCTCGCCAAAAATCCGTCCGCGACCTCGAACAGAAGATTCGAGATGGCGAATCTGAGTCCGCTCGGCTTGCGAAAGAAATTTCGTGGAACAAGGATGTCGTGGTGGGCGAACTTGCTGGCTGGACCTCGTGGCGGGAAAAGGTCGGTCGTGATGCCATTCGCGCCTTTGTGAAGGACACCCTCGTGCGTGAAAAAGAGCGCGGCAAGCGCCTCGAACGGTGTCTGCGCAGTGTGCGCGATATGAATGCATGAGGATGAAGATGAGGCGATGTTCGCATAGATCTCACGGACTGATCTTTCTTCCCCTTCTATTTTCGGCCAGCTTCGCTTTTCTCCCTCTGTATATCTCATGACGGACATGTTTTCGGATACTTCGCTTTATTCTCTCGGGC
Organism: Penicillium sp. DV-2018c; assembly: GCA_028827535.1. Lineage (NCBI taxonomy): Eukaryota > Fungi > Ascomycota > Eurotiomycetes > Eurotiales > Aspergillaceae > Penicillium > Penicillium sp. DV-2018c. The sequence goes on from JAQJAA010000001.1 coordinate 2,207,601, forward strand.
ATGTCCCCCGAGGCGGTGTTATGTTTGGAGCGTCTCGGGCATCGGAATACATGTAGCAAGGCGCATGGAGGCTTGGTTGATCCTTCCTTGTTCACCTGTAGGCTCAGCCAACTAATGATATTAATGCTCATGAATACCTCGTTATGTGTAACTACTTAGCAAAGTTCTTCCAGAAGCAGACAGAGCACCGTCCAGCAACCCTTGCGAAACCCGAGGATGCCATGCCTCAACTCGACAGATATCACCCCTATGTGCAGATGATCCAATGCCTTTCAACCTCAACCTCACAAGGAATGTGACCTAGAGAGACAAGGAATATGCGAATATCATTTAAAATTGGTGATAGCGGAGGTAAGCAAGTGCTAGATATCGATAGCCATAACTAGTTAACGAAGAGGAGGACAACTACTAGTAGTTACCTAACACTTGAAGAAGTTGAGGCTCCCGGAAAAGACCTAGGAACCATCCGGCAATCAACGCAATGATGGTTTCCTTGAATGAACGCATTTTACGTGGGCTCTACCCAGAATATTTATTGCGGGCTTATTTCGTCAGGGCGAGCTGGGATTACACGATCAATCCAAGCAACATCAACTTGATGATCTAGCCAACCGACCAAGTACCCGGCAACTGTTCCATTCGCTCGTATGCAGAGTCCGGAAATCTTGCAGCATTCCCATGTGGTGACTGACAGCGGCGAGGATGACCGTGGTGACTCGTGAGGATGGTGAAGCGAGGACCTGCGGGATTTGCTGTATCTGCTGATCCTCCCGCCGTTCCGCATCATCTTTACGCGCACTGATACTGATCTTCCGCTGCCGAGGCTACAGCACCCCTCGAATCAGATAGTTTCGCTCAGCTACCAGTGGATATTCGAGATGTGTTGTGTTCCATGTGGGCTACAGCCTCATGTGACCGGCACGGAAGACTCATTCTTCCGTGCACCGGCCAAAACACCACACCCCCTTTAGCCCTAGCCCCTGACTGCTTCGGGCTTCTTTGATCCATCCAATGCACAACATATACATCCCGAATCCTCCACCTGTAGGTAGCATCAACCGGTTATGAGCCCGGGTTCTGCTCATACCACGAGATCTCGCTACGTCTCCTACTTTCCCCAGAACCAAGCTAACTGCACTTTTGCCCGCCTCCTGACTTCCCTAACCTCCGGGCCGCTCTCCTCCGGCACACCCTCCTGTCGCCTCGCCCTTCTGAAAAGCGAAAGAGGGAGCATTTACCTCAACTAGGTCCCACCTCGAAGAAGCAGCGGGCAAGGTCCCAGTCCTAATTTTCTCCCACGAATGGTTAAACTGGAACAAGCTGATGAACCGCACCCTCGAGATCAATGGGTATTCAGACCTCCTCTCTCGCAACAAATCTGAGCCCTCCGAGTCTAAGAAGAAGGATAGATGGTTCACAAGGCAGGAGAAGGCCTGCGGAGCTGTCAATGGCCGCCTTGATGACACGATCGAAACCGCAGTTAATCTAAAGAAAACCCTTATCGACCTTCTCAGTGCTATTGAGGCATGGGTCTGTCCGAACTCCGGCGCTCAACTAGATGATCTCGACTCTTCGAAGCATGATCGAATTATTGGGTACATCAAGGAGTTCCGTGACATTCGCTCACATCAAGCGACTCCATCTCGCTATTCCCGAGGCATTTGAGTAATAATCTTCTTGAATGGCCTAGATTCTAAGTGTAACTACTTCAAAACCACTCCGAAAGCCCGCCGCACTCTCATGAGAATCGGCTCCGACACGACCACTTCGCTCATGAGGTTCGCAAAGGTGTGGTACGAGGCACCGGAATCAAGAATGCAGTGACCCTTCATCTGGTTGGCGATCGCGGAAGCGTCAAGGGCCACCATCACCGACTCGGTAGGTGGTGCATTACCAGCCGTATCAGCGCGACGTCGTTTCTGCTCCTTGTCTGTCTTTGGCTTCAGGTGTGGGTTGAGGTGGTAGCACCCGGACTTCTTGTGCCACACAGCCGCAGTGGGAGCAGAGGGGAATCTTCACGGTGACTTCATCGCCTGACTTTTCATGACAGTGCGGCGAGCTGAGTGGTTTTGAAGTGGTTCCACTTGGAATCTAGGCCATTCAAGAATATTGTTATCCAGAATGCATCTGGGATAACGATCTGCAGTCGCTTGATGTGAACGGATTTCACGGAACTCCTTGATGTATTCAATAACTCGGTCATGCTTCGAGGAGTCAAGTTGGCGCAGACCAGACCAGACCAGACCTTATTTAGTTGAGTGCCGGGGTTCGGACGGACCCTCAATAGCATTAAGGTCGGCGAGGGTTTTCTTTCCCTTAACTGCGCTTTCGATCGTGTCCCCAAGGCGGCTCTTCAATATATCCTGAATCCTCCACCTGTAGCATCAACAAAGTGATGGATCTCTTTCGGCAGGGCATTTCTGGGATCAGTGGCAGAATAATCGATTCTGATTGGCTCAGTGAGATTCTCCTCGGATGGGCCCACTGCATAATTGGACCTGATCTGGACTAGCGTGATTTAACCAAAAAATCACGGAATTTGATCTTCTCCTTGAGTCCTGACTCCTAAGAACAAGCACAACACAGCACAAGCAGGTCGACGCAGCAAGGGGTTTAAGCGACTCAATATTGATTCTATTATTGAAGAGAACCAAACAATCACCTTGGAATTACGACGCACTACTGCGTAATTATCCACGAAGGGAGCAAGGAAACAACGAAAACGAACACGAACACCAATCATCTGTATTCATTATGTCGGCAGGAATTTGACTCTTTCGCTCCAGGAGGCTGGCCGGGTTCGAGGGCACCACAATCTCAGTAGAAAATTGAAATCACTGTTCACTGTAAACACTAGGAATCGCCGATGCTGGTCAAAATTATCCCAGCACTAACCGCGGTTCTTTATGGCTTCTGTCCCTTGCCCTAAGCCGAGGATCAGCCCGACCACCAATCGGTCCACAGCTGTCAGAAATCTGGTGCCGATCCCGATCTACCCGATGTTCATCCGACAGTCAGCCTTCGCATCTCGCGCCCCCCTTGTTCTGTGTTTCTCTCATTTTCGCTTGGTTTTCCAAGCCGGTAGGAGGGACATCATCGACCATTGGTCACCATCTGGACACGTCGGAGGAAACAAGGCCATTTGACCATATTAGAATAGAAATATGGCGACCAACTTTACGCGCGAGACGCCCGACCTGGGCAAACCGCAATTAGCGTCTCACGCATGGATGGAGCCGATTGTATGTTCCCACTCCTCCCCGGTCTATGGGGAACTTTCATATTAATACCGTGTGCAGGTGGTGGTGGGGATCATGGTGGGCTCGTTGATTGTGAACCGCCGCAGAGACTTCAGTAGGAGTGCCAATGAAGAGCAAGCCCGATTTGGTGACTACGCTCTCCTGGAAGAGGGCGATGCCCAACTCGCCAACGAGCTTCAGTCAAAATCGGAAACTGTATTCGGGCTCCGCATCAAGACGCGAGACTCATCACGCTGGGCGCACCACTTTCACAGCCGAATCTTGCAGAAATTCCCCTTTTTGGTCGAGATGTTCTATTGGGCTATGAACTATCTGTTCTATTCCGTGACAAAATCAACAGCGCAGTGGCTCTCCCCGGCCCAGGTAGGCGTCGTTCAAGTGGCGCGAGACCACGCCATCGACATCCTTCATTTTGAACATGAAACCGCTTCCTGGGTCTTCCCTATCCAGGAGTCGGACTTCCAGTCCTTCTTCATTCAGAATCACCCGTCCATTCTGACCATGTTCAACCGAATCTATTCCTTAATCCACATTCCCGGGACAGTGTTGTGAGTATTCGAGGACTCCCATGCCCGCGCACATCAACTGACCTGACAGATTTCTCTCCTGGTATTACTACGTTGCCAAGGACCATGCATCATTTGCCCTGGCCCGCCGGACCATGACTCTGGGGAATCTCGCGGCCTTCTTGGTATTCTGCGTCTACCCCTGCATGCCGCCACGATTGCTGCCGGACTCGTACGGATTCTACGACACCGTCCGACAAGGCAACGCGGAAAGCATCTGGGTGGGCGGAAAGTCCGTCAATCAGTTTGCAGCCATGCCGAGTCTCCACTTTACCTATGCCTTTGTGATCGGGTGCACTTTTCTGCACTACTCTGGTGTACTGCAGAGACTCCGGGGGAAGCCAACGCAGACTTCGTACCTGGCCCAGGGTGCTTTTCTGGCACTCGCTATCTGCTATCCAATCTTGGTTCTCAGTGTCATCGTCGCCACCGCCAATCACTACTGGCTCGATGCTGTGGTGGCCATCTTCACGGTGACGCTGTCCTACTACGGCAATAGGGTTCTTATCCTGTTACTTCCGCTCGAGTATGCGCTTTGTTGGTGCTTGCGGCTCGCAAAGCCTGTGCCTACCACGGGTGACCGGGCCTACAGGAAACAAAATTTGCCAGTACCTCACTAGACTTTGGATGGAAGATTGATATAAATTTGTTGTGACTGGTGGGCCATCGCCCCCAGCAGCCTTTAATATAAAGAGTCAATAGATAATTGTCATGTTAGGTTCGCCCTGCTTCTTTGGACTGACCTAGCTATTTTTACTGCGCATCGCTGGTTCCGTTTAGCTGTCTAAATCCTGGGACAGGAATAGAGCAAACATTAAAATAGTTAGATTGAAGGGCTGCTCCTGGTGCTTCCACTACCTATCTCTCTGTCGGTGTATTCATAACTTCCCTCTACAGCTTACAATGCGAACAGGGATTCGGCAGTGCACATAGAGTTGTGGAGCTGACGATCATGATCCACTTTCTGCAAGGTTCGTCTGCTTAGTGCTTACAATTTACTAGTGTACCACCCAGTCACCGTCAGTGGCACTGGCACCCCTGCTAGTTAGGGCAGAGGGTGGGGCAGATCTACTAAGATCTGCATCTATAAGCACTAAGGGTACTACTACTATCACTGGGAAGTAGGTCTCGGTCGAGGCCACGATCTTATTTTTCACCAAACTGAACAAGCCTCTTAACAAGTTATGAGTTCGTAGACTTTAGTACATGTAGTAACTTCCGACAAAAGTAACTTGTCTTGCTAATAGCCCGTCTACTGATTCTGCGAGTTCTCATTTCCTCATCACAGCTCTAAGCCGTTCTCTGTCAAACGATGTACCGCCACCTTGGGTTTGCCATAAGGCAACATGGCAGATGTAGAGGGGGTTCCTCGCCGCAAGTAAGTGTACTGTGTGGAATAGTTGCCTCCCCTGGTCTCAGCTCCATCCATTTCTGAGAGTGATTGAATCTATCCAAGAGAGTACTTTCGAATCTCATGTTAGAATGAGACGACGAGTACCCCTCATGTTTGTATTTCCCTTGACCTGTGGATCAGCACTGAACCACAGAAAGAGGGTGGGAAGAAAAGGAACCGATATCCATGCGAGTTGGGTCTGTCGGCCTCAATAACTTGTCTGTTGCTTCTGTGGCGCCGGTTCTTCCAATTCCGTTGTCAGCCACTCTCGTCTCGTCCGTAGATACTTGGTCTCTCTCATGAAATCCGGATTCGACTTCTTCACTGAGCTCTCACTCTCTTGTTTGGCCGGAATATCCTCCAGTACAAACAACAATTGCCAGTGATCATTCAAAAGCCACAAGGAAATCTCGCTGATCCGTTTGATCCCCTGCCCGTACGCCGCCAGAATGAAATAACCAATCACCTTACCAATTCGTGTACCAAGTAAACCGAGATATTCGGGGGAGGAAGTATCGTAGGTGGTAATCTCGGAGGAAGTGTCTCGACCTGTATCCTCCGCCCACTCCTCGCTAGGACGAGGAATATGATGATTGATGAAATCCATAGTATCTTGGTTTACTACATTAGCCACGAAGATGTATCTCAGGCCAGCAAGAGGATAGTCCTGTTCATAGACAGCCTTGCAGAACTCGGCGATGTGGGGATGAGGAGGGATATTTCGTCGCCGCATATCGTCAATGATTAACACGCCAGGTCCCGTAACACCTTTCCAATGAGTGCTATGTATTGTATTAGCCCTAGCTGTTGTGGGTGATTCTGTGATTTCAATGGCTCGGTAAACGGATTGGGAATGGACAATATCGCCTTCAACTGGGAGACCCCAGCGCGCCATCCACCCCTGGCGCACTGGCGTCAAGGCCTTGGGTACGTGGTAGATCTGCCAGTATCCCCTCTGACGGCCAAGGCTCTCGATTGTCACGGTAGTCATGGGAATCGGGCATCCTTGGGCTGTCCGGTTCTCGATCCACCATCGTAGCCTTTCCCCTTGATATCCCCACGGTAGTGTTTGCATAGCAAGGTCGGAAGGCATGGTGGTTTGGCATCGACTGAGAAACGTTCGTTGAATGTAGTAGTGATAGTATGTGAGACTGAGACAGCAAAGACGATACTAGATGTCCGACCAGTGACTGTATTATGTCGAACTCGATCTGCTTTGCATTGGCAGTAAGAATATTGGAAGCGGGTTGGACGAAACAATCCCATGAGCAGGCTTCGTTCCTTTAGCGTTGTGTCGATAGACGACGGTGCTATTGGCATAGAAAGCGAAACGTCCCTCTCCGGATTCTGTTCTGACGCTTTGCTCGTTATACATCAGCCTTTACGGCTCCTTGGAGATCAGTTCAGCCTCAGACAGTATCCCACTGGAACAGCATAGAATGCTATTCCCCAGGCTGGTGTCGATGTTTATGCGAACTCTGATCTACTGTCACAGTGGATTGGTCTTGGTTAGGATCATAGTTCGAAGGTAGAATGAAGTACATACTATTGCAAGATCAGGTTGGTGTAACTCAGGCACGTTGTTTACTGTTTACGTCCAGGTTCTGGCAATATCAGATGAAGGAAGTCACCTGGCGAGTGGCGACACAGCTCTCTGATATCGCGTTGTTTGCGCGACTTAACATGTAAACATCTCTCCCACACATCTTCCTCTTTCCCTCCTCATCACCACAATATTATTGTTCCAACAACCGTCTACGCTTCGATTGACTCAAAATGCGTCTCTCGGTCCCTCTGATTCTTCTGCCTCTGGCTATTTCGGTTGGTGGTAAGTTGACGGCCGTGTAAACTGGGCCTCTTTATTTCTAACATCTATGTAGCTCTCATGGTCACCGAGCCTGCGAATGGCAACGCGGTCGATGTATCCGTCCCCTTCGCCGTGAAGTGGTCGTCCGTCGAGTATGTATACTCTATGCTGTATTCCAAAGCCAGCTTACCTGAAGGCTGACGCTTACCCGTTACAGGACTGATCCCAAGACCGTCGATATTGTGATTGTCAACAACGACGTCTATCCCAGGGTTGACGAGAGGGTCGCCTCCGGCATTGACACCTCCAAGGGCTCCTACACAGTCCCTGGTCTAAAGGGCATCGACCATGGGTAAGATTCAACCACCGCTCATCGTCTACTGGACTCGTTCAAAGGAACTAACATATAATCCGCATAGCATCGGTTACCAAGTCATCCTGGTCTCCAACGGAGCGCAGAAGGCCGGCGTCCTCGCACAGTCTCCGCCTTTCTCGGTTGTGCCTCCCGTTAAGGTCCCCCAGGATGCTCCAACCACCCGGGGAGTCTCTACATTGACCGTCGCGATCATTTCAGCCACCTCGACTGGTACCATGTCCACTGCTACTTCTCAGACTGATGTTTCCACCAAGACTGAGCTTACCGTTACCGGTATCTTGACATTCAGTGTTCCCACCGGAGAGTCGACCACTGGCACTCATACCACCGAAGCCTCGGTCATTAGCCGAAACACCACTGTTGTTTCTTCGACTACGGCCACTGAACTTATCACCACTATCAGAAATACTACCAATACTCTTATGGCTTCCAGTGACTCCGAGCTGGCGACTAGTACCTCTTTCGCCACCAACTCTGCTGGTAGCACGACCGCTTCATTTGCCCTTCCAACTCACTCGAAGGGTAGTGCGGTGGCCCTTGCTGCTCCCGGCGTTGTCGCTGGTCTTTGGGCTGGTGTGCTGAGCTTTGCTCTCTAGGCTGGTACTTGCGGATTACTTGCCATTGCTGTGATCCCAGGCGTCAGTGCGATGAGTTGCTTCGGATTCATTCGGTTCCCTAATCCATAACAAATGGATTTAACACACGCTGTGTAGCCGAGGCTTCCTCTACTCACTCTTAGCAATAGGCCCTTTGTAATGGAACATGTTTGTTCATTATCTTTTGAGTACCTTCCACCACCAACCGTAGCTGCACCATAATAGCCGCAGATGTCCGGTATGTCGGCCAGCGTGGCCCAATCGACGTCCCCTATACGGTAAACTACACCACTTCATTGTTAACTGTCTTCTTGTCCTTTGGTCAGCGTGCCTGGCTAGACCCTTGAGGCTCGGCAGTGTCATCTAAGGACGACTCATCAGTAGAACAGCCACGCTGAGATTTCTAGGTCACCCAAGCTCCTGCGAGGGGGCGTATCATCGCAGTACAGGGATCCGGTAACTCCAACGATGCCCAGTAGGTACACCTCCCTTGATCGTGGGACTACGCCATACTTAAAGAAGTGTGGATTGACGAAACAAGGCAAAAACTGACTTGTTGATGTAAATGGTGGTCTCGACAGTTGACTTCACCATCGAAATCTGGACACTCATCCAGGGGAATCTTTCATTTCATTTCATCCAACACATAATCATCACCATACGTGCCTCGGTGTATAATTCCAAGCCCCAAACAAACGACCTAACCGATGCCAAGTGGAATTTCCATGTCGGAATAAACCCACATGCCTTCACTTCAATTCCACGCACTAATCCAAATGCAATCTCCAAAGTCCATCCCCAAGATAATGGCCCTCATCCATAACAATACCTTTCCCTTTACTCTTGATCTCCTCAGTGCCCACCTTCAACATACCAACAAGACAAATCTCCTCCTTGCCCTCAGCCTTAACGCCAACAATCTGCCCCGCTTCAAGCGCATGCTCGGCATCAGGCAGACGGCCTCCGGGCGAGGTCAAACCGGGTGCCATGAGTGTTGCGCCAGAGAGCACGAAGCGGATGGCGCCGCGGTCGATCTGGATAGTCGGGATGGCAGAGGGGTAGGCGTGGAGGAGGCGGAGGTGAGGGACGGGCGGCCCGTCAATGGGTTGGAAGAAGAGAGGGGTGGAGTCTATCGTGTAGAGGGTCACGCGGTCGGGGCTGGGGTTGGTTCAGGTTAGCTTGGGTTCTTGGGATTGGAATGGTGTAGGGAGGGCAGTGGTGACGAAAGCGGAGGTGCCCGATGCCGGTATAACAGTGTGAGTTGGGTATCGTACAGTTTCACGGCTTCCAGTGAGGCCTTCTTGGGCATGATATCTTCAATGTATGGCTCGAAGCCGGGATATGTCTCCAACAGCTTCTGGCGCAGGCCGCGCTGCACGGAGGATTTGACCTTCGACCGGTTGCTTGGGGGGATACTAGTTGAAGCAATTGGGTTAGTTTGTCGGTTTGTCTGATTGATATTCACATTGTGATTCAAGTCCCATGGAAGCTGCCTATTCCTTGATTGGGAATCTTTGGCAGCTTCTGCGATCCTCGGGTTGCCTTAGAACGGAGCAGGATGTGTAAACCAATCTGGCAAGCGGGAAGTCCTCTGGTGAGTATGATGGAGGGGATCCACTCACTCTTTCTTGAACATGATGCTGGTGGTTGTATGAATGCTGTTACGGCAAAGCTCTCGATACGCAAGTGGGATGCGCGGGGGACGAGGTCACGTGCCTGATAGAGAGCTCTGCGCCTGCGTTTTGCGATTTGCTCCCCTGCCTATTTGATGGTCTGAAGGGAACAGAATCGCCAAAATTCGAATAGCGTGAGCTGGATACGGTGACATACCAAGCATAAATAATCAATTGGCATGTCGGCAGAGGTATCGGATTATCAGATAACACGGCACACTACTACGAGGTCGTGTTTACACTACTGTGTGGTTGTACATCCAACAGCAGGACATAATGTGTTCACAAAGAATCAATAGATAACTATCATAACACTGGTGTATCATTCAAACTATTTGTTTCTATGCACCTAGTGCTTGGCAGCACCAGCCTTGATGAGCATGATATCGCCATCCTCGACGACGTAATCCTTGCCCTTGGTCATAATCTTACCGGCAGCCTTGACAGCACCCTCATCACCGAGCTCCCGCAACACACTGTAGTTGTACACAATGGCCTGGATGAATGTCTTCTCGAAGTCGGTGTGAATGACTCCAGCGGCAGCGGGAGCCTTGATACCCTTGCGGATGGTCCATTGGCGGACCTCATCCTCACCAGTGGTGAAGAAGGAGGCCAAGCTCAAGGACTGACGCATGGTAGTGATGATCTTGGGCAGACCGGACTTGGTGCCCAAGGACTTGCACTCTGCCTCAGCGGCAGCATCATCGTGCATCAGAGTGAGACGCTCCTCAAACTGAGCAGAAACGGGAAGGATGGGGTCGCCGGGGGAGTTGGTCTTGATCCACTCGAAGACCTGGGGAAGGTACTTGTTCTTCTGGCGGATGTAATCTCTTTCGCTCAGGTTGACAAGGTACACAACGGGCTTGGCAGTGAGGAGGAACAGGGGGTTAATGACTTCGACCTAGAACCAAGTAGGTTAGCATGAGTTGTCTCAAAAGAATTTGAGTGATGCAATCATGTAAAGTGGACTCCAAAGTTCAGCGTGGTTTTTTTTCTCAAGGTGCCTCGGATTGTGAGTATCCTTTTATTGAGGCACTCAACGAGCTGGGTTAATTTCGAGCAGTGCTCTTATTCATCATTGTAGGAGTTGGGGGACGGAAACAGGCAAGTTCACGGAAAATAGAAATTATTTGAAACGTACCTCCTTGGGGTTCCAATCACCCTTGCGAATGTCATTGCCATCCTTCAAGAACTGCAGAATCTTGGCAGTGGTGGCTTCCTCCTCCTTGAGTTTCTTCATCTCAAGAGATTGTCCACCACGGCGAGTCTGCTTGCCGAGTGCCTCAAGGGCCTTCTCGACGAACTCGATATCCTTGATGCGCAGCTCCTCGCTGATGATGTTCAGATCACGGGTGGGGTTGACATCACCCTCAACGTGGATGATCTCGGCATCATCGAAGCAACGAACCACCTGGAAGATGGCATCGACAGCGCGAATGTGCGACAAGAAGGAGTTACCGAGACCGGCACCAGTCGAGGCACCGCGGGTGAGACCGGCAATATCATAGACGGTCAAGTTGGCAGGGACCTGGGACTTGGGCTTGTAGTGTTGGCAGAGCCAGTCGAACCGCTCATCGGGGACGATGACGCGGGCCTCCTCGGGGTCAATGGTGGCATAGGGGAAGTTGGCCGGGTTACCCAAGGAGGACTTGGTGATGGACTGGAAGAGTGTTGACTTGCCGACATTGGCAAGACCAACCTGAAGCAATTGTTAGGTTCACATGGTTGCTTGAGAAAGAGAAAAGAAGGAAAGGAAGTTGCGAGGAAAGGGGGCAAAGGGGGGTTTAAATAGTTTTTTCTGTGGAATTAAAAAGTGGACTGTGCTGTGTGGGAAAAAAGAGAAAAAAAAAGGTGGGGACCTTGCTCACATACGATACCACTCTTCAGGTTGTTTCCTGGACGACCCAAATGGATCTTTTCCTGAACTTGCTGCTTCTTGGGAGGCATTTTATTGGATTTTTTCTTCTTGCTTGAGTAGAAGCGACAGAAGAGAGAGAGGTGGGGGGAAGTCGAAAGGCGGAAGCGGGAAGGTTGAAGCGCGCCAAATGCAGGACCAGCTGCGGATCGATCGACGATACGAAGGAAGAGGATGGAAGAAGTGGAAGACGTGATGGCGGTTGCCCACAGCGATTGCGGGCAAAGTGAACGAGTAAGACTGTAAGAATTGAGTTAAATGAGTGCGTATTGAGCTATCGAGAAAGCAATGTTGATGAGGTTCGCGCCAACCGTGGTCGAATTTTCTGCCTGCAGAGCTGCGACCGCTCACGTGAAAGTCAAGCCCTGAACAACGTCATTTCGGTCAAGTACGTAATCGACCTACCTATTCCCATGGGGACCTAGCGCTGCGGTATCTTTCTACGTTTACGGTCGATTTGAATGTCAAGATTGAACAGGTTGATCTGATACAAAAGCAACCCTAGACAGCAAATATGATAATATAAGTACAACGTGAAATGACGGATATCATTCCCAACTTCGCCTCAGCAAATAGATAATGCAGACCCTTTTGGGTGACCCATTCCAGTCGATGAACGCCATAACACACAATAACCGGCACATGTAGCCTTAGAGAGAAGAAAGTCATCAGAGGTCCATTGCATCGCCATGTTCGGGGACAGTATCGACCATGTCCAACAGCTTGGCATATGGCACGGTCACTCGTTGCAGGTCCCGATGTTTGCCTAGAGGTGATTCCGTTAGCTATTGATCCAAGCAAGAGTACAAGCAAGGCACCTACCAAGTGCAAGAATAACCTCCTTCAGTAAAGTCTCCCGTGGCCAGCCACACAAATCATCAGATCCTTCACGCCAATTACGACCCTCGCGCTCATTGGCCTGCAACTTCGATATTGCCTCGCTGGCATCATCCTCGTCCTCGAACAGACCGCCAATCAGACCCTTCAACAGCTCTTCGACCTTCAGCTTCAACCCCTCGGCACCAATCCGCTTGGCGTACATATTTAGGTACAACCGGAACTCGGCCTTGGCACCGAGAGACAATGCAGCGGCGAGACGGTTTTCGAGATGAGCGATAGAAACAGTGGACTCAAAAGTCTCATATCCTTCGCGGGATAACAGAACCTTGATAAGACGCTGGAGGAAGTACGCTCTGCCACGAAGGAGGAACTCGTTTGTGGTGTTTCGTTCCAACCAAGGAATAACGCCGGCTGAGACTGCCGCTTTGGCATCCTTATTAGTCTGTTGGGCGTCCTTGGCTTGCAAGTTGCTCACGGGTGCATCCGTAGTGTTCCAGTACTGACTACCGACCGCCCACCAGGATTCCGAGACACGCTGCCACGTGAACATAGCAGGGGAGTAGGAGTATCCTTCGCCGTTGGACAGGGAGACGACGATTCTGCCCTCTGAGGTGATGCGTGCCTCAGTCACTGCAGGAGCGGTAGTGAGGCTCCCACCGAGTGCATGAATCGCAGCATCCAGGACCGGCTGGAGAGAGATGGGTGGGTGGGGAGAAGATAGATGTTTCACATTCCAGACATAGCACATGCCCACGGAGTTGATGCACAGGATCCACGGGCCATTGCACTCCAAAATAACAGGCTGTGCCTCGAGAACAAGCGCATTGACGAGACGACGACCGGCCGGGGTCCAGAGGTAGATTGATCCATCCTCGCAGGCAGCCGCCCAGATGCTTTGGTTACCAGTCACAAGAAGAACATTCCGCGGCAAGAAATCCTGCCACAGAGGCTGGTCTCCACGGAACAAATTCAGACGCACCGGCTCCCGGTCCTGGGCGCGGCCGGTCAAGCTTGCTGCTGAAGGGTTCCGAGCTTCGAAAACAACGTCAACGCGACTCTTCGTAGAGCTTGAGTCTGCGCCAGGCGCAGGTTGCTCAGTCGGGTTGCCAGCGGCGTCCAACACGCGAACGATGTGAGTGCGGATTTTGGGGACTGCTAGACGGAGTGGGCTGATGCTGATGCAAGGATTTATGACGGCAGGGCGAATGAACTCTGGAGCTGGCAGTTGGCCTACCGTGGCAGGTTGAACTTGAGCCGGCAGAAGGCCGTCGGGGGTGTTGGCCATGATAGGGGTGGCCCCATTCTGGCTGGCAAGCGCCACACGTTTCTCGACGCTGCCATCTTCGTCGCCATCGATCTGGGCCAATTTGCGTTTATTTCCGAGAAGGAGAGCAGCCAAGCCACCCTTCGGCAGGCCATCAAATGGCTTTGACAGATCGACGATGGTGCTCGGGGCGTCAGCCTTGACCTGGCTGCTGATGGACTGCATCAAGCGGGACTGCGGGAGAGAGGACTCTCCAGCTCCTGTTCCAGAAACAAGCAGTGGCGCGATACGCTTTTTCCCCTCCTTTGTGTACGTCGGGCGTTGCTTCAGCCTTTCCAGCTTGGCTTTGTAAGGATCAGGCTTCTCGGATTCTGGGACGGCAGGCGTGGAAGGGGCTCCGTTCGTTTGTGTTTTGGGTGCCTCAGAGGCTGCCGGGGTGACTTGAGCAGGTGTTGTCCCATGTGATGTCGATGGTGCCTTCTCTCCGTTTGCCTTGGGCTCGGCGCCGTCGCCCATCAGTGCTCCCATTCTTCCCTCCACGTGCTTGATCTCACCAGCCTTGCTCTTTTCCTCCAGCAGCAGACTGTCCGTTGTTTCCGTGATTCCAGCACCTTTTCGGTTAGTGCCAAACTTGGTGAGCGACTTCTCGTTCACCTCCATCTCGGTAACCCATCCTAGTTCCCCCTCTTCAAACCGGACAGCCAGGATCGTCCCATCCAGAGCAGTTGCAAATAGACACTTTCCGTCAGGAGTCCACGCTAAATCTGAGATAGCCTTGGCAGCCATCTCCTGCGCAACCACGATCGGCCGCGCATTGCTCGTAATCCAAACACTCAAGGATTTGTCGCCGCCGGCGCAGGCAATGACCGTAATATTGGGTTGGTTCACAGGCTGTCCATCGGCTTGCTTCTTATTGGGATGTTCCTGTGCATACAGGCGTGGGGAGAATGAGCAGACTTCCACTGGCGCTTCGTGACCGATCAAATTGATATCACCATCCCATGATCCACGATTGATAATGGCAACAGAGCTGACGGGTCCATTCACAGCGTTTGCCGCTGCAATGTGCATTCCATCCGGCGACCAAGAGCAGCGACGGAAATACGTCGTCAGCGGCGAGTTGGCAAATGGCGCTGTAATTGTCTGTTCAAGGATGAAGTTGTTCATCTGGTCGTGGGCCGAATGATTGGGGGCAGGGGAAGTGAATCGAAAGATGCGGACAGTCCGATCATCGCTGGCCGTCGCAAAGTATTTATTTGCAGGATCGAAGGTGATACCTTTGACATGACTTTGGTGGATCGCTATCGTCTTTAGCTTTTCAAATGTATGGCCAGACCACACCACGACCTTGGAATCCAGCCCAACGGACACCAGTATGGACGAGTCGAACGACCATCCAAGATCCTGGACATCATTATCGTGCCCGATCAATCGCCGAATCGTACGCCAGTTCTCAACAGGGGGTGCTTCGTCCGTGCCTAGGTGATTTCCACAATGTCAGCATCTACCGCCGTTCCTCAGTCCCCATAGCCAAGACGTACCGAAGGTTGATGAGTGTGTTGGAGGATTAGCGTCGAGGGTATACACGCAGACAATCTTGTCATCTGCGCCCGATGCAAGGTATTTCCCATTATGTGAGAATCGAACGGTGTGGATCGTGCCCGAATGGTTGCTCATGGAGGCCAGTTGCTTTGGCTTGCCCTCGAGTGCAGCATCTCCGGCGCCCAAAATTGCTTCCGTTGACCAGATTCGCACATATCCATCTGAGGCAAAATCCGTGGTGTCAGTGACGTTTCTCCTAAACAGCGCATGTCTTTTTGAGGCCCTCCCGCTCAAACGAGGATGGATCGAGCTCACCTCCCGCAGCTGTGACTAGTCGCTTTCCGTCTGGCGAGACATCGCAGCTGTAAACTTCGAAGTCTTTGCGTTCACCTGTATCATAGGATCGCTATTAGCAAATGTGGTCCCTCCATCAACTGGCCGTTCTCCGATCCGTTGTCAAGCGTGTCTGCGCGCCCGCAAGGGAAGAATATCGCAACAATCGTTCTTCGTACCTCCATGTACGAGCCAGACCGGCTTGATGATATGCATCGCGCCGGTTCTGGAGAAGAATTCAGCCTTTCCCGGTTGTTTTCCAGCGGTTTAAACGGTTGAGTTTCAGGATCAAATCGTGCGACACTTATCGACACCGAAACGAGTGGTAAGGAGAGCGCCAGGTGTGTCGAATGCTGATCTGCGAACTATGGGAGTATGGCATGGGACATGGCAGATCTGTTGAGGCCAAAGAACGCGGAGGCCTCACTTTCGAGGTAGAAAGATTGAAGATCGAGCCCGATGGGAGAGAGAGGGATGAGAATCGGAGATTAACGCGCAATCCAAAAGTCGCGATCTCCAGACTTGGTCCGAGCTCCCGCGTCGAGATCCGATCTGATTGCCAACGGCTGACCTGAGACTCTTAATGATTCAGACGTGGTACTGCTTTCAGAAATACAGCATGACATATTGCTTCAATCATCAGTGACAGGCTATATGTAGGAATTCTACATGTAATTAAGTATTGGGTGTAGAACAAGGCTTCCATGCAGTATCCCAGCGACAAGGAGATAGAGCAAAGGAGTTATCGACGAAGAAATCCTTCTGTAGGTAACTTCAAATTCCCAGAATCGTAGGCTGTGGTTCTGATGGAGCAGCAAAAGCCACCACTGTTCCAATCCTACCCATTGCCAATCTGTACATACTTGCACAAAAGGGCCAATCCAATGCGGCGAAGGACACAAGACGGACTTGGACTAACTACTTTTCGAGATGCTATTACAACCACTACGACGGATCATAATCAAAGATTTCAATTAGAACGTGCTCGTAGATAGAGCACACGTATCAAGCATTCGATAAGTCAATCGAAGACATTACTTCGAGGACGAGCCAGATCCGGAGGGAGGAGTGTAGGTCGCCTTCCCAGACGCACTCGAGTAGTAGGTGCTTCCATTGGGGTTGGAGTAGTAGTAAGAGCCATCCCTAGAATTGTAACTCAGTAACACAGTCTCCTGACTGGTATCTATACAGCTGTTCAGAGCTGCAACTCACCTGTTGGAGTAGTGGTAGCTGTTCGAGTTGGAGGCGCTGGAGCCGTAGTCACGGGAGCAGTAGTGGTTGCCCTGGGTAGTTGATTCTTGACGACGTAACGAACTATCCGGAGAGACGCGAGACTGTTATACAAGAGAGGAGGTGCATACCTGGGAGTTGGTACCAGAGCTGGTATACTCATATCCTTTTCCGTTAGGCATGATGATTAAGTGACTTGGTCTTGTTTGTAAGAAATTGTAGGAGATGACTTGGAAGAAGCAGAGTTGATTAAAGCAGGAGAGAGAGATGGAGAGAAAGAGAGAGGAGGAAGAGAGAGGGGGGAGTTAGCTATCCGGGTGGGGGAACCTATGGGGTGGTATCCATCACGTGGCTGGCGCGAGCCTGTAGACATCATGACATTGGAACTTTGTTTCTATCGTATTCTATACGAGGTCTGAAGTACATTGATGATTGGATGGCCCATATCCAGGGCTGATCAGTGTATTCATGAGTCATGTTGTTTTACAATATTCTAGAGAGCTACTGCAAGATTGATTTGACTGATTGATCGAGCAATGAAAGAATGCTATGAGGTTCAAGATTAACCAGGTACCTGGTAGAGCGTGGAGCACTTCAACTAGGTATCATAGGCAACTGCTTTGGAGGTCTATGTATACGAGCCCTAGGGCCAATTCAACTGACTGCAGGTCAGCACAATGGAATGGATCCAAATACTTCAGATATCGCAGCTCAGTTCACCTCGCTAATATAGCTCGATAGTCTATTCCCGACTATTTAGAGCAAAGGACATTTCCTCATGGATCGACTCCAACCGAGCAGCGATAGTGAAATCCACACCAGAAGAGATGCCCTCACACCGACGAAGACAGGCCAACGCCGCTCCTAGAGTTGGCAAGATCTTAGTTTGACAGTACTCTTGAAACTCACCTTGGAAGTAGCACGCAGGACTCATCAGGACAGTTGCACACAATGGCGACTTCTTCGCCATGGTTGCAGCAAGGTGCTTGATGATCTCCAGCTCGACAATCAAATCGCAAAGGGTTTGACAGGTGTCTTCTCGGCGATCTTCCAAAAGATGGAGAGAGTGCGCTTCTCTCTCTAGGGCTCTTTGGAAAAGCTCGCATTCCTGGTGGAAATACATTTCGTGGGTTAAGTGGTCAGGCTTTTTCACGGTCAGACACATCGTCGGGGGAGGTATTCTCGGGCAGGACATTAGAGCCTGGCAACGAAGATGACTTTCACCGGGTTTCTTGTGATGGAGTATGAGTTCAACAAGAAAGTGCCAGACCGATGACTTGATCACAGACCAGAAGAATGATGAGCAGAGTATTAATCCTCTTGGAATGGCATTGATCTCGTTAACAAAGATCGACTTCCACAAAGAAACAGTTAGTTCACAAACACCTCGAGATAATGTCTTTCTTTGACGGCTTTGTGGGGGACTCGGGGGCCTTGTCCCAGGATATCGTTCAAAGGATCTGGTCTTCTCGGAATCCATTGTCCTCATTGTTTCTTTATCTCCCTTGTCGGATTGTGCCCTTTCGTTGCGGCATGAAGCGACGTTTAGGTATATAAGTGCACGGCTCGGTCCATACCGTCAAGACCATCATCTCCATCACCACTCCATACTTCGGTCTCCATCCAAGCCCACCATTCCAACAATAGCATTCAAGTTTCACCAAGCCACTGTAAGTAGGCCTCTCGACATTTGACAGACGGTCCCCATTGCCCAGCAGACCATACAATAACCCAGCACTATGGATCCCACTCCCGGAGCCGAGATCCCTTTAGATACACCCCCCACCACGCCCGCACAAGATTACGGCGAATGGCAAGTTGATGGAGCCATCCGCCAGCGCTGGATTGAGGACGCAACAGATGGCAGCTGTGAAATCACGCCATCCACACTGACAGTCGATGACCTCGAAGACATGGGCTACCACGTCGACTTTGATTACGGTATCTCCATTTTTCCATATACCCTCAGCGAAGATGTGGCTAGTCTCGACTACTTCCCGAGACCGCACGTGCATTGCAAGGCGTGGAGTGATACTATTGAACATCCAGATTCAGAACGGAACACCTTCGAGCTTATCGTGGGCACCAGGCTGGTTATTGCCGACGCGATCTTCCGATACGATGGACTGCAGTTCTCGCAGGTTGCCATCGCTATGTTGCGGAAAGTAATGAATCCACAGAGACTGCGACACGTATATTTTGCCGATATTGTTAACGAGGATACGAAGGACTTTTTCAAGTCGATGCTGTATACGGAGCGTAATATGCTTCAGTGGCCGCCTGTTGGGGGAACCAAGTTTGTCTGGGCTTATAACACGCCGCAGTATCAGGGGCTCCTAGGGACACGCATTGGTAAGTGTGCAGCTTATTTGGTTTTGGAGGCATTTCCCCGTGGCACGCATTATATTGCGAGGATTCTGACTTGGGATCACAATGCTTCGATTCAGATGCGGTTCGATATTGAGCCGATTCCTGCGCCTGCGACTGCTGCTTGATCTGTTGCCTGAGTGAGTATTTTCTCTGCCTTTGTCTTTTGGTTTGTAGAACAATGCACTCGTTTGATCTTCAACTCCACCTATATCCACCGTAACTGACGAGGTAAAATGCCCGGAATATACTGGCACACAACTCCTACAATGATATAAAGTAATACTCTTCCTTGCGGCTTTCTGACTGGCGATAGTCCCCTTATTATATATTGTAGTGGGGAGACTCGCACAGTGGTGTTCGAACTAGTTGGTGATTGATGATTGGTGAATGTCAAGACGGCAAGATAACTGGCGCTTCATGCGCCGCAGCGCCCCCTTGGCCCGCCAAACCTCCAACCTTGAGCTCCCCTGGCATCTGGGAAAAGGAGACCAGCAGTCTGATATGTATTATGCTTCAAGACTGGCGGCGGTTGGGAGTCCCTTCGTCAATCATCCAGCATTGTCGATTCCGTTGCCCATTTCGAACCTTATCCGACATGGGTAACAAGAACAGCGCACCTTCGCCACCTACCTGGCTCGACAGCACATCCCCAGGAACAGATTTGCAAGAAATGACTCGTCGTAAGTAGCATCCACTCACTGGCATTGACCATTGACCAACAGCCTACAGGTTAATATGTCACTGACTTTGCATTGTAGGACATGATCCGTATTCGTATACCGATGGAAGATGGCTCAAACGGGACGAGCTTCAGCGAAACTCTCGCCAGGTTATGTTTGATTTCTCAGCGCTGTGTGAGCGGGTTGTTTACATATGTCCAGGAGCCACCAAAATTGTCAAATATGAGAAGCGAGAAGGTGGATTCAACAGAGTCTTCCTTTTAACGATGGACAATGGACCTTGTGTTGTGGCAAGGATACCTACCGGTATTGCTGGGCCGCCAAGGTTAACAACCAACTCTGAAGTCGCAACGATGACTTATTGTAAGGCTAAGCCGCGTCCCCTGTTCTTAACGGTATGGCTGACATGCTCACTAATTTACCTCTGTATAGTACAATCCAAGCTCTCGCTTCCGATACCGAAGATTCTCGACTGGAATGATGACCCTTCTAATCCAACCGGAACTGAATATATCATTCAGGAGCATGTGTTGGGTGTTCAATTACATCAAGAGTGGCACAAAATGAACTCCAGACAACATATGCTGTGCACCAAACCGCTTTCATATACAATGAAAAGTATGGCTTCCCTAGACTTTCCGGCCTATGGCAGCCTATACTTCGCAGATGCGCCTCTAGACTCGGACTCCAAGATTCCCTTTGAGGCAGGGCTTCTGTGTGGGACCACATTGCAGCCCGGTTTTCTGGAACCGAGATCCGGGGGAACATGAACTCTACCGTGGCCCCAGCCCTAACTGCGGACCTTGGAGAGATCTCACAAGTTATTGTCGAGGTTTGATAGATACCGGTTTCTCCCGTTTGCCCAAAGAAGAAGTCAATGATCCCAAGCTGCTGCCATATCAAGGATCAATTCAAGATCACATCCGTCTATTGAAAGCAAGTCGAAAGGTGATACAAAAGTTGATTGAAGACAAACGCATTGCGGATGCTGCTACACCGGCTCTGCTTCACCCGGATTTTCACAAGAGGAATATCTACGTCTCTGCCGAAGATCCAACCGTTATCACAGGCCTAATAGATTGGCAATCAACCAGCATTGAGCCCGCGTTTATTTATGCCAACGAGACACCTGATTTCGCGGAACCCCCCAGGGTCCCCGTGGAAGATCTACTCGGGGACGAACAAAATGAAAGGGAACTTTCTAAGGAACAGGAACGAGACTTGAAAGACGCATCCATCTGTCATCAAACATACGATGTGATCATGACAGGCATCACTCCTAAGCTCCGTCCTGCAAGATTACTTGATCCGACTCTTTTCCGACTCTTCCACTACTGTCACACATCATGGAGAGACTCCGCTACCGCTGTCCGCCAAGAGTTAATTGGACTTTCAGCTCGCTGGGCGGAACTGGGGCTAGAGGGTTCATGTCCATATTCTCCTACAGACGCGGAATTGGAACAGCATGCTCGAGACTATGAGAATTTTGAGGCTGTTCAGGCACTCAAGTCATGGCTGAGAGACAACCTTGGTACGGACTCTGACGGCTGGATCCCGCATGATGCATGGGATGCTGCGAAGGTTGCTCATCGCGCAGCGTATGATGAATGGATAGAGACTGCCAAAGAAGCGGAGTCCCGTGGCGAAGACATGACAGTAGCAAAGGCGGACAAGATGTGCCCGTTCGATGCTAGATAGGAACCGGGAATAGGTAGTTAATGAAAGAGATACCGAAAAATTCGAGTTACTAATTGGTATTGTTGATATGTATGAAGATCGAAAGAAACAAGAGACAACTGTAAGGTTTGGATATCTTCTGCTCAACGATCAATGACCACCGAAAATCAGCCACGATCCAAATGGCCTCAAGTCGGCAATCGTGTGCGGACTTTAGTTCCAGGAAGGTTATTGCCAGCAATGAGATCCCGCAGAATATAGCCTTCGTCATTATCTTCGTCGACCTCAATGTTGAGTCCATGGTTGGGAAGGAGCTGGGGAATTCATTGATTCTGTCACTAAAGAAGAAATAAATCAAATGATCGAAGGGGACGCGACCTTGGTTGTCGGGGAAATTCCGTGATGATAATTGGACAGAAGCTGAGCTACTCTGGAGAACGAGTGATGCCTAGGACGCATTGAAGTTACTTGGGGAAGGTGCGTTCCTGAGATTTGTTTGTTCTATTGTGTGTAATATTTGTTGTTTGCTATTGAAAGAACAAAGAGGTTCTTTCCTAATTCGTCAATCAGAGCATCCTGAGATCAACCAATCAAACACGAGGGGAATCGTTGATCTTGTTGTTGTCCAGGGATATAAATAAGAGCTTCTTTCCCCAGAATTCTTCCTTCTCTTCTTCTCCATCAGTTCTTTTTCTTTTTCGTTGTATGATTAGTTATTGTACGATTATTGTTCAATTCTTAAGGGAGCTCGGCGGCCTGCCTTCAAAACAATACAACAGCCTGCTGTCCCCGCACCTTGGGGCATGTCAGGGGGCAGGCCGCCGAGCTCCCTCATCTTGCCCGCTCCCGGGGGCCCATCGGGTTCATCACATGGCCTCCGGGGGCGGGCCCATTTCAAACGACGACTCGCCAGCTCCCGGGGGACCAACTACGGTCCTCCAATCCCGTCCCCCGGGAGCTGGCCCATTCCTCGCGGCATCTCGGCGGCCTGCCCCCCTCAAAACTGAGGGCTTTGCTCTGGGCAGGTCGCCGGGATGCCCTGCCAGCTCCCGGGGGACCATCGACGGTCATGCGACCCCGTCCCCCGGAGCTGGCCTATCTTTCACGCATCTCGGCGGCCTGCCCCCTCGTCACAAGGGACCACCTCTGGCCCCTGGGCAGGTCGCCGAGATGCTTTGCCAGCTCCTGGGGGACCACCGACGGTCACACGACCCCGTCCCCCGGGAGCTGGTCAATCTCTTGCGCTGCCAGCTCCCGGGGGACCCTCGAAGGTCACACAATCCCGCCCCCCGGGAGCTGGCCAATCTTACCCCCACTGCTACGTCCTTCTCTTCCGGTTCGAAGATACACCAAACAAAACGGGCTAAGCAGGCCTCCAAAGGAGTCGCGTCCAATGGCATCCCTCAGCGGTTTACCGACGGGAAGTGGATCGTCCTGAAGCCTGCCTCAGGCTTCAAGCCACACGAGGACTCGTTCCTCCACGTGGTAAAGGGCGTCAGCGAGGCCCTGGCCCCTCCTCGCCCTCCCGTCCCCTGACATGTCTGGACCTAAACATGTTGAAACCCGGAAGAGGATGTGGATGGTTGAGCTCCATTCCATCGACGCCGCCCGGCAACTCGTCGGGAAAGATGTCACTGTCAAGGACGAGGCTGGGAAGCCCCAGGAGGTCAAGGTGCAGCCTTACTTCACGGGCGGCCCGACTCGTTTCGTGACGGACAGAACCGACGCGATCTCCTTAGAGGAGATCGCGTTCAAGATCGCAACGATGGTCCCGCGGACCTTCTTTGTGATGGACGACATGAAGATCGGGAACACCACGGGCCCGAAGAAGAGGATCATCTTTGCGCATCCCCCCGGCTTCCAGAAAGTCGAGATTGCGTTTGGTGATTACAAGATCAGATTCTGGCCGGAGGACCTGACCGGGACATGCCACTTTTGCAAAGGGTCCCACGGTCCAACCTGCACACTCTGCCAAAGAGTGGACGGGGACGACTGGGACCTGGAGTACTATAGGCTGCCCGATGAAGCTAGCTCTTAGTAATGAAATCTTTGATTCGAATTTTTCTCTCAACTGCAGCAGTCTTAAACTCCCCGGCAGGTTTAATGAGGGCTACAGGTGGATGAGAGTGGAGGACGTAGATATCCTCCTTGCCCAGGACACTGGGATATGTGCCGCCCAAGCGGAAACAATTAGAAAGCTTACCCTCGCGTAGATATAGCCATTCCTAATATTGTAGGTTGCGAACCCAAGGTTTGCATTCTTATAAACAAAGCCAGGGTCTCTTGGGACGCTGGACATGACACGCATGACGGGCATATTTGTTGCGCGCTGCCTGCTGGTCACTGTGAGTAGAGCTGCTTCCGGGTTGCACTCGCCTAGTTCCACTTCGAATCCCAAGAGTATCTCGCATGGAACCGTACCGTTGCTGTGCTAAGCCTTACACGGACTCGGGTCCTGTTGAGTATCTTGCAGGATGTGCCAGTAGTGCGCGCCAAGTAAGTCAGTCACCAAGTGTTACCACAAGATGAGCTCCCCTACTTGTAGGTTGGGTTGTCTTAAGGGTGAACCGTAGAGTGCAAAGTCCAATAGGTAGTAACCAAGTAACAATGTATGATTGATCGCGAAGAACTAAATACATGACGGTGAATGAGTGTCCTTATATATCAATGATTCATGCCGACGAAAGTCATAGGTCAGAACTAGAGTTTGCCAACGCGAAGTACTGTATGAGTGTTGCTCCGAAGTTCCTATATATTGAGCCCTGCTAGGCGTCGAACGCATCTGGAACTGGAGGATATCAACACGGTTCCTGGCGGGATTCAATTATTTGTGCGAGTTTGCCGGTATGTATCTGCATCCTGGTCTTTAACAAAGACTTACTTTGGCTAGGAGGCGGTAGGCTTACAGGCACATTGAAACAATGTCTTTCTTTCGTCGAGACTTTGGGAAGACTCGGGGGCCTTGTCCCGGAATAGCTCTCAAAGGATGTGATCACGATTCACCATTGTCTTTCTTTGTCGAGTCTCGAGGCTTTGGGGGAGGCTCGAGGGTCCCGTTTTCCCGGGATAGCTCCAAAAGATCTGGTTCTCTCAGAATCCATTGTCCCCATTGTTTCTTTATCATCCTTGTCGGATTGTGCCCTTCCATCCGTTGCGACACGAAGCGACGTGTATATAAGTGCATGAAACGGCTCGGTCCATACCGTCAAGACCGGGCATCAGCTAAACCATCACCACTCCATAGGTACTTCGAGCTCCATCCAAGCCCACCATTGCAACAACTGCATTCAAATCTCACCAAGCCAGTGTAAGTAAGCCTCTCCCATTGCCCAGCAGACCATACTATACCCCAACACCATGGATCCCACCCGGGGGGCCGAGATCCCTTCAGATACACCCCCCACCACACCCGCACAAGAGTACGAGTACGGCAAATGGCAAGTCGATGGAGCCAAACGCCAGCACTGGATCGAAGACGCAACAGACGACACCTGTGAAATCGAGCCATCCACACTGACAGTCCAGGACCTCCACGACATGGGCTACCACGTCCGGTTTGATCCGGAGCCCGGCCTCCCAGATGTTCTCAGCGACGATGTGCTCAGTCTCGGCTACTCCCTGAGCCAGATGACACAGTGCATGGCGTCGAGAAGGACTATAGATTCAAAACGGAACAACTTCTTGATTATCGCTGGCACTGAGCTGGCGGTTGTCGAGAAGATCTTCCGATACGATGGACTGCAGTTCTCGCAGGTTGCTGTTACTATGATGCGGCACGTAATGGAACCGGAGAGTCTGCGACACTTGTATTTTGCCGATATTGTTAACGAGGATACGAAGGAGTTTTTTAAGTCGATGTTGTATACGGAGCGTAATGGGCTTGAGTGGCCTCCTATTACGAGCTGCCCTGATGTCTGGGATTATAACACGCCGCAGTATCAGGGGCTTTTAGGGACACGCATTGGTAAGTGTGCTGCTCATCTGGTTTTGGAGGCTTTTCCCCGTGGGACGTATCGTATTGCGAGAGTTGTGACTTGGTATTGCTCTCCTGCGGTTCAGATGCGGTTTGATGTTGAGCCGATTCCTGCGCCTGCGAGTCCTGCGACTGCTGCTTGATCTGTTCTATGCCTGGGTGAGTATTTCCTTTGTCTATGTCTTTCGCTTTGTAGAACAATGCACTCGTCTGGTCTTCAACTCCATATCCACCGTAACAGACGAAGTAAGATGGGAATATACTGGTACACAACTCCTACAATGATATAAAGTAGTACTCTTCCTTGCGGCTTTCTGACCGGCAATAGTCTCCTTATTTACCTATGTAGAATGTCGAGGGGGCAGGTACAACACCACATGTATAGAAGCTCATGCTCATCGGGAGACTCCTTGAGAAATGCTGCAAAAAATGAGGGGAACAGAATACAAGGGGAGTGGAGGCAAGTGGAGAGAGAAAATGATAGGTTATACAGAGTTCACAAAGAAAAAGAGCAGCGAGATGTCAGAACCCCAGGGACAGAGTGGAGGGAATAAAAACAATTCAAGAGAGGAGTCGTCGTTCTCATTTCGGTTGGGCCAGGTCTAGCCGCTTATTGCTTGTGTTGGTTGCTGGCGACCTCGGACCCATCCATCTCAGGTTCGGTTACAGCGTTCGACTGTGCTTTCTGCTCGGTCTGTTCCCCAAAATAGCTCGGGACATCGCTCTGTGTTGATGTTTGGCTAGTGTGCTGAGTGTTCGGTGACTGCGAATCCTCAATACCAAGTGACTTCTTCGCCAGACCCCGGGCCTGTGTCTCGCTCACTTTGCCGTAGACGGCCATAGCGTTGGCGATCATGCCGCCCATATCTCCGACGTTCCCTGGAACAACGACAGCTGTGCCCTCGCGAGCAAGGTTTGACCAAGCCGCGACATACTTCTCAGCGACGCTGAGACTGACCGCGTTGCGTGCATTCTCGCCACCGTCCTGGATAGCCCGAGCAACAGCGTCAATACCACGCGCGGTGGCCTGTGCCTTGAGCATGATAGCATCAGCCTCACCAGAAGCATGATTGACCTTCTCAGCCCGCAAAGCCTCAGATGCCAGGATGACAGACTGCTTGTGACCCTCGGCAATGTTGATGGCGCTCTGGCGCTGACCTTCAGACTCGAGGATTTCGGCGCGCTTGGAGCGCTCAGCAGTGACCTGGCGATGCATAGCAGCAACGACCTTTTCCGGCGCGTGAATATCCCTAATTTCATATCGCAGGCAGACAACACCCCATTCCTGAGCCGCCTCGTTGATCGCCTTGGTGATGTTGACATTGAGATTGGCGCGCTCCTTGAGAACATGATCGAGGGTCAGTTGGCCAATCTCCGAACGCATTGTCGTCTGCGCGAGTTGCGAGATAGCGTATTCCGCGTCCTCGACTCCGTAGCTACAATAGCGATATGTCAGTACATGCATTTGTTTCGGTACTTCTCACCCACGTGACGACCGGACCACCCCAGCTGGGAAGAAATCACCCACCTTGCCTTGTACGCATCAAACACCCGCGTATAGAGTACACCGTCCAGCTCGAGTGTGACATTATCTGCCGTGATGGCGTTCTGACTGGGCATCTCAATAGCTGCCTCTTTCAAGCTCTTCACGTAGGCAATGCGGTCCAAGAACGGCACGAGAATGGCCAAACCGGGTTCCAAGATCCGATCGAACTTCCCCATGCGCTCGACAATCCATGCTGTCTGCTGTGGTACGAATCGCACGATGGTGTTCGCGGGAAGAGGCTGTCTGTTGGAGAAATAGCTGGTGGGGCCTTCGTTATACGCGCCGCCAGCTTTGAAGCCGGGGAAGAGGGAATCGGGGGCCGAACGTTGAGGGGTATTTGAAAGAGTTCGTCGTTGGATCGGGGTGAGGAGTGTGGCGCTCACTGCGGAGCTTCGTGGAAGACGTTGAGAAAGGAGCCTTTGACCACGAGGCCGGAGTAATCTTGACGTTTGGCGGGATGCACCCTCCATTTTGAAAGTGAGTAGGAAGGTCGGGGAAGATGAGGAAAAGAAGCGCCAAAGGTTGGAGGTGGAGAAGTAAGCTAGATGGCAGAAGAGGGAGAGCTAACAGAGTTCCAGACTGACATGATGGATGCCTCCGATTGGTGTAACGGCTGGGAGCCTGAGGCAGAAACTTTCAACCATGCCCGAGCTAGTTCTGACTTCCACTTTGGTCCATGTAGTTATCTCACATCACCTGTTACTGAGAGTAATGTGTTGAATCTGCTTAAGTGATGGAATATATCCCTCTTGCAGACCTGGTCCTAAATAGTAAATCTTACAATTTTCTGGCCAAGGATCTCAATATCTAACACGGTAAGGTACAATCTATAAGCTCGGTGTGCATAGCAATCATATTACTCCACAAAGGACCGAACGGCCCATCTTATGCTAACAAAGTACACGAAGCGCAACTGACTCTGCTGTCCCGAACAGACCTGAAAGGGGATCAACAAAGTAGTGAGATGGACCAAGCCACCTCAAGAAAATCTGCCCCAAGGACAATAGGATAACCGGTCACCCAGGGAGGGAACAACTGATGTAATCATACTGAATTTCTGTCTTGTCCGATTGGCGCCGTAAGAGAAACCTGAAACATAGGAAGAATAGCAGACCAGACTCTCATAACAATAGTGTCCTGGTTTGTCGTCAGGCCGATACTTGTTCAGATCCAGGGCTGTCAAAGCGCCTTGGTCTCAGAATTGATCGAATCCGGAGGAAACTAACAACGTCGGAAGGAAATAAGAAAAGTGCAAATCTCTTTGCTAAAGAGCTGAGAACAATTGTTTTGCTCAGCACATCGTAGCGGCAGGCATCGAAAGAGATACTGCCAGTGAAACCATGCCCGGACGCCGAAATGTTTTTGACTCCCATAACTCGACAAAAGCAATGGAGATTAGAGCAACGAAGACGTTGATGAGAGAGAAGAAAATAACAGAAAAGAAGACTCCGAAGCTTCAAATGAGCTGAAAATCAGAGCGTGTTATTGTAATGGAAGGTTCACTTGGAACTCTAGAAAAGTTTGGCGACTATGCATGCGAGAAAGGAAAAACGATAGCCTTTTAAACTGAAGAGAAGAAAAATGCTGGTCATGAAGATGGACAAGCAGCGAAAGGAGATGGGTCGCGAAAGAAGCAAAAATTGAAAGAAATGCGAAATGGCTCATGATAACTTTTCTTCGGGCGTCAAGCCGCGCTGGGTATTGAAGTAATTGCTGACTTTTCGCTGATTGTGCGGTTTCATCGATCCACTGGCAAGTGTTTCATGGATCATGTTGAAGGCGAGAGTGTGATATGGCAGGCTTGGCTGTTTTGAAAACCCAACCATGTCGCGTATCACCGGGGAAGGAATGGAGTGTTGGTGAAGGAGACAGTCCCGATAAAATCGCATGAGCTCGTGGAAACCTTGATCATCGCTTCGTGTAAGAAGATCATCAAGAGCCGAACGCCTAAATTCATTGTACAGGTGAAAATCGAAATTTGATAAACTGGTGGCCAAGTACGATGAAAGGTCATGGTAAGGCAGGGTGATTCCAGAGTTGTACCCTCTGGCCATTGATCGGCCTTGGCCGTTCCAAGTTCCATTGCGAGACGTATGGGAAGATTTTTGGACATAGTTGGACGTTTGTCTGGACGAAAGACCCCTTCCACTCGGTTTGGGCGACAGTGGATGTTGCGATTTGGCAGAAGACTCATTCATCAGCCCACCAGTACCGCCGGGTTGGCGTGGAAATGCGTCAGCACTATTCAGAAAGTCAGCTGGTGCTTCACAGGATATATAAGGCCATGTAGGAGAAGGGATCAAGCATACCACTGCGGGTCCACCACGGATTCCAAATCGGAGAAGGGGGGTGTTTCAGACTGCAAATCTAGTCCGCACGCTGAATGAGATGTGTTAATAACTGGACTGTCCTGGGGAAATGTCGAAAACGATGAAAGAAACGACAGGGTTGAACTAGGGGAATCATCCGGGGAATGTCCTACATTGGCAATCTCGCTCACTGCGGCGGGTGGCATTGAGGGCATGAATTCCGGGGCGGTAGACGAAAGCGAGGTCTTGGGACCACGGGAAACACCGTTGGGAACGAACTGGCGGGCGGCACCATTGATGGCAGTCTCCGGGTGGCTGGTGACCGGGGTGTTTTCGTCAGTCTTTGCGGCAGGGGCAGCGCCGTCATGCTGAGCGGCAGGTTCACGTTGATCCACAGGGAGGACCCATTGCTGCCACTTCTCACGGGGGCGCAGGCGGTCGACACCGTCTTCGCTGGTCTGGAACTCCACAGTGCGGAGCTGGCGAGCCACGTGACGAAGAAGTTCGAAGTCCTCGGTGAGCAACTTCACACGTTTGAAGCTGGCGAGCACACTGAGAGGCACGAAGCCCTGAGAGTCCATCTGTTTGCGCAAAAACATGTCCTTGCACATGTTGTCGACCGAGAAGTAGTACTCCAATTGCATGGATAGCATGCCCATGAGCGACAAGGGTTCCGGGTACGACGGGTAGGGCATAGCGCTCATCGGGGTCCCGTTGACGGCCGGGTAACCATACATCGTGTTGATGTCAACTGGGATAGGATAAACACCACCATACGCGTTTCCAGGGGTGGTCAAAGAGGGCGAACGGAGGGGCATACGGTTTTGTTGGGAGCCATTGGGCATGCCATGCTGCGAGCGCTGACGGTCGTTGTAGCCAAATGCCTTGGGCGCAGCATACCCGTTGTTGGGCATGGACGCATTGAACTGGGCGTTCTGGCCGCCGAAGTTGGAGTACGGGCCACCACGGCCACGGTGGGAGCCACGACCTCCACGCTCAGGGCGGAATTCGCCGCGTTCCCGGTTGAAGTCGGCGAAACCAGCAGGGTCAGCAGACTTCGATCCAGCCTCAAAGCGACGGTCATTGCTGCGGGCGGCAGCCTGCGGGTCCACGGCCAGGTTCTTGCGAGCATCCTGGTTCTTTCCAAAGGGCTTGCCCTCTCGTTGAGAGCGGGGGAGGTTCTCTCCGTTCACTTGCTTGCCGGAGGTGGCCTCCTCACCGTTGCGAGCTCCACGAGTGCGCTCCGGAGCCTGAGAAGCCTTGCGTGCATCAGTTGCAGCACCGGCGTCAATGCTCGTAGAACGGCCCGCCTGTGCGGGAAGAGAGGTAGCACGTCCAGTGCCAGACTCATGACGTCCTCGCTCTCCAGTCGTCTGCTTTGCACCTTGGGCGGCCTGTCCGGAGGCAGCCTTGTCGGCAGCAGCGGCGCCATGAGCTCCGCGGCCGCCGTCTCTGCCACCACGAGTGGCCCGTCGGCCTCCGCGGCCACCGGCGGATGGAAGTGGGGTGTTGAAAACAGCAGTTGGGACATAAGGAACCGGAGTCCACTTCTCCTTCCCGTGGGGTCTGATGACAGGGCTCTTATCGATCTTCTCGTGAGTCTTCTTCTTCTCTTCGCCGACCGCAACTTGGGGAGTGGGCCACGCGGTGGCATCCTCTACTGAAGGAACTGCTTTTCGTTGTTAGCTTTCGAAGCTCTCAGTTACGCCAATGCGCCATCGTTGACGTCCGACCGAGCGAACTCGGTGAGATTGGCTCATGGCGGCTGACGTGGGGAGTGATTGTCTTACCGGCATCGCGACCCTTTCCACCCTCGGTCTTCTTGCGATCCTTGGCACCTTCCTGTGCCCCATCTGCACCCTTCTTCTTGGAACCGGCCTTGGAATCTTGTGTCTCATCGGCCTTGGTAGAGGCGGCTTTGCTGCTAGGAGTGGGCTTGGGGGCCGCCTTGACTTTGGCCTCCTGGGCCTCTCGTCTCTGTTGCCAGATATTGACCGAGGGGAGAGGGGCAGCTTTCAGCTCCTTGGGCGGTGCTGCGGTCTTCTCGGCATTCTCAGGCTTCTCCGCTGACTTCTCTTTGGCACCTTCGCCCTTCTCAGCTTGTGTCTCACTGGGAGCCTGCTTCTCAGTGGTGGCATCTGCGTTGGCATTCGGGGTATTTGACTCGTCCTCCTTGGATTTGCGCGGCTTTGAGCCTGTGCGAACGCTTGGGCTTGATGTTCGAGGGGTGACAGCCTTTGACTTCGCGGCGTGCTTGCTGGTAACAGTTGTAAAGTCGTCGTCCTTGGCCTCTTCGGCAACTGTGTCGGGTTTGTGCACGGTCTCAGACTCCGACGGGGCCGGTGCCTCATTTGTTGTGGTCTCGACGGCGGTGTGCTCCTCCGGTTTAGACTCGGCTTTCTCTGATACTGATGGTGTCTTTGGTGGAGTCGGTGTCCCGGATGCGCCCTTGGCGGCTTGTGCGTACGAAAACGTAGACATGTCGAAGTAGAAGGTTTTTGTATCGCTGCGTGGAAAGGTAAAAGGAAAGGAAAGAAATACGATCGGAGTCGGCTGACTCGGAATATGTCAATCGGCACCTGCTGGGGCGCAAGATGCCTCCTGTGCAAGTGGGAGTGAAGAGAGGGAGGAAATTCCGTCTTCTCGTAACCACGCTAATCTGTAGCTTCCGGTCTCTCGGAGAGGCTTCAGTTATGGGTCAAAATGAACGATTTCTGCGTGAGCCAGGCAAAGACCACGGGGGTATCAGGTCGCAAAGTGCGTCGAAGGAGTTGTAGCTAAAGGAATTCCTTAGATCACCAATCGCATTGGTCAACCGGTCGTCGATTTTTCGGTGCGTCAGGTGATCTCAACCACGATGGTTTGCGGGATCACAAGTGAAAAGACAGAGAGAACGGTGTGTTGGTGTCAGGAATTTTTTCCCACTGAGGACGCTACAAAGGCACTGCCTTGTCGACGTCGCGAGACTCAAGTAGTAAAAAAAGTCGAACTAGCCGAAGTGATGCGAGTCGGATGCACAGGAAGACTGTGTATTGGATCTCACGGGGGATAGATGAAGGAGACACAAGATCAATCGAAGGTTCCTGGCGAGGCGTGTCGATCCCTTTGAAAAATGAGGAACGGACGCGATTCGCACGTGGGTTTCGAGACAGTAGAGGTCGGTTCTCTCGGGAATGAGAGGTACCGGGGGAGAAAGATGAGTTCAAAAAAAGAGACAATGTCGCAGGGACAAGAGGGGGAGGGGGGGGGAGAAGAAGGGAAACAGCCCGATGAAGAAGATAATAAGAGAGGAAGAAAAGAGAGAAGACACAAAATTATTTGGTTCAGGGCAGAACTGGTAGCGGGGTTTTGTTCTTTACACGTAATTAATTGTGAATTGTTTTTGTACGACATTTTTAATTGTGGAATTTCGCAAAAAAAAGAGGATTTGCTTTGCTTTGGCTTCCCCTTTACCTCTGTGATATACTTCATGTCTTTTTCACTTGGTCTTTCAGGGAATTGGTCTGTTACTAAAGAACTTGGAGCTGATACTTCCACAGTACGGACTCCGGAGTACTTATTGCGTAGTAAGATTTCTATTTGAGGCATATTCTCGCAGTCGCCTGGAAGGATCATAAGTACATTCTTACATTTTCATATTTTATGCCCATCGGATATGAGTGGAATCTCCAGACCTTTCGCGATACCCTACATATGTCCCTTTGGGTGGTGTATCTTATTTGCCGAGGTCCACGATCTCGGCAGTCCAAGTACATGAGAAGACTCGATTTGATGGTTATAGGCGCTGCATCTACAAAGCAATTGTTCATCAGTTGAGCCTCCACCTTCTGTAGCAGACCTTGATCCAATAACAAGTGCTCAAATAGCTGTCAGGGTGGCAAAGGCTTCAAGGTACTGAGATCTCTGAAGAAGATGTCCAGCCAATTAGATTACACTTTGCTTGATTCTCTCTTCCCTTTTTAGAATCTTATAACTATGACTACGGAGTACACTACTAACATATCTATCCTAGTATATCCTGTTAACTGACGCCCTCGATAGAAACAGTAAATACCGATGGTCTGATGTACTTCTGCTGCCTGCATATCTGGGGGGTCCACCGGAGACCCTACGGCCGTTGGCGCACAATACGGGAGTAGAAAAAATATCCTGGCCCTGACATGGGAGAATCGAGGTTCCTTTGCATGAATAAGTACTCTTAGGGCTTCCAGGCTATCGGGTAGCATAGCGTCGACACCATACTCTCACCTCGTCAGACACCCCAAGCGTCATCGACAAGCTACAACAAGCCCAACCGATCCCATTTGTCCCATTCGACCGTTAAATGTTCGGATAGGAGCCGAGTGATGGAAATCTCGGGGTAAAGGTAATACAGTCGTGTATTATACTCATACTGCGACAATTCGGTGTCATATTAAACGTTAGTTATGCGAATTGCTCTTACGACTCATTGTGCGAAAGAATGTGATCTTGTATTCTTCCAACATGTCAATGAGATGACTCCAGCACTACACTCTTCCTCTAGTGATAGATCCATGTAAACCATTCATCTCAAAGCACAATCTCGAACCTCAAAGTCCCCTATGTTACCTATCCAGACATCCATGAACACACACACCCGATTGTGCTTTTGGCAGTGATTAGGGCTGAGGGCTCGCGGAGACCATCGGAATGGGCGAGCGTGTATTGTAATAAGAATACGCCGGGCGGTAATTTGATCCGACACGGATACCAATTCATGCCTCAGGTGTCAGTCATCTACGCAGGACTGCCCACGATGTACTTGGCACTTGCGGATACTCCAAGTTCAAGAAAGTCTTGCACACATCCATGTAGGTAGCTCAACTCAAGTCGGGTATTAAAATGTCCTATGATAATCAAATAATACATGAATAAACTCCCTTCCTTATACCACCAACACCAAGAAAAAACTACCAATGCCGAACGCTGACCAACACCTGCTCGCGCGGTCCGAGATCAACCGAGCCCAGAGGCCCAGTCACCAATCCTAGACGCTGAAGGACCTGCCAAACGAGCTTACGCTTGAGATTCTCACGCACGGATATTTTCTCCAAGGCGTCATAGCCATTGAAATACTTGAGGAAGACGGGCCAATACTTCTTATGCAGGGTCTGAATATCCTTGGGCGTGATATCCGGGCTGACGCCGTCTCCAACCTGTTGGGGTCTGGGATTATCAGGGAATCGGGAGACGATCTCATCGAGCCAGCGGGATTCAAGAGGAGAAGCACGGTGTGGGGAGAGGATGAAAGAGGACAGCCGGAGAGCGGTGGATTGATCGAGGAGCTTGTGGGAAGAGCGCAGTTGGGCGTGTGGGTCGGGTCGACCGGGCATGGGCGTTTCGTCCCCACTGCCGTGGCTTTCAAGGGATGAAGATGAGGAGGAATTGGCGTCATCATCCACATCGCCGGATTCGCCGTCCTCCTCGACTGGAATGGAGTTTGAGTTGCCCTTGGCGAGATACCGCTCGACCTCCTCCTTGCGCAAGGCCATCTCCACGGCCATTTTGATTTCGGGTGAGACCTTGATGCGCGCGAAGGTCCGGAGCTGCGTGACCCAGCCGCCGCGCAGGAGCCAGGCCAGAATGGTGAAGTAAATCTCCTTGTGGTCCTTGCTGGGGATGAAATTACTGTAAGGGCGAGGGGTGCCACTGAGTGTAGAGAGCATCTTGGGTAAACTGGGGTATGTCGGGAATGCTGCCTGGTAAGCGACTGTGGCCACCTCCAGCTTGCTCAAATCACAATTCGGGGAGACGATGTAGGTGTCCCGTTGGTGGATGGGAGGGATAGCGCGAGCGCGCCGCCAGTACACAAGATGGCTCGACAGCATCTGAATATGGGATAGCGGAATTCCTGACGATGCTGAAATCTGTGCAAAGGACTTGGTTGGTTTCGAGCATCTGATGTAGTGTGCAAGAGCGGGAGCAAGTGCTCCGCCAGACGCCTCAACATCCTTGATGATGGCCGCTTCGCTGTCTAGTAGCAGCAGAGCGAAGTGCTTTGCAAGGACCTGGTGCGGCGTATTGCTGTCATCGGCACCGGGGTCATCGACTGGGGTTGCACTATCTGCCGTTGTGAGCCACAGACCTGGATATGCTTTATCCATAGGACCAGCGAGATATGGTGTAGAGGTCAAGGGTGGAATTTGGAGCGAGATGGAAACATCCGGGCTGAGCGACACGGATGCGATTTTGGATGCTGAAATACTGTCGTAGACTGTGTAGATAGCCCGCGCTAGAGATGATTGATTTGTCAATTCCGTGTAGAGGTTGTGGGTCGACATTTCTATGCAGTCTCGTTGTCAGTTCCAGCACGATCACTACGAAGTAACAGTAACCCACTTGTCTCTCGAGCCCTCCTTCTCATCCGCAGGATATGTTGAGACTCTCTCCATACATAGTCAGTGCGAGCCTGTTCCCATTTAAGAGCCTTGGCAAATTTCTTGATGATATTCTCATAGATCTCCTTCACCCGCATGGAGTACTCCAGCAAAGGAGGATCCACAACAAAAACCACATTGAACATCGTCATGTGGTCTTTGTCTTGCGGATCCAGGGGCTCATCTGATTTCCCAGGCCTCCCGCTGGTCGAACCACGCTTGCTAGTCGGCGGGGAAGTCAACGACTCGGCAATGGAAGCGACACTAGCACCGAGGTCAGGCGAAGTGACAGACGGCTCTTCCTTCTGGCCCTCCTGGGCGCCCTCATTGTGACCCAACTCTCCACCGTCCCATTCAGCGCGGGGCTTTTTCTTCTTCTTGCGGCGCTGCTTCCGCCAAGAACCGTCCTCGCGCACGAAGACCGGCCATCCAATAAGCGCCAGATCGTTGATCCCAACCTCGAAGCGCCGCTTGTGCCACGACCGAGACGGACTAAGCAGCTTTTCCCATACGCTCCCAGGCACGCCCAGAAGCGACTCCCAGGGCGGCCGGGAACTCCCAGGACCGTCATCAGGCCGGTCAGAGGCCGCTCCGGCATCCTCATCGGGCTCTGCCTCGGAGCCTCCACCGCGTTTCCGAAAGGAGGAGCCCCGTCCGGAGCCTAGCGACCCAGGGCGCTCAGAGCCACCAGCGACAGACGACCCGGTTATGGGGAGATGATCGTCGAGACCGAAATTACTCGCGCGGCGACCCGCCAACAAGAAGCTCCCACCGGCATGGCTTTGTGTATCTCTTTCTTCTTCATCTTCGTCGGAGCTTAGACCGCTTTCATCACTTGAGCTCGAATCGGTATTCTTGGATCCCTGTCTCGTCCGGGTGGTGCGCGAGGTGCGCCGGCCGCCCTTGGTGGTTTTGATGCGGTTCTCGCTGAGAGGGTTCGGGGGTAGTGGAAGACTAGACGCGGGCCGGTACGTGAGCGCACTATGAGGATAATTGCCACAAGGCAGGGGTCTGGTGGCCGGGCGATTGACGACATTTGCTGGCTTGAGGAGACCGCGTTGTGAGGAGTTGGCAGGCCGGGAACAGTTTCCCATGCGGGGAAACTGCATTGGGCGGCAGCTAATGGTCGCCACAGTTCAAGTCAATACGACCATGTGAATTTACTGATACACAGTTCTACCTACCTTACGCATGTCGTGATGTACTCCGTAATTTTTACTTGATTTGTGTGTCTCGTGGGTATAAACTACAATATGCGTATGTGCAACGCCTTCAATCATCCCAGCGCTGTCCGGATATCCTCACAGACTTGCGCCGCCCGTCCATATCGTACAATTTCATTCCGTTTCGCGACGTCCCCTATTTGTTTTTTGATTGCGAGTCTGTGGCCTTTGCATCTGTTGAAGCAGGAGTCCCGTCTTTCCCCTCGTCCTTGAATACCAGACCGAGATTCTCAAAGTTATCGGGCGCCATAAGGTTCCTAAGCAAGGCAAGTTGACCCTGTCAGCATTGTGTCCCATAATTGGTCACATATACAATCTCTTCTGCATAGGCAGCATCCAGTACTTCACTCTGTAGGTTTAACGTACTTGTCCATTCGGCATGCGAGATAGT
This sequence comes from Penicillium sp. DV-2018c, assembly GCA_028827535.1. Taxonomy (NCBI): domain Eukaryota; kingdom Fungi; phylum Ascomycota; class Eurotiomycetes; order Eurotiales; family Aspergillaceae; genus Penicillium; species Penicillium sp. DV-2018c. Next base: position 2,244,963 of record JAQJAA010000001.1, read on the forward strand.
CTTTGGCCAATTTGCGACAGGCTTCGTCGTTGGTGCCTTTGTTGAGCTTGATACACTTCAGATATCCCGAGATGATGTGCTTGCATTCGCCTATCATGGCCAGACTATGATTAGCTCCATTGTCCTCGCTTCGTTGTTCTTTGGGTGTATTCGGGCGTGGTGCAAAGTGTGTACCTTCGTGATCGAGGGGAAAGCTACCGCGCTCGGGTCTGCAGGAGCATTTATCATGTCAGCGATTCCGTAATACGAGGGGCCTAGTCTTCGATTTGCGATGCTCGCGGACGCAAAGACGAATGATCGATTGGTTGGTATCGTCCGACTCACGGTGATGGTTTATAGTTCACCGAGCCACCGCCGGGGGCTCCGAAACTCATTTCAGTAGATAATTTGAGCGTATGTCCGCTCTGAATAACCAAAAGAACAAGTCGTGTCTCGGCTTTGATCTCGTCGAGGAAGTAACACAGCAAAGTGAAGCATCGGCGAGAGCGTCTCCGAATCTCCGATGAACAAACAGAGCAAACCAGACAAACATCTCTCCACCTATCACAGTCTACAAATGTGAATTGCGGGTCGGATGATGCTGGGTATCGTTCCAGCATGAGGGGAAACAGGACTTGGACATTTAGACGCGGCTTTTTCATTGGATCAATTGGCATAAGATCAGGCCGAATTCAGTTAACCCCGCTACATAGACACATCTTATGTGGTTTGCTTGATTCCATTGTTACGTTAGGAGTTCCAAGTTTAGACTCGGCCGAAGTATATAACTGGAGCCACCTAGAGCTATCCGCCTGACGTCTGAATGAACTCAAGTTCTCACAGCGAATTCAATATCCATTTCTCCCCTTTCAACGACTAGTGAAACCCAAGAAAACACTCTCAGTCATGCCTATGTGAGTGAACCTCCTTCGTACTCCCTTCAGGACCAGCACAGCCAACACAGCAGGTCTAACTGCTCTACAGGAAACTCGAAGGAAGCTGCCAATGCGGCGGCGTTGAATTTACCCTCCAATCACAAACGCCAACTCCTTATCAGCTTTGTGCTTGTAGCATCTGTCGCAAAGTAGGCGGATACATGGGCGCCGTGAACCTCGGCGGCATTGCCGACAGCTTGAATATCCTCAAAGGCAAAGATCTGATCAAGTACGAACCCCATTCCGCGCACCCACTGCCCCAAGACTCAAGAAGAGCCTACTGCTCCATAAATCCCACTAGATATTCTGCAACATCCATGTCTTTGCCGTGTACTGTTATTGACATTGTAAGCAGAAAATACTCCGCCATCAAAAACCGCGGCACAGCAGATGAAGAGGTTTGCTCGTCCGAGCGAAACTTTTGTTCCAATTGCAGTACCATGCTATGGCTCTGGGACCACCATTGGCCTGAATTAATCCACCCATTTGCATCCGCAATTGATACAGAGCTGCCGGTGCCAGATGAAATGGTGTGCATCATGGAGGGATCGAAGCCGGCATGGGCTAGGTGGCCAGAGGGCAAAAAGAGTGTACATGAGTCGTATGGTGCGGACAGCCTCGAACAATGGCACAAGCGACATGGACTCTTTGTCGAGTAACTCGGCTCCTGTGAGTGAGCGAAAGAGCAAGCAGACTTTTGCTTTCTTCAATATTTCAGTGGATTCCAGGTGCTGTGAGATGCCGCTCGTGAGTTCTCTTAGAATGTCTTTGCGAGCCAACCACGAGACCAGGGATAGTCCTACGAGGCTACGAAGTGAAAAGAATGTGAGAGATTAAAGTAATTATATTGGTATTAAGCTAGTACTGTAAGACCTTCGGCTCCTAAGATGCATGTTAGCAAATGATCACTTCGCAAGACCAGTGACATAATAGGCATGGACTGAAATATCAGTTCTCCAAGGTGAAATAATATTGTATCGACACGGTGGTTCAGAAAGAACACAGCGAATATTAAGGGTTCATCATGTAAGGAGGAACGAATGGATGCGGTGTAGACTCACAATCAACAAGCCAAATGGTCAACCTTCGGGGTATCACTATTTGTTCACTTATGTCGAGTCAGCGATGGTATTCAAGCAAGATGCGTGAGTCAAAAGCGTAATCAAGACATGGCAACTAAGTCAGGCTTCAAGTCAGTCAGCATGAAACACGATTACCCGTCCATGGAAAAGAGTCACATACCTCATTAAATCAGATTTTTGTATAAATGTTCATTCCCGGACCGTGAGGTCCAAGTCCAACAGTGTGAATAACACATTCATCATGATAGGTATGACCATGTTGAGGTAGGGGATAACGAGATGAGTGATAAATTACCTAGAGATTCTGTTAGAAACGGAGTCTCAGGTTGTCGGTTCGACGTGAAGTTTTTATGACAAGGGCATTGGTTCAGGTGACGAATTCTCAACAAGTAATCCACTTCCCAGACACCCACAGAGTTTGTACGCTCCGTTTTTGTTAGGGCGAATGGGAGATGGGTACGTTATGTCCGCCCGTTCGTTCAAGATTTCTTCATGCTAGGCAACAGCCGCAATGGAGGTAGGGGAAGAATCCAAGTGTAATTTACCTAAGCGATAGATTGTTAGTCGAAGTTCACTCAATCAATGGCTTGTAAAAATAATAGTAATGGTGATGTCGGGTCAGACAAGGCTGAAACTTAAAAGTATGACAGATTCAACATGGATCTTCTGCTTGAGGAATGCCTTTGCATGTCTATAATATAATCATCCCCGGGGGTTGGGGTGAGAGGGAAAGTCTTTTCTTACCTTTTTGAAAATACTGGGAGAATGGAGCAGAGCGCAGAGAGTGACCTCAGGCTTTGAGCTCAGCTGGAGTTTGTGCCATCATTAGACACAGTCCAGACTGGAAATGCAAGAATGAAAAGAACACGAGGGCTTGAGAATCCCAAGCAATGCAGAAAGAAGGAAAAATTTTACAAGTGGAGCTTGCTATATAAACTAAGGCGGTTGGCTACGGCAGACAGGTGCGACCTAAACCGTTGTTTGTGTTGGCATCAAACACCGGCGAAACAGTAGGGCCGAGTGGAAGGGTGGATTAGGCCAGTGGGCCCTGCTATCGTCGGCAAGACCATGAAGTCTACGGAGTATTCACGACGAGAATCGCATGGGCGACCGGCGGTAGAGGAATATAAAATGCATTCATGATTCAGGCGGGAGGAAGTGGACAATGCTGGGCAGTGGGCACCATGTACAATCTCGTATAGCATCTTGCATTGGTGGCTGTACTGTGTACATTGCTGCCTTTACCGAAAGAGATCTGTTCCTTCCTCTAGCCTCAGGAGTCTTGGGCAGGACTTGATCGATGTGGAGATGACGAGGACGAAGACATACCGAAGGCGGGCGGATTTAGATGTGGCGCGCAGCGCGCTTTCCTTCAATTCTCAACAATCAGGAGGGCTGCTCAGGGCTTGAAGCTCCTTGGTGGACGGTGATAAGAGAACAGCGGCGCGGGGATGCTGGTCTCATGGTGTGGACAAAAGGGACACAAGCTCCAAAGGCTGGCCTTCTGCGGCAAAGCTGAAAGGGCTAGCCTGAATTTGGACACTGATGCGGCTCTTTGGCGGTGATTAGGGACGCGAGGAGCTTGTAGCAAAATGGCACGTTTCGAGTCATCGGCTGAATGAAGCGGTGTTCCGAGGATGAAAGATGAACGGAAGTCGACGAAGCACTGGGACCCCCTCTCACTCTGTGCTCATGTTTTCTACAGTATCATGGACATAGAGTACGTGTGGATGAAGATTCAAGTGCAGCCACCCCAGGATTCCCATCATGGATCACGAAGTCCAATTCGTCGGTCAAGCATCGCCACGTAGTCCATCTGACGCCCTAAAGAGCTCATTCTCTTGTCATCAACCAGCTGAATCATATCGTGAGTAACATTGACGTAAAAGTGATGATATGTCGGTGGCTTCGGCTTATTTGAACTCGAACTTGAGCACTTGAGATGTCAAGAGTTACCTGGCATTGGAGTACTGAAGTATTGTGAAACAAACGAAGCCAAAATGCCCACCATATGGAAACTAAACACAGGGGCGGAGATTCCAGCCATTGGGTTTGGCACCTGGCAGGACCAGGAAGAGCAGGAAGCTGCCGTAGCGGAGGCTATCAAGGCGGGATACCGTCACATTGACACCGCACGCGTGTAAGTACTGAGGCATCTTTTCTTGGCCGGGATGGGCAGTACGATCGATCACCGATACTGACTACGGATCAGTTATGGCACCGAGAATGCCGTCGGTAATGGCGTTAGAAAAAGCGGTATTCCACGGAAGGATCTCTTCATCACCACGAAGCTCTGGAACAACAAGCACCACCCAGACGATGTGGAATCGGCTATGCAGGAGTCCCTGAATAATCTCGGAATGGACTACGTTGATCTGTATTTGATGCACTGGCCTGTAGCTTGGAAGCGAGGCGACGATCTCTTCCCAAAGGAAAATGGGAAGTCCGCCATGGAGACCATTGACATCGTCGATGTATGGTGCCATTTCAGACCCCGTGTTATGGTGTCAAAGGCGCTGACATAAAAGCCCAGACGTATAAAGCAATGGAAAAGCTGGTCAAAAGCGGCAAAGCCAAGGCGATCGGAGTCTCGAATTGCGACCAGTCTGAGATGACGCGCCTAGTCAATAGCTGCACCATCATTCCTGCTGTGCACCAGATTGAATGTCATCCATGGCTGCAGCAACATGAGTTCGCCGAGTGGCATCGAAAGCATGGTATACATGTGACACACTACTCGCCGTTTGGAAACCTAAACACCTTTTACAAGACGAAAGAAGGAATTGGGAAGCTCATTGAGGAGCCCGTGTTGGCCGAGATAGGCAAGCAGTACGACAAAACACCTGCTCAGGTTGCTCTTGGTGAGTTGGACCTGTCCATGCTAAGTTTCAGCATGCTAACCGCGGTGTGACTTGCCAGCTTGGGGAGTTTCGCTGGGTCACTCGGTACTGCCGAAGTCCAAAACACCTGCAAGAATCAGGACCAACCTGGGCGGAGACTTCAAACTCAGCCCCGAGGACATGGCGAAGATCGCGAAGATCAACAAAAAGATTCGTTTCAATGACAGCAGTGGCGAGTTTGGCAGGGACTTCTTTATGGATCTGGAAGGAAAGTAAGGTACATCTGTTGCCCCCAAGGTCGTCCAAAATGAGAAAAAGCAGAATCGATCATTATAGAAAAAGTCCACGTACTGTATTTGATTGTAGCATGAACTGCGCTGATTCAAAACCGCATCGAGGTAAGCTCTGGGACGTCGGATCCGAGACTCGCATCAATGACCATGCTGCGTGACGTCATCAGGTCGAGCAGATATTTTGTATTCTTTCACTGAATGTCCATTTCAGCATTCAGTCATGTCACCGGCAGCAGCAGCTCACGGATTTGCTTTAGTAACCCCGGCCTCACGAGGGTTGGGGTTCGCTTTTGCGCAGCAGCTCTTGACACGGACTCACCTCCCTGTGATCGCAACAGCACGGAAGAACTGCGGCGAACTTCAAGAGAGACTACTGTCGAGCGATGGCGTAGCTGCAGACGCGGAGCAGAGGCTTCGCATATTTCAAGTCGATGTCACAGGTATTACAGGATCGGGAACCGAACTTTGTCGACAGCACTAGGATAACCAACTTCGCAGACGAGTCCACGATATCAGCCATGGCAGAGACAATCCGGGAGCAATACCCGGACACACCTCTCAGACTGGGACTGACCATCCCAGGTATTTTACACGTGGAAAAATCTCCAAGTGAAATTGACTATACCAATGCGCTGGACAGCTTCCAGATCAACTGCGTTGGCCCTATGCTGCTCATGAAGCACGTCTCCCAGTTTATCCCATTGAAATCCGCTCCAGCATTCCCCAAATCACCACCAAGATCTTCAAATAGCTCCCACCAACCGCTACCGCTACCCTCCCATGCCATCTATGCGATGATGGCCGCTCGTGTCGGCTCGGTATCCGACAATGCATCGGGCGGATGGTATTCATACCGCGCAAGTAAGGCAGCTGTGTTCCAATTGGCCAAGTCGTTTGATTTGCATGTGCGCACGAAGAGTGGACAGAGGGCAATGGCCGTTGCGTTGCACCCTGGGACCGTACGCACGGATTTCACGAAAGAGTTTTGGGGTGGCAGGGAAATGTTGGAGCCGGCTGAGGCAGCTGGGAAACTGTTGGAGGTTCTGATGGGCCTGGCTCCAGATGCCAAAGGAGGACGAGGGAGATGCTGGGATTGGAAAGGCGAGGAGGTTCTGCCATGAGCTTGTTTCGGACCTCCATCAGGAATTTATCTGCGTCAAGCTATATGGAATCATGGATAGTCCCTTCGGCGCACATCGAAAGATATGAAAACCAATCCCAGGAGTCAGCGGCCACTGAAGGGGCCATAGAACTGCAGAGCAATATGATACCTTGTGTATTGCAAGTGTGACAAACTAGCTTGACTCTTGAGCAAGAAATTTAGAAGGCGAAACGTCATTTCTCTGAGGTACCCGTACCACCCATTGAAAGACATGTCACATGGTAAACCAATGATCTATTGTCAATTGAGAACCTGACGTCCAAGTGCTGCGACTCATTCTCATCTCGGACTAAGTCCGACTATGTATTGAAGAGATCTCAAATAGGCAGGCTAGATCCACCTCGGCTCTTCTTACCCATTGCGGACTAGAAGACTCGGAAAAATTGTTTTACGCGAATTGACGCGCCGCGGATATAAAAACTCTCTCCCGCCTCCTTGTCTTTTTCTTCTTTCTTTCTTTCTCCCATGCCCCACTCTTGGGACGATCTGGGAGATGTTCAACTGCTGTTTTATGGCATCTTCAGCGTCCGTTGAGGACCACTTATGTGGTCTTCGATGTACGCTGAAGGGGTCAAAGAACTGTGGTGCATATTCTCAAGTCGCTGTAACAAGAGTTGCTTCTGTGCTTTAATAAATCACCTTTCCGTCTCCCAGACGGCGTATTCGACTATCAGAAATTTAATCTAAGACATCTTCTCTCGCAAACATTCCCGCGCCTTCAATGTAGTCCTGGCTGATGTCACTCAATAGAGCGCTAAATTCGCTTAGCCTTCCGCGCACTCCTATTGCAATTTGCAACGAAACTCCTTGTGGGCTTCTTGAACAAACGGCATTTGTGCACAGTACTTGCATTTTTCTATCCACGGTCTCCTGGCTACCCAGAATGGCATGCTCTGGACTTGATTCCTTTACTGCTCATACTTGAATCGCATGTCCCAAAAAAATGGTATGTGGTCCAATTCAAAGACAAGCTCTATGACGCTATGCAGCTTCGCATGCTAAGTAGTCAACAGTAAAGGTCTCTAATCTAATCAAAAATGCAAGCCTTCATCGAGTTAGGCTGGATATACTCCGACGCGTTGCGGAAGCTGGTGAAACCCCATCGAATCTGACCAGCCATGGCAATCTCAACATCCAAATCCTTAGCAAACTGCCACGCAAGACCAGTATCACGCTGGAAAGCACGACCGACGAGAATAACATCAAGATCATCCTCATTCAAGATCTTCTCCGCCAAATTTCCATTGTTAATCATACCAACAGCAGCAACAAGCATCTTATCCCCAACAGCCTTCTTGACAGCAGCAGCAAAAGGCACCTGGAAACCAGCACGCGAGGTGATCTTCTGAGCAGGGTGCACACCACCGGTGCTGATATCGATCAGGTCGACAGCGCCCTGGGAAGCAAGCGCACGGGCGAACTCAACCGTATCCTCAAGCTTCCACCCCTTCTCAGCGGGCATGCTCTCCTCGAGCCAGTCGGTGGCCGAGACACGCAGGAAGACAGGCACATTCTCGCCAACAGCGTCACGGGTCAACTGAGCAATCTCCAGCGACAGTCGAATCCGGTTCTCAAAGCTGCCACCGTACTGATCTGTGCGCTGGTTGGACGAGGGGCTCAAGAAAGACGAGAGAAGGTAACCGTGAGCATTGTGAATCTCAATGAAGTCACAACCCGCAGCAATAGCCCGCTTAACGGACGCAACCCAGGCGGTCTTGACCTCGGCAATATCCTGTAGCGTCATGGCGATGGGCATGGGATCGCCATCAGCGAAGGGGATGGCGCTGGGAGCCTTGACGTTATCGGTCCATCCGCCGACGGAATTGTTAGCAACGACACCACCGAGCCAAGGCGCAACGGTCGATGCCTTGCGGCCAGCGTGGGCGAGCTGGATACCGATCTTCTGGCCCTGGCTGTGTGCAAACTCGACGACCTGCTTTAGCGGTGCGATCTGCGAGTCTTTCCAGAGACCCACGCAATGCGGGGTGATGCGGCCCTCGGGCGTGACTCCGGTTGCTTCGATGATGAGACATCCTGGTCCGCGCTGGGCGATGGCACCGTAGTGCGCTAAGTGCCAGGGGGTCATGTGGCCATCTTCGGCACTGTATTGGCACATGGGCGCCAGCTGAGAGTGATATGTTAGCTGTGCATTTGTACGGGGTCTTGTGGGGAGTCACATACGCCCAATCGATTTTGGAAAGTCACTCCTCTGATAGTGAGGGGTTTGAACAGCTTGGGAATGGGCTTTCCGCTCGTTTGAGGATCGCGCGCTGTGCCTGCCGGGGGGCTCTGAGCAGGGGTGTAGTAAGAGATGCCCTCAGCGGGCTTAGCGCAGACGTCAGGCCAGGTCATTTTGATAGTGGTTGGCTATTATTATTTTAAGCTTGAAGAATTGAATGTATCCCGCCGGGGGGCGTTGCACTTATGTACCGGGATCTACAGTGGGGATGTTGAGCGTGAATTTATCATCAGGATCTGAAAATTTGGACGTTCATTACTATCTGGTTCTGAAAGACCCAGAAATGGCAGGCGATCCACGGCAATTTCTAATATCTACCTTGCCGTTCTTAACGTATGGATCAGGGCAGGAGGGTCCAAGGAAGGCTTAGAAAGCACAGGGGCTCTGAAGAAAAAAAAGTCGCCGAACTATCTCCACCCCGGTTAAACAACGCCCCGGCGCATGGTCTCCCGAGGTACCCGAGTCAGTGCCGAGAACCTTCCAAAACGTTCGAGCGTCGGTTATGGAATGGTTTGACAGCGCCACCTGCGCAGGCTCGGGAGCTAGATAGTAGTTACCATGGGACCTTGATAACTATATTTAGCGTTTGAACTTTGACGTTTCAAATGTCCTTATGTCAGGTGCAAAGCGTTATGTTAGTAGAAAAGTATAGGTTGTTCTGCAAAATATATTTCCCATCGCTCAGAGTGGGAAGAACGCCCGGGCAGAAGGATAGGTTGCGCACCAATGGCTGTTAGGTAACAGATAGTTGAAGCTCAGCGCGTTCCAATGGATGACGGCTGTTACCTATGGACAATCTTCCGGTTCAGTCTCCGGGCAGTTGATCGTTCAGGTTTCATCGGGACTCAACAGCACATTAAATTCATTTGGCGATCGCGGGATATTCGTCGAGGCTGCCGAGAACGAAAGTTGTAAAGCTCCATCTCATGACACATGATATAATCTTGTTCACTGTAGTAGCTTGCACATACGACCATAGGGTGTGGAAAACAGGGCTTCCCGTCCGCTCAGCCGTACTTAAGCCACACGCCGGTGAGTTAGTAGTTGGGTGGGTGACCACCAGCGAATCCTCACTGTTGTATGTTTTTGTTTTGCGGTCTTTCTTCTCTTTTTCTTTCTTTCTTTTTTTATTTCCGGCATAAATTGAGTATTCGATGCGATGGGAACATTCATAATTTTTGAAAGTATTACATTTTCAAACGAGGCTGAGTGTGTTAAAGTAGGGAAAGGAGTTCAAGAGAGCAAGACAAGGCATTCTCGCAAAAGCGACATTCAAAGAGATATCTACAAGCATGGGAAAAAGAACAATTCGAAAACGAGAGAAGGCACCAAAAAGGACATGAAAGAAGACGTCTTGACAATACACCTGAGTCGCCAGCTCCATCCTGAGAAAAATGCCCCCTCGCCTAAGAATCGACAGTAGCATTGCGCTTGAGCACACCACCTGGAGCAAGCATCCCAGTCCGATCAATAAGCGCCCGGGCACGGATATAGGGGTCAATTTTCCAGTAGTTAACCCGAAGCTCGTCAATAACAGCCTCGCGGCGCGACGCCAGCTCCTCCACCTTCGAACCTTCTCTCTTTCCATTGGTGGCCGAGCTGGCAGAGACCCAAGCTGCCGTGACAGCGAGCATGCGGATACCAATCATCATACGGTCATACATGATCGAGTCACGCGTCTCAGTGTCCTTCATTACCTCATTTTCGTTTTCGGCGGGCTCGACGTATTCGTAAGTCCAGTCTTCGTCGCCGCCGAACTCCTTGGGGATGCTGTTTCGCGGAATGAACTTGTCCAGGTCGGCGATCGAACGGGTGAAGTGTACCTTGGATGCGACAACCGGGTCCATCCAGCCGTGGATGAGTTTCCAGATCCCTGATTCACACAAGGTGCGCTGATGAGTATGCTACCAGGGAGAAGGGAGTGCCTGAATGCGTCACTTACCGGAAAAGACCCAAGGTGCGTTGTGGATGAGCAGTTGCCCCAAAGACTCTGGATAGTTCGCCTCAAAGCACTTGAGAATGAATTTGACTGGTGGAAAATCCTGTTTCGAAGCGTTAGTACAAGCCCCGTTGTTCGTGACCTGATTGCGCTGTTGCAGCCTTACCATATTGGATAGACTGAATCCGGTCAAATCGAAGACGATCGTCTGTGTAGATGTCAGCCTGAGTCAATAAGTCTCCACGCATTGACAGAACTTACGCCCGTTTCGATAGGAGGAGCCACGGTAAGCCGGGTTGACTCAATGACATGAAGAATATACCGCTCAAGAGCTTCCTCGCTCTGAGCACCCGGCTTGTGAATCTTAACTCTGACGTAGTTGACGGGCCGACCTTGCCTGTCAAAGCCATGAAGATAGCTCTTGCCTGATTTGAGCTGGTTTATGAAATCGGCACCGTCCTTTTTCTCCTTCGCGGTTGCGGTGGCACTCTGGGATTGCTTCAAAGCGAACTCCTCTCCCCGAGGCAGGATCTCCTCGTCGACTTCAGCCTCTTTCCTCCAAAGAATGTTCGATGCCATCATCGCAAATGCCTTGCCGACATCCCATTTCCGGGCGCGCAAAAACCGTAGCAACAAACTGTCCGGATGCTCCTGCTTGATCATCTTCAACAATACGAAGGTCATATCCCGAGGCGTCATGCCTGACAAAATCTTCTCCATGGACTTGATTTCGTTTTCGTGGACGCCCAGCTTGCGGAGCTGGGCGAAAATCGAAGAGAAATGCCCCGCGGTGACCTTTCTGTTGGCGATTTCTGAGATTATCGTTTGCTTGGCGTCTTTGTTCATGAGCGAGTCAACCTTGTCGAGTGATTTCTGCTCTTGGTTCGCGGCGCCGTTCTCGGTGGCTGTCTCCCCGTTGGCCGCGCCATTAGATTGAGTTGGCGCACTTCCATTTGTTGTCTGTCCATTGGTATTTTCGCCCTTCAATGCGCTGATGATGGCCTCGACTGTGGGCTCATTTATATTGTTCAAAGCCTCGAAGAGCTTACTTGGAGGGCCCTCCGGAATTGGGACATCATATACTGAGGACAGAACATTTGCGGCAGAGGTCAAAACGACAGTCCAAAGTTCGAGCAACTTCGCGTTTTGATCGGGAGTGAGATGGCCGAGGTGACCAGAGTTCAAGTCGATGGGTGCCATTGCGTGTGAAGTTCGAATGCAATGCAGACTCGATGCGAGGAGTACCCCTGATATTTAGCCTCAGATTCGTAGGTGGGGAATCTTACCCAATGGAATGCTGATAGCGCCACATGAACGGCCAAGCAGCCTCGGCCGGGGGCTGGATTCACGGGCGAATCAAGATGGGTACCTCGGTGTTTGAGGCTTGGTCAATCATCTTCGAGGGATACGGACGTTGGGTTCTTTTCATTTTGGGACCCTGAAACCCATGATGAACGGATCTGGACAGGTTTGGACGAACGTTGGAGGGGAGGGGTAGAGAAAGCGACGATCCCCCGTATTGCGGAGAAGATCGTCGCTTGCAGGTGTATCAGTTGGTGACTGTTGGTCCAGATATTCGATGTGGAATTGCGTCATGGAGCTGGTGGCGCGGGCATACCCCTGCCCCAAGAAATGCCTGTCTCCAGGTGGATAGTTCAATCCCCACTGCGTATCAATTTTGATCCCTCCCCATACTCCGTAGAATCACGATGATTTCCACCAGTTTACGTCTGAAATCCTACTGTGCTGATAGAAGGGAGCTGCGGAAAGCCAAGCGAGCCACAGAAGACTTCAAGATTCTGTAATGCACTCACGGTTTAGCAAGGCAATTGCATAGTTACCCCGGAAGTTACCCCGGAAGAGGGATTGAGGATGGGGAAATCACATGCGAGAAATATTCGGGGAATTATCCGAGGACGAACGACTAACTGCTTCGGGTATGCAGGGCGAACCTTGGAACGGACCCACCCACGTGGAGATCAATCTTCAAGATTCAAGACAGCATCATCGTAATTGCAGTTTATTTAGTTAGGCTCCATGGGCTCTAATAATACAAAGGGCCTTCTGAGACCTATGGTGTGGAATTGGATCCCTCCACGCAGTCCACCCAATGACATTGAGGATCTCAGGCCAGGTCTGGCCCACGCAAGTTGAAACTCAAAACCATGGCCGGAGAGAAGACCCTCATCCGTTGAGTCAGTCTCAAGAAGCAGTGAGGGCCAAGCGCAATGGAACTCGTCGGGCGCACCGCTCTCTGGAAGAGCACACAGACCCTGTACTCTTTCCAGGTCAATGGTCTTCTGTCTAAGTGGCTAACAGAAACAGAAGACAGGTTCGACCCCGCCAATGAAGAGGGAAAAGAAGAGGTTACGGCTTTTCTTTGGACTATTAGCTCCAAATCTCTCAGCCGCGGATGCCTATTCAATGTTGGAAACACCACATCAATGAAGATCCTTGACTGGCGATGAAATCGGGTCTCCTCCCAGACCATAGCAGATACGACACACAGATGCACTCAGTCTTTCAGTCACTGGATCTGCATTTGACTCTCAGGAGCACGAATTTGTTGCTTATGAGCTGCAGAATCCAGAGCGAGGACAACAGAGTTTGAGTCGCTCGCGCCAGGCTCGTGTTGCTGCTTACCTGACTGCACGAGAAAGCAATTTTCCTGCACGGAGAAAAAGTGTCACTTGTTTCGCCGGGTGACAACTATGCCGAGGAGGAGATCAAGATAGGCTTAGCCTTTCTTTCTTTCTCTGCACTCTATTTTTTCAGCCTCATTGAATGATGATACCCGTGTATTACCTTTTGATGATATTATAAGTTATGACCCAGTACTTTGCCGATGAAACCACCTTTGGATGGAGGCTCGAAAGATGAATCCATATACAAAGCGTTATAAGCACCGCTCGTATCTATTATCACGCTTGCTGGTCTGCATAGGCAGCATGATTTGCCTTCGCGGGTTCTGGTTGGCCTAAGCTCACTGTCTGGGTAGCCTTTCAGCTTTGGAAAACCGGGGGAGCGAGTACCCTTGGGTATTCATGAGTATTGGCTTCCTGCATGAAAGGCCAACGGTGGCCTTACCAGAATTAACACTAGTCCTAGAATCTTAACAAAGCCCTAGTTCTCCCACTTGGCATTGTGTACACCTTGTTTCTTTGAGTATGATGACTACTTGCAAATTCCCGAGATCAAAGAGAACAAAGATGATTAACAATAGCCGATGTGTCTCTTTCTCTTTATGTCTTTCTCTCTCAATAAGCACTTTCTTCAGTACCCTACACAGCCCAGCGGCACAGAAGTGCATAAATAGGCTCCAATGCCTTCACCATCTCAGGGAACCATCAGCTTCACAGCCTTTCAAACGTCGATACCTGCAGATTCACTGCTCGACCTTACCTATATTTCAGCCAGTCTAATCAAGTAAGTCATTCTACGTCTCCCAGTACCTATTTGTCTCATCACTCAACTAATCTTCAATGTCTAGATCTGCGCATATCACGGCGACCGGACCTCGGAGTCAAATCTTATCACCATTCGAACCAGAGTCAGCAAATTGTGGCTAACTTGCCGTTTTAGATAGGTTTTCCAGCGCTTCGGTATAACATACTTTCCCCGAAACGAAAGTCCAACCGATACGAAAAGAAGGGGAAAGGAACAGCTATGTCCCACCGTCCAGGACCAGTTACAAACTTCAAGCGCGAGCGCGAAGTTTTGATAGCCCGCTTGAGCGCACAGGTAAATGCCTTGAGGATTGATCCCCGTTGCGCAAGGGATGTCGCATCCAACCTCCGTAATCTTGTTCATAACGTCTACCGCATCAGATCGGCATCCATGGCCATGGCTGTGGAAGCACGCGGCGATGCATTCGTCCAGACGAGGCCGTATCATTTCTATGCCCATAGTGTGCCGTTCATGTGTAACGATTTGGTTGCTTCTTTGTTCCATTGGGCGGATATGCTTGTTAATCCTGATGGGCGGCGGACGGATGGGGCTGTAGCTTGTGCTATTGAGAGGGCGATTGCTTCGTTGGGTTTCTAGCGAGGGGGATTGATGATACAGTCTTGCTTATACGCCGTATAATCTCGTTGATCTTCTTCTTCGAATACCTATTCGAGCTCACATGAAGTAAATTAGTTGAAGACCCTCTCCGGGGATGACCAGCATTCGAGTCATCTAATAGAACACTGGAGATTACCATGGGCTCTGGAGCAATCGCTGAATCTTTTCCGGAAACTCGAAGAAACCCCTTCACGGCTCTTATTACCGTGCAGGCGAGCCAGTATGACAGAAATCTCTAGTGAGAGAGTATGGTCCCTAGTTCAGATTAGTCTTAAGTTAGTCCCTTGAAAGTTCCTTGAGCCTTGTCATCCAGATTTGGATACTGTCTCAGACTACGCATATCGGTCCAAAAGGCCTTAGTCTCTTCATCCTCCGTCCATCCCACTGTCCTCATTCACTTCCCATGTAGAGACCAGCCAACTCCTGCTGTAGCAAGATTGAGCACCATTCTTCCACGTCCTCACTTTAGCCTCACTTGCTGGTTGTTGTTCATCAGGCTGGGCGTGGGCCTTAGCTCAGCCACAGCAGCGTGTATTCGAATAGCTGAGCGAGGCTTGCTCCTTCCTGAAATGTCGGTGCAAGCGTTGGTGAGCACCCGGCATCTTCGGGGCCCCTTTCTTGAGAAGTCACAAGACATTCATACATACCTCAAGGTTGTGGCTGCCTGTTCATATTGTTTGATAGTCCAAATAGGCAGGTCCCACTTGACAATATCGAGTATAAATACCTGGTGCTTCTCCCTTCTTTTTTTCTTCTCTTCTACATCTCCCCTTTCCATCTCTTCTTCTGTTCTCTTCTCTCTTCCTCTCTTTTCCTCTTCTCTTCTCCTTTTCCCTTCTTCTGTTCCCTTTTCTCTTCTCCTCTTCTCCTCTTTTCCTCTTTTCCTCTCCTTTTCCCTTCTTCCGTTCTTCTCTTTTCCTCTGCTATTCTCCACCTCCTTTCCTGCCTAAGGTCTCAATCGGTCCAGTACCATTGTGGACCGGTTCTCTCGCTCCGCTCGCAAAAATCTGTGCTCGTGACTAGCGGGTAACGGTCAAAACTTGTGGGCCGGGGAGCGTCAGACATCCCGGCAGCGGACCGTTTGGGTAAAAGTGACCCCCCTGGGGTAAAGATTATCATCCTGCGGCATCCTGCCCAAGGTCTCAATTCGGTGCAATACCATTGTGGACCGGTTCTCTCGCTCCACTCGCAGAAATATGTGCTTCGTCACTAGCGGGTAACGGTCAAAAACTTGTGGGCCGGGGAGCGTCAGACATTCTGGTAGCGGTTCCTCTGGGTACAAAAGTGGCCCCTCTGGGGTAAAGATTATCATCCTGCGGCGTCCTGCCCAAGGTCTCAATCCGGTGCAATACCATTGTGGACCGGTTCTCTCGCTCCGCTCGCAGAAATATGTGCTTCGGCACTAGCGGGTAACGGCCAAAAACTTGTGGGCCTGGCCAGCGTTAGACATCCTGGTAGCGGTTCCTCTGGGTACAAAAGTGGCCCCTCTGGGGTAAAGATATCATCCTGCCCAAGGTCTCACTCGGTGCAATACCATTGTTGGCCAATTCTCTCGCTCCGCTCGCAGAAATATGTGCTTCGTCACTAGCGGGTAACGGTCAAAAACTTGTGGGCCGGGGAGCGTCAGACATCCAGGCAGCGGCCCGTTTGGGGTAATTTGATCCTGTTGTGTTATGTACTGGGGTATGGAGATAGATGCAAGTTGGCCCTCAGAGAGTGTGTTGGGTTGGACAGAAAGACAGAAATGGAGGGGACCACCGTAAGCCTTGGAGCTGTGTTTATGATCCAGAGGTGCGAGTCATCTGTGGTCAGTTCATACAGCATACGACAGAATAAATATTCCGCCGCCTTTATGATCAGTGGATATCTCACTGGTCATACTGGCACTGGAAGACATTCCTATCCCTCAATCCGAATTTGATATGTTGGTTGCATGTCTGGTCGTCTTCAAGAATTTGTCTCGAGTGTCTCTGGTAGTCCCTATTACTTCGCTATATGCTATATGAACAATTAATCCGATCTTCTACATAAGAGCTGTTGTAACCTCGGCACCGGGAGTGCTTTCTATCCGTTCAGCACTCTGACTATCTTTAGGCGCTGTGGTAGGGCTCATTGATCTCCAGACACATGTCCAGATATTAGCATCTTGAGGCAACGCAGTGAACAAGCTTACAGTGATGTAGCAGTTCACAACCACAGGCCTCCTTGAGGTACTGGTTAAAACGTCGCAAATGGTCAAATCCCTCCATGACGCCGGTTGACTATCGCCGGTAAGGGCTGGCACAAGTCCCGTATCATTTGGTTCCGAGTAGCTACTTATAGGGAACATTCCCACGGAGACGGGTCAAGAGTCGACGAAATAATAAGATGGAGACAGTAAACAGAAGAGTAGAAGGCTGGTCATCAGCGATGAATCCAGAAAGAAAACAGATACCAGTAGCTCACAATCCCGTAATTGCACTCCCAAGCCCATCCATACTCTCTAAAAACACATCAAACTCATCCCTAACCCTCTCCATATCCTCATCGACATCATCAGTCCACCGATGAATATAAATAGTCCTCAGTCCACACTTTTGCGCCCCCCGCAAATCATACGCATGTGCAGCGACAAGCACAACCTCCTCCGGCCTCAGCTTAACCAGTTCCAACCCCTTCTCATACGCCTCCTGCCGAGGCTTATAAGCACCCAACAACTGACTTGAAAATAGCATATCGAACTCCAGCCCCGAAGATCGAACCAAGTTCAACTGCAAACGCGTCGTACCATTGGCATGCACAAAGACCTCTAGACCGAGGTCTTTGCGTAGACTCTTAATCGCTGCAGGAACTTCTGGCCATGCGCGCTGCGAGTGCCATGCTTGTATGACTTGTTGCTTGATTTGTGTATTGAAATGTTGTTTGTAATCGGGTCTTTGATCGAGGATTGCATCCAGTGTGCGGGCTAGAGTGATGTCGATGTCTTCTGGGTGAAGATCCTGGCTGACACGTCTGCTGTTCTCGTTGAAATACTCTTGGCGCCAGTCTAGCGCTAGCTTTGAAGCTGCGGGTTTGGGGATTGTGGGTGGGAGGGCTTGGAGTACGCTGCTGTGCCAGTCCAGACATGTGCCCATGAAGTCGAAGAAGACAGCTTTGATTTTTGTTTCAGGCATTGTTGTGGGTTGTGAGTGTCAACGATTCATGCAAACCCAGGGGCTTGATCAGTGTAGGATCATGAATCTTTAGGAAAGTACGGAGTACATTGACAGCAAGTTGTGGAAATGTCCCTTGATTAGAAATCCAAATACGCACCTGCAGTAGTTCCATACTTCGGGCCCCATTTTCGGCTGCAAATCTTTGCCTCTTAAGGAGTATATCAAACTATATACAGTGGACTCTGGAGTGATGAATTACGGATTCATGCTCCGAGCGCTCCTGAGCCCTAGCTTCCACAATGGCCTGGTTCCGAAATGTGGACCTCAACTCGAGGAAGCCGTCTACCTGGCAAGACAGGCCAAAAATACCTGGGCGGAGACTTCCTATTCGCTTGTCCTTTTTGACTTTGGCGAAATCAAAACTTAGATGCACTCGAACCGCGTTCCAGTCACTGTCCACATTAGGGTGCCTCGCACAGGTTGATTGCAAGAAACTTAGGAGTGAGGCATTCACGAATCACAAGTTCCTCATGGTTACCATAAGCCCTCTCCTGATTCATGCGGCGTGTCTCCAGCTCTCAGCCTAACGGCTTCGTTAATGCACCAGCGATGTTATCGGCGCTCGAATTCAGTTGAAGAGCGACGATCCCCTGGCATATTGCGTGCCGTACAAAGTGATATCTGACGTCAATCCATTTCGTTGCCTTCGCAAAATTGTCCTTCTTCATTATTGTGACAGCGTTGTCACTGTATGCGAATAGTGTGATCGGTAGATCTTGGGGTATTCCTCTCTGGTTCATGATCTTATAGAGCCACATGGCTTCACGGACTGCTGCGTCGAATGCCATGTATTCCGCCGAGGTGCTGCTTCTGATCGTTATCCTCAGCCGTGGATTCCTTTAGGTTCTGCAAATGTTTCATGTGGAGAGGGTTCTTGAAAGCCTCCGTCAAGAAAATTTCACAACCATCAGCAGAAACCAATATATATCTTTGAAAGACGGTCAGAACTCATTCACTTGCGGGAGGATATGCCTATTCGACTCACCGATGGTCTTTATGGCCTTGCTTCTCGTCGTACATAAGCCATGCCACCATCTCAGCCGTTTCTTGCCAAAAGACCTCTGGATTTTTCGTTCGACACCGAGCGTCTGCCTTCGCTTCTATTATAGCCAAGATTGCTGGACGAGTTGGTCGCCTTCAGGAAATCGTCGGTGCGTGCAATCATACAATCTCTTCTTTGCGGGAATTCCAGCTAACCGGTGCTCCGACATAGAAAAAAATGAACGCCTCAGTACTTTGGCATTGTTGTTCGTAAGAATACCAGAAGATCCCTTCTGCAATATCTGTTGGCGAGGTCCAGTTTCGGATCCACATCATGTAGTCATTGAATGATTGGAGGCCCGCCAGGTACTCAGTGGCTATCTGAAAATGAGCGTCCATTCCCAGCCGCGCGTGGACCTGCCATTTGTCGGTTGGCGGTACCGTAGGCAATATAGCTTTCAGGAGTAGGAATTATTCTTCGAGTATCTTAGAGCCTGAACTGAATGGCCCTCTGGCGTGGATGTTCGTCTTAGAGTGGATGCCTGTTTGGCCGCCGATGTCCATTCCTGGACATCTGAGGGGACATCGGTCCGCTGGTTGGAGGCATCTCCGACACACGACGACACTTTTGTCGTTTTGCTGCGGTATGTTGGATAATCGTTCGCTCTGGCAGATGGAGAGAAAGGTGTAATGGTTGAATAACTGTGCCTGGGAAGAAAGAGGAAGTAACGAGAATACGATACAGATGGAGAACGATGGAGAGTGATCTGTATGGATTCGAGTGGGCGAAGAGGAGAAAGAAAGAGAGAGGGGGAGAGAGATATCTAGGTTCTCTCTCGTGATGGTGCCTATTCCTGAGGCCAACATAGTAAAGCCTGCCCCAGACATCCAACAGAAAGAAATGTTTGGGTAAATTGTAACAGATCTGGGAAAAAGAAAAAGAAAGAGAAGAGAAGAGAAGGAGGAAAACAATCAACAAAACTCTTCCTCGCCCCCCTGCTCCTTCCCTTGTTGCCGTTCCTTCCTGTTTCTACTTCCACTTGCATGTTGCCATGTGACTCTTCGCATGACTGCCTTGCACACTTGCCTGAGCACTTGCCTCAGGCACTCGTTAACCGTCACAGTATCATCATTTGATGATGATGTTCCCATTAGTTAACTAAGCCAATTTTCGCTTTAGTTAACTACAGCTTCGGATGTGGGATTATTACGGCAATCCGTAGGAATATACTCCGTACCCTGCCAGTTGGCTGGAGGTTTGCCAGTTGACGGGAAGCTCGCTGGCCCGTCTGGAGCTCGGCGCCCACAACTTGCCACAAGTGGATACTGACAACCTACTGGACACTGGACAGAGGATTTTCCATATGTTGATATTCTACTTAGAAAGGTACTGTACACATGTTCTGTTCACTGTCTGTACATAGTGAACACTTACACGTATGTACACGCTTAAAGCGTTACTTGACTAAGTCATCGGGCTCTCGCCAGGCCGCAGGCTCGGGTAGGATTTGGTTAGGTTAAGGTATGTCACATAATGCAATAGAATAAAACTCGGATTTGTGTTGTCAAGGAGTCCTTGATCCTCTAGTAGCTACTAGCCGATATATTTTAGAGGATCCAGATTTTTCTTGTCCTGTCCGGGAGCGGAGCTTGATACTGAACATGAGAGGACGGAGAATCCTCAACAAGGAGAGGCTCCAACTCTCGGCCATCTCGGGGTTTACAATTGTTGTAACGAACGAAAAGTTTCAAATTCTCGTCGCTGTGCATAAAATTGTAAATCGGCGAGGACCAAACATTCAAGATGCCAGAGTCATCAAGTTTGGCCTGCAGGATGCGGCCATGTCTGGGCCCAAAGAGCGAAAGCATAAGTACCTATAAGCATGATTAGCGCTATTCCGAAAGAGCATGGACCATTATAGTTCTTTGACATACCGGGAATATTGGAGTGTTCTCAAACTCTGGCTGATTAACACGGCATTGGATGGCATTTGCAATGGGCCCTATCTCGCCATGGAGTAGTTCGCTTTCTTTCGCCTCTGCGCCGATGAGGGTCACAAGCTTGATATGAGGGCGGGTAGTCTTTAGATCTTCATCGAGCCATTAGCAAGTAGAAGCCGTGCGCCATCTTGGAAGGGCTTGAGGCATCGAATGCCCATGCCTGATCCCGATTATCAATCCTCTTGAAGTGTCGCAGAAGGAGTCCCCAGCCCTGATAATTAGATATTAGCAACTATTTAATAGACCTATAAGTAGGCTCACTTGATATTGTCCCAGTACGAGGCTTCTTTGATTGTGACGATATCCCCATTCATTTTCTTCTCATGACGTGATTCGAAGAGTCCAAGAGAGAATAGAATTTGATGTGCCCTGTCCCACATCTGGTAATGCTCTGGGTCCGAGGGATCTAGCGGGAAATCATTGAAGGTGTCCCCGAATCGGAGGAGATAACGCTTCTCTTCATTAGTAAGTCCTTTTCTATCGATCTTGTACTCTTCAAGCTCCTTCTGGGTGAGTGGTTGGAAGAGACAAGCTTCGGAATCGGTGAATGTTGAATCCTCGGGATCGAAGGATTGAACGAAGACTCCAAATTCCGCGAGATCGGAGTGGGTATAGGCAGGCTTAGACCGAGACAGAAGTTCTCCGATGATGGAATCCGCCACCTCCTTGTAATCGGGTTCCTGCACTGGCCCAGCAGGAGACAGCCGAACCACGGAAGAAGCCATAGTGGAAAAACACTGAATCAGGGAGTGCGGCTGAAAGACGAGCAGATGTTGTGGGCTGACTTCAGAGCTGGAAGGTCAATAAAGGCCTGGCATAAATGGCCACATAGAGCTCCCTCGATATGTCTAACGGACTACATAGTGATGATAGAATGATGGAATGCTGGATGGTTCCAGTAGGCACGGGACGCCAAACGGGATTAGGCCATCCGATGATTCTCAGATGTCCAAGTCAGGGTTGCGTATCTTGTCACAATTTCTCACAAACACCGTATTTGCCCAAAACATGTCAGGAATAGGTACCTAAAGCACCTGGTAAGTCTTTCGCATTGAATAATACGAGTCTCAGAAAACCGTTGGGAAACTAACCAACTTATATTCGACTAGAAAGGATTCCATTGCCCCTGATCGGTGATCCTGTTTCCTATGACAGATATCCCGTTTCGTGTCGACTTGTGCAAGAGACCAGCAAGCGTGATTCTGGCGGTTTATGAGACTTTCGGCTCAAAGTTGGGATGATCCATGGACCATGAGTCATGACAGATGTCAGACTGTCGGCATGCTTCTCGCATTCCCCGCGAAACAGCTTACACTAACGTTCTGTGACCTGGTCTGTGCACACTTCGCGTGTTAAAAGGACGCTCACCCCTGACACCCCACAGGAAACAGTTGTTCTTGCGTCCAAAACGAGACTCAACACGATTGCTCTGACAAAGTACTTGTTTATTCATATTCGCGATGGATAGTATAAACCTTCAGGTGCTCAATGCCCTGAAAGTGACTTCTTCAATCCGAATACTTGGCGACCTACCCACCGCTGAGTTGAACTCTGAAGATTACCTGGCTTCAGTCTCCGCAAAGATCGAAGGCTTCGTTGCGGCATGGAACGAAACAGCAAGAACGCGACTCTTGGTGGTGGAAGTCCGGTCCCGACGTACCCATTTCGCCCTTGACCTCAACAACGATACATATGACTACCAAACCGCTCACCAACATTCTGTTATCCTGCCAATTTAATTGCTTCAATTTTCTTCGAGAAAACGGGCCTGGAGGTTTCCACGATACCAGCGTCAAGATGCCTCGTTAGCAAACAGAATCGCTGTCTTACATAACGCCAACGGTCAAAATCCTCTTCCTTTCCTCGAAGACCACACCAAAATTATCACGCACTACGCACCTCGATCCATTACGTACCCACCTGATGTTGTAGGATAAGATATTTGAATGGGTAAGGTCCCCGCTCAATCAGCACGCGAGCTATGCGACTGCAAAGAAGTCCCAATCACTGTGGCCACAAGGTTTTGTTGTTTCTTTCCATGATATTCGGTCGGACGGCAGGGCCCACCATCCAAGGCACAACAACAGATAGAACAGTGTTCCTAGTGAGCTGTTGCTGTTAAATGGCCTGTGAGGCACGGGTTTTCCAAGGCAAACGGAGATGAGACCCGAAGCTCAGGTGGAGGCTTCGAGAAACTTGTTTCGAAGGCTGTAGCTTAGCTATCCTGAGTCTAGCCGTGACAGGAGAATAACCTATTCCAACTCGTTCATTGCAGCTATTCGCACGGATCGATCGATCTAGAACCATGAACGGCGATAGTAGTGCCCCACACACTTACCGACGAAGCCCGTGTAAGCATGGATCTTGCCAATATCATAGATCTCAATTCGTCCGTGTGAAAACGTTGGGATATGAGAATCACTTTTAGTAAAGCTTCAGCAGACCCATGAGTAATACTTGCTCCGACGTTATGCTTCAATGCAGTGCCTTCTCGATTGCCTTCACTACTGTAGGATGGGCTACTAACGATAGTGCAGGCCACTGCTGGGTATGCAGGGAAATGATAGAGAGCATATCGTGAAGACTGTTTCATCCCCTGTCGACTCTGCGGGTCTGCTTGACCTGCGTTCTGGCTTGCTTCCACTTGTCTTCTCCGGAACATACTGATGCCGTTCCGCACACGTGACACAGGAACATGTCCAATCACGTGGCTTGTCTTGGCAAGGAGCGAGTAGCTAGTAAGCTACTAGCGACCCTGCTTCGAGTTCGAGCCTTCGACACTCCCCCTCGTGACTCTGCCAAGGCATGAAACTGTTTTTCTTGTGAGGCCTGCTCCCCCATACTCCTGGACTATTATCAATGTTCATTGTCCTTTTGCTCCCCCATACTCAGCACTTGTTGCGTCCATCCGACCGTGTGTTCGAAACAAACGTCCTGCTCCCCCATGCTCAGCACCGTTGGGGCGTCACCGTCTCTTCGTTGGACGGAAACGGGGATCACAGTCACAGATGACGATACGTCCACTCCCCCTCCGGGACTTTGATCGCAAGAAGCCCCCATGTGTGGTGGTCGTGTAGGCAGTACGCATCATGAAGGATTCAGGAGAGAAGTGCGCCATGGTTAGCCTGGGGCGGGGGTCCGCCGGGAAGATTGTTCCAAGGCACTGAAACTTTGTTCGAGCCCGGTCTTTGCCGCGTGCCGCCGCCCTGCCCCCCTTGTGTTATTTGGGGGGGGGACGATCCTTTTCACCAGAGAGGGTGTCCCTCGTCCACCGTTGTCAGGCGAAACGCACAGCGCGATTTGACCTCTAGGGCGACTCTCGCCGTCGTGAGGCCCGCGTCTCTGAAGAGAGTTGCCACCGGGGTGGTTCTCCATACAGGCAACGCGCCTCTCGCCGCCAGTGCCAGGGTCCCGTCGACAGTCCGGATGTGCCAGTCGTTTCTAGCGCTAACCATGCCTTCACCCGCTGCTCGGTCATTGCTGGCTTTTATGTGTCGACTTCCGTACCAGACTTCCACCCTATAGAGGAGGGTCGGCATCACGCAGGTGATTATCGCCCTTCTTAGTGACGAGGCGCTGTTCTCCCCAGGCTGCGGATGTCGTTTGCCACAGCCCCGGCTTTATTGGCGCGGATCGAGACATGCCTCTCCCATGTCATCTTCCGGTCGAATCAGATTCCTAACCATCTAACCGCTGGCTGCTCATCGCCCAGCGCCTGTGGCGGGTGAATAGTGAGGCCTCCCTCGATCTCGGCTGAGGCGGCGTCCTGTCCTCTCCGTCTCGAGAAGTGCATGGTCTCGAACTTCTCGGGGGCGAACACAATCTTCTTGCGCGTGACCCATCTGGTGATTCGCCTAACGTCCTCCGCTCATGGAAGATCGGTTTGGCGCTTCATCCATCTTGTCCCAAAAGGCTTCGGTTATGTATGGGAGGAAGAGGATGGGTGACAGCGGTGACCCCTGGGGTTTATCCGCCATGGCATGCAAGAGACAAGCGCGTATGATGACGCTCTTGAAGATGACCTGGAAACTGGTGAGGCCATCTGGGGCTAATCAGATGCATCATCGGTCTGGACTGGGCAGTTGATCTATGGACGTACGGAGGTTCAGTTTACGCATCTGACCAAGGACCGCCAGGATCTATATATTGCTTTTTGCCACCGGTGGCATCAGTATATTGGGGGTAGGCAGTCAGTTCGACGTTTTTTGGCACTTATACCTAGTTGTCATCATACGCGATTGTCTCTTGCATGCCATAGCGAATAAACCCCAGGGGTCACCGCTGTCACCCATCCTCTTCCTCCCATATATGGCCGAAGCCTTTTGGGACAAGATGGATGAAGCGCCAAACCGATCTTCCATGAGCGGAGGATCGGATACGCTGCTGACTTGAGTATCTTCAAGGTAGCTGGCACCCTCGAGGACTCCACTCGACTTGCAGCGGAGGACTCAGTTCGACGTTTTCTGGCACTTATACCTAGTTGTCATGTTCCTTTCAGGTCAGTACGGAAGCTCTCTGCCTTCAGGTAGGTCATAGCAGTCCCCCGGTTGATCTCAGGGGTTCATAGGGCATTGGACCCGAGTAGCCATTCGCTGGCGCCAGGGCCAAAGGCGTGAAGCCTAAGAAGTCGAAGGATGGACTCGAATGGTCTGACAGGCCGAAATCCGTAGCAGGACGGGACCAATCCTTGCGCCTTCCAATTTCAGCAATGTTGAGATCACGCGTGGTGCGTTCCCAATTAGCAAAGCCGAATAGGAGATCTATCAGCACCTTGCTAGGTAGTATCGACGGTACCGATCTTCTTCATAAACATGTCTCATCTTTCATGGATCGCTATTTCCAGACTCAGACGTCCTATCCCTCGGCGATATGCTTGCCCTTAGGAACTACGTGTTTGCGGTGATTCAACAGTCTAGCTCAGATGGTCCTACCGTTACTCGGCACAGCAAGCATATCGCCGAGGGGATAGGACGTCTGAGTCTGGAAATAGCAGTCCATGAAAGATGAGACATGTTTAAGAACAAGATCGGTACCATCGATACTACCAGTGCTGATAGGCCTCCTATTGGGCTTTGCTAATTGGGAACGTCCAATCACGCCTGATATTTACTTTATACCTATTCGAGTGCCGTTCGGTCATGTGACTCCTGGCCTCTGATTGGCCTGGCCATTCGTGACTCTGTCTGGTCATGTCATTGTGAGCCTTTGCTCCCTCAGTAGTCAGTCCTCAGTCCTCACACTTATGTTGCTTCTCTACTATCATCAAGTTTCTATGCCTCGGCATATACACCGCCCCGTCTCCTCTCATATCTTCTCTCTTTCAATCTTCTTGATTCGCTTGATCTTATTTCGTCAAATTTCGTCAACATGACTTTATCCCAAGCTCAGCCGCATGCCTTTCTCCGATCCCTCTTTCAACAAGTCAACGTTCTTGAAGATGACTACCCTTCTCTTGAATCTCTGCAAGCGCTCGGAATCCAAGCATCTCAAGCGTCCTTGGATACGGAGAAACACGAAACTGTGAAATTCGACCCGTGCTTCTTTGAACGTCAACCGGCTGACTGGGTGAATCTTGAAAGATATCCTGTAGATCCTACGGATCCAGCAGGAGGCCCTGTCAAATTGTCCCCTCTTCTTAGCATACAGGATATCATGGATAGGTCTTGGGAGAAATACCCCCCTGGAGTCGCACCAATCCGTGAGAATCTTACAGAAACGGACCGTGCGATTTACTTGGATCCTAGAGACGAAGCCACTGAGTTAGAGGGTTTTGTCGATGTCCACATAGGCGCGGCCATGGAACGAGATCCATCGGATGAGACCACTCTGGCCCGTCGGACCCAATGTGGCTGGTAGTAAGTAGACTGCAACCTTGGAAAGAAGTTTAGGTACTATACGTGTATATTGGACTAACAACCTTCTTAAAGTCCTCGACCCAAAGAAGACGACCCTGATGATGGGCAGGCCTCTGATCTCTTCAAGTGGTGGCAACTAATTAGTCATTACTGGTTCCCCGGTCTCCCTCGCAAGCCACATTCGATCATATCATGCGTGTCTATGATTTGTCCCACCGAGACATATTCTGGAGTCACTACACCTGAGCTGTGTGCTATCGCGTGTGCGATGCTTCTCCGAGTCAATCATAAGCCATTCCGCACATGCCACATTCATCCAGTAAGATGTTTCGCTTGTTATGATATGGTCCCATATCTAACAATTGCATAGGTTTTGGTTCTCTCTTACATGGGTAATAGGCGGGCGAGAATTATTCAAGCGCTGTATGATGGAAAGACACTGGCCTTGCAATACTCGCCATTTTGGAACTTTGTAGATGCAGAAAGGGCATCACTGCAAGTGTTCGTCCGATATGGATTGAGTCAGCCAGTTGGTGGTCCAGGTCGGGTGATGACTACCTACCCGCCCCCATCCCTGCGACTTAGATAGTCCTTGCTTTCTGATTTGGTTAAATGAACCTTGAAAAGATTCCTCTTCAGCCTCCTGGGTACCCAATATGTGCCTCAGATCAACCTCATCGTACCGTAAATGTATACATCACATCCCTGGACATGTACAGATATCTTGTGCTCCAACAATTTCCATGGTCCGGCAACCTACCAACCCACCAAGGTATTAGGTTACTCTTCTTCCTACACTTCCCCTATTGCTCCGATCGCAATGGAAATGGATTGATTGGCATGGGAAGGTTGGAGGCATTAGAGCAAGCAAAGATAGATGCGTTGATATTGAGCATGGGAAGACGTCTGGGGGCAATTTACAAGGGACCACCAAGTTCTCACCTACCTAAGTGGGGTGGCCGCTGATACTGTTGTTAAATAGGTGGTGATGCTATATACAGTGCAAGTGATATAGGTACACATACATTTTGAGGGGGACCCGAAAAAAAATGATGGAAGTGCCCGGGAAGGAAGGTGCGGACCCCCACGATAGGTCTGCACCTTCCATCTGTAGATGTAGAGAACATGCTAGGCAGAAGGCTGTACCCTCTTTGTTGAATGCCTTGATGTCTGAGGCATTCCATGTAGATAAAACCCAGCTAGTTCGCCTGCTGTTTCTCTTTCTTTCTTTCTTCTCTTCAGCCATATGAATCTCCATCATTTTTTCCATCTGTATTGCATTCATATTACTCTTCTAGATTCTCCATGTCATTGTGCCGAACCTTTTGCGAGAGCCTCACATCGGTCAAAAGCGAGCCTCTCAAATAACGACAATGTCTGCTTCAGGCGTGCCCCCGCAAAGCACCCAGACCATCAAGGCTATCTAATGTTATCTCTGCAGAGACTGGTGGCCTGTTTCGATTGCTCGCGCGGCCGATGAAGCAATGTATCCAGTCGCTGCATCTCAGGTACCCAACTCCAGTCCAATCCGAAGACAAATCCATACATGGAACTGACAACAATGCATAGCGCCATATCCCTTGATTTTGGTTCTTTGCTTGGCCAATACTTCCAGATTCGGGATGATTATATGAATTTGATTGATGACGTGGTCTGTCTATCGATCTATCTTGGCAGCTATCCTTGCTCGACTGACAATCTTGATGACTTATAGTACACGGCAGGAAAGGGTTTCTGTGAAGACCTCGACGAAGGGAAGTTTTCTTTCCCGATTGTTCACGCCTGGCATTGCACACCGCCAGACCTTGTCATGCGCGGTATACTCCGAGAAAGAAGAGCCTCTGGTTCCCTTTCTGTCCCTCATAAGACAATGATTCTGGGTCGTTTGCATGAAGCGGGCAGTATGGAATATACCCTCCAGGCTTTGAAAAAGCTGCAGATGCGTATCAACAATGACCTCGAGCGTGTTGAGAAGGAGGCTGGTTGCGAGAATTGGGTCATGAGGCTGTTGGTTCATAAGTTGTTCGTATGAAATTTCAGGGAGTGGATTATGGCGTTTCAGAAGGATTATTTACAGCTAAACCAGATATGATTCAATACAGTCTCGGGAAGGGCCGAACAACAACTCGAATTCTCCTATACTCTGAATTCAAAGAACAAATGCTCTAGATATGGTAGACAAATGAAGGCCTTACCACCACGGGATAGCCCTCCCGCTCTAGGGGGCTGCTCTAAAGAACCAAGAGGAACTTCAGAGGTTCTTATACTCGCCTAATCGAAGAATAGCAACTGTCTAATGATAGCCCATCCTTGAACGTCAAACCAAATGGATCATAGACAAAAAAACATACAACAGTGAGGATTCGCTGGTGGTCACCCACCCAACTACTAACTCACCGGCGTGTGGCTTAAGTACGGCTGAGCGGACGGGAAGCCCTGTTTTCCACACCCTATGGTCGTATGTGGTTGGAGTTTTGTCGATTAGTCTCATTCAGACTCATCTAGAAGTTAACTATGGTTCGCAATGGGATCAAGCGCCTCTTTGCATCGATGTCTGGACTCTGGAGTCTGTCTTCGCGGATCCGATGATGACACTTGAATTATACCTGAGGAGACTATTCCCTTTGCAAGGTACCTAACTCATGATCCCGTGAAAGTGAAGACCACGCTAATATATGCCAGAGGTTTCTAGGTAGTGTCGATGACTTGATTTTTGTCGGGCTTGAGCTAGCGATATGGCTGGATTTTGGACGTTCCGACATGTACTTTCGCATATCAAAAAGAGGAAATATCCATGATGAGACCATTTCATTGGAGGTACGGGGTACGATACCAACCCCATTCTGTCGTTAGCAATCTGACTTACCAGAGCTATCCCCATTGCCAGGCCATCCGCAGAGTAGCTTCTGCCCTTGATTCATTCCGGCTTATTCTTGAAGT
The DNA here is from genome assembly GCA_028827535.1 of Penicillium sp. DV-2018c. Lineage (NCBI taxonomy): Eukaryota > Fungi > Ascomycota > Eurotiomycetes > Eurotiales > Aspergillaceae > Penicillium > Penicillium sp. DV-2018c. The sequence continues at coordinate 2,274,468 of JAQJAA010000001.1, forward strand.
TTGCAGCCTCAATGTTCTCCTGTTCATTGGCCATGGTCTTCCAAGGTTGACGTCCGATCTACGTGAGCCTTTTTGCAGAAAGATCCATATGGACATATAATTCAAGTAATTTGTACACCGAATCCAGAATCGCCAAGTCCAAGTCTCCCATAACATCATCATGAACGTAATCAAGATACACAGATAACTCTGGAAATCACCACTCCAGCCGATCATCACAGATCAGATCCACATCCAACCCTCCTCCTCCCCCGCCAAACTTTTTTGCCAGAATTACAGGACGCAACAATATCCCTCAAATCACTAATCATTCCACCAGGCCCACTGGCAAACACACTGGTTGATCCGCGCACCGTCTCAGCCAAGAAAGCACCGACCAGTGTCGACAGATCAGGATGCCGTTTGATATCACTGTCACCACCACCTAGCCGCTCAACAGCAGCAGGCTTGTCACAACCACAGCAGGCAGTATCGGACCAAGAGGAAGGCGCGACCTGCACGACCTTTTCGTCGACCTTTGGAATCTCAAGATTACAGTTCTCTACCTCGGAACTGTTGATCGAGGGCGTCTTGCTTCTTGCGTCACGGGTGGCGAAGATTCGGATTTCGAGGTTTAACGTCTTCCGCGCTTTCTGTAGGAGATCCATCTCCGTTGCGACCCATTCAGTGTCCGCTGTGTGACGGACTGCCCAGATGAGCTCGACTTTGCGGTCTGGGGAGGGTGTTTGGCGAGCGAGGTCGAGGAGGACAGGGAGTACGTAGGTGATGCCGGTCCCGCCGGCTATGCAGAGGATGTTTGTTCTTGGGGTTAGGTGGGTGGTTATGGATTCGCCGTACGCGCCAGTTAGGATGACGGGTGTGGTGGGAATGCCGGCGGCGGCTAGTTCGGCGATTTTCTTTGTTTCGCCACTTTTCGCGCGGAGGATATAGGAGTGTTTTACTGTGCCATTTGAGATGCAGGGGAGATTGAGGGGTGTGAAAGGGTGGGATTGCCAAATGCTGCATTTTGAGAAACATAGGTAGTAATGTTGACCGATGGTCCACGGATCCTGGCTGTTGTGGAGGTCAAAGCGGATGACGTCGCCGTGTTCTGGGTCTGGGAAGCGGGTGATGGTGGCTTCAGAGGGCTTGAAGCTGAAACCGACGGCAGTAGAGTAATCAGGTTGATAATGTAATAGCGCTGTTCGCACTAGGCGAGCACCACGATCGAGGAACCAGAAGATCAGCGAGGGCCACATGAAACACTTGAGTTGTTTCCAATGGGCCCAGCAGGCGCCGATGTAGACCATGGCGAGGATGTAGTGCAGTTTGCGGAAGGTCTCGTAACCGGTCAGTCTGATGCCCAACGGTGTGCTCAGCACGAATAGTAGTAACATCAGAATCATGGCGACGACACCCCAGATCATGTATGTCTCGGTGATCCACTCGATTCCGACGGTGGGCTGCGGTTGGTACAATCTCAGCTCCACCACACACCATCCGATGGTGTGGAGTGAGCTTTGTACAAATATGATGTAGCCCAGCCAGCGGTGAAGAAAATTGAAGCTCTGGTATGGCAGCCCAGTGATGATAGAGAGGAAGGACTCTCGGCTGCTCAGCAGCACAGAGAGCGGTGTGAGGGCATAGGCGAGGGTGCCGACGCGGTCTGCCCAGGGACCGATGCTGTTGCGGGTGTTATATGTCCCCGGCATCTTCGACACTGGGGTGACCCATGTGTTGTAGACGATCCCAACAAAGCTGAAAATGAGGAGATAGCCAGATAGCAGGGCAAGAGTGAGGACTTGGAACCGCGTTGTGCGGCCGAATATCATCCGTGGTGCATCGGGGAGGAGATATCTTCGGGCAAAAGTTGCCATCGAACGGCGGACCTTGTACAGCCCGGCGAGCTCTGGTGCTGCCAGTCTCGGTGATATCGTTGGCGCATTGGATTGATTCACAATGACCCAGAGAAGCAGGATTGCGCCGATGATGCACCACATAATGCCTGAATATAACATCCCCAGGTCGTGAGAATTGTAGACCACGTCGAGGTATTCGCACGATCCTGGATCGTTGGTACATGGCAGCGCGCGGTCATAGTAACCCCAATGTGGCTCTAACGCTGTCGCGGAGCTCATGTTCTGGATGTGACGTGCCCCTAATCTTGAGGACGCCATGATGTGCTGAACTGCGCCGTGCAGTGGCCTGGATCCGATGACCCTCAGCCAACTTCCGAGATCAGCGCAATGATTTCACTGTGTCCAGGACCAACTTCAATCATATGGTCAGGTTATGGCGAAGCGTAGAGAAGATATCAGTGGAAAGGCCACGAGGTTTTAATAAGTCATGACCCGAGGTCAATTACTCCGTATGCGCATGGCCATTTCACATTTGAGACGATTTGAGCACATTTCCTCTCACGCCATCTTTGGTAGTCTCCACTACGCCTTAGCATAGGTGGGCCATGCGATCAGGATCTTGATATAAGACCCTCGGTCGTTCTATGCAGTGGATGAAACCCTTTCTAGAAACGCTCATCTTCTCACATCTTCCAATTCACGTCAAGATGGAGGGCATGGAGATGGAACATAGCGAGGCCAGCTGCAAGATCTCTGTAAGTGCCAAGACCGGAGAATTTCCCATTCGGAGATTTTCCTTTCACAAACAAAGCTTCGACTCACCGAGATCAGATGCTGTTCAACTTCCACACCATTGATGCCTGCTTTTTATCGTCAGGGTGGCAGATCAAAAACAACGGCATGTTTGCTGCCACCTGCATTGGCACTATTTTACTTGTTATGCTGGTCGAGTTCTGTCGACGCATTGGGCGGGAATATGACAATCTTCTCACCCGCCAGTTCCAACGCCAAGCCGCGCACGGGACTTTTGCCAAGAACTGGGAATCCTCCAGGACAGCTGTGACTTTTCGTGCTACGCCGTTGCAGCAATTGATCAGATCTATTATCCATGCGGTGACCTTTGCGGGAGCTTATATTACCATGCTGCTTGCCATGTACTTCAACGTCTATGTGATCATCTGCATCTTCATCGGGTCGGGGCTGGGCAAGTTCTTATGTGATTGGATGGTTGTCACTGTGGGAATCGATGACGTGCAACAAGAGACGCGGAAGTTGGAGGAGACGACGATCTGCTGTGATTGATGTTGCATCATGCTTTACTAGATATGATACCCCTTTTGAATTCTCAGCGCAATTGGCAAATGACTGCCTATATCACGAGTTTTACCCACGAATCGAACAATACCCCTGCTACCGAAGAAGATTTACGTCTGTCAAAAGGCCATATTGCTCTAGTTACCTAGCAACCCCGATCAGTTAGCTATATTGCATATTTGTCATGACAACCTCACACGCTCCGCTGCATCTGGAAATACCGGGCCTATCCATTCGGCTCCACTAGTGACTACTTGATCATGATGGTGAGTTTGAGCCTTCGAGAATGAGGGCAAATTGAGTCATGTGAATGGGAAGCCCTGTGTAGGAAGGTCATGTGAGGCGGGCAAGTCCACTTCTCTTCCTTTCTTACTTCTGTCCAGAGGCACACAGAATCGGTATATCCATTATGTAGGTACCTATTCATCACCCATCATCTGTTGTGTGTCATTTTATCAGTCTTATCGAAAAGCAGTTTGAGGCTGGAGCGTACGCGCCCTGTCAAATCATCTGATAGGCTCGATCCTGCCTCGGTTTCCTACAACTTATCGGTATCTGTTTGAATCGAGCATCGGGTAAGTCGATTGAGTCACAAAGAACAGTGCACTCAACAGACAATTGGCGTATACGCAGCATGAAGATACGAATGATATCGGAGAGATCAAAGCAGAAAGTCCAGGCGGGGCAGGAGTCCGGAAGAACCAAATAGGCAAAATTTCCGATGATCCCTCGCATTGACCTGTCCGAGGCTGTCCCGTTCTAATCTTGACAATCTCAATCTCACCGTCTCACACGAAGTCATTGGCCATCGTGGCTAGTCTAAGCGGTGCGCCTATTCCGCAAGGGGCGTGTCAGGAGTGTCGCGCTGGACCGCCTAAGGCTTTCTATCCTGCCATGCAGCCATCATACCCAGGTGTCCCTGCATCTTCGCTGAAAAGAAACGCCCAAGACTGCCAGTCATCAGGGGTCAGGACGTTTCACCCTATCCATCTGAGTTCAGAGTAGGCAGGTAACTTGCATTGCCTTCCCCAGATTCAATTCTAATGTCAGACATTGCCGACCCCGCATTGGAGATGATAACTCCCGGTCAAGATGCTTAAGATAACGTCGCTTCATAGCGTCGGACATTATCCCGCTCTGATAAGGGCGTTATCAAGCTCAGGAACCGATATCATTTCTCTTGACAACCTTTGAGGCTTGGAGCTAGGGGACTTCGGCACGTTGAGATGCTTGTCCTAGACTGCATTCTGTCATATTCGGGATTCACATAAGGACGATGAGAGGGTTGATTCGCTAGGGCTCTCATCGAGCCCTAGTGCGCTCGGATACGATAACTATCGCATTCGCTGGCTATCATCAACAGCTTCAACAGTTCGATCGCTAAACAGATAAGGATGTTACGGTCAATTATCGTCTGGGTCAATGATCTTGATAGCATCAGTTATGGGATTAGCTACTTCGAGACTCGGCGCAAGAGACACGGGACATATAAAAGGAGTATCCCAGGTGTACACGAGGTATCAACAAGTCCTCAATAATCATATTCATTCCTACCTCTTTTCTACCTATTAGGATGAAGATACCTGTGCAACATACCCTACTAGGGTTGGGTCTCTCCAGCCTAAGCTTAGCTGTCATCGCAGGACGAGACTACGAAGCCATACGGTTCCACAGCCTCGGAAGTGTAACAGCCGACTCTTTGCACAATATTCATGTCGAGTTCCTGGACGACCAATTCGAGGGTCACCTGCAGCTCGTCTACGGGGAATGTGGAATCCAAGATCCGACGCAGAGTCACCATGAGATCGGGAGTGCCTTTGTGGAACGCGATGCACAACCGGAGCGATTCGTATGGGTCACACCCTCCGACGCACCCCATTCAAACTGTCTGCATGCCTTCTCCGGGTCAAGACTGGTGGGCCGGTCTGCGCCCATCACAGTCTCATCGCCTATCAAGAAACGTGAGAGTATCGCCGATGTGGCAGACGCCATGGGACCGTGGTTTGATGGTGTGTCGTACATGAAGTCAAAGAAAAACGCCAAGGCATTTGTGTCCAAAGCGAAGAAAACCTCCGTTGCTATTCTTGGTGGTGGAATGTCCGGCTTGATGACGAGTCTGCTTCTCGATTCTGTCGGTATCCATGACTGGCACATTTACGAATCTTCCGGCCGGATCGGAGGTCGCATTCGTACCAAGTACCTCAACAACACAACTCCTGACCAGTACCAGTACCAGGAGATGGGACCGATGCGATTCCCCGTGAGCATCACCTATGCCGACACGAACGAGACTCTCGAGATCCAAGATCACCGCATGGTCTTCCAACTGGCCAATACCCTCAACACCATGAATGCCCACCACCCTGACCTCGAGGTCAACTTCATCCCTTTCATCCAGAACAGCCTCAATGTCCCAGCATCCTCTGGCGGCAACCGTCTCCCCAATGGCCAGATCCCGAGTGCCGCCCAGATCGCAGCCAACTCATCCCTGGTCTACCGGCCCGGCTCGCCCAATGACACAGCTGTTGCAGAAGCAAAATCTGCATACGGCAATTACACCGCACTCAACGACCGCGAAACAATCCGCAACCTAGCAACCAACATGTACCAAGCCCACAAGCAAGCAGTCGAGGACGGCATGTTCGACTGGTCCGAGGCGGGGTATCTGAGATCATTGGGCTACAGCGCCAACATCACCGACTACGTAGCCGGCACCGGCAACTCCCCAATCTGGGGCGACCTCTACGACGACGTCTACTTCGCCGCCACAAAGTGGCGCACCATCGACAAGGGCCTCGAGTCCCTCCCCCGAGCCTTCCAACCCCATGTCGCAGAAAAGCTAACCCTGAACCGCACCGTCGATGGACTCGTGTACAACGAGACTTCGGGCAAAGTGGCCGTTGCCTGGCGCAAGGATCCATTCCAGATGACCCCTGAAACAACAAAGGAATACGACTACGCCGTCGTCGCGGTGCCATTCAGCAAGGTGCGCCTGTGGGAGCTGCCACGGTACTCTTCCCTCCTAAGCCGAGCTATCTCCACACTGAACTACCAACCCTCCTGCAAAATCTCCCTGCTCTACAAGACCCGCTTCTGGGAGCACCAGGAGGAGCCGATCTTCGGTGGCTGCGGTTCTGTCGATGTGCCGGGTGTCGGAAGCGTCTGCTACCCATCTTTCAATCTGAACGGTACAGGACCAGGGGTGGTTCTCGCGTCGTATATCTCCGGCACTGCGGCTCGGTCGACGGCTGCTCTGAGCGAGGATGAACACGTTGCCCTGGTCCAACGCAGTATGGTCGATATTCATGGAGATATCGCTGCGGAGCAGTTTACTGGGATCTATAACCGCCAGTGCTGGGAATTCGATCAGCACCAGGCGGGTGCGTGGGCTGATCCGACGGTTGGGCAGCAGGAGCTGTATCTGCCTGCTTACTATCAGACGGAGTTCAAGACTATCTTTATTGGGGAGCACACTAGTTATACTCATGCTTGGATTTTCTCGGCCTTGGATTCGGCTGTTCGGGGGACTACGCAGTTACTGCTTGATCTCGGGCTTGTTGATGAAGCGAAGGAGATTGTCGAGACTTGGATGGGTAGATGGATTAAGCTGTGAGGTATGGTGTTTTCCGAAGATTGTATAAGGGGTGATACCCTTCTTTGTATAGATTCAATAGAGTGAATCGATGATGACATCCATGAAGAATAAGCATCCACCTATACATATTACCGGGCTTGGAAGAGCCCGATATATCATCGATGGAATGTACATATAGTGAATGCATTATGTGGAGCCTTGCAGTGGATAAACCGGAGTATCCAGATGGAACCAGAATAGCTACCTAGCTCCCTTAGGTACAGCAAGTTAGCAACTGACCGGTCACTATGCCATGAAGTCTTTGCGTTCATTGTGAAGGTGTAGAGCCATTGTTACAGTGAGACATCGATCATCTGTCTCAACAAAGGCATTGATATCCTCCCACATATAAACTACGAGCACACCATCAGGACTCCCAATCCTCACTTTCAACCCTCAAGTCACCTCAACCTTGAACCAATATGGTACAAGAAGGTATGTTCATGTCTAATGGGGTCTACATCGACGAAACCTGCGCCATAGCCGGCCCAATAGTATGGGTAAACATACTCCTCGCAACACCAGAGCACCGCAACAAATCCGACGCAGACTTCATGGATCTAGTCGCCGATGCAATCTGCGCACGACTCTCAAAGCGAAAACCCTATTCGACGATTATATCCATCACCCCGGAACCCATGCACCACCGCGTCATGGGATTTCTGTCTCTGCCTGCTCGGGGTGACTATTGGGCTTTTGTAAAGTGGCGCGATTTGTATCTTGATGGGTATCTTAGGGATGCGTTGGAGTTGGCGCTGTTTTATCAGGCAGAGTGTGCGGCTGGACGGGTATGTATTGATCGGGAAAGGCTTTTTCGGCTTTTGCATTTGCGAGTGGATGCTTTTTAGTTTGGTCAAAGGATGTGGATATATGAGCATTGAGGTGTTTGATTTGGGTGAAAGAGGAATAGATTGGGGTCTTCGTTTCTTGACCTGTGTTTCAGTAGGAATGGATCGAGGAGGAAGACTATAGTAGATCAGTCAGATCACAGCGCCAGGTGACCAGACAGTTCATAGTCTATCATAGATTGAAGAAGGGTACCTAGAAGATTCTACACCCTTCATCAGCAAATTGCTGGTAAGATGTCCGTCATTACAGATCTCAGCTGATTAGGAGGTAGGAGATGGACGAAGCCCTTCCTCAATCTCCGTTTCGTTTGTACCTGTCTGCGGCCTGCCTGGGGAGGTCTTACCTGACTTTGTATTAACGAGCCGTGTAACTTGGCGGACGTTGGCAAGTTTCGCGATGAAGAATAGGTGCCTAAAAGAAACACCCCCCCATCAGCGAATTGCTGGTAAGACGTCCGTCTCTCTCCTCCGGACTAATAAAACAGTTGCCCCACCATTTGCTGGCGCATCTTGTAAACCAGCGTTGACTAGAATTGAATGTCCATCTCACCAACGCTCCACCGTATTCAGACCTTGCATTGGATATAATTTAACTTATGATCGTAGTTAATACATACGACCATAGGGTGTGGAAAACAGGGCTTCCCGTCCGCTCAGCCGTACTTAAGCCACACGCCGGTGAGTTAGTAGTTGGGTGGGTGACCACCAGCGAATCCTCACTGTTGTATGTTTTTGTCGTTTTTGCTTTCTGGTTGGTACACTGTCGTTTTCGATCTTCTTGGTCATATTCTATTAACCGGAGGAGTTGTAAGCAGTCAATCATAGCAAAAGGAGACAGTTATGTTTTCAGGCTACGTCGTTTCGATGTCAAAATCAGTAACTAACTCATTGCTAGGGCAGGTAACTAGGGCCCTAAGACGTGGTCTCGAGAGCTGCGAAACTCGCTGTACTTTCTATCGAGCAGTTAGTCTCCCAAGTCTCATTCGCTTCATGGTCACCAGGGAGCTCGAAGAAAGTCGTCAACCCGAGCTTGATCGATATATGGGGAGATTATCATCAATCGGAGCTGTACCTTTCGTCAGTATTCAATGGAGTCGTTTTATTTCTAACGAATGGGCCTATAGGGGGTGGTGAGTACTTCATAAAATGATCCATCCAAGTGACTGCTTGGCTTAGATCATTCTCTTCACTGAGATAAGTAGTCCTGAATAAGGTATAACCCCGGTCGCACGAATTGCCACATAACGTAGCGGTGGAAATCCTAGAGCGGTGGGCCGTGGCAGTGTCACTGTCGGCAGTCTTGAATCTTGATCCCCGGATTCCGCGTCATACAGCCCCTAACTCCACCAGGCACCGGTCCCCAGGTTCTCCACAGACCCACCTACCCCGCACAGGTGGGGTGCCTGTCGTTTTCGTTTCAGTGCTCTCAACCTTGGAACGGCGTCTATTCAAAAACCCGACTGCCGAGGCTTAGCCACACAGGATTTGCCAAGATGGCTTATTTCAAGCAAGCTTTTGCCAAATACGAATGTAAACTTTCTGCGAATGCTTGGGTCAGCCAATTGAACATAGGTAACATAGAGTTCTCCAGTGAGTCTATCTCGATCCTCCAGAGACATAAAAGCGAAACTAGTCCCCGAGAAGCCGAGGTTGCGGCGGTTATCCCGAATCCAGAGATAAAGTTGTGGGGAGACAATGCAACCTAAGAGGCAGTGGGTTCGGTAGTGTACAGAAGAAGACAACCTCCGCTAGATCTGCTGTTTGCCAAGCGTAAATACATGGACAGGGAAACGTGGCCGCCCAAGCCGTTTCCGGTCTGACGCGGATCGTCCAGCGAATCAATTCGCTCAATTGCTTAGCCGTAAGGTACTTCAGGCTGTTATTGGTCTTGGCGCATAGTGTTGAGATCATATTTGGCAGGTCATTGCAAGTCATCGGGGGAATTCCGAACTATGGGGGCGAAATGGGTCCAGAATGTTGTGCTCCAGCGAGCCCTCATTCTGGTCCGAATACGGAGGTGGATTCAGTGGGCAGCCGGAGGAGGAATCCGCGGTATACCGTGTGAGTATATAAAGGCTACTGTTGATGCAGCCCTTGGATTTGGAATTTCTTTTACTCGATTTTGTCTCTTGGTTATCATTCTCTTCGTCGAAGCGCACGATTGAGCCGACACTGATCTTTGATTCGCGTATCTTCGTTGGGCCAATCTTCGTCCCTTCAATATCAAAATGTCCGACGAGAACGTCAGCGAGAAGCCCGATGCTACCACAGCAGAGAGACTCCGTCGTTACCAAACAGCCGACAGCGTCCTGCTGCCTATTCCGCGAGATGCTTTCGAGAAGCTGTACTTGAGTCCCAAGACGCCGAATGCAGGAAAGCTGCGCTTCACATTTGGCAATCCCACGCCGGTCGCGTTAATGGGTTTCTTGCTGGCTGCGGTGCCGACGTCCATGATCACGATGGGCTGGAGAGGTGCTGGTGGAAATGGCGGTGCAATTATGTAAGAGCAAGAGGGAATATCTACGAAAGTGAAACCAGGTACTAATAGACTGTCATTTAGACCAGTCTACATCTTCTTCGGCGCAATGGTACAGATATTCGGAGCGGTGGGTGAATGGATTCTCGGAAATACATTCTCTTGCGCTCTATTCTTCACTTACGGTATGTACCTACAACTCTCTGGAATCAGAAGGCCTTCGCTAATCAGAATTGGATCATAGGCACCTTCTGGCTGGTCCAAGGCACCTCCCTCATGCCATTCTTTGCCGTGGGCGCAATGTATTCGCCTGATGGCAATACACTGGAAGGCATGCAGACGGCTGAGTACAGCGCGACTGTCGGTGAGCTTCATCATCCCAATTGATCATCTCTGTGCGGTTTACTGACATGATAACATCCAGGCTTCTACTATGTCTGCCTTGCAATCATCACATCCGTCTACACGGTCTGCTCTCTCCGCACAAATATCTGCCTCTTCAGCGCTCTCTTCCTGCTCGTTATCACATTCTCCTTGTTCGCCGGCACGTACTTCCAGACTGCACTTGGTAACCTGGTGCTGGCAGCCAAGCTACAGAAGGTATGTTGTTTTTCCTCCCTTGTACACTGTCTAGGTATTAATTATATGTGCAGGCGGCCGGTGCATTCAATTTTGCACTCTGCATTCCAGTCTTGCATATATTCATTGCACAGATCCTGGACGCGGTTGATTTCCCTATCTCACTGCCAGTTGGCGACCTAAGCACAGTTTTCGTTGGAAAGAGCCAGAAGGCGCGGAAGCGCGAGGTTGAGGGATAAATTCTTGCATTCGAGCTTTAGGATGTATATTTTTGTGCTGGAGCTTCTCCTTATAATGACTTCGAACCCTCAACTGTTTCCAACAACAAGAACAGTTAGACGATAGATATAGATGATTGATACTAGATAGATTCTGCACCCCGCGGACGTTATTGATACCTTCGAAGGAGGGCGCCACCTATTTGTCCATGATTACCCCAAGGCCCAGATCCAGCAAACACCACAAATGAGCGCATCTAGGTTGTTGATAGACGGCATTATCTGGATCTTGATCGCGAAGACATCTTACACGCTCCCATGTCTCAGACCAACGCACGCTGGAATCTCGATTAACGTTCTTAATTGAGTTGTACGTACGTAGTATCAATTGTTCTGCCAGCAATCATTCGGCCCATTGACATTCCAATTATCCTGCCACCCTTCTTACCTCTGCTGCTTGACCCTCGAAACAACATTTCTACGTAGTTGCTAGAGGGAGAGCTCGAAAAGTAGATAGAAATGCAGCGATCTGATTGGCCGAAGTCCGAATTGACATCTGCGGGGAAGTGGAGCGGGCGGTGGACATTATGCACATTACGCATAAGTTTTAACCCTGCTCCGGAAGCGGTGTGAGTGTCGTAGCACGGTTATGTAGGTGTTGGATGCCTTGATGCCTGAGGTATCCAATTTAGATTGAACCCAGCTAGTTCGCCTGCTGTCTTTCTTTCTTTCTTTCTTCCTTCTCTTCAGCCATATGAATACACACAGATTTTCTCCATCATTTTCCCATCTGTATTGCATTCACATTATTAGGTCAGCCCTATGTGGACTGAGGAGTGTGTCCTGGCTTTACAACATACACCTTCGCACACCACGTCACTCAACGTTGACTGTGTCAGGAATCACTTCGAATCTACCCATTATTTTGCGCTATCTATTGCCATAATTGTGACTACCGTCCATTGATTGATTCTGTTTCAGGAAAGCGCTATGGCGTCACTGAATCCGAGGAAAGAGGCCGTCGTAACACCTGGTCCTCCGAGGTTCACATCTACAACTTCTCCGGACCAGACAGTCGACCGCTCGATGTCTTCAACAGCAATACCAGACAAGCAACATGCTAACCATATTGTCAGGTTCCTAAGTGGTCGCCGAACAATGCGCTGGATAGAAGGGGCAAGATAATTGGAGGTACCAGTGTAGATGAATCACACATACCTACCGACCTATCTATCTCATTTCCTGTCTCTGTCATTGGAGTCATTATCCGAACAGATATTTATCATGTGGCTGTTCAAAATCGGGATCCAATGCATCCCTCAGCACACCAACTCCAACGTGGATGTTACGGGAATCCTCAAAGGGATTTCTTCCTTCACCGTAGATAAAATCCTCTACCTCCTTTTCAACCCATATGGCGTGTCCATCTAAAGGGGGCCCCCGCACGACTGGCGCACCGATGGTAATTTTGGGTCTTGATCCCGCATCCCGGTCTCCCCCACAGCGTGCTCTCCGATACCATCCGCCTGATTTCTTCCAGCATACTATACCAGTTCCCATCGAAGAAGAGCAGCAGACTAAGTTCAATGGAGCGAACGGATGTTGGTAGCGTCTTGAGGAAAGAGACAAAATCTTTCTGTGAGATAACGAAGCCGGAGAGTTCGAAATGGCGCAATTTCGACCATTGTTCCACTGGCACAATGCTCTGTAATGGGACCAGTGGATATGCGCCGTTATAACGGAAGTATTCATCGAATGGGGCATGCAGCCTGAACTCTTCCATGTCTTTTGCTTCACCAAGTGCCCGGCGCAGACGACCATTACGCAGTGATCGCGAGCATGGTTCCAACAACTCTTCCTGGGCTTGACCACTGGTAAGCAGGGCAATATCCAGACGGCGGAAGCCCGGATTCTTCAGCACGGAAGCGAAATGATTGTACTCTTCGCAGGGCTCATCGAAGATTGTACAGTTGATTCCCGTGAGGATAGAGTTGGCGGTCATCACCAGCTCAGAAACAGAGTTGGGTTCGTTGGCGAGGACACGCATTGCCGTGCGGAACCCGCGATACCGATCTCTAAGTTCTGGGTATTGATTCCATGCATACGCAGGGGCGGGAACCACAAGGGGTCTAGGGCACAGCCAACCACGAGGAATGGGGTAGTTAAACCCTTTCGGGAAAGCCCGAATCATAGGGGTCTCGTAAAGCGGGGTAGTGAGCTCGCCGTGAGCTGCAGGTGTGATGGTGACTCTCTCGAGGGCAGGAAACTGCTTAACGCCGAATGCAAACGCTTCCAGATCACTCTGGCTGGCAAGAACTTCCTTCTGTTGACGCAGCAACTGCTGATAATGTCGCCAGTTCTTCCTTAGCGAATGGTGAGCGTAAACCTGTTCTCTGCGCGCGATAAGGTCGGGCCTGTCCACATCACGACCTTCCAGGCATTTTAGAAGTTGAATGGTATCTTCATAACCCTCTCTGAACCATTTAGGACACCTATTTCCCTTGTCATACTTATGGCGCCTAATGATATTCTCTCTGTATAACGGGTCGGATTCCGGGTCCGGGCCGTGGTATTCCGCAGCCCATTCTCTGTTATTATCGGGTTCATCCTCGTCCGAGAGCAATTCATGTCCCTCATAAGGTAAAGTACCTGTTCGTGGTGGACCCCGTTGCAAGCGCGCCTCGTCCCAGATAATCTCGTTGACCTTATGGCGGAACTTGTCGTGTGAAGCAATGTTGCGGAAGACCTCGATGTTGAGGGGGTTGGCGGATAAGAAAACCCGATTGAGTCGAAGAGACACTGTATTGTTGAATAGCTTGCATGTCAGACGCAAAGATTTGATGTCGGCATTGGATAGATGTGACCCAATGCAGCTCCAGAGCTCCAGGGGGAGCGCGGGGGGACTGGTATCAGCCATATGTCGGAAATACAGGGTACTCAACTATCCCACTATTCCTATTTAGGACATATCATGTGACTTTTGTTGTTGTAAATCCCCTCGAGGGATCAGATAGAAGAATCAGACAAATATTCGTTCATTGGATACACTTCACCGCCCTCCATTTGCTTCCACACCATAATGTGATTGTTGCGACGCGAAGCGTCGCGTATATACGGGGACAATTTTCTTCCGGCAGAATCCCTCCACTTTGATTCGTTGCTTTTTGATCACTACTGGACTTCCTAAACACGTGATTACCTCCCTTTTCCCTTTTCTGCTTAGATTCTGTCGGACAATAACTACCTAGTATGGTGTGTGATGGTTTGCTCTGTTGCCTAGACTAAGCCTTTGTCTCATCCATTTGAGCTAGGTAAGGAAAAATTGTCTTTCATACATATTACACAGAAGCAGAGTCGCATGAAGAGCGAGGTCATGTCCATGGTCGGATCATCAAGCATAACAATAGTGGGAGGAAGAGAATGCGATTCTGTGGCGCTCACTAATTCAGTGTCAAGCTAGCCTGCCACCAGGATTCATCTTTTCCAGATGGCAGAAAGCCGAACTACATCGCCCAATCCCTGGGGGACGGCATTTTTTTGGGTAGCTGACAGGACAATAGGTCCTCTGAAGTTAGACGATCAGTCAGAAACCGGGCATCGGTTGCGTCGCGTAGTTTTTTCGCCGGTCTAGGTTGCAATCCACAGCTGCTGATTCTGAAGAACAGAAGATCAACTTCCGAAATGTACGGAAGGGACGCTGGTCGGACGGTCAAAATAGGCACGGCTGCAGATGGGAGGTATGAGCACTGATCCATGCTGCAAGGTACTCCTGGGATGGAGTGCTCAGATGTCTTAGCCCGCATCCATCTGCTTGCGATACCTGCGGAATTCAAGCCAGTGCAGCTATTGAGAGTCCATATCCAATGGAGTCTAATTGCTGTCCTTCGAAAGGGTATCGTGGGAGCAACGACAGCACCATGTCATTAAAGTCGACAAACTGCGACTGAGACCGTAGAGCTGCCGTCTCAAAAGCGGGGGGATAAGAGCCCGCATCTGCCCAGTCCACGAGCCATACAAGGCCAGTTCGGTCCAGAATGAGGTTTCGCGGACTGATGTCCTGATGGGTGAGAACAAACTGGGTGAACTTGAACGGGGGAAGGTCTTGTGGCGCATGATTGTATTTTTTACAGATGTCCAACTTGTGGTTGAACCAGCCCTCAAATTCGGATACGTCCTTGAAAGGACCGGCACTGTAGTGCGTAAAGAAATGACCGCGACACGGTCCCCCGCCGATCGGACCTGGCTCTAACAGTTTTATGGACTGCATTTCGATGATCATCTGGGCAGTCTGTTTTGCTATGTCCAATCTTTGTTCATCACTGAGATCGCCCCAGCAGCCATCAAGCGGTTCACCGTCGATATAATCCATCACAATGTACCCCATGGTGCCAAAGTATTTCGTGTCGTCCGTGACATGGAATGTCCGATGAACACGAGGAGCTCGAATGTTGGACCTCGATGCAACTAGTTGAAGTACCTCTGCCTCACAAGGCAGCACATCGCCGCCGCCTTTTAAGACGAGATTCTTGGACAGTCGCACTACTGTCGTTTGGCCGAGTTTATGAAGGATTGGGGCTGATTTGAGGAGGTCAGCGAGTGATTCGTCAGAAAGAGAGTCGAGTTCTTTATCGTCCAACGGGAATGCCCTGTCTGAGGCCTTACTGGCCGGCTGTGGAAATCGTCAGTAAAGGGTTCATATGAAGGAAAATTCAGTACGGGCGTCAATACGTCGGTGAATGGGCGTAAAGGACCCTCCATATTTCTGAGCCTTGAACCTAAGATGATGAGGAAAGATCAGCGAGAGGGGAAGTGCGAGTCCGTATGCGGTACCCTTCCAAGAGGGTAAAAGGAAAGCTAAGGAGATATGACCCCTAACAAAGGTAACTCGTTAAGTGCGGCCTGACCCACATAGTATTGTCGGCCTCATCTGCTTCCTGAAGCCCTGAAGCCTGAAGCCGGTTCCATGAACAGTTAGTCTTTCTCCTGCCTTCACACCGCCCGGCCCCAAGCAGTCTTAGTCCAGGCCCTTGCAGCACGGTTACCGGCCGTGACGATCATACCGAGGCCGTCGCCGAGGATGGGGGGTATACCGTATGACTGGCACGATGTGTACCGTAACAGTGTACGTAGCGTATGACTGGACTACACATCTTGGAACCCGTGAGAGCTTTTCCTCGAGCTTCTGGAAGAACTGGAGAGCCGAGAACTCAGCGGCTCTTGCCGTTAGCTCTGCTGCTCTGAGCTCATCCCGACTCCCTGAATACGAAGCAGTGCCAGCTCTACAGTCTCGTCGTAGGCCACTAGTTACTACCACCGCTGGCTATGGTCCTAAGGGCACTACGTTACGCCGCCCGTACGTGTGGATTCTTGGGTTGATTCCCCTCACAACTCCCCATCAACCTTGATGGCAGGGCAGGCACCGGTAAATCTCACGTCGTTAACATCGTCTCTAGTCTCCTACAGGACCTGACCAACGAAGCCGGCATCACTGCTGCGCCAACTTTACGTGCTGCACCTACAGGTGTCGCAGCGCATGCCATCTCGGGTTTCACGCTGCACCACCCTTTTTTGTCTGTTTGCTGCACTGACGGGCAGCAAAGTACGAAGACTTACCGGCGACAAAAGTGAGGGATGTACAGGAGCTCTTTTCTAGTGTCCGATATCTCATTATCGACAAAAATGTCATTAGTGGACTACAGATGCTCTATTGGATCGATCGTCGTTGTCAGCAGATCCTCCAGAAAATTTTTTGGACGGAACGCGGGCTCGTTAATGGTGCCTTTGGAACAGTACACGATATCGTCTGTTCGTCTATGCCATCCATGGACTTTGTTATGTGGAACCCTTCGCTCGAAGAGGAGCCGCGTAGTAGTTTGTCCATCGTTTCAACCGCTAGTACGAGCTCGAGTGTCACTTCAGACTCGTACTACTATCCTTGCATGCTCCGAGCAAGCTCGTCTTACTGCCCGTGTGTGCTGCTTTCTAAGCCTAAGAAGACCAAGGCAAACGGGTCGCCAACTACTTCATCAATTGCTGCATCGTCTACTCCGAGTCCGAAGCCTACATCCAGTGAGTCTTAAATAGCAGCCTTAGTCATAACCAGGTTCATATAACCAGGTTCATATACAGGTTCATATATGCTAGCCATATTGTCAGGTACCTAAGTGGTCCCCGAACAATGCGCTGGATAGAAGGGGCAAGATAATTGGAGATACCAGTGTAGACGAATCACACATACCTATCTATCTCATTTCCTGTCTCTGTCATTGAGGTCATAATCCGAACAGAGATTTATCATGTGGCCGTTCAAAATCAGGATCCAATGCATCCCTCAGCACACCAACACCAACGTGGATGTTACGGGAATCCTCAAAGGGATTTCTTCCTTCACCGTAGATGAAATCCTCTACCTCCTTTTCAACCCATATGGCGTGTCCATGTAAAGGGTACCCCCGCACGACTGGCGCGCCGATGGTAATTTTGGGTCTTGATCCCGCATCCCGGTCTCCCCACAGCGTGCTCTCCGATACCATTCGCCTGATTTCTTCCAGCATACTATACCAGTTCCCATCGAAGAAGTGCAGCAGACTAAGTTCAATGGAGCGAACGGATTTTGGTAGCGTCTTGAGGAAAGAGACACAATCTTTCTGTGAGATAAAGAAGCCGGAGAGTTCGAAATGGCGCAGTTTCAACCATTGTCCCACTGGCACAATGCTCTGTAATGGAACCAGTGGATATGCGTCGCCACTGTCGAAGTATTCATCGAATGGGGCATGCAGCCTGAACTCTTCCATGTCTTTTGCTTCACCAAGTGCCCGGCGCAGACGACCATTACGCAGTGATCGCGAGCATGTCTCCAGTTTTTCCTCGGTGTCAGCACCGACAAGCAAGGCAATATCCAGACGGCGGAAGCCTGGATTCTTAAGCACGGAAGCGAAATGATTGTACTCTTCGCAGGGCTCATCGAAGATTGTACAGTTGATTCCCGTAGGGATATAGTTGGCGGTCATCACCAGCTCAGAAACAGAGTTGGGTTCGTTGGCGAGGACACGCATTGCCGTGCGGAACCCGCGATACCGATCTCTAAGTTCTGGGTATTGATTCCATGCATACGCAAGGGCGGGAAACACAATGGGTCTAGAGCACAGCCAACCACGAGGGATGGGGTAGTTAAACTCTTTCGGAAAAGCACGAAACATAGGGGTTTCGTAAAGCGGGGTGGTGAGGTTGCCGTGAGCTGCTGGTGTGATGGTGACTCTCTTGAGGGCAGGAAACTGCTTAACGCCGAATGCAAACGCTTCCAGGTCACTCTGGCTGGCAAGTACTTCCTTCTGTTGACGCAGCAACTGCTGATAATGTCGCCAGTGCTCCCTTAGCGAAGGGTGAGCATGAACTTGTTCTCTGCGCGCGATAAGGTCGGGCCAGGTGTCCACACCGCGACCTTTCCGGCATTTTAGAACGTGAAAGGCTTGTACGCAACCACCTTTGAACCATTTAGAACACCTATTTTCCTCGTCATACTTATGGTGCTCGATAACCTCTCTGTATTCCCGGTCGTAGTCCGGGCCGTAGTATCCCGCAGCCCATTCTCTGTTATTATCGGGTTCATCCTCGTCCGAGAGCAATTCATGTCCCTCATAATCTATAGTTGTTCGTGGTGGACCCCGATGCAAGCGCGCCTCATCCCAGATAATCTCGTTGACCTGATGGCGGAACTTGTCGTGTGAAGCAATGTTGCGGAAGACCTCTATGTTGAGGGGGTTGGCGGATAAGAAAACCCGATTGAGTCGAAGAGACACTGTATTGTTGAATTGCTTGCATGTCAGACGCAACGATTTGATGTCGGTATTGGATAGATGTGACTCAATGCAGCTCCAAAGCTCCAGGGGGAGCGCGGGGGGACTGGTATCAGCCATAATCAAGCCTCACGCTCAGCGATTGAGGCTGGGGGTCCGGGGAAATGGTCAGGTGATGTCAGATGATCAGTGAGCAAAGAGCGGCACGGGGTGAACACTAAAGCGGCAAGGGAAAGTCATTGTCGCGCAGCCTAAAATCCGGGGTATATCACCAAGTACACCATCATCCATGGCCCCAATCAAAGAAACAGCGACACGCCTCATCTCCATCTCCAAACTCCTATTCCTATCCTACATAATTGACTGGATCTTCATAATGTGCGCCAATACCCAACACCCCAGTCACATTCACAGAAACTGACCACAAACCAGCGGCATCGCCCTGATCGGCTATGGCTTCTTCAAACAACCACCAAATCACCACCCTTTCAGCCTAACAGACCCAACAATCAGCTACCCACACACCGACGAATCAGTCACAACCAAAACCCTCCTCCTAGTCTGCCTCTTCGCCCCAGCTGTCCTGATCTTCCTCGGCGCATGGCTGCTGGTCCCCGCAACAGCCACCGAATCCACTCAATCTCCATCAACAGGTCCCAAACCGCCCGCAGCGGTATACATTCGCCGCAAATTGTGGGAATGGAATGTTGGCTGGATGGGACTTGGGCTGGCGCTGGCCGGTGCGTGGTCTGCCACAGAGGGGTTGAAAGTGTTGATTGGGAAACCGCGGCCGGATATGCTGGCGCGGTGTGACCCAGATCTCGCCCGCATTGGGGAATTCATGGTTGGCGGGCTGGGGGACCGGATGCGTGGTGGGGCGACGTTGGTTTCGTGGGAGATTTGTCGCTCGGCCTCGAAAGCGTTGACGAGAGACGGGTTTACTAGTTTTCCTAGTGGTCATGCTTCTTGTGAGTTAGAGTCTATTGTTTCCTGCACCTATTTGCATTTCCCGTCCTGGGATGTAGAACATGGAAATGTGAAAGTAACAGCTGACATTCTGTCTAACAGTCTCCTTCGCCGGCCTGATCTACCTAACACTCTGGCTCAGCGCCAAATTCTCCGTCGCATTCCCGTATCTCCCACGCTACCCCGTCGAAGACCAGACCCACACAGACGACCGCGCCTCCGTGCGGAGTCGGGGGGCCGCCCCGCCGGTGTACCTGATGCTGATCGTGTTCGTGCCGACTGCGACGGCATGCTTCATCGCCGCGTCACGCTGGTTCGACTTCCGCCACCACGGGTTCGATATCCTCTTCGGCTCCGCGCTGGGGCTCTTCTTCGCGTATATCGGTTTCAACATGTACCACCTCCCGATTCGGCGCGGCGCAGGCTGGGCTTGGGGTCCGCGCACTCGTAGACGCGCCTTTCTCCGCGGTGTGGGATTCCCCAGTTCGCTGGGGACAGATAGCTGGGCGTTTGATACGCGGCGCGGTGTGGATCTTGAGAATGGGACGATGCACGGGCCGTCAGGGGGGCATATTAAACCGGAGAGCAGTGAAGGTCGACAAGGTGGGCTTCAGGTGTGATTGGCCTGATTTCTTCGGTCTGGGTATTGGAAGGCGAGTTGCGCTTGTCGTAAACAAAAGGCTCTAAATATTGTATAGATAGGCCTTGGACTTGTATAATTAAACGTCATACCATTCATGAACATGAGACGGCATCACGTCGTAAACACAGGGTCGACCGGTCTCAATAGGTCCATACTACCGCCACCCCCCAACCCGGCCCTCATCCCACCGCGCCTTAGCCTCCTTCCTGGCCGCCAACTTGGCAGCCTCACCCCTCACCCGCCTAACCCAATCCGCAATCTCCTTCTCAGTAGCCCTCCCATGATGATCGTCATCAAGGAAGCTCTCCTCAACCGCCCGACAAACAGCCTCCTGCTCCGCGATCGCCGCACTAAACCGCTGGTACAGCGCCTTAGGCGACCACGGCGCCAGTGCGGCGTCCATCTCGGCCTGTTTCTTGCGCCAAGTGACCTCGAGTGACTGGTGCGTTATGAGCAGTGTCTCTGTCGCGGCGCGAGTTTCAGCGAGATGGGATTGAAGGTCTAAAAGGCGCGCTGCGAGGTCTTTATTCGTTTGTATTAAGGTCTCGAGGGACTTTTGGCGGGTTTGATATGAGGGATGTTGACTTGAGAGCGCGGAGAGGAGGTTTGGGTCTTGGAGGATTGTTTGGAGGTCGGTTGTTCTGGATTTGGGTTAGGGGTTGGCCAGTTGGTCTCTCTGGGTTTGTCTTTGACTGGTTACTCACGATTTGTCGGTTACTAGGTCTGGAAGCCAGCCTTCTTCAAATGCTGGGGGGTCGGCCAGGTATTGGTTGGCTGGGGATGCGCCCTGCTGTGTGTTTGGTGGGTGGTGGGTGTCTGCAGCGGTGGTTTGCGGGGTGCCGCCTCGACTAGCTTCGTGGCTGTTGGGTTTTGGGGGTGGTGGAGGAGGTGTGTCGGCGTTCATTGTCTGTGATGTGTAGAATGGTGATTGTGGGGGGAATGGAGACGGTGGTTGAGACATGGTATGGGGTGGTTGGAGTGTTGAAGTTGGAATGTTGGAGATGCGGATTGAGCTGGAGCTTGGCGGGGAGCGGACGAGGGATCTACATGTCAAGATTACATCGTAACTACACGATCACCAATTGGTTTTCGACAATAGTATTGGCAGATCGCTGAATGGGGTTGTCATGGGTATTTCGTGATTTATTTCTAGTTACAATCGTGAGGGAGCTTCCTTCGAGCCTCTGAGCATCGGGCCACATTGGACGAGTCTCACCAGCGACTCATACTGTGGTACACTTAAGAAATGACCGAAGCGAGGACGCGACCCCTCTTCTGCTCGGTTCAGTCACCGCGAGCAGAGGTCCGTCTGAAGAAGCTCGGAGAGACCGCGTGTCCAGTGATGTGCAGTTTCAATGCGACAGCAGTCACTTAGACAAAGCCCAAAGTGGCACTGGGCAGTGAGACGACCTAAGACTGCCACAATCATTTATTCATTCCTCCTCCGAATTTCCCGCTCCATAGCCTCAATATTCGACCCGGCCATGGCATCCTGGACCAGCTGGCGCACCTCATTCTGCACCTCCTCACTGTAATAATCTTCACGAGTCGCCAGCTCCTCAATGCGCCTCTTAAACTCTGGATCCGGTTCACTCATACCACCTGTAGCCTCTTCCTCTGTCATTGTGCCAACTTTGACCCTCAAATCGCTGCCAGGGATAGGACCAGGGGAATTCAAAACGTCTGCCGGGGTGACCGCCTGTGCAGAAGCGCCCCCAACCACTTCACGGAGGTAGGCAGCAACTTGTGGGAATTCCTCCTCGGTCTCCATCTTTTCCACGGCGGTAAGTCCCTCGGAGTTTTTCTTATTGACGTCCACACCCAGCTCCTCCACTAAACAGCGTGCTACCTTGGTGTGTTCGGCCACAAATAGACATGTCTCGCCATCTTCGTCGAGGATATTCACATCAACGTTGAATTCTTTCACTAGAGCGCGTAGGAGATCGGCATGACCGTAGGAGGCTGCGGCGTGCAGCAATGAGTAACCGGATTCATCTTGGCTGGATGCGATCGAGGGATTGGAGCGCAGTAGATCCAACAGGGCCGCAGGGTTGTCGCAAGCCAATAGATAGGGATTTTGGGCCATTATGAGTCAAAGCTGTTGCAGGGGTATAGAGAAATGAGTCAGAGTGAAACAAACAGTACTGTAGGCAGTGACGAGGACGATGAAGATGGAAGAAAATAAAAAAAAAGAAAATATCCGCTTTTCCTCTTTGGCTCCCCGCACATGACAATTTCACAGTCACAAACTTCTTCCCATTGACTCTTTTCATCTCTCGTCATTACATCGCTTCAGTCGGACGAGTCTGATTCTACAAATACATTAGACAATCCCCGTGATCAGCTGAGAATCAAAAGTGTTTATGTTCGCTTCTCTACCCTTCCTACCTCCCCCCACTTCGTCTGCCCCTCCTCTCCGTCCTCAGTCCCGCAGATCTAGCTCGTCTTGAGAATTTCCAACACGACAGAGATGGCGACTCAAGACCCACAAGTGGTTGCAAAGCTTCTCAGAGACCTGGAGGAGCTTCGCAAGGTCAAGAAGGGCTGCAGAAAGAATACATTCACCGTCAGCGGTACCGACAATGTGACCGTAGACTCCTGGAAGTTTCAGGATTGGGACTACAAGCGTGCTGGATTGCCGACATATGCCCGTGGACTGTTCACCACCAGGAGGAAAGATGGGACCCCTGAGATTGCGACACGTGGATATGATAAGTTCTTCAATGTGGGTGAGACGAGGGATACGGAATGGCGCAACATTGAGAAGAGAACGAAGGGTCCCTACGAGCTCAGTGTGAAAGAGAACGGATGCATTATTTTCATTTCAGCCTTGGAAAATGACAAACTGCTGGTCTGCAGCAAGCACTCGACTGGAGTTCGCGAAGATACAAACGTGAGCCATGCCCAGGCAGGAGAACGTTGGGTGGAACGCCATGTCTCTTCCGTGGGTCGTTCTGTCAAGGATCTTGCGCGGACTCTACGCCGGATGAATGTCACAGCTGTTGGCGAGCTCTGTGATGACTCATTTGAAGAGCATGTCTTGGCCTACGACGAAGCAGCTTCCGGCATTTACCTACACGGTCTCAACTATAACCAACCTGACTTCCAGACGATGCCGTCTGAAGAGGTGCACAAGTTTGCAGACGAATGGGGCTTTAAGAAGGCTAAATTTGAGGTCTTTGATGATATCTTCCGCGTGCAGAGCTTCCTCGAGCATTGCGCGGAAACCGGAACCTGGGATGGACGTGAAACCGAGGGCTTTGTTATTCGATGCCACCTCAGTGACAACGGCTCCGAACCCTACCGGAATTGGTTCTTCAAGTACAAGTTCGAAGAACCGTACTTGATGTACCGGCAGTGGCGTGAATGCACCAAAGCCGTCATCTCCGGCAAACACCCCAAAATCCGGAAACACGAGGAAATCACCGAAGCGTACCTGCAGTTCGCTCGACGAAAGTTGATGAAAGACAAAAAGATGGCAGACGAGTACATGCATAATCACGGTATCATTGCTTTACGAGAGGAGTTCCTCAAGGAACGTGGAACGAGCGGATCGGATATCATCGCGCAGGAGATCAAAAAGCGGACGGAATCGAAGGAGGTCAGTCGGAATGTCATCCTCGTCCCGATTGCTTCCCTCGGATGTGGAAAGACGACAGTGGCTTTGGCTCTCGTGCGGCTCTTCAATTGGGGACATATTCAAAACGACAACCTCCCGAAACAGAAGAACAAGCCCAAGAGGTTCGCTTTCGAGGTCAGCCATGCTCTAGGCGAGCATAATGCTGTCATAGCCGATCGCAACAACCACCAACGGCGCGAACGTTCGCAGCTCATGGAGGATATCTACCCTGTGCTGCCTGATGCGCGATTTATCGCTCTGCACTACGTCCACGAGCCCAAGTCAGAACGTCTTTCTGCTATTCGAGAGGTCACCCGGAAGCGGGTGCTAGAACGCGGGGACAACCACCAATCGATCCGCGCCGGCACCAACGCCCAAGAAGAGACCATTGGAATCATGGAGGGCTTCCTCAATCGATTCGAAGGCCTTGACTCCAGCCGCAGGCCTGACGAAAATTTCGCTCAAGTCATCGACCTAGACGTGTGCGCCTCGTCTCGAGAGAACCTCGAAACAGTCGTCAAAGCCCTACACAAGGCATATCCCGGTCTGGTGCCCCAAATGCCCTCATCCGAAGATCTCGACGCCGCCATCTCCGCCTCCCTTAACGACTACCACGTCGACACAGACCTCAGCTACAGCTATGGCAAACCCCCCAAGAACAAGAACAGAAACACCAACTCCGACAACGGCATCACCCTCCGCGAACCAGCAGGGAAAACCGCCTTCTCGCCCGAAGCCCTCTCCAAAAAGATAGAATACTTCAACATCGCCCTCCCAACCACCGAGATAACCTCAACCCTCCACACCCTCTTCCCCCCTCCACACCCCCGGAAACCGCCCGCCTCTACAAACAACTCGTCAACTCCCGCCGCCTCCAATCCTCCTTCCACGTAACGCTCATCCACCGCGCCTCCAAAAAAGACCGCCCAGAAATCTGGGACAACCTGGTAAACCAATACATCAAAGCCCAAACCACCTCTCCAGTCCCAGATCCCGTCCAGAACCCACCCACCCTCGGCTCTGCGCGAGTCCGTCTCGAAAGACTCATCTGGGACGCGCGTATCATGACCTTCGTCGCGCGCATCCTGCCCGAGAAATCGGAGCCGGAGCCGGAGACGAGTGGCGCAGAGTGGCCTTGTGCGAATCCTATTCCGCATGTTACGGTCGGCACTGCTTCGGCGGATGTCAAGCCGAAGGAGAGTAATGATTTGCTGAAGAGGTGGGTGGAGGTTGGGGCTGGTGGTGATACGGGGATTTTTGAGGCCGAGGTTGGCGGTGTTAAGGTTGTTGAGGGGGTTGTTGGGTTGGTTATGAGTCGGGGGAAGTATTGAGCTTCTGGGATAAGGGCTTGTGAGTGTTTTGAACTGGGTGATTCATGGAGCGAGTCGTGTCGGGTCGATTATTCTTTGTCGCTATGGCTATGTTTACGAGTGCCACTGCTCGTCTGGTATATGTATATGCCTACATGGTGCCTTCCATATTGCCTCAGACCTTGTGTCTGCTAGGTTGACTTTGTATCGCCTTCCAATAGTTTGACTAGGTATCACTCGACTGGAGATGAAACACAATTATCCAATTAGGTCTTCTCACCTCATCCTTCAAGCCAGCTGGTCAACTGCATTTTAGAAATGTATACTATGTACTCGTAGCTACAGGATCCCTCTCGTCAGAAAGATCAATATTCTACTACCCACGAATCTAATCCACATGCAAACGTAAGAATAATAAACGCCAGAAAATAATCTCCGACTAGGTATATCCAATGAAACGAGCGGACAGCATCCAAGACCGCAGCTGGTCAACTCCATGCAAGTTGCAAGACGGCGAACAAGTCACTGAACAATTCAACCAGACATCCAAGCGGTGACACGCGAGGCTCCAAAGCGGCCCACGTACTGCAAACCAGTGCTGCCCATGGGGAAGTAACTAACAAGATACCAGAGGAGGGAAGCGAGCTGGAAGATGGAGGAGATGAGAGTGAGGAAGGCGGATCGAAGCTAGAGAGCGAAAGAGAGAAAAGGTCAGCAAATGTTTCTCTCTGGGAGGGGAATGTGATAACGGATGTCTGGATAGTGTGTAGTGATATGCAGTAGAACAAGACGGCTGAGCGGTGACCGAGCAGCCAGGAACGGTGAGACATAGATTGATCTCGATGGCTCTGGACTCCGCGGTATGTGACACCGGAAGGCGTTGGACAGGGTAAAGTAAGGGAAGGCTCGTCGAAGTCCCGGGCTGCGGTGAGACGTGGCACAGATGCAAGATCCGGCGAGGTCGAGCGCCCTGTCGAGGACAGGGTGGGACGGGTCGAGGGAGCTGGATAACTGGCTGTGCTCGGCTGGTTGTACGGCGCGATGAATGGGAAAGGCTGCAAGATCCCCTTTCCCCGTTGTGCAGTACGGCCGTACTTCCAATGATGTGGGAGAGTCAGGGCGAGAGTGTGTGCTATAAACAAGGAAATGCAAAGGGAGGTATCATGAGGCCAAAAGCGATCGCTCGTGCAACGAAATAGACGGTAAAGGGCAAGACAAAATCCAACGAAGGAATTAAGAAAGATATGCTTGGCTTACCCCGATAGCGAAATAAAGTGTGAGCACGATCGATCCGAAATAAGCCGCTGTGAAGGGCAGTCGTGATCCCGAGATCAGATGCTTAGCGTATGTCCACGGTCCCATGAGAACAGCCCATGATAGCAAAAACAGGATTGAACCGACAGACCATCTAGGGAGAAATGTTAGCAAAAGGTACGCAAAACAAAAGACTAAAGCTCTTGGCAAGAGGCGCAGATATAAGGGCAGCGGAGCGCAGGACGAATCAAGTCGCCTTATTGCAGTATGAACGCGCACATGGCCCCAGCCACAATCCACCGATGACCTAGGTTATCCAAGCGCGTACTGAACACTCGTCCGAGGGCATAACGGCTGAGAAATGGAAAGAAAGTGGGTGAAGGGCCAGAAGTAAGCGGACCACAACAGGGGCACTTACAGGATGGCGAATTTGCGCGGTTTCAACGACAAGACAGGGAACAAGAAGAAGCAGATCATGAAACAGACGGCAGCACCCAGATTACATGCGCCAAAGATCAGCATACGGTCCCACCTACTCACTATATGCAGTCTGTGTTAGTGTGTTTTTACACTTCTCCTGTCGGGTTGCAACCACATAAACAAGCATAGTGATGATGAATGCTTCCGGCGCAGGAACTGCACCCTCGTCACCTGGATATACAAGCGGTGCACGGGAAGACCTGAAGATCGGAGGGTCACAAGGCAGAATGGAGAGAAACTTACAAGCAAAGAAGCCCTCGTCTTCTTCCCTTCGATTGGGTGCTGGTAATGGGGCGCCAGGGCCTTCATTGTGAGTGGGTAGTTGGACATAACCACCTTCGCCGAACGGGTTGTAAGATTGTAGACGAGATAAGAAAGTGGGATTCGACGACCCGCCGGTGTGCACGGGAAGATCCGGATCTCTGCGAGACCACCCTAGCGAGTTGACGGAATCCCGAAACGAGGTATTCGCCATGTCTAAGAGACAATATAGTTGAGTCTAAGATTGCAAATACCAATCTAGAGACGTGGGGAAGGGGCGTATACGGCTGCGTCGGCAGAGAGGCCCGTGTTCTGAAGAGTCAAGACCGGACTAACCCCTGCAGGGACTATGCGAGATGGAGTGCAGATGATCTGCGCCAAATGGAAAGTGACCGAGGATTGGCTGGATTAGAAGCCTAGTCAAGCCAGTGGAGGAGCAGATGACAATTGCGCCGAATGTGAGTTCGGCTTCCGATGAGCTGGGACAAGCAGTGACGCGTGTCGAAGAGCACCACCGTTGGGGAAGGTCTTCCGACTGGGAAAGAATGTGGAAGTCTTGACTAGGACAGGCCGATGATGAAGCTTATCCGCAATCTCCCCGACAAAGAAAAAAGCTGCCTATTGCACTGCAACAGGCGTCAACCTAACGGGATCTGCAGCTATGTACGGAATCGGCGATGACTACCGGGCTGACTTGTGAGTCGCTGGAGCGGCCCAGATGAATCGTAATCGAAGGTATGATGCGCAGGGACCCGGCCAGTAAGACCAACCAAGCGGAGGGGTGGATGGGCGACGTTGAACCTTGCGAGCACGATCCGAGAAGGCTGAGAAACGGACAGGGCGCAGGGAGTCGACAAATGTTGATTGGACCAGGAAGCGCTGCGCTATCGATAAAGGAGGGGAGCGGACCAGAAAAACCAAGGCCGATGACGAGATGGCGTAAAGCTACCGATGCGACCAGCCCGATCGGCGTTAACTCCTGAAGCTGTCAGATGATGTTTCCAGACTTGGGGTACCCATCTCTCGGGACGGAGCCATGTAGGGGGTGGGCCCGGGATTATCCTCCCATAGGAGAATAGCTGAGGAAGTGGACGAGGCTTATGCGCTTACCAAGAGGATGAAACGTTGGTGTTGTAAGATGTAATGATAGGGGGATTCTGAGAGAAGTGATAAGATGCAGCTGCCCCGTTTCTGCCTCGAAGTTGGGGAAAGGGAGCTAGCTCCTAATGGGGTTTAGCGTGTCCCAGATAGATCCATACTGCCACTTTGGGCACTATATAGATGGTCGACCTACACTCTCTGATTATTATTAACATTAGTTCAGCGATGATCCTGGGCTTCTGCTATAATAAGAGCAAAGATGATACTACCATGTACCAGAATTCTCTCCATTCCTCTATCGCGCTATCCGCCAGGATTTGTCAACCCAAACCTTCAACATACATGTCAAATTCCCATGTACTCTTTCGTCTAAGTTCAAAATGGATGATCATTTTCCCATTCATGAATATGAGCTCAGATCAGCTCAACATGGTAGAGGTGGGGTCACTGGCTGAGGAGGTATTTCTAATATCTGTCTCAAATATAGTAACCATCGATTCTCTGCTATTGGACCAGAACTCATGACCATCATTGTTTAGGTAGTCGCCACCCTCTCGTGCTGCATCTTCTAGTGTTTAGTTGCCGTTCCACTGCCGATCCTTCATGGCTGGTGCGCACCCTGTGGCGATCGCCGTAACCGTAACGGTCGAGATGCGATATTGCAAAGCCATTGTATTGGACAGCCCTGAGCATTTGTCAGAAGTAACGGCTACAACGGATCTGGTTGCCGCCAGCCGTATCGGAAGTACTCCAGGAAAGACGATGTTGCAGATTTATATCGCCTTTGATGATTTATCCATGTAGCTACCCGCGTACTACCTTGGGGAATTATCCGATAGCCAAAAAGACCCTCCAAGCTGCACCTCAGACTGGACTTTTTTGGGTAACATCCACGTTAGCCTGATGTTTTTCGTTCAGCTTCGACTTTTACTTTCTATGACTTTCCCTGTTCTCTGGCATTTGCGTTGCGTCTGATATGATCGAGAGTTACATACTCCGTAGACTCTCCAATACACACATGTCAAAATATCCGTGACCATCGGAATGGAGTGCGACCTTAGCCATGCAGCATGTCGTCATTTCAGGGTCCTGTGCACAGAAGATTGTATAGAGATCTTTCAGCATCTTGGAGGGTAGTATCTTCGTTGAGCTAGTATTCATAGGCAGCATCTGGGCATTGAATGAACTTGGAATAGAAGCCACTCTCCCTTGCGTCAACCATGGATCCTCGTGTGTGTTAATTAACCTTGACGGGACGGGACGTCCGATCCAATTTTCCCCTCAAATCACCCCTCCGGAGATCACTCCCAATCCGTCGATTCTTCAAAGGAATCCAAATATTTATCTAAAAAGTGGCTAAGTGAAGAGGGGAAACTTTAGCGATGTGGCTCAGTAGGGTCATGGTCAACGTGAGGTGTATGGCAATGCATCGCCATTGGATGTCTTAGAAAAGACACATTCCAACCCCTCCAATGGTCTCTCTCGGCCACATTCTACTCTTTGCTTCGGACCAAAACCGATAACTCCGAACTCTGAACTGCCGACTTCCTTGAAACATTCTCCAACTGAAAGGTCAGATTTCCCAGGTTCTTGGAAACCTGTCAGATTTTCTCCTTTGCCGCTGTAACCTCCAATAACCACGAGTCCCCTACGTCGAACGAAACCCAGAAAGAGAACCCAAGACCCGACGGGAAGTCGGAAGCGGAGCAATATGAAAGGTCCAAGCTCCTTTGGCGATCCTAGTATGATCGTCATCCCCAGTGTCCTCTGCACGACATCGCACATGAAGAACAGCCCGCACTGATCCTCTTGTAGAGTTGATAGGGCTTACGGTGATGAGGTCTGTGGGCGAATCTACTGATTTATGATTGGTACTATTGACTTTCTTGTCTATTTTGCTTATACCACTTAAGTTCCAGGACGTTAGCCACTGCTGTTCCACCTCCTGGCGGGTATTGCCAAGGTATAGATATGGTCCTGGCTATGTTCTCCGGATGATATTTGCGATTCTACAGCTCTTCCCCATGTCGATCTCTGCCATCTCCGGCGTTATCTTCTCCGGGTATCATTACCTCACTGCATACTTCTGCATACTCGAGGGAGATCAACCGTCCATGTCCACCCACATGGTCTCATTTGGGGATCTTGAATTTGTTGACCCCGCCGAGTCCACTCTGAATAATAGATTAGGGTTTTCTCATGAGGTTTTGGTATGCTTGTAACCCTCAAGGCCTCATCTGATACATTCTTGCTCTAGTTCAAGACACCCGTGAGTCATGACCGAGTCGTAACAGGTGACAAACATCCCAATAGGTATCATGGGATGGCCGTTTTTACTCAATCCGGCTGTATCACCCTTCCCCCCTTTGTCCAAGCGTATTTCTTTTTATTTTGGCTTCTGAATATGATTTTCCCTTCCTTGTGCCCTACTACTACAATATTCATTTCTCTATCTATGTATAGTACATTCACCCAAAAGAAGAAATGTAGAGAGAGGCTCGGGGGTTTACCGTTGCCACCCCTCCATGAATAACCCACTCACACCCCCCTCTTCTATTTTCCATATGATCCAAATGGTAGTAGTCAATATAATGCTTAATTCAAAAAATAAACATGTCAAGAAATATTCAAAATAATCAACCATGGCGTCGGTGAATCTCAATCGATTCCCACCGATCGACGGGCTGCATGACCGATGTTGTAATATATCAAATGAGAGATGCAGGAGGAGTGCTTGAGTTCATAAAGTCTCCATCCCCTCGCGAAACCTGCAAGTGCTTTTCCTCTTCGCGTGTTGATGTGTTGTCACTGCATGCTCTATTCAGACTCCCGATTCGCAAAGCCTTTCTAGATCCATCAGACTTTACCTTGTGAGCTCAAGCTTAGTTTTTGACACCATACACATCCAGGTACGTGCTCAACGGTCCAGCCCGATACACATCCAAGGGTGTATCGGACCGAGCTTTTCATACATCACATATCTTTGTGTTCTTTGTTCCTGCGTTGGTGGTCTATGACTGCTGCCTGCGGTGTGGCCCGGTTGCTCACGTGTGAAGGGGGCTCTGCTTATGATGTATCTTATATCATGGCATATTGCCCCGTCATGCATGTCCTGATGCTTATCAAGATGTCGTTTGCGGTGTAGCTTAGGTTAGTTCGATGCTGACCTTAATACAGACCGGCGTCCATACTGCCAGATCAGTCCCAAATCGATATATCGACTTCACTACATCCAACTTCATCCTTGGTAGGTCCAAAACATTTCATTACCTCCAGCACCCATTCCCATCCAAGCCAACACCGTGCTACCTGGCTCCTTATGAATTGTGAGAAAGGTAAGCGCTTGCGTCAACTCGTATTCCGATTGCAATCCGAGCGTGAGGGGGCATCAAATGCCGAGCAATGCGCGAGGTCAAAACGCAACAGAGATTGAGAGACCAACAGCTGAGGGGCAAAGTACAACTTCGAGGGCAACTGAACAAGGACAAGTTGAACAGTGAACTCGATCCAACAACAAGAACGAAAGGAAAAGAGGCAAATATCTCGAACACCTCGGCGCCACAGCTTCACCGCCCACCCACCGCCTCTTGCTTTCCCCTCGTTCTCTCTCTCGTCTTTGTATCTCCGCGCTTAGGATTCATCTGGGATTGAGTGCTTGACTCGGGCCTAATTCTGTTCTGGTCCTTGTCTCTGATCCTTCCTGGCCTTCTGCGCCAAACCACTCATCCACGCATCTCACAACTCTTTCTCTTACATCTCACATTCTCTGGCATTTACACGCCGATCCCGCCACTTCATCTTTCTTTCATTAGCATCCGATTGTGTGTCATCGCTCACGCAGTTCCTTACAGAACATTGCCGTCGCCTTGCGCCTTTACTCCCGGTGCCGTTTATCCTGAGACACATACCTCGGGTTCCGGTCAGCACGGGCAGTCCCCAGAGTGTCGACTAATCCCGGCTATTAATCCGAGGAATTTTCCCCGGCTTTTTTCACTTGTCTTACAATCTCCGCGGACTCATTCCTCACTACTCCCAAGGGTAAGACTTCACATCCCTTTTTACTTTGGCCTTAGACTTTTTTGATTTACAATCTAAGGAGTTGCCTGTTGCCTTGTACACGGAGGCCACATATTCAAACCGCCGAGGCGGGGTCGAGTGCTTTACTAACATCTTTCAATACTCAGATCGTGACACTTTTACACAGCGCCTCTTGTATCCTCGAATTCTCAACATTAGGCGACTCGTCTGCCAACTTTTGACACATACCACGGAGAGCCAGTAGGCTCGGCGCTACGACTCCTCCCTTGACCCCTCGCCGATCTGCGCCCCAACTTTCAACCCAACATTGTTCCACCAGGCTATGGCTGAGGCGAGTCTCTTTATCAAACACGAGTCCGACGATCACACACCCTTCATCATGTCACACTCCGGCTATTCGATGGGTAACCACTTCAACGACGCAGTCGACCCATCCGACTTGACCATGCAGCAGCAGAATGGCTTCATGCCGTACTCCTTTGGTTCGCAACAGAACATGTCATCCAGCTTTAACTTCGGAAACTCCGGCATCGACACGGACGAGCTCTTGGATCTTGAGATCAGCGCGCCCCACGGTCATCAGCGGGATAACGTCAACTATCTCCAGGATCAGTCTGCCGGCGGCATCGCTATGAGTCATCAGAGTCAGATGTCACACATGTACTCAAATACCCCCGACAATGCTCCGATGGCTAGCCCGTTTGTTCAGAACAGCTTCAACTACGAGCAGTATCGCATGAATCAGCAGAATCCGCACATGCAGAATGCCAGCTCCTTCGACCAGAACTACCTCGGCGCCAAGCGCCAGAGCTTGCACGGCATGGACCGTACCTCGTCAGATGGGCGCAGCCCAATGACCCCGAAGACCCCGGCATTGGGTTCCTTGACCCTGGGCACCCCTGAGTCCGGCAGTTTCCCCTCTCAACCCATTCGAACCGGACTACAGGCTCGCCACCAGAAGTCTCTATCCAACCAGTGGGATGGAACGCCGGGTAGTGCGCAGTCATACGTCGAGTCCTCTCCCATCTCATCCCCTCCTCTCCAGCACCACAACGGTATCTCCGAGATCCTCAAGTCTGGCAAGCATGCTTCGCTGCCCGCGAAGGTTGACACTCATCTCCCTGGCGGAGACCTTGAATCTCAGGAAGCCAAGCGTCGCCGTCGCCGTGCCTCACATAATCTGGTTGAACGCCGCCGGCGCGACAACATCAACGAACGCATTCAGGATCTCTCCCACCTCGTCCCTCAGCACAGATTGGAAGATGACAA
This sequence comes from Penicillium sp. DV-2018c, assembly GCA_028827535.1. Taxonomy (NCBI): domain Eukaryota; kingdom Fungi; phylum Ascomycota; class Eurotiomycetes; order Eurotiales; family Aspergillaceae; genus Penicillium; species Penicillium sp. DV-2018c. The sequence continues at coordinate 2,308,112 of JAQJAA010000001.1, forward strand.
GGTCCGGAAGCAACTTGTGAACAACAGCGCTCTGTCCATGACCGGCGGAGGCGGCAATGCCGCCACGTCTCTTCTGGCAGGAGGCAGCGGTCGTCGCGCGACACCCGGTAATATCACAATGGGTCTCCCCATCGAAGAGAAAGAGAAGGGACCCAACAAGGGCGACATCCTCAACGGTGCCGTCAGCTGGACGCGGGATCTGATGTGGGCGCTGCATGTAAAGTATCAACAGGAGGCCGAGCTCGCCGAGCTGATCGCCCGCTTGGGTGGTACATGGCCGTTTGAGCAGACCGAAGAAGAGAAGCGCATGCGCAGCGAGATTCTCGACGCGCTGGAGAAGAACGATCCCAGCTCCTTCAGCTACACCCGCGGCCCAGGCAGCGGCCTGCGCGTCCCTAAGCACACGAATCTCGCCGGTGATGCCGTGCAGGGCGGCGATATGTCCGGCCTGACCCCTCCGAGCTTGAGCCCGTCATTCCACAGTGGTGGCAGCAGTGCCAACGGCAATAATCAGCCGCAGTACTGGAACAGTGCTGGCCATGCTGCTATGAGCTTCAAGGAGGAGGATGAGTATGGCATGGAGATGTAGATGGCTTTTCTTTTGCTCCTTCGTCCCTGAGACATTTGTGACCTTTGCATACACGGCGTCAGAATACGGGTATGGGACCAGTGGCGTATCAGGAGTGAGAGGCGGCTTATATTTTCCACTTCTTATATTTGATGTTTCCATTTCTTGGTTTGTCATTGCTGCATGTTGCGGTTTTCGTTTCTTATTCCTTCTTCTTCTTCTTCTTCTTTTTCTTATTGCTCTGTTGTTTCTTGGGTTTACCTTATTTCGGTTTTATTCTTTGATTTCCATTCCATATCGATACCCTGTTATTTCTGTCATTTTCCTTGTTCTGACTTAGTCTCTGTTTATTCCGTCGAGTGATGGCATGGATCATGTCCTTGAATCTCAGCTCATGATCCTAGCACTCTATATATCGAGTCTTGTTGATTCTGTGCCTCATATTTACGCACAATGAACGTGAATGCATCTTCCTTAATCTCCCCTTTGCTTCTCATGTGCAGACGTCTTATCATCCATCAATACACGAGCTCCATATGATCTAGCAATCTCAGTATGCATCAATGTCCACGGAACCGAGTAACGATTACTCTATGCAGCCCCCCGCAATGTTCCAGCCATAGCATTGGTACCATTAGAGCTTTCATCCCCATGGAATGAAGAAGTTGCATTGAGCTTCATAGAAGAAGTTCTTTAACCAGAGTTCCCGCGGCTTAAGAGGTCAGCTCTACAGATATCCGTGGATCTCCAAGCTCTTGACTTAGTAGTACAATGATCAATCTAATCCATGTGATGGAAGTTGGAACGGTTCGGCATCATTCGGGAGCCACAGTGGAGCGATCTTTAATTAAGTGGGGAAGCCGAGCCGAGTTTCCGCAAGATCATCCGCAATTGACGAATCACACAGTCTGGGGGGAGAATCCTTGTCAAGGTGTGTGTGGCAAACAAGCAGCTGGGGCTGCAAGGCCGTGACGTGTTTCAATGTGGGGAGATTTGGAGGCACGAGGGGACCGGCAATTATTGTAATTTGGAAGAAAACAGAAATGATCTATCATGTTATGCGAATGACACAAAATGCAAGTCTCTCTATTTCTTTACAGGCCAAGTAAGGTATGGATATCCATCGTGAAATCGTATCTGGATTCTGGACAGATGGTCTATAGATGTCAAAGTGATGAGTAAGATATGGGTAGATGTCCAGAAGAAGGTATGTAGAGTATGAACTATGAGAAAAATCAAGGAGGCTCTATAAATGATCACATGTGAAAACGAGCTCAACCCGAGATGGCATGGGGTTCTGTCGAGGAGTAGGAGTAATGCGGCTGAGAATCTACGTTCCCATCCGGCTGTCCATGCCCAGATTCACTAGGGCTACCGCGACGCCCCGCAGCAGCCCGCTGCTCAACCGGAATATCAGTGGAACTGGTATGCGCCGAACCCTTCTCGCGCCAATCGATACCCTGCGACCTAAGCTGCTTGCGCGCACGACGTCCGCGACAACAGGCCGCACAGCACGAGCCGATCTGGATAATGAAAGCCAACAAGCTGAACGCACAGGCAATCCACATGAAGACCAGCATCTGGGTGCCAACATGGGCTTTAATGTTGATGCTGGGGTCGGCATTGGCGAAGACGTTGGCGAAGATAGCGAACATGACTGTCGCGACGACGGAGCCAACAATGGTAATTAATGCGGTGAAGAAGGTGAGGATCAGCATGGGCAGGGCACGCAGCCAGATGAAGGTGCGACGGCGGTGCGGTGGGTTCCCCGCTGGTGGTTGGGGAGTGTCGTTGTAGCCTGCTGCCCAGTCTTTGATGTAGCGGGGGTGTCGGGCGGAGACGGCGAGGGGAGCGACGAAGATCATGACGAAGTTGAGGACTGCGGCGGAGAGGAGGAGTCCGAACATCCAGTGGGAGGCGAGACGGGCTAGCTTTAACGGGCGCTCGATATCAGTTGGGAGGGCGACTGCGATGGATGGTTAGTTATTTGAGTGGAGGGTTGGAATGATAAATGATATTGTGGACATACTCGTAGCACCGGATAACAGCTCGCTCAGGATGATATCGACCGGATTGAAGGCATACAGAGTCTTCGGCTTGGAGCAGAAGGTAATGCCTTGATTATCGTATCCTTCGCAGAAGTTCCATAGGCCGACCGTGTAGAAGTCGTGCAACCCGATGGTCTGGGCGATGGAGTTGATGAGGACGGCATTGGGGACGGAGATTGGGATGATATTGGAGAGATCGAGGTAAAGAAAGTATGTACTGCGCAGGACTGGTTTATCTGCTATGTTTCCGATGACTACCAGCAGCAGAAAGATCCATGCGATGAGGTATAGCAGTGAGCGGAATAGACGATGCCAAAGGACGGTGGATTGGCGACGGCGTTGGACGGGAGCATTGGAACGGGAAAAGGGGAGCTTCCGCTTGCCATTGCGGTCCGTCCCATCCATGATATGAGCTCAGTTCTAGAGGATGATGAATTCGAAGGAATGTAAATTCCTCGAGAGGAGGAAGAGAAGAAAAAAAGAAAAGTCGAATTGGAATTAGGGTTGAACGAGTAGCCAAGGAATGACGTTAGACCTCCAAATCTCCTCCGAAGTATTTTTGTCTCTTCAACGAGCAAAGGATTCTTTTTTGTCAATTGGCAGGATTCAGAGGATTCACCAAATTTCGCTTGATCGGCGTGTCTGCTGTGGTGATCGTCAGTGGCTGAACACTAGTGGCGTTAGTAGGGCGCTGTCTCCTAGCCTGACGATCATTTAGCCTTATTTTGTTCGGCAGATGTAGGCTGGTTTAAAAGGGGAGGGGATGTTTATCTATACTGCGTACTATTTATACATGATCAACAGAAGAAAAACAAAATAAGCAGTACGCAGTACCTAGAATAAGACAGTGGCTATGCTGTTTAGGAAATAAAACACAACCAGGCAGCATCTTTCGACCTCCGAGGCCTCAGACTCCACTTGGAACTTTCAACTTCAAAAAGAAAGATCATTGGCCAATCATCTTTTCTTTGGCCGGTCAACGTCATCTAACTCAGCCCGACCCTGATCGCTTAGTAAGTTGGGGAAAGAAATCCGATATTCTTTCTCTCCTCTCAAGAACATTGCTCCCATATCACATTCCAGGCATGAGGTGGCCTACGTTGACTCTCATCCTCGCCGCCTTGGCCGTGGCCGAAGACGCAACAACCACATCCTCCACCGAGTCAGGCACCACCACCGAATCACCCACGGTCCAGTCATTGACAACGTCCGTCCCCCCACCCTCAGGTACCTACCTAGAGGTCAGCACAACAATCACCTTGAGCGATGGCGAAAAATCCGTGGTGGCCGCGCCGACCCCTCACAATGGTACGATGACGGCCTCGAACCAGACATACACCACGACGTCCGACTCCTTGACCTACCTCGTCGGCGGCGGAAGAACCTCACTGATCGGGGGCGGCAAGATGAATGCAACGGCGACGACGTCTAGTAACTCGTCAGTACCCACGGTCAACACGCGGCCGTGCAATAACTACCCCGAGTTCTGTTCGAGAAAGTACTCCAACATCACCATGATCGCCGCGCACAACAGCCCGTTCGTGCGGACGAACAACGTCGGCGCCAATCAAGCGTTGGACGTGACGCAACAATTGAATGACGGAGTCCGCATGTGTAAGTACCTGCGAGTCCGATCCCGACCGGACTATAACTGATTCGGAGAATAGTGCAATTCCAAGCGCACCTCGTGAACGGCACCATGTACCTCTGCCACTCGACTTGCGATTTGCTGAACGCCGGCACTCTCGAAGCATACATGAGAGACGTCAACACCTGGATGCGTTCCCACCCGTATGACGTGGTGACCATCCTCATGGGCAATTCCAACTTTGTCAAGCCCGAGAATTTCTCGATCCCGATCATGAACTCTGGTATAAAGGACTTGGTCTACAGCCCGCCCAAGGCGCCCATGGCTCTGAACGACTGGCCCACGCTCTCCGAGATGATCCTCAAACAAAAGCGCGCGGTCTTTTTCATGGACTACGAGGCCAACCAGACATCGCACCCGTGGCTCATGGACGAGTTCTCGCAGATGTGGGAGACACCCTTCTCGCCTACCGATAATACCTTCCCTTGCACACAACAACGTCCACCGGGGTTGTCGGCGGCAGATGCAAAGAAGCGCATGTACATGGCCAATCACAACCTGAACCTGCAATTGAATCTGGGCTCGCTGAGCCTGTTGATTCCCAACCTTGCCCAGATGCCGGCGACCAATGGGGTGAACGGCAGCGGTAGTCTGGGTGAGATGGCAGAGAACTGCACTGGTAGGTTCCCTCTCGATCTTCAAACAGTATCTACTGTAAAAATTGCATTGCTAACCCGACACAGCGATGTGGCAACGTCCCCCCAACTTCCTCCTTGTCGATTACTACAACTACGGTAGGCCCAACGGCACCGTGTTCGAGGTCGCTGCCCAGATGAACAATGTCACTTACAACCGTAAATGCTGTGGTAAGGAGTCTGGCGCGCTGCGCGGGGCTTCTGTCGCTGGCATGTCGACGGTGCTTTTGGTGGCAGCGGGAGTACATATGGTGATGTCTGTCTTTTGATTTTACGATTGTATTTCTTGCATAGCCAGTCTTGGTTGTCGGCGCTAGGCTTTTCTTGTTTTGGGCCACATAGTTCATTTTGTCTAGATATGGACATAGTCTGTGCATTGTGTATTGTATTTACTGCCTATTAACAAATCACGCATTTCAAAGAGCTACCTAATTGAGTATACACATATCCCCAAAACATCTAAAATCCCAGAGCCCTATGGTCATACTCTCGTACTCCGTTGGTACTCCCCCAAGATCAATCACATGACCAAACCCACCTCCAAATATCCCGAGTCCATACCAAAACCAAACCCCTCACCACTCCACCACCCAAAACCCAATTGAAAACGACACACGACACACCCACCATCAAAATGGTCGACATCGTCCCCCTAAGCAGCTACCCGTCCTACATCGACCTCCTCCCCTCAATCCAAACCTGCAACATAACCAACCTCCCCGAAAACTACTTCCTGAAATACTACCTCTACCACGCCCTGACATGGCCGCAGCTGAGCTTCGTCGCCGTCGTGCGTCCCTCCTCAGGATACAAGAGTAGTTCCTCTGGTCCTGGTCCCGGGATGGCGGGCGATCTCTCCGGTCAGTATCCGAAGGTTGTGGGGTATGTGCTTGCGAAGATGGAGGAGGAGCCGACGGATGGGAAGCCACATGGACATATTACCAGTTTGAGTGTTATGCGGACGCATAGACGGTTGGGGATTGCGGAGAGGTTGATGAGGATGAGTCGTGAGTTTTTCTTTTTTTTTTTTTCTTTTCTTTTCTTTCTTTTTTTTTTCCTCTTTGCCCCATTCTTCTACTATCTAAAGAGGAATCGAATTGTCTTCAAGAATGAACCATGAAAAACAGTCGAAGGAGCTAATAAAATCCCAATTCCAAAAACAGAACGCGCAATGGCCGAATCCCACCGCGCACACTACGTCTCTCTACACGTGCGCATGTCCAACGTCGCCGCTTTGCGCCTGTACCGCGATACACTGGGTTTCGAAGTCGAGAAGGTCGAGGCGGGATATTACGCCGACGGGGAAGATGCGTACGCGATGAAATTGAATCTGGAGAAGATGTGGCTTGATTGGAAGGCTATTGAGAAGCGGGATCGGGAGAATAATAAGGAGGAAGGTGGGAATGAGGATGAAGGGGAGGAGGTTGGGGAGCTGGGGAAGAAGGATGCGGAGAAGATGATTCGGGTTAAGGTTGGGAGGGGGTTGGGGGTGGGCGATTTGGTTGAGAAGAATGAGGCGAAGGGTCAGTAGATTTCCATAGATTTAGATCTTGAGTTGAGAACTTGAGATCCATTGTGTGTGTGCATGTATGTATGTATAGAGTTTCCATTCGAGATGAAAAGTTTTATTTACCTATGCGGTCTTTGGTATGGGAGTTGAGGTATGTGCTGGGTTAATGTACACTAGATGTAAGTCCCATGTCCTGCGCTTGCTACACTTCATAATCTTCATAATGGGATTGAGATATGTTGAATGGCGCATTATGGCCGAGGAGCGGAGAGGAGAGAAACTAAACCACCTCTTATTTACCTTCAACATCATCATCCTCACCCTTCGACTGGTGTTTTCTCCCTTTGCGCGGCAAGAATATACCCTTCAACCGACTAGACGTATCACCCGGCTTCTCTCTCTTCCCAGAACCAGCAGACGCCCCAGACGTCGATTCCTGCGTACTCGCCTGCGAGACAGTATGTGCATGGGAAGCAAAGCCAAAGCCGACAATCCCATTAGAAACAGGCATTGGACCGGCCCGCGCTTGTACCTCAGCCGGAGATGAAGACACAGACTGATTAGAGATAGACTGCCGATCTTCCAACCGCAGTGTTCCGAGCTGTTGCTCCAGCGGCTTCTCGAACTTTTCTTTCGCCTTGTCCTTGTCCTTGTCGCTATCATTGTCGCGGTGATTCCTAGCCTGTCGACGACGACTGCGTCGACGATCACGCTGTTCTTCGCGCGCGCGACGGATCGTCTCGCGAAACGCTTTCTTGGTAGCTCGCAGTTCTTCTTTCATGGCGCGCCTGTCAACAGAGTTGCGTTCTTGCTGCTCGGGTGAATCCCAGCGGCCCCAGTCTGTGTCATCGGATTGGGAGTTATTTGGTTGGTTCTGGCGATAACCGGCTCGCCAGTTCTTGCCAGAAAACTTGGCCTCTCGGCGGGATTCCCGTAGAATTGAGAGTTGTCGGCGAAGCTCGACGGCGGCTTCGTATAATATTCGATCATGACGATCGTCTAGTAGCTCTAGCTGGGTGCGCACTGTGGCGAGATCTGAAATGCCCAGGTCGGAGGTTGTGGAGATCGAGTCGATGGAGCTGAATGAGGACTCGGATGATGTAGAGCTCACCGAGGCTCTACGAGTGTGTTTTGTCGCTGGAGGTTCTGGTCTGTGTTGTTCTGTTAAGGCCTTGGGTTTGTCGCTGTCCATGGTCTGACTGGTTCTTTCAACTCGAGCCACCGTGTTTGGACTTGCCACAGGACTAGGAGTCTGGATCGGCATCGTTGGAACGTGCGTCATCGGTCGAGGCCAGTTAACCCAAGCCGCCTGACCATAATAGCCTCCATACGGTGCACCGGTCATTGGCGCTTTCCGGCCGTGCAGCCGTGCTTGTTCTTCAATCCACCGGGCGTGGGCGAGAGCCTGCTCTTCAACCTGTCGTCCATAGTGTTGTGCCTGTGCACTGATCTGGTCGCCGTAGAGTAAGGCTTGTTCGCTGAAGCGCTCCCCGTACTTCTGTGCTTGTGATGCGAGTTGTGAAATCCACCCTAGAGACCCGCCCTTGGAGCTGTTGTTGTTGTTGTTATACTGCGGTTGTTGCTGCGGATATGTCCACTGATTGTATTGCCAGACACCATGTGGCTGGGGAATGGGGTGGTATTGAGGTGGCTGGTTGGGGGATACCGAGGGTGGGTATGGGGCAACACCGTATGGCGCATACGAAGATGGGTGTACAGGCACATGGGGATTCGGAGGCGCAGGCATCTGCCAAGGGGTTTGCGAAGGAACGTGTTGCCCAGGAATAGGCAATGGGGCATTAGCCTGTCGAGCCGGTAGACCTTCTGTTGATCCCGTTGCTGCTGGATAGCACCGGGGACATAGAGCAGACGACGGCGCAGAGTCAGGTTCCCCTACGTAGACGAAGACAATCCGAGCACCGCGAAAGCCGAAAAAGCATTCGTTCCACTCCGCAACAACAGCAGCGATACGCGCTCTCCTCTGCTCATCACTCTCTTGCGGGCGATCTTTGCGGTCCCGACTGATTTCCGCTCGTAATTGACGCGGTAGATGTCGCGATGATGCGGCGAGCCCTAGGTGCGGCGGAAAGAGATACTTCAAGAACGTATCCCAGTCCTGCTGGGTGATCTCATCGTACCGCGCGGCCAAGCATCGCGGTCGGCGTGGATAATCCTTCGCTTGGCTACGGGGGTATATAGTCATATGATGTTGCAATAGCTCCCGGCTTTCATCCAAGATCGAGGGGACCCGTTCCTCAAAGTACGCGGCAGCGGATGTGAACTGCGTCGGCACAACCGTCGGGAGTGCGGGGTTGCGAGAGGAGCTGGCACCCTGTGAGGGGGATACATTTCCCACGAGAGGTATTGGGGCTTGAGATACGCCGTTCCGGGTGTTCGGTGCGAGTAATGGGTCAGTGGGCGAGTATGGGGGTGGTGGAGCCTCCTCCCGGTCCATTTTGAAGGGACCAAGGTGAAACGGTCAAGGAAAAACAAGGGGTGGAACTAGAAAGAATGTAGTCGCCTAGGAAGGATGACAATTGTTCTATCAGACCTAGATCCTCATGGTGTGATAAGATAGCGACGCCTTGGAAAGAGGAGAAGGCAGCAGGATTACTGTTGATCGACGGACTGTCAGCGTACAATTTTTGACACAGTGTCTTTCAAAAATAGCGTCTGACCTGAAGATTGCTCTAGTGATACCCGTCACTCGTGAGAAGAAAGCCTACTCCAGTCTCCAGGGACAGGACCAGATGCGGATAAAGAGAGTAGAAGGTGGAGGAGTAAGAAAGTGACCTCACACCGATTGGGTGGGACGATAGGATAAGATAAGCCATCTCCATCGGCCCCGGCTATCGGCCCGATGTCTCCGATCTATGAACCGCGATTTGATGTGATTCTCTTAAAACATTCAGCGGCAGCCTGAATGTGATCGAATAGGGATTATTAATGGATATTATGTTTCATGTCCAGCAGTGACACCAGCTCTATATACTACTACCCGGGACGTCAGCTTGATGACCTGCGGTGGATACTCCAACCTCATAGACACTTCTCTGAGATTTCGACTACTACAAGATACCCAAGCATAGATACACAAGAACAAACGGAGCCTATCGTTGATGAATATTGGCAATGGATTCATTGGCCGATACCTAAACTGCCCTGCTGCTTATTCCAAACCGGAGAGGTCTTTAGCATTGAGCATACCCTCACGTTCCCATCTCAATATCCTGACAACCAGGGAAAATCGACAAAGGTCTATGGTAAATCAGCTCAACCCGACAAGGCTGATTGTGAGAATGCAACAATTTTCCAGCGACATTATTCTTTTTGTGGTTCTTTGCCAAGCCAACATATTCCAGACCGAGGCTTCTAGAAGCCTGAATCCTGATATGACTCTATTCTGCCTCTGCCAAGCCACTGAAATGACTCGAAACGCCAGGGGATCCTTTCAATGTCCCGGAGCCTTCTGCCATATCGCAGGCGGCAGCCATGTACTGTGTAATATGGGAGTTCTGTATTCTCGCATCTTCGACTCTACCAAGAAACAGGTCAGAGGCGATGACTTCCCGACGGCCGTCGATGAATATGACAGCTGCCCTACTACGCAGTTTGTCAGATCACATCATGTCCAGACCATCAGACGAATGGTCCTCTATGATTTGCGCCCATGAGGATTGACCCAGGGGTGTGTCGGGCAAAGCCCCTTTTAAGTGATGAGTTGTGCCACAGTACATGCAAAAATTGCCTTACGCCCCCACCCGTCGCCCGAGCACTCTAAAACACTGATTCAGCGTACGAGGACGAGCATTATATAACGGCTGTGATTGGCTCGTACCAACAAAAAGTGGAGCGCTGATTCAGTGCTCAGGGGAAAACATGGAAAAATGGACATCACGTGTGGCATATCATTCGGCTTCGGGATCGGATTGGCCATTTCTCTTGCCAGATTCTGTCGACTTACGGTATATGCGCCGACTTTATGAGCATAACAGAACTTATGACCCAATATGCAGCGAATTCCAGTATCAATGCCAAGGCTGAAACTGGAGCCAACTGTCGCGACCCATCGGAACCCCCGAGTCAGATTTTATACAAAGCCAGATACCTAGCTCGTGGTTGATCGTAACTCGATTGGTTTTTCTCAAACTTTGGACTTTTATATCTGATAGAGTCCACCATAGCGGAATATTTGACTTTGTTGAAGTTTGTTACTGCTTGGCAGGTCCATCTCGGTCTTCTCTATACTTCTTCCACCCGCCGAGAACCTCCATTCCTGTCCACCATAGGCAATAGGCATACCATACCTGTAGCCGATCATGGACACCCTCCATGAAGAGTCCGAGTCAAAACAGCCGACGCTTTACAGTGGGGAAAGCGTGAGGAACGAAACTCCCGACCTTGAAAAACAACCAACAAACCTATCCGTCGACACCCAAGCAACAGCCACAGACTTATACCCTGTAACAGACCTCAGCCGCGGCATAGTAGGCTGGGACAGTCAAGATGACCCCGAGAATCCGCAGAACTTCCCCGAGAGCAAGAAATGGACGTTGCTCGCATTGATCAGCGCTATGACTCTGATCTCTCCTCTTGCCTCAAGTATGTTCTCGCCAGCCATCTCATACATGGCACGAGAGTTCTTGGTGACCGATAAAACGCTCTTATCTTTCAGTGTCAGCATCTATCTCCTTGGATATACGGTAAGCCCCAATGCACCCCAGCGCCTATGAAACACACCAATCTAATATCGGCCACCAGTTCGGTCCTCTCCTGCTCGCCCCTTTGAGTGAGGTCTACGGCCGCCGCATTGTCCTCAGCGGCGCAAACTGGTTCTTCGTTGTCTGGCAAATCGGCTGCGCACTCGCTCCCAACATCGAGACACTCGTCATCTGCCGCCTGTTCGCCGGTATTGGTGGTTCCGGTTGTCTGACCCTCGGAGCGGGTGTCATTGCAGATATGTTCCCTCCCGCAAAGCGTGGCATGGCAACATCCCTCTGGGCCATGGGACCCTTGATTGGTCCCGTAGCTGGTCCCATCGCTGGTGGCTTCCTCGGACAGGAAGTTGGGTGGCGCTGGACCTTTTGGGTTCTGCTCATTGCCGGCGGTGTAGTCTCACTCGGAGTCGAATTATTCAACAAGGAGACCTATGCCACTGTTTTGATCAAGTGGAAGACCGAGAAGGTTGCAAAGGAGACAGGTCGGACAGACTTGCGCAGTGCTTATGTGGCTGAGCAAGAGTCTTCTTCCGTGAAAGAGGTGCTGACGCAGAATCTGAGACGACCGCTCCTGCTGTTGGCTAAGTCACCAATCGTGTCCCTGTTGTGTCTCTACATGGTAAGTCTCTATCCCGATCTAGGTTTTCTAAGTATAGGTTTCTGACATATTATACCTAGTCTTTCCTTTACGGTTTGCTCTACCTCTTCTTCACCACCATCCCTAGCGTGTTCACACAGACGTACGGATTCTCAGTCGGCCTCTCTGGGCTTGCATACCTGGGAATTGGCCTCGGTTTCTTCGCCGGTTTGGCCATCATGGCCTTCACAAACGACCGGATGGTCACGGCAGCTGCTGCCAAGAATGGCGGCAAGTTCGAACCCGAGATGCGTCTCCCGGCTATGATCATGTACGCCTTCATCCTGCCCATCAGCTTCTTCTGGTACGGCTGGACAGCCGAGAAACACGTGCATTGGATCGTGCCTATCATCGGCATGTTCCCCTTCGGCGTCGGCATGATGGGCGTTTTCATGCCTATCCAAACCTACATCATTGATTGTTATCCCAAGTACGCAGCATCTGCAAATGCCACACTCACTGCGACTCGTTCTCTGGTGGGAGCATTGCTTCCGCTCGCTGGGCCGACCATGTTCGAGGACATGGGTCTCGGCTGGGGCAATTCGTTGCTTGGATTCTTGGCTTTGGCGTTCATCCCGATCCCGATTCTGTTCATCAAGTATGGCAAAATCATCAGGCTCAAGTATCCTATCGATCTTGACGCTAAGAAGGTTTGAGATGGTATCGTCAGATGAGGATCGTCCTGGTCACTTCTCAGTGTCCGTCTCCTCGCTTTCAATCTTCGGATGGCCTGTGTCGGTGGGCAAAATAATGTATAATTGCAAGCATGTAAGGGGCGCATATAAAACAGTCATTATAGAACATAATAGAGTTTCTTTTCTGCATATCACTAGTGTCGGTCTTCTATATAAGCTCATACACAATTTTACTGACATCAATCCCCTCCAAGAGATCAGGATATCTCCTAATGAACTCTGGTGTAAGTCCCCAGCCACCCAAACGCATAAATGTATCATAAAATTCCTTCTTAATACCCAGTTCATTCCGTTCATCTCTTTCAAGAATCTCCTCACCCCAAGGCCATCGGATCTTCACACAACAAGCGAACAAACCGAAGAGATCATCACGCTCATTGGCATACAAATGCCACCGCCGAATAAGATTCAATCTTATCCTCGGCCACGGAAGAATGTCCAATATCATAGGATGACGAATAGTCATCTGGCCCCGCACAGGCCTAAGGAACACCGGTAGCCTCGCAAAAGTGTCGGGAGAGGGCTTAAGAATCCATCTCGAATAGTGATATATCACCCATCCAAGCCCGAGCCGCTCCGGATCCCGAATTGGACGGCGTTGCAGAGCTGAGTGGATCATATCGGCCAGTGGGTTTGTTTTCGTGCCGTATATTATATCCAGCGGGGAACCAGGAGCGTCCGGGCATGGGGTTATCTGATCCAGATAAGCAAACCAAGGACAGGAAATCGCTGTTCCTGTGGTGAAGTCGTCATCATGTGATGGGATCTGGCTCCAGGAAGACGTTGTCTCGGATGAAACCGGTTCCAGTGACGGGGAATGGATTTGCGGAGGTGTTGCTGCGGCCGAGAGAGGGTCATTCAGAAGAGAAGTTATGCCCAGTTGCCCGTGCTGAGGGATTGGTACGTTGAGGTCCGTCTGCAGGGAAAACTGGGCTTCCCGGTTGCTCATCTCCTTGTACAGAGAGGACCAGTCATGACTCGAGTCAGCTGCAGCAGTCGGCTCCTCTTCCTCTGTGTCCCATGAGTTAACGAGAGCCTTTAAGCTGTTTTGTCGACAGCGAAGAGTCTCATTTTGCTTCCGGAGCCCTTGGATTACTTGAAGAAGTCGCTGCACGCCTTGGTCACTGTGATGCTGTTCACAGTGGGCGACTTTTTCCTCGAGCTCGGCAACATGTCGCAGCTTCTTATCACGAAGAGTTTGCTGTGAGCGACGATCCCGAAGGCGTTTTTTCTCGGCGGAAGACATGCTTGGTAGTCCTTTCAAGGTTGGGTGTTGGCTGAACGGCGCCACGGTCAAATTTAAGGTGCAGCCCGTGCATAAAGTGGAATAAGTGGGTCCGTTGTGGCACATAACCTTATGCGAGAGGAGTACATAAGTCGGAAACTGCTAGAAAATGATACTGCGTATAATCCGATATCAAGATGTCTTCGTTTCTATCTAGCCCCTAGGGCCTAGCTGGCAATTTGTGTGAGCATAACAATGGCTAATACAAATGGGAGAGTTTATCTCCGTCCTCCGGTCTTCACTGCTGCGGTTGTTCTGTCAGTTTGCGTGCCCGTACTATGTGGTGTATTTCGCGATGCTTTCATTCTTAGCTAGAACAACGAAAACACTACACAGATTACACCGAGCAGGAGCCTCCACGAGAGTAGGCCCTCTGCCTAGTAATCGCCATAGTCTTCGACGTTTCGCACTAGTAATATTGCTGTATAGAACCAACACGACGTCAAAGGCAAAACGACGGACCAACCGTACGAGAAGTTGCGCCTGATCATCCAAGGATACGGAGACAAGGAGAAACAGCATACCCTCACGGAATCACCCAGCGGCAACGCGCCATAGCTATCAAGAAGGCTATGGAGGCAGTGCGCGCCGCCCACGCCGAGCGCAAGGTTTCGGATGCCCTCGCCACGCGCAACGGGCCGGATACCGAATCGGTCAAGGAGCTCCCGCTCCAATCCCTGGTGCTGTTGTGGAGGGAGGAAGGCAGATGGACCGGCCCCTACCGCCTTACCGGTGTGGACGGCGAAGTATGCACCGTTCAAGGTGCAAACAGGGAACAGCGATTTTCCACCACCGTCGTGAGGCCTTACCGCGAGGACCCTGGGGAACCAACTGCCCTCGCCGACCTAGGCTCTGACGACGAGGCACCCGACGGGGTCACCACCGCACCTACGGCACCCATTGATAGGCCGCTGGCGATATCGGCACCTGCTGCCCCCCCGAGAAGAGGCCCTGGCCGCCCACGCAAGCACCCCCTGGTCTACGAACTCGCCCCAGCCTTTCTGCAAGAAACCTACGCTATTTGGATGACCAGCAAAGAGCACGCTGACGCCGAACTACCCAGGAAGCTCCGCGCCGAAGGAAAAATCACTACGCCCGGCGCGCCGTTCGAGGAATCCACCAGGATCGAGATCGACGCCCTCATCAAATGTGGCGTATTTGAGTTCATTGCCTTCAACGAGCAGGAGCACCGCGGGATCCGCATCTTCAAGTCGAGGATCGTCAACGAGGTCAAAGTTATCTCCGTATCCTTGGATGATCAGGCGGGACTTCTCATACGGTTGGTCCGTCGTTTTGCCTTTGATCTCGTTAACGATCCTTGATTTGAAGACGCGGAACCCGCGGTGTTCCTGCTCGCTGAAGGGAATGAACTCGAATACGCCACGTTTGATAAGGGCGTCGATCTGGTCCCTGGTGAATTCTTCGAAGGAGCGCCGGGCGTAGTGATTTTGCCTTTGGCGCGAAACTCTCTGGCTAGTTCAGCATCGGCGAGCTCCTTGCTGGTTATCCAAATAACGTCGCTCCCATGCAGAAAGGCCGCGGCGAGTTCGTGGACCAGGGGGTGCTTGCGTGGGCGGCCAGGGCCTCTTCTCGGGGGTGCAGCAGGTGCCGATGTCGCCAGTGGCCTATCAATGGGTGCCGTAGGTGCGGTGGTGACCCCGTCGGGTGCCTCGTCGTCAGAGCCTAGGTCGGCGAAGGTAGCTGGTTCCCCAAGGGCCTCGCGGTAAGGCTTCACAACGGTGGTTGAGAATGGCTGTTTCTTGTTTTGACCTTGAACGGTGCATACTTCGCCACCCACGCTGAGCGCAAGGTTTCCGATGCTCTCGTAACACGCAACGGGCCAGATACCTTGGTGTCTGAGGCATCGCATTTAGATAGAACCCAAATCTACTTCCCTAAAAAGACAACAACCTCAGTGCCAAATTGAAATTTTGAAAATATCTCAGGAACCACGGCACTTGCCAACTTCTAAGCAATGGCAAATTTAATCTAACTCCCTGCGCTACATTTCAACACCAGTTCTGAGATTCCTCGACCGATATTGCCATGTTGTGCGCGCGTTAAAGGACGTTGGGCCGGCCCCGTCAGGGGCCTCCGGAGGCCCATTGAAAAATCTGCCGTGAACGCGGAGCGCGTATTGAACGCAAATTACTACGCCCACCACATTCTCAAAGATCTGGGAAGGAGTCAAGCTAGACCAGGCCCGAAGGTAGTCACTTTCATCCGGCAGGTGGAAGAGCTAACCAAGGATCTCCTATCGACGGCCCTGACCGACTGGAAGCATGGGCTCGAGGCCCTGCCTCGCCACCTCACGCAGGACATCACTACTGCGATCAAAGCAGCTGTAAACGCCAGTATGGCCCTTTCAGAAAAGGGATATTGCTGCTGGTTGACTGATCTCTCATTCGGGCCCATTTCGACACAACGCGCCGATCTGGGAGCGGTCGCCAAGGGAGACCACGACTTCACGGTCACGTGCTACCTCCCCCGGGCGGGTTGGGGAGCTGCTCGACGAGCCATGTGGGGATTGGTAATGTGGGCTGGCCCTGGTGCCCGGCTGCTGCTTCGGCATATGTTCGAACCGTCTGTCGCACTGGCGGTTCTATCACTGCTTGGATTCCAGCAATGATGTCCTGCCTGAGGTCGCGACGCAGGGCCTCAAGCCCATGTCTCCAGTCAGTCGGGGGCGCCGACAGGAGGTCCTCGGTAAAGTCTTCCATCTAGCGGATGAAGATCACTACCTTCGGGGCTGGTCTTGCTTGACTCCTTCCTATCTCTCTGACGAGGTGGTGTGCTTCGTGGTTGGCGTTCAATACGCGCTCTCTGTTCGGCAGATTTTTCCCTGGGCCTCCGGAGATTGCTGACGGGGCCGGCCCAAGGCCCTTTGACGCCTTCACTAAGGGACGCGCGCAACACCTTAGTATCGGTCGAGGAGGCTCAAAACCGGTGTCAAAGTGTAACGCAGGGAGTTACATTGTATCTACCGTTATTTTGAGATTGCCAAGTGGCGTGGTTCCTTATGCGTAGATATTTCAAAATTTCAATCTAGCGCTGTAGTTGTTGTTTCGAGTCACATGGGATACATATCATGGATTATTGCTCAAGTTATTTCGGCTAGGTAAAGCTACATTGACCATGGTCGATTTCGTAACATAGTACAGATGTCTTCAAAGGCTGGAGTGAGGGCATCCGGCGGACCAATGGCCATACGTGTCTTCCTTCCAACAAACCCCAGAGAGGCATTCTATCATGGACCTCAAGCGCTTTAGTCACTGATCTCATCCAGCCAACAGCGGTAAAATTCCTTTAAGTTGAAGGGGGGTGTGGCCCTTCCCCCGTTGGTATCGCTTTCATTGGCATTGCTGGAAGTGATAATGGCCTCCGATCCGTCTCGTGGAGTTGTGGAGGACATAACCACGCGATCTTGCAGCGGTGACGTAGGCGTGTTGTGGGGAGCTTCTGGGTAAGTAGCGGTTGTCGGTGTTGCTGGTGGCCTTATAAAGGGAATTGGGCCCCGTCTCCGTTCATCCTTATTCCTGTGGAGTGTGAATCTCCTTGGCTGTGAATTGTTAGTCGGTGTTCGGCATTATTGAACCGGTTTAAAGCTGACCGTGAGAGTGGTGGAAGAGATGTTGATATCATCAATAGCCTTAGAGGCCATACACCTCATAAAGAGATCCATGCTGGCCTCCGCTGGCCCATCTTCTGCAAAATCGAGCAAGGGCGCCTTCCTAATGATCAGTTCTTCGGATTCGTAGTGCGCGGTCCAGATTCGAGCTTTCATCCTTCCAAACGTGCTGATGACCATGACAGGGACCGTCTTGCATTGTTTGGGGAGGTTATCAAACTCTAGGCGTGTAATAGTCACTGCAACAATAGCGAGAGCCTCCACTAGAGTCAGCGTCTCATCAGGCTCCTCGTGTATCTCGAGCCCAATGATGGTGTGAGAACGTATGAAGTTGTTAGTGGGCTTCCCTTCGTTGTAGACGTAAGCGTACGCGGGGACCGGTAGATGAACGTATGATCGGAGGAATTCCTCGTGGATTATGAGTGGGACGACCTCTCTAGTATCAGCAGTAGAATTAGCTCTGGATATCAGGATAAAGTAATCCATAAGCTCAGAAAGGATACCACAGTTACCTAGGCTGCCAGTTGGTGGTAGATCGCAACGACAGGTATTTCCCCGACGCAATCTGCGTCGTATCGCGGAGAATAGCCTGAAACATCGCCCGGAAATTATTCCCGAGGCCTAGTGCCTGCCTGTTGAGATTGTGGAGTATAGGCCTTTCCTTGATCGACCTGCGATATTTGCGCATCAGTTCGATGTTCTGTCGGGTGTCTTTATCCTCGAGATGGGGCAAGGGAATAGCATTCTCCCCAAGGGGTGCGAAGAATCGAGATCTCGCAGCTACCTGATCTCCGCCAATATCAGAGCATTTGATATGAAGGCCCCAATAATCTGCTCGTTCGATAAACGTGGAAGGATGCTGAATGCATTTGTTCCACAGGCGCGTTGCACCTTCAACTGCAGCATCGCGTAGAGAGCTCTCAAATTCCCGTGTACCTAGGAAGCAGCTAGAGATAGTGGAAATCATGACAGCGACGGGGTTGGCGACTTCACAAAGTGATGGAGGTGGCGTAAGAGTAGTGGGAGATAAGGTTGCGAGTTAAGCTTTCCTGTGGCTGTTGGACCTAGACCGGCTTGGGGTAATACCTCAGGGATCCGGCCTCTACTTTGGTTCTTATACTAGACGAATGAATGGTTCTATGGATTTAAACGAGAATCCGGTGGTGACTAGGCGCAACGGGACTTGACCACGTCGTGGGAGACCACAGTCCAGAGACCACGAAATGGAAGGAACGACCGGCTACACTCCTAGGCTCTGAAATTAGCGCGGAGGCTACATGTGACCTTAAGTTACGAAAAGCCCAATCGACTCTCTCTCTCTCCTAGCTCTGCCTCCATGGCCGTGCTCGTCGATCGACTTCCAAGAATGCAGGCTGGTCTATATTACCATCCTTGCCACAACATTGTTTTCATGCAGCGTTGATTCCACCCCGAATCATAACAACCGACGCCTGCCACAGTTGCTCTAGGTTGACCTCATTTTCAAATCGTCAGGGTTGATCGCCATGGAGGATCCACAGGACGTGAGTAACAGCGGTGAGTTCTACTGGATAAATCTATACCCAGTCTGCGTGGCTAATGCAATATACAGCCAAGCGTCGAAGATCCTAAGAAACAGACCGCAGCCCAGCGAGGCGCGGTGCCTAGTTTCTGGATACCCACGTCGCCCGAGGATTGGCTCAACTCGTGTTAGCTGTTACGGTTATGAATCGGCTGGTCAAAAAAAAGAAACAAAAAGATGATGGTTCATTGGCCGCTGGCGCTGTACTGCACACATGGTATTAAATCTGGAAAAAGAAAGAGAAAGAGATGAACAGAAGGTAAACAATCAACAATACCCTTCCTCGCGTCCCTGCTCCTTCCCTTCTCGACGTTCCTTCCTGTTTCTACTCGTTAACCGTCACATTAGCCGCAAAGCTTACCAAACAAACCATCAACACTCTTCCTGCCGTACTGGTTGGCTCTGGATCGGTAGCATCTCAAAGCCAATACCTGATGATGCGAGCCTTCTCTTCGGTTATGGAATTTGATACCCGTTATGCTCTCGCA
Source organism: Penicillium sp. DV-2018c (assembly GCA_028827535.1). Lineage (NCBI taxonomy): Eukaryota > Fungi > Ascomycota > Eurotiomycetes > Eurotiales > Aspergillaceae > Penicillium > Penicillium sp. DV-2018c. The sequence goes on from JAQJAA010000001.1 coordinate 2,327,533, forward strand.
ACACGAATGAAGGAGTTCGGGTTCAACAAGGAGCTCATTGATAAAGCGGCAGAGACACTGAAGGGGTCAAATGAATGACGCGGTTATCTCGCCACTGAAGACGAGACGGTAGTCAACGCAGCCTCGGTCATATTTGTGCAGACGGTGTTGCACTGTTGCAACGGACGCCCTCCCCGCTTGAGTGGGGTTTTAACAGGTTACTCTTCCACCCACAGTTTGCCCTGGGGGGTTATAAAACATTCACAGACGGAGCAATTCGGTGCCGGGCACGGCCAGATCACATTTTCGCCATTCTAGAGGTCAAGAAGAAGGCTCGACATACGGATTACGATGAAATGATTATGCAGGAAACATGTGAACTCGTTGGATGGCTGTTGAAGTCATCAAGTAGTATTGCCCGCTTCAATGGGCATTCCTCGATGATCTCTCAGGACCATGATGGCATATTTATTACGTTCACGCCGTTCAATAAAGCTCACCAACGCTATGGACCTCGCAGGCGAGGGTCCGGCAGAGGGTTTCTTAGCATGGAAAGCATCGGACCCTTCAAAACGAACAACGACCATGATATGGCGTTTTTCGGGTTGGTAATACTCGCGGCAATTGAAATTGCTCAGAACCGTGCTCTTGATTGATGCCAAATCCTTGTTTATAAAGAATTTCGAAGACCTAATCTAGAAAGAGCGGAGATTATGCGCGACAGGTACCTATGTGATTGAATCATGATCCTTTTTCATGCCGTTCTCGATCTATTCCTCGATTCAAGCTCTCATCGTAGGCAGTCACGCCGATCTATTCTATCTACAGCGGTAACTAACAGTAGACAAGGCTTGCCGTGTCGCGCATTGCGCGGTATCCTCCTTTTTGTACTGACATATGACATACAAACGGTAGTAGGTAATATGAAATTTCATCTTTACTTCCACTTCCATGAAACAATAGTTATACCTCCACGTAACCATCCATCATTTACCTATTACTTCTCTTACGGACTATCCGAAACGCCCTGACTGAATACTAGCAGCTCCGAATTACCTACAAACCAAGTTACTTTCTATGAAAATACTTGACAACCATGATGGGGCCCTGTCCCTCCTTCCTTAGAGATTGATGTGCAATGTTCTTCTGTATGCTCAGGATATAAGTAGGCCCTATGTTTTTCCTCTACCTCCCGATACAGAAGGTAGATGTTTCCTGTACCCGACACTTGGCAGGCGCAATGTCTTTAGGGGTGGCGCATGAACCGATGTTGTCAAGTTGCTTTGGTAGGAACACTTTGAGAACGTAACAGACAACTGGTAGGAACTAAGAGATGAATCTAAAGCTAGGTACACGTCAGGCAAGTCCTATGGATCCCTCACGCCGTCACATATCCAGCCAGAGCACATTGCGAAAATCATCTCTAAATGGCCCAAGGAACGCGTCCGCGGCCTGCCCCGGGTCCGAGAAGCAACAACAAACGCGATACCTATAGTCTCATAGATTTCATAAGAGAATGCACATCGCCGTACCAACCAGAATATCCAGCTGCAAAGGCCTGAGGTCTCGCTCTGGGGGAAGCCTAGTAAGACAAGTTGAGAAGACGGAGCCACTTGAAGATGTTGTGTTGATCAAAGAAGTAAACGACAAAGTGGAGTCCTCAGTCAGCCAATAGACGCTAACGAGGTCGTCCATGATCTTGGAATCACAATGAGCCCAGCCAATGAAAACACCAGCATATGAGATAAGCTCAACGAATCATATCCTTTCTACCTTGGCAACTGCCAACTGGCCAACTCCGATATCGTTCTCTCAATCAGGTGGGTGGCCAGGCGCCAGCGTATCAACACACAAGGTACCTTCGTGCAATGTGACACCAACGTACTCCGTAGTCAATTTCTTAAATGTTTTTTCTTTTTCTTTGACTTTCTCTTGTTCCCAGCTTTCCTTGTGTCTGTTCTTTTTCGTGATTTTCCCGTGCCAGCTCCCCCCCCTGAGATATGGATTGAACACAGGTCGTCGGCATCATCGTCGGCATCATCGTCGGCATCATCATCGGCATCATCATCGGCATCATCATCGGCATCAAGTCGGCGTCGGCATGAGGAGGGTTTGCCCTCCATTTCCTGTTGGATTTCTCGCCACTAGTCTTACTAGCCCCAATAATAACGGAACGAGAGAAGCAAGTTTAACCCTCCCAGGCATAAGGTCATTGCTGCCACTCTTCCTTCACACTGGCAGGTGTGAGGTGTTGAAGTGGCTTTGGTCAATACTGCTCCATGGGCTCTGACATTGCCGAGCCATCGGCACCAGAGAATTCCGAGAATGGCTGGATCGCTGTGGGGTATCGCTGCGCTCCCGGATACCAGGTCTCCGGCGGTGCACCATAGTGACTGTCAAAAGCCGATCCATGAACCTGATCCGAAGGGCCCATTCCACCAACCATGTCCCAGGGCGTCGAAGTCATGGGCTGGGTCTTATTTCCGTCGATAGCAGCAGCAAGCATAATCTTCAGGTCTCGGACTTCCTTGACTAGCTCCCTGAGCAAGCGGGATACCTCGGTCTCGTTGGGACCGGTCAAGTCGAGAGGAGATGATGGCACTGGCATTCCGAGGCGACGGGCCTTCCGTCGCTCACTTTCAAACCACTCCCTGAGGGGCTCTCGAGCCTCCGGGTAATATCGGCCGGGGTCCTTTTCACCGCTGAGGATGAGCCTCCAATCCGGAAGCGCACGATCGAGGTCATCATCCTCTAGGAAGCGGTGACCTTCTTCATTGGTACCCAAGGCAACGTGCCAGTACGGCGGCTTGACTGTCCAGGAAAAGGCGCCTCGCGTGAAAAACACCTCTTTGTGTTCTTTCATTTCTTGTCTGTTGCCACTTCGTATAATGGCCCGCAGCTTGCGGTCATATTGCTCACGTTGTTTGAACTCCATGGCGAAGCGCATTGCTATGTGGGCCGTCATAGTCAGAGAGTGCTGTCGTGAGACACCAGGGGTGATAATGGATGGATGGAAGTTTAACTTACCGAAGTGATTAACAGGATATGGGAGGGAGGGGGGATGAACGCGACAGTGAAAGAGAGTGTGAGAATCCGAATAATTGTTGTCAGATGGGAGAAGCGATGGAAGAAAGAGAAGTTGAGATGATGAGGAGAGGAGATGAATAAATACGACAAGGGAAGAAAACTACAACACGGTTGGTACGCCTCGGCGTCGGCGTCGCCGAGGCGATGAGATGACGATGACCGTTCAAGACCAACCACGACAACAAACGAGACCCTGAGGACACGAAAACGAGAAATGGAAACGCTATGATATAGGAAATCACCACTCACGACGACCCAGGTAGGTACGAAGGCCCTTGTCGTACCTACCAATCTTCCAGGAAGACTACGTGGTTCCAAGAGGGCACTCCAACATACACGAATGAGGAAACCATCCGAGGCGTGCCAACCGTCTCGTAATTTTCTTTCCTTGTCGTATTTATTCCTCTCGTCTCCTCATCATCTCAACTTCTCTTTCTTCCATCGCTTCTCCCATCTGACAACGATTGTTCCGATTCTCACACTCTCTTTCACTGTCGCGTTCATCCACCCTCCCATTCATTGTTAATCACTTGGGTAAGTCAAACATCCATCCATCCATTATCACCCTGGTGCCTCGCGGCCGCACTCTCTGACTATGACGGCCCTCATGGCACTTCGCTTCGGGATGGAGTTGGAACAACTTGAGCAATATGACCGAAACCTGCGGGCCATTGTGCAAAGTGCCAACAGACAAGAAATGAAAGGTTGCAACTGCGGTCTGCTTTTGTCTATTTCCAATTCTCTAGGTGACTCAGTGCGTCAAAGGAAAGCTATACAGGACGCATCCCCTTTGTACATAGTTTTCCTCTTCATTCAACGATTCACCTCCTTTCTGTCCTCTACTACGAACCTCCCTATCCTGAGTACATATCTCCTTATCCTTAGTCTCTTGGCTCCGGATCTTGGCACCATCATGTCAATTGTTATTGCAGTGTACTTGGCCAGTTGACTAGATGAGCAGGTTCAGTATTTTGTCAATTGAACGGTACGTAGGGAAAATGGCCAGCTGGAAAAAAGGGTTCCAGGGAAACGGAACCAGGCGCATCCAAAGCTACTAGATTTACATGACTTTTTTCTGGAAGGTCGAAATGATATCTTTCCCTGCAAAAGACGTCGAGCCAACAATAGATGACCCCGGAATCGACAAAAGCGGGTCCGGATAAAGTCATCGGCCGAGATGCGAACCGACGTCAAAATACATAGGACCCTACGAAGCTGCACCTGGCGCTAACTAAACTGCCTTAGTTACTAGATATTTCTCAATTCCCACCTCTCTTCTCCCCTGAATGAAACTGGACGTCGCTCCTCGGCATCGTCCTCAGCGTCGGCATGAGGAGGTTTTGCCCTCCGTTTTCCTGTTGGATTTCTCGCCACTAGTTTTACTGGCCCCAATAAAGTAACGGAATGAGAGAAGCAAGTTTAACCCTCCCAGGTATCCGGCCATTGCTGCCACTCTTCCTCCATACTGGCAGGTGTGGGGTGTTGGTGCGGCGTTGTTGGATACCGCTCCATGAGCTCTGGCATTGCCGAGCCATTGGCACCAGAGGTTTCTGAGAGGGGCTGAACCTCTGTAGGGTATCGCTGCGCCCCCGGATACCAGGCATCCGGTGATGCACCATGGTGACGGTCAAAAGCCGATCCATGAACATGATCCGAAGAGCCCATTCCAACATCCATGTCCTGGGGAGTCGGGGTCATGCACTGAATCATATTTCCTCCCATAGCAGCAGCAAGCATCCTCTTCAGGTCTCGGACTTCCTTGACTAACTCTCTCAGCACGCGGATTTCCAAGGTCTCGTGGGTACCCTCCACGTCGAAAGAAGATGTGCCGGTATAGCCACCGGCACGGGGTGGAGACATATAAGACGAGGACCTCTTAACTGCGCCTGCTGTCTTCGGAGTTGGCAGAGAGAGCGGGAGGACGGGAGGGGCCTGAGTCCATGGCTTCCCGAGACGACGGGCCTTCCGTCTCTCGGAATCAAGCCACTCCTTAAAAGAATCGGCAGCCATCGGGTACCTGTAGCTCGGGATCCTTTCACCATTTAGAATGAGCTTCCATTGGGGGAGAACACGATCAAGCACATCATCAGACAGAAAGCGGTCTCCTTGAGCATTGGTGGCTAAGGCAATGCGCCAGTAAGGAGGTCGGACTGTCCAAGCAACGACGCCAGTAATGTGGAAGACATCGCGGTTTTTCTTCATCTCATCTTTATCGCCGCTTCGCATCATTTCCCGCAGCTTGCGGTCGGAAAGTCCAAGTTGATTTGAGCTCACAGTGGGATTCTCAACGTTTCCAGCCATTGTGTGGTGCTTACAGCCAGCGGGTTACTATGAGGAACGTCATAGTCAGAAAGTTCTACCACAAGGCACCGGGGCGATGGTGAAAGGATGGATGCTTCGACTTACCTGGGCGATTGACAGATGAAAGAGACGCGACGGGCGTAAAAGTCAGAGTGAGAATAGTTGTCCCGAAGGAGGTATGATCAAGTGGAAAGTGTCTGTGTACGAAAGTGCTGCTGGCTGGTGAAATGTTGCTGGGAACAATACGTTAGAGCTGCGAAGCAGGAACAGATAAGAAAGCAAAGTATGAGAAGGGGGGTAGAGATGGAAGAAAAGGAAGTTTGAGGAGATGAGTAGGGAGGATGAATAAACACGACAAGGGAAAAAAAGACAACAAAATCGTCACGTCCTTGCCTCGTGGAGGCGATGAGACGACGATGACCGTACACAAGCAAACACGACAACAAATATAGTGCACGAGAGTCTCAAGACACGAAAAAGAGAAACGGGGATGCTATGATATAGAAAATCACCACTCACGAAGATACAGGTCGATACTAAAGCCCTTTTCGGCACGTTTTGGGTGTATGGGTCGAAGAAGCGTAGGGACGGGAAATAGTCAAAGACAAGCAAAAGACGAGAAGTGAGGATCGTAATCGAGGTGAGAGTCAGAGACAAACAAGTTATTTGATATTGACGGCAACTGCCTTGTGAATTACTCGACGGCTATCAGAACAGGTGATCAACCAAACCTCGATTCAGGAAGATTATATGATTTCAACATAGAGGCCTTGGACCTACACGAATGAAGAACCACTTACTTTTGCCTAATTATGCCTTCGTGCCCTTTCTGTTCGAGCGCGGTATACATTCTATTTAACAAATGGACTAGTTAGTTAGCTATACGAGAAGTAAAAAGGACGATTGGAGAAGTGGTATGTGTACGCTTTCCGCAGGAGATGAGAGCTATCCATTTGTACGAATGAACACAGAAGGGTGAAACCGATCTGATATTGGGCATAAAACCTGAATTTTTGAAACCCAGCACCCTGATTGATACGCACGAATCGGCATAGGTAGAGCTTATTGAAGATAGTGGGAGGAGAGTGGTCTGCACTTGTTGGATGCCTTGGTGCCTGAAGCATCCAATTTGGATAGAAGTTAGAACCCAGCTAGTTCGCCTGCTCTCTCTCACTTTATTTCTTCCTTCTCTTCGGCCATATGAATACATACAGACTTTCTCCATCTTTTCCCGTCTGTATTGCATTCATATTAGCACTTTTACAATCCCATGGGAGAGTCCCTCCGACTCCCATTCAGGAACCCGACATTTGGCGGGCCGCGGGCTTAGATGCTTTTCTTTTACTTCAGCTCGGCACCTTGTGCCACCTTCCATCAGTCTGTCACCTCCCTTAGATGTCAGTTGAGTCAACAACATGTCAACATCTGATATTCTTGCCGTGAAACTCGCCGCAATTGAAACTGAACTAGAGCACATGCGATGTGTCCGAGACGGCCTCAACGAGGCAAGGCAGACTGGAAAGATCTCTCAGGACGCCTTCCAGAGAGAAATTAACCCCGTCTTGAAGACCTTCCGCTCGTCTTCGACAACAGTTCAAGTCCTCAAGACACAACGCTCGTTGATTGTCGAAGACATCGATGAGGCAGTTTCAGCGAAACGGCAGAGGATTGAAGGACCGATGGACCAAAGCCTGCTCGAGAACGCCTACCGCGATGCCATAATCTCCCGTGTGCTGGGTGCAAGTGCGAAGCAGAAGGGGACAAAGTTTGACCAAACCGCCTTCAAGAAAGAGGTTTATGCTTATTACGGTGTCAATGAGCATTGCCGCCCTGGCTTTGGGTGGTGTCACGTCTTGGGCACTGTGCTCCCCCAAAAGAACATCAAAGTTGCCCATCTTGTACCCAAGTCTATGACATCCAAGGAAGTTGCCCACCTATTCGGAGTCAGCGATGGAGTTCTTGGTGACCCCCGCAATGGTAAGAATGTTCCCTCTGTGGCCAAGTAAATGACTGACTCGTACAAATTAGGTATCACACTGGCAGACAACATTGAGCTACTCTTCAGCCAAGGTGCCATCGCGATTGTACCTATGCCCGGCCCAATGGCAAGTCCAACTCAATGGAGGTGTGTTGTCTTGGACGAATCAAAGAAGGAGAACATCATCGGTACCTTGGGTGGATCCTATATGAAACTGAAGGTCAGTATTGTAAACGCTAGAGCCGAGTATTATATTGATGATATGATAGGAGATTGACAACAAGCCATTGACATTCGTTTCCGACCACCGTCCTCGCCAACGGTATCTGTACTTCTGTTTCATTATTGCGTACCTGAACGCAAAGAGCCGAGGAGCCAGTGACGCCGTTGCGAAAAAGGTTGAAGCCACGCATTTCTGGCCCTCCGCCGGCGAGTACCTTAATCGGTCAACGCTGGTTACCTTAGCTCGTTGTGTCTCAGGATCGGAACTCCCTGAATCCCTTGTCCAAGACAAGACGTTCGACTCAGGTGATACTTCCACTCGTGACGCTGATGCTGGAACTGTGCTTGGAGCTGATGTCCTTGACGCAGTTCTTGCCATGAGGAACCTCTAAATCATTGCTATGCTGCAGCTCTGGAGGACAAGCGACGGATGAGTCAAATTTACTTTTTTCTTTTCTTTATTTTTTACCTTCGCTTTTGCTGTTGTTCAGCAGTGACTATGATTATTGTATTCTTGTTTCTCTATTAATGGATGTTTTCACTCCCTGATTGTGCATGTTAGCCAGTCTCCTGCCTGGATAGTTCTTTTCTCCGCGAGAATTCGCCAGTTGGCTCCGATCGTTGTAAATTGTAATGTGACTTCGGCTTTTTCATAGCACTTTCCAGCAACTTGTGACATAAATAGGCCTGAATACGAACCTAAGAAAGAGACAACTGGTCAATGGATATCAAAACGCTCGTTGTTGATCCTGGTTGGATATGGGTCATCTTGCCGGTTGCCGGCGGGGATTTTGCCAGTTGCCTAAATGACGCCAGTTGGCTAAATGACGCCAGTTGACTCAATGACGCCAGTTGACTCAATGACGCCAGTTGACCAGATGACGCCAGTTGACTAGATGAGCAGGTTCGATCTTTTGCCATTTAAACAATACGCAGACAATATGGCCAGCTGAAAAAAAGGGTTCCAAGCAAACATAACAAGGTGCATTCAAAGCTGTTAAATTTACATGACTTTTTTCCGAGGACTTGAAATCATATTCTTCCCTGCCAAAGATGTCGAGCCGACAATGAATGACCCCGGAGTCGATCAAAGTGGGTCCGGATAAAATAAAGTAGATAACTAGCAGATATCCAAGGGATGTTATAGTCGACCCAGTCACTTTGGAAAAGTATTCAAATTCTAAGAAGAGAAAACACGGAGAACCCTCACCCCCGTTTCCATCCGGCGCAATATAGACAGGCGGCGAGTACAGGCACAAACTCTCGGGCATTTGGTGAGGTCAAATGCTCAATGTACAGGAGTAGTAGAACAAGATGAACAGGAGGACTATCCAGGCAAGTCAATACTTGGGAAACGTCATGGCCAAATCGCCGAACACCGAACAAGCATCTAGCATTGGACAGAGAGACTTCGCCGTGGTATTTTCAAATTTAGAAACGAGCACATGTAATTGAGTGCGGACTGTTATGCGAATGCATGCGGATTCTTGAAAAGGTGGCAAGACCAGTGTTTAACTTGGTCCTATTAGCCAGATCTTGAGACCCAGAGCGAGAGGGCAAATTGGATCCATGCTGAATTGAGTACGGAGGTGATCCCAATTCAGGACCTGGCGAGGGTCATGCATGGCAGATGGACGTCACTTTCATCCTTCAAGTGACCGTTGAGCTCCAGAGGGCAGAGTGGGTTAATGGAAGTGGGTTGGTTAGCCCTGGAGCAGAATTCGAAGACCTAGCCAAGATGGCGAGGATTCATGGTTCAGGCCATGGATGATATTGGCAGAGGTAACATCCTCGCCAAGTTGCCATAGAGAGAAGTTGTGGACCCGCTGGTAAGGTGCGGAGTTTATGAAGCTTTCCAATACCATTCGAACTGGCTGATAGTGGCCTCTGGTCTGGAGCCTGAAGGTAGGACGTTGGCCGACACCATGTGCAAGGCTTGTTCTTTTTGTATATTTTCTCTTTTGTATCTTCCTTTTTCCTTTCTTTTGGGATTGTTTTCTTTTTTCTTTTGTTTTTTTTTCTTTTTTTCTTTTGTTTTTTGTTTTGTTTTGCTGTGGTGATGGGAAAGTTGAACCCTGGGAGAAAGCCAGACGCAAGTCGAGGCTCCGCTCGGAGCCGAAGTTCAAGGTCAATGAAAAAAGAGCACCCAGTGAACTCAATGGCTATCTCCTCTCCAGGGCACCAGGAGTATGTACGTAGCTGGATATGTGTACGGAGTACTCCGTATGGGGATCGTCTTCTTCCCTCGGAAAGTGGAGTGGGTCACCCCAGCTGCTGCGCCGCTTGGGATATGATTGACGGACGTGGGATGTGGACCTGGACAGTCAGCCTGCTGACTGTGCAAGTATCCACCTGAGAATGGCCCGGGCCTCCTTGGCGTCGGCCGGTCCACGACTTGTGTGATTCGTGGATCCCAACATCATCTGAAGGCCAGTTGCTTGTTTGGACTTCGCAGGCGGAAATGGTCAAACGGAGGCCCGAGGCCGATCCCATGCCTGTTGGGTGCCTGTTCAAGCAGAAATGAAGGCCGTCGTGGAGGCACTCGGTGGGCCGTGGGTGGTCTCGTTTGAGTCGTTTCCGAGAGATGGTGCTGCTGTGTGCGAGCACAGAATAGCCATGGCATTGGTCTTTCTGTTGTTTTCATTTGTATTTTGTAGTTTGTATTTTCTTTTTTTTTTTTTTTTTTTTTTTTTTTGTATCTTAAGGGCCTGGAGCGATGTTGTCTGCGAGCTGATATTGAAAGGTGATGTCGCAGGACGGTGTACACACTCAGAGACGGCGGATATCCGACCTGATGATATCCACGCACTCAGCAGCCCGAACATGCCCACCCGACGCCCAAGCGATGACACACGAAGCTCCTGGAAACTGGAAACATGATATGATTTCCAAGAACCAGTGTGACACCACCGAGCGCCGATTGGGCATAAACAGGCCGCCAAACACGCGGACACCACCAGGTCCTCATTCCGCCGTCTCCAAGTGTATACTGCAGTATACCGGCCCCTGGGATATCATAATATGTTCCCAGTACCCCGGGGAGGGTATGTTGTCGCTGGGCAGCGAAGCTGACATGGAAGCCATTGACTAATGTCAACCTCTAGGGGATCATAAAATGTTCCCAGTCCCCCAGAGGCTGACATGTGGGCTCCCAGCAAACAGGCTTGATGCGCGATACGCTGGACTTGCAGGAGGCGTGGCATTGAGATTCGGGGGCCTGACGCCGAAGCGTATGCCCATCTTTTGTGTCCAGCCCTCAGGAGATCATAGATGAACGATTGAAAGTCTCCGAGGGGCCTGCCTGTCTGCGTCCGCGTGTTCCAGCGCGGCTCCAAATTGGCCTTCTTTTTTTTCTTTCCTTTTTTACATTCTGTTTTTTTTTGGGGGGTTTTGTGTTTTCTTTTTTTTTTTTTTTTTTGTTTTTATGTTTTTCTGGGGCCGAGGGGGCCCTATGGTGACCCCAGACGGGACCCCAATGGAATCACCAGTGGTGATAGGGGAGGCCGTCGAGACGCCATAAGAAGTTGGCCAGCTCCCAGGGGTCATCGCGGGATGACCGCCAGGTGGTCCCCCAGGAGCTGGTAGAGCATGATGCATCCCGGCGACCTGCCCTGATGAAATCCCCAGTGTTGGTGAGGCAGGCCGCCGAGAAGTCAGAAGAAGTTGGCCAGCTCCCGGGGGGATGGCGTTGGTGGACCGCCAGGTGGTCCCCCAGGAGCTGGTAGAGCATGGTGCATCCCGGCGACCTGCCCTGGTGGAATCCCCAGTGTTGGTGGGGCAGGCCGCCGAGAAGCCGGAAGAAGTTGACCAGCTCCCGGGGGATGGTGTTGGTGGACCGTGGTGGTCCCCCGGGAGCTGGTGAGTTGTCGGTTGATCCTTGAGATTGGCCGCTCCCGAGGCCGGAACCCAATGGTCCCCAGGAGCGACAAGTCCTCGTTGGATGGTAAAGGCGCTCGGCGGGTGCCGCGTGAGATGCCTCCAGATGTGGGAGTAGCACGAAGTTGTTGAGGCAGGCTGCGGAGCTCCCTTTACTTTCGCCACCAGAGGGCTCAGACAAGAATCGAACAAGAATCGAACAAGAATCATACAATCACCACCCCGATTGAGAGGCGCACAAGGTGTATATCGACAACTGAAAAAAGTAATTATATAACACCCCGAAGGGTGCCAATGACAGAAGTACTCAAAACATGGAAAGGTGGTGTCCCGGTGTCTTTGGTAACAGACACTTCTGAGCACAGGTGAAGCGGCAACCATCGGGCTTGCCAGCTTCCTGCCTTGACGGGTTGAATGGTCATCAAGGGGCGGCCCATTCGTCCCTCCCCTTGGCCATGGACATGCAGATGCAGTGGCAACCATCGGACTTGCCAGCTTGCTGCGTTGTCGGGTTTTGTAAAAACTAATTCATCAAGAGGCGGCCCATTCGTCCCTCCTCTTGACTACTCGCAATCACCTGCCTTCAACCGAACAAGGTTCGATCTCCAGCAAAGCAACGCAAGAAGACATAGATCAGGCGCCCTAGTAATTGAACGCCGCCATGCTCCTCACGAAGCTCCGACAGGAACTGTCCCGGTCCCTCCATCACGTACCGCAGATGTCCAAGATACTTGGCCCACATAGGGAATGAGCACAAGACAAGGATCATCAAGGCGCAGACGGTGAAGGCCAACCGGCGGGTTCCTGCCCACAGTCTCCTCAGCAAAGCCGATCCCTCCTGCATGGCAGCCTCAGACGCAGTGGCAGTGGGTTGGGTGCGGGTATGGTCTCCTGGCTTTTGACCAGAAGCCGCCTCTCGGCCACCCGATGAATCCCGTTGCTCTCCTGCAGCCTGTTTATTGCTGTCCATTGCCGGGCTATCGGCATTCTCAACCGTTTCGGTGCCATTCGAAACCCCCGCACGGGCTGTCTCTGTTGCCGAAGCGTCTTGGAGACTGGCTACCTGGGAAGAGATGGAGACTCGGGAGGTTGCTGTGACCTGCAACCACCTAAGAAATGACATGAGCGCCGCGTCTGCCCGTCTACGCTCTTCATGCTGAGCCAACAACACCTCGAGATGCGAACGAGTAGCAGTCCGCAAGCTCCCGTGTGTTGGCTTGTCAACAATCAGCCAAGTCGAATCTGATTCCTTCCGAGCCGGCCTGGAGGCGGCCAGCTTTTTCGGAACTTCCTCAGTCAACATTGGCGACGTCGACTTTGATCGGGTGGGGACCAGCTCTGGAGCAGCTGGCGCACTCACGACCTCATCGAGCATGTCGAAGACATAAGATCCGGGCATTATCGGCATTGGAGAATCCCGACCGGACTCAGAAGGGGCCTGGCTTTCGAGAGCGGACCACCATTCTTCGTCAGACCAAGAAGAGTCATTGTCCTCCGATGGCGAAGGCTCCAAGGCAGCGGGGTCCTGCTGAGAAACTGCAGGCCCACTTACAACTGCCTCGGTGGCGACCTTCTCAGTGCCATCCATAGCAACCTGAGTCGGCTGGGTTACCGGACTCGTGACTGCTTGGGTCGAAGGTTCCGGGGTAGCTGGGACCCGCTGCAGGACAGCAGGCCCACTCACAACTACCTCGGTGGCGACCTTCTTTACTCCCAAAACAGTTCGAGCCGGCATGCGACCAGCGGGCTCACTCACGGTTGCCTGGATTGGCACTTCCATCGGACCAGTCGCGAAGCGCACTTGGCGAGGTTTGGCTGCTAGAGCTGGCTGCGGAACAGCTGGCACACTCATAGCTGCCTCGAGAGGGACCTGGTCGGAGGTCTCCGGAGCGCTGGGAGTTGGCTGCAGAACAGCGGATTGACTCCCAACCTCCGGAGTTGACGCCTCCTTGGTCTGGATGCTCTCGATGTGCACTTCTGGGACTGGTGACGCTGGGGCTGGCATACGGACGGACTGGACAGGCTGGTCTCGGACTGACTCATCCTGAGCAAGCAACAGAGAATCGGCCTTGCGGACCGTTTCTTCTGCGACTTGCGCGGTGGGAGGGGTTGGCTGGGACTTGTCAATCCGAGCAAGCAGCTCAGAGCCGGCCTTGACGACCATGTCTCTGGTGACGCGCTGCTTGCGCTCTGTCCACTCGGTCCATTCCGCGGGCCCCATGCGCTTTTCTCCTTGTGGATGGGCGGGCCAAGGGTATTCGTACTCCACGGCATTCTGTGTCGGCTGCGATACAGCTGGCGCACACAGAACTGCCTGTGGTGCCTGTGGATATTGTTGAACGATGACCGATTCGTGAATCGGCGTCCACAGCGTCTTGAGGTACTTCTTGGCCCCGTCCAATTCCATGTCTCCTTCAGGCGGAGACAAATCTTCCCCGGACTGTGACCCATCCTGGGGTTAACTCAACTCCGCCATCTGGTGGTCGGCGGGATCCAACATCATGTCATCTTCCTCCACTTGCTGAGGAACTGTCGGGGTGATTATTAGTAACTCCTGAAGCACGGCAGAGGTGGGCTCGACACCGTCCATGGATGAGCCTGCCTCCAATGACTCCTGAATGGCGGTAACTGGTGCGGGGATCGTGGCACCGTCAGAGTCATTGTTGGGCCTTGTCAGCTCAACCTGGATCGTGGCCTCGACACCCTCCACGGATGAGCCTGCCTCCAATGACTCCTGAATGGCAGTGACAGGTGCGGGGATCAGGGCACCGTCGGAGTCATTGTTGGGCGTTGTCAGCTCAACCTGGGTTGTGGTCTCCACTTTCTCCATAGATGAGCCGGCCTCCAATGACTCCTCACTGGCGGTAACTGGTGCGGGGATCGGGGCACCATTGGAGTCATTGTCGGCCTTTGTCGGCTCACCCTGGGTCGTAGCCTCGTTGGCTTCATTCCCACCTGCGCTAGGCTCTTCACCGCTGTCCTGCCCAGCCTGCGGCTGACTGGGTGGGGGTGGACGAGCGGTGCGGCCAGCGGCTTTGGTAGGTGCCAACGAGCATGTCTTGACCTCTCTTGCTTGCTTCAGTCGTTTGATAGGTTGCGAACCTCGTGGAGTCGATCGGGTCGTAACCTTCGCGGGTGGCATCCCAGGCTGTGCCTGCTTCTGCCTGCCCGTGAGGAGGGCCTTGCCAAGCAACTCGCTCTCCTTTGTCAGGAGCTCGATGACGTTGTTGCGTCCGTTGACATGGCGCCCACGAAGGTTCTTGTCACCGACCTCTTCCACGAGGTCCGACAGCGCCGTCCAAGCCTCCACGTCCCTCCCGTACTCGCCATGCCACTGGAAGAGCGCAGTTGTGTTGCCCTCGGCTTCCTTCAAAGTCCTCTTGGCTTCCCTATAGCGGGCCTCGAGGAAATCGAAGTTGACGGAGAGTTTTGCGACCTCCTGGGGATCTTGGTAGCGGGCAGACTTTCGGGGAACGACGTAGTGGATCCTCGGCTCCGAGGCCGACTCCTTTCGCTTGGAGCCAGCCTTCTTGATCTTTTTTCCAGCAATTGTCTTTTTGGCACCAGCCAGCTTGTTGTCGAGCGCGCTGGTCTCACGCTGTGGTTGCTGAAGCTGCTGGCTGGCGGGGACAATGCTGATGGGGACTGCCTCAGAGGGGCCAGTCTCAGATCGCCGAAGTTGGACGATGCGCTCGTTTCGGATGTTGGAGGATCCGAAAGAAGGAGATTGGGCTGTGGCGGGGCCCATAAGAGAAGAAGGAGGTTGGGCTGTGACGGGGCCCACCAGGGGGGTGATCCCGTGCGGAGGACCCTGGTTGTCGGTGGTAGAGGATGGGGTAGAGAGGGAATCACGACCGCTTTGACGCGGAGCGGTCCCCAAAGTGGCGAACGGGGACGGGCCACAGAGGCGCTTCTTAGGCGCGGGCTCTGTGGTGTCCACAGTCGCAGCAGAGGCAGTCTTTGGGGTGACCCCTTCGGAAGGGCCACCAAGACGCTTCTGCTCCTCAGGGCGTGCGGAGGTGCTCAGATGTGTCGCCGAGGAAACTGGCGGCAGCATCTGGAAGGGAATGACACCGTTCCGACGCGGACGTCCCTGAGGTGGGGCGGGGTGGTCCAGAGGCGCTGCGAGGGAAACAGACGGCGCCATCTGGAAAGGAATCACCCCGTTGCGGCGCGGGGCTCCCTGGGGGAGGGTCGGTCCCTCTCTCTTCTCCATTGTGCTAAG
The DNA here is from genome assembly GCA_028827535.1 of Penicillium sp. DV-2018c. Taxonomy (NCBI): domain Eukaryota; kingdom Fungi; phylum Ascomycota; class Eurotiomycetes; order Eurotiales; family Aspergillaceae; genus Penicillium; species Penicillium sp. DV-2018c. Next base: position 2,343,201 of record JAQJAA010000001.1, read on the forward strand.
AGGTTGTCAGATAAGAAGCCATGAAGGATGGATGAAAGGGCGGATGGATGGATCTGTGGGTGATGTGTGGATGGGTCTAAATGAGTGTGTGGATGGATAGATGTTATGACCAAACAGGTTTCGCAAAGATTATCGAGGATAATGGAAAAGACGCGTCAAGGCACATGCAGGGAGCAGACCACATCGAGGTATTAACAGCTGATTTGACTTACGAGGACTGTGCCTTTGGGGCGTTGGAGGAGACTTTTGTGTTGGTGTTCATTGTGATGAAAGATAATGAGGCATAAGTTAGAAATAATGGAGTGGAAGAGAAGAAAGAAACATTCGCAGAGAAAGAAGGTCTTATTTATACTCCTGGACAACCACAGGATCAATGATGCCTCTGTGTTTGATTGGTCGATCTCAGGGTGCTCTGATCGACGATTTAGGAAAGAACCAGTTCTTTGTTCTCGACTGAAACCACAATCATTTTGTCAATAGCAAACAACAAATCGAGCACAGTGTCTCAGGCAATCAACTCGTCAATAGAACAAAGCAATTTCAGGGACGCACTTTCCCCAAGGTGATCCTGCTCCAATGATCATTACAGAGATTTATCGACAACCAACGCTGCTTCCGATTTGGGCTTTTGGTTTAATTTCTGGTTTACTTTTCTTTGCTAGGTAAAGAATTCCAGCTTTCAGCAGTTGCCGCGTAAAGATGTCTGATCAAGCTCTCTATATGCATGATGTCTGATGTTAGCTCTAGCTATACCTCCATCTACTTCTTCTGATATGCTAGGTAGCTTCCACATATATTCAAGATTTACTCCATGTACATTTGCGGATTCGATCTTCATTGTGAATGCCTGCATATGCATGTCGTGAATAAGGTTACGGTCCGTGCCGCGTGGGTCCCCGCCATGTGACATCGGGTGGCTTTACCAGGGGTCCGTGCACTTTAGGTTGCCGAAAACTTCCTTCCTACATCCATTCGGGTAGATAGGTCCACATAATCCATTAACTAGTACAGACTAACAGGCAACTATACTTCACAAGTACTTAGATGTAAATGGAATCTACCTGCAGGGTGCCACGGCACCAGCGGACTGCGCAGTGCGCTTGTACAGTCCCCCTACCAGCCCAGGGCCCAGATCACGTACGGGCGACGATACCCGCCAGCCGTTGACAGAAAGCTGATTGGTTAATTTTGCCTGGCAGAAAGCTAGTCATCCTGCCTTGAGCCCTAAATAGTAGAGGGGCCGCGAGGGCCAAGCCATACCATATCATATCAGCACACAGTACTAACTAGATCTTCTATTTCTACTAGGCCTCACTACCTACAGTAGTAGACCATATGCACCCTGTATCTCATCCGAGGAGGTAGTTATCTTATATTATTATGTCGTGTACTGTCCGGTCCAGAACGCAGGTCAACCACATGTGCTTGAACCTCGCGACTAGGTGGACCCACCCCATCCAGCTCAGGCCCGGTGCTCGGTAAAATATGCAGGACGCAGGTCAACCACCGGTGGTTGACCCTCGCGACTCGGTGGACCCACCGGGCCTGCCGAGCTCAGTCGGCGGTGCTCGGTAAAATATGTGCGTGACCCATGGTAACGGCTGGTTTCCTGACAGTAAAATGTTTTCATCCAGGAATCCCCCTTCTCTACAATCCCTACATGATACAAATATCCTCTCATCAGTTGAGCAATTAGGCTTGTCAGACCAAGATCAAATCTTATTCGAGGCTTCCATCTTCATCGGGTGCACATACGCCTCGGCCTCCACGTCGTCCCCAGACAAGCACTTCATCTCCACCTCGAGCTATATCTAGATCATCGAGCCGCGCAGCACCTCGATCACGATCTTGGGCAGGATCTCGCTCGGGCCCACGCTCAACGTCAGCTTCCCCTTCGCTATCACCTAGTATGAGGTTGGTGCCTAGGAACTATTTGTTAACCATTAAATCACTGATATTCGATAGTTCGGCCCCAGTCTCCCAGTTACAGCCGAGTGATCTTCGACTCATCGCGGCAATCAATCATCTGCAGCAAGGACAGCAGAGAGATCATGTCGCTGGTCCTCAAAACTTTCTACTAGAAAGGGCGAATATTCGAATTCGCGAAGCTGAGGCGGAGAGGATGGAAATGGAGCTCCGGTATGACAAGCGGAAGAGGGAGCTTCAGCTCCAGGATGAAGAGGAGGAAAGGGAGCTTCAAAAGCAGGATAAGAAGAGGAGGAGGGAGCATCAGCTCCAGGATGAACAGGAGGAAAGGGGGCTTCGGAAACAGAAAGCAGCTATACAGAAGTTGCAACACGAACTCACCTTGCGGAAGCTTCAGGACGAACTTGCATCCCTTCCGAATTAGCTTCTGACTATTTCTATAATGCACCCGTTTTAAACTGCTTATTCTTCTTCTATAGTAATATTCAACACTCCAGCAGGTGAGAAGCAAACAGCCGGTGCAGCGTCAGTAGCCGTGGAAAACATCTGGCATTCAGATACGTTCATCCAGTCTGGTTCCAGTCTAGATCCTACCAAATGCGTGCTGCATGCCGGATGTTGTGCACATCTGGCTCCACCGCGCACCATTCAGCCACTGGGGAAGTCCTCTGCGCTGAAGGCTATGGGGAGGTTGTTATTGATCTTGCAGAATTCGATCGTGATCAATCACCAACTGATCATGACGCGTACAGCTGAGGGCAGTTGATGCTCATATGTGGAGGCTGTGAGGCGCCGGATGGACGAAATTGTGGGTTTGCTTCCGGGGACTCGCGGTGTTCGCCGACGATGAGATGTGTAGTCCGGGTCGAAGATAAACAGTGCCCTCGCACTCATACTAACAATATTGTATCTCGAAAACACACATCAAGTCTCGGCTCCGTTATCTGCAACACGCGACCCGGCCTGCAGCGACCGATCTACAGAAGACTAGATGGCGGTACGATCTTGATTTATGGCCTACAACACGAATGGTAGAAAGCGGGAGTACACAATGCGAGTTTTTGGACTGCATCTGAAGAGCGTGCAGCAAAGAAACATTTGATTATAACGCGAGTATTCTTTTCTCCAGTGTGGCATACAGTAGTACACCTATGCAGGGTGTTTCAGGAAAGCGCACTGTTAGGCAAGACGAGTTTGTTGAAATTCGCCGATATGGTCCATATCTCATCGCTGAGAAGGAGGACGTCCGGTATTTTGCCAAGCTGGCCCTGGCCATGGCTCTCCGTGCAAGTGAAGAGGAGGGGCCTGGAGGGCGAAGGGATCTAATATTCACAGGGCATGTGGGCATATAGACTCCGTGCCTAGGGAGTTAGGAGCCTAAAATAAATTATTTTCGGATACTCGATATACTCGGAAAAAGTGCCCACCCCTAATTGATGCCCTGTGAAAATAAGATCCTTTCGCCATCCTCTTCACTTGCACGGAGAGCCATGGCCAGGGCCAGCTTGGCAAAATACCGGACGTCCTCCTCCTCAGCGATGAAATATGGACCATATCGGCGAATTTCAACAAACTCGTCTTGCCTAACAGTGCGCTTTCCTTAAGGACCCTGCATATACTGGCTATACCCGTCCTTGTGGGAGGCGTTGAGCAGGTACATCTCAGCTCCAGTCTGAGCAAAGAGCGTCACCCTAATAGTTCCATCAACATCGTTAAAACTCAAATACAGCGACATCAATCCATAGGCGGAGTGCTCACATGTCCTTCAAAAGCTTCTTCTTGGGATGCCCAGTCAATAGGGCTGCAACCATTTCCATGGTCTCCTGCCAAGAGACTTTCCGTTCATGGTTTTTGCGCCCTAGAGCTTTCGCTTCTAAAATTTCTTGGGCCCGAAATGTTGAGCTCGACTCTAGGAACCCGTCTACCTGGCAAGACAGGCTAAAGACATCCGATCTGGGTTTCCCGACTTCCTTGCCCATCTTGACCTTCCTGAAGTGGAAGTAGAAGAACAAACTTCTATTTTCTGATGCTGAATGTGCATGAGGCCGCCGAGACGCCATGGGAAGATTAGCCAGCTCCCGGGGGACGGGGTCGTGTGACCGTCGGTGGTCCCCCGGGAGCTGGCAGGGCATCCCGGCGACCTGCCCAGAGCAACCCCTCAGTTTTGAGGGGGGCAGGCCGCCGAGATGCCGCGAGGAATGGGCCAGCTCCCGGGTGACGGGATTTGAGGACCGTAGTTGGCCCCCCGGGGAGCTGGCGAGTCGTTGTTTGCAATGGGCCCGCCCCCGGAGGCCACGTGATGAACCCGATGGGCCCCCGGGAACGGGCAAGGTGATTGAGCTCGGCGGCCTGCCCCCTGACATGCCCCAAGGTGCGGGGGCAGCAGGTTGTTGTATTGTTTTGAAGGCAGGCCGCCGAGCTCCCCTAAGAATTGAACAATAATCGTACAATAACTAATCATACAACGAAAAAGAAAAAGAACTGATGGAGAAGAAGAGAAGGAAGAAACAATCGGGGGAAAGAAGCTCTTACTCATGATGCTCTGACCGACGAATTAGGAAAGAACCTCTTTGTTCTTTCAATAACTAGCAAACAACAAATATTACACACAATAGAACAAAGAAATCTCAGGAACGCGCCTTCCCCAAGTATGTAGATTCAATGCGTTCTAGGCATCACTCGTTCTCCAGGGTAGCTCTTCTTTTGCCCAATTATCATTACCGAATTTCCCGACATCCAAGTTTGATTTATTTCTTCTTTACTTCTCTTCGCTAAACGTAGAAGTTCCGGGCAGCTTTCAGCGGCGTCCGCATACAGCAATACTGATCTCTGTTCAAGGTCTCTATAGCATAGGATAACCTGGGCTATCCCAAGCCACTGCTTGTGAAATTAGCGCTCAGGGTTCCACTGCCAAGAAGAACTTGATATTCCGTGTGCGGAGAGTAGCTTCCAATATTCCAGGATGATGCTACATACTTTCTTGTCAAGGAGATGATATGGAAGAGGCTGCAGGGGAAGGACATATCTTAGCATAAGATCATGTAGTATACCAAGCATCCAGTTGACCAGTACATACAGCATTCGGGTATTGTTCTCATCATCGTATGCACAAACCTTTGGTTGAACTACTGCGTGGGCATACATGTCCCCGGCATAGCCATCACCTCAGCCCTTTAACCAACACCTGAGTCCTGAGTCCTCAGCCCCCACGGCCCACATACCTAGACTTGCCAGCAACTACAAGAGTTTCGATCTAAATAAGGACGGTGACAACTGCTGGTTGATAAATACGATGCGAGGATCACGCTGACGCAGTTCTGTGCTTGGAGCACGCAGATGGACGCGGCGTGCAGTAACCTGTAGCTGGAATACTATCATTACTATGTCTGCGTCGGTGGTGTTTCAACTGCTTTGTTACTTTATCAATCAGGGTCCGCCGGGCGCCAAGCGTAGCCAAGCTTCCTCGTGGAACTATAACAAGTGGAACCGGGTCCACACATACATACATCTATGATCGGCCCGTCGATCACGTCGATCCATAGTACGTCAACAATGTCTTTCTTCGTGGTCCAGAATGCAGGGGGGTAGCACAGAGCACCTGCTTCACGATACAGTCTCTCATAAGTATCCACTCCAATATACGCACTCCATCAGTCAATTCCCGACCTGCCACAATCCTCAAGCTCCCTTTAGGGACTCAGACAAGAATCGAATAATGATCGTACAATGAAAGAAAGTAAAGGTAAATCAGAACTTATAGAGAAGAAAAGAAAGAATGTTTTACTTAACTGCTGGACAACAACACGATAAATGATGCCCAGGTCGACGAATTAGGAAAGAATTGCAAACAACGAATATTACACACTCAATCAATCTATCGCCAATAAAACAAGGAGATCTCTGGGGGGTGTCTTCTCCAAGTAACTTCAACTTGTTCTACTCTGCTAACGTAGAAATTGCAGCTTCGGCAGCTGCCGCGAAGACGGAACAGACCCACCATTCTATGATGCCCGCTGTTGATCCGTACAAATAATGCTCATATCCTACACTACGCCAGAACAACATAAGCAAGTTCAAATATTCTCCTGAGCATCCAGCCATTGCTGCCGCTCTTCCTCGTACACACTGGCAGGTGTGAGGTGTTGGAGCGGCTGTGTTCGATACTGCTTCATAAGCTCTGGCATCGCCGAGCCATCGGCGCCAGAGGTTTCTGAATGTGGCTGGATCTCTGTAGTGTGTCCCTGCGCTTCCGGATAGAATGCCCACTGCGGTGCCCCGTAGTGACCTTGGAAAGGAGGTCCATAAACCTGCTCCACAGAGACCATCGCAGCATGCGCGTGCTGGGGAGCTGAGGTCATGGGCTGAACCGTATTTCTTTGAATGGCCCCAGCAACCAGCTTGTTGATGTCTCTAACATCTCTGAGCAACTCCTTTAGCAAACGTGTCTCCTCGGCCTCGGGGGATTCGTCCAGGTCAAAAGGAGAGGCGCTGGCGTAGCCACTGGCCTGGAGAGGAAACACAAAAGTCGATGATATTTCACCAGAGGCTGGTGTCTTTGGGCCTGGCATAGGGGACGGAAGGGCGGGAGATAGTTGAGGCCATGGCTTTCCGAGGCGACGGGCCTTCTGTCGCTCGGAATCGAGCCACACCCTGAAATATTTGGCGGCCATCGGGTACCTTCGGTTAGTGATATTTTTCCCCTCTAGGATGAGCCTCCACTTTGGGAGAACACGATCAAGGTCATCATCGGACAGAAAACGGTTTCCATTGGCATCAGTGGCCAATGCAACGTGCCAATAAGGCGCACGGACGGTCCAGACAGAGGTGCCAGTGATGTAGAACACCTCTCGGTGTTCTTTCATCTCCGCTATGTCCCCGTTTCTCATCACCTGCCGCAGCTTTCGGTCAAACTGCTCATGATGTTGGGCGTCCATCGTGATCTTCTCAATGCTCTAGGAAGCAAAGTACTATTAGGGACGTCCTTGTCAGAGTCAGCTGCTACGAGACACGGGGGCGGTAATGTATAGATGGATGGACGGATGCGCGACTTACTTAATTTGTTGACAATGAGAAGATAAATAAAAGGCGGCGATCAGAGAAAGTATGACTTGAAATAGTCGTCGTGGAGGAGATATGAAGGTGACTGGATATGGAAATGCAACTGGCTGGTCAAAAGGCTGGAAACAACACGTTAGAGCCCTAGAGAAGAAACAGATAAGGAAACGAGCAGGGAGAAGGGAAAAGAGATGGACGAAAGGAGGAGGTTGACAGGATAAATCATGAGGAGAGAGGAATGGACGCGAAAAGGGAAGAAAAAACACCAATTGTCACGTCCCTGCCTCGCTGGGGCGATGAGACGACGATGACTGTCCACGAGCAAACAAAACAACAAATGTAGTACGCGAGAGTCTCAAGACACGAAAACGAGAAATGGAAATGTTATGACATGGGAAATCACCACTTATGAAAATCAGTGACAAATGACGAGGCTTTTTGTATTGAAAAGCTTGAGTATCGATAATACCTCTTCGTAGTCAAAGACGAGAAAAAGATGGAAGAACTGAGAAGTGTATCCGAGATGAGTGTCAGGCAAATACGCGATCTGATGTCCACGACAACTGCCTTGTGTGGATGACTTGACGGTCATTGGGATAGATGGTCCAGCGAACCTCGATCCAGCGAAGACCACATGATGCCAACAGACAGCCCATCAACCTACATGAACGAATAACCATCCACTCTTGCATGGTCTTTACGTTCGAACGCCATATCCATTCTATTGGGCAAATGAACTGACTACTTATGATGTAAACAATAGCAACTGGCGAAGTGGCATCTGTCCCTTTCCGCAAAAACATGAGAATCATCCATGTCTATGAGTGAAGGGTGAGCCTGATCCGATGTTGAGCGTAAGTCAGGTACCTTGAGAACCCAGGGCCCTGATTGATATAGGAACCTATTCATATCGACGTAAGTAGAAGTTACAACTAACTGAGGATGGTGGGAGGTGTCGCATGTGTGAGACACTAACCTGAAAGTTGTTGCACGATTGTCAAGGCTGAGTGGAAGAAGGTGATAATGCTCATGAACTCGAAGTTCGAAGAAGGTTGAGCTGTTGAATGAGCCTTTTGCGTATCGAGTTATTGAGACCTTTTCTGAAAGCAGAGATCTTTGTAACTCCAGGCCAGGTTTGATCCTTGGCTTCATCAAGCAAACGCTCAATTTTAGCGATATAAACGGCAATTGATTCGGTAGTGTCCATGCTTGATCGAGAGGAGACGATCTTCGACTGCTTGGGATTTATTTGGGTCGTCGTAAACACGTCGAGGTTGATCAAGGATCGTGTTGTGATCGTGAATTCCCGTATCGCGAGCGGAGGAAAGCTGAGGAAGCACCATTGCCTGACGTAACAAATGCTACAGTCAAGAATCGGCTCGTCAAGGGAACAGAAACAAAAAGAAGATGATTCATTGGTCGCTGCCGCTGTACTACACACAGGGTGTTGAGTCTGGGGAAGAAAGAGAAAGAGAAGAACAGAAGGTAAACAATCAACAATAAATACCCTTCCTCGCGTGACGCGTCCCTGCTCTTTCCCTTCTTGGTGTTCCTTCCTCTTTCCATCTACTCGTTAGCCGTCACAACAAATATCTCTGCTTTCAAAAAAGGTCTCGGCAACGCGCTACGCAAGAGGCTCACTCAATAGCTCAACCTTCTTCGCACTTACCCGAGTTCATCAGCATCGTGCAACAACTTTCAGGTTATTCTCTCGCACATGCGAGCTCGGCAAGCGATTCGAATACTCGAAATATGGAACGCTGGCGCTAACAACGTCGGATGGGAATCGGAGCAGTCCAAGCTATGCTAGTAGTCGCCGAAGCTAACGATAGTGACGGCCACGAGACCACAATTTGAGGGGCCAGATCGTTTCTTTTATGGTGACATATGTTTGCAATTCAGATGAGAAGAGTCCATCAGGCGGATCTTAGAGATGTGTTCGGATACTCACGACGTGGCAGGCTTAAATTATGATAATCTTGTCCAAATGCTATACTTTTCTCATTTGAAACGTTCTTGGCATCGCCATGACAGGAGGACTCAGGAGAGGTCTCGTACAATGGATGGAACCTACAGGTAGCAGCCTGGCACTGATTGGTCCTCGTGATTAAGGTAACTAGGTCCGTTCCATGTGGATCTTCAATATATATTCCGACCTACTGCCCGATGGTCGACAACCTATGCCTGACTCCTCCATGAATCCTGTGCCCGATTCCACTACCTATGCAAGGCCCATGTTGCTCCCGCAGGGTTCCTCACACTGCGCATGTTAGCTAGTCGCCCCGCCTAGTTTGTTTCTCTCGGACTCTCTTCTCCTCGCGAGGATTCGCCAGTCGGCGCCAATCATATGTAGTGTCAGTTCGACTTTCCACGGCACATTCTGCTAAGTTTGCGACATAAATATGTCTTGCTACAAGCATTAGAGGGACTTAATTGGTTAATGGATATTGAAAATCTCGTTGTCGGTCCAGGTCGGATATGGGCAATCATGCCAATTACAGGGCACTTGGCCAGTTGACTAAATGAGAGGGTTGGGTATTTTGCTATTCAAACAACACGCAAGCATTATGGCTAGCTGAAACAAAACTTCCCAAGCAAACAAGACCAGGCGCATCCGGAGCTGCTAAATTTACATGACTTTTTTTTCTGGAAGTCTGAAATCATATTCTTCCCTGCAAAAGACGTTGAGTCAACAATGAATGACCCCGGACTCCGGAGTCAATAAAAGTGGGTCCGGATAAAGTCATAAGCCGAGATCCGCAATGACATCAAAGTTCAAAGTACTTTGTACTTGTGGTCAGGCAGAATCAGCCAGTCAGAATCCAGCCACGGGGTATACATGCATAGCTGAGTGAGGTGACAGGCTACAAGTCACAACAATGTCAATCATATGATATCTTATTGTCCCGACTGTTGCGGCTTGCCGGTGTACAGAGTCCGACACACCTGGTGTCTCTCCCGGACTATCCTCACTGGCAAGCGCGGCAAGCAAAAGTCGTTCTACCGGCTAAAACCTACTTTACGATGCACATCCATCTATCGGACGAGGTCTCATGTAACTCCGGCCCTAAACTTCACGCACAACAGGAATGCCCAATCGCGTTTCGAGAACTGACGTACCTGTGCGCTCAACAAGATCTCTCAATGGAGCAAAGAGTACCAACAGGACAAGGAGCGGTCACCGTACAGCTATCTAACGCCACGGAGACCCGAGGGTCAGTGACCCGTCCTAGCACTAGGCCTCGGATGGGCTCGGAATACGCCAGTGATGTGGCTAAGATGCGTCTATTCCTATCCTGGAAATAGATTTGCGCTCTGGACGCCTCCCCGCAGTGGATCCTCTCCATGTCAATCTAATCTTGATTGATCGAGCGAACGTCTCGTAGGCGACAATGCGTTAATGAGACACGGTGATTCGTTAAACATAACTTCCTTGGCGCATATTCCGAGGACCAAGGTTTAAATGGCGGGAAAATGTGTTTCAAGCCAGAAAAACAAGGTTCGAGAGAGTTCACTTCGGTATCGGCGCAATAAGCAAGTACATACAGGCTGAGGCGGAGCCTCAACTACAATGTTCCAGGCGATTTTGTGGCTTCGACGATGTCATTGCGCAAAAGCACGACCCAGACTGAAAGAACCTCTTCTTCTATGTCTTGGAAGTCAAGCCGCTTCTTGACAGAGGCGGGATGAGGGGTCATGTTTAGCGCAGGTACATGCAGGCCCAGGCAGTTAGAACTTACTGTAGGCCAAGCGTGAGTGCAACCATGATCCACATCCACCGACATCATCGATCGACGAAACCTCGCTCTATCAGGCCTAACTTCGTCAATAACCCCGCATCACGCCATTTTGTATGATTCCGAAGCCGTGAACGATCGAGATTGGACATGACATGCAGCCGGACATCATATAAGAAGGATGCAGTCCTAGGCCTACTGCTCATATTCTAACTCTTGACATTCCAGATACGATCCCGACGAAAACGCCCTCTACAAACGAACACACAGACCCCTTACAACGCTTACAACCCTCACAATGCTAGCCCCCACCCCCGTCCAAGCACACCCCTCCAACTCCTCCAACGAACTCTACCTCAGCAAAGCCCGTGCCGCAGCCTCCACAGAAGACTGCAGAGCCCTATACGAGAAATGGGCCGCAACCTATGACCAAGAAGTCGGCGACCGCGCCCAGGACTACGTCGCCCCCGTCCTAGTCGCCCAAGCAGCCATCAACCACGGACTCTCAAACGCCAACAACAGCATCATCCTAGACGCAGGCTGTGGAACAGGTCTAGTCGGCGTGGCACTAGGCATGGCGAAACCGAAAGCCATCGATGGCCTGGACCTGTCACCCGCGATGCTGGCCATTGCACGGAAGACAGGACAGTACCGGGACCTAACGGTTGCGGACATGAACCGGCCGATAGAGAAGGCGGACAAGACATATGATCTTGTTTCGTGTGTTGGAACGTTCACGCTTGGACATGTTGGACCGGATCCAGCCCTACGGGAGTTGGTGCGGGTTACGAAGAACGGGGGGTTGGTAGTTTCGACTATCCTGGGCGAGATCTGGGTGCCTGGTGGGTTTAAGGCTGAGGTTGAGAAGTTGGTTGAAGAGGGGTTGGTTAGGGTTGTTACGGATGAACTTATAGATTATGTTAAGGGACATGGTGATAAGGCTGTGTTGCTTATTTTAGAGAAGATCGATCGCGACTGAACCTGGATGAGAGAGACGATGGCATTGAAATGATGCCGATGCCCTGAGCGACAATTTTTCCGATGCCCTTTGCAACAAGAATCGGGTCTTCAACTTCCTCCAATGCGACTGCCGCCCATTCGGGGTTCCAACAACCTCGGTTTTTCCCTTTCCAATGCGACAACGACAATGCGGGCTTCCTGATGCGCCGGGTTTTGAATAGATGGAGGCCAATTGAACATATTCTAGTAGATCACAAGGAGTGCGACCGCACTTGGGCGGCCTGACTCGCAACTTTTCCAAAATGCTTATATTCAGACATGCAAATATCAGAATTTGAGGCTTCAATGCACCATTATAGGGCACCGTTGAGGCATAGTGAGTGCGGCCGCGCTTACGCAGCCTGAAAATGTCCAGGATGCGACTCGGCAAGAACGGCTGGGCCTCAAGTTTGGAGTTAGTACCATGTACAGTAAGTACCAAGTCCAAATCCTGGATAATAGCAATGCAGAGAGGGCGGCAATTATCTATTCATATTTTGTAATATTACGACTGAACACACGGATATCATTGGAGAGCGCAAAGGCAGTCGAATACTGACACGGCAAACTTCTATTAGACGAGTATAGACACGAGGAGCCAAAAGGAGAGCAAGATAGGTGTATTCCAACATCAGTCCCAAGCATCTCCCCAGTCATCGTCGATCTCTTCATTTTTGGGTTTAGTATCAATCTTCTTGGGCGCTACCACAGTCCGAGGCTTAGGCGTACTTGCTGTAGAGCGTGCGGCACCGGTATTCTTAGTCGAACTCTTTGACAGGGGATTCTTAGCCTTTGTCTGAGATTTAGCAGCGAGCCAGCCGGCGAAATCGGGCTCGCCGCCGTCATCGTAGGGCACCGTGCTAGCCTTTGTTGACGAGGGAGCGGGAGAGGTGGGTTTAGGGGAGGCCACAGCGGCAGTGAAGCTATCCACATCATTATCGTCATCATCATCCATGGCACCCCAGGCATCGAAGACATCGTCGCCTTCTTCTTCGGGTTCGTTGTTGTGGACGACCGGCGCTGGGCGGTCTGACATCGACCGGTTCAAGGGTTGACTTGGGGGACGGAGTGTTCGGTTCGGGAGTTCATGTTGAGAAGAGGGTGTTGGTTTGGCGGGGCGGGGAACTGATGCTGGGCGTGCAATCTCTGCATTGGCGGCCGTGCCATTGTTGGTTGTGGATTCGATCTCGCCGTTGGCAGTGGCGATCTTATTGGTGAATGATGAGATGGCCCAACCGGCCCAGGAGTTGTCATTAGGGGTTCCAACCCGAGTCTCTGGTTTGGGTTCTGCGGGTGCGGTGGCGGGTATCATGGTTGCCGGCATCGTGCTGGCATGTTTTCGTACGCGTTGAATATACAGATCCAATGTCTTGTTCGCTTGGTCTCGGATCAATCTGTTCGGTTGTTAGGGTGACGCGGAGGCTGGTAAAGGCAAGGCAATACTTACTTTTCCTTATCCAGAAGTGCAGGACAAATAGCAGGTAGAACCTTAACTGCACAGTCTTCTTCTGTGAATACATCACTCGTCGCGGCCAGAGCCAACAGTCCTGCGTTTCGGGCGTGTACAAAGGGGTCTCTGAGGGATCTGGTGAATGCCGCAATAAGCACCTTGGAGCGAGTCTAGCAAGAGGTCAGCCGCTGATTGTAACATGAACGTAGAGATCGACGCACACTTTGCCCTAGGTTCTTGGCAATTCGACCGAGGCAGATTGTGGTATTTGTTCGGATACCAGGTTGCTCATCGTTAGCAGTACGGGCAAGGAACTTTAATAGCTCTCCATTTATAATTCTGTCATTGAGTTTGTTGATGATCGTTAAAACAGCCTTCACGGTCTGTTCTCGAACCACCGGGGCGACATCGGTGAAACCAGAAGTCTAGAACATGTCAGCATGATGCAGATCCCCGAGACTCTAGGGACTTACCATTTGAGGGAAGATCTTGTCATTCACAACCTTGGGCGGGAGGTTGTCGATCATTGATGGAAGATTATCCAAGAGGCAGACGCGCAATGCTCGATCAGGGTTGCCAAACAGTCGCACAATAACAGGTGTCAACTTCATGTTGAACTCGTCTGCCGACAATTTTGCTCCAATTTTCAACGTAGCTCCAAGGACCTTCGGCCCACCGCCGCCAAACTCAACAGACTTGAGTAGTTCAGGGAGTACCTTCATCTTGAAGAAGTCTTCTGGGAAGTCTTCGGAAAGATTATCAAGCTCACTGCAATGACAATGTGTTAAACAATAGCTTTCGAAACAAACATGCAGGAATATACGCACTTGAGGAATTCTTCACGCTCAGCATCACTCTTTAGACCCAAATTGTCAATGTCTTCAGTCATCCGAATTAGTGGCGTCTGGAAGAAACCGCCGTATTTTTTTCCTTGCTCGACAAAATGCCCTGGGCTCAACCGAAGCTTTGGGTTAGCAGTACAGAGACGCTTATAACTCTGCTGCATGCTGGGAGGGATGTTCGTTGTCTTGCCTGCTTGATCGCCGCCAGAGAAGCCCCCATTGAAGACCTCGAAGATCAAGATCCCTAGCCCATAGGCATCAACTGCAGCCAGAGGATTGCGCTTGATGATATCCCAGCCTCCTTTCACTACCTCTGGTGGTGTGTATCGAGCGGCGTCTGGCACGCTGCTCCCGTATGTCTGCACATAAGTCAGCTTCAACTTACTTCTCGTCTCTCGACACACCAGAGCCGGGAGACTCACATAGATAATCGCATCATCCTCTTTCATAGAACTCAAGATATCAAACCCTCCTAGCTTCCATTCGCCGCTCTCACTTGTGAACACCGAGGACGCGCGCACAGCTCCGTGGACCGAGGATGCATCGTCATTAATAAACTTGAGTGTAGACTGCTCGAGAATGTCGCGTCAGAAATGTCAAAGCAGCAGACTCCGAATGATACCATACCGCAACAGTATACAATCCCCACTTAGCAGTCTCCTCACTCAAGCTCCTCCTCTTCACCGGCCAACTGAGGGGCACGACCCGTTCCGTGACGATATAGAGGTTATGCTCTGTCTGTATACTCATTAAGCTTCTGCACCACAGTATGTTCTTCAGACCAAGACACCAGTCAGAGCGGAATATACCTCGATCGTATCCAAGACCTTGATAACACCTGGATGCCGTAACGTCCTAGACTTGCGGACAGCATTTTTCGCCAGAGGTAGACGCGACTTATTCGCGTGGATATCAAATGCGAAAACGCTGCATGCCGAACCGTCATCCTATATGTACCACGACACCGTCAGCAAGTGAAGTCCCGCATGGAGATAAGAACAAATAAGCCATCGTACCCGTTTCGTACCGTTGTGCAGTGCCCAGACTGAATCACCGATGTCGACCCTATCTCCGAGAGAGAATGGCAGTCCGCCGCCCTTCGCGATGGCAGATCCGATGGCGGATTTGAGGAAGTCCATGACCGCGGTATGGTTGATGTGGCAGGTCGGAGATTGTTTGGGGTTCCGGTGATGCGCGAATGGGCGCCGCCAAGTGCGAAAGGGCTTTGAAGCGGCCGGACTTTATTTTGAGATTAACGGCCGAATAAGCGACTTGAATTCACCAGGGTTCGTACACGGTGGCCTTGTAAGTTGGAAACCTGGACACTTCGAGATGCTCAGCTCCTTTCAGGGTCCCCCACCTTATCGCGATAACCATTGATGCCTGAGGCCGCTATATGGTCAGATAAAAGCCACAGCTCCGAGTCGACTCTGCGCTTCATCTTTCCTATGCCACTGTCCCACGCGTCTGATTCTTGTCGCTGCATATTCTGGAGCTTAAAGTCCTTTTACTGCATTGCTTACTTCCCAGCAACTACTCCTCACACAGTCTCAATCCCTCCTGCATCAACGCAACCATCACCTCGGTAAGTTTCCAAGTTCTCTCCACCCTACAGATTCCCAGCGACACAGTCGCCCTCTCCTATGATGACACATCTGGTAAAAGGTCAGATCAAGACCGCAACTCCAAAAACGGCTCATGCAAAAAGATGGTACTCCCGCAACCCTCCAGATTCACGCAAAACACCACAAATCGGTCCCGGACGCATCTCGACACAACCAAGCGCGGAGAGACCACCCATCCCTCTCCAACCAGATGCAATTTTCTACCTGGAGCAGCTCCGAAAGCAATTTTGGCAGGCTGTGTCTATACCAAGATCATCACCCTCTCTTCGAAGCTCAACAACGAATTCCACAAAGCATCATACCCCCCACTCGACACAACAGAGCACAAACAATCTCCCAAAGCTAGCAATAGCCGATCCTAGCCACAGACCTATGGCTCAAACCTCGCCGGACAAAGCGGCTTGCGTACAGGATCACCGGGAGACATCGTGTACATTTTCACCTCGTACATTCCCCGCCAGTAGCAGATAGACTTGGTTGGCATGCGTGCTCGTCAACAGGCCCAGGCGAATCAACCACCGCGATCCTTGTTATTGTGGTGGAGATTCGCTTTGTTCACCTTGGTTTAAACCCCCAAGGCGGGCTAGGGCTAGGTGGGCGGCGTGTGTTATGCTAGGTCTACCTCTGCGAAAGCTCGGGATAGGCGAGGCGACGCCGCTATATGGGGTTGCCTTGTCCACTTCGCTCCCATGAGGACAGGTCGGCGACCAATGGCCGTGGCGTACAGAGGGCGAGGGCTAAGGATTGAGGGGCGTGCGGGACTGGGCGCTTTGGGGATTTCGTTCTTATGGCGCTCATCGGCGAGGCTTGGGTTGTTTGGATACATGGGCAGCGTTCTGCTGTTTGTTGGATTCGGACTTCTCTGTCCTCTCCTCGAGGCTACTTTGAGTGCTTGGGATGAGATCTCCGGCTGCTGCTTTCTTTCACTCTTCTCTCTCCTTCATTATCTGTTGTGAAGAGGGGCGCGGGTATGCTGCGATGGGGAATTGGAAGTTGGGTGACGGAGGGGGCGTGTTGATTGAGGTGTGGACTGGGGATGGTCGGTGTTTGTGATGCGTGGTGGCGTTTTGGGGCTTGTTTATGGCCGTGGCTGGATTGAGTGGTTCGCAATGGGATAAAGCACCGCTTTGCGTTGATGTCTGGAGTCTGTGGTCTTGGATGATGGCACTTGAATTTTCTGAGGAGATTGTTTCCTTCGCACTTAACTCATGCTCTAGCTAAAGTGAAGACTATGCTAATATCTGCCGCAGGTTTCTAGGTAGTGTCGATGATTTGATTCTTGCTGGGCTTTTGAGCTGGGTGTAGCTAGCGGTATGGCTGGCTTTTGGATGTTCCTACACTTATTTTTGCAAATTGAAAGAAAAGGTATTCCATGATGGGACCATCACATTGGAGGTACCTAAAGAGTCACAGTACCAACCCAATTCTGTCATTGGTAATCTGACCTATCGTAGCTATCTCCGTTGTCAGGCTACCCATCTTCGATTGAAGTTTCATATCTCCATTCCCTCCCCACACCACTCATCTAACCACACCTCAACACCCCACGTTTGTCTCGTTGCCAAAACAACCCCCAATTTGCGGACCTCATGTCCCATTCATAGAAAAGCGAAAACCCAGTGTACCCGGGAGACCTGCAGACCTCCCACGATCACACAGAAGGGCAAGAGTAAGAAACATAAAGAGAAAAAGGACAAGACAGGATAATGAAAGATCATAAAGGAACAATCGCAGTTCAGGAGGGATTCTAAAGCACCCGACTCAATCGTGGTATGGAGGGGTTGTACACTAGGTGCGCATACGACGACGGGCGGAGCCAGATATCAATCGATCATTTTCAGAGAATCCAGCGTCTGAAGACTCGGTTTCCATGTACATCTCCAGAGCGTGATCTGGAAAAGATATAGACATCATGGTAAATCGATCCATCGTAACTAGCAAAAGGGTCAGCAGATGCCTCGATGCTCCGCGGTGCTGAAGACGCACTGTGAGAGGCACTGAAGAAAGGCCTGAGACAACATTGAAATAGCCGCAACTTCAAAGATTTTGTAGAGCGCGTCGATGGCGGCGAGAAAGCTTATGAGAGCGCGGCTAAAGGCGGGGAGCTTTGGTATTTGAGTTGATCATTCGCCAACAATGCTATTGCTCGCTAGTCTCAGAGGAATGTTAAGATGTGCTTCATTCGAGAGAACGGCCGACATGCTTCCTGGATCACGTAGTTCATTTTCCTTCTTCCGTTGCATCGCCCGGATGAGCAGCTCCAGGTGTGGACGCGGGGGTGTGGGCAGCCATCTGACTGGGCATTTGGGGCATTTGGTTGAATCCATTACTGGGTGTCCGATGCGGGTTGGAAGGGAAGTGGTGTGACTGGTGAGGACTCGAGGAGAAATGAGGCTGCTGGGGATAGCTGCCACGGTTTGGGGGCACTGGCATCCGTTAGAGACTGAGAATACTAGAAAGGCTGCATTGAAACTCACTATGTCCCGACTGCTGAGGATACCCGGGTTGACCGGGCATAAACATTATTGGCTGAGCTTGTCCAGATTGAGAATTCTGATGCATCATCATCGGTGCACCGCGGCTCGGACTCGGGTACCCACTATGCGGCTGGGGCGCCGGTGGATGGTGGGGATAGGCATGACCCGGGTTCGGGGAATACATAGGCATTTGGCCGTTATATGGTGTCATTCCTTGTGGAGCTCCCATGTAAGGTCCGTTGGAGGCTTGCTGCACCATGAGAGGTGCGCCATTCACGTACTGGGGGCCACCACCCTGGAAAGGTCTCATGTGGGCCGGTTGGGGCCCACCATAGAACTGCCCCATCGGCTGCCCGAAGGTGAGCTGGGCATTGTGAGGCGCCATGGGCGACGGATATCCGTGCTGTAAACGTGGAGACGGGAAAACCTGGGAGTTCGAGGCGGAGAGCTGCATGCGATGGTGATCATCCACATGGGAGGGGTTATGAGGGCCCTGCGAGTGGATGTGGGGTGGAGGACCAGAGGTTGGGGTGATACCAGGGGTACCTGGTTGGAAAGGGAAGGGCACCAGATGTTGCTGGGAGACGTTGCTATTGTTGGAGGTAGACCGGCCTTGGGGTGATACGGCGGGCACGCCCAGCGGTTGTTTGAACATCTGATCGTACGTCTTCTCTTCGCTGCCCTCCGCAACATCCCAGGTCGGCAAAGTCTTGTAGGGTGGGGGTATGCCTCCTATGAGCCCGAATGACTTATCGCTCTGTTCAGCGCTCTCCTTCTTCATGCGCTTGATGGGGTTGAACTGATCGCTAATGGAGGGCCGTTCCGAGATCGGCAGGGGTTTCCTCGGGCCGAAGAATGCAGTCGGCGTTGTGGCGCGGGACACAGAGCGATTGCGAGAGAATGAGCGTGCGCTTGGCGTAGCGACAGAGGTACCACCGGGGGTGAAAGTGCTCGCTGCCGGGTTCGGCTTGAATTCCATGGCTTTGACGTTGAACTTGGCCGCCGTGGAAGCCCCAATCTGCGACTTGCCAGGGCTAGTTATTCTCTGCTGATCGCTTGCAGGGCCAGTTGGGGGTCCGCGAGCATCTTGGATGGGCAGAGGAGTGGGAACAGGTCCCATTCCGGTGCCCTTCCGTTGCTGCAGATTGTCTGCAAGTCGATGACTGAGCATGCCGACGCCCGGACGACCCGGCGGGATAGTTTGCTGTGGGTATCGACCACCCGGGCCAGCGAGCGGTCCGGTCGGGGGATAGCCCTGGCGAGCACGGTTGTAGTTCTGGCGGTCAGCGGGCGCAGATGGAGGTACTGCTCCAGTAGGCCCCACGCCACGAGCTGGAGGTTTTTGTTCGGTGGTTTCAGTGGAAGGATGCGCAACCTTCGGGCTGGCCTTGTCGTCTCCTTGCTGCAGGGCTCGTTGCATGATAGCTTCCTGCTTGACCCGGTCCTTGGCTAGGATAGGAACGAGGTCTTTGGGCACAGGCGTAGAGAGTTTGAAGCTCTTAGAGAATTTCAGCAGCTCGTTGAGTTTCATGGTTCGGTCGAATGAGGCTTGATTGCGACGACGCTCCTGTATTTTGATCTTTTCACTGTTTGCAAACTGGCGGAAATGATCCAGCACCTCCGCCCCCACGTTGGCGGTCGCGTTTTCAGGTACAGCACGCTTCGCAGCGGATGCACTCGCGGTGACGCCTTGACCCGCGACATGCTTTGATTCAATGTCTGCCGGCACTGGTAGTGATGTGACCAGGTCAGGTTGCTTGTCTGAAGGAGGAGTATCCTTCGCAACATTTGGGGTAGGAGCAGGGATCGGAGCCTTTGGAGCAGGGGAAGGTACGTTCGGCTTTGATGTAGCAGCGGCAGCGGGTGTAGGCTGGGGAGCAGCTTGGCGGCGTCCGGGTGGCATGTACTTGTTTGGCTGGCCAGAGACCAAGGGAGGGAAGCCCTTTTCTTCTCGCCGAACACCACTGTACTTATCTTCTTCATCGAGATCGCCAGTATCCGGCACAACAAGGCCACGTTCCTCGCGCATATGGGTATTGTCCACTTCCTGGCCCTCAATCTCACGAGCGATGCGAGCTGCTTCCGCTTGCTTTTGCTTGTAGTTGGGATCGGAACGATCGAGACGAGTAGTGTAGATGTTCTCATCGTAATTGGTCTTAGCGCCGAAGAGGCGCTCGTTTGCCTCAAACTGATCCCAGCCCGTAGCGTTATTGCTAGTCTCCAATGACATATCCACATCGGTCTCCGCAGGCTCCCAGCGCTGCAAGGTGCGTTCGCGCATGGCCAGATTTCCCGAGATATCGCTGTCGGTCCTGAAGCCCTGGGAAGCACCTGTAGTTCGAATTAGTATATGTACAAACGAATGTTCTGGAATAAAGCAACTCATACCGTTTGTATCCTTGGCCGAAACCTCCGCCGTCGTGACGTTTGGAACAGAGATATCGGCAACGTCCTTGATGTCGAATGACATGATATGTTCGGGCGCGGGACCCAGATACGGGGTTGCGACGTCGCTGACGCCGTTCGCTCGAGGCTGGCCCTCTTGCGGAACCCGCTGGACCATCTTGAGCAAGAACGAGACCTCGCTGGGCTCCATGGTCGATGAGGAGAAGATACCAGTAAACTTCTCTCCGGTTTTGGTTGTTATGGTAGTTTGCAAACCCTATACCGATCAATTAGAACTGACTTGATGGCTCAACAGGCCGATAAAGCTTACAATGAAGCTAGCGAATAAAAAGAGCAGGCGATCGTGGGCATGGCTATCTGCGGTGTTTGTCTCCTTCTGGTTGGGTCTTGGGGACGCAGTCTGTCTCTGGTGGGTCATGTTGGCGTTGGAAGGGGAGTATGAAGATCGTTGAGTGATGGGGTTGGTTCCTTGGGTCCAAGCTTTGTGGGAGTTTGCGCGCCTATGCAGTAGGACATTGTGTTAGTGGACAGTGAATCGAGAACTAGAGAAAAAGAAAGCACTGTTGTTATTGGATCCGACGTCTTCAATTGGCCGTTGTTGGCGCACAACCTGGTGCAGGCCTGCACCAAAGCTCAGCAGCTCAAGGGGACGTGCACGGGGTCAGGTTGCGCGACCAGAACACCAGGTCGGAATTGGGGATTGGGATTCTTGGGCCAGTCGATAGAGGGTATAGGGAATTTTAATTCATGAGCTGAAAGGAGAGGTGTAACTTACCGTTGTCCGCCATCACTAGGGCTGCCCGACTGTCGTCGGTTATCAGACCCCTTGGTGCTGTTGCTGGATCTCAGGGTAGGTCGCCCTGGGTTGGGGGCAGCGTTGGCATTGCCAGACGCGTTATTGGCCGGCACAGAGTTGAGTGCGGAAGCCATTGATTGACGCTGGTATCAGTCAGGGCAAGCTTGCGTCGTGGAACTTCACAGCGCGGAAAGCCGCGAGGATGAGGCACGAAGCCACAACACACCGCCTGCACAAACAGGACGGAAAGTGGAGGAGGGGGGGAAGGTGGGCGGATTAGGGCGGGCTAGAGGATCAGCAACCACCAGACTGTGGAGATAGGCGTAATGTTCAATGGTAGAAGAACAATAAAAGAGGAATGGAAAAAGAACAGAGAACGGAAGGAGGTCAGAATAGAAGGTCAACACGAACGCTGAAGGTGGTCCAGTTTGACTGTGGAGATGGGGAGGGAAAGGAAAGGGAAGTCACGCACGCGTACGGTAAACTATTTTCGTGTGACACCTGGTACACAGTACACCGGCAGTAGGAGATACCAACACTTCACTTCACTCCCACTTTCTTTGCTTTCTTTTCTTTTTTTCTTTTCCTTGCTATTATTCTTGCACATGATCAGGCTCAATTATTTTATTAAGCGGTGTTCTGAAATTGTTCTAACCCTACGATAGGCCAATTGTCAGGTTCACCGAGAGTACGGGTCAGGCTGAGGTAGGTCCACGTCTCAGACTCCAACCGACCCCTCCTACTACCTACTAATACTGACCATAGCTACCTATACCAACTTGCATTATGTCCCATTGTGTGATTGTGCGATGTAGGGGGAGAACGCAAGAGGATTTAAGCCTAATTGGATCTATATATTTCCCATGCATAGGACAGCTGACTGTTGCACTACCAATAGGAATAGGTGAACCTGCATGAAGATACATAACCTAGGCATCTAGCGAGGTCAACTGTATTGTCATGGATTTATTCATAGCCTCTCACTGGGAGCCATTCAAATGGGGGTTAACCGGGCGGGCTTCTCGTAACCTATACTACCTACCAGGTGGAAGGACCGGGCACCCCCCGAAGGGAGAAGGAAACAGAGTCACGACGAAGCTCTCTTATGCTCGAATAGAAACTGAAGATGGCGAAGAAGGACATGTTCAATGTGCTGGACTCAGCGGCCATGCACAGCTATTGGAATGGTTTAGAAGAGATCCAACTGCTGGCTTCAGAGGTCATGCTGCGTCGTCGTGACGAAATCGAGGCGCTGAGAGAACTCGTTGACAACAATGAAATTGCATATCAAGATGAAATCCTGGAGGCAAATGAGAGCATCAAAGATCTGAACGAGCAGACCCCGCCTATCTGGGCTAAGAGCTACAAGTAAGACAACTGCTTGCGACTGATTCTCGAGCACAAGAGACCAGGAGGGACTGTAGTTGGGTTGGGCCCCATTGTAATAGCTTGAAACTTGCTTGTGTACTTTGTGAGAGCTTCTCTTATCGGTGCCTCTCATACTTTTGGCAGCAGACAGCACTGGTCAATCGTTCGAGACGGTGCCATATTCCAATGTCATGGATCGAGTGAAATCCAAGAGAAATGTGACTCGCAGTGAGGCACGGAGTCAACCTAAGTGGAGAAGGGCTATCACGGGTAGTTATCAGTGGATGTTGTATCCGGAAGTTGAAAAGAGCTCTTTAAGGTGTGTAAGGAAGGTAAACATCTTCAGAAGTGTTGATGTATTCATTCTCGAATCACACCAGGTAATAATCATGTGATAGTATCCCATTGACCTTAACTTCAATAGTCAATGCTTCCAAGTACCAACTACAACCCTCCAACTACAATTGTAACGCGTTGGCCAGGGTCCCGTGTACATAATTACAGGGTTATACAGTAATCTACGGTATCAATGGTATCGGGCCGATAAACACAGCGGGCCATCGGTTCTGACGCGGTAAGGTGCCCAAATTGACAGGAGGCTGGGCTTCATCTTCACACATGCTTGGCACCCTCGCTTGCTTCTGACTTATCTCTCACCTTCTGGTCTCACATCCTCGGTGACCTCGCCTATTACGCCTATGCAGTCTCCAGGGTCGTCAAGAACCCAGTTCCCCTACTCTGAACCCTCCGGCCAACAAATATCTCCACAGCATCGATCGGGGTCTGCGAGTGCCGACGTACCTATGTCTTCCCAGCCATCTGGCCGTAGTTCCTCTGCCTCGTCTCGATCACATCCGAACAAGAATCAGGTAGGTTGCTGCCTAGGTACCTCTCTATGGCTCGCATTGAAGTGGCTAACGACTGGGGTTTTCTTCCCCCACCCCACAGCCCGATAAGCAAATATCCCAGATCGAGAAGAGCGTGACACATCTCTTGGTCGCGACAAAGCAACTACTTGAAACTCTTACACAATGGTCTCGCAAGCAAGCAACGGAGAATGATGTGTCTGATGTATACGTGCGACTGGGTTATGAATTCAACCTGGCTTGTCGAGCTTTCAGTGCCATCGGAGTCGACACCTCAGATTTAGGTCCTGTGCCCGACCTGCTCCGCACCATTCTCGAAGACACCCTCAGCCAAGATGCATCTTCCCAAAGTCTCGATCGATACCTGCCCCGAATCCGAGATATAATCATAAACTTGTTACACGGCCTGAAGAAAAAGCAAGCTCGCTTAAGGTCCCGGCACCAACGTGAGGATGGCCGACCTATGCCCGGACGGCAGGCCAGTGCTGGGAGCATTGCGAGTGGGCAGGCGATTGGTCAGCTGTATGATGATGCTGCAGCCTCTACCATGCCCTCAACGGCACAATCTCCCCGGAGATCGAACCGAAGGTATGGCAGCAGCGGGTCTCTGGAGGACCAGACGACCGTGGCTAGAACCTCTTCGGCACCTTCGACAACGGACCCGCGGACATCAAGCCAAGCGGAAAGAGAAACATCGCGGCGGGAGGCTCAGCAAATGCTGTCCCAACCTTTGGATAACGACGCAACACCTCGAGCCAACACATCAGATACGGCGGCACCTTCTGTATACACAACACCCACTGGATTCCCTGCGCCTCCACCACCCCCTCCGCCAAAGGAAGATGATGCGTTGGGGGCTTTGCAGAGAAGTGGGGAGCTGGAGCGACGTGCCTCGCGCCGTTTCTCTGCCTATCAAATCCAGAAGCACCTGGGCACATCTACCAACGGCGTGCCTGTTTTGCCTACCCAAAACTCTCCTATCCCGAACCGCGGTCGTGATGTCCGCGAATCCCTGAACGCAGTTCGTCTGCGCGGCTCATATACTCATACACGACAGAGATCCAACAACCGCTTACAGGAAGCTGCCAAGACTGCACAGGTGTATCCACCAACCACTGTGGAGGAAGAACGCACCACACCGCCTGCTGCACCGGCACTGGAAGCGCAAGGTGTCGAAGCCGGAGCTTCTCGCGAACCGCGTGCTGAGTCGAAAGGAGACACCGCCGCCTCTGCGGTTGTCCCTCCTCCCATCATTTCCCAACCTCAAGATAAGCCCATGCTCGATGACGCTTTCGAACCTGCAAAGCCAGCACCTCAAACACCGAAGGGGGACAGCTTCGGGCCCTCCGCTCAGATCGCAACACCTCCCTCGATCCCCCAATTCGCTACCGAGCAACCCTCACCGGGCAAAGAGCTCACACTCTTCCTACAATATAAGAGCAAGATCAAGAAGTATGTCCTTCCGGAAGGCATTGCAGATCTCACCATTGGGCGACTGCAGCTTGCTTTCATCGAGAAGTTTGCTTGGAATACCCATGACAATGGCGTAGATTTGCCCGAAATCTACATCCAAGACCCGATTTCCGGCATTCGACATGAGCTAGAAGACCTGAACGACGTCAAAGATCGATCCGTGTTGGTCCTAAATGTCGACAACCTCGACGAGATTAAGAAACATTTCGATGACAACCTTGGAAGCGTGCGTTCCCTTGTGGAAGGCCTCAAGGACGCGCTTTCAGGGCAGGGAAATATCATCCAACGAGTGTCAGATCGCCAGCTCGAGGCTGCGAAAGAGATTGCTCGCTTGGCCGCTGCTCCTCCGACGGCCACTGGAGGAACTTTCAGGGGATCGGTTTCCGGCAGCGGCAGTCAAATCGCCGAGCTGCAGAGTCTGCGCCGGGACTTGGCTGTCCTGCGACAGACATACTCGAACTTTACTACCGATATCACCAGTTCGATGAGTGCCGTCCGTGCCAAGGCAGGCAAGGTCAAAACTGCTGCTGTTGACGTCGCCACTCCTTCTTATGAAGGCGACGCTGGCCGAGCTCGCGTCAACACCGGCAAGAAGGAACTGGCAGCTGAATCAGAGCGACTGGTGGCTCGCGTTGATGATCTTCAAGACTTGGTCGAGGATCTTCGGAAGGACGTCGTCACTCGTGGCGTTCGCCCTCTCCCAAGACAACTCGAGGGCGTCAGCCGTGATATTAGTAGCGTGATGAAAGAAATCAAGAAAATGCAGGACTTCCTGGGCCGCGAAAAGCCTATCTGGACCAAGATCTGGGAGAAGGAGTTGCAGCTCGTTTGCGAAGAACGAGACCAGCTCACTATGCAGGAAGACCTGGCCGCTGATTTGCAAGACGATCTCGAGAAGGCCACCCAGACCTTTGCCCTAGTGGAGCAAGCGACCAAGGAGCAGGTCATGACGAACGCAACCGGCGGCACTACTATGCGTGCGGCGTCTAGAACCCTTGATATTGACCCTACCATTGATCCCATGAAGGCGAAGGACGGCGTGCTCGGCGAAGTCCGTGCTCTGCAGCCCAACCACGAAAGTCGACTTGAGGCCATCGAACGAGCCGAGAAAGCACGGAAGAAGGAGCTTGAGACAAGACGCATCGGCCTCTTTCAGAAGGAACTCGGCGCATTTGTCGGCGAAGGGAGACTGAAGAAGAGCGGCGGTGTCGAAGAGACTGAGCGTCTTCGTACTGCGAAGGACGAGCGCATTCGCAAGGAAGTTTGGGAACGGCAGCAGGCCCGTAATGCCGAGATGGAGAAGGCCGAGGCAGAAGCCGCTGCGGCGCAGGCAGCGGAACAAAATCAAAATGGTGGAGAGGATGGTGAGCAGAAAGAAGATGAATCGGAGACGACTCCTGAAGGTGAAGATGGAGATGGGGAGGAGAAGACAGAAGGGCCCAAGTCGCCTTCTGCAGAATCGGAGAAGCCACTCCCTAGTGCGCCGGAGGAGGACAATTCCCCCTCTGATCAGCCCTCTGTTTGAGAGGCCTGCGTTGGGAGATTGATTTAGCGCCGTGGTCGTATTCCATCTTGTTTATGCATCGATGTTGCATCGGGCCTTGGTCTTCATATCATTCCCATTGGTACCGTTGGGCCTTTCTTAGGCGGGCGCTCTCTTCCAGCGTGTTTTTGAATTTTCTCATACCATTTACCGACGATACCCTTCGCACTCTGTGGTGTTCTATTAGCATTTGGTTTTTGATTTATATATGATATTATATATGATATCAGTGTCTGTTCTAGACTCCTGGCAGGCTCTTGCACAATAACATCCACGGATAGATCAAGCAATTGGATGTTCTTACTAGCTGCTTTGTGACGGGGCTGTCCTGCATGTAACTCGTAGCGGTCTGTGCCTCCACCCCCAGCCATCTTTGTTCCTGGCAGTTTTACCTATAGAACCCAGCAACCCATTGCATTTTGCTCAGATCCATAATTATTCTGACAGTCTGGCCAACTTTCTGTCCGCCTGACACCTACAATCTAGCCCATCAATAGACATCTCCGTATGACTGAACTTCCCAATCCAACTCCAAATTTCAATCCCAACCACCTCATCCACAGCTTCTATTGGAGAGCCCTGAGATAATTTCCAGACTACTAGCCTCCAGAGTCCAACACGACTATTCCACAAGCACCAGCCAGAAAAACTCGCAATAAATACTGGTCGTGACCTACACCCAGCGTCAGTATGCGGCTGTTCCAAGCGCTGCCTTTGCTTATATCGCTGCCTGGATTTCCAGTCCCAGCGCATGCAGAGATCCCAGTATCAGCGCCAGATTCAGGGTCCAAACCCACTGATTCACCATCATCACCACCGGAGTTCATCCTCCAGCGCAATGCGGAGATATTATCCGAACTTGCAACAGCCCGACCCCGGGGGTCAAGAAAATGAGCGCCGACGAAGGCGAGAAATTCTTCCTTGACTATTGGGATTTTGCAACCCCGCCGCCAGGCAACGTATCTGAACAGCACACTTCGGGCATGGAAGGCTTCTCACCGGCGCACTTTGTCGCCCGATCATACCCGTTCGGGCCTTCTTACTCCGTAGACTCAAACGCGGACGCTGAATTGCTTCCTCGGCAAAATAGCGTATACGCGGGACATGTCTTCGCAGAACGGAACTTCAGGTGCCCGCTCGGGACGTGGGCGTGCACATCCATCGGCCGATCCGATCGCTGCTGTGGGTCCGGGGAGACGTGCGAGATCGTCCCTGATACAGGGCACGGCACTGTGGGCTGCTGTCCAAGCTGGAAGAAGTGTTCTGGGATGATTGGGTCGTGTAAGAGTGGGTATACGGCTTGTTCGCGGGAATTGGGGGGTGGGTGTTGTATTCCGGGATATGATTGCGTTGAAGGGGGATGTGAGTTTCTATAGTGTCCTTTGTTTGGGTATTACCATGGCAAATGGTTTACTGATTTACTCGCGCAGGTGTATACATTACCGTCATCACAGTGATAGTTCATTCGACGGTCATGCTATCGACGGTAACCTATTCGACCAAACCGGAGAGCAGTGCTTCCACCACTGATTCTTCCACATCCTCTTCACACAGCAGCCAGTCTACTACTACCAATGGCGGCTTAGCACCGCCAGACCGTCCCACCGACATCTCAACGGTGACGAGCGCCACTCGCGGCGACGACGTCTGTCCGACCGGGTTCTACGCCTGTTCCGCCGTCTACCACGGCGGTTGCTGTCGCACGGGACGAAACTGCGACTCGACCTCCTGCCCAGTCATATCTTCGACTACCGTCGTATCGGATGGCGTGACGATTGTCGCTCCTGTCGCGACACCGACTGAATCAACTGGCGGAAACCAATGCGCCAAGGGCTGGTTTCACTGTGCTGACACAGTGGGTGGAGGATGTTGTCCCACGGGATTCGCTTGTGGCGCTAGCTGCACAGCAACTGACACTGCTGCTGCGACGACTGTCGCCAAGGCAGAAGTCACTGCTAATGGGGTT
The DNA here is from genome assembly GCA_028827535.1 of Penicillium sp. DV-2018c. NCBI lineage: Eukaryota > Fungi > Ascomycota > Eurotiomycetes > Eurotiales > Aspergillaceae > Penicillium > Penicillium sp. DV-2018c. The sequence continues at coordinate 2,371,730 of JAQJAA010000001.1, forward strand.
GGTGTGATGCAGCAGGTTAGCGGGATAATGTGGGGGATGATGTTTGGGATTAGTGTGGGGAATTGGTGGTGGTTTTGACGACTAGTACACAGTACACACTGCACAGTAGTCTAGTACAGAAACAAATGAAAGATCTTGGAAAAATATGTATAGAGAAGTGCTTCTGACCGAGAACAGCCACTATATCGCGTGGAATGTGGAATTTATAGAAACATTCCACACCCCATGGGGTTTAGTCATCGGCGGCAGTTGACAGGGGTAAACGAACAGCCTAAACACTTACCGGCTGCTGCACTCGGAGCTGTTCACCGAGTCTCGCCGACACCGGGAACTTCCTCTCTTCTCCTCACTTTCTTCATTCTCCAACACGTGTTGATTTTTGTTGTAAGTAGGTTAATAGCGATAAAATTGCAATGTTGTCTCCCTCCCTAATCACTTTGCGATCCCAAATCCGACACCAACGCTGACATTGCCGCAGTTATTAAGCCGCCATCATGACCGACGCTGCCCAAAAGCCCCTCCCCTTCGTCTACCAATTCGCCGCTGGTGCGGTGGCCGGTGTCTCAGAGGTATGTGTTCCTCGCTTGGAAAAGCCATATCGATGCGATTCGTCGTGTCGGAAACCCCCCACAGGTTGTTCCGATCACTAATGCGTCTCTCCCCGCATGAGCAGATCTTGGTTATGTACGCGCTCTCCGCTTCTTCCCCCGACCGCATACTAGCTTCTATTAGAGATAAACTTGGTGTGGTGAGGAACTGGGCTCAATTGACAATTTCTGACTTGCAGGTACCCATTGGACGTGCTCAAGACTCGAATGTAAGTCAACCGCCGGTCGCAACAAGCTTTGGCCTCAGTGAGACAGGCTAACGATATTTCCTTTTTGCAGTCAGCTTCAGACAGCGACTCCTGTCGCCGGTGTAGATCACTACAATGGCATGTTCGATTGCTTCCGTAAAATCGTCAAGAACGAGGGGTATGTCGTCTCCTCCCAAGCCAACCTAATTCTCCCTCTAACCGGTGATGATATACAGTGCCTCGCGTTTGTACCGTGGTATATCCGCTCCCATCCTGATGGAAGCACCCAAGCGTGCGACCAAGTTCGCCGCTAACGACAGCTGGGGCGCCTTCTACCGCAACCTCTTCGGCGTGGAGAAGCAAACCCAAGGCCTAGCCACATTGACCGGAGCCACCGCCGGAGCCACCGAGGCCTTTGTGGTCGTGCCCTTTGAGCTGGTCAAGATTCGTCTGCAAGACAAGGCCCAGGCACACAAGTACAACGGCATGCTCGACGTCGTGCGGAAGATTGTTGCGGCCGAAGGCCCACTGGCCATGTACAACGGTCTGGAGTCGACCATGTGGCGCCACATCCTGTGGAACGCAGGCTACTTCGGCTGTATTTTCCAGGTGCGCGCACAGCTCCCTGCCGCCACACCCGGCAACAAGAACGAGCAGATGCGCAACGACCTGATCGCCGGTACCATCGGTGGTATCACCGGTACTGTCCTCAACACCCCTATGGACGTCGTCAAGTCCCGCATCCAGAACACCAGCAAGGTGGCCGGACAGACTCCCAAGTACAACTGGGCCTGGCCTGCTCTTGGCACAGTTATGAAGGAGGAAGGTTTCTCGGCTCTGTACAAGGGCTTCACTCCTAAGGTGCTGCGTCTCGGCCCTGGCGGTGGTATCCTGCTTGTTGTATTCACTGGTGTTATGGACTTCTTCCGCAAGATGCGCGGCGAGTAAGTTGCTCCTCTTTGTTGTGGTTGAATGTTCGATAGCAAAAGTGTTTCTCCAAAAGCAACATCCATGTGCACGGCCAATGTACTTCTGACCCTGACCCTGACCCCTCCGCCTCGATACCCTCTTTACTATCTTCCATGCTGGGTCTGCACTTGATCGGACATGTGGAGGACGTTGTGGCTTTCTTTTCTTTTGTTTCTTTATACTACTTTGGCATATGTATGAGTGACCGGCCATTGGATGGATATAGAAACCATGTTAAACAATGTATTCACGTGTTATGGTCTGTTTTCTGGGGTCGTATGCAGTCTAATGTGCTCCTAATTGACCCATCTTAGACTCGACGGGCCAAGCTAGCCAAGCTAACCCCAGTGAGGTGCTCAAAAGTCCTACTAGTCTATGAATGCATGTGTTTTGAAATAGTTTGTGTGGCTGTTTGGCAAATTATCAGCACCACTGGAGCAGCTCTCTATCGTTTCAAGAACCAGCCCAATCTTTCTGTACCGGAGGATGATCAGGCGTACAAGACACAGGTTCTCGCTTCAATTGGATGGAGCAACTGTAGAGCTATTCGATACTAGATAGGTTCTTACAGGCTACACGTTAATAGAAATTTGATTAATTGATTGAATGTGTGCCACTAGGCAGTTCTGCTATTAAGGTACCGATCAAATGATTCATTTCATTCATATCCACTGTCATAAGTCATCCACTGTCATAACGGCATTTACTGTCATTAGGTACATATCAGCCCAGGGAATTCCTAGTCTTGCACCCATTAGGACGGCCTCATCAGTTAATTCTTGTTCTTGTTGTTCGACTCATGCTGAACTTTGTGAAGCTCCTTCAAGACTCGGTTGTGGGTATCGACCAGGAGCAAATACTGGCTCTTGTTCGCCTTGGCCTGCGCCTCCATAGACTTGATTCGCTGGTGCTGCATCGCGTTGAAACGCTGAAGAGACTCGTTCTCCGCCAGAAGCTGCTTCACGGTCTTTGACTTCTGCCTCTTCGAGACACCGGAAGTCAGGGTCTGGTGATTCTGAGCGCGCTGCTGCGCCAGGCTGTCAATACGTCTGCGGGCCTGGTTAACAGTAGGCGAGATGGAACCACCGCCACGGGCCGGAACCATAGGAGAAACATGGTTGGCATAGTCGGCGTTGTCAAGTGCGCGAGGCAGGCGCATCATCTATCGAGCATGATTAGAATGGTTTCATGGAGAGAAACATCAATGATCAGGCAAAACTCACAGGCTGTTGACCGTCATTCATTTGCTGTCCAGCAGGAGAAACACGAGGGGAGACCTTGGAGACCTTGGAAGTCGAGGCCTTTGAGCTTGAAGCTCCAGAGGCGTCACTCCAAGAGGAGCGAGCAGAGCTGACCAGGGAGCTGGGCGAGGAGCCAGTAGCCTGGCTGGTCGAACCAGTGTAGTCATGGTTGCTGACTGGAGTGACGAACTGAGGAGTTCTCTGCATGGTCGATCCGTTGAGTTGGTATCCCTGTCCGGGAGTCACAAACTGAGGGGTCTGCATAGACATGCTCTGTCCATTGAGCTGATGACCCTGTCCGCTGAATTGGTATCCAGTGCCTTGGTTGCCAGTGACTTGGCCGTCAGAAGTTGTCATGCCATTGTTCGCCGGATTGGCAAGGTCGACAGCGCCACCCGAGTAGTGAGTGTTATTGACACTACCATTGAAGGAGGCAGAGGGGACTCCCATGGAGGGTCCGGCAGAAACGGCGGCTTGAGTCTCATTGAAAAGTGCGGTTGTAGTAGGCTGGATAAAGCCGGTGTCAGACACGCCGTAGTTGGGGAAGTCGCCGGACTTGATCAGAGCCTCAAGGTCAAGCTCAACTTGGTCAAGTGCATTGGGGCTGTTGAAAGACATGTCCATGCCAGGCTCGTTGGATTCATTCATGCTGAAATCCATACACGCGAGGTTCGAGTCAAATTGGCTCAGACCAAAAGGGTCATTGGGATCAATTGGATTCATGTTTAAAGTGTTAAGGCAGAGACGTCAAAAAGCAAAGACAACGAGATGAGATGAAAAAGAAAGAAAGAAATAGACGAGGGAAGAAGAAAGGATCAAAGCAAGAAGGTCAAGGTAGATATATGATCCATTGATCCTAGAAGGGAGGGGTTGGGATTCATAGACTTCAGGCAAGCAGACGAACGAGGACAATAAGCTGAGAACAATAGAGCTATATGAGAACAAAGAAACGAGAACAAAGAAATGAGAACAAAGAAACCACATTGTTATTGTGTGGCTGGAAGCAAACAATATCATCAATCAGCCGAATCTGGAAGTGACAGCTCCTCCAGTGTCCACGAGGAAATCAAGGTTTATTGATCGTACAATTAAACAAAGAAGAACAAAGAAAGCTTAATTAGCCTTGTAGCTCACTCTAATCCGATGATGTACCTGTCAATACATCCAATTGATCTGTACGTGACCAACAAAGACTGTATTTCTTCCTCATACTTCTGGCATCAGTTTCATGTTGTTTGAATTTCTGCCGGCCGACCAATCATTAGGCCAATGAAATAATCAATATCTGCCACCGGCTCATAGTCATACGTAGTGTCCCCCGTGTGACATACCCCAGGAAATATCGCCTAGCACTGAGCAGCCTAGGTATCATCTCGATTGAAGATTCTCAGATAGCTCTGGGGCTTTGCTTCCGAAGTCCCGTGTTTTAATACGGTATGGGATATAGATTAAATTTTGAGTTCTCGGTTCTTTGTTCCTGTCTCAGTTTGTTTGCTTGCTCTTGTTGCTGTTTATCTTTTGAGTTGCGAAGACGAGAGACCATTGCACCTGCCATTTAGGGCTGTAGAGTGACAGAGTCTGACCGCCTTGCTAAGTAGTTCTGACCGCCTACCTCTCTTGGCTGTCCCTCGTCGATCTTCCCACCGCCCTGAGATACTTCATTTTCACCGCTCACGTGCTAAGGTCATCACGTGCAAGCTATGGCGGATTACGAAGGTTTATCCGGGTCCACTTTGGTCGACTCCGACGGTGAGACTGAATCCAGGACCAGAGACCGGGCCGCGCCTCGTTCTCTCAGCTCCTCTATCTTTTCTGGAGACAGTAATGTTTCCCAGCTCGACCAACCCCAGGGGATCTCTGTTTGTGAAATACCCTTCAGCCCTTTCATCAAGCAGCTGCTGAGAGACAAAATGAGCGTCATTCTGTGCACTGGTACGTTGGTTATCATGGGGAGCTCCCCGCATTCTTTGTAGACATTGAGCTGACCACTTTGTTCCATATTCTAGCCGGTTACGACCATACCATTCGGTAAGTTGAAGCTCAGCGCACGGCGCTGCATTTTCCTAGCACACAGAGTGCTATCATTTTAAGGATCATGCTGACCTTGTCCCCTCTAGGTTTTGGGAAGCTCTCTCGGGTATTTGTTCGCGCACAATTCAGCATCCAGACTCCCAGGTCAATCGCCTTTGCATCACCCCGGACAAGAGATTCCTCGCGGCAGCTGGCCACAACAATGTCAAGCTCTTTGACATCAAATCGACCAACCCCAACCCTGTGATCACTTTTGAAGGTCACACAAACAACATCACTGGGGTCGCGTTCCATTGCGAAGGAAAATGGATGGTCACTAGCTCTGAGGATGGAACTGTGAAAGTCTGGGACACTCGCACTGGTAGCCTGCAGCGCAATTACGCCCACCGGGTCCCAGTCAACGATGTGGTCATTCATCCCAACCAGGGCGAACTTATCAGTGGTGATCAAGCCGGCATGGTCCGTGTCTGGGACTTGGGTGAGAGCCTTTGCACTCATCAACTGATTCCAGAGGAAGATACTGCGGTCCTCAGCGTTAGTGTGGCCAGCGATGGATCGTTGCTTTGTGCTGGAAACAAGAAGGTGTGTGTTTCTGCTTTGCATGGAATCCACTGGTATAGCATCTTTACTAATCTGACTATAGGGAAATGTCTATTTGTGGCGCATGGACCAGACAGATGATACCACCCGCATCATCCCAGTCTGTACCTTCCAAGCTCACAAGGACTATCTCACTCGCGTCCTCCTTTCTCCCGATGTCAAGCACCTTGCAACCTGCTCCGCGGACCATACCGCCAAGGTCTGGAACCTCGATGCCGAATTCCCACCTGCCAAGGCCGCGTTGAAGCAATGGAAGGAGCAGGAAGCACTGAAGCCTCCAGCTGAACCTCCGGTTGAGGCCCCAGTGGCCCCAACTGAGGCTCCCCCGCAATCCCGGGATCTGCTCCGCATTTTCGATGCGCCTGCCCAAGATCGGGATCTTCTCCGCATCACTGATAATCCTCCTCGCCAGGAGACTCCGCAGCAGACGTTCACGTCAGACCCTGACGGACCTCCCATGGACCCGGTCAACCACACTCTGTTTCTAGAGACCACTCTTCACAATCACCAGCGCTGGGTCTGGGACTGCGCTTTCTCCGCTGACTCTGCCTACCTTGTGACTGTGTCCAGTGATCACTATGCGCGTCTGTGGGAGCTCAGCTCCGGCAACATCATTCGCCAGTACAGCGGCCACCACCGCGGTGCAGTGTGCGTTGCGTTGAACGACTACTCTGAACCTCGCTAGGTTAGAGACATCAACCTGCTTTCTTGACCAGCATTGGTCAATGGTTATTATGGTTTCTTATGTTTCTACTGGCGTTGGTCTTATTTCTCTGCACATGGCACGGCGAAAGTGATGATGGGCGCCTTGGTCTTCCTTACGGTGTTAGGGCGTACGTTGGACTGGACGTATTTTCGGAATCTTTCTATGAACTCCTTTTTTTCCCTTCGGCTTCCGAGTGGTTGCCGCTACTCCCATAGCAAGCTCAGAGATACCATGATTGTTTCAGCGTTGGGTCAAATCATTCCTGTGCATCACATACTTGCTGATAGTGGTTCACTTTACAAGGCCCTTGATTTCCCTAACATTCAGGTAGAAATCAAATATGTGAAACACAACACCGCGCTCAATTTGAAACCGAATCATAACATAGAGAGAAGTATGACGGAACAGATCTGATAGTACCCACAGAAACAAAATATGGTCACGTACATAGACAAAATTTCGGGGCTTGAGACATCCAAGAGTCAAATCCCCCAATGTAGGCGCCCACCTCCCTTACGGATAGTATGTATCTCATCCATGAATATGCTCCAATAGATTAGGCCCTCCACCAATCACATCCTTCATACAACAGCAAACCACGTCACGCAGACAACAACATCCATTCCCCGCTCCTCAGCCCCGGCGTATTTGAAAGTCCACATGCCGTCACGGTTAACATCCCAAAAAGCCCCGGAGGCAGAGTGCATACCGCGCTTGCCGGCATTGCTGAGCGCACCGCCTTGCGCAACAGACTCGTCAATGACACCCTGCTGCACGATCGTGCTGTTGACCGTGAACCGGTATGGAGGGGGCTTGGAGGCTTCGGTAGGTGCGGTAGCGGCAATCAGGGCCTTGAGGATGGTATTCTGCGAAAGAAAGAAGACCGTTAGCACCGTCATTGTTATCATGCGCAGCCGGAGTAGCGTGGTGGTGCTTACGATGATCTGGGAGTTCCAGGAGCCGACGTTCTCGTGGTCATAGCGTTGGGTGTCTGGTAAGGCATTGTTGCAGGCCTGTGGGTAAGGTATTAGCATGGTGTCAATTTCACGGGGTGATTTGGCGTAGTTGACGTACTTCGTTGGCGATCTTCGTGAGATCTTCGATGGGAATTGGCTGGGACGTTGTTAGTACTTGCGGCTGGGATTGGACTAGTTGTGCGGGATATGCGTCTCTCGAGCATGGAGGCACATCGACTGGGGCTTGTCGTGGGTCGCTGGCGATCAACATACTGCAGAGCTGCCTTCGGCGGTCATTGTGAATGATTGAGATATGCTAGGTCGGGAGATGTGCAGGAACTATATGGAGAACTCCGTTAGCTCTGCTAGTGAAATGGCTTCGACCTTAACGCGAGCTGACTCCATTGAGCTGACATCATGTCAGAGAGATCACCCATGGATGGCGTATGCGCGCGAACCCGGGGCAATGCGGGGAGATAGGGGTTTATTTGTTGACGGGTTCGGAGTATGACGCGCGCCATGGGAAAGAGAGAGGGGTGCATTGACGTACGTTGATTGGATTTAAGTTGCGTGGAACTTGGACTTGATAAGTGATAGGTAGGAATGTGGGATATTTGGAGGATTGCGCTTCCAATGGAGGTGGATTGTTTTGGATGTTTGGGATTATGGGTACGCTTGACCAAAAGGGTTTGGTGCAAGCTTGATTCTGCCATGGCGGTGGAAGATATACTTCAACAGGAGTCGAGAGCTCGCGCGACGCGCTGCTTTGATGGTGACTGAATCGAAGATATAGACTGCCACGCTGTCTCAAAGTGAAGCAGGTAAAAGATGACCGGTCTACGAATGCGCGTCATAAGCTCATCGTCCCCGCTTTCTTTCATTATCCGACCACGGTGTTCTCAACCACCGCCCCTTGTCCATCGACTGACTCACACGACAGCAGCACACAGTCAAGCAATCGAAGACCAGACGCTCCCGTTTTATCATCGAAAATATTACTACCCTGTTAAATAGGCCAGGTTTTCAATGATCGATATCGGATAATCGCGAAGCTTGGCTATGGTGCCTACTCGACTGTTTGGCTTACATGGGATGAAAGGTCTTAACCCACTAGAATTGTTTTGATAACAGCGCCTATTGCTGACTTGGAATATAGGGCGAATGAATATGCTTCGCTGAAGGTTTCTGTGCGGATTGACAACAATACTGCCAAGCCCTCTCCCGTTCTCAACGAGATCAACATGCTCCAGCGTTGGAAACAGTTCACTGATAAGGATCATCCTGGGCTTGACTTTACAAGGCTTGCGCGTGATATGTTTGAGACAGAAAGTCTCGCTGGTCGCCATTACTGCATTGCATATAAGCCTCAAGGCAACAGTGTCCGTACATTACAGGAGACACTTCCGAATGCAATGCTCCCTAAGGCTTTAGTGAAATCCTTGATACACCGCCTATTCGTCTCTGTGAACTGGCTACATGCAGAATGCGGTGTTGCCCATAATAGCAAGTCCACTTATATACATTCTAATTGTCTACTTACGGAGAAATAGATATTTCAGCCCAGAATGTCTTAATGAAATTTGGTGACGAAAATATTGTCACTATCCTGCAAGATATTGAGGACCAGGAATCCCGGGATCCAAGCTTGCCGATAACCTCCACCATCCACGGGGCTATGCCGATAGTAGTCTACAAATCTAGACCTACCATGTTAGCACTATCCGGCCACCCTATTCTTACGGACTATGGTCAAATGCGACTGGTCGAAGGATGCGTGAATCAAGATTTATGGACGTCTGATCTCTACCGCGCTCCCGAAGTGCTCTTGCAACTCCCATGGGGATTTCCAGTTGATATATGGTCGATTGGCGTTATGGTGAGTTGGATTGAACAGATAATAATCGGCTATAAGTAAGGAAACTAATAACTAGATTCCATCGATACAGACCCTCGAACTCTTGGAAGGAAAAAACCTCTTCGATCCTATGGACCATGTTCATAGCCAGTATGTGCTTCCATTGGCTTTAGCACAATATATCGGATATCTTGGGCCCCCTCCCCTGGAAATTATCCAGAACAGCCCGCTTTTCTCGACCTACTTTGATGCACAGGGTAAGGCTCACCCCTCCCCGGTCAACGCCTATGCTCACTCAAAGCTATTATAGGAAATTGGATCTCCGAAGCACCAATACCAAAAACCTCATTCGAGGATTTTGTCACAACAATCCCACCGGGAGAGGAGAAAGACCAGTTTTTGCGTTTTATACGCAAAATCTTGACCTGGGACCCGGAAGTGAGAGCCACGTCATACGAAATTATACTAGACGAATGGCTTATGAGGCCGCTTTGAAGAGATGCTGTAGGGAGACCCTATTCGGTGGGAATAATATTCCTAGAATTCTTGGAGTTTTAGGCATTCTTTCTTAATGAATGCTATGATATATCTCTTTAGTAGCTATAGGTATAACACGGGCACTACGGCCGTAGCCTTGAATTCATAAACAGAGATATGATCCATGATAAATAGGGTCACTTAATTGCGTAGTGGATTCAAGAGATCAAAGTTTTGTCACTACCTAGTAAACGCAGCCATGCAGGAAGTTGGGGGGTCTGGAATACAGTATCACTACTGTGGGGCTACGATCTGAGGATAAAAGCAGTATTTCAAAAACTGGAGAAACCTCACTGTTTTTACCTGGCGACTGTTTTCTATCTGATACAGTATTCTGAACAAAAGACTGTATTTCACCAAAATCAGTATTTCATCAAAAGTGCGTATTTCGACTAATGACCGTATTTCGACTGTCCACAACAATGACAACCGTATTTCGACTAATGGCCGTATTCCACCCAAATCAGGATTTCATTAAAATCAGTATTCAGCCAAATACAATCTTTATCAAGCTACAATAATAATCAACGACGATTTCTACGCCTAGCATAATACAGATTAGGTGGTCCATTGAAATCGTATGCGTGCCATGGAATTGAATTTTCCATATCAAAATATGGAATATCAGAATACACCTCTAAATGTTCGATGTCTTGTCCAGTCATAGGTCCTTGTCAGTATCGTTCATTGCCGGCAAGAATAGATAAGTTGACACTTGAGAGGCAAGACACTAACCAATGTCATCATTGCAACAGAGTTGGCGATGTAATTACCACCCCTATGGCGGACCAGTCAGTATGGCATCTTTGGCTGATGGAGTTCGAGATCGGGGTCGACACTTACTGCTACCACGTGGCACGTGGCGGGGAGGAGGACTGCGGCTTTCCTAACAAGGGCACATTGTTAGTATGGATGGGTTCGGTGAATGGCGAGCAGGAGGATGAATTGTGAACACTGACCTGTGCCATGTTAGATTGACGTAGGGCTGACTAGGTGGCCCTGGGCACTGGCAATGAGGGCGATCTGTTAGTAAGGATGTGCTGGCAAGTAGGAGGTCCGGAGGATAAGTTGTAAACACTGACCTGTGCCTTGTTGGATTGGCGTAGAACTAGGTGGGCACCGGATGAGGTCAAACTGTTAGTAAAGACGTGTCTGGCGAGCGGGAGAACGTGTTGCAAACACAAGCCTCTGCCATGTTGGATTGGCCTAGAACTGGAGGTGGGCACCGGCGATGAGGTCGATCTGTTAGTAAAGATGTGTCTGGCGAGCGGGAGAACGCGTTGTAACACTGACCTGAGCCATGTTGGATTGACAGGTGTAGGACTGACTAGGTAGGTACGCACGGGCGATGAGGGCGATCTGTTAGTAAGGACGTGCTGGCAAGTAGGAGGATAAGTTGTAAATACTGACCTGTGCCATGTTGGATTGGCATAGAGCTAGGTGGGCACCGGCGATGAGGGCGATCTGTCAGTAAAGATGTGTCTGGCGAGCGGGAGAACGCGTTGTAACACTGACCTGAGCCATGTTGGATTGGCGTAGGACTGAGTCCTGACTAGGTGGGCACTGGCAATGAGGTCGAGCTGTTAGTAAAGACGTGTCCGGTGAGCAGGAGGAGGACGCGGTGTAAACGCTGACCTATACAGGTGCTATTATGAACAGATAGGATTGGGAACTAGAGATGAGCGCGAGCTATTAGTAAGGACGCGTCCGGCGAGCAGGACGCAGAGTAAACACTGACCTGTGCTAGGTTTTTCAAGTTTGGTTGACATGACTGGGGACTAGAAATGAGGGCGAGCTGTTAGTAAGGACGTGTCCGGTAAGCAGGAGAACCTGTTATAAACACAGACCTGTGCCATGTTGAATTGATGTAGGACTAGGTGGGCACTGGCGATGAGGGCGATCTGTCAATAAGGACGTGTCGGGGACTGGGGCAAGTAGGATGATGGGTTGTAAGCACTGACCTGTGCCAGGTGCTGAATTGGTAGAGAACATGGCACTGGCGATGATAGCAAACTTGAAACTGTTAGTAAGGGCGTGTCCGGCGAGCAGGAGGACGCGGAGTAAACACTGAACTGTGCTATGTTGGATTGATGCCCCGGAAATGGGCAGTATGTAGTGATCATCGACTCCAATCCCTAGGACCCTAGGTGCCCGAAGAGGTACCTACCTAACCTGTAATCTCGTACTTACCTGTGAGTGAATAGACACTTACCTATAGGCTATAGCGCGGTTCCCCACCACCTACTCATGGATATATTTCCATGTACCTATGCTGATAGCCAATACATCCAGTACATTATCCCTTGGATGTACGTAGGTAGAGGTAGTACCTATCCAGGTATTAGTACCTAGGTATGTAGGTAGTCTTCATTTACCCGATGTAGCTCGCTCTAAGTATTAGGTATGCTGCAGGGCTATGTATAATGTGGGATATAGTCAATACGTATTTCATCCAACTCTGCGTTGCAACGTATTTCAAGGATACTGCGTATTCAGCTCTAAATGCTGTATTCTGATGGAAGATGTATTTCATATGATTTAGTCTTGTGACTATTTTACTGGGAACATAGATGCCTAACGATCTTGCAACCATTCCTATTTTGACAATAGTCATGATACTGTGGGCTATACTCAACACGTTTTCCATATGAAATACGTATTTCATCAAACTTGGTGTTGCAGCGTATTTCAAGGATACTGCGTATTTCGCTCTGAATGCTGTATTCTGATGGAATATGTCTTTCATACCTTTCAGTCTTGCGACTATCTTTCTAGGAAAACAGATGCCTAACAATCTTGCCACCATTCCTACCTTAAAAATAGTCCTTATATAGTATTCCAGACCCCCCAACTTCCTGCATGGAGGTAAGGCACCTTATACGGCTGCATCGTAGTTCCACCTAATTCAGAATGGTGTTTGCCGCGCTCTCGACTTGGAGGAGACTGATTGAGCCGGGCTGGGTTACAGCTCGGAGGATCTCACATGTTCCTCGCCGATCTAGTATGTACCGTAGTAGTAGTTGTTGTTTTATCTAACACCCCATGGGTCGCAGGTGTAACCTGCGTCCCTGGACCACCCGAAGGGTATGTGGGCGTGCCACGCTATGGAATTATATCCATACACTGGGGTACGCCCATAGATCACAGCTCTAGCCGTGATAGCGGGCCCGTCTGGCCCTTGTAACTGGTCTCCTCCCCGGCATGTGGATTCCTGGGGTCGTGTCCCGACGCGCTGTACTTGGCTGTTTAGCATGTACCGGTTCTTTCGAGGCCGTGTGGCCGTGAGTCTAGTAATGAGACTAGTCACCACGTTATCTGCGTCTGTGTTGCAGCTTATTATAGGATCTCAAATAAACCCCACGTGGTGGAGCAGCCCTTCTTTACGAGTACTGAGAATATTGCTGTTGACAGTCCAAAGACATATGATCTCAGTATGTAGCATTTTTCCGTATGTGATAGGTAGTTCTCCAGATGGGAGAGAGCTCCGTAAGGAAGAAGAACACATATGAAGACTCACGGCGACTGCCAACCTAAAACAGTGGTGGCAAATGTGAGATACCATTGGCTAGTTAGATGTTCCATTTCCAGTGGATAGTGTTAAACTAACGGCTTTAAATACTCGCTTGCCCGCAAGTCTTTATCTTCAAGATCCAGTCCTGCTTCTGATACGATGCTCTGGGCTAAGGGGCCAATGATCAATGATAGTGCACTCGGCGATACAAAGCCAAGTCTCCCCAATGAATGAGATCCTGATTGCACAGTGCATATTTACAGAGAAACGCCATGCGCTGATATTGAAACTACGGGGTAGCATACTATGGATTGCGTGGAGCTGTCTACCCGAATGGATGTAAGAGGGAAGTTCTCGGCAACCCAAAGTGCACGGACCCCATGTAACTGGGGCTCTGCCATAAAGCCCCAGCCACCCAATGTCACATGGCGGGGACCCACACGGCACGGACCGTAACCTTATTTATCCACGACATGCATTTGCAGGCATTCACAATGAAGATGGAATCCGTAAATGCACATGGAACAAACCTTGAATGTACTATATGTAAGATAGCATAGCAGACGAAGTGGATATATAACAGGTGCTGATATCAGGTATCATGCATATAGAGAGCTTGACAGAGACCAACATGTGAGGACTCGTGTACGCGGCAACTGCTGAAAGCTGGAATTTCTTCAGCAAAGGAAAGTAAGCCACAAATTAGACCAAAAGCTCAAATGGGAAGCAGCCTTGGTTGTAGGTAAATCTCTCTATTGATAATCGGAGCAGAATCACCTTCGGGAAAGTGCGTTCCTGAGATTTCTTTGTTCTATTGACGAGTTGGTTGCCTGAGACTGTGCTCGATTTGTTGTTTGCTATCGACAAAATGGTTGTGGTTTCAGTCGAGAACAAAGAACTGGTTCTTTCCTAAATCGTCGATTGAGCGTCCTGAGATCGACCATTGATCCTGTGGCTGTCCACGAGTATAAATACCCAAGATCTTCTTTCTCTGCGAATGTTTCTTTCTTCTCTTCCTCTCCATCACTTCTGATTTATTTCTCATTGTCTTTAATAGACAATGAACACCAACACCAAAGTCTCTCCCAACGCCCTGAAGGCACAATCCTCGTAAGTCAAATCAACCGTTCATACCTCGATGGCGTCTGCTCCCTGCATGTGCCTTGACGCGTCTCTTCGATTATCCTCGATAATCTTTGCAAAACCTCTTTGGTCACATCATCTATCCATCCACACATCACCCACAGATCCAACCATCCGCCCATCTATTCATCCTTCATGACATCTTATCTGACAACCTCTTAGCACTATGGAGAAGAGAGAGGGACCGACCCTCCCCCAGGGAGCCCCGCGCCGCAACGGGGTGATTCCTTTCCAGATGGCGCCGTCTGTTTCCCTCGCAGCGCCTCTGGACCACCCCGCCCCACCTCAGGGACGTTCGCGTCGGAATGGTGTTATTCCCTTCCAGATGCTGCCGCCAGCCTCCTCGGCGACACATCTGAGCACCTCCGCACGCCCTGAGGAGCAGAAGAGTCTTGGTGGCCCTTCCCCAGGGGTCACCCCAAAGACTTCCTCTGCTGCGACTGTGGACACCACAGAGCCCGCGCCTAAGAAGCGCCTCTGTGGCCCGTCCCCGTTCGCCACATTGGGGACTGCTCCGCGTCAAAGCGATCGTGCTTCCCTCTCTACCCCATCCTCTACCACCGACAACCAGGGTCCTCCGCACGGGATCACCCCCTGGTGGGCCCCGCCACAGCCCAACCTCCTTCTTCTCTTATGGGCCCCGCCACAGCCCAATCTCCTTCTTCCCTTATGGGCCCCGTCACAGCCCAACCCCCCTTCTTTCGGATCCTCCAACATCCGAAACGAGCGCATCGTCCAACTTCGGCGATCTGAGACTGGCCCCTCTGAGGCAGTCCCCATCAGCATTGTCCCCGCCAGCCAGCAGCTTCAGCAACCACGGCGTGAGACCAGCGCGCTCGACAACAAGCTGGCTGGTGCCAAAAAGACAATTGCTGGACAAAAGATCAAGAAGGCTGGCTCCAAGCGAAAGGAGTCGGCCTCGGAGCCGAGGGTCTACCACGTCATTCCCCGAAAGAGTGCCCGCTACCGAGATCCCCAGGAGATCGCAAAACTCTCAGTCAACTTCGATTTCCTCGAGGCCCGCTATAGGGAAGCCAAGAGGACTTTGAAGGAGGCTGAGGGCAACACAACTGCGCTCTTCCAGTGGCATGGCGAGTACGGGAGGGACGTGGAGGCTTGGACGACGCTGTCGGACCTCGTGGAAGAGGTCGGTGACAAGAATCTTCGTGGGCGCCATGTCAACGGACGCAACAACGTCATCGAGCTCCTGACAAAGGAGAGCGAGTTGCTTGGCAAGGCCCTCCTCACGGGCAGGCAGAAGCAGGCACAGCCTGGAATGCCACCCACAAAGGTTACGACCCGATCGACTCCACGGGGTTCGCAACCTACCAAACGACTGAAGCAAGCAAGAGAGGTCAAGACATGCTCGTTGGCACCTACCAAAGCCGCTGGTCGCACCGCTCGTCCACCCCCACCCAGTCAGCCGCAGGCTGGGCAGGACAGCGGTGAAGAGCCTAGCGCAGGTGGGAATGAAGCCAACGAGGCCACGACCCAGGGTGAGCCGACAAAGGCCGACAATGACTCCAACGGTGCCCCGATCCCCGCACCAGTTACCGCCAGTGAGGAGTCATTGGAGGCCGGCTCATCTATGGAGAAAGTGGAGGCCACGACCCAGGTTGAGCTGACAACGCCCAACAATGACTCCGACGGTGCCCCGATCCCCGCACCTGTCCCTGCCATTCAGGAGTCATTGGAGGCAGGCTCATCCATGGACGGTGTCGAGCCCACCTCTGCCGTGCTTCAGGAGTTACTAATGATCACCCCGACAGTTCCTCAGCAAGTGGAGGAAGATGACATGATGTTGGATCTCGCCGACAACCAGATGGCGGAGTTGAGTCAACCCCAGGATGGGTCACAGTCCGGGGAAGACCTGTCTCTGCCTGAAGGAGACATGGAATTGGACGAAACCAAGGAGTACCTCAAGACGCTGTGGACGCCGATTCACGAATCGGTCATCGTTCAACATTATCCACAGCCACCACAGACAGCTCTGTGTGCGCCAGCTGTACCGCAGCCGACACAGACTGTTGTGGAGTACGAATACCCTTGGCCCGCCTATCCACAAGGAGAAAAGCGCATGGGGCCCGCGGAATGGATCGAATGGACAGAACGCAAGCAGCGCGTCACCAGAGCCATGGTCGCCAAGGCCGGCTCTGAGCTGCTTGCTCGGATTGACAAGTCTCAGCCAAGTTCACCCACCGCGCAAGTCGCAGAAGAAACGGTCCGCAAGGCCGATTCTCTGTTGCTTGCTCAGGATGAGTCAGTTCGAGACCAGCCTGTCCAATCCATCCGTATGCCAGCCCCAGCGTCACCAGTCCCAGAAGTGCATATCGAGAGCATCCAGACCAAGGAGGCGTCAACTCCGGAGGTTGTGAGTCAATCCGCTGTTCTGCAGCCAACTCCCAGCGCTCCGGAGACCTCCGACCAGGTCCCTCTCGAGGCAGCTATGAGTGTGCCAGCTGTTCCGCAGCCAGCTCTAGCAGCCAAACCTCGCCAAGTGCGCTTCGCGACTGGTCCGATGGAAGTGCCAATCCAGGCAACCGTGAGTGAGCCCGCTGGTCGCATGCCGGCTCGGACTGTTTTGGAAGTCAAGAAGGTCGCCACCGAGGTAGTAGTGAGTGGGCCTGCTGTCCTGCAGCGGGTCCCAGCTACCTCGGAGCCTTCGGCCCAAGCAGTCACGAGCCCGGTAACCCAGCCGACTCCGGTTGTTATGGATAGCACTGAGAAGGTCGCCACCGAGGCAGTTGTAAGTGGGCCTGCACTTTCTCAGCAGGACCCCGCTGCCTTGGAGCCTTCACCATCGGAGGACAATGACTCTTCTTGGTCTGACGAAGAATGGTGGTCCGCTCTTGAGAGCCAGGCCCCTTCTGAGTCCGGTTGGGATTCTCCAATGCCGATTATGCCCGGATCTTACGTCTTCGACATGCTCGATGAGGTCGTGAGTGCGCCAGCTGCTCCAGAGCTGGTCCCCACCCGATCAAAGTCGACGTCGCCAATGTTGACTGAGGAAGTTCCGAAAAAGCTGGCCGCCTCCAGGCCGGCTCGGAAGGAATCAGATTCGACTTGGCTGATTGTTGACAAGCCAACACACGGGAGCTTGCGGACTGCTACTCGTTCGCATCTCGAGGTGTTGTTGGCTCAGCATGAAGAGCGTAGACGGGCAGACGCGGCGCTCATGTCATTTCTTAGGTGGTTGCAGGTCACAGCAACCTCCCGAGTCTCCATCTCTTCCCAGGTAGCCAGTCTCCAAGACGCCTCGGCAACAGAGACAGCCCGTGCGGGGGTTTCGAATGGCACCGAAGGGGTTGAGAATGCCGATAGCCCGGCAATGGACAGCGACGAACAGGCTGTAGGAGAGCAACGGGATTCATCGGGTGGCCGAGAGGCGGCTTCTGGTCAAAAGCCAGGAGACCATACCCGCACCCAACCCACTGCCACTGCGTCTGAGGCTGCCATGCAGGAGGGATCGGCTTTGCTGAGGAGACTGTGGGCAGGAGCTCGCTGGTTGGCCTTCACCGTCTGCGCCTTGATGATCCTTGTCTTGTGCTCATTCCCTATTTGGGCCAAGTATCCTGGACATCTGCGGTACGTGATGGAGGGACCGGGACAGTTCCTGTCGGAGCTTTGTGAAGAGCATGGCGGCGTTCAATCACTAGGGCGCCTGATCTATGTCTTTTTGCGTTGCTTTGCTGGAGATCGGACCTAGTTCGGTTGAAGGCAGGTGATTGCGAGTAGTCAAGAGGAGGGACGAATGGGCCGCCTCTTGATGAATTAGCTTTTACAAAACCCGACAACGCAGCAAGCTGGCGAGTCCGATGATTGCCACTGCATCTGCATGTCCATGGCCAAGGGGAGGGACGAATGGGCCGCCCCTTGATGACCATGCAACCCGTCAAGGCAGGAAGCTGGCCAGCCCGATGGTTGCCGCTTCACCTGTGCTCAGAAGTGTCTGTTACCAAAGACACAGGGACACCACCCTTCCATGTTTTGAGTACTTCTGTCATTGGCACCATTCGGGGTGTTATATAATTATTTTTTCAGTTGTCGATATACACCTTGTGCGATGTTCTTCCCGCCCCTCAATCGGGGTGGTGAGTGTATGATTCTTGTTCAGGTCTTGTCCGATTCTTGTTCGATTCTTGTCTGAGCCCTCTGGTGGCGCAAGGAAAGGGAGCTCCGCAGCCTGCCTCAACAACTTCGTGCTACTCCCACATCTGGGGGCCTGTCCCGCGGCACGCCGCCGAGCGCCTTTACCATCCAGCGACGACTTGTCGCTCCCGGGGGACCATTGGGTTCGGGCTTCAGGAGCGGACCAATCTCAAGCATCTACCGACAACTCAGCAGCTCCCGGGGGACCACCTACGGTCCACCAGCGCCATCCCCCGGGAGCTGGTCAATCTCTTCTGACATCTCGGCGGCCTGCCCCACCAACACTGGGGATTCATCAGGGCAGGTCGCCAAGATGCGTCATACTCTACCAGCTCCCGGGGGACGACCTGGCGGTCATCAAGCGATGCCCCCTGGGAGCTGGCCAACTTCTTCTGACATCTCGGCGGCCTGCCCCACCAACACTGGGGATTCATCAGGGCAGGTCGCCGAGACCCTCTACCAGCTCCTGGGGGACCACCTGCGGTCAACAAAGTCTCTCCCCTGGGAGTTAGTCAAATTCCATGGCATCTCGGCGGCCTGCCCATCACCACTGGGGACTCCATCAGGGCAGGTTGTCGGAATGTCAACCAGCTCCCGGGGGCCAACTATGGTCAACGAACGCCATCCCCTGGGAGCTGGTCAACTACTCATGGCATCTTCGCGGCCTTCCCATCAACACTGGGGGCTTCTGCGCAGGCCGTCGAGATGCTCTACGAGCTCCTGCTCTTGGAGTCCTGTCTGAGGTCATTATATGGCCTCCTGGGCCCCAAAAAAAAGCAACAACACAAAAATACAAAAAAATATAAAAAAGGATAAAAAAAAGATAAAACAAAAACAAAAAGGGAAAAGAGCCAATTCGGAGCCGCGCTGGAACACGCGGAGGCAGACAGGCAGGCCCCTGGGAGACTTGCAATCGTTCATCTATGATCTCCTGAGGGCTGAACACAAATCATGGGCGTACGCTTCCGCGTCAGACACCCACAATCTCAATGCCACGCCTCCTGCGAGTCCAGCGTATCGCGCATCAAGCCTTTTTGCTGGGAACCCACATATCAGCCTCTGGGGGACTGGGAACATTTTGAGATCCCTTAGAGGTTGACATCAGTCAATGGCTTCCATGCCAACTTCGCTGCCCAGCGACAACATACCCGCCCCTGGGGTACTGGGAACACATTATGATATCCCAGGGGCAGGTATACTGCAGTGTACACTTGGAGTTGGCCGGATGAGGATCTGGTGATGTCCGCGTGTTTGGCGGCCTGTTCATGTCCAATCGGCGCTCGGTGGTGATCACACTGGTTCTTGGAAATCATATCATGTTCCCAGTTTCCAGGAGCTTCGTGTGACATCGCTTGGGTGTCGGGTGGGCATGTTCGGGCTGCTAAGCGCGTGGATATCATCAGGTCGGGTCTCTACCATCTCCAACAAGTGTGTGCTCCGCCCTGCGAATCTGCGACATCACCTTTCGATATCAGCTCGCAGGCAACATTGCTCCGGGCTCTTATAGAAACACACACAAAAAAAACAGAAAAAAAAAAAAAAACAAAACAAAAAAGAAATACAAAATACCAAAGAAAGCAAAAAAAGAACCAATGCCATGGCTATTCTGCGCTTGCGCACAACCGTCTCTCGGAACGAGACCTTTGCCATACCCACGGCCCACGCGCCACCGAGGGGCCCCCACGAGGGCCTCCGGCCCCCATTTTAACTTGAACAGGCGCCCAGTAGGCATGGAAGTGGCCCCCCCATTTTCACCATTTGCGCCTGCAAAGTTCAAACAGGCACTCAGCAGCTCGGCCTTCCGATTATATTCGGATCCACGAATCACAATAAGTCGTGGACATGTCAAACCTTGGAGGCTCTCGTCCAATCACATGCGAGCATCACCATTCCAACCCTAGAAACTTACCCGGTGGCTGGCCTGCGCATGGACTCTCCACTCCACTTCCCGCCGAAGAAGATGATCCTCCATACTCCGTACTCCGTGCACTTATCCAGCTACATACTCCTGGACTCCCGGAGATAACCCTTGGGTTCACTGGGGTTTCTTCTTTCATCGGCCTTGAACTATCTGCTCCGAATGGAGCGTTGACTTGCCTCTGCGCCGTACTGCCTACCAGTTTTCCCTCGCCAGAGCAAAAAAACAACAACAAAAAAAAACAAAAGAAAACAGAAAAAACAGAAAAAACGGAAAAAACGGAAAATGAAAGAAAGGAAAAAAGATATAAGGGAGTGAATGAACAGAATGGTCAGAGTGTCGGCCAAAGCCCTACCTCCCTAACAGAGGCCACTATCAGTCAGTTCAAATGGTGTTGGAAACCTTCCAAACTACACACCGTGAAGATTCTACCAGCGAGTCCACACAACTTCTACGTCCATGTTCCAACTACCCGCTTGCTAGCAACTCGGCAAGGATATTACCACGAGAATCCGACATCCCTCTGCCAACATCATCCATGGCATGACCAATGAACCATCAACCAACCCACTTTAATCCACTCTGCCCTCTGGAGCTCAACTGTCACTTGCGGGATGAAAGAGACGTCTCTCTGCAATGCATGGCCCTCGACCCTCGCCAGGTCCTGAATTGGGATCACCTCCGTACTCAATCCACCATGGACACAGCTTGGCCACTGGGTCTCATGGTATGGCTAGTAGGACCAAGTAAAAAGATTGGTCCTGCCACTTCTTGGACAAGGATCCGCATATGATCTACGTTCGCATCGCAGTCCGCATGGTGTTCCTCAACATCACATGTGCTCGTTTATGAACTTGAATATACCACGGCGAAGTCTCTCTGTCCAATGCTTCTTCGGTGTTCTGTGTTTTGACCATGACGTTTCCAAGTATTGATTTGCCTGGATAGTCCTCCTGTTCGTCTTCTTCCTACTAGTACTGCTCATGTACATTAAGCATTTAACATCGCCAGATCAGAGTTTGTGCCTGTACCCGCCACGTATCTATATTACCCCGGATGGAAACGGTGGTGAGGGCTCTCTGTGTCCTGTCCTGTTAGCAATCTAATACATTTCTCAAAGTGTCTGGGTTGACTATTACTACATTGATTTAGACATCCGTTGGATCTTGGCTGATGACTTTATCCGGACCCACTTTTTATTGACTCCGGGGTCATATCTGCCCTATATTTAGCACCGCCCCACCCTCAACTTAAATACGAGGTTTTCGGGCAACAGAACTCTCAACCTTCAACAAAATCCTCGAACGATTACAATCAGCAGTATAATGGCAAGCCCGCAGCCCGATATCGTGCTCTACGACCTGGCGTCCCAGAAGAATGATTGTTTCTCCCCAGTGGTGTGGCGCATCAGGTTGATGCTGAACTACAAGGGGATCCCCTATACGACTATCTTCCTGGAATTCCCAGACATCGAGCCTACCCTGAAGGAACTGTGAGTTCTAACCTCCACTCTGCGTGTGCCGTGGGCTCGATTACAATCTCGAGGATATTTACTGACAAAAAGAAAGGGGCCTGGACCCTGGCGAATCCTCACCAGGCGTTAAGAACAAGTACACTGTCCCAGCAATCCGCCACATACCCAGTAACACGTACATGCTGGAATCATCTCGCATCGCTGAATTCATAGAAACCACTTATCCCACTCCGCCCCTACCGCTGCATTCCGAGCTAGGCCAGATAGTCGAAGCTGCTTCTCGGAAAACATATTTGGTATTGGCTTGTTCAATAATCCCGCGTGAAATCAACATCCTCTCTCCCCGATCTCAGGCATTTTTCCGAAAGACCCGAGAAGCGGCCTTTGGGAAGCCACTTGAGGAACTTATGCATGAGGACGAAGACCAGAGCTGGGCTGCGATAGATGGCCAGCTGCAGGCTGCGAGCGATCTTATCCAGACTAACAAGGCGGATGGCCCTTTTATTCTGGGTGCGAAGCCGAGTTATTCTGATTTCTTTCTTGCGGGGAGTCTGCAGTCCGCGAGAATGATTGACGAGAGTGTCTTTCAGCGCCTGGTAAAGTATCCAGGATTCAGGGGGGTTTATGAGGCTTGTTTGCCTTATGGAGAAATCAATCGGACTTGATCAATTTCTAATCGATTTCTAATGGAGATAGAGATAGTAGTTCGGGTTGCTGTGCGCTAGTTAACTACTACTGGACATGATAGCAGACAATGTTATCATTATCAACTTATCTGAAGGAAATCTCATTTTGCAAGAGAGACTTGGCTCGCTGTGATTCCAAGAGGAAGAGAGGTTCAATGTCCATCAAGGACCGGCGCCATGGAATAACTTTTTCCCGGGCTCAGTAGCCTTCTAAGGCCCATACACTTTGGAAGAATAGATTTCAAGTGCTCGAAAAAAAGTCATGTAGATTTGGCAGCTTTGAATGCGCCTTTTTCTGTTTGCTTGGGAACTTTTTTTCAGCTGGCCATTGTGCGTGCGTATTGTTTAATTGGCAAGAAACCAAATCTGCTCATCTAGCCAACTGGCCAAGTACCCGCCGGCAATTGCCAATTGGTTCGGCCTTATCTCGACAACTGGTGAATTCCGATATCTTCCTTTCGATTAGTGGCTGGACAGTCCCAGGTGGGCAGTGGGCAGTAATCAACGCACAAGTCACCTTCACGCAATATGACAATAGGGTAGTCAGTTGCCACAATTGCTCGCTTCCATGACAGCCAGAACCAAATAGCTTGCTTAGAGACTTCCATATAGCAATCAACACTAAGGCACCACAACATACAAAGGAGACAATAGGTAGGCGCCTGAGTCTTTACCTGACAACTGCATAACAAGATCGTGCTATATACCAACATGAAATCATACAGCCTACGAAAGTGAGTGAAAACTCATTCAATCAGTCATTCCTATACTCTACATCGTGGGATAAGTGAAACCTTAGTGCGCACTCATCCAACGTTTTTGTTCTTTCTCCTTCCGTTTGTCGTTTTTTTCCACGCTCTTCCATATCAGCTTTCCCTTCTATCCACTGCTCGCCAGCATTGGCGTCGGTGTCGATTGCCCCTTCTCCATTGAAACCAAATACTCCGCTCGTCGGCATCCCGCTTCGCATCGGCGTGAGGGTGCTTGCCCGCCATTTTCTTGTCGGATATCTCATTGCTAGCGTACCTGCCCCAAAGACCACCACGGAACGAGAGAAACGAGTTTAGCTGCCCTCGGGGGCATCCAACCAACGTTGCCACTCTTCAACCACAGGGGCAGATGTCGGGTATCGGTGCGGGCTTGATCCGTCTTGGTGGCTAGGCTCTCGCGCCGCGGAGCCATCCGCATAAGAGAGCTGAGAAAGAGATTGGATCTCTGTGCTGTATTGTTGCATGGCCGGGTGGAAGGCGTGCACATGGTGTGGTACACCATAGTGACTTTCCGAAGTCGGTCCATACACCTCACCGGAAGCGCCCATCGCACTACCTGTGCCCTGGGGAGTCTCTGTCATCCTCTGAAGCTCATTTGCTTGAAGGGCAGTGGTGACTATCTTCTTCAGATATTTGACCTCGGACAGTAACTCCCGGAGCAAGTTCATTTGCTCGACGTTGTCGGGAGGAAGGGCGGGGGATAATCGTGACAAACACTCGCCGAGACAACGGGCCTTCCGTCTCTCGGTATCAAGCCACTCCCGGAAAGGTTCTGCAGCGTCCTGGTACGTTTGACTCGGCACCTTTTGACCCTTGAGAATGAGCTTCCATTTGGGAAGCACACGCTCAAGCTCATCATCGGACAGGAACCGATTCCCTTCAGCATCGGTCGCTAAGGCAACGTGCCAGTACGGTGCGCGGACAGTCCAGGCAACGGTGCCAGTTATGTAGAAAACATGGCGGTTTTCTTTCATTTCTTCTTTGCTGCTACGAGACACCAGGGCGACGATGAATGGATGGATGCTTCGACTTACGATGTGGTGGGGAGATGGATGAGGGGCAACAATCTGTGACTGCGAGATTCAGAGGCTTCGTGGATGGAACACGGCGAACGGAGAAGAACTGCATACAGTAATACGGACCGCTGGTTGAACGTTGCTGAAAACAACCCGCTAGAGCTGCAAAAGGAGGAACGGATAAGAAATCGAGCGGCGGGAAGAGAGCAAGTTTGCGAAGATGAGGAGAGAAGAAGAATGGACACGACCAGACACTCGTCACGTCTCTGCGTCGCTGAGGCGATGGGACCACGATGACCGTTCACGAGCAAATGCGGCAACAAGTAACAGCGCACGAGAACCTGAAGACAGCAGCTGCCGTGGACATCAGGCTACTTGCTTGTTATCCTTTGACTTTCATCACGGATACAATCCTCGCTTCTTCCATCTTTGCTCTCTTCTTGCCACCCGATTTTTATCCGTTCCTGCTTTTGCAGCTCTAGCGGGTTGTTTTCAGCAACGTTCGACCAGGCGTCCGAACTACTGTATGCAGTTCTTCTCCGTTCGCCGTGTTTCATCCACGAAGCCTCTGAATCTCATCTTCACAGATTATTGCCTCTCGTCCATCTGCACACCACTCGAGTAAGTCGAAATATCCATCCATCCATCGTCGCCCTGGTGCCTCGTAGCAGCATTCTCTGACTGTGACGCCCCTCATAGTACTTTGCTTCTTGGAGCGTGGAAGCCTTGAAGCCTTCAAAACATCAATATGAGCTCCACCACACTTGAACAGTCTGACCGCAAGCTGCAGGACATTGTGAGGAATGGCGGCAAAGAAGAAATGAAACAAAATCGCCATGTCTTCTACATAACTGGTACCGTTGCCTGGGCCGTTCGGGCGCCGTACTGGCACGTTGCCTTAGCGACCGATGTTGAAGGAAATCGCTTGCTGTCCGATGATGAGCTTGAGCGTGTGCTTCCCAAATGGAAGCTCATTCTCAATGGCCAAAAAGTGCCGAGTCAAATGTACCCCGACGCTGCAGAACCGTTCCGGGAGTGGCTTGATACCGAGAGAGGAAGCCCCGTCGT
This sequence comes from Penicillium sp. DV-2018c, assembly GCA_028827535.1. Lineage (NCBI taxonomy): Eukaryota > Fungi > Ascomycota > Eurotiomycetes > Eurotiales > Aspergillaceae > Penicillium > Penicillium sp. DV-2018c. The sequence continues at coordinate 2,397,156 of JAQJAA010000001.1, forward strand.
CTCGGCAAGTGTTGGCCACGACTATCCCCCGCCCTTCCTCCCGACAACGTCAAGCAAACGCATTTGCTCCGGAAGTCACTGGCAGAAACTCAAGGTCTGAAGAAGATGGTCACCACTGCCCTTCAAGGAAATGGGCTTCAGGGGATGACACAAACTCCCCAGGGCACGGGTAGTGCAATGGGCTCTTCAGGTGAGGTGTATGGACCGACTTCGGAAAGTTACTATGGTGCACCACATCATGTGCACGCTTTCTACCCGGCCACGCAACAATATCACATAGAGATACAATCTCTTTCTTAGCTTTGTTATTCGGATGGATCCGCGGTGCTAGAGCTTAGCCACCAAGACTCATCAAACCCACACCAATACCTGACATCTGCCAATGTGGATGAAGAGTGGTAACGTTGGTTGGATGCCCCCGAAGGCAGTTAAACTCGTTTCTCTCGTCCCGTGGTGCTCTTTGGGGCATGTACGCTCGCTCGGGACTGCAAGTAGACGGCAAGACGACAACCTAGTAACTAACTAATAAGGCGGCAAGAGTTTTTAGGTCATTTGGAGTAATGAAGCACTCAATATAAATCAACGGAGATAGGCTGACTGACCCTCTTGATCTCATACCGAGTATGCATGCAAAGAGCACACTTCGCGAAATTAGGTACATCATGGTTTTAACACGGCTCTAATCTATACTTTTTCAAACTCACGGCTATCGAGAAACATGCTGAAGTCCAACATTAACCCAGATCTACCACGTCCGAGTGACAGGCGCACCATCCAACTTGAAGTATCCAGGCTGAAGAGTCTGGAAGACCTCGCGAGGATCGTACTTCTTCGCAACACGCTGAAGACGAGCCTTGTTAGCATCACCATATCCAGCAACCGGATCCTGGAACATGCTAGCATAATTCATATAGATATACTCATTGAATATACCAAACTTCTTTGCCTGCTCGGTAATTGTGTCAATGAACTTGTGAACGAAAGTATAAATAGTCTCATCGTCCGATGCATTCTCCCACCAGGTAGAGACGTGCATGATATGCACGGGCACCGTATTATCTTCAAGTCCGAGTGCATTACCACCGAAGTTCTTCATATTTTTCAGCATCGGCTCGGTGATAGCCTGGAAAATGAGAACTGGCTGAGCACCAGAGACATCAGCAACCTCGGGGAGCATCTTCATGAACGTCTCGACTGCCCAGAGGGCAAAGTCCTCGTTGAGAGCAGCACTGATGGGCCAGTAGATTTCGCGCAGACCGGAGGGGTTCTCAGTCTCGAGGTACTCAACGTACTCCACGAGAGACTTGGGGCTGGAAGTATCGGAGATGGCGGGGATGCTGCGGTATTGCTTGAAGATTTCAGCATCGGAAACGTTCTTCGTGTATGTCAGTTCCGCAGTGGCGAGATTCATGCCGCTGTTTGAGAGGAAAGCGACGTATTGCTGGGCGTAGGGATCCACGCTGGCATTGTTGACGGCATTGTACCAGGCGTTTACAACATCGGGGAACTCGGTCTCCAGGAAGATTCTGGCGCCGCCGTAAAGGGTAGGTGCGGGAATCGTGTACAAGTTGTACTTTGTCACGAGACCGAAGTTGTTGCCACCACCGCGGAGAGCCCAGTACAACTCTGGGTATGACTTCTCACTTGCGGTTACGATCAGACCGCTAGCAGTGACGACCTAGACTTGTGAGTTGCTATTTCGTGTCTGATCTTTCTCGGAGGGTAGCTCACCTCGAAGCTCTCCACATTGTCGCATGCCCATCCGTACAGGTTGGAATGGTAGGAAATACCGCCACCGAGGAGGAAACCACCGACGCCAATGCTCGACGCGCGACCTCCAACAACTGCCAGTCCATGGGGCTCAAGAGCGGAGTATGCCGTCAACCAGTTATTTCCGGGACCTATAGAAGCGACCGACTTGTCTTGGTTCAGAGTGACGGCGTTCATATCTTTGAACCAGATACTGATCCCGCCAGGGGCGCTAGAGGCACCGCTGAAGGCCGCATGACCGCCACTCCTCGCAGCAAAGTGGCAGCCCGTAAAACGAGACAGCAGAACCGCAGCGCTGACGTCCGTGTTCTTCTTGGGGCGGAACACGCAGCGAGGCTGGACCTCTTCTTGCTGCACGGACCAAAATGAGTCGGTGAAATTGCTGTATCCAGTGCTTGAGGGGTTGGAGATTTGGGAGCCGAACAGGAAACCCAAGCTCGCGCACTACAGTTGGTTTGAGTTAGCTGTTGCGCAAGAACTGGCCAACCTGAGACAGATGCCGCACTTACGGCTGCTTTGCAAGCTTTGTCGGTTGATCGTGTCTCGACCCCGGAGAATGTTTCCAGAGCAGGGATCTCCGTCACATCAATGCCCAAGTCCTCCAATGCGCTGACCACGCTGAAGTCTTCAGGCTCAATGGTGGACTGGGCCAAGGCCAGCCCGCTGATCGCGGATAACCCGCTAATAAGAGTGGAAACACGCATGCTCAAACTTTGAGTGCGCCCTGCAAAATTTATACACCACACCGAATGTAGGAGCACACCTGAAGAGAGAAGGGACAACAATAGATCCAAGCCGAGGCAATGTGCCCTCTTTTATAATAAATTATCTACCTTCGGAATAGCCTTTCCAATGGTTCTACTCCAGTGAGGTCCGCGGGGAGATTTTGGCTAGGCCGTAGACGTGTCGTGGGCCGTTGGGTCGAATTAAGGGGTACCGGGATGTGTTCTCGAAGCCTACGGAGTACATTCCATGGAAAGCATTGGTTCGTCACATCTAAGACAATTTTGACTCTAAATTCTAAGCGAAGCGGCCCAACCAGATTTTTGGGCTAAGCTGAACTTTCTTTTAAATGGCCCAAGGCCATGTGTTCGCTGTCTTCTGGGCTTCGGCTAGCCTTCTAGGTTTCTTTCTTCGCTTCGAAGGGTTCGCTGCACTAGCTGTACCCTGACACTTCGGATGCCACCGATTCAAGTGACTCTGCTCGCTGTAGAGTCGCATACTGACTCTTATAATTCTCACTTGATAGAGTTTTGTGTGATGGATAACACGTGGACTGTGGCTGGTACGAGGCAAAGGGAGCGCGAGAATCTACCAACGTGACCATGAGCTGGGGTTGAATAATAACAATTCGATTGTTGTGGACATTTTATGCATGAACACAAACTGCACACAAGGACCTATATACACCCTCACTACGGAGGCAAGGGGGAGGAACCTGGTCGATTTCCAGGATCTAAGCGAGCATTACGCCACCCACCTAAGCCGCGGCGGCGCGGCCTGTGCTGACAACAATTAGTTTGAAACAAGACTAAGCGGAGATTCCTTCAAGTCTACGGAGTACTCCGTACACCAAGTCTAGCCTGGAAATCAAAGTACCTACCCTCATCAACCCCCTTTCGATCCCCAGTAGATCGTATCTCGTCACATCAGTGGAGAATATTGACCCCGACGATCAAGCTGGATCGAAGCCTCAACCTAGAATTGGCCATCTCTGGCCCTGTGCGCTTCGGCCCGTCTCGGCTTCCGTTGTCCGTCCGCACAGAACCCCCAGGGCTAAGTGTGGGGGCCACACCATCCTGTGACTCCACCGGGGTATTTCCTCATGCGTGACTGGTTGAATAAAGTGGATCCTTGTATCTTGCATTGCAGAGTGTTGCATTCTGTTGCATTCGAACCGTGGGTGCATACTGCCCTTCGTCTGGGCGAGGTTTGAGAATCCCTGCGCATAGCGATCAAGGCCCTGAAGAAGCTCTTTGTAGGTGCATGGCTGCAGCTTGTCTTGGATGTGGAAAGTTAAAACTTAATCGCCACGGAATGGCTGCCATGTGGCAGAAGAAGATTTTGTGGAAAACTCCATTATATTGTCGACGGGGATTCCGTGCGTTACTGCCGATGTCATGATTCTTTCCGCATCGTGCTGCATTGAGTGATGGGAGAGTCCGACACGGGCACCTTTGGGCCCAGCACTATCAAAGGAACAGGCATTGCCTTGATTGTGCTTACTTCAATCGTCGTTGGGATACGATTTATTGGATCTATTCGGAGTATCGCGGATCTCAAGGCTGAGGATTATTTGCTCTGCGTGGCTTATTTGTTTTTCTTGACGTTGAGCATTCTTTACATCTATATTGCTCCTGTTATCTTCCGACTGGCTGCCGCTAAGACAGAGCCGACTCCTCTCTATACGACGTTCATGGAAGATGCGCGGAAATTGCAGATTACCTTCTTCGTCACGACATCCTCGCTATGGCTTACTCTGTGGATGACCAAGTTCTCGCTCTTGGCGATGTATAAACGGTTGTTGGTTGGGAAGCAGTACCTTCTCGCTTGGTGGATTATCACAGGGGGCTGTATCCTGGTAAGGGTGCCATGCCTCTTTCTCTGCCAACGTCCGATCTGACAAGTTTCCAGTTCCTTATCGGTTGCATACTCTCATCCTGGTTATCATGCTCGAGTTTCCATGCCTGGTTCACCGCAGGCGCATGCAGCACCCCGCGGGATAAACACGCTGCCGTCATCAGTCTATACTTTGCGTACGGAGCGGACATCGTCACCGATCTAGCGAGTAAGGACCTCTCCATCAACTCCTCAGGATGGTCTGAACTAACATCACGTACAGTCATGATCCTCCCCATCCGTCTGATCTGGAACCTGCAGATGAGACTGCGCCAAAAACTCAGCATCGGCGGTCTCTTCTGCTTCGGCTGGGTCTGCATCATCATCTCCACCATCCGCGTCGTCCAACTCGGTGAGACCCAAGATGGCACTCCAGCTCCATCCTGGCTAGCGCTATGGGGAACAATCGAGGCAGCAATCGGTACGCTTATGTCTCCTCCTTCTTTCCCATGTCATATCAAGCGCAGAGTTCAAACTAACCACCTTGATTTTATAGCCGTCATGATCGGCTGCTGTCCCGGCCTCTACCGCGTCCTCAAATCCGCCATCCCTTCGAAGACGACCTATCAATATGGCTCGTACAACCGTCGCGGCCGTGGCACCGGTGGCATGCCGTCGCACCGATCTGGTCGGTTCGGGGACTCGGGTGTCGAACTGCATAGCTTCACGGGAAAAACCGAAGCGTATCAGTCGACGAGTGCTTACCGGTCAACTAGTCCAGCGAGCAGTCAGGAGAAACTGGCGCATTCCAGTGGGAAGGGGAATATCATGGTCAATTATGGTGTCGCTGTGACGGTTGAGGATCGATCCAGTGATTACGCGCGGACTGCTGGGTTTGTCTGAAGAATTCAAGAATCTGTATATAATTAGACTTTAGTATGGTTCAACCCAACCGATCTGGTGATGCCAGATGGAAAATCTGCGTCGGTCTACGGTTTGTACCTACTACCCGCTAATGGTACGTCCACTCCGCAGGTTTATCACTGTTGCGGTATTGCTAGACTCTCCCTCTCTCTCGGCGATGCCGGTCAATGAGCATCATCCGAGGTTGATTGGCCAATCAGCGTTTTTTCCTCCGCCGACAAAAACTTCCAAACCCTCGAAGCTAAAGAAATTTAAAAAAATGGACTCGCGGGGAATCGAACCCCGGACCACTCCCATGCTAAGGGAGTATTATACCACTAAACCACAAGCCCAGTTGAATGAGTTAAGTTTCTGAAGAGTGTTACAAGAGAAAAAAGGGCTCGGTCGGTCCGCACAGCGCCAGGTTCCCGTTAATGGCATGTGGCAGGCTGGATTTTGACTCGGTGTATTGAGTAGGTTTGAGCATTTCACCCCTGAGGGAGATACATCTGTTCGTCAAGATTGATAAATACGTGTCTGCTCGGTAGATATGACCGAGTTATCGTGGGTTTCCGTCATCTATGAATCCATGTCCATTGCACTGGAGCCGGGGCCCGGTCGATATATATAGGCGGGAACCTGGATGGTAACATAGGTAGTGACCAACTTCTATATTACATTTCTTCAGCACCCAATTCTGCAAGCTGGTCCCTGACCCCAAGCTCCCTGAGTTCCCTTCCAGAATCGTCAGTTTCGTAGCCAACTAACTAGTCCCAGTGAAATCCTGCAAAGATTCGTTGTCTTATTCATCAAGGACGATTCCCGTGACCACTCTCAGCCCTAACCAGTGACCGCTTTCTTCTCAACCCCCTCCACTATGGAACAGGATTCTCTTCGCTCTTCCTCCACCTTGATATCCCAATATGATCAATATTACAAGGAAGAATAAATAAGCCAGAGTATACTTAGGCTGGGTATACACCAGGCCGGCTCAATGTATACCATGGTATCATTAGTTGCGAAAGAGGTTCTGTCAAGTCCAGCATCGAGGTATCGAACACCTTACGTCACGTAGCGCTGATTTCATTTCCCGTATGAAGGTACCTCCTGTCTGTTACTACCTTCCTCTTTCGAGGCATGTCTCCGCTTCGACTGAGCGATATTAATCCCAGAGCAGTGGAACGTCGCTCGGAGATCTCTATGTATCTCGAATGTAGCAGTTCACAATTGTATTAAACAGATCAATGTCTGTAAAGCGCCGCACCGCAGTTGGGCAAGTCCAGCTATAGACTGACAACTAGAATACACATTGCGCCGTACACAAAGAACCAAATATCAGAGACCTTAACAAGAGATCATCGGGGGTATCACGCAACATTCATAAGAGTCTTGAGATTGTGGAGGGAGAGGGGCTTGAGGAGATATTTGTCAATGCCAGCCGCGTAAGCCTGCTGTTGGAAGCCAGCGGAGGAGACTCCAGTGACGGCCATAATGCAAGAGGGAGAAATGCCATTAAGGCGCTCGTGTTCGCGGATCTTGCTCGTCGAAACGAGGCCGTCCATTACTGGCATTGAGATATCCATCAGGACGAAGTCGTAATGAGATTTGGAGGACTTGTATTTCTCCAGTGCGACAAGGCCGTTGTGTGCGGTGTCGTAGGTGCAGTTTATTTTGCGCAGGAATGTGGCCATGATCTGGGGTTGAATCAGCGGTGTTTTTATCCAGGCTCGGAAGACAGAGTATTACCTTGAGATTGATTTCATTATCGTCCACTATCAGCACATGCGCGAGCCCCTTCTTGGTAGATGATTGCGACGACTGGGGAATGGAAGGACCTGGTATTCCCGATGAGGTGGTTTCTTCTTTTGAATGTCCCGAGTCCTCCGCTGCAGTTATGGTTGAGACTGATTCTGAGCTACTTGCTGCTTTTGCTTGTCGGGCAATAAGAGATGAACTGGCCTCAGGACCAATACCAGGGGAAGACGGTGCGGTTTGAAGTTCGCGCCAATTCATAATCCTTTCAACAGCGTCATATATTTTCTGTGGTCCAAATCTGCATGGAACTCAGCATCAATATTATAATAAGTGATTAGGTGGAACTTACGGCTGCGCAATGCGGATGATGTTGACACAGAGGTTATCGAGAATGATCGGGGAATTGCCGCTCAGAACAACAAAGAAGTCAATGCCATTCTTAGTGGCAATCTCAGAAACTGATTGACCATTGTCATGCATGGCCTGCTTGAGCAATTCTTCCTCGATGACAATGACATTTCCACGGGCCACCTCCATAGAGTCAGCTAGAGAGATAGCCCATTTCATCTTTGTCACAAAGATACTGGCAAGTGCACTTTGTATAGAGAGCTTTCGCTTGCCTTGTACAGTGAGGATCCCAGTTGGCGCCTCTGTGAGATCGGGGCCCCCACTAAAGCCAACCAGGCAGGCATGCATTGGTGGAGTTCCTACCTGCGTGCTTGCAGGCCCCAAGCTAGCCTCCGGACCAGAGTTGGCCGGGAGATATTGTACAGGGAGGTAGACATCAACTTGGGTCCCAACGCCGATCTCACTCCGGACGTTCACATGGCCTCCAAGCGACATAACCAATTGCTGTACCGTGCTCAACCCTAACCCAACTCCCTCTGACAGTGGGTCTTCCTGCGCAAAGGGAGCAAATAGCTTGTGTTTGACGAAATCGGCAGCGATTCCACGCCCGGTATCAGTTATGGACAGGTGGACAAGGGGGGACTGGGAGTTGGATCGGCCTTTGACCTTGGATAACGCTATCTCAATGAAGCCAGCTGTGGTCCAATTCATCGCGTTGCCCACAACGTTCATAACGATTCTTCTCCAGGCACCCGCCACCGACCGAATCATCCAGGTGTCGGATTGATCGACACGTATGACAATCGAGAGCTGGTTTTTTGCAGGGACTTCCACGTCACCGAAGTAGGTGGCTTCCGCGTTAGAAGTAATCCTGCTGGCAAGCTGGCTCACCTGCTCAGGGGCCCGCTGACCGACGTATAATACGTTGGCAACCTCCTCTATCAGATGACTAACGTCGAAATCTGAAACAAGGCTGGCCGTGTCATTTTCGGCGACCGTTACATTCATATTCTTCGTGTGGTTCAAGCTGTTGACTTTGCAGAACTCCAACCTAGAGGGTATTAGGGTCATTCTGGAGATAGATGTATACTCAGGGGAACCCACATGTTATCCGTTGTATCCAACAACGTCAAGCCAGATTTTTCGATCATCGTCACCATCTCCCTTTGCGCAGGACCAAGAGAGGTAGCATTCAATAATTCGGCACTTGCCAATATCCCATGCAAGGGAGAGCGAAGCTCGTGGCTGACGGAGGTTATGAAGTCGAATTTTGATCTCTCTGTACTTGCCCAATATTGACGGGAAAGTTCTGAAACCACAGAATCGCCGAACACCTTGAAATAGTGCAACTCCTCTGGCCCGAGCGACCGAAAGGTATTTCCCGTCCATACGAGCACCCCAGAAAGCCAACGAGACTTATTCCAATCCCATAGCGGGAGGAAAAGAGCCGATTTGGCACTGGGTATGCACCGCGCAAGGTGTTTCGAGCAAGTCTGCAGGTTAGGCTCGATCCCAGGACCAGGAGCACCGAAGTACTCATTCGACAAATAGTCATCCTCATCAACAATCTCGCTAAGATTCAAGGATTGTCCCCGGGGAAAGACTCGGAGTAATTGATGAAGCAGTCCTTGTGGTATACTAGGACGCTTGCCTGAGTTTCTATCGCCTTTGCCTGTCGTCAGTTCCGGTTTCAGTGCGCAGCTTAAGATATCGCATGGAAGGTCAAATTCCTGAGGTACAGGCCGAGGTAGTCCAAGAGGGCTGGGCCGCGGCGCAGTCGGGAACCCGAGGTCTGCACCTGGTGGAACAGGCTCCCACATATCCGATGCCTCAGGGACGCTAGGTCAGATGTTAGGGCAAGAACTCCATGGCAAGAGCGGCCTACTCACAAGGCAAAATTAGTTGGACAAGCGTCAAGAAACATGACCCCGTCCAAATCCATGGAGTCCCGTAGCAATGTACTTGCGCGAGCATAGATGGACGCGATCCGTTCAGAAAAAGATTTATTTTCTGTCAATGACAACAGTGAAAGCTGTTTATCGATATTTTGGTGAACACTGGTGTCTCCAGACCTCAAGGCTTCTGCCTGCGATCTTTCTTCGCCGGGAGTCACCGCCATCGGTCGGTCTGACATACCGGAGGCGAGTGAGGATGGGTCTGTCGAGGACCGTTGATCTGGCATGTAAGAGATGGATTCTTCCGCCGTCACAGTTGAGGAACGCGACCGTCCGGGTGAGAATGTAGAGTCGGCAAACGGTGCAGGTACCGGAACCGCATCGGGGTCGGCAGACGCGGTGGCGGCAGCAATCTCCTCGGGCGAAAGATTCGCAGCGCAGAAGCTAGACTGAAGACGACCATCATTAGACACTTCTGTAGGATTGAAGCTTGCATGATCTTTAACAAATGTCGTCAACCCTTTGACTAATTTCTCAGTTCGAATATGGGCCTCCCTCATTCGGACATTCTCCAGGTGTAGACCAATGGCATCTGCGACTTCCTGGAGGTTCTTGACCTGTTGATCACCGAACTCCGTCCATGGCTTGTCGTCGACTATGCAGTAAGATCCCAGGACGTACCCGGATGCGCTGAACAAAGGGACCTCTGCGTAGAAGCGCATATGCGGCCAATCTCGAACATATGGTCGGTCCTTGAAGCAATCCTCCCGAGTAAAATCTCGAATAATATAGCGCGTGCGGTTGGCGGTCACATTGTCGGTGCTAATGGTTTCTGGTGAACGCCCAGTGAACAACCGAACGGTGTGGGGGCAGACGCCCCAGATCAGATCTAGTGACCGTGCTCCCAGGTAGATGCCATCTCCAGGTAGGTGATGCTCCTTATCCCGTAAGGAAACAGAGCCGGTGGTTTCGGCAATGATATGTTGCGTGTCGCCATCGATGATAGACACGAAGCATCTGTTGGCTTTGAAGCGGAGAACCCCGAGCTGTGCGAGTGCGTTTAAGGGGATGTCCTCAGCTAGTGTACAGCCGGCCGGCTGTTCATCCCCAGTCGGTGCTGCGCTGGCCTCTTCGTCCGAAACCGTCCCATTGCGTGGGAACGTACAATAATACCTAACAATTGATTGAAGGATTAGAAACGATCAGTGGACAGAAACAGAACAACAAACCTCGAGAGATCACGGATGCGCTCGCGCTCCTGGTGTTCCTCTGGGGTTACCGAGTGGAAGGCGCGTACGCCAGCAGAATTCATATCTTCGGGGTCATCGCAAACTCGCCACAGTTGTGACTTTGGAGAACGGATAAGAGGGGCTTTCGATTTCTATATCTAAAATCCCCCAGGCCGTTGACACGTGAAGCGCTAAACCATCTTTGCATGCGAAATCTGGGGCCCACAATTCTTGTTGGTAGTCATCATGTTTGTGTTTATTGGAGTTAATTGGGCGGTTATTATGGGTTCCTTAGCCGATCACTCAGGCCCGAAGGCATGTTGTCTTCGGCCGAAATGGTTATTGGCTGGGGTGACAGGCCGGAGTCCGGACATTACGTAGTCACGTGTCAAATAGCGCGCTATCCCTGCTTTTGACAGTGGCCAACCCGATGAAGATTAGCGGCTCGATTTAAGCGCCATTTGCATATCTAATTGGTTGAGCTATCCCCCATATTCAAGCATACAAGCTTAAGGGTCTTTCACTACGCAGTAGTAAAGCCTCTTTCTCTTTCTGCCTCAATTCCGCCTCAGGGTGATGACACCCGAGCTCATGCAGGTTGCTGCGCACGTACAAGGATCAGATTCGAGGTCTAAGCGGCGAAGGTTATCCGAAGCACAATAGCCTACGGTGCCAGTGCGTGGCATATCCCCACACTCCCTGGGATGGTCGTCGGAGAACACTCATTGAGCCCAGATGCGGCATCTATGTTTGTTGAGATGGACACGCGTCAAGCAATAGTCGACGATATGCTCGTCTAGCCGATAAGTATTACGAAAAATAGCATTGTGAAGCAGGAATATGCATCTTATGAGGTGGATAAGCATCTTGAAACCTGGAAGGTCTATCTCTCTATTTCATAGTCGCAGTGTGGCATGAAGCCATGAAGACATGATCCGTAAACAGATTTGGTGTATTGCGTAAGTGTTCGTCACCAAGTCCCATTGCCAGCTATGGATCGCTCTCCTAAAATCTGCGCTTCGAGACAAGGAATCTTGATCTCGCCCACTATATTAGTGAGCTCGAATGGGTTTTCAACAGAGTCCACTTTTCCTGCAAGCTACAAGCAACCAGGTTGAATGCATTCACGGACGGGGCACTACGATCAAAGCAGAATCAGCGGGTCTTCGCGATTCTCGAAGCTAAAAAGCGATCACGTGAAAGGACAATGACCTGAGTAGCATCATGCAAGAGGCTTGTCAAGTTGCTGGATGGTTAAGTTCGTCAGGGAAAGCAGGGGCTTGTTTCGGATGAAGCGACTGTCAACGCAGCAGCAGTCATCATGCTGCAGACACTCACTCATCTTATTGGCTCTGAGCTCGAATGGGTTTTCAACAGAATCCACTTTTCCTGCAAGCTACAAGCAACCAAGTTCAATGCATTCACGGACGGGGCGCTACGATCAAAGCAGAATCAGCGGGTCTTCGCGATTCTCGAAGCCAAAAAGCGATCACGTGAAAGGGCAATGACCTGATTATCATGCAAGAGGCTTGTCAAGTTGCTGGATGGTTAAGTTCGTCAGGGAAAGCAGGGGCGCTCCAACTCAGACGCTTGAATGGAGCTGGTACTCGATTATACTCAGCTCAGAGCCAATAAGATGAGTGAGTGTCTGCAGCAGGATGACTGCTGCTGGGTTGACAGTCGCTTCATCCGAAACAAGCCCCTGCTTTCCCTGACGAACTTAACCATCCAGCAACTTGACAAGCCTCTTGCATGATACTCAGGTCATTGTCCTTTCACGTGATCGCTTTTTAGCTTCGGGAATCGCGAAGACCCGCTGATTCTGCTTTGATCGTAGCGCCCCGTCCGTGAATGCATTGAACTTGGTTGCTTGTAGCTTGCAGGAAAAGCGGATTCTGCTGAAGATCCATTCGAGCTCAGAGCCAATAAGATGAGTGAGTGTTTGCAGCAGGATGACTGCTGCTGCGTTGACAGTCGCTTCATCCTCAGCTGCGGGTAAATCAGTCAAGCGTGTGAGTTGGAGCAGTGGACTCAACCCATTCGAATCGCCAAACACAAAGAAAGGAGTGGGAGATGACCCGAATCCATCGGGGTTTTCGAGGAAATTATCATTGTTTTCAGATTTCGCAGGCCCGGCAACGTCATAACTTGCGGGAAAGCCTCGACGACGACCATCACCGTGGGTTAAGGTGACAAAACCACCTAACCTCATGCTTTGTTGCCGCCTTGATTGCCAATCGAGTAGCGGATAGTGAATATGTGCAAGCTCGGGGTGTCCTGCCATCCTTGCAATGGTCTGCTCTGATGTTTTCATCTATCAATCTCCCTGGAATAAACGCGAAGAGACATCGGTTGTTATGATGTGTGCCAGTATTTGCTCGGCCTGCTGGCACTCCGGGTAGAAATCATCGCTGTATGAAAACAGTGTTGTGGTAAGAAAGGTAGTGACCGGCCTGACTCCTAGGTTAGAGCCGATGGACCAGCGCGGCCATACAGGCGGATATCCCTACCGGCTCAGTTTAGCTAGTTGTGACTTTTGTGACCTTCATTTCTTGGTTTCTAGACTGAGGTCCAAACTGAGTCGATACGACGAGGAACTGCCTACCTGGATAATGGCAGCTATATATAAGAGAACCGTCAACTGTGCTTTGTCGTGCCATGTGTTCGATCAGGTGGGAAACCCAGCTCTCCTCATGGCGGTATTGGCGTTGGGGAGGGGAGACCTTGGGGTATTGAGAAAGAGGAAAAAGAAGCAGAGAAGAATTGAGAGTAGCGTAAGCGGGTATTTATGGAGGGAGTAGTAGTAGAACGACCCTCAAATCCTCAAACGAACAACAAACAACTCAAGTATCGTTTACCGGCAACTCGTAACTAGATTGGCTCCGTGTTACCTGCAGGGTACCGCAATGAGCGAAGAGTAAATTCACCGGACTCTTTACACAGCTCAGTCCTGTTAGAAGCCAGGTAATCCAGTTTGGCAGTTTGCTAAGTGCTTCCAGGGCTGCAAAGTAGGTAGCTCTCCCTCTTTGCTTCTTCTTTTCCCAGACCTCGAGTTAGTTCAAGACATTGCACATCATCTTCGCCATCTGTGCTTCCACAAGTCTCTTCTTCTTTCTTAATATCGTCGTTCTAGTCAGTATTCCTCGAGGCACGTTCCAAATCCCATCGTTCAAACAAAAAAATTTAAAAAGGCTCTTATCTGATACTTCATCATAATTATGTTGCGCTTTTGATTCTCTCAAAACACTTGACGTTGACCCCAGTCCCCACATGGCCAAGCCGCCAAGCCATCGATAGTCACCTGATGCTCTCATCAAATCGCGGGCGCACGTGCAACAGAGCTGTTTCCGCTAGTCCCAGGGCGGTAACAACCTGGAAGACGTCAAGAATCAAGTCCTCGCTTCTGGGACAGACAGAAAAAAAAACTCCTCCCTCAAGTCTGTTGACCTGCATTGGATCCGGATATTTTCATTCTGACCCCCAAGTCCTCTCCTTCCTCCGAACCGCACCGAATCCCGCAATCCCGAACCCTCAACGTCATCTTCCTCCGATCCGCCATGTCCAGCCAACCTCTCCTCCAAACCGCTCCTGGTAAGCCAGCAATTCCTCAATTGCATCAATCTGCAATGGCAAATGAGCATACCAACAGAAATACCTTCGAAACCCAATCCACCACAATCAATTCCCAATCGCCCAAATCGCAATCCAGAAAGCTAACACCCAACCAGGCAAGCGAATCGCCCTCCCCACCCGCGTCGAGCCAAAAGTCTTCTTCGCAAACGAGCGTACCTTCCTTTCATGGCTTAATTTCACTGTCATCCTCGGCGGTCTAGCTGTCGGCCTCCTCAATTTCGGCGACCGTATCGGCCGCATCTCCGCCGCGCTCTTCACCGTCATCGCCATGGGCGCCATGATCTATGCGCTGGTGACGTTCCACTGGCGTGCACAGAGCATCCGGCGCCGCGGGCAGGGTGGTATCGATGATCGGTTTGGGCCGACGATCCTTGCTATTGCGCTGCTGGCGGCGGTGATCGTAAATTTCATTCTGCGGATCAAGGACGGGCAGACGAAATAGAGCAAGGATTAGATTCCTTTGTTCTTTTGTTTCCTGGGTGTATGCCGACCTGGTTGTTTGGCTACTTGGGGAGAAGTGGGATGTTCCATCGTCCATCTCATTGATAGCAGTGGGTTACGTGGTTTCTTGTATCTATTACGGCGTCTGTTGCTCTGGTTTATTTCTACTTCTTCAGTACCAGACGTAAAAATACGTGTCGATATTGCAACCTTCGGGCAGCTTCACGCATCAGATGGAGCCACTCGATGAGACACAATCTTCTTTGCGTCCATCTGATGAGTGGAATTGCCCGAAGGAAAGTTGCAATTCTTCCGCGTCTTTTTATCGTCTGGTTCTGAAGAAATAGAATTAGATTGATCACGCTTGCCAGTGAGAGGATCCCCCAAAAATCATGTATGTATTTACACGGTCGGGTTGAGCGTTTGATACTCTCTGCAGGCGTCTGTGCTGGCTTGCGTGGTGAGTGAGAAAGGAACTGAAGTCGGATTGAGGATGTCTATCTCGCTTAAAGCATTGAAATCTAGATTCTACAGGGCTGCCAATCCCGAGGTACATACAGACACCGTTCAGTACCGCGGATATTAAATCCGCTCACCTGCTTGTTCTTATTCGATGAGGCAAGGAGTAGTTAAGGGGGTCAGGGACCTAGCGAAGTTTCCGACATCAACAAAAGAGATCTCGAATGTCCATTTCTTCATAGATACAGCCTCAGTTCCCTCTCTATCACAGAACATGGCATTCAGGGCTTGTGCACTGGTGAGGCGAGATGTTACTTTTCTGGGAAACTGTTGCCTTCGCAGTGTAGGCAGAAGCACAGATCCAGTTGTATTCTGCAACACTCAAAGATAAACATTACAGTCAGGGGTTGTCAATAGCGATAGCGGAGAAAGGAGTTGAAAGGGGGAGTCGGGACCTTAGTGGAGATGGAAAACATGGGGGGCTTTATTAGGGTCGCTGGGATCCTCTGCGATCTACAGCATTGTTCCAGATCGACGGACCCGACAGAGTGTTTCATATTCGCCCGAGGCACATACAGTGTTGTGTTACACAGTAGAATAGTCAAGCCTTGATTTTACGTATCCTAACAAGTTCCATGGGAATGGTGCCAAATGTATCCATGGACCGTACGATGCATAAATCAGTGTCTACGAAGAGAGGCTGTTCTTAATCCAAAGAAAGAGCGCATTGATTGGCCCATCTCCTGATCCTTCCGTTTGATGTTCTTAAATGTTCCACCACTTTCCATTTGCTTGTCATCCACATTAGACCTCTTGGTTGGTAGCAATTACGCGGTAGCCTGTTGACTGTTGGTTGTTGCAGCGTTGGTTGAATGTTCGTGGCAAATACGCAGTACTAGATAGTAGGTACTTTTGTGACATTGAGGCGCAGCAGAACCTGTTTGTATCCGCGCCCCCCTGTCAGAAGAGGATATAGACGTCAGCCCTGATTTGCCGGGGAACTATCAGATCGCCGATACCACTAGTGTAGGCACCCAATCCTAGGGCCCAGACCGTGATTGGGCTTAGCGATGGGGCCACGAATGATGAATCTGTTGGGTATCCGTATGCATAAGTGATGCTAACAATAACATCTATGGATCTCATGAGAATTGGTGAAATACTTCTCTAGAGTCTACAAAGTGCGATGTACTGTGTAAGTATATCTGATTGATAATAATCAATAATCAATAGAGTAATCACAATGTCCCTTGTTCCCCAACCATGGTTCAAGTGAATTCTATTTACAATCGAAATTATCCAAATGTATGACGTGTCGTCGTTTGTTTGAGACTGATCCAATTATGCCTGGAGGAAGGGGTACATCATTTCTCCATACATTTCATACCATAACAACATGTATCATTTTTCCCAGCTCCACCCTTTGTCTTGCTCTTTCTTGCTCTATCTGTTTCCTCATTCACCACTCCCCCTTTCTTCCCCTTTCTTTTCCCCCATTGACAACATTTCCTTTTCACTCTTCTATTTTCCCTTTCTATTCTCCCCCTTTCTATTGTCACCTCTCCCCCACCACCCCCAATTCTCCCATTTTCTTCTTTTCCCTTCTTGTACTCTGCTGCCTTATTAATAGAATTTCCCGCCTTCCGTAATCAAATCCGGTCGCGCAGTCGACGTCCATTCATTTCCCGTAATAAAATCGTGAACGCTTGGACCACCTGTCTAATACTCCCAGTCACCCACTCTATGCACTCTCATGGCATGTTTCGCTTGCTTCCCTGGCCCTCAGCGATAGGAGGGAATAAGGTGATCGAGGAGGTCAAAATGTTGGGCTCCAACTGCGCCGGAATCAACACCCTACCGCTCCCCCAGCTCAAGCGCAAACGTTCCGACTCTGATGCGACCGACGCGCCCGCTCCAACGAAAGTCCGCGCGGATCTGCCTTCGGTGCGCGAACAGAAAGAGTCGACTGAGCCAGTCGCCCAAGTTGCCCAAGTCGCCCAAGTCCCCGCTTTCACTCCACCTACGTCAGATCCCCCGGTCGCATCGGCGCGTCCGTCGGCGCAGGACGCCGTCATCGCCAAACCAAAACCCAGTATCGACCAGCTGCGGGATACGATCACCGCTCAACTCAGCTTGGAGGTGCTGCTCAAACACAATGAACTTCGTCTGATCGAACAAGAACTCGCCAAGTGCCAGGTTGCTCTGGAGCAGCTGCGGCGCTGTTCTGAAATTCCGTATCCCGGATCCTGCGCGACCGGTATCTCGCCGGAGGTCAGCTTGGGCACGGGCGCATCGCTGCCACCTGGAAATGGTCCGGCACCGGTGTCGCCTGCGCCATGGGGAGTCGCAGACGGGCCCTACACGCGCCACTATGCCCAGTGGTTGCTGCCTGACCCGCGCTTTGATGGGGGAGAGCTCGAGCGAAGGGCGTCGGCTCATGTGCCCGAGGGTCGGTCGACGCGTGGTAATCCCAGCGATGCAGGCATGGTGGGAGGCAAGTCGCGTCCGCAACGGGGCTCCAAGGGAACCAAGCACACCTCCTTGTCAAGTGGTCACGCTCCGGTTAAGGAGAAGCCAGGGCCGACATTCATGCGGCGCAAGTCGGATAACGTCTTGGTCAAACTGGTCTGTCTGGATTGCCGACGCGATAATTTCTCCAGCACGCAGGGTTTCATTAATCACTGTCGGATTGCCCACGGTCGCAACTTCCCCAGCCACGACGAGGCTGCTGTCCACTGTGGTCAAGCTGTTGTGGTTGACGCCGCTGGCAACGTCATCGCTTCTTCTGTTGAACCTACTCCTACTCCGGCCTCTGATGGATCTGTGCATCCTTTGAACAAGCCTCATGCCACTATTACCCCTTGGAAGCGTTTCCGCAAAGTTGCCAATGAAGGTGTTAAGGATACTGTCAACACGGTCAACAACACCGCCAAGGAAGCCGTCACACCTTCCAAGCCTGCCGCGGCGACCTGGCCGACCACGTTTGCAGGTCCCACTCCGCCTGCCACTGCTGCACCTTCTGTCCGACGACCTTCTGCACCCCACGCTCCACTACCCTCTCTGCCGCCGAACCCAGACTTCTTGCCTTCTCCCGCTACTCCTCACCTGTCCGCCCTGATGAAATCCCGTGGCGCTGCTCTGGATATGGAAAAGCTGGTCCATGAATCTCGCCAGTCCATCGACCTCAGCAGTCTCCTCAGCGACGAATCCGAATCGGAATCTTCTCAGCGTTCGTCGATGGATGCCACTTTCCAGGGCTTCGGTGCTCGCGCTGGTCGCCAGCCCATGCGTATGCCCACCGGTCAATCCGCTGCGCAGCCGGAGAGCCGCGAGGATCTCGATCGAGCAGACAGCCCGCACCCTGAGGAGCCGACCCCATCGCGCCCTCACCCTTATCTGGACCTTTCTCTTGATGGCCAATCCCAGTCCTTTGAATCTCGAGACGACGGCCTTGATCATCAACTCAGCCCTCACGCTCAATCCAACCAAGCTCCTAGTCTGGTTAGTGATGACGACGACGATTATGAGGCGGCTTCCGACTCTTCCTCCTCGGAGGTGGATGAAGAGGAGCAAGAGTTCCGACACATTCAGGTTGAGGACGATGAGCGCTCTGCTGCTCCGGCAACTGCCGCCGAAGCCAAGTCGAGTTCTTCTCTTACCAGTCCAGCTCCGCAGTCTGCTCAGCCTCTGCCGCAACCTTTGAAGCGTAAGCGCTCGAAGAAGGTTTCTTCCATGGCCGAGAAAGATGTCAAGCGTACTAAGCCAAATTCCCGCGAACATTAATCGCACATCTTCAACCGACTGTGGGCCAACGATATCAAAACCCAAAAACACATCATAACTACACCTCCGCCTTGACAAGATTTGTAGTGCGATGCTCACGTCGCTGCACTTCCTGTTCAAATCCTCACACGTTTCTCCCTTCAACGGCAGATGCGCCCTCTATCCTCAGTCATGTATCGCCATTTCCTCTTATCCCCAAATCCCCATTTTTTCCGCTTTTCTTTTGTCCTCATGCCACCACAACTTCCTGAACCACTGGTATCTTGACGACGACCGTGATGCATGGATTGCATGATGACTTGATGACTTTCTTCTGTCTCTCCCCTCTCCCTATCTTAAACACCCATTCTATTCTTCGCGATGCATGCGTCTCCGACTGTATCCCTGGTATCTGCTTTTAATCAAGACTTACGGCCATCAATCTGTACATAGCGATGAGTTTAAAATGCGACTGGTTTGCATAGACTTGCTTTGTTTCTAGATATCCATGTAGAGCAGATCCTGAGTCATTAACAGCACAGCATGACACCTTGATCAGGACAACTACTTCCTCACCCTCTTACTCCGTCTCCCCTCACCAACCTCACTCTTCTCCGCCAATATCCGCTCATCCACCTCATTCTTGACCACATCGGGGCCGTCCACCGCACCACTAACCACACCAGGGACCCGATCATAGTACCCCGAAACACCTATATTCCGCAACACATAAGCAACCCTCTCAACATCAATCAACGAAATCCCCCCTCCTCCCTCTCCTCCCTCTCCTCCATCTCCATCCTCTGAAACCAAATTAACCCTCTCCCTCAACTCCCTCGTCTTCTCCCACAACTCCCGATACTCCTTAACATCATACCTAGCAATCAACTCCCCACTATCCTTCTTATACTTCACTTTCTCCCCCTTCCGCTCAGGCATGCCCGGGTAATCCAACAAACAAACCCAAAGATAAACATCATCACTGTAGAAGGGTACTTCTTCGACGTGGTTCTGATTCTGGTTCTGTTTCTCCTGGGATCTGGAAGCAATAGATAAAACAGACAGAATCAACGATGCTGTCGCTGGTCCGACGCCTCGAAGCGGGGTTGTAAGAGCTTCGAGACTTGATTTTGGGAATTCTGATGCAATTGAATCTGATGATGATTTCAAGTTCGAGGCGGAGGGGAGTAAGGCACTTGCTGCTGTAGTTGACTTTTTGATTGTGGTTTCTGGGTTGGATTTTATCATTCCCTTTAGCATTGGGCGGTTGATGCCGTGTTTCCTGGTTTCGTTAGTCTTTACCTCGTTGATACTAATACTAGATTGGGTCTGATTAGGGGTACCAGTGATGTTGATACTTACAACTTCCATTCCATGAGACCAATCAATTCCTCTTTTAAAAGATGTAGACTCTTCCCCTCCCCCTTGGAAACGGACTCCTCAGCTCGTTCAGCGAGGATACGGGGAAGAGTCTCATAGCGCCATTTATCTAGTTGGATATATCGATTTGTTTCTTCGGAGATGTAGTTTTCGAGATTTGGGCCTGTGTCTGTGTCTGTATCTGTATCTGCTTTGCGCTTTGATGATGCTTTCGTCTTTGTCTTTGACTGTTTTGTTCTTATCTTGTTGCTGTAGGCTTTCTCTACTGTTTTCGGGTAGAGAGATAGGAGGGCATGGAAGGTTTGCGGGGTGATGTGGTCTGGGTGGAATGTCAATTGATCTTCGGTTTGGGGTATGGACTGGGTTGGTGTTTCTGGGTTGGTCATTTTGCTGGAGAGTTGTTGGATGGAGGTGTGAGGTGCGGACTGTGGAGATGAAGTTGGATTTAAGCTTGTCACTTGTACAGTGGTGTTCCAAAAGTATTTGACCTCCGGTACTTTAGGCAGTTCCCCACTTTAGGATCTGACCGCTATCTAGACCGCTTACTTTATCCAGCTAATCCAACCTCGCGCGTCCCCAACACGCTAGTATACATTCACGCGTCTGAAATCGCCGATTTGCCCATTTTCTTGCCCCCTTTCTTCAACTATGCCTCCAACACGTGGGAAAAGAGGCCCAGAGCTTGACCCCATCACCAGAGCTCAGATCTGCGAATTACATAACACCAATGGCTGGGGTGCAACAACAATACATAAAAAGCGATTTCCAGAGATTCCTCGCTCAACTATTCAGTATACTCTCATGCAAGAGTCGAAGCGACAAAAGCAAGAGTCTTTACCACGCTCAGGGAAGCCAAAGAAGCCCGAAGCCGCCGAGGGTGACCGTGACCGTGACCGTATATGTGAGACTAAGTCTATACAACAAAACCCGTCAGTCCAAGCGTCCAAGATGAAAACTTCTCAGAAAAGCCCAGCTTCAGAAGCACCAACAGGAGGGTCGTCAGGTGCAAATGGTTCCGACGCGTCCAAGGCAGGTTAAATTGATGTTTTGGTCTGCCTTTTTGGTATTCTGCAACGCTCTGGAGTCTGGAGTCTGGAGTCTGGAGTCTGGTGTGATACCACTATTTGGTGATCCTGATTCCTCAGTTTTGCCGCGTGGTGTTTCGGCTCGGGCTATTGAACAGTTAGAGCTCTACCGGCGCGTTCTACCAACACTTCGCAATGATCTTCATGGAGATGCTATCAGCCTATCTTCAGGCTTCCAACCAGTGAACGCGTCAGTACACACCGCTCATCTCAATTGGGAAACGGAGACCCTTGATGTACTTGGATTCTATGTCATGGAGTGGCCTGAAACCTCCCTATTCACCTGATATAAATCCAATTGAGAACCTTTGGGCGCTGCTAAATGCTGAGATTCTGAAGCAACACCCTGAGATGGCTGCTCCCAACGACCAAACAATGAAGTCACGCTTGATCTACTGATTGATGCTGCCCAGGAAGCTTGGAGATCCTAGATATGAAGATCGTCAAACATGTGTCTGATACAATGCCTCATAGGGTCGCCGAAGTCATCAAGTATGATGGTTGGCACTAGCTATTGAATGAATGAATTCGAATTTCCGAGGTTTCTGCTGGGCAATATTTCCCGAAAGTAGGTTCTAGGTCGCCAATGTACCAGAGGTCAAATACTCTTGAAACACCACTGATACCTAGTTGTAAGCCTTCGTCATGCTAAACAGGCAGGGCGTATAGAACTTATGATGTTCTGAGCCCGTAATCCCGAGAAGCAAGACATTAGTGGTTCATCCAATCTTCCTGATCATCAAAATATGCCTCATTGTAGGGGTCCCTATCCAACCACTCGTCTGCATCCAAAACGCGCCCAAAACCAAGATAGAACTCAGTCAATTCCTTGTTCAGGTCTTCGCTAGTAGGTCAGCAGTTTTTCTCTCCAGGGTACGTTGTCTAACATACTATCCAACGACATGGGATGCGCAGGTTGGAGGGAGAAGCGAGAAGTTCGCTCACGGTAAAGAATCAATGATTTTGGAATATTGGTGCCTCATTGAATAGAAAGATCAGTTTTCGCATCTTTCGAACAAAGGGGGTTTCGATCACCTTTGGGGATGCACAGATAATGAGGTTCGGCGGGTGTCTGACCACCTTCCACGCTGTCTATGTAGTAATCAAATGAGTTTCGAGTAACCTTTTGCATAAAGAGCGTATTCGGCATTAGTACTGCACCATTGGAGACTAGACAAGTTAGCAGGTGAAGAAGATGAGTTGTGCGTAAACGGTAAGCATACAATCAATGGTGATATTCGGGTGCACCAAGCCGTCCGGAGAGATTTCTATTCCGTCCTCATACTCCCAGTCATCTTGTCTTAAAGCTCTGTCATAAAGCGTCGAGCCACGGTGTATCTGGAATCGATACAAGCTTGCTGGAAAAGTTTGGTGCGTTGACACGTATGAGAAAGCTCGACGATTGCGCAAACGTGAAATGCCAGGTGCAAGGGCCTGCGCGTGACGATAGAGGTTCGTGAGCATTGCGACTGTTATGAACGCGGTGGAATAATCGTCTTTAAACTGGAAACCCAAACCTCGGACGACAGTACTCATTCCATCAAGGATCCATTGACTGGAAAACAGATGCAGATGAGGTCGACGACACTGGGTGAGTCAGGCCGCACTCCGTGGGAAAATAGAATTTCCGGGTGTAGATGGTTGATTTGAGAATGGTTGGATACTGCGTACAGGTACGTAGTGAGATAGTTGGGTATCCCTTAGTTAACTAACAAGCATGGCACCTAATTACAACAGACGAGCTCAAAATGGTTTCTATTATCAGTGATTCATGATTTACTGTGCAAATTGAAACTCACAGCGTAAGTCCAAGCGTCCTATGTACATCTTCGACATAAATCTACAGACCCTTAGCCTGCTTCGCCTCGGCAAGTGCCTCCTTGAGCGCCACCAGGGCCTTCTCAATGTCACCACGCTTGGACTCAGTGACACTAACACCCATGTGACCGAATCGGATGTACTTGGTGGCGATCTGCTTGTGCAGACCGGCTGCAAAGATAACCCCACGCTTAAGCAGACCAGGCAGCACATCAGGCGGGGTCAGACCCTCCGGCAGGTAGAGGGCGGTCATACCGTGAGCCTGGGCCTCCGGACGGGAAGCGACTTGCTTGAGCCCGAGCTCGGCTGCCGCAGCCTTAACCTTATTCGAGACCTCGGTGTGAACCGCGAAACGGGCGGCAACATCTCCGGTGATCTGGGTAAGAGTCGTGTGCAGGGCGTGAACGAGCTGAGTGGGCGGGGTAGCAAAGTACGAAGGCTTGTTGTTCTCGTAGTTGCGCATAATGGGCAACCAGTTGCCGATTGAAGCGTAGTAAGAACCGGATGGGGTCTTGCGTGACTCGAAAGCCTTAATAGCACGGCCGGAGGTCATGACGATGCTCAGACCGGGTGGGCAGCCGATAGCCTTCTGCGAGGCTGTGACGACGACGTCGAGATCCCATTCATCAAAGGCGATCTCCTCCGAGCCGACGCTGCAGACGCCGTCGACGACGACGAGGGTCTCGGGGCTAACGCGGCGCACCAATTGCGTGATGCCCTTGGCGTCGGCGAGGACACCGGTCGAGGTGTCGACATGTGTGAGAGTGATGAGCTTGTACTGCTTCTGCTTGAGGGCCTGCTCGACTTCCTCTAGCGTGTGGCGCTCGCCGACGGGCGCCTTGAGCTGTGTGACATTGGCGCCGTAGGTCTCGAGACACTGGCCGAATGAGTCACCGAAGTAGCCGGTGTTGAGGACGAGGGCGTTCTCGCCACGCTCGATCAGGTTGGCGGACACGAGATCCCAGCCGAGGGTGCCGCTGCCGGCGATGACGAAAGGTTGTGCGGCGGGGTTGGTGGACTGGAAGAGCTTGCGGACGAGAGTCAGGGTTTCACCGAAGACCTTGACGAAACCGGGGGCGACGTGGCTCTCACTGGGGATATTAGTTTGGGGGAGATAAGGAGGTAATAAGATAGGTGTGACACTTACGCATAATGGGACATAGACTGGAGAACGGCATCGTCGAATTCGATGGGTCCCGGGATGAGGAGGGTGTTGTGAGGGGCTTGAGTAGACATGATCGGAGTTGGTTCGGGTAGAGGGGTAAGAGGAGTAGAGAGATCAATGGGTTTATATTCGAGGTCGTCAGGGAGGTAAGAGGCTCTCTCGGTCGAGAAAGGAGTATTCAAGTCGGGCAACGGAAGGCTCTGGTCCAGGTGTCTGGAAATCAGGCTCAAACGCTGCGTAGTCGTTTTGGACGCCAGCTTTTCCGATTGCGGCGAGACCGCGGGGGATTTTCGTTTTCGCGTGAAAGGCAAATTTCAACTTGCCCGAGGGTAATTTGCTGGATTCTTCGGAGATCGCCGCCGAGATCGCCGGGAGAAGTCCGATTTGGTTATTTATTGTTTGATTGAGAATAGAACCTTAGAGTGTGTGTTTATGATTGCGAGGAAATGGCAGATATTTATCAATTGGAGTCTCTATCTCTTCTCCGGTGAGAGATTTGCGTCGGCGTTTCGAGAGAAAGCCGGGCGGATCCCACCGGTGAGAACAGTATGCCACTTACGCCGTAGTTTTGTTCAGGGACTGGGGTATCAATGGATGAGGAGAACTTGGAGAAGACAGCAATACTGTGGGGTCTCTTTCGATTACATTTTATCCAGTTCTAAGCAGTGGTCCTGGCGTTATTATCATGGTACACATAACGCGATAGGCACTACGAGTCGTTTGAGGAGGATGTAAACTCGCCATCCGCCAGTATATACGCCAGAGGCATACTCCAGAGTCCCCAGTCACTCAGCTTCAACTGTTAGTTTAGGTTTCAATGTCTGTCTGCCCCGCAATTGTGCCTCATCTCTGGAATTCTGATCTCATCCAATGCTGTTCTTAACGCGGTATGCCCCATTCGGATCCCCTCACGGAGAACTCCACAAGGGACTAGGAAACCTTCGAGAGGCCACCGGAAGAAGTTAGATTGGACTCATCAATCCGAGTGGCATCCCAACAATAAGCTCGGCCTGACGAGCCAATGCGAAAACAAAACAAAGATGGAGATCCATCCCAAGTCGCGTTGACAAGATAGCACTAGCCGCATTGGGCCATAGCTTAGGGCTCAGGGCATTGCTTAGTTGCTCTTCCCCGCGAAGCTCCATTAGGCTGAAGCCAACAGCTGCCGTTCGGAGTTCCTATCTGGCTTGTATCGACATCCAATCCCGGTGGATGGACGATTGACCTCCATTTACCCCACACCCACCACAACCAGAATGACCGCCCGCTTGGTCTTGGTCATTGGTGACCTGTTCATCCCTGACCGAGCTCCGGTAAGCTGTCCTCAGCTGAGGCTTCTTATCTCCGCTAACACATCGCATAGGATCTTCCAGTCAAGGTTCGTCTCTCTCGAGTGACACTCTCCTCCGACCCGCTCTGACATACTCCGCGATACTAGTTCCGCAAACTCCTCACACCCGGCAAAATCGGCCAGACCTTATGCCTGGGAAACCTGACCGACCGTGAAACATATGACTTCCTCCGCAATGTAGCCCCAGACCTGCAGATGGTCAAGGGCGACTTCGATGTCGACTCTCCCAACCTCCCTCTTTCCAAGATTGTGAACCATGGCAATCTCCGAATAGGATTCACCCACGGCCATACCATCGTACCACCCGCCGATGCCGATGCATTGCTAATCGCGGCCCGCCAGATGGATGTCGATGTCCTCTTGTGGGGTGGAACCCACCGCTTTGAAGCATTTGAGATGGAGGGCCGATTCTTTATCAATCCGGGCAGTGCAACGGGGGCCATGAGCTCGGGCTTCTGGCCAGAGGGCGAAGAGCCTACACCGAGTTTCTGTCTGATGGATGTGAGTTTCTTAGTAGATCTGAACGTGATGTCCATGCTGACCGTATACTAGATTCAAGGGGATGTGCTTGTGTTGTATGTGTATCAGCTGAAGACTGATGCCAACGGAGTAGAGAACGTGTCCGTTGAGAAGGTCTCCTTCCGCAAGAATCATCCCCCGGCTGCATGATGCTGCTGGCCTTTCCCCTTCCGCTGTATAGTTTCCTCGTTGTTTACCTGACCATATCCGCTGTTTGTCATGCTGATTCGACTTTTCCAATTTAATACATGATACCTTGAATCGAGTCATTTCTTCCAATGCGTCTATGTTGTCGTATTTGCAGACAAGTGTGGAGCAAAAAGACCTTAGAACTGGTGGCTTTAATGTCATATTACTTTATCTTCCTAGTTGTGTTGCTCTAGAGTCAAGGGTGACTGCTGAAATATTGCCTTCTTGCCCTAGCGCCAAGATCCATAGTCCAATCTGTTGAAATAAGACGATACAAGTTAACCTCGAGCTGCGTTCATGATGCTTCTGAATGTACTGCGCTGAACGCACTTGGCATGTGCTGAGACTACACCGCCCGGCAATATCCCTTTGATCACAGCCGGAAAAGATACGCTATTCCCGATATAGAGCACTCTCATTGACAAATTCCAGAACTTCATTTCTCTTTCGCAAAGAGATCCGAAGCAGAGGATCGAGCAACAGCTTTCCGACATACAAACCACCTATCAGAGCTTCAATCGCTAGCGCCTCCGAGATTTACGCCCTTAGTTGCCATACTCGGTGCTCGAAGATTACATCGTCCCGCGGGAGAGCTAGATTGCTCCCCTCATCAATTCCAGTGACTCCACGAACACTCTCAATACCTCGAACCTACGACACATATTTCTACCCACAAGATGGCGGCTGAAGGCCAGGAGATTCCAGAGGAGGTCAAGGCGGAGCAGGCAGCCCCCATCTCTGGTCAGGGAGACGGCGCAGATGAAGAGGTACGTGAAACCCGGAGTGGTTCCGTTCTGAAGCACTGCCGTCCTTTGTTCAGAATATGTTCCCTGTCTCTTTCACACCGACCCCCCTATATATAGAGACATCCTGCTTATATGAATGATTCTCCAGGAAGAGATTGAAGCCATGAAGCGTCGAGTGGCCGAGATGGAATCAGAGGCTGCCAAGCTGCGCGAAATGCAGGCCGAGATCGATCAACAAACCGAGAGCCTCCAAGAGAACAAAGAAGATATTGATGCACGCAGTATCTTCGTCGGCAACGTCGACTACGGTTCTTCGCCGGAAGAAATCCAGGCTCACTTCCAGAGCTGTGGTTCTATCAACCGGGTGACGATCTTGCTGGACAAGTTCACTGGCCAACCCAAAGGGTGAGATTGAACATATTGTTGCGGGATATCAAGCCTGAGTTGCGCTAATACTAGTGTACAGTTATGCCTATGTGGAGTTTGCTGAGCCTAGCCTAGTAGCCCAGGCACTGGTTCTGAACGAGAGTGTCTTCCGCGGTCGCAACCTGAAGGTCAGTTCCGGCTCGTGTTAAAATCCCCTGCAACTGCTGACGTTGAATAACAGGTCGTTCCTAAGCGCACCAATTTGCCTGGTATGCACCGGGGCCGTGGCCGGGGTGGCTACCGTGGTCGTGGTCGCGGTGGTTTCCCTCCTCGTGGTGGCTATCGCGGTGGTGCTGGTTACCGGGGCCGTGGACGTGGCTACTCGCCTTACTAGTTGTGTTCTTGGAGCATCGAAGACTTCGGGAAGTTTCTGGCATTCGATACTAGGCTAATCTGACTGATTCTTTCACTGTTTCCCAAATGGGTGTGGCTTCTACGTGTGTCGCTTCTATCTGTGTGGCTTTGGAGTTGTGGGATGTATGCTGTACAATATTTCTGACATCGGGCAGAGAACTAGCAAAACAATAAGAGATAGGACTTGGCTCTGGGTTTTTGAGGGGCGTATTTTATGATGTTGCACTGGCATAGCTGCATGCGGATCGTACATCGTACAATCGTACTGTTCTATGGACATGATCGAGCTTTATATTCACCTACCAACTTCCTCTTGTGAATAGATTCATAGTTGATTAGATCTGACTATATGGCTGCCTAGTCCAGATATAATTCAATCCATTGCCACTCTTTCCGCCCGCACCCGCAGAAGATGAATATCTGAGAATCTCCATATTACGTATGCCCAGGAGGAGAGAGCGAGAATGAGAACGCCAGAGGAAAATGAAAATTGATCTCAATACCAAAGATAGTTAAAATGAAAATTGAAGATTAATAATGAAAAGTTGCTCTGCCCCGTGGCTCAGCCCCAGGAAGTATTCCCGGGTACCTCGTAATAAGTGAAATACGTAGTCCGAGTACCTACGCCATACAAACCCGAGCCTAAACGCCCTAACCCTTCCCTTCTCTCTTTCTCCTCTCTCACCTCCCCCAACTTTGCGCAATCATCTTCAAACATCCACTCATTCCCAGGCTTTGACTCTGGGCGAACTCGGTTTGGCCCTTTTCCCCCCTCGTGAATGTGCGCCCCCGCGCTATTCTTCGGGCGTGATTGATCGCTTGTAAAGCATCATGGCTTCAAATCTCCCAGCGTAAGTCCGACTTTACGTGACCTCCTTCGATCTGGAATCTTCAGAACATCGCTAATTACAGGAATTGCAGCCAGCCAAATCTCCGGGTCACGAGTAAGATTGCCTTTAACATTCCGTCGAATCGTCGATATGACTCTGCGGGGTTCCGCGTCGGGACAAGAGACTAACAATTTTATCCTCCCAGTTATTGCGGCCGACGGCTTGTATAAACGCGATGTCTTCAGTATGTGTCTTTGTGCCTTTTCGAGCGCTGTCAATCGAGTACCGCGGGGTGGAGCTGACATCTTTCAGGATTCCCCGATCCGTTCGCCGTGGCTACCGTTGGAGGAGAGCAGACGCATACAACCTCTGTGATCAAGAAGACTCTGAACCCATATTGGAATGAACCATTCGATTTGTATGTGATGTTCTCTTAGATGGAAATCGGGCGAAAGTGCTAATCGCAGTCATCGATACAGGAGAGTCAACGAGGATAGCATTCTCGCGATCCAGATTTTCGACCAAAAGAAATTCAAGAAGAAGGACCAAGGTTTCCTTGGAGTCATCAATGTTCGCATCGGCGATGTCATTGACCTATCGATGGGTGGTGATGGTACGTTCGAGGCAACGCCGATCGCGAGTCATAGGAACGTGGGCTAATCTGACAACCGCAGAAATGCTCACTCGGGATCTCAAAAAATCGAACGACAACCTCGTGGTTCACGGAAAATTGATCATCAACCTATCAACGAACCTCAGCGCTCTGCATCCCAATCAGAATGGCCTCCAGCGCCATCAGGCCCAGACGTCGACCTCCAGCGGCCTAGTCCCTCAAGTTAACACATTAACTCCGCAATCACAGGCAGGTCCCAGCAATAGCGATACAATGGCTGCCGCAACTTCCAACCTCTCGTTGAGCCAGCGTGCCCCGTCGACTGGTCCGCCGGCCGGCGCCCCTCCCTCGCAGAATGGGGCTCCTACCAGCCCTCCTGGGGCCAGCGTGCCCTCTCGCGCCAACTTTAGTTCTTTCGAGGATAGCCAGGGCCGACTCCCGGCTGGATACGAACGACGCGAAGACAACTTGGGACGGACGTATTATGTGGATCATCATACGCGCACCACCACCTGGTCACGGCCGGCGGCGAACTACAACGAGCATACCCAGCGTTCGCAGCGCGAAGCCAACATGCAGCTTGAGCGTCGAGCCCATCAGAGCAGAATGCTGCCAGAAGATCGAACGGGCGCCAACTCACCGAATCTGCCAGATGCCCAGCAGATCCCGACACCACCGCCCGGTCCTACGGCGGGCACTTCTCTCGGCAATGGAGGCGCGACTGGGTCCAACGCTGCTGCTGTTTCCATGATGGCGACGGGAGCCACCACTGCAGGCACAGGGGAGCTTCCATCAGGCTGGGAACGGCGGGTAACGCCCGAGGGACGGCCGTACTTTGTGGACCATAATACGCGCACGACGACATGGGTCGATCCTCGCCGGCAGCAGTACATTCGCATGTATGGACAGGGTCAGACGAGTGGCGGCGCGACCAATACGACGATCCAGCAGCAGCCCGTCTCCCAATTAGGCCCTCTGCCGAGCGGCTGGGAGATGCGTCTCACCAACACTGCTCGAGTATACTTTGTCGACCATAACACGAAGACTACCACATGGGATGACCCACGACTGCCTTCGTCTTTGGACCAGGGTGTGCCGCAGTATAAGCGTGACTTCCGGCGCAAGCTTATCTACTTCCGCTCCCAGCCAGCTCTACGCATTATGTCCGGACAGTGCCATGTCAAGGTCCGTCGTAATAACATCTTTGAGGATTCGTATGCCGAGATTATGCGGCAAAGCGCGTCGGACCTGAAGAAGCGCTTAATGATCAAGTTCGACGGCGAAGACGGTCTTGACTACGGTGGTCTCTCACGGTATGATCTATTTTCTTTGCGATCGTTGACAATACGCTAACCTTCCTAGTGAATTCTTCTTCCTCCTCTCCCACGAAATGTTCAATCCCTTTTACTGTCTTTTCGAATACTCCGCCCACGATAATTATACCTTGCAGATTAATCCCCACTCGGGCGTGAACCCCGAGCATCTCAACTACTTCAAGTTCATCGGCCGAGTGGTTGGTCTGGCTATCTTCCACCGTCGTTTCCTGGATTCCTTCTTCATCGGAGCTTTCTACAAAATGATGTTACGGAAGAAGGTGACTCTCCAAGATATGGAGGGTGTGGATGAGGATTTGCATCGTAACCTGGCATGGACATTGTAAGTTGCATCCAGAATGCTTGCTCTGATGGTATCGGTTGCTAACGCCAGAACAGGGATAATGACATCGAGGGGATCGTGGAACTCACATTTTCGGTTGACGATGAGAAGTTTGGCGAGCGTCGCACTATTGATTTGATACCCGGTGGCCGGGATATCCCCGTCACCAACGAGAATAAGCCCCAGTACATTGAGTGCGTGCACCCATCTCAGCCTTCGGTCTGATCTGCCTTTGATCCGATCAATGCTAACAACGTCTTAGGTTGGTTACGGAATGGAAGATTGTAAAGCGAGTCGAGGAGCAGTTCAACGCCTTTATGTCCGGCTTCAACGAGTTGATTCCCCCTGATCTCGTCAACGTCTTTGACGAGCGCGAACTCGAGTTGCTCATCGGCGGTATCGCCGACATCGATGTCGACGACTGGAAGAAGCACACCGATTACCGTGGCTACCAGGAGCAGGACGAGGTCATCCAGAACTTCTGGAAAATTGTCCGTACTTGGGATGCCGAGCAGAAGTCCCGACTTCTGCAGTTCACCACTGGTACCTCTCGTATTCCCGTCAACGGATTCAAGGATCTGCAGGGCTCCGACGGTCCCAGACGGTTTACCATTGAGAAATCCGGCGATCCTAATGCGCTACCCAAATCGCATACCTGGTACGTGTCGCACTTTTTGGATTCAATATATCACAACTAACCGATTCCCAGCTTTAACCGCCTCGATCTTCCTCCGTATAAGACACACGAAGCCCTGGAGCACAAGATGTCTATTGCAGTGGAGGAAACGCTTGGCTTTGGACAGGAATAGAATGTTTGTTACTGTTGACCTTAAGTCTATCTCTAGGGTATCGGGTCTTTTACCTGTATCCCAATCTTGCAGCAGTGTGCACTGCAGGAATTATTCCCTCTTCTGTTCTGGCTTGGTCTTTTTGTTGATTGTACCCACTATTCAGAAGTTCCTTTCCAACCGGCTACTTCCAGGTTGATTCTGGATTGATTAGGGTAAATATACAATGAAGATTAGGGACGGGCTGTTCTATTCTTCAGACATGATTTTCTTTCTTTCATTGTTCTCTATTCCCGTAACCAGATGCTGTTCTACTATTTGAGCTGAACAGGTCGGACGCCGTACTGTCTTCATAGAACGGCTGTGGGGGGAGCAGGGATTCCAGCTTTATTATTACCTCTGTACTCCGTACTCCGTACCTCTGTTAGTTCTCTAAAGTAGCTTGCACAATGACACAATCTTTGCTACAATAATCGTGGAGGTGTTCTGGGAACGCTATTGGCTGGCCGGAGGCAATCATGATAGTCCGTTCGGAGGTCCCATATTTCTGCGGTAGTGGGCCGCAACCCTCAACAACTGATCTCGCTCGCACTGCAAAAAACGATAAGTAACGTCGAACGATCATATCCTCCGCCTCCTTCTCAATACCCCTCCACTCCTCAAGCGTCATGACAATCTCGCCAGGCTGTCCCGGGGAAATAGTCATCGGACGCGCGCGATTCGAGAGACCGACCTTAAAAGCCACGAAGGTGAACTCGGTTTGCCGCGTTGGTTTATGGGGGACTCCAAACACGAATGGCTCCTTTGGTCGCACGTAGAGCTTTCCGTTAAGAGACTTTGTCATGCCCGTCTGGTAGCATTCGGGTCTGTAGCTGGGGCTGAGCCAGGTTTGGGCTGTTCGTACATGGCTTTGTTGTTTGGGATTCTGTGTGGAAGATTGGGTTGAGGTTTGGTCGGAGCATGAACTGGAGGGGTGGGAATCTTTTCTGGTTGGCCTTTTCAGCGACTTCAGGGAGATCTGGGGCAGCTTGGTTGGCACACGCTTGGAAGGAAAAACTTGGCCCTAAGCACTATGAGATTATAGTTTGACTTTGGCATCTGGATTCTGAGGTTCCTTTATGTCGGTATATGGAAGAAGAGCTAATAGCATAGCAAACGAATAGCATGGCAAGCAGATAATCTGTACTATATAAGCCTTCATGATCTTCATTCTTCCTTCTTCTTCCTTCAACCATTCTCCCTCTTTCACTTCCATCATCTTCATCAACTTACGCAGCACATTGACTATCACTCCCCGACCTTCTACAAGTCCGCGCCTGGTATAGTTCCCCTACCACTTTACTTCCCAGCTTCCTCCCTTTCAAGTTTCAACTTCCTCTCACTTGATCACCCCGTTTGACATCCTTCAAAACACCATTTCTTCAAGACTGACTTATTCAGTCCCTCCATCCTCATTGCAAGTAGCACTGAGAGCCTCAAGCCTCAGCCAGATAAAGAACCTCCAACTGAATCTTCTCCTCGGCTCTAATCTATCATTCTATTCGTGTAGGTATCACGTCCTCTGAAGACAAGCACAAAGGCAAGCGCCCAGCCGATCTGAGAAAAACCAGAGCCTGTACGTTGACAGTGAACCTTTTTCAATAGATTCATACGACAATCGTATACATACGGTCGAAAGCTATGCGTCTCCAACACGTCCGAGCCCTGTGCCCTTCTAAGTTTTCTCCTTTTGCATTGAGAGGAATGGAGATTCTTCATTTCGGCTTACATCTTCGACTACAAGTACAAAATTTTAAAACACTGTACCGTGATTTCACTATGGTATGGATCGCCTGGGATGACGATGGCTTTGACTCCGGAAGAACCGCCACCTTTAACCCGTTTGATAGGGAGAAGTTCCTTTTTCTTCGGCGCCATTGACAGACGTGAACCTCAAGAAGGTTACGCATGTTGCTATGTTAAACAGGCAAGAATGCTTAGAATGATGAAGGCGATCTTCTCAGTTACGGACCACGCAGTCAAACATCGTCGTCATCGACACCGAAGATTCGGATGGCCAAGCATGTGAACATCAGAAGCTTGGAAAGGGCTTGAATTCGTGAAGTGGTCTGTAACTGGGAGCACCGCCTTCATCATTATAAACATTTTGGCCTGTTTAACATAGCGGCATGCATAAAATGGGTATTGGGGCAATGTTGGCCGAGGCATAGACCAATATAGTAGCGTATCAAGCGCTTGCCGAAAGCACTGTTTATGTGGAAGATCTATACCAAGGTTGGTTTATTAGATTCGCAAGGAAGACTTGATTTAGAACCTAGCCTTCCGGGTTCTCTTTGTCGTTGGTAATGATGCAGCTCAAGGACCTTCATTCGCAGATGCCCAGAGCTACGACAAGAAAGGCGGTCGGGTGATCTTAGTTAGATGACCAACTCTTTCCCGGATATGCCAGCTTGTTCGAAGCGAGTGGGAGAGAGGCTAGAGCAGAGGGGCTCTGCTAATGCACTCATCCACTACCCGGGGTATCACTTGACGAACATCTAATGAAGCATCTCAAGATTCCTTGAATAAGGTCGGTGGCTTTGCGGCTAGCTTCGGAAGTTGGAGCCGGTTCGCGGCCCGAAACCCTAATTATACAACCAAAAATCGAAACCGAAACTCAACCTAATGCGTGTGCATCCGAGTACATCCATCGTACAGTACGATCTGTTTACTACGAAAAGAGGCATTATCCAGTCTGCAGGAAGTCAGGAGCTACTCTCCTCGATCTTAGAACTCACCAGTTCCTTGACCTTAAGTCGGTCCACCTCTTACTCCAAGATATTGTCAAGGCCGCTTCTTCAGAGGAACTAACCTCAGCCTCACGCAAACACCAGTTAGCTAACTAGGAGCAAGACCTCCAGCTTTACTGTGTGTCAGTTATGATACTGTGGGACGTACCCGAAACTTACCAACTTCACCAAATGAAAAACCTCCACCCCTTACATCCAGACAACGTGTGCCGCGTCATAGGGTACTCGTCAGTGGTCACAGGGCTAGGGCTGGCAGAGTTACCCTCCGAAGCATGCTTCCTTGTCCTTGGCGGTCTACCAATGGCCAAAACGATGCAAATAACAGCTCACAGCATTCCACAGTCGTAATTAAGCCGATGATCCGCCCAAGAGGCTTGCAGATCAATCACCATTTCCACCCTTCGAAATGACGTCGTGGTCAAAGATCAAAACCCGATAGATGATATAAACCCTTCAAATCTCATGATCGCAGTGATTATCATAACTTTAACACAGAACGCAAAACAAAGCTTCAAATACAGATATAATCGAGAATCTCACCAGTATGGGTCTACCGTACGTTTTCTCATCGTGACACTGTGATGGCGCTTTCTAACCCTACATGTATAGCGTGAAAGGAACGTCGATAGGTTGGACCGAGACGGAACAAGCCGCACCAGAAGTCCGGAGATGGGCGACTGAGGTGTGTTTTTCTCATTGCTTTCTCACTAGTGGTTTCTGACACAATACCTGTAGCAATTGCTGTGTCTGTGGCGACAACAACGGGATCGTACAGATAGCGTCGCATCGTGGGGTGATGAGGTATGTGTGTGTCTGCGCTGTGCTATGGGACGATGTCCTGATTGATACAATGCGCAGATTGAATACAGTCTGTTCGAGTTAGACCCCAGCGTCGAGCGGGCAACATTGTTGTTGGATCAGGAGAAGGTAATTCGACAGTGGACAGAAAGTACAGCCAGCAAGGAAGAGCCGTAAGAACACCTCGATACATCCACCCCATCTGATACTGATACCGGGAACAGCGTTATCCTTCAATGGGAGTGGGCCAACTATGTAGTTGAGACAACTCCTGCCAAACCCTATACTGGGAGTATTGAAGATCTCCTGAGTGTCCAGAAAAATATGAAGAGAAGGTTGGTGAGCTATCAGACTGTGAATGAGGGTCACCAGCTAACTAAGTAATTCAGACGAGAAATTGTGAACAGCTTTCTTATGCCAAACCAGCATACCCTTTCGCTATCCTTCTTCCCTCGTGCTGGAGCAGATGGTCAATGGACAACTCCACACGGCCAGGACGAGGAATACCACTCCGTATGCTCTCTCCCACGATACCGAATCGTACCAGAGAATATAATCGGACGGAGAGAAACATCCAAGGAGACATGTTACCCAATATACCAAGACACCCGGACGCCGAATCCATTCCACGATATCTTACCCTCTGGTGAAAAAGTCAAAGATGCCCTCTGTCTAGACGACCTCGAAATCGGAATCGGCTGCTGCAGTCTTCAAACCACCTTCCAAACCTCAAACGAATCAGAAGCCCGATGGCTCCACGACCAGCTGATACCCCTTGCCCCGATTTTCCTTGCCATGACCGCCGCAGTGCCAATCTGGAAGGGATACCTAGTTGACACGGACGTTAGATGGCAACGCTTTGGCGATATACTCGACGACCGTCGCCCAGAGGAAATGCCAACAATTGTAGGTCTCACCTCCCCATGAAACGAGATCTTACAAGGTCTAACCAGAGAATGCCAACAGCCACCACGCTGGACTTGGAATCGCACATATCTCTCAGAGGACAGACCATCCGGTCTCGATAGTACCTCGGCACTCCAACCAATGGACTCAGCAATAAAACAGCGCCTCCTAGACGGTGGAATGGACGAATCCCTATCCACACATTTCGCATCCATCCTGTCCCGCGACCCTCTCATCCTAACGTCAGATGATATGAACAATCTCAACACTTCAAATACAAAGCTCTTCCAGCTGCTACAGAGCTGCGTCTGGCATGCTGTTCGCTTCAAGCTGCCAATCACCGATGCAGGACCGGGGTGGTGCGTCGAGTTCCGCACGATGGAATCCCAGCTTACGGATAAAGGGAATGCTGCTTTTGCTATCTTCTCCTATCTACTGTCCAGGGCGATTGTCACTATGCGTCTGAACTTTTATATCCCTATTGACAAAGTGGGGGAATCAATGGAGTTTGCGAAAGAGCGCGACGCTGTTCGCCGGGGGAGGATGTGGTTCCGACGGAGTGGATGGCTGTCTGGGTCTCATTCAGTTGGTAATCCCGGGTCGAAGTGTAGGGAGCATATGCATCAGGTCAATGGTGCGAGCTTGGCGAAGGGTGGAGAATATGCGCTTATGACGATGGATGAGATTTTCAATGGCGAGTCTGGACCATATGGATTCCCGGGGCTTGTGGCTATCGTGCGGCTTTATTTGAGACAGAGCAAGATGTCAGAGGAAGATCAGCTCAAGCTGGCGCCGTATCTGGAGCTGGTCAGCAAACGGGCGAGTGGCGAGAATCCAACGCCGGCGACTTGGATGAGGGAGTTTGTTCGTTCGCACAAGGATTATCGACATGACAGCTATGTCAGTGAGCGTGTCTGCTATGATCTGATGAGGGAAATTGTACGAATGAATGAAGAAGAATGAGAATCATCAGGATATCAAGTTGTATACATTTCTACATTTTATAATACTACTATTTTGCCTCATCTGCAAAACTGCTCGCTGCCCTCAACCTTTCGCCGTATTTCCACAGAATAAATGGTATAGGACACCCAATTACCAAGGCCAAGAGTGCCAGCAAAGTATTACCCCATCCATAGCCCAGCTTCGCATACATCTCCGGACTAAACAACGGGAACCCAAAGCCCGTGAAGCCTCGCACAATATACACAGCTCCATTAGCACTGGCCGCGTACACTGGGAATGTATCCAGAAGATACGCACTGCAGCACTGGAAGATAATCGTCGCGCCCATCAGCGGCAAAGCAATCCCAATGTCAGGCACTATCCAATGAGTCTTGTACTCTGCGCTCCAGCCGTAGATGATCAACCCCATCGGAACCAGGAAAGAAGCTGGCACCATAATCGGCAGCCGGAACTCGGCTCTCCCGGCACCATTGTTCCTGTTCACTTGGTACCTATACACTCGATCTGTTACAAAAGCACAGATTTGAGCCCCGACGGCATACCCGATACAAGGCGCGATGTAGTGCAGTGTTCCAGTGCTGACTTTCATGACATACCGCGTCGACCAGAGATCCGAGAAGCTGGAGAGAAGAAGATACACTATCCCATAGAGATAGCCGTAGTAACAAGCCAGGGCTTGAACGATAGGCTGTGTCCCAAGGAAATACAAGGACCGCGAGACAGTACGTCGATACAGCTGGCCGACTGTCTCGTCTTTTTCAAACGGTGTTCTCCAGACACGGTCGTCATGACTACCTTGTCTCTTTGCTTCCGCAATGAGTTCCGCCTTCTTGCGGAGTAGTAAAACAGGCGCGTATGTTTCCCGAGCGACAAGGAAACACAGAATTAGAAATGCCCCTGCAGCGAGAGACGTAGACCAGAATGCCCAGCGCCAGCTGGTGTAGTCTGTAATGTACCCGCCCACTATGGGACCGAGACATGAGCCTAGAACAGGACCGAGGCTGACTAGGGCAACGGGGAGTCCGCGCTCTTCTTTCCGGAAGACGTCTCCTACTATGCTCGCGCCAACCTGGGGGAATATCAGATCAGTTTCGGGACTAAAGAAGTCTACACTGAGAACAATGAAATCAAACTCACAGCTAGGGATGCACTTGCTCCTATCCCACTCAGCAAGCGGAAGATTAACAGCTGTGTCATGCTCGTGCAGAACGCGGCGCCGAGGTTGAAGGCAAGGTAGAAGAGAGTCCCAGCCTGCAATACCGGCCAGCGACCATATAGCTCGCTGAAGGGACCGAGTAAGATTGGCCCCATGGAATATGTAAGTAGGAACAATGATAGAGCCAGAGGGCCGGTGACTGAAGATGTGATGTGGAATTCAGTCGCGATGTCATTTACTGCCGGTGTTGTGATCGTTGAAGATAATGGCATTAGGAAGAGCGGTATGGCGATGGTTGCCATAAGTACCCATTTTTGCGTTGCGGGCCAATCTTGTGGGTGGTCGCCCTGAAAATCCACCACTGTGATCTTTTCCACAGGTGATGAATCTGACGATGACATTGTGCGGCGCTGCGGGTTAAGTAGGATTGTGGCAGGCCAGGAATTGATTAATGGTGTGCTTGTAGCGGAGTGGACTCTTAGGGGAGACTATACTGTAATATAGGGTTTCTGTGCTACACCCCTGCATTCTGGACGACGAAGAAAGACATTGTTGACGCACTATGGATCGACGTGATCGACGGGCCGATCATAGATGTATGGGTGGGTCCGGGACCACTTGTTATAGGTCCGCAAGGAAGCTTGGCTACGCTTGGCACCCGGCGGAACCCTAATCGATAAGGTAACAAAGCAGTTCAAACACCAACGCAGACATAGTGGCACCTATGATGTATCCCAGCTACAGGTTACAGTACTTACTGCACGGGGCACGGCGCGCTCATTTGCGTCTTCCAAGCACGGAACTGCGTCACCGTGATCCTCGCATCCGTATTTATCAACCAGCAGCTGTCACAGTCCTTAAGGATGTGGAAACTCTTGCAGTTTCTGACAATTCCAGGCATTGGGGGCGTGGGGACTGAGGACTACCTAAGGACTCAGGTGTTGGCTGAAGGACTGAGGTGATGGCTGTGCCGGGGACATGTATGCAGACGCAGTAGTTCAACCAAAAATATGTGCATACGATGATGAGCACAATATCTGAATGCTGTATGTACTGCAGTGGTTAACATGCTTTGTACATTACATGGGCCTATGTTAAGCGGGATATGTCTTTCCCCTGCAACCTCTTGTCACTTCTTCGCTAAGATAGTATGTAGCATCGTTCTGGAACCCTGAGCACCGATTTCACAAGCAGTGGCTTGGAATAGCCCAAGTTACTCCATGCGTATAGAGACTTGAACAGAGATTAATATTGGTGTATGCGGCAGCTGCTGAAGCTGGAACTTCTCCGTTTAGCAAAGAAAAGTAAAGAAGAAATGAATCAAAAGATCGAAGGGGAAGCGCCCTTGGTTGTCGGGAAATTCCGTAATGATAATTGGACAAAAGCTGAGCTACCCTGGAGAACGAGTGATGCCTACCTAGGACGCATTGAAGATACTTGAGGAAGGTGCGGTCCTGAGATTTCTTTGTTCTATTGACGATTGTTTGATTGAGCGTGCGATATTTGTTGTTTGCTGTTGAAAGAACAAAGTAAGTCTTTCCTAATTCGTCGATCAGAGCATCCTGAGATCAACCAATCAAACACGAGTGAAATCATTGGTCTTGCTGTTGTCCAGGAGTATAAATAAGAGCTTCTTTCCCCCCGAATGTTTCTTCCTTCTCTTCTTCTCCATCGGTTCTGATTTTCTTTTTCAGTGTATGAGTATTATTGTACGATTATTGTTCGACTTTTGTACGAGTATTTAAGGGGAGCTTGGCGGCCTGCCTCCACAAGTTACAACTATCTGCTGCCCCCACAACTTGGGGCATGTCAGAGGGGCAGGCCGCCAAGCTCCTCTTCCATCCACCCACGACTCGCCAGCTCCCGGGGGACCACCGACGGTCACTCAATCCCGTCCCCCGGGAGCTGGCCTATCTTTCATGCATCTCGGCGGCCTGCCCCCACGCCACTGGGGACCTCCCCCTGGGCAGGCCGCCGAGATGCTCTGCCAGCTCCCGGGGGACCACCGACGGTCACACGACTCCGTCCCCCGGGAGCTGGCCAACTTCCCATGGCATTTCGGCGGCCTCATGTACATTTAGCATCAAAAAATAAAAGTTCGTTCTTCTACTTCCACTTCCGGAAGGTCAAGATGGGCAAGGAAATCGGGAAACTCAGATCGGATGTCTTTAGCTTGTCTTGCCAGGTAGACGGGTTCCTAGAGTCGAGCTCAACCTTTCAGACCTAAGCAATTTTAGAAGCGAAAGCTCTAGGGCGCAAAAATCATGAACCGAAAGTCTCTTGGCAGGAGACCATGGAAATGGTTGCAGCCCTATTTCCTGAGCATCCCAAGAAGAAGCTTTTGTAGGACAGGTGGGCCCTCCGCCTATGTATTGATGTCGCTGTATTTGAGTTTCGATGTAACGATGTTGATGTAACTATTAGGGTGACGCTCTTTGCTCAGACTGGAGCTGAGATGTACCTGCTCAACGCCTCTCACAAGGACGGGTATAGCCAGTATATGCAGGGTGCTTCAGAAAATCGCACTATTAGGCAAGACGGGTTTGTTGAAATTCGCTGATATGGTCCATATCCCATCGCTGAGAAGGAGGACGTCCGGTATTTTGCCAAGCTGGCCCTGGCCATGGCTCTCCGTGCAAGTGAAGAGGAGGGCGAAAGGATCTAATATTCACAGGGCATCAATTAGGGGTGGACACTTTTTCCGAGTATATCGAGTATCCGAAAGTAATTTATTTTAGGCTCCTAACTTCCTAGGTACGGAGTCTATGTACTACTGTATGCCACACTTGAGAAAGAAAGAAAGATATCCGCGTGTATAATCAAATGTTTCTTTGCTGCACGCTCTTCAGATGCAGTCCAAAAACTCGCATTGTGTACTCTTTCTACCATTCGTGTTGTGGGCCATAAACCAAGATCGTACCGCCATCTAACTCGCCTTCTGTAGATAGGTCGCTGCAGGCCGGGTCGCGTGTTGCAAATAACGGAGCCGAGACTCGATGTGTGTTTTCGAGATACGATTTTGTTAGTATGAGTGCGACACTGTTTATCTTCGACCCGGACTACACATCTCATCGTCGGCGAACACCGCGAGTCCCCGGAAGCAAACCCACGATTTCGTCCATCCGGCGCCTCAGAGCCTCCATATGAGCACCAACTGCCCTCAGCTGTGTCTGAATGTTGGGAGGGTATCGGCGATTTTTACCCGCGTCGGCCGCCATGTGTGGAGCGCGAACCATGGCGGCTGTCGTGATCTGGGACCCCGGGCTGGTAGGGGGACTGTACAAGCGCACTGCGATGCACAATATTTGTCGGCTGCCGCCGGACGTTAAAGATGGCATCATCAGTCCGCAGGTGCCGTGGCACTCTGCAGGTAAATTCCATCTACATTTAAGTACTTGTGAAGTATTGTTGCTTGTTAGTCTGTACTAGTTAATGGATTCTGTGGACCTATCTACCCGAATGGATGTAGGAGGGAAGTTTTCGGCAACCTAAAGTGCACGGACCCCTGGTAAAGCCACCTGATTCACATGGCGGGGACCCACGCGGCACGGACCGTAACCTTATTCACGACATGCATATGCAGGCATTCATAAATGAAGATCGAATGCAAATGTACATGGAACAAATCTCGAATATATATGCAAGCTGGCGTATCAGAAGAAGTGGATGTATAGCTAGAGCTAACATCAGACATCATGCATATAGAGAGCATGATCAGACACCAATCTTTACGCGGCAACTGCTGAAAGCTGGAATTCTTTACCTAGCGAAGAAAAGTAAACAAGAAATCAAACCAAAAGCTCAAATGGGAAGCAGCCTTGGTTGTCCATATATCTCTGTAATGATAATTGGAGCAGAATCGTCTTGGGGAAAGTGCGTTCCTGAGATTTCTTTGTTCTATTGACGAGTTGACTGCCTGAGACTGTGCTCGATTTGTTGTTTGCTATTGACAAGATGATTATGGTTTCAGTCGAGAACAAAGAAGTGGTTCTTTCCTAAATAGTCGATCGAGCACGCTGAGATCGACCAATCAAACACAGGGGCATCATTGATCCTGTGGTTGTCCAGGAGTATAAATAAGATCTTCTTTCCTGCGAATGTTTCTTTCCTCTCTTCTTCATCTTCATCAGTTTCCATTCTTCTTTCATTGTATTACATCAAAGTACAATGAAGTCTACCAACAAAGGCGAAGCCTTTTACAACGCCTCGAAGGCACAGCCCTCGTAAGTCAAATCAGCTGTGATACCCTGATGGTGTCTGCTCCCTGCATGTGCCTTGACGCGTCTCTTGATAATCTTGCAAAACCTGTTTGGCCATGTCATCTATCCATCCACACATCCATCGACACATCCATCCACACATACATCGACACATCCATCCACACATCCATCCACACATCCATCCACACATCCATCCACACATCCATCCACATATCCATCCACACATCCATCCTGGGCCATCCATACATCCATTCACCCGCCATATATTCATCCTTCATGACATCTTATCTGACAACCTCTTAGCACAATGGAGAAGAGAGAGGGACCGACCCTCCCCCAGGGAGCTCCGCGCCGCAACGGGGTGATTC
This sequence comes from Penicillium sp. DV-2018c, assembly GCA_028827535.1. NCBI lineage: Eukaryota > Fungi > Ascomycota > Eurotiomycetes > Eurotiales > Aspergillaceae > Penicillium > Penicillium sp. DV-2018c. Next base: position 2,440,033 of record JAQJAA010000001.1, read on the forward strand.
CTTTCCAGATGGCGCCGTCTGTTTCCCTCGCAGCGCCTCTGGACCACCCCGCCCCACCTCAGGGACGTCCGCGTCGGAACGGTGTTATTCCCTTCCAGATGCTGCCGCCAGTTTCCTCGGCGACACATCTGAGCACCTCCGCACGCCCTGAGGAGCAGAAGCGTCTTGGTGACCCTTCCCCAGGGGTCACCCCAAAGACTGCCTCTGCTGCGACTGTGGACACCACAGAGCCCGCGCCTAAGAAGCGCCTCTGTGGCCCGTCCCCGTTCGCCACTTTGGGGACCGCTCCGCGTCAAAGCGGTCGTGCTTCCCTCTCTACCTCATTCTCTACACCGACAACCAGGGCCCTCCGCACGGGATCACCCCCCTGGTGGGCCCCGTCACAGCCCAATCTCTTCCTTCTCTTATGGGCCCCGCCACAGCCCAATCTCCTTCTTCCCTCAAGGGCCCTGTCACAGCCCAGACACCTTCTTTCGGATCCTCCAACATCCGAAGCGAGCGCATCGTCCAACCTCGGCGATCTGAGACTGGCCCCTCTGAGGCAGTCCCCATCAGCATTGTCCCCGCCAGCCAGCAGCTTCAGCAACCACAGCGTGAGACCAGCTCGCTCGACAACAAGCTGGCTGGTGCCAAAAAGACAATTGCTGGACAAAAGATCAAGAAGGCTGGCTCCAAGCGAAAGGAGTCGGCCTCGGAGCCGAGGATCCACTACGTCGTTCCCCGAAAGTCTGCCCGCTACCAAGATCCCCAGGAGGTCGCAAAACTCTCGGTCAACTTCGATTTCCTCGAGGCCCGCTATAGGGAAGCCAAGAGGACTTTGAAGGACGCCGAGGGCAACACAACTGCGCTCTTCCAGTGGCATGGCGAGTACGGGAGGGACGTGGAGGCTTGGACGGCGCTGTCGGACCTCGTGGAAGAGGTCGGTGACAAGAACATTCGTGGGCGCCATGTCAACGGACGCAACAACGTCATCGAGCTGCTGGCAAAGGAGAGCGAGTTGCTTGGCAGGGCCCTCCTCACGGGCAGACAGAAGCAGGCACAGCCTGGGATGCCTCCCACAAAGGTTACAACTCGATCGACTCCGCGAGGTTCGCAACCAACAAAACGACTGAAGCACGCAAGAGAGGCCAAGACATGCTCGTTGGCACCTACCAAAGCCGCTGGCCGCGCCGCTCGTCCACCCCCACCCAGTCAGCCGCAGGCTGGGCAGGACAGCGATGAAGAGCCTAGCGCAGGTGGGAGTGAAGCCAACGAGGCCACGACCCAGGGTGAGCCGACAAAGGCCGACAATGACTCCAACGGTGCCCCGATCCCCGCACCAGTTACCGCCAGTGAGGAGTCATTGGAGGCCGGCTCATCTATGGAGAAAGTGGAGACCACAACCCAGGTTGAGCTGACAACGCCCAACAATGACTCCGACGGTGCCCTGATCCCCGCACCTGTCACTGCCATTCAGGAGTCATTGGAGGCAGGCTCATCCATGGAGGGTGTCGAGGCGACGATCCAGGTTGAGCTGACAAGGCCCAACAATGACTCTGACGGTGCCCCGATCCCCGCACCAGTCCCTGCCATTCAGGAGTCATTGGAGGCAGGCTCATCCATGGAGGGTGTCGAGGCGACGATCCAGGTTGAGCTGACAAGGCCCAACAATGACTCTGACGGTGCCACGATCCCCGCACCAGTTACCGCCATTCAGGAGTCATTGGAGGCAGGCTCATTCATGGACGGTGTCGAGCCCACCTCTGCCGTGCTTCAGGAGTTACTAATGATCACCCCGACAGTTCCTCAGCAAGTGGAGGAAGATGACATGATGTTGGATCCCGCCGACCACCAGATGGCGGAGTTGAGTCAACCCCAGGATGGGTCACAGTCCGGGGAAGATTTGTCTCCGCCTGAAGGAGACATGGAATTGGACGGGACCAAGGAGTACCTCAAGACGCTGTGGACGCCGATTCACGAATCGGTCATTGTTCAACATTATCCACAGGCACCACGGGCAGTTCTGTGTGCGCCAGCTGTATCGCAGCCGACACAGACTTCTGTGGAGTACGAATACCCTTGGCCCGCCCATCCACAAGGAGAAAAGCGCATGGGGCCCGCGGAATGGACGGAATGGACAGAGCGCAAGCAGCGCGTCACCAGAGCCATGGTCGCCAAGGCCGGCTCTGAGCTGCTTGCTCGGATTGACAAGTCTCAGCCAAGTTCACCCACCGCGCAAGTCGCAGAAGAAACGGTCTGCAAGACCGATTCTCTGTTGCTTGCTCAGGATGAGTCAGTTCGAGACCAGCCTGTCCAATCCATCCGTATGCCAGCCCCAGCGTCACCAGTCCCGGAAGTGCACATCGAGAGCATCCAGACCAAGGAGGCGTCAACTCCGGAGGTTGGGAGTCAATCCGCTGTTCTGCAGCCAACTCCCAGCGCTCCGGAGACCTCCGACCAGGTCCCTCTCGAGGCAGCTATGAGTGTGCCAGCTGTTCCGCAGCCAGCTCTAGCAGCCAAACCTCGCCAAGTGCGCTTCGCGACTGGTCCGATGGAAGTGCCAACCCAGGCAACCGTGAGTGAGCCCGCTGGTCGCATGCCGGCTCGGACTGTTTTGGGGGTCAAGAAGGTCGCCACCGAGGTGGTTGTGAGTGGGCCTGCTGTTCTGCAGCGGGTCCCAGCTACCTCGGAGCCTTCGACCCAAGCAGTCACGAGTCCGGTAACCCAGCCGACTCAGGTTGCTATGGATGGCACTGAGAAGGTCGCAACCGAGGCAGTTGTAAGTGGGCCTGCACTTTCTCTGCAGGACCCCGCTGCCGTGGAGCCTTCGCCATCGGAGGACAATGACTCTTCTTGGTCTGACGAAGAATGGTGGTCCGCTCTCGAGAGCCAGGCCCCTTCTGAGTCCGGTCGGGATTTTCCAATGCCGATAATGCCCGGATCTTACGTCTTCGACATGCTCGATGAGGTCGTGAGTGCGCCAGCTGCTCCAGAGCTGGTCCCCACCCGATCAAAGTCGACGTCGCCAATGTTGACTGAGGAAGTTCCGAAAAAGCTGGCCGCCTCCAGGCCGGCTCGGAAGGAATCAGACTCGACTTGGCTGATAGTTGACAAGCCAACACACGGGAGCCTGCGGACCGCTACTCGTTCGCATCTCGAGGTGTTGTTGGCTCAGCATGAAGAGCGTAGACGGGCAGACGCGGCGCTCATGTCATTTCTTAGGTGGTTGCAGGTCACAGCAACCTCCCGAGTCTCCATCTCTTCCCAGGTAGACAGTCTCCAAGACGCTTCGGCAACAGAGACAGCCCGTGCGGGGGTTTTGAGTGGCACCGAAGGGGTTGAGAATGCCGATAGCCCGGCAATGGACAGCGACAAACAGGCTGTAGGAGAGCAACGGGAACCATCGGGTGGACGAGAGGCGGCTTCTGGTCAAAAGCCAGGAGACCATACCCGCAGCCAACCCACTGCCACCGCGTCTGAGGCTGCCATGCAGGAGGGATCGGCTTTGCTGAGGAGACTGTGGGCAGGAACCCACCGGTTGGCCTTCACCGTCTGCGCCTTGATGATCCTTGCCTTGTGCTCATTCCCTTTGTGGGCCAAGTATCTTGGACATCTGCGGTACGTGATGGAGGGACCGGGACAGTTCCTGTCGGAGCTTCGTGAGGAGCATGGCGGCGTTCAATTACTAGGGCGCCTGATCTATGTCTTTTTGCGTTGCTTTCCTGGAGATCGGACCTTGTTCGGTTGAAGGCAGGTGATCGCGAGTAGTCAAGAGGAGGGACGAATGGGCCGCCTCTTGATGAACTACTTTTTACAAAACCCGACAACGCGGCAAGCTGGCAAGTCCGATGATTGCCGCTTCATCTGCATGTCCATGGCCAAGGGGAGGGACGAATGGGCCGCCCCTTGATGACCATGCAACCCGTCAAGGCAGGAAGCTGGCAAGCCCGATGGTTGCCGCTTCACCTGTGCTCAGAAGTGTCTGTTACCAGAGACACAGGGACACCACCTTTCCATGTTTTGAGTACTTCTGTCATTGGCACCCTTCGGGATGTTATATAAAAAAAGAACGAAAAAAAGGAAGGCCAATTTGGAGCCGCGCTGGAACACGCGGAGGCATGCAGGCAGGCCCCTGGGAGACTTGCAATCGTTCGTCTATGATCTCCTGAGGGCTGAACACAAATCATGGGCATACTCTTCGGCGTCAGATACCCCCAATCTCAATGCCACGCCTCCTGCAAGTCCAGCGTATCGCGCATCAAGCCTGTGCGCTGGGAACCCACATATCAGCCTCCGGGGGACTGGGAACATTATATGATCCCCTAGAGGTTGACTTCAGTCAATGGCTCCCATGTCAGCTTCGCTGCCCAGCGGCAACATAACCGCCCCTGGGATACTGGGAACACATTATGATATCCCAGGGGTCGGTATACTGCAGTATACACTTGGAGTCGGCGGAATGAGGATCTGGTAGTGTCCGCGTGTTTGGCCGGCCGTTCATGTCCAATCGGCGCTCGGTGGTGTTCACACTGGTCCTTGGAACTCATATCATGTTCCCAGGTTCCAGGAGCTTCGTGTGTCATCGCTTGGGTGTCGGGTGGGCATGTTCGGACTGCTGAGTGCGTGGATATCATCAGGTCGGATTTCTGTCGTCTCTAATCAGTGTGTACTCCGTCCTGCGGCATCACCTTTCGTTATCAGCTCGCAGGCAATATTGCTCCAGGCCCTTAAAGAAACAAAAGAAAAGGAAAAAAATAGAAAATAAAACCGGAGGAAGTCCAATGCCATGGCTATTCTGCGCTCGCACACAACAGCACCATCTCTCGGAAACACGACCTTTGCCATACGCACGGCCCACCGAGTGCCTCCACGACGGCCTTCATCTCTGCTTGAACAGGCACCCAACAGGCATGGGATAGGCCTCAGGTCTCCGTTTGGCCATTTTCGCCTGCAAGGTTCAACCAAGCAACTGTCCTTCAGATGATATTGGAATTCACGAATCACAACAAGTCGTGGACAGGCCTATGCCAAGGAGCCCTGGGCCAATCTCACGTGGATACTTGCACAGTCAGCAAGTTGACTGCCCGGCGGCCCGGGGGTTCCACCAACCGCATCTACCCACCAATCATATCCCGAGCGCGCAGCAGCGGCATAACCCACTCCACTTTCCGGCGGAAGAAGACGATCTCTAATACGCCGTACTCCGTCTATGGTCCCGGAGATAGCCAGTGAGATCACTGGGTGCTATTTCTTTCATTGACCTTCAACTATCTGCTCCGAGCGGAGCGTCGGCTACCTCCCAGGGTTCAACTTTCCCATCACCACGGCCAAAAAAAAAAAAAAAAAAAAAAAAAAAAAAAAAAGCAACCTAAAAAACAACGGAGAAAATGAACAAGAACAAGCCTTGCCCAGGGAGTCGGCCAACGTTCTACCTTCAGGCTCTCGATCAGAGGCCACTATCAGCCAGTTCGAATGATGTTGGAAAGCTTCATAACCTCCGTGCCTTGAAGAGTATGTATACCAGCGGGTCCACAATTTCTACGGTGCATGCCCCGAGCTCAGGCCCTCGGCTAGTAACTACCCACTCGATGGAAACTTGGTGAGGATGTTACAACGAGAAGTTGACGTCTCTCTGCCAACATCATCCGTGGCCTGACCAAATTGACCAATGAACCCTCGCCCTCGCCATTTGGCCAGGCGCTCAAATTCTGCTCCAGGGCCAACCAACGCACTTACCCATTCAAATCCACTCTGCCCTCTGGAGCTCAACGGTCACTTGAAGGATGAAAAAGAGACGTCCCTCTGCAACGCATGACCCTCGAGTCTCGCCAGGTCCTGAATTGGGATCACCTCCGTACTCAATTCACCATGGATCCAGTGTGCCCACTCGGTCTCATGATCTGGCTAATAGGACCAAGTAAAAAGATTGGTCCTGTCATCTTTTGGACAACGATTCGTATACGATCTACGTTCGCATCGCAGTCCGCATGGTGTTGAGTCCATATTATGTGCTCGTTTCTGAGCTTGAAAATCCCACGGTGAAGTCTCTCTGTCCGATGCTTCTTCCTTCGGTGTTCCGTGTCTTGACCACGACGTTTCCAAGTATTGGTCTGCTTGGACAGTCCTCCTGTTCCTCTTGTTCTACTACTCCTGTACATTGAGCATTTGACCTCACCAAATGAGAGTTTGTGCCCGTACTCGCCGCGTGTCTATACTGCGCCGGACGGAAACGGGGGTGAGGGTTCTCTGTGTTTTCTCTTCTTGGCATTTTGATAGTTACTTTTTCCAATGTGACTGAGTTGACTACATATAACTTCCGTAAGGCTAAATAGTTCCAATCTGCTACTAAGCCCACTATTCCATTACTTTATTTTATCTGGACCCACTTTGAGACTCCGGGGTCATTCATTGTCGGCTCGCCATCTTTGGCAGCGAAGAATATGATTTCAAGTCCTCGGAAGAAAAGTCATGTAAATTTAGCAGCTTTGAATGCACCTTGTCCTGTTTGTTTGGAAATCTTTTTTCAGCTGGCCATATTGCCTGGGTACCGTTTAAATGGCAAAAGATTGAACCTGCTCATCTAGTCAACTGGCGAAGTACCTGCCGGCGACTGGCAAGATGGCCCATATCCAGCCAGCATCAACAACAAGGTTTTTAAACTAGCTAACATGCACACCTAATCAGGGGGTGAAAACCTCAATTGATAGAGAAGTAAGGATACAATAATAACGCCGAACAACAGCAAGAGCGAAAGCAAAGAAAAAGGAAAGAAAAAAGACAAATTTGACTCATCCGTGGCTACGCTAAGACTGGCGTGGCGGCCCTTTTTGCGGCCCTCCCCTCTTCCCCCGTCCTCCCCTTGTCAGGGGCTGGGCGGTGGGCCGCACAGCATCACTATTTATCCATTAACTTGTTAACGCAAAGCGACCTAACACGCTCAGCAGAACAGTGAACTTTGGTCCAACTCATTATCATGATGAAAACGCGTCGGCTCCTCAAAGAAGAAATTACTTACTCCCTCGCCAAGGAAAAGGAGGTAAATATCCTTCATCAGCTGGGTTATTTCGATCAGCAGTGCCGCTTCTTCTCCCATCTCAATGAGAGACGAGAATGGATGAAAGCTGTTGTTGCTCATCATTTAGGCTTCAGATCGGCCGATACGTGCCATATTGCGGATGTGGAGGAATGGCTCCGTGGCAGCTTCAACGTCTGTGTTCCTGTTACTATTGATAACTGGAAGGGACGACAGCAGCCGGGGCAACGTGTCATACTTCGATTTCCTCTCCCGTATCGCGTCGGCGAGGCCTTTCGGCCTGGGAACGGTGATGAAAAGATCCAATGCGAAGCTGGTACATATGCATGGCTCCAGCAGAATTGTCCAGATGTTCCAATTCCACGCCTGTACGGTTTTGCTATGTCGACAGGTGAAACTGTACGAGACCGCATATTCTTGCTAAAATACAAGAAGACTAATCGAACTGCAGTTCACTTGGATGGAAAACCTACCTTTTCTTAGCCGTTGCTTCCAGTCTGTCCGCCGTCGATTACTACAATGGCTTGGCTTGCCAGTGCCGTCGTACTACGTTCCCCATTCGAATACAATCAAGTCCCGCCTGGACGGTGTGAGTGAGGCGGGATACCTGTTGATAGAGTGCATTGAGGAAACCCAAGGGACGATGCTTTCAAACACGTGGTCAGAAAAACCACATGACGTCGAGTTGCGGGCGAATTTCTTCAGAGGCCTTTCTCAGATCCTGTTGAGTATCAGCAGAACGCCTTTACCCCGTATTGGGTCCTTCGTCATCGACAAGGACGGTTATTTGACATTATGCAACCGTCCGCTTTCGATGGAGCTGCAAGAGCTGGAAAATGAGAACATCCCGACTGGATTGGCCCGCGAGTATACTTATTCCACCGTTGACTCCTATGTCACGGACATCTTAGAGGTCCATGACAGCCGCCTGCGAAATCAGCCCAATGCTGTGAACAACGTGCAAGATTGCGGCTATCAAATGGCGGCTCTGGCTGCAATGAGGACAATAGCGCCGTTTATTTTCCGTCGAGAATTTCATCGTGGACCTTTTGTGTTTACGTTGACTGATCTTCATCAAAGCAACATCTTCGTTGATGATAAATGGTGTATCACTTGCCTGGTCGATCTCGAATGGGCTTGCTCCCGGCCCATTCAAATGGTCGAACCTCCTTACTGGTTGACAAATAAAGGAGTGGACCAGATCGATGCCGAAGAATACGATAAAATTCGGAATGAGTTGATGACCATCATGAATGCTGAAGAGTCGGAACGATCCCGCAATTTCCTCTCGAAGGATGCCGGGGAAACACCTCTACGACTGTCGGAGGTTATGGAAGAGGCATGGGCGTCGGGTACGTTTTGGTATTTCCTGGCACTCTCCAGTCCCACCGGCCTCTACAGTTTGTTCTACAAGCATATCCAGCCCTTATTGTCCAAGAACGACTCGGACGAGTTTGCTGAAGTAATGCCCTTTTACTGGGGAAAAGACGTGGGGAAATTTGTGGCGAGAAAGGTTACTGATAAGAAGAAATATGACTATGAGCTTCGACAAGCATTCGCAGCAAGCAGCTCTGATGATGATCTCTCTGACACTTGATCTGGATACCCGGCCAAGAAAGGAGTTCACTTGAACAAAACTCGCCTCGCTGTCCGTATGAGGCGATACTTGATTATGTGCATGCTGCTGACATTAAAATAACTCCCTTATTGGCCAGGTCTGTCTTGTGGTCCACCTTTGCTTCCTCGGGGTGTTTTTCAAGTGCTTATCCAGTGCACGAAAAACCTTCGGTGCGTGGTTTTCATTTCTCTGACATCCAAGTTTCTGAGTACATTGTCGGGTTTGACCCCGTTCTCGACGAAAACAGGCTGGGACTATTCAATGATCTGTACTAACACACATGTATCGGTGGATCTGGGACCATGACAACTTATTGTAATGCCAATTATTACCCCTGGTTTAGAGTTCCAGCAAGATAACGCCAGGATCCATACAGCGCCGGTCCGCGACGTATACTCCGTGCCTTTCAAAGCACTCCTGCGTCACCACCGCCGTATGGATTCTTGCGTTATCTTGCTTGAATACTAAGCCATGGGTGTAAATCGGTATCACCCTCCCTGAAGGCGAGTCCTCGTCCTCACATCCTTATTACCAGGTCTGTTCGACGCCCAAGCCAGGTTCCGGCCCAAACCATTTCCGTAACGTCTTTGACATGTAATTTGGCATTCACAAGGCCGCGGGGAATACACTCATAGTCCGTACGGGAGCACCATTGCAGTCCAATGTTCGAGGTTCGCTCCACCGAACACTTGTCCGCGAAGATCCACGATTGGTAGCTTTCACGCAGCCATTTCCGGACAAAGCTTAGTCGCTCCCTTGCAAGAGACGGATTGAATGGTATCTTCAACCGTGAACGGCGTTTTCCGAGTCCGAATCGCCTCAGACTCCGCCGAATGGTAGAGTGTGATGGATAACCCGGTGTCGCAGCACCAAGCTGTTTGGACGTCCAAAGGGGTGCCAGTGCGCCTGAAGGTAAAGTTGATGACAAGTTCGAGTGCTTACCTTGGGCGGACAGCCGGTTCGAGGAAGATCTTGCATTGTATCAGGGCATGGAGAGGAGGTGTAGGAAGAAATAAAGGGTGGGTTGGTTGTCGGCCGAAATTGTGGTGGGGTGGGGCAGTACTGCGTAGGTGGCATGTTCACCGCTCATCCTCCTTAGGAGGAGCTACACATGTTGTTATGGATGCCTGGGTGCCTTAGGCACGCACGCTGTGTATGACATCTTCGGCCTCATCCCAGTTGCGATCAAGAGAGTTGTATTAGGAGAGAGGGAGCAAGCTCCCATACAAACTATTTAGCTACTCAGTCACCAGTGGTCCTGCCTAAGGCACCCGGGCATACATAGCAGAGACAGAGTAAGAATAAGATCAGTAACAAGATGCGAGATGCGGGATATGAGATGCCAGTAACGTTGGTAATGCTTGGTAAAAGGAGAGATACCGAGTCACCAAGAAGAGCAAGGTTCAATAAACACATGATATAAACATGGAACCTAGTGGAAGTCAACTGCTATGATATCGCATGATCTCTACGATCATGATGTTTTATGTATGTGAATCTCAGTTGACATCAAATGCAAACGCCGTAGCTTGTATATTGACGGCGAAGCGGGTTCAATCATATCCGTCTGCCCCCACTGTTTACATCATCTTGGTTCCTCTACCATTTTATCAATGAACAGGAGCCTCAGGCCAGTGAGATCACATCAGTGGTCTGGTAGATGATCGAGACGAAAGATCCAGATGACGATCAGAATGAACAATCTGGGATATGCAATATAGGATAGACAGTATGCGGTAGACAATCTGGGATGAATGGCCAGGATGAATGTGCAGGCCAAGATGAATCTTCAGGCAGGGTGTATTTTCAGGTTAGGGGGAATGTTCAGGTCAGAGTGGATTTTCAGGGCAAATTGAATGATCAGGCAGGATGATCTAGATGATGATTTAAGCAAAACAGACGAGGACGGTAACAAACGTGATATGTACCAGGCCCTGACCATAGTCCATCATCTCGCCTGTTCATTCCGCTGTTTGTGGGCTACCCGAGGCTCGGGCAGGTATCGTGCTGTGAATGAGAACCCAATAGCCAACATCAGCATGAGGATCCAAATGGCGTGACCCCCAGCCAGCTGAGTCCTTGCACCCAGAGCGAACAGAGTAGTGGCAAGCGCTGGGCAGATGGCCCGAAGTATGGCCGAACCGGTCAAAGCCAGAGCATTCAGCGTGCCTAGCACCTTTGGCGATGGTGATGAATCGTTCAGGGCAAGCTGGATCGCCGTGAAACTCATGCTGACTCCGCTGCCGATGGCAAGCATGGTCGGTGCGAAGATCCAGAAAGCTGTGGTGGACCATTCGGTTCCGATACGCAGGAGAAGGTTACCCAGGGGGAAGCAAAGGAAGAAGAACGGATAAGCGGAGGCGCAGAGGGCCATGACGCCATTGGACCCTATCCTCCGCTGCAGTGGTGGGAACACAATCAGCAGCCAGGCGGCTTGAGCGGCGCCATTCAGTCCCATCATTATTGAAATTTGTAAGGGTGTAAAACCATAGCCTCCCAGATGGATGGGAGTGAACCAGAAAACCGGGATGATAGCGGTATAGGCAAAGGCAAGGACCGCACTATATCCAAACACATATAGAACCATGGCGACACCCGGCGAAGTGAGAAGCTGCTTGGTTGACATGCCGCCTTTCGGGGTCGGAGCTCGGGAGGCTGCCTCTTCCCCGACGCATTCCGCAGCCGGCTCCCTCTGTAGTGTCTCCTCGACAAAGAGGGCGGTGGTTACTGCGGCACCGAGTCCGACCAGCGCAACCGCGAGGCCTGAAAGCATATAGGGATACCTTTCCAAGAAGTGGACGTTCCCGAAAACACTCGGATACTGCCGCACTGGATCGGCAAGCGCACCTCCAAGGAGAGGACCTATGAAGATACCCAGGTTACCAGTAAAGGCAAACCAGCTGAACGCTTTAGCTTGCGTGGCTTGGGTGCTGTGCTCCGCGATCATAGTGCGAATGGTGACAATCGTTCCAGCGAAGACGCCAGCACAACACCTAAACAGAATCATTTGTGGAATGGTCTTCGCCAAACCAAACAGAATCGTGGTTATAGTCACGCCAAACAATGAAATGACCAGGCCCGGCTTCCGGCCGAAGCGGTCGGCGGCACGACCCCAGAATATCATGACAATTGCCTGTGTCAGGGAGAACATTGACTCGATAAGTCCGCTGTAAAAGCCGACATCCTCATCTGCCAGATTTCCGTTCTCTTGTACCATCTGAGCCACGTATGGGAAGATGGAGAAGAAGGCTAGGGGTTCGACCGTTCGTGCATAGCAAAGCAGCAGGATCTGGCCCGTCGGGAACGGTTTTTCGTTGATGGAATCAGCGCCATCGGAACCTGAAGTTGAAAGATTATCCACATTGTCAGATGTGTGCACGTCCACATATTTAGCCTGGTTGGCTCCCAGGAGAGCAGTGGTCTCATCTACACGGCCGTTTTCTTCACCCATTCCGGGAATCGAGTGGGCCCGGAACTGGGGATCCCCATGACTGTGTATCGGTGAGTTATGGGCGACCATCTCTGATCGGAAGGGCTGATGGCAATGACTTGCAGAGATTGACTCGAGTACGCATGTCGTGAGATTTAATCTGACCGTCTCACACCGCTTTCGCATGGGGCGCTTCTCAGATATCTGAGGGTGAGGAATCATGAACTAGTGCCAAATTCGGCCCCACTTTATGTTGATACATGCATGAAGCACTCTTGGACGTTACAAACAGTCACATATGCCATCATATGCCATACACATATAGGAAGAAAGTATACCTGTGTTTAATCTTTGGATTGAAGATCAGGAAGTCTCTATTTTGAGTTAGCGTTGTCTTCTTAGGGTTAGCATCTCATCTCGCCGTCACGTTACCTTATTTATCCGTGGACCGTAACTTGTAGGTAAGCCGTCCGTTACCGGAGGCGAATTAGCGCAATTACAAGCTTCTTGTAACAAAATTGAGCGGTTCGATTGGTTACGGCTATATTTCGGTAATCGGAATTTACCGAACTCATCCAAACATTGCCCTTTAGGGCCTTTGCGCATGGCATAGCGCTGTCTCCACACACTCTTGACCGTCCTATTCGTTAGCCTCTTGCGCACTGGCCCTTTCTGTCTCTTATACTATCACCATGGTCCATAGAGGCTTCCTGCCTACCTACATGAGAGATGGACTATCCCGAATCTTGTTGAACCAGCCTGGCCAAAGCCTTCTGACATTAGTGGAGCCGCTGCAGCCTGCGGAGGACCGCGGAGGTAGGAACTTATCCAGAGACATCGGCATGCAGCCTCAGTCACGACTCACAGCTAGGGCTGTTCACTAGTCATACTACTGCGTATGTATGGGTACCTAGTCAGCATTTTACAATAACGGCGATAATAGGCAAACATTTAACAGGATGCAACCTTGCTAGTCGACTATAGTATAGGCAAAACCGGTAAACCGGCAAATCGGAAACAGCCACAGTCACAGCCCCTGCCCATTATAATCGAGATTCCGGAGTCCTGTTTGAATCTTTGAGTCTGATCCTTATGTCACAATTTCAGAAGGGCAGGGAGTTGCTAAGAGCACAACACTCTTTCCCTGATCGCACAGGGCAGTGTTCCAGGAATCAGGATGGTCAAACAGACCGGTGGTGAGCACTGAGATCCGTGCTCGAAATCTTCGGGCGGAGAGCCGAGGACAGACACTGCTAGAAGAGTGTGGCAAGCTCGATTGGACAAAGGCTCGATCTGCTACCATTTCTGTTGGCCAGTCGCCCGTAGGCGCCAGCTTGGACATGATCCCTACGGTACGCCCAGGTAGGTAGAACTAGCGTAGATCTACATATGGTGCAGAAAGTTTCAAAGGAAGAGTACATTGAAACTAGGTTATCAAGGGTCGAGGAGGAAGTAGAAAGAGAAGAAGAACAATAGGGTAAGTGAGAGATGACGATTGATAGACCTCCCGTTGTCATGGCTGTCATGGCTGTCATGGCTGTCATGGCTGTCATGGCTTGTATGATCACAACTCCTTTGGCACGTCTTTGTTCCCCTCCATAGATAATAGGACTTCCTTGGTCTGGTAAGTCAACACGGTCATTCATGACAGATATTATTTGACGCAAAAGCAATGGGCACGCGTGATTTATCTCTCCTCAAATGGATGTGTTGAGCTAAGGGCAAAATGACCCGAATGGATTTCAGCAAAGAATGCACTCCCCAGGCCCATGTGATTCAATCTATTCTAGGCCTTCCATTCTTTATCGAGGTCTCGTTGAGCCTCATCATCCAGTTTTAAAGGAAATACAAGCATGAATCTAGGGGTTTCTGAATGTTCTTCCTACAAAGCAATTCCTTGCTGGACTTGTAGGAGTCTAGGAGAGAGAACTAGCAGTGAACATCTAGCCAGTCGCTTATTCTTCCCCATAATCTGAGTATGTTGAATGAAGCATGACAGATTGGTGTGGAATGTGTAATCCCAGATATTCAGACGAAATTTCCACATTCATAGAGTGCAAGGAATGCTTCAAGGGCGTGTGTACGGGTCTTCCACTGTAACTGCCCCCTACTTCTGTCCTCGATTTCCTCGGAGTCAAATAAAAGCACGTTCTAGTTCCCCAAAGGCATGGTGTCAAATCATTCAAGTATGTGTAAGCCAAAACTTAACACCAGACACCCTCGCAACTCCATTCGTCCTTCAAAGATGGAAATGTGCCACATTAAGGGATGAAGTATATTCGCTGTGAATTGTCTATGTCAAATAGTAGTGGCGTAGAGAAGAAAAGAAAACATGAGATGTATTTAAGAATAGCACGAAGTCAGAAAATTGAAGAGATTTGAAACCCATCGACACTTTACGACTTACTTTCTCTTTCTCTATACTCTATCTATCCTACTAACATCTCACAGGTCACTAACTATCCGCAGCCATGCATCCGATCATATTTCTGGTTATGCTGCTTCTCAGCTTCACGCTCGCAGCTCCGATTACGACGACTTCAGAGGATTCAACGGCAGCTCCGGCTATGCCGGCGTCAGAGGATTCACTGGCAGCTTCGGTTATGCCGACTTCAGAGAGTTCAATGGCAGCTCCGGTTACGGCGGCTTCGGAGGATCCACTGGGTTCGATGGATTCGATGAAAGATTATGATGGAAAACCGGTGAGAGCTGATTGCCCCCATGCTGTATTCCATGGATGATGTGTGATCTTGTGTTCTAACTCTTTGACTAGCTTGTGAGTGAAGTGATATGGCCATTGCACTGCTGACACTGATTCCGCTGACACGTTCAATCCAGATTGTAAGTGACGGCCCATTGACAGTCAATCGACAACAAGATACTGACTCTATTGGAAAAGCCTGTAAGTTGTCTAACACACCGATGTATCTTATGCATTATAGACTAACAACTCTGGCAATTGTTAGGCTGTGAGTTGAAGACTTGTTCGTCCTACGCCTAGATGCAAGACTAATGAGCACAATTCCCCCAATACAGCTAGTGAGTCTTACCAAATTGATTGGATGACCAATTATGAACTCTTCACTAACATATCGAAGGATGATTTGATCCAAAAGGCTGAAGATGGACAGAAAGGGCAACCGACGACTGAAGAACCAGAGAAGGATATGAGTGTGAGTGCAGCCCTTATATTGATTTCGTACGAGAAGCTGACTAGCCGGTAACTCTAGATTGTGAGTTCTTCTTGACATCACTCGTGAACAACGGATAATTTTACTGACGAGATCGGTCGAATAGTTGGTAAGTGATCATGGCAATAAGACTATTCATCGGACGAACTTCTGCTTACAAGCATGCCAAATTTAGGAAGTGAGTCATGATACCTAGCCCACATTTGTGCAACAGCTACTTGGGATAATAAGCTGACTATTGTCCAAAACAGCAAGTAAGTGGACATATTTGAGGGCACAAGTTTGAATCTGCACTAACAGAGGCTGGGTTTATAGTTGGTAAGTGCTCAGCATGGATCACTTTGGACTTAGCTGCCTCGACCACTAGATGCAATGCTTATACTTATCTGATTGGCAGGAGGTGAGTTGCTTTCTCTGAATACGGACGAATATACTACTAAGTACTAACGGGGATCATCGTGTCAGGATGTAAGTTACCATGTTATGCCTGCATCAAGCACCCCGAGTGTACAGGACTGACGTCGAAACCAGCAAGTAAGTTCAATGACAAACTTACCCATCCTCAACCTTGTCATATCCATGGAAGCTAACCTTACAGGTTGTGAGTTATTGATATAAAGCTCCGGCAAATGCTGTTGACCAATACTTACACATATCAATATACAGTCGGTGAGTATCTTAACCTCCAAGCTGAGGGTACAAACTAACAAACTTGTTCATTAGATTGTGAGCACAGCCCGAACCCCAACTGGATCTTACCTCGCATACGTCTCGATCCATACTAACATCGACTCCACGAAAAGTTGGTAGGACTAAGTGACGCAGAGACGAAGAAGAGCGATAAAGCCGCGGCTAAGAAAGGCGGAATCCGGAAATTCGTGAGTTGATTCCAGCGTAGAAGATGAACGAGGGATTCTATGCTAACATCAGTTTCTTAGTTGAAAAAACTCATTGGGAAATGAAGGACATGGTATGCCCTATGTCCCTGGCACCTTACCGTTCCTCAAAGCATTGCCTAACAGGAACAGAAACGCAACGTTGAAAGATTGAACGAATCGGGCGAATATGGGCTGTTCTCTGGGGGAAACCTACATAAATCAGTTGAGAGATCCAATTTGTACTTTATGGCTGCCTTGATATGGGTTTTTGGCCCTGAACCCCAGGGTTTTCCCCATATCGTGATGTGAATACAAAGGCCGGCTCATTTTTGCCTCCGAAGACTCCTACTTCCATCTCTCTAGCGATAATTCTAAGAAGTACCTAAGACTATTCGGTAGAATGAATCCGACATTGAGACACTATATACAGAATGGAATCTAACCCATCGCCTACGAACTCCAATCCAGCCAACGAAAACAGTATAATATACACAACCAAATCAACCACCAAGCATCATCCAAGCCATGCCAGCCGCCCAACCAGCAACAAACAAAATAGTCAAAATCGAAGCACCAGCCTTATCACCAGTCGTAATAGGTTTCTCCTTGACATCGTCACCATCCTCTCCATTCCCGCTTCCCGCATTGGGATCACTGGTACTGTTTCCACCCGTCTTAGCCGTAACTGGTCCAAAAGTGCCGGTATTAAAGTTGACCATATTCGCCAGGAAGATGTTCGTCGCACTAATCTCCTGCTCCATACCCGTTGTTCCGTCCCACTTATTCTGGTACCATGTGATACCGCAGGAGCTGTTGCCGTTTCCAGTGCAGGACTTTGCGGCTGCTTCGGCAGAGCTGGCGAGTTTGGGTTTGATCTGTGCTGCTGTTTCGGGGTATATGAGGGTGGTAAATGCGAGCCAGGAGGAGGTGAGGCCTTTGAAGAGGATTTCGTTGAAGTTGCACTTCTTTATTGGTTCGCATGTTATGTCTTCGAAGACGTCGCCCTTTGGGAAGAATGTTTTCAGGGTTTTGGCTAGGAGGCCGTCGACTGGTTTTTTCCACTTTTCGGCACCGTTTGTCTATACAAGGATACGTGGTTAGTATTTGCCATTAACTGGATAGTGCAGATTTGCAAGATTCTGGCAATGCGACTTACAAAGTTGTACATGTATGCGGCGCCCATTAGGTATGTGCCGTAGTTGTAGGACCATTGGTAATTACCAGCGTCGGCACAGTTGTTGCTCATCTCCGTGGAGTCGGCGACATTCCACGTCTTGGTGTTAACCAGCACAGATGAAGTAGACCAGTCCCAGATTTTCTCGGCCCATTTCGTGTACTTGTCATCATTCGTATAGCGGGCAAGACGCGCAGCTAATTGGAACAGTCCGCCGTTCGAGACCGAGTTCTTCAGAGTGTACCCGTCCTGATAGGGGAAAATCTGCCATCGTAGGCCACCGCCGCATGCTGTGGTATCCCATCTGGCGGTTTGGGTGTTGAATACACCCTGTGCAAGCGAGAGCCACGAGAACTTTCCCGTATCGGGGAACTTCAGCTCGGCCGCCGTCATAGCTGCGAGGCCCCAGAACATTTGGTCGTCGTTACCCTATAGATTTGAAAAGATTAGTAACCGATCAATTGAAGGATCTTCCAGACCCAGACAAATGTCTCACCAAGTAACTACTGTAGTTGCTGGGCATGTAGTCGCCCTTGTCACCGGATTGCCACTCCAGACCTTGGCTCAGCTGGGGATTGTAGGTGTCGTCGCCCGTGAAATGCCAGTATTGTAACAGTGCGAGGAAAAGAGCAGAGCCTTCCCACCATTTTTCAGGAAAGGAGCCGGGAATTTGTCCGGTCTCGTTGCCGGCATACCACTTCATCATGCCGTAAGTGGTCGTACTTGCGGCATCTTTGATTGATTCTGCTCAGTACTCGCAAAGTCAGTCCCTGCCATTCGCCATCGGAGCGCAAGATCAAAGTAAGCGATGTGACGTACGTTCATCATTGATGTCTAATTCTATCGCATGCGTTAAAGTCGAGAAGAGAAGTGCTGCGATGAGGCCATTAAGGATGGACCATGTGCCAGACAAGTGCATTTCGGCCTAGATCGATCATCGATAGTATCGATTCAATCTGACGACAAAAAGAATGACAATTGAGGTGGGAATTTGGCGAGATCTTGCGTGTCAGAGGGAGTTTGGGGGTTGAAGATGCGACAGCGATGATGTACGTTGTCTGGGCGAAAGAACCCCCGGCCAAAGTTCCAGATTAAAAATAGTTTCACAGCTCTACCCACTTGCCTGTGGGGATCAGAGAGAATGGCAAGCTTTCGCTGGTTGATTCGGAAAGACTTGACCGACGATCAACCATTAACACTGATGTAGATCTCTCATGTCGCTCTCGCCACCAGCTGTGCTAAAGATGGGCTGGAATGGATTTGAGCATGCCATGGTTGAATGAATATTCGCATGTCGAATCATCATACTCAATTGCTTTTCCACAGCGACTGAAAGTGCCAGATGATGTTTGCGAACGATGGAGGATGATCGTTTTCGGACGGATTAGGGCTTACTTAACATCAGGGCCCCACATAACGCGTGTAAGCGCCAACAGACAAGCTATTAGGTGGATCTCGAGCCAGGAACTCGGACGTCTGGATTTAAATCCGATCAATCACAATGGAGTGTTTTAGATTACGACAGCTTTGCTTGTCGCGTGTCCTGAGTTGGATTGGCTTGTCATAAGTAGAATGCTTTTTTCGGTTCTTCAAGTTTTCTCTATACGGAAGATAAGTGAGTTGAACATAATAAATCTTCAATCTCCATTGTGCAAAACTTCTCCACTTTCCGCGACCGCACTGAGAACATCTCAACCGTGGATCAAATGTGGGGCTACTGTGACCACCCAGGGGTCTCTGACGTCAGAGGCGGGAGAGCCAGTTGAAGTTCGCTCTTTGGACGGCCATTTGAAGGGCTGTGTTCGACCCCACTGATAACACAGGGGTTTCGCACGTCTTGTGTGGTTTAATTAACATCATCATGGCTGCATCCCCATGCTGCGTATGTCACAACCACACTCCCTTGATACTCATGGGAGAATCGCAGGAAAGATGAAGTCACCTGGGCCATCTGTCACCACGGAGTACTTATTCGTCGATGCAAGAGGGGAAGATGCTTGATTACGGTGAGGATGCATGGCCTATCTTGTATGAGAGATGATCAACGCGTGGAAAACGGCGGCCGCGTTACCATGCCATTGTCTTGTCTTGCAGGTCTCGATGTGCCTGGACCTGCTGTGGATGGATTGTTCATGACAGAAGCCCTCGAGACGGGTTGGTGCAAGGGCCGTAGCAGGACCAATGCTATACACCACTCACATACCGATCTTCCACCATCTTGACAGCTCACGAAGCACCTCACAACATGCAGAATTCAGGGTTCCAACCGTACATGGAGTAATTGTTGTACCCCATACCATCTCTAGCCTCCCGCATCGGGCACTGAGTCAGTGGTCGGGTATTGACATTATCTCAAGCTCATGCGGACCGTCTTAGCAGAGCAAGCTAGGGTCTGGAGCGAATGGTCCAACCAAAATTCATCAATCACCAAAATCCAGACGAGAATCCAAAGATGACCACCATCCATAAGTAAATATACCCCAGATATTCAGGAACAAAGACCGATCCTTGCGCTCTTTCAGCATACCGGTCCCGCCCAAATGTCGTATTGAGATGAACATCACCCGATATTGACCCATCTTCTAAACGAACCCATGTCCGCACATCGCCCCGGGTCGAGTTCCCATCCACCAAAATCTGCCTTCCACCGCGCGCCCAATCGCCATACCCTCCATATCCCGTGTGTCGGCCGTAACACAAATTCATGCCATTCCCTGTGAGATTCAAGCCAGCCGGCCTGCCATCCCATCTGAAGCACCTATACAAGCAGGTTAGCATCAGCACCTGTTATACTCGCTTGGGCTTAGATATCGGACATGATGGGGTTCATACCAGTCATTGCCGTGATCATGGCCGCTGAAGACCGCTGCCAGTCCCGTAGTATTGAGTAAAGCTTGCATGAATGGGAAATCTTGTGAATGGTAGCCGGAGGGATAGCCATAGCCTTGGTGCTGGACTCTCTCGTCGTTGATCCCTGGCTCGCGCATCGGACTGATGCCCGACACCTGGAATGCGCGCATCGCCTGGACGGGGATATGGACAAATGCGAGAGAGGGTATTGATCTCCCGTATGTGGTCGTCAAATTGGCGTTGGCGGTTGTGAACCATTCAACAACCTGGATGAATCAGCATGTGCATCGTGAGTTCAGAGGTAAGCCATTGAACTCACTGTGCTATCAACCCAGTTCTGTCTGGGAACTGACTCCCCGTCATCATTTTCCCTCACGGGATGGTGACCACCTCGGCTATCAAAAAACCACAATATGAGCTCTGGAATGCTCTGATTGAGACTTGATGTCTCGTGAGGATATACCGGTAGGTAATAGTTGGTGATGCCAGCCCTAGGACGAAACACAGCCCTCTCTGTTAATGAACCGTTATGTTTCTTCTCCTCGTGGAACAACTGCTCTGAATCCAGATGTCTCTCACTATCATGGTTCCCATACGTCGATGCCCATGGTACGTGATGATCGTTCAGCGGTGCAACGATCTCATCGATGTAGCGGGTAGAGTTCAACCTTTTCGTTACCTCGCCAGAGATCAAATCTCCATTGAGAACGACTAGTTGTGCGTCCTCGGAGGAAAGAACATTATTCATTACCCTCGCCGTCCTTCTGTCTGCTTCATCATCTACGAAGATGTTTAGTAAATTTGATCTGACGATTTGGACATGTCATGGTACCTTCAGCATAATGCAGATCGCTAAAAACCGAGATTTGGAATGTGTTATTCTCGCCGAACCGCAGTTTCTGTTCCTCCGCGCGTTTTGAATGTCGCTCCAGTGACTGGAGGGCGGGCATTGTTGTATAAGTGTGCTTCACACTAGATCGTGTGTAATGATTGAAAATGCAACGGGGGACAAGAGAATAGCCCACAACCCTTTAAGGTATTCAGCCAGTCTCCGCGGTCATCTTCAGCTCCGGTCTCCGCGTTTATCTCCAGCTGATTCAGATCTCTCAAATCTTGGAAGACCGTTCTATCTCGGAGTACTCGGTCTTGGATGGGAGATGTGACATTACAGGAATTGCACCGCCAAGGCCTGTCCGGAATCCCGCGGATTTACATCGTCTGGGCATTAAGCGTATACCTCTGACTTGTTAGCTACTTGGTGCACAGTAAGTCATGACCAAATATTGACGATGCGACTAGCTGGTCCCCATTCGCTACCTATTCGGCTATTCCATACCGTCATAAGACCGCCAATTTATCTATTCTAGTCCCGCCATATGGCCAAGGCTTGACATTTAACGCCTCTGGAGTCAGTCTGGAATGAGAGGTCAGAAATAGACGATTCTACGAACAGGCAGCAGTACACACTTCATGGCATCATACAAGTTGCTTCTTGTACGTCATGGAGAGAGGATGGTTTTGTCTCCATGTGGCTTTGATAATGGGTCCAATCTTAAAGATAGCGTCGATCTATTGGCGGCTGGAAATACGCGGAACCAATAGAAACCCCGGAATTGGGATCCACTCATTATGACCCTTGCACCTGGGCTTAAAGTCTTTCCATCGCACAATACTGCGTATCAGCAAGGAGGCGATGGTTAGTGTGAAAGTTCAATGTTTGGTGTCTGCATGTATTACAAGAGACCTGTCATATATGTGTACTAGGTAGTAGGTACGCAACGTCAGGATCTCAGAAGTCCAGTTAGTAGGCATCCTCGGTATAAAGCACAAAATGTTGCGCATAGCCACACACCAAGCCGTTGGCATCGGCCGAGAACTGCTGTGTCAGTCGCGTGGCTGGCATAAATTCTAATTTGACTTCATGCTCGGATATCGAGACACTCTCACGGAGTTCTGGATCGGTGGCATGCGTAATCCGTTGCGGAGCCCGTGCGGTGGATGATCGCCAGGGCAGGGATCGAGCTAATGTACGGAGTACTCCGTACGGAGTAGTTACACTTGTTATGGGGTGTCCTTTCGGAGGACGGGGGAAGGACCGAAGCTCGAGGGAGAGCTAAGCTTAAGTTACAGGTACCTCCCGGAGATATGTCCGGAGTACGGAGTACGGAGCACAGTCTCCGTATGAGTGTACCTGTACCTCCAGCCTTGGCGCCTTAGGCACCTAAGGTAACTAACTGAAAAACACATGCTTTATCTTGCACCGCAGTCGACCAATCATAGGTTGTGTTTTCCTCCATAAGTGGGAGTTAAATTGAGTTTGCTCCGCTCGAAACCCATTACGCAGTACCCCGCAAACATCTTGTTTGTACTCTGTGATAGTTACTACGCAGTAAGGTCAATTCCCCCTTAAATATTGAGACATCCATTGTAATCTCCCTTCTTATCGGTTGATTGGCTCTCTGTCCTGTGAACAACTCTTCACATTTCTTATTCTTCTTTTTCAACTGCCTATGAACTAAGAAGAGAAGATGTCGGTTCCTCGCACTCGCCGAAATGGTCGCCTTACGACAACGACAACTCAATCTCTTTCGGAAAGTGCTACGTCTATTCCTATACGTTCGGACCCAAGTGAAAACCACCAGACTCCTCCAAAACCTACGGGAAACACAGACGATACTCTTTCTACATGTCTTCGCCCGAATATTCTGGGACAGAGACGAAGAAGCAGATGATATCCAGGGACCAGGGGCGGGCAGCGGGACTGGCCTTGTGCCACTCCTCTTTCCTTTCTTTGATTTGATTTCTAAGGTGGAGAATTGGACCCTGATCGTGTAAAATTAAAAAAATAAAACAACAACAACAACAACAACAACAACAAGAACTCGCATAAGCCCAGAGGGTCAGGAGGTGTAGAATGTTACAATGTACCCAGTGTTAAGGAAGGCCACAATGTGGCTGGTGTGGCTGGTGTGGCTGATTCTCTGGAACCGGGCTTTGTCCGACATTCTGCCACCGCCCCGTCGGCAGCGGTATAAATATCTCGTCCTCCCCCAACTCTTCCTCTTCTTTTTCTTTTCTTCTTCATACTTACCTTGTTTGGGTGACTGCGATCATGAAGGCGGTTCACCACAGCTTGGTCCCTGCATTGCACATCGCGGCGGAACAGGCTGTTCAATGGCTTTCGGGTCATTGACAGGCGTATTCTTTGGCACCCCCCACTCTGTGGACTTTTTCTTTTTCATCAATCCTTGAGCCAGTGGCACGAGATTGGAGAAGAGGACTTTTGTAGCTTGTAATCTCCTGATTATCTCAATTTCTATATAGCCCATCAACAACCAACATTCACTACATGTCCCTCGGCCCTCAAGTCAAGTCTTCATGCTCCCTTCGTTCCTTTTTGTTTACTTTACCTCTGCCTCTGCGAAATAACTTATCACTAAAGCAACATTCGTACATCAAACCTGTCGCTTTATCTCAAGTTCTCAACGGATGAATTATGTCTCGTCTCTCCGACTCTTGACGTACAATAACATTCCATGTACTCCGTACACACGCCCACATCCATCTCAGTTCATATTCTAAACAAACGTCCTGGATCTGGATCCTCCCAACCCACGTCGCGACGAGAGATTCAAGATGGATGGATCCATGTCTCCCATCACGCACTTACACATACGGTCTACATTAGTAGTCAGACACCAAGAGGCCCGGGCCAACATAACCACAATACGAAATCGATCCCAAGCATCACATATCCTTTTGAGCACTTGCTAGGTCATAGGTTACAGGTACTCTACTCCAGATATCCGAGGACATGCCCGTGCGCGCCAGTGTGCAGGCTTCGGGGTGTTGAGTATTTACTATGTACGTTGGCTGCTTCGAAGGGACAAGGGCCCGGTGGTCAGGATGTTCTTTACGTTTATTCCTAGATGTGATAACTACTGGATATAATGTTCGCAGGAAGCATATACGAGAGAGTAGGATGGATATCCATAGCAGTATCTAATTAGGTTAAGAATAGTGTTTCTAATGCCGGTTTGGAGCTATCTGGATTCATGTGCATGGAGATAGGCAGCTGAGCCTGCCAGTCGCGTACCAGCAGACACCTAGTGACAACCGAAGAGACAAGCTGAAGATTGACGGAAACGAGAGGTCATGCTTGAAGACAAGCCATATGTACGAATTCCATTCCGTTGCTAGCAGAGCAAGACACCAGGAGCTATTATGAATGATTGCGCTTGCATGATCGTGCCTGTTGGTCTGCGAATCCTCCATCGGACCGTGATATCTTCTCTTCTCAAATCTTTGATTGAGATGAATTCCCCACGTCTGAAACACAATTCCATATACACCTACGCGTGCATTGCGAGACTAAAAGAATATCATGACTCGATTTCACCGCGGCGAAGCGCCAGGAAGGCCCGGACGTCCGTGACATACTGTAAGGCCTCGAACATGGGAATCAAGTGGAGCAGCCCATTGTCCGTCGGGTCATTGATCCAACCTTCGATGGGGATTGCGTTGTCTGGCAGTCGATACGTTAGTGCAGAGTCACCAGATTAAGTGACTGGAGGTATTACCTTCATGAAAGATATAGCTCATCGGGCTATTGTCCAAAATCATGACCTTGCTCAGGTCTGGTTCCACGCTACTGAGGTCTTTGATATACGCGCCGTTGCGGAACGTGCAACCCTGCCGGTAGATCCGCTGTTGGAAATACTTCCGTTCCTGCTCGAGCCAGTCGATAACAGGGTCGGCGTACTCCTGAACACTGGCTGTGAAAATGACTAGCTTGTACCACTTGCTGACTTTGCGCAAGAACTCATCGCAATGCGGCCGTTTGTGAACATAATACAGAATGGGATGCTGGGGCCCCAGAGTCGCTTGCGGTCCGCCAGGAGACACCGAAGTTGTCGTGGGAATGGAAAGCTTGACTTCGACCATGTGGCCACTGGACATTCGGCCACCTTTGGCAAGCGAATGGATCAGGGTCTCATCGAGATCCAGCACCAGAGTCTTCTGCGGAGGTCTGGCGTTGCGGGGAGCCGCGGTATATGAGGGCACGCGTGGAGGAAGGAGTGGACGCGGTGGAGTTGGAGAGTGTGGGTACTTCGTTATGCGGTGGACATTGGGAGAGGTCGGGGACTTCAAGCTATCCAGGTGAACAGCACCCTGGACTCGGGAGACACCTTCAGGCATTGGTGTTCCTAAGTCTGCACTCTGGGTCCTTCGTTGTCTCTGGCGTTTGAGGGTCTCTTCATTGTTCAGCTTGATTCGTATAGATCGACGAGGCGTATGTTCGTGTTCTTCGGTTTCTGGAATCGGATCTGGGTCGTGATTCCTTGTCCTGCTTGGCCGATTCTTGCTGCTTGAGTGATTCCTGGTGTTCCGTCGATCTGTGTCGGACTCTGAGGTTGTGGATACAATGGATTCGTTGGATATTGACGGTCGGACCTTCCGGATAGAGCCACTGCGATGCCGTCCGTCTATGGGGATACCTCCTTTATCAGGCCGGATCTTGACGTCGGCAGAAGACTCGCGCAATCTTCTGACAGGCGCAAGAAGCGAATAGCGACCGTCATCGGCTTGGAAAAAGCGAGCCAAGTATACGCCGGGTGCAGCAAGCGTAGAGAGAATGAATTTGATGGTTTCCGTAATAGCATCGAGGAACCGGTGGGTGATCAGTCGCCAAGTACTTCGAGCAGTAAGCGTGCCACTTTCGTGACCTTCACGCAATAGCGGTGTCTTCTCGTCTAAGTCATATGCCGCATCCTCCTCTCCACCTTCGTCCGCAAATGATGATCCACCATCGTAGCTCTTCTCGGCGGAGTCGAGTGACCGCAAATAATTCTCGCTGTGAGACCGAAGTTTCGAGAAATCTGCTGGAAGAGGTGTACGCTTCTTATTGTCCTGGGACTGCGATCGTCGGCGCGAAGAGCTGGAAGACTGGCCAATGACTCGCGAGGACAGGATGTTCAGCGAGTTCATCTTCCCTTAAGACGCCACGGGAGACAGGGGCAGATCTGCGAGCAAATGGATTGTGAGCGAATCATCAAACCCACTTGGAGCGGTCCATGGAATAGCGTAAAAGAGTGACGTTGTATGTTGGGAAAGATGGGGATCGCAGGAGGCGTAAGCTGTGGCCTGTCGTTCTAACCTCAATGCGCCGGTCACCCGTTTGCCTCGGAACTACCTCCGCACTCCAAATCCCGATATTTACCGCAAGCTCAACGCCGTATAGAAAACGGAAGATCCAAATTCGGAAATGGATCAATAGAAAGAGTGAACGGCTGAAAGACAAGTATTCGATAAGGATCGAAGCTCGAACAACAGACACGACTCAATAGAGTGTGGGGAAGCGGACAAGAAGCAAACGGCAGAAAATCAATTCTTTGTCTCCCACTCTTGAACTGATCGATCTTCGTTTAAGAATCTCTCGCTCACCGGAACTTGCCTCTCACAAATTGCTCTTTGTGCTGCTGATTAGGATCAAATCAGTATGTCGAACAGTCGCATCCCACATTCTTGTCCCTCGGTCCCCGCTGATACCCTGCAGGTTTCATCCATCCCACCTCTTCATGCCGTCTACTCCGTTGGCCCTCACACCGGGGCTGGGGTCATTCCTCATATGCCTCAAGACAAGTCCAATTGATACCTCTATTGAGACTCTGATTTCGTGCGTATCTCGAGCACTGGCCGACCACCCCGGCCCTCGATCACCCGCTAACACAGCAGGATCAGATTGCTCAAGCGACGCCAAATCCGCCATTCGCGATCATGTGCCACAGCAACCGCCTATCTGCTACGGGCTGTAATCTCAGCAAGCCGCACATCGGATCCAGCAAAGCTCATTGAGCGGGTGCAGGGTGTAGGAAGGCGACTGGTGGCTGCGCAACCGCGCGAGATGGTCGTGGGCAATATTGTGCGCCGAGTCTTAGGTCTTATTCGTGACGAGGCGGAGGATGATCGCGATGCCGAGTTCGCACTCGGTGATATCGGAGCTGAGAGCCAGCCCCAAACACCCCGGTCTCATGATGGTGTGTTCCATCTATGCTCTGTCCCAGAATCTGTACAACGGTGACTCACACATTCTTAGATGCTTCGGTACCTTTGGATCGCGACTCGCTCGGTCTCCGTCCCGACGAGAGATCCACCCGGCCTCCTCTAACCTCTATGTTCAGCCTTCTTTCCCTTCCCGAACCTGAGAATTCACTTGCTAGCTCCGGAGCCTCCACCCCCAACGGACAGCCACCCAGTAAAGCCCCCGTCAAGGATGTACGGGCCGAAGTGTTGGAGGGTATCGGTGAGATCATCGATGAGCTGGGCCAGGTGGACGACCAGATCGCCGCCTACGCATTGGATCACATCCACTCCAACGAAATCATCCTCACGCACACATCCTCGACAACCGTTCAAAAATTCCTCCTCAAAGCCGCCGCGAAGCGCAAGTTCACCGTCATTCACGCCGAGTCGTACCCAAACAATCACGAGGACACACATGCCACCGTCAGCGGCCGCGCCGTCAGAGAAGACGACAGCCTCGGCGTAGAGGCTTTCCAAAAGCCCCTGATCGAACACGGCATCACTGTCATCCTCATCCCAGACTCTGCCGTCTTCGCTATCATGTCTCGAGTGAACAAGGTCATCCTCGGCACACACTCCGTTCTTGCTAACGGCGGCCTCGTCGCTGCAGCTGGTACCCGTATCATCGCCCGTGCCGCCAAGGTCCACCAGACCCCAGTCGTGGTCGTGAGCGGTGTCTACAAGCTCAGTCCGGTTTACCCATTCGACTTCGACTCTCTCATTGAATACGGTGACCCAAGCAAGGTCCTCCCATACGAAGATGGTGCTCTCATTGAGCAGATCGATGTCCAGAACCCTATCTACGACTACGTTCCGGCAGAACTCATCGATCTCTACATCACTAACCTGTAAGTTTTGAGTTCTCAGCTCATCATCCGATTTCACTGACTGACCTTACTCTCTTCAGCGGTGGCCATGCTCCATCATACCTCTACCGTATCGTATCAGACCATTATCGCAAAGAAGATATTAGCTTCTGAGCAGATGTTGAGGAGGCGCGTAATCAATCAAAATACTTTAGAGGGGCTATGTGCATGAAGGATACCCGAGGACATGATTTATGCAAGGACGCAATGAATGAATCCCATTTTACACATATATTCCACTACTACAACGTATATGGTATCGGATTTTCTGTTAGCTGTTGCAGTAAACCCTTCGGGCTCCATTCCGCTTCATGTTAGCTGGAGTTGGTAGGATCTCTTCGGGCACACCGAGGTGACAACTGTGAAATACTTTTGTAGATGGAAAACACGTACCTAGACGTTGAGGTATATAGTTGCAATATACGTAGATCCATAGGTTGACTACCACTTAAGGTCTGCCAAAAGATACCTATTCCCGTCCCGCTGATTGCGGAACGAAGCGACGCTTAGGTATATAGCCCGGTACCTTCCAATGTTTCTGAGATATATCTTTCTTTCTACTGTTCCTGCCCAGCCCGGGCTTAGGGCTTCCTGCTCGATGAGCATCCTGCTAGGGCAGTCCAAGACTTAAATACCTAACTCTGTTGTGGCTCCTACGGTCTACCTATACCTACGGAGTACACAGCCGGGTAGGTAGGTAGTAATGTCTGGGCAACCTACCTAGGAGTTAGGGATAATGGCCCTCACGCGAATTACATGCCTACGAAATCTACTCCAGGACCGTGCTTCTTGAAGAACCCACGTGGGCGGGTAGTAGGTACGACATCTATTGTTCCACGAGGAAAGGACTTGGAGCAACATGTACAATATCTCCGCATCTGTCAAGTACACATGAAAGCAACTCCACACTGGGGAAACCCCGGCAGACCATATCTTGTCCAAGTACAACATAGATCATGCCCTCATCAAGATCATACCCTACGCATTACTTTGCAACCCATCAACAAGGCTCAATGAACAAGAAGTAGTATACGACAAGGGCGAGAACCCGGGAAGAGAAATAAAGTCATGGCGCCATAATCTTTTTGGAGGTTGTATCAATCGTGTTTAATTCGCAAATAAGCGTATCCACCACGTTCCGGACGTCAGCCCGCCGGGGGACTCCCCAAAAAGAAAATATCTCATGAAATCAAGGCGCTGATGAGGCGGGCTTTCCGTCCGGCACCACTCCCACACTCCTAGGCTCCCGGTCGCTGCATTTTTGTTTTCGAACGTAACGCGTCGAGTTGTTTAAGAGCGGGGCTTCTCCTTCTTCTCCTTCCACAGAGCGGCGAGACCGACACCGGAGACCTTGACGACCTTGAAACGGACACCGGGAATATCACCCTTGGCCTTACCCTTGCGACCGAAACCGGCGAGCAGGACCTCGTCGTTCTCGTCGATGAAGTTCAAGCAACCGTCATTGGGAACTGGGATGACAGGTTAGCATGAATGCATGGATGGCAGTTGTATAATGGTTTCCAGTCTGTCGCAACTCCGACTCTAGGAACCGTTTCCCAACGCAACAAGGATAAGATAGAGAATGGGTTACCCACCGAAAGCAGCGACCTTCTTGCCGTTCTTGATGAGCTGGACCTTGACACACTTGCGAATGGCGGAGTTGGGCTGCTTGGCCTCAACACCGACCTTCTCGAGGACGATACCCTTGGCGTGGGAAGCACCACCGAAGGGAGAGGACTTGTAGGCGGTTCCGAGGAGACGCTTCTTGAAGTGGTCGTCAGCCCAGCGCTGATCCTTGCGGTGCGACTGGAGCTTGCGGGCGGCGTTCAAACCGCGAGGTTGTCCTTTACCCATGTTGGCGGATTATGTGTTCGACGGTCAACTGAGCGAGAAAAAAAGACTGTTAGCCTTGTGTGTATTGTAAAGTTGGTTGTGCTGATTGTGCGTATGTCGAGGGTTGTTCGAGAGTTGGGAAATTCGGTTTTTTGTGCGTGCCGTAAGAAGCGATCGTTGAAGAATTTCGTAGCGCACAAATCCAATATATCCAAAACGCAAAGACAATGCACAGAGAGGGCAGGAGATCGAATACGTACCGACTGGGAGGGGTGTTGTCGGCCAAAGGGGCTGAGGGTCGAATGTCGAAAAGTCGAAGAGTTCCGGATTTCCCTTGGACCACACGCTTTGGCTGTATCTCAGGTGACTTTGTGCGCTTAGCCCTAAGCGAGTCACGGGATACCCGTAGCCCCCACCTCTGCTTATGTCAGCAGAGCGATAACGATATCGTTATCAGTTGCATCAACAGCCCATTCGAACACTGGATAGTTCAAACTTCATAGTCTGTTGTTGTTCCCTGCATTCTCTGAATATGGAATTGTCAAGGAAACTCACAAGCTCAAATTCTCAACGCCTACCTCCCCCTGCACTTTTTCAAGGCCCGCCATCTCACAATGCTTCGAATATTTCGTTAGCTATACCGCCCCCGGCCTCAGGCTTAGCAACTCCCTCCGGCAGCCAGCCGCCACCCTTGAATCGGAACCGCTCACCTCTCGGAGCGGCGAGCGAGAATTCAGAGAAATCCAGCTTGCTATCACCTTTTATCTCACGCCGCCCTTCCAAGAATGATGTAGATGGATCCGACGCGATCTGGCAGGAGATGCAGACCGCCCTATCAGAAGTGGAACTTAGCGCTGTAACAAGCGAGAACGTCTTCGGCGCAAAGCATTCTGAAGCATTGGAAGATTTGCGCATGAAGCAGTTGAAGCTTGCGCAAGCCTGGGCGCGCAGTGAGGCAGGCGATGAAGTCGTGGATCCCGCTCAAAGAGGCGCAGATGGAGCCGGTGGCAAGACCGGCCCGGGACGTCGAGGCGCTGCAGATGTGAAATCTCAATCAGATTCAGCAACTGAACATAGCGTAAGCCGCGGGTCCGGCTTACATCGCACGCTGGACGAGGAAACCGAGAAGGATATTCACCTTGCGCGCAAGCGCCGCGAGGCTAATGACCGGTACTTTGCAAGGGTCAACCAGGGCGTTTTGGATGTCGTTGCTAAGCTGGAGGATGTTGCTCAGGCTATGCGCACCGTTGAGCAGGAGAGCAAAGACATTTGGAGTGACACGGAGAGTGTCGCGACAACGGCGCCATCGACTAATGAGAACGACTAATGAGAATTGAAACTCCGAGCTCTTCAGTTGGCCTGTCTGCAGACCCGCCTTTATTCCATTGCATACGCTTCTGTCAGTTCCGTCATTGGGTTAGGTCGACATACCTCGATCAGGTCATCGAGTCTTGTCGTGTTGTCTCATCAGGGAATGCGCTGGGCGCATTTACACCATCCAGGCAGAAGATAATAATGATAATATGTGTACATTATGACATAACTAAACCAGGGGTATCCAAACTCCGCTGCTCGAACCAAATCCAAGTACAAACAAATATGATGATGCGTACAAGCGTCTTTTTTTATAGAACCAAGAATGATTCTTCATTCCCGTTTTACTGCTTGTGCAACAGCTTTCCAACCGTTTGCAGCAGTATTTCGTACATCCTCCCATTTGATTTCATGGGCCTTTTGGTTCAAGATCTCGACTTCCTTGTTCCACTTGTGCATAAGGATCTCCTTCATAGTCGGCTCCGCGCGTTTCCGTTCTTCCAGCTCTTCGTGCCGCCGCCGTGGTAAATCTTCAGGTAGGAAGCGTCGGTCATAAGCACCAGCAGAAGAATTGAGCCAGTCAATCTGCGCGACCTCGTCGCGGATGGCTTTGCGTTGCGATATGCGATTTGAGCGATGAACTTGAAGGGTGATAAAGAGGACGGAGGATGTGAAGGCAAAGCCACCAAGCTGTTTCATACGATGTTAGTACTGGTAGGTGGTATACATTCTAGGGTAGACCGTACAAAGCCCGTGAAGAAGCCCATATTTAATGCGGTGTTTGGAGTCGCCGAGTTGCGTGGCTGTTCGTGAAAGCGGACGGAGACAGCGATGAAGTCCCACAGATAGTTTTCCGGTCACAGATCTCTTTCTTTTGACAATTTCAAAATGCCAATTTGAGGTTATTTGTGAAGTTGAAATTTCCCGAACAAGTTGCAGCAGGAACGCGGACACCTGAAGTCGGACGGGCGGTGGAAGCGCTCCGATTGGCCACGAGGCCGGGACAATTCTTCTGGGCCGGACATCGTTCTCCTTCAAGTTCAACAACTCGAACACTGGAGTTTTGCCATTGACCTCACGATCTATTTACCCTTTCTAATACCTTTTCTTTCCTTCGCTCCGTATTATCCACCATGGCAGGCGGTGGAGGTAAATACCGTCATCTGAGCCGCAGCTCCGCGCATCGACAGGCCCTGCTCCGAAATTTGGTGACCTCCCTCTTCAAGCATGAATCAATCACAACGACATGGGCCAAGGCCAAAGAGGCCCAGCGCCTGGCCGAGAAATTGATTACCCTGGGAAAGAAGAACACGGAAGCGAGTCGGCGACGAGCATTGGAGATTTTCTACGTACGTTCGCCCCCGAAAACACGCCCACGCCAATTACATTGGGAAGGATGGGAATCAGTCGAGTCATGAGAAAATCATGAGCCGCCTGCTGCTGGATCATCTGGCAGCCTTCCCTTTCATTCTCTCCCGGTCAAAAAGATGAAAAGATGAATAACCGCAAACTAACAATTCTCAGACACCACACGATATGCTCCCCAAACTCTTCGGTCCCCTCCGGGAGCGCTACGCAGACCGACCTGGTGGCTACACGCGAGTTCTGCGCATAGAACCCCGCGAAAAGAATGAATACTTCTCCGTCAAGAAAGGCGACAAACACGCCGTCCCCGAGCGCAAACCGCAAGTCAAGGCTCCCACCGCCATCCTCGAACTGGTTGATGGACCCAAGGATATTCGATTTGCTATGACAGCACGCACGGTAGCACGCGAGCGCGAGCAGGGCCGGGATCTGGTGCATCAACTTACGAGGTTGAACGTGAAGAAGGTCACGCAATTCAGGAAGGACGGTGTTGAGGTTTTGGAGGAGGCAATTGCTAAGCTTACTCTGGCCAAGAAGAAAGGAGACGAGGAGGCTGCTGAGAAGCTTGCTGATAAGGAGGTGAAGGACGTGAAGGACGTGAACGAGGTGAAGGCTTAGGAGAAGTGTTGACTCTTATTTCCTCCGCGGGTATAAAGCTTTGAGAGTCGTTGAGAGAGGCGGAACGTTGAATTGGGCTCTGTGAATCCTTGACTTCAGAGCCCATCCGTCTCACTTGTTCCATGGTCGACTCGGTTGTATTTGCTATCAATGTTGTTTTCTTACCAGGCGTTTTGTCTTCTTCCTGTCTATTATGGCATCTGGTCTTCGTTTGCCTTCTCGCATGTGACATAGCCTCTGTATAAAAGATTTTGATACCTTTTTTTTTTGGCATTCCATTCTTCCTTTGGTATTGTAGCTTCAGACTACATACATGTCGCTGCCATAAAGACTTTACATGCCAAACGATTCAGGCCGCGGTATAGGTATTATTTGCTTCGCTTCGCTCAGCAAAATGAACCTCCACCTCTCTGCACAACAACGCCATAAACTGCTATGTAGTCCATATAATCAAGCTCGCCACCAAACCCAAGTGGCTTTACTTGTTGCAATAACGAATTGGGCAGTAATGCATCCTTTCTGCAAAGGAGTGTGTGAGAATTGATCAAGGACTCGTTATCTACAACTATACTGTACGAGACTGAACAACTTCGGCCACTGACTTGGTGAAAGCAACTTAGACTGAAGTGATATCTAAGGATCACCGACAGGGGTTCTCATCTATAGATCCAGTCCAACATCAAAGCCTTGGCCATTGGACCCAAAGCGTCCTGATGTTGCCATGGCGTACTCGATAAACAACCTGAAACCTAGGTACATCTGGATATCATCATGCCATGAAACCACAGCCCGAGAAACAAGCTCATCCAAGCTGGTAGATTTGACTTCATACGTTGTAAGCTATCAACGAACAAACAATACCCACCAGTTCCACCTCACATTACCCACCCGATCCCACCCTAACCGTACTGTATACCTAAACCCCGGGCATCTCACGAGAACGGATTCGAAGGCGGCCTATACTGATCCCTAGACTCCCTCGTCCCAAAGATAGCAGACGGCACAATAACAACAACCAGAACAACAATAGTCCCAAGCACCGAACCAAAAATAATCCATTCCCTCCGATGAGACCTGCGTCTCTTCACCGTCCCAGTCACAGACTCCTTCTCTGGATCACGCTCGTGTTTTGCATCGTGCTCTATCGGAGTAGGCCTGGCAGACTGTAGCGCTTTGGGAGTCCCATCTGCTTGGTGATAGTCTCCAGCTCCAACTCCAGGCTCCGCTGGCGTGACTGTGCCACTGCGCTTGTCATCCGGGTATTGGTTGAGCGCTAGGTTGCAGTCTCCGGAACTGAATTCTAGAGTGCAGTCCCGGTCATTGACTTGCAGGGTACAGTCGTCGCTGAGACTGTGTTCGATTGTTGGGCGTGGTGGGTAGGGCATGGCGACTTCTTTGTATGTATCTGCGTCTGGGATTGGGGGTGGATGTCCATTTTGGTGTGGTTTATGTGTTTCCAGGGACATTTTGGGCTTGTTTCGGCTTGGAGGAGATGGCTGGGATGTGTTTTCTCTGTTTCGGTACGGTGTTAGTGAGTACGTTGTGAAGATGGATATTGTCGGTGTAGACGGCATTGCATACTCTGCACAAGCTTATTTGGGTGGAATTACCTAAGGTCCCAATGGTAGGTACCTAGCGAACCGGTCTGGAGAGACTGGATGGTAGAGAGATGACAGTATATAGGGTTAGCAGGACATAGTAGTAGGAGATTGTAAAGAGGAATACAAAGGCTTCAATTGAGCATCTGAAAATCAGGTGCCCCTTGGGTAGCTTGGCTTGGCCAGTGAGAATATGCATTTGGATCATATGCTGGAGAATTGACTATCGATGACTCTGCATGCAATATGGAGTCCCTTGATTACATGGAATTGTCTTGTGTGGTACCGAGGCCGCAGTTGACAGGTCAGATCTCGCCAGCCTCCCCATAAAGAGGATCAAGCATCTCTAGGTAGTAGCTTTGTAGTGATTTGTCCCCTGAGAGACGTTGGCTCTTATATGTGTGCAGAGCGACTGAAGAGTCATGCTGAGAACGTTGTCATTCTTTTTATCTACCTCTAGGGTCTAACAGGAGTCTACCTAGGCATTGTCTTATTGTCTGCTCGAATGATTCACGTTGAGGTTCGAGGGCATACGATAGGAAGATCACTGAGAACGGACCATTTGAAGATGCATATCTTTTCTCTCTAGTTAAGGCCAGATACACCCCGATAGAACAGATCGCCATGCATTACATTGACGGTGCATGCAAATCTTGTAAAAGTTGTCGCACATACGGTGGACGACCGGTCATACTGTCCTCCACGGAGGTTCGATGATCACAAGCACTTGCCAAGTCAAAGTGAAACGCGATCGGACCATTTCTGGGCAGGTTTAAATTGGTTTGGGCACACTTGCGCCGCCCGAGACCACGAAAGGTCCATTGTTCATAGTGTTAATTCCACTGGTATTGTATGATGGCGTAGGTACCGAAGGCGGAACGGATCTGGTTTTGAGATCAAAATCAGAGGGCACTTCAGATGGCGGAGGTTTTGCGGGGAGATGGGATGGCGTGCCCCATTTAGCAATGGAGTCGCGAGGACCCATTTGGGCTCGGTTGGGCAGTGCGGTCGGGTTTGAGTCCATGGGACGACTGGATGTGGTATCGGCATGCCCATTCCATTGTGGTTGAACACCGGGTTGCATGTTGCCATAAGACTGCATTGTATGCTGCCCTTTGTTTGAGTGGCGGCCAAGAGGAGCGCCGCCGGGGATGAATGATCGTGTTTGCGGGTTGAAGTGCGACCTCGTGTAATTTGTTTGCATTGTCGCATAAGATCCAGTGTGATTCTGGAAAGCGCCATTCATATGTTGTCCTGGGAATTGAGCGTAAGGATAGGCGCCCATGTTGGATGACATGTTGGAGGCCATGCTGCCGGGGCCGGGGCCCATGTTGGGCGGCAGGTTAGGAGCCATTGGCTGCTGAGCATAGCCGGGCCATTGCACAGACGGTCCATTCCGCTGTTGCGGAGACTGCTGGAAGTTTGCAGAAAAGGGGGAAGAGTTCCAATGGGCATTTGGTTGTTGATACGGCATACCATTGGGCAAGGCATAACTATTCATTGCCGGCGAGGATTGGTTGGAAGCCGGCTGATTCATTACCGCTTGCTGGTTCATAGCAGCGTACCCAGAATATGAAGGTTGTTGCGGCATATTTCCTCCTTGCCACGAGCCACTGGAGGCCATCTGGGGCGACATTGTCACTGGATACGGGGAGACACCTGCCATGTTCATATTCATGGGTCCCGCGTGGAAGGAACCGTTCTGACCGGATGGCATATAACCGCCAGAGGGTGGTGGCACGCCTGGTCCGACCAAGTAAGGTACTTGATTTGGATATGAACTTTCATTTACAGGAGCATTGTACGAGGCGGGGCCATTGCTGCCGTATTGCATCCCTGGGTAATAGGCATTGAACTGCGAGCGAACCTCAAAACTGTCATCATGAGGAGTCCGCTGCCTTTGGTTCTTCTTGCGGCCGGTTGTGGAGCTGGAGCGCGATACGTTGGTCGAATCGCCAACGGCCGGGTCCGACTTGGCCGAATCAGTGAAGTCGCGGAAGATTCGTTCACGCACTTCATGATATTTCGCCTCCCGCTCCTCTCTTGTCAGAGCCATTCGGTCCTTAGCAGGCGTATTGCCTGATGAGGATCCGTGCCGTCCATCTGTTCCACTATCGCCAGCCTCTGAGTTCGCCTTGGAAGGGTTGGAGGAACCTCCAATACTCTCCTCGAACTGCCCTCCGTCGTTTCGGCGCATGATTTTCATTGCCGGGACAGCTGGGGGCGGAGTGGTACTGCAAGCAGCATGTACATCAGATAAGGGAGGGGGTAACCGACAGAATGGCGTTCGATGGAGCCTGACTGATGCCACGTTATGATCAACAAAATGCGTTAAATGATAATAATCTCCTAACTTGTGGCCAAGAAGCCGCCCAAATGCGTTCGAGGGAGGTAACTCTAAGGATTGCTCCTCAGAGTCCTTGATGAAATAGCGGATTTTTTCTTCCAGTTGAAGGATCAAAAGTCGATCCTTCGGAGACTTCATTGCCTCCAAAAGCTTCTCATCCGGCCCCAGAGGAAACCCGTGCAGGGTCTGACCATCTTCTATACCATCGGCGCTGGCTGAAACCACAAAGTTGTTGGCTACCGAATCTGCGGGAATCTTGCCATTCGCCGGTTGATCACCATTGAAGAGAGAAGGCACAGGTAGAATCCCGCCTGGGCCTTTAGGAATGTCATCTCGATACCGATCCCGAAACATGCGACTGCCAGCCTCCGAGCCTGTCGTCGAGTTCGCATTTCCAGATGCATGCCCAGAAAGAGACTCGTCTTCATCGATGGCTTGAACACTGGCACTGTCATCAGGACGTACAGAGTCTTTTTCATCCATTGCAAAAGTGGTCACCGAGGCAAGACTCTTGGAATCAAAGCTGGTCATTTTTGTGGATGATGTAGAAAGATGCGTGCCATCATCTTCAAAAGAATTCTCTCGCTTGAGCGACTCATCGCCTTGACCATTTGTAAAAGAGCCGGAGCCATCGCTGTCTTTCTTCAAGGTAAGGTCAATATCATGCACACCTCTTTCTAAACCACGAACGGCTAGATCAATGGAACTGACTTCCGGCGTTTTGTCGACGTTATGTTTTGACAAAGCCGCTCCGGGGCCATCTGTTTCCGAGCAAGGTGGCTGTTCTGCTGGCTGGCATATTTCATTCTCATCAGCTATCGAAGAAGATTGTGTGTTGAGAGATGCGGGCATAGCGGCAATCTGGTGGCCAAGTAAGCGACGAAGCATGGGAGATCCAGATGTGGGCTAACTTACCTTTGCAAAGGAGAGGGGGCCATCTCCACCTGGGGAACTTTTTGATGCCATGACAATGCTCCGCGGGAAGGTCGCCAAAATTGTTTAAACTTGGCGGGAAAAAAAGGAACCGAGGACAAGCTGAGATGCAGCGGCACTCAACGTGTCAGGGGTGCGCAGGTGCAAAAGATGTTGAGAGTATTTTCTTGAGTGAAAAGTAGATCGCTGCGTAATTTCGTTTCACACAAGCCCAAAACGAAAGACATATCTCTGGGAGAGGGCGATCGCCATGGAGAAAGCTATGGAGATTGAGCGATTAGCATCATGCGCGGTAAAGGAGAACAGCAAAATTATTCGGCGAAAGGCGACTTAGAGTCGAATAAGCAATGCCTTTCGACCTTTGAATAGTTAGGTCAGATAACGGAGACTTACATGGTGTCAAAGCTGGCTCATGGGAGATGAAGGTCTCCTACTGAGGTTCGGCGGAGAACTCCAGATCCGATATGCTTTGGGGTATCCGATTAACTTCAGATCATCCGAGATAGATGATGTGGGCGTTGGAAATGAAGCTCAAGACCGAGAAGGAGCGTTGGGAATCCGAAGTCTGATTCTTGATTGCCTGAAGATTAGTGGGTAGATTATGCCGCGCTTGACCGCCCCTGGCGCGCGCCTACAGTTTCCTTTAGGCTTCAGATGGAGACAGCCGCCAATTTGCGCCGACCCTATTTACATTACATTCTTCCTCTATTCTTGGCTGTGAGAGTGTTGTGGCACTGCTGCTTGCTTCTGGTTCCAATCAACTGTTCTTCAGATCTTGCTTTCACACAAGATATCTCAAACTATTCCATCCAATGAATCGATATCGCAACGCCCCGACGCTCCGAGGGCCTAGCAAAGCCACCGCGAGTACGCTGTGCCAGAAATGCCTCAAACGAGATATGTGTCCTCCTTTGATGCTCTTTAGGCCATCCGCTGACTTTGTTTTACGGCACTACAGTTATGAGTGCAAGGCACCTGCACAAGAGCGCCCATATATCCCGCGGCCTTCAAGGACCCAGCAGCTTCAGAACCCAGATTTGATACCCAAGCTCTCTAGCGACAACCCAAATGAGCTTTTACGGAAGTAAGTATGAGTAGGCATAATATGTGTTTATTCGAACAAGAACTCGCGCTAACTCCACATAGAGAGGGTATAGCAGATGAATTGCTTGCCCGCCGGGAGGAGGAGCGGGGCCGGAAGGAAGACCTCGATGATATAACAGATCGCTATTCTCAATCCCCGAGGCGGGACAGGTCTCTATCAGTGGCAACGATATCCACAAATCGATCCTATGACTCGTCCCCCCACCGCGGCAAACACGACGCATACGGCGCTGATCGCCGCGACGATTCAAGGTCACCGGAGATGACCCGAAAGAGACGGTACAGTGACTCTAGTGAGGATCAGAGAGGCTCACCCCAACCGGGACGAAAGACCCGCTCGCCGTCTGGAGAGCGAGCTGAAGACCGGAACACACGGCGACGACATCGGGAGTCTAGCCCTGAAGAACGAGGTCGGCATCGTGGGGCGGGGAGACACAGCGAGAGAAGACATCGCCGAAGCAGGAGCGTGGACAAGGAGCGAATAAAAGATCTGCGCTCTATGACTCCGGATGTCCCTCATGATCGTTCATACCGGGATCGAGCGAGCCCACCAGGCCAATCTCAAAGTGGACGCTCTAGACCTGATTCTCGGGCGCAGAAACAACAAGCCCCTCGCGAGCGAAGCCTGAGTCCTTTCACTAAGCGCCTTCGATTGACCGAGGCCATGAACTATGGACGGTAATTGGAATCGAGGAGTAGCTCTACCATACTAGGGCTTCTTCGCCCTGCAAAGCCTTAATGGGGAAACGGCAGCTTCTCTTACTCCAATTACATACGAACAAGTGTATTATTAGCATAATAATGATGGGGAGGAAAGATTATTCGTCTACCTCGGCAGCGTACCGAATAATCAAACCCATCGATGATTTCTCTTTATACGAAGCAAGAGAAGAATGGATGACCGATGGAAATGTCTAATTAAAACCTCCTAACGCCTCGATTTTGTGTGCAGTATGCCCTGGGCTTGGATTGGACGCCTCAACCAAGATAAAAAAAGATCACACCAAAAAGACAGAATAAAGATAGTAACAGGAAAGGTAGAAGGAACAGACAGCGCGCGCATATCTGCAACAAGGGTATCAAGTTCAAATCGTTTCTTCGTCGCTCTTTTCTTCCTCTCGTTCGCGCATATGGATGCCTTCAACGAGCGCCTTGCCCTCCATGCCTAATTCCTCTCCTTGCTCATCTCCCGTAGACGTCGTCCCACGTGCTTTAGAAGCACGTTGCGCCTCCTCTACCCGCTGCCGAATGAGTCGGGCGATTGCATTGTCCGTCCGTACATCGAGGATCTTGAGCTTCTCATCCAGATCCCGCTTCAGGTCCCAGTTGGGTTTCTTCGGTTGTAGTTTGAACAGATTAAGAGGTTCACCGGCATCTGCATCTTTCTTTGCTTGTTCTGCTGTGGCTTGCGCGATTTCTGCTGCTTTGGATTCCAGCGTCTCCTGGCCTTCATGTGGACCTTGCTCGAAACCAAGTTTTGGCCCGCGGGCTTCAGGATCGTAATTGCGGCCAGATAGATACTTGGCCGTCACATCTGGCTTGGCGTCGGCATCGGGCAGTTCCTTGTCTTCTGCGCCAGCATCGGTTGTTTCCGGTTCGGGTTGCTTGCGCTTCAGAGCTGCGAGCTTGGCGAGGCGGGCTTTGCGGTCGGTGGCTGCCGCATCAAGGCTGGCGTGATTTGACGACATGATTCCACGTGTATGTTGAGGGTTGAGTCGAGAGGAGCTCTGAGCAGAAATATCAGAAAAGATTGGACTGAAGTGATCGGAGTAAGTCCCAAGCTCCTCCGCTAGTTTAAAGTTGAAGACGATGGCGGAGTGATAAAAGGTAAGTGGTGCGCCACACACTAGCCACGGCAAAATCGGGCGGAACTCAACTTTCGGACCGATATTGGCCTTTGACTCTTCTTTTCCCGAACCATTTGAGCTTTTCCTTGTCTTGGTTGTTTTCTTCCACAGATGTATGCGATATCTTACTCCTGAATGTCGTCGTGTCCGCACCAACTCGTCCGGACCCGTCTGAACGGGTTGCTCTCGCCGCAATGTCGGAGCCCAGGCCGATGGTACCGGGAGTCGGCGACAGCGAACGTCGATTATAGAGCGCGCCTGTCGACATATCATACAGCCCCAGAACCAGGTGGCGCGGCACATGATGCTCTGAGCACCCCTTCGTATCGAAATGCCAGTGACACGGTTAGCAGTCCACTGCCACCAACAAATCAACAACCAGACCAGGTCGGAACACATCAGCACAACGCTGACAATGGCCGCCCACAACCGTCAAGACCGCCGCGGAAAGCTCAGTCACGACGGCCTTCGTCAACACCGATCATAACAAAGGACAAGATGAAGAAGGTGGCATATGTGCGACATGCCGATCCCAAGCTTGTAGCCATGGCGGCTGAGAGGGTCAACCGCGAGATCCTCAAGAAGAGTAAATACCTGACGGACCGGGGGCTGTACTTGGCACTTGCAACCCGACTGAATTCGATTTATACCCGCGAACTGGGACTCCGTCAGTGGAAGGAGGCCTATGGGGCGATCTACAACGCCAAGAAATATCAACGAGAGGTCTTGCACCCGTCTGCGTTGCCGAAATTGAGAGAAGATGGCGAGCAGCTGCTAGCTATTCTCCTTGATGACTGCCAAGGCAAATTCCGTGAAGCATGGCTGGCCATGAATCGGGCTTCCAGGGCCTGGGCCTGGCAGCGCCTAGCCATCTGGCTGTTGCAAAATAACCCGGCAACGGCCCTGGAGTTCTTAGTCGTCACAACAGAACCTCGAGAAAAGCCGGATATGACTATGGTTGTTGATTGCTTAAGTTACTTGGAGAAGTTCCACTACGAAGAACTCCGAGATTGGCAGAGCGGCTCTCTCACATTCGACTCGGTTGTTGCAACGACATTGGATCCAAAAGACTGGCCAATCATATCCCCGCCGCAGAAGGGCATACGTCTATACATCCGTCGAGCTGGCTTCTTGGGTGTATACGAAAGTTTCCGGCTGATGGGCGAGCGAGGAACCACAATGGAAGCGCAAACAGCG
The DNA here is from genome assembly GCA_028827535.1 of Penicillium sp. DV-2018c. Lineage (NCBI taxonomy): Eukaryota > Fungi > Ascomycota > Eurotiomycetes > Eurotiales > Aspergillaceae > Penicillium > Penicillium sp. DV-2018c. The sequence continues at coordinate 2,482,291 of JAQJAA010000001.1, forward strand.
CTCTGCTACATGAATCAATTCACGCACTTCAATGACGTGGAGTATGCCCTCAAAGCCCTCGAATATGTTCGCAAAATCAATGATCCAGAATTCTCTATGGATTCCGAAGGAGTCATCCGACACTGTTGCAAACTTCTAAACCTGGATACCGTTGAGGATAAAGCCGAAGGACGCAATTTCAAGATCCTTCCGCGGCTTCTCAAAATGGGCGTACAGCCTGACCGGGACATGATGAATCTTGTGTTGGCCAATGCTTACAAAACTGGTGATCCTCAACTCGGAGCCGATATGCTTCAATTCATGAAATCTCATAATTACGAATTTGACTCTTACACCTACGTGACTCTGCTCACGGATGCGGTTTCCAGAGGTGACCGGGGTCGCGTGGACGAGCTAGTCCAGGAAGTTGAGATGCAAGAGGAAATCCGCAGACATCCCTACATCTTCAGCAAGATTTTCCATGCCCATTTCACTTTCACCGCTAAGCACATTGATCCGGAGAGCGATCCTGCTGGAGTCTTTTACTCCATGCTCGACATGTACACCAAACTCCACGACGTCACGCCACTAAAAGAACTCCTTCTCCTCCCTCCCCAATATACACCTCCGCCAACGGATGGACTCAAAACGCCTCCGTCCCCGGTGTCCTTGTTCCTCATGATCGCGACATTCTTCCGCTGCCGGAATCGGATCTCCCAAGTACATCACATGTACGACAGATTCCGCGAGCTCGTACAACAGGGACACCCATCCATTGCTCCTTTAGTCGAAACCGACCACGTCTATAATGAGTTCCTCATCGCCTTCCGCAAGAGTAGCCGTGGGCTGCGGTCCAGCGTCCGTCTCGTCGAAGACATGCTCGACACTTCTTCCCACCCAACAAAAACAGCAGACGGCAAGACCCTCAAGCATATCGCGCCCACACCACGCACCTGGACCATCCTCCTCAGTGCCTTCAATTACAATCGCCAGCCCGACGCAGCGCAGAAAGTCCGAGACATGATGGCCAAGTACGATGTCAAGTACAACCAGGTGACCTGGAATACTATCATCAACGGCTTCGCGAATGCGCAGGATATCCCCGAGACAGCAGCCGCGATTACGATGATGGAGAAGGAAGGCTTCGCCATTGACCATTACACGATGAAGAGTCTGCGCTATCTCCGCGATCCGGAACGTCTTTGGGTGGCGATCGAGGAGATGGATGAGAGCCATGCGTCTGATGCGGATCGATTGTCGCTTGCTTCTGAGCCCACTTCTGACGTGCATAGTGATCAGAAGGAGCGTGATGAGCTGATCGATGGTGGATTGGAGAAGGTGGAATCGAAATTGAAGCCTAAGATGTAAAACTGGATACCCTTTTGTTCTTTTATTGCCTTTGCGGGGGTAAGCGACCCTGAAGCATCTTTGACCGATTGGTCTTGGAAGAGTCGGACTTTCTGTATAAATCTGCATTATCTTGTACTATACATAGCATCAAGAAGTACTCATTCGTCTGAACATCTCTTTGTATATGGAGTTCATCACATTCCAGAATGCCTGCATACCTATCTCAACGTCTCTAGTTAGGCTCAGGTTAACACCTGGGTGTCACCATCATTATAACGATCTTATAGTGCAGCCCCTTCCAATTCAAGGTGGGTTTGGAAAAGACAGGGTAGAGACTGCCGTGTAAAAGGTGTCGAGTAGTGAGCCCAGAATGGGAAGGTTCGAGTCTGTATCCATGGATAGCCCTATGACCGTGAACTTTCAAAAAACTTTATTCCGCTGATACGTCTGAATAGCTTCATATCCATACACAGGATGTGACATATTAAACCATTGGTCATCGAATATTCCCCTGGTCGCAATTCAGGTATTCTATCATGCCTAGTTCAATGAAAGCTTACTGGTTTTATTCTATGGGTACGGACCATCTTCTGGAGGTTGCCATCAACACATTTCAGTCAAGCGTATATAAGGGTGTTGAACGCACGGTGAAAGGAAGAAATTGGAATTGACAGACTTGTTGTCAGTGGAGGTAAGTTTCCATGCTTCGATGGCTAAGTTAGGTTTTCTATCAAAATGGAAGGAGCCAGGATTGAGCAGGATATCGATGCTTCCCGTGGAAGGCAGCAATCTTTAGATAAAGAGTGTGGAATGAAAGGTAATCTCATAACTAACTGGTATACTACGTAAGTACCTGAAGTTCCATGGCCCATGGGAGAGAGAATAGCATCAAGATGGGAGACAAAGGGATGGGATATGGGGGCCAAACAACCTCGAGGAGAGGGGAAGGAATAGACTGACAGCCTCAAAACGGGAGATAAGGATAGCACCAAGATAGAAGAAATCCAGAGAAAGGCAGAAGACAAATAGCCTCAAGTATATACCAAAAAGGAAAGTCAAAAAAGTCCCCATTACCTAACAGCCTCAACTGCTAGGCACCCCAGACCGCTCCTGGACCATCAGAAGCACCCGAGACCCAAAGGTTCGAGGCTTCTCCAATCTTCATCGCCCGTACCTCGACTCTTCCTCGTAGTACTATGGGTAAGCGGCTCCCTTCTACCACAGAGTGGGAGGGTGTCTAGCATAGTACCTCGGGCGGGAGAGCTTTGGCAAGAGCGAATCCAACCGGCAGTGGCGGGAGGAAGGTACGAGTCCAGGTAGATAACTACTCAGGACATCAGTAACTTACCAACTCGACCACTGGGGGGGTAGGTTGCAGGTATTCACATTTACTTCCTTATAAGGGAAGAATGGGTAGAGATTTGTCGCTAGGGGATCTAGATTGGCATTTTGGTGGTCGTATAGGGTGATTGGAAGGTTTAAATTTGATATATAGTATCTAGAAATGGTTAGCTATTTATCTGTCAAGTTTTGATACCATTAGACAAGTCATAGTGGCGATAAATAGGAATATATTTCATGGGGTACTTTATCTCGACACGGACATGAGGCTATCCGAAGTACTCAACTTTCTGTGGTTGGATGGTGACGTCTTACCCTCGAATTCCAAGGTCGAGGGTTCGATCCACGATGTTGCTAGATTCATTATTCAACACATCCAGTAAAGGATCTTGTACCGTTACTTCGTGGTCACTGAGCTTGGAGTTCGATAATCTGACTGTCTGACTGTATTAGGAACTGTCATGCTATTTGACTAGCCCCAGCTGTATTAGGAACATTGTGCCGGGCCCGTACAGTCTCCAGCCAGCCCATTGCGATTCCCCTATACTCTCGACACTTCCAGCGAAGGTTTAACCACCGAAGAAGATCGAGACCTTGCGGGCAAAGCAGTCAGTCACACAGCCCGTATCTCCGGACTAACAGGAAGAACACTCACAGCCATCAAGACACAACATATGCTCACATACGGGCTAAGCCGCTCTCCAACTCGTGCACATTTCCAGAAGATCCCAAAGACCCTAACGAAATGTCAATTCCAACTCATTTTACGCCCTCCCCGCACGCATCGCATCCCAAAGTGAGTACCCACCCATTCTGATTCCGATCCATGATCCCAGGCATGATCGAGTGTGCATAGCTACTCGTACAGATTATGAGGAGGATGACAAGTAGCAACGACTGGAAGTTGAAAAGGGCCGTCTAGAACAATCACGATAGTTAGTTAGCGCATTGAAGCCATTCCATTCCGGTGCTAATCAGATACGGAGTTTGTATACTTCCCGACGGCTGGCCAGTGGGGTATTTACATCAAAGCCTAGTCCGTCCATGAACTTACCATCATGCTCAGTCGTCGAATCCGCGTCTGTTGCTTAGGCAGAGCGAGATTGCGACGGTTGATGTTGCCAGGTCAATTGCATGTGCCAAGCGGAACCAGCGCGTTCTGCCCGCCAGGTCCGCCGGACGCACGGACCCACCGCCCTGAGCAGGTGTCGATTTGCCTGCCAAATGAGGAAATAGCTTTCGCCGACTTGCTCGCCGCCTTCGAATTTCCTTCGGAGACTCCTTTCTGTTTGCTTCTCTGTGTTCTCATCAATTGGCCTTTCGATGAGAAAGCCACACAGCTTTGATCTGCAGGAGATACGAACCGAGGTGCCGGCCCAAGCCAGCCAACGAAGACTCGGTCTCGACTACCACCACCGACAAGGACAAGAATAAACCCGCCCACCAACCAAAAGCCCCAACCTAGACATAGATCTCGGATTCAACTTCCACCACAAGAACAACCTAACAAGCCCAAGATGGCCGAACCACGTGCTCGCATGGCCCGCCACAAGGGCCAGATGAACTTCCAGAATGAGCGTAAGTCCCCCAGCCCAGCGCATCCAACTCCCAACAAACGAGATCAACAAAACTAACAGTTCTAATCTAATCTACACAGTCCGTCTCCTCCTTCTCGCCTACGGCGACCCAAGCCCCCACCCAAGCTTCCCCGCCGAACCCCTCCCCGAAACCGTCCGCGTCCTGGACGAAATCGTCACAGACTTCGTCCTAGAACTCTGCCACGGCGCCGCGCAAATAGCCCACCACGCCCGCCGCCAAAAGATCAAAGTCGAGGACTTCCGCTTCGCGCTTCGTCGGGACCCGAACAAACTCGGCCGTGTCCAGGAGCTGCTGCGCATGGAGCGCGAATTGAAGGAAGCGCGGAAGGCGTTTGATCAGAATGATGACCAGGTCGCTAAGGAGGCTGGGAAGAAGGGTGCTGCTGCTGCGGCGGCGGCGGCGGCTGCTGGGGAGGATCCTGATGCTGCGGAGGCGGCGGCGGCGGCGGCTCATACTAAGAAGCATAAGAAGGGGAAGAAGGTGAATCGGAGGGGATCGGATGCTACTGAGGAGTCGGTTTCGAAGAAGAGGAAGACTGGTTAGGTGTGGAATCTGGATTGGGTGGGATTATGAGATATGACTTTTTGTTTTCTTCTTTTGACATGGATATTGGATATAGTTGGGGGTTTTGTTTAATTTTTAATGGGTTTTTGCTCATCGGCAACTTTGAGGGTTCTTCTTGATAGGGAGTTCTAGCGAGATTGTCAGGCGCTTGGTCAATGGATCATGGATGATATTAAAGAGTCCATATGCCGTAGTCCATGGTTACTGTATTGTTAACTAGATTGAAGTAGTCAATTAAGGTTTGGCGCCATCCGACCGTTTAGGTCTCCACCCGGCGTCCGGCCCTGAACGAACATCGACTCCTACTCCATACAACAAACATGAAAACATGTGCTTCTTCGCCTCTGCGGATTAGAGCTATGACCTGTAACTTTGAATAGCTTTGAAGAGCACAGCCATACCTCCTATCAGGTCTTTGATCCGTTGAAGGACGTCGCTTCAACTTACTGCCTACATAGCCGGAGTACAGCGAATGAACCAGCCATTAGTAATTACACAGTGCAATCCGAAGAGAAGCTCTAGAACTTTTATGTCCATTTCATAATAACTGAAAACGCCGCGCCTGGAAAGATGCGACTTCGTAAAGGGGAGTGATCACCTCTCAACAGTCTAGGCTTATCACTCCCCGGATTTTCTCTATCGCTGAACGGTACATCATCATCAGCGTCATCAACCGCCACAACCACCTGAAATATAGGCCTCAACTCCAAGATGCCACGTAACGTAGACCGCGTACGGTATAGAAGGAACCGAGCTCCGAAGCAGTTGATGGGAAGTGACCAGGCGGGATTCGTGAGCTCTGGAGAGAACATGCAAGCCTCGCGAGCAAAAAAAAGGAAAAGGTAGAAGCCGGGAAAAAGCGGAAAAGGGGGAAAGGAAAAAGGGACGAAGGCGGTAGTGGGATAGTAACAAAGAAGCGGAAGACCCAGAAGTATGGAATAACGTCGAGGAAAACGGGGGTAGAGTGGAACGAAAATGTGAGGCGGCATCAACGTTCACTTGAAGGCGGGAAGGGAAGTTCCTTTCGCAATTGATCACATTATGCATAAGCGTTTACCTAATTCTTTCTGTGGGGAATCTCTCATGCGCGGGCCTCCTCAGTGCGCTCCTGACGTTGACGGCCGCCTTGGTTGCCGCCCTTTCCACCGCGCTGGCGGTTGCCCTCGCCAGTGGCGGCGCCTTCGCCGCCGCCGAGGGTGAGTTGGGCAGTGGCTAGCCGAGTGGAAAGCTCCATCTGTGTGCGAACGGTGTTGGCGAGGTAAGAAACGACCAGGACGTCCTGGATGTGGTTGTTGCTGTTGAAAGTTAGTGATCAGATCCGTGAGTAGATAAAAATGTTATTTCAACGTACAAATCACGCTCAATGTCAGCAGGCTCAACCTTAGGGGCGAGAGCGAGAGCGTTCAACAAGAATTGGCCCATGGCGGTAGAGGCGGGGGTCTCCTCGTCGATCACAGACTCAACGTAGCGCGAGACGCGGTCAACCATGGAGAGAACCTCCTCAACAGCGCGCTCGAGAGACTCAATATCCGAGGTGACAGTCGAGGCACGGTCCTCAGCATCCTTGGCGTTGGCGATAGCCTCAAGACCGCTCTTGTCGGCCTCGCCGTATCGGAGCTCGTAGGGAACGGGGATGAAAGCGGCGCTGTCGGCGGCACGCTCGGCGGTGACACCAACGGGGGCGGAAATGTAAGCGCGGGTCTCGAGGTCCTTGCCAGCCTCGGTGGAGACTGTCAAGTGGACGGCGGGGTGAGGCCATGTACCGTCACCCTGGCCGCTGTAGAAGTTCTGGATCAAGGCGGAGAAGGTATTGAGCTCGGAGGCAGTGGCGTACCAGCCAACCAAGACTTCGCGAGGGTTGGCCTTCAAGTGCAAAGCCAGCATCTGCTTGTGATATTCCATGTCGACTTCAACCTGGTCCTCAGCCTCGGAGTGGCCGACGGCGAAGGCGGATCGGACCTCAACCTCGCTTCCGTCCTCGGATCGTGTTCCCAACAAAGTACCGATGACTCGTTCCTGATCGGCATTACGGCGGAGAGAGTGGTCGAGAATGGAGAAGACTGCCTTTGGAAGGAATGAGCTTTACCCCTCAGATCAAATAGCGTGCAACATACCTGAGGTTGGATCACCACGTTGAGAGGGGCGGTGGTAGGAGCGGTCCCCACGCTGACGGGGCCCAGAGGGCGAGCTAGGTGGAGGAAAGAATCTTCGGCCATTGTGAATTTTTGAGGGTGTAATATGGGTATATGGGTATCTTGCAGGTTCAAGATTGGGGACCAAATTCAACCTTTCTCGGAGGTTCAATTTTTCCTTGAAGTGGAGTGAGCGCGCTCTGATTGTTCCGATTCTTTGTGTGTGGGAAATTTCACGCTAAGATAAGATAAGCTCCCCAAAATTTCTCATTTCGGCCAGAACAAGGCTATTTTGGATCTTCCATTCTTTAATTATCTACCCCAATATGCCTGCTCGCGGTGGATCTTTTAGAGGAAGTCGTGGTGGCGGTCGTGGCCGTGGCCGCGGCGGGTTTCCAGGTCGTGGTGGTCGAGGTCGTGGCCGTGGTGGTCGCGGCTCTTTTGCTACTTCGCGATTGAACGAGTCCGAGTGAGTCTCTCAGCTATAGACCTTCAATCATGATATGGCTAACATGCGCCAGTTCGGACGATTCTTCTGGAGATGATAATGCCAGCGAACAATCAGAAGAGGAGTTGGGTGAAGATACCATTATGGACGACGAATCCTCCAGCAGCGACGAAGAAGAAAGCACTGAACGCCCATATAACGAACTCCTCCAGTTACTTCACACGGATGAACCAAGTGGCCCAGCTCGGAAGAAGCGCAAGGTCACCACTGGCTCCAACGAGGAAGTCCAAGTCCTAAACACAGCGGAGGAACCAGAGCAAGTCGATGCCGAGTTAGAAGCGCAAGCGCCGTCCGATGATGAAGAAGAAGAGGAGGCGGTGGATGAGGACGAGGACCCAACTGGCGCTTTTGAGAAACACTTCAATCTCCGGGACAGTGCAGAGCTGGTCAAGCAGATTGAGCCTATCCAATCGAACAAATGGACGTCGACCAAGAAAGAGGTTGATGGGTTACGGCTGGTCCATACTGTTCCCGACATTGGAGCAAATAGCGCATCATTCCTTCCGCCGATGAAGAGTACAATCAACATTAAGGTATTTGATCTATCTATCTGTGGTCTCTTCTGTGCTGACATTCGACTACAGCTCAAGCAAAAACTAAAGCCTCGCGCGGCCGAGATCCTGCCCAAAATCACTGGCCAAGTCCAGACTATTGCGCCTTATGTGTTTGATTACCAAGACGTTCTATACGGTGCTCGCTCCGTTTCTAACGCAAATGAGTTGCGTGAGGTGATGGCATTGCACGCTGTCAACCACCTGCTGAAGACCCGAGACCAAGTCCTTAAGAACAATGCTCGTCTAGCTAAAGATCCAGAGACCGATATCGAGTGCCGTGACCAGGGATTCACCCGACCCAAGGTGCTTTACATTCTGCCAACTCGTCAAGCATGTGTCAAGGTTCTTGATGCGATCACTCGGATCTATCAGCCCGAACAGCAAGAAAACAAAAAGCGCTTCATCGATGGATTCTCAGCACCAGAGGATGAGGCATGGGAGCACAAGACAGAGGACTTCCGTGAGCTATTCGGTGGTAACGACGATGACATGTTCCGACTGGGTCTCAAATTCACCCGCAAGACTGTCAAATATTTCGCGCAATTCTATAGCTCCGACATCATCCTCGCCAGTCCACTGGGTCTTCGAACGATCATGGACCAGGCCGACGCCAAGAAGCGCGATCACGACTTCCTCTCGTCGATTGAGCTGGCTATCGTCGACCATGCCGACGCCCTCCTCATGCAGAACTGGGACCACGTCGACTACATCTTCCAACACCTGAATCTACAGCCGAAGGAGACGCACGGCTGCGACTTCAGCCGCGTCCGCAACTGGTATCTGGACAACCAAGCCCGCCACGTCCGACAGACCGTAGTGATCTCATCTCACATCACCCCAGAGATCAACGCCCTCTTCTCATCGCAAATGCAGAACGCCTCTGGCCGCCTCAAAGCAACCCCAACCTACGCCGGCGCCATCACCGAGCTCCCCCTCCCAGTCTCCGTCAAGCAAACTTTCACCCGCATCGACAGCCTCTCGCCCATCAAAGATCCCGACGCGCGCTTCAAGCACTTCACCACAACCATCCTGTCCACGCTGGTGAAGAACATCACCCACGGACGTGGCAAGGGCGGTACCGGCACCCTCATCTTCATCCCTTCTTATCTCGACTTCGTCCGCGTGCGCAACCACTTCGCCACCTCCACGCAGACAACGAATGTCTCCTTCGGCGCTGTCTCCGAGTACACCGAGCCGAAAGAGGCTAATCGATCCCGCAGTCACTTCATGTCCGGCCGCCACTCCGTCTTACTGTATACCGAGCGTGCGCACCATTTCCGTCGTTACCAGATCCGTGGCGTCAAGCGCGTGGTGATGTACGGGCTGCCGGATAATGCGCAGTTCTACAGTGAGATTGTTGGGTTCTTAGGTCTTGATCAGGCGGCGTTACTCGAGGCTGTTGAGGGTGGTGTGCGTGCGCTGTTCTCGAAGTGGGATGCGCTGAAATTGGAGCGTATTGTTGGCACGTCTCGTACTGGGAATATGTTGCGTGAGAAGGGAGGTGATACTTTTACTTTTGTATGAGCATTACATTCAGAGTTGTACATATAATATACACCCCTTTTGCATTTTCTGCATCCACCTATGCATCATTAACTCTTGAAGGTCCATTAGGTTGTACCGTATGAAGTTGGGGAAGTAGAGCTAGTTACCTATCGTGTAGCAGGGCTATGCCATAGCCCCAATCCATTATCCTGCTGTCAAAGGAAGGCTAAGGCGGAACAGCATGGTTGTAGATCTGCCATCAATGTACGACTAACTCGTGATCTTAGGCAGTGCATGATTCCCCCAGCCCTAAGCTTGTCTTTGAAGTTTGGACTCGGCTAGAGGAGCTTAGATCAATCCAATCTAGAGTTTGATTCGAACACATAGTACATACAGACAGGATAAAATCTGTGTATAGGCTGAACCCAATAATCCCTTACATTGTACTTGCACATCAAATGTACTGATGTAGTGGTGTGCATTGTTGCATACTGTATGTACGCTGCGTAGTTGGAAGGGAAAGTTCAAAGGACTGGCAGAAACCTCGTCGCTCCGAAGTCGCCATGGCTCCTTTCCTTTTTCAATGCTCTCAACTTCACCGCTCCAAGAGTCAAGATACGACGATAGTCTTCAATTACATCCTGTTCTCTCTTTCTCTGTCTTGATCAAACGATAGTTATTTATCGTTGCGGAGATACATTGTAGAATCGACCCACGAACTCTGCCATTTTGAGAGATCGAGACTGTCAATCACCAGTACTGATCGACACCTCTGATCATCTGGGATGTTGATCCCAGCTCGGCTCATCTCGGCCCCATCAGGGATGTTCGTGAATCGTCAGTGTCACACTACTCGCGACACGCACTGAGATGGCTTTGCCACACAAGATACCCAAGCAACAAAGCCACTCACGCCAGATGTCATACTCAAGATCGTCATCGACCGTCAGGATGAGGATGAAACACGCCACCCCCTGATGTTTAGACGTGTCCGACTAAGAAACGGGATTTGGTCTGTATGTATGTTTCTTCCTATTGCGTACCTTAATGTGATAACGGGCACATGAAGAGTCAAAATTTCCTACCTTTGCATTATCATGCAACAACTACCTGCCAAGGTCCTTGAAACATCTCATTCTTGGAAACTGCAGTGGCCAGCGCGACTGCCGCAGTTACTATGCCTGACCGGGCATGCTAAACGGAAGGTAAAACCTTGAATTGGCGATCAGCGCCCGTTCTAATCGTTACAACAGACGCATGAGAACTACGGCGGAGGCTAGCAAAGTCTCAATCCCACACCTGCCGACGAATGTTGGAGCTCAACGGTTTGGCCAACCCACTTATATTGGTGCTTTGGAGGATCCCAGCTGATTATCTGACCCATCCTCCTTGGTCCAGGGCGGGGCTGCTCACATGAGTCTAGTCTCTAGCTTTCTAACCCCCTTCGACTCTACCCAACGCAGACGGCAGTTGCCCGAAGTCCGGTTGATCGTGCATCGATCGGATTGCGGAAACTTCCCTGGCTCCCCATTGGAAGTGGCGTGAAAGACCACAGACCCAGACCCGCAAGTGTAGAGCGCGAGACCAATTGACTTCATTTCCAGGAAGCTACTGCGTACACTGACGAGCTAACCGCAATATGCTTCGGCCTTTTCCTCCGAAAGCTTACCCCTTGCCAGACACCCACCTTATGTTACTCCTGGTCAATACTCCGACACCAGAATCAGATACCTACTATCGGTCTACCTGCCAAGGTCAGCGCACGGTGAGGCGAGCTGGATGCAGCTGTGAGATTCTACGATGTGGGGGGTTGATCTTTTTCTCTGAAGGATCGCCAAGTAACGGCCGTACACCAATCACCGCGCCTTGCGACCCTCGCCAGCCACTTACAACTCAAAACTTAGATTCCGGCCGTCTCGTTCGAAGGCTTGTCGGTCAACATCCCGACAGACCAACCAATGCCATGAGCCGTGTTGCTAGGTCGTTATTCATTGTCTTAGGTTCTACTCGAACGACCCGCTACAAGGTGGATTCGCACATTTTATAAACCACGACAAGAAAAGACAAGGCGATACTAGTTTCCTCTTTGGTCCAATTTGGACCCGCCGGGCTGGTTCGCAAGAAGGCACAGACAACAAGGACTTTGTTAGCTTGTCATGCCATTTTTTTTCTTGTTCCCCCCTCCTGCTTCTTTTTTGGCCCTGCAACCATATCCCACTAGGTCGAAAACAAGCGACTAGGCATCAAAAGTGGCACGAGATACCTCAGACACCCCGGTTTCCCGAGGAAAGTCTTCTCAGTTGCACATGCGAGTTCCACAATGCAGAACGACTTCCACTTATATTCCATTGCCTGACCGTCTTTCAAGACGTCAGCGACATCAAAGACAGTTGGGCACTGGTCTTTGTTAGGAACAGACCTAGCGCATCGTCCACCCCGCACCCAAATCATGGAGACGCAGCCCACATTCAAGTCCACAAGCACCCACTTAGACTGGTCGTCTCCCCTTGGCGAGCCCACTCGGCCCGTTCCCTCCGGCTCTTCCCTTTTTCATCGCCGGTGGATACAGCCATAGAACACAAGGCTGTGTCTCTGCTGAACCGAACAAAAAAAGAATTATCCAACTTCGTTATCATTTACACTCGCCATCCCCTGTCATACCCGGCTTGACATAATTCGCTGTCTTGAAGAGACTGGAGAGTGGTGTTAGCCAACTGTGCGTGGACGATTTCGCAGTACTCGAAGTGGAACATCGGTGCCCCAAAGGTAATTCCCAGTGAAAGTAGAGCTCCAATTTCATTTGGAAGAAACGCTTCGTACTCCAAGTGGGTTCGCACTAGGTCTGGCCGTTAACCCGACTGCCTTCACATGCGGCTTATCAGATGTCTTCGTTCGGGCCACAGATTCCAGGATATGCATTCAAGCTTGACGTGTTTTTCACCTACCTCTCAATTCCTTGCGTCCGTTGCACCTATATAATTCTACCCGCGAAGCATTGACCTCTCTCTCATTACCTGGCCTGGGCTGTATTCAATGCCTCGGCTAAACAACCCGAGCTCGGCACTACGCAATATCTACAGAATAACACACGGAGCATCTGTCGGCTTTTGAAGAGAAGGATAGATGTCGCAGCCACCGCCACAGCGTGGACATCCCGCGCTGGAATGGCCTCACATCGACCCGGCTGCCCGCACTCAACACCGCGGACCGATACCTTTGCCCTATCCATACCGACAAGAGCCTCGACAGGATCTTCCTCAACGTGAGGGCTACGAGAGCACAGCGCACTATGGTCCTCGGTTTCCTGCTTTCGTCCCGGAAAGACATGCAGACCCACGCTATCAGTTCTCCCCCGACAATGCATACATCAACTTCCAGCCTATTCAACAGGCGCTTCCGCTGCGAACCTACCATAAACCGTCGGCAAGCTCTGAAGCTTGGGATCATTACAACCCATACGAAGAGAGAATCAACCCAGCATTGGGTCCTGCCCGGGACTATGAGAGTCGCCGGAGCCGGACATACGACGTGGAGTCCCAGTAAAGTCCCTCTCTTTTCGTTGCTGTCGATCCGAACCTTTATCTGTCAGTGGTCCGTCCTGATGGTGTAGCCTCTTCACTGGAGATTTCACCCTCAGCCCTTCTCACGTTACATTTCTGTGACATGTTACACAACGCAGGGAGAGACAGACGGAGAAAATACGGTGCAAAGGGAAGAATCACATCTGACATCCCGTACAGACCCAGCAGCAGTTCCACAGCAATGCCCAGCCCCGTCTGGTCAGATAAAAGCACAGCAACGCATGCATTCAATCCCATGCTACCAACCACCCACGAAGAATTGAAACCCTCCCGGAGCACAAACTACAGGATGCCCCACGGCTTCGATAAGCTCCTCCACCACGACGACCCAGAACCTCAACCTTCCCTTCTTCCACAGTCCAGACGTCCATCTACCCAGTCCAGATACCACCTACACATCCGTCAACAACCCATCGCAGCAAGAGCCTGCGGCGCAGGCGACCGCGACCGTCGCCCCGTCGATCCACCCCCAATCGTCCAAATCCTCCTCACAGACTTCGACCCCAAGTCCCAAGAAGACAAAGACCTCCTCCAAGACCCCCGCTTCACCGTCGGCTGTCTCCTCTTCCCAGTCTCCGCCTCACCTCCATCCTCCGAAGCAGAACCCACCCGATCCCGAGCCAAAGAAAAAGACCCAGACCAAGACAACATAGCCAGAACAGACGACCCCCTCTCAACACCCCTCCTCTCCGGCAAAGCCTTCATGTCCCCCTTCTACGTAGAAGCAGATCCAGACCCAAACTCCGCCCCAACACATCCATCATCGAGACTTCCGCCACTGCCCCCTCACTCTCACCCTCACAATAACAATACCAATACCAACAACGCATCATCCCGTCTCAACCAACCAGCGACATTCTTCATTTTCGCAGATTTGTCAATCCGCTCCGCGGGTCTGTATAGATTGCAGTTCCGGTTGATGAATTGGGGTTCGGTCGAGGATACGGGTCAGTCCATGCCTATTCTTGCTGAGGCTTGGTCGGATGCTTTTCGGGTTTATCCTGCGAAGGAGTTTCCGGGTATGAGGGATTCGTCGATTTTGGCGGAGGGGTTGAAGGAATTGGGGTTTTTGGAGTTGAAGACTAGGGGGCATGGGAAGGGGAAGGGGAAGAAGAGGATGTGATTCCATTTGATTTTGATTCACCGAGTCACGTTGAACCTGTTACCTAACCAAGGTCATTGTGTTATTGTTCTGGTTCTGCTCTGAGACGTTGATCTTCCAACGCTCTCTACTATTAACCAGTGTCGAAGACTATACAGTACCTCCATAGAACCTCCAGAGAATCAAGATCCCAGTCTGAGAAACACATAATATACCCGACAATTCCAATGGAAATATATACATCAACTGGATTCTGGAATCACCGAAGCCCCATAAGCTTAGCAGGTAACCCCGGCTCAAAGCTCACATCATCCCAACGATGCTCCAACTCCACAAGAGCCTTCTTCGGCACAGTATCCGGTATCCCCTTCCGACTAGCCAGATTAAAAACCACCTTCCCATAATCATACAATCCATCCTGCCGCAGAAGTATAGCCCAAACAAGCCCGGCACTCCCACTCCCCATCTCCAAAGCAACCTCATACCAATCCATAGCATGTTTCCGATAATCCGCGCTCGAGAACTCCGGATTCACCTGTCTATCCACCCATTTCGAAATCTTCCTCTTAAAACCCGACCACCCCGTCTCCGAAATCCCCAACCACTTCTCCCTATCCGCCACCACCTTCGGTTTCGGCGGAACCTCCCCTTGGAAGATCTTGTAGTAGAAATTGGCCATGTATAAACAAGCAGGTGCATGACCACCCATAGCAGCGGTACCCATGTACATCTCGTAGATATCCCAGTCCTTCTTTTCCATATGCAAGATAGCCAAATCGGTTAGTGCGATTGGATCGGCGTATTCCTTCGCTGATTGGCGCATGGCCTCCATCAGACCTTCCATACCGTGCGTCTTTTCAACGACGAGACTGAGCATTCGCAACGGCGGATCAAGACGTTCACCTAATGTGATATCTTCCCATGGGTTTGGGGGAATGTACGTGGGTTTGATGTAGGGGATTATCTTTGTTTTGAGGAGATTTGCAGCTTCGGCGTGTTCGCCGCGGTAGATGAGGATTTGAGTGTAGAGCATTATTGCTGGTGGGAATTCGTCGCGCAGCGCGAGATCTTTCAGTTTCGCGATGAGTTCGGTGTTCGTGGTGTAGTTTATGATGTCGGTTGAGGTTTGGCGGAGGGCAATGGTGTCGACTATGGCGCGGGGGGAACCGGCTCTTGCGCAGGCGCTTCTTGCCCAATCGTAGATGCCTCTTGCATTGGGGATGAAGGCGGCGAAGTCTAGGACTTTGGCGATTCGGTAGAGGGCGTCGACGTCTGGTATTTTGATTAGGGGGTTTGTACTGTGCGGTGGGATTTGGTTTTATATGGAATATGAAAACTTACCGACTGAAATAGCCCGGACGGTATTCGCCGTTGGATCCTTGGAATGAGAAGCTCTGATGACCTCTTGAAGCACTCTGTCAAAGGTTTCCAAACTGACACCGGCTGGCCGTAGTGTTTGGTAATACTCGTCCTTGTATATAGCTACTTTCCATTTGCCGAAGGCAGCGAGCGAAGGTTGTACATCTGATGTAAAGTAATGGACGGCAAGATCGTCGCTGTCGAGACCCAATCCTTCTTTGGTTACGAAATCTGGCTTAGGTGCGATAGCCATCCTGCTGGCGCGTGGTGATGGACGACGGAAAGCCGACAAATTCGGGGTCGTGTGGAAGGTTCGTTTGGTGTGTATGTTGGGTTGCGTGTTGATAGCTTTTGTGAGGGTTTGGGTGCCATTGCGACGGAGGGTGTGGACTCTTGGGGAGAATGCTTGGTGTAATTGTCGATATTGTGAAGGCGAGAGCAATGGTCTGGCCATGGCGAGGTTGGTGGGTGGAGGAATAGTGAGGGGAAGATTTAAATTCGAGGAAGTTCGGAGAAGTCACGAGCTCCGAGATCTGCCCATCTCATTACGGAGTACTCTCTCTCTCTCCCTCTCATTTAACAGATCACTGTTACAGATCTACAACGAAATAAAACGTCTATGCTAAATGCATCAATTAAACCAAACGAGACCTCTGTACCAGATCGTCCCAGAACACAATGCGTATAATGTACATTTTGCCTTGATCTGGCCAAACACATAAAAATGCTCAACATCTCAAGCAATAAACAGACAAGAGAAGAAAGCGAAGGGCAAAGTCCACTTCCAATCTATAATCATCCCCCATCCCTCTAGTGAACCATCCACCCTTACTCCAAAACAGCCTTAGCACCAAGCGCCTTGAGCGTCTCAACAATCTTCTCCGCCTCCTCCTTAGGCACAGACTCCTTCAGTACCTTGGGCGCAGACTCAACAAACTTCTTGCTGTCAACCAACGACAGACCGAGCATGGTCTTAATCTCCTTGATAACCTTAGGCTTGGAGGTAGCCTCGAAAGACTCGAGCTTGATGTTGAACAGTGTCTTCTCCGCGGCAGCAGGGGCAGCCTCTTCCTCCTCGGCGGCGGGAGCGGCCGCTCCACCGGGGGCACCGCCGGCAACGGCGAAGCCGCCGACTGGGAGATCGGGGATGTTGAGGCGGGTCTGGGAGATTGTGTTAGTGGCATTGATCATTGATTTGGTTGGGCATTCGTATTCAATTGGAATTGGGAATGATATCAAAGGCAAAAAACGGGGAGTCGCGAGATGCAGCCTATCGAATCCAAGAAAAAAAGAAAAAACGCACCTTCAAGCTAGCAACCAAATCAGCAGTCTCCAGCAGAGTCAACGTGCTAATCTGATCGACAATCTGGGTGATCTTGGGGTTCGTAGGGGCAGCAGCCTCGGTGGATTCGCAGCGCCGGCTGCTGGGTGTGCGACGGGCTGTGAGGTATGTAGCGGAGGTCGCGATGCGCAGGGAGGACGGGCGGACGGAGCCGGAGAGCTGTCTGGCGCAGCGGGCTGCGGCCTGGGTGGTGAAGGACATGGCGGAGATGAGGATGAGTGTCGGGAGCTCCGGATGGGCTGTTTTAGCGGAGAGTGGTGGGATTGGATGTCGCGGCTCGTTGATATCGAGACCGAAAGGAAACATTCGAGGAAAATCTGGGAGGAGCACGTGACTGTTGCCTTAATGCCTGAGGCTCCGAATGGCCATTTATCAGGCAAACACCGAGCATCGCAAGATCCATACTGCGTACGCAGTAATTATTCCAGACAGCTTCTAACTCATATGATAGACACAGTGTTATGCTAGTCCTACTGTCCTAGATTGACTCATTGAGCATTCACTAAGAAGTACATGAATACCTGAAAAGTTATAGCCATTTACAATATCAAAGCGTATCATCGTACGAAGATCTATCAGGCCTATTACAAAGTTCAAACAGCCTCGCTCCTTTTAATTTAGTCCTGGTCCCAGTCACCTCCACCCTGCGGAGGCTTAGGACCACCAGCCTGTCGCGAGACAATAATCTGGTCAACGCTCAACACCGTCCGGGCAGCCTCACTAGCCAAGCGGATCGCAGACATCTTCGTAGCCATGAGATCTAGAATACCCTCCTCAACAGTGTCCAAAGTGCCATCCGACTCGCCAATCTCAAGATCCACACCCGTAGTCCAGTAAGGCTCCTCCTCTTCAGACGAGCTGCCTTCCTCCTCGGAAGATGACTCGCCCGCACCGGGGGCGCGGTGGTGTGCGGTGTACAGACGCGAAAGAACCTCGGTGGCATCGAGACCGGCGGACTCGGCGAGCGTGCGGGGGATGACCTCGAAAGCTTCGGCGAACTTGCGGATGGCGTGCTGGGGCAGGCCGGGGGTTCGGTCGGCGAAGTTGGAAATGCGCTCGACGAGCTGGATCTCCGTGGCACCGGCTCCGGGCACGAGACGCGGGTCCTTGGTGATGGCCTTGACGACGTTGACGCCGTCGTCGATGGCACGCTCGACGTCCTCCAGGTGGTTCTGGGTGGCGCCGCGCAGGACAATGGTGGCTGTGCGGGTAATGGCGTTGACGTCCTCCTGGCGGAAGACGGTGACTCGGTCACCGCCGATCTCGGTGGTCTCGACAATGTCGATCTGGCCCATCTCATCGGGCATGGGGGCACCCAGACGGGCCAGGGGTGTCGCACCGACGACGCGGCACAAACGGCGGAGCTCGAACTTGGACAGAATCTTGATAACCAGGATATTGAAACGGTTGAGGTAGTGCATAGCCAGATCGCCGACGGTGGAGCCCGCAACAACCACGCGGAGACCGGAATCGTAGAGCTCCTTGATGGCAGTCTCTAGACGCTCCTCCTCGCCGGTTCCAAAGTCCATCATCTCCTGGGCGTTCTTTAGCAGAACTGTGCCCTTGGTCTCGGTCTGGCTGATGTCGATGGGGCAGCTGAACACGCCAACCTTGGCCTTGCTGGCCTTCTTGACAACTCCATCCGGTGGCCGGGGGAAAACCATGCCCTTGATCACTTTCGACTGTTCCAAGCTCCCACCCATGATCTTAACGACTCGCACGTTGTCGACGTTGAAGTTGGCGGGGTTTTTGGGCAACACAGCCAGAACGGCCTCTGCGACCAACGCAGCCAACGCATCCTCGGTACCGGACTGCTTAGAAGCCACCACTGTGCGGAGAGCCTTGCTCAATTCTGCTGTCGATCGCATATCCTGGAGTCTGTCGACCTCAAGTTCTAGAGGGAGTTAGCCTTCCCCGCTTGTACATCGACAGCCCAATTTCCCAGTTATTGATACAACATACCTTCTAGGGTAGACAAAGCAAAGTTCTGAGCCTTCTCGTATCCAGAAACAATATCACTCGTTTTCAGACCCAAGCGGATCAACTCCTCTGCCTTCTTCAACAGCTCACCAGCCAACACAATAACCAAGTTGGTACCATCGCCCATTTCCGCATCCTGCTGCTGACTCGCCATCACAAGCAGCTTAGCAGCGGGGTGCACGACATCGAGCTCGCGGAGAATCGTAGCAGCATCGGATGTCAGGATCATCTTCTGCAGGTGGTTGATGACGATCTTGTTGCGGCCATAGGGGCCCAGGGAAGTCTGGACGGTGCCGGAGATAGCCTGGCAGGCTTCGATATTACGGATGACGGCTCCATCTTCGGCATCGTGGCTAGATGATGAGATATGGCGTTAGTCAATTGATTGCTTCTTTTTGAATCGCTTCGTTTTGAGGGGCGCCAGATAAGGAGGTCGCTGCGGTGGGTTTTCGGGCGACTTTTTCCAACTCACCTCTGGTACCCGGGCTTGAAAAGACCCCCTTGGGAGGGACCGGGGATTGTGAGAGACATGATATTAGGTCGCGTTCGAGGGAAATGCGACTGGATATCAGAAGGGTTGATGTGAGGGAGAGAGCTGTTGTGTCGGGCAATTTTTGGAGCTGCGGTGGTGGGTTTGCTCCGTTTGCACGAGGGGGATGTCCGCCAGTTGGCGGGCGAGATCGACGAGCTACTGGAATCTCAATTTGTTCTACGCAGCGTATATGGAAGATTCTTCTGGGATATTTTGGGACAATTCAGAAAAGATGAAGTACCTTACGCTAAGACGCTTGTCAGAAAGAGACAGAAAATGACATACGCAGGCAATGGAACCCCCGAGAGAAGCATATCTTGCAGAGGGTAGATTGTTGACTGGCTAATTCATGATAAACGGCGCTTCGCGCCGCAATTAATGTACATTCATTCAATACACTATCGACATAATGTACTAATGCCAAGTCCGCGATCACCTTAGAAAGGGGACCTGTGAACCGAGCTATAAGCCGATTTGAAACCAGGCACTAGAGGGGTCAGCACCACAGGAGTATGTGACTTGGGGGAAAGGGGAAAAGCCTTACTATATTCTCTGATAGCATGGCACCCATTGTCGTCGTATATTGCTTCGGCCTTGTCAAGCCTGGGCCATGAGATTAGTCTGGATATCAACTTGCAGGTGACAGTATCTTACCATCCTTGTATGGCTTCCATTCGATTGTAACTCTGCCACGGATTAGCTATAATCCCTTACAATATAGAGATAACCCGGGCTTACCGATGGGTGAGTAGACATGAACTGTGGGGGAGCCTGTTTCTCCTTCTCGTGCATGCGAGCCCATCTAGTGCGTGTGTGAGTGAGCATAGTCCAAGGTGCAATCCACTCGGTCAACACTTACAATTCGACAGCTGCCCTGGGGTCAAAGCAAGCCTTGGACATCATCACTGAGAACAACTGTTAGCAGAACTCCCAAATCGTCTCTTTCATGGTTTCGTACTGAGTCCAATGTTGTCCGCTTCGGCCTAGGTCACACCGTTAGCCAATTTTTACAGAATCAGGGGATAGATATGATATCAACCTACCTCTTGCGTCCGCGAATTCGGCAAGCTATACATAAGATTCAAAAGGAAAGAAGAAAAGTGCCCGGATACATCGAATACGAACGAGAACAGAAAGACAGCCCCAAGCGTCAGGAAGCTGTTACTGACACGCTCCGCAGGATGATGAGCCACAACATGCGCAATCTCATGTCCCAGGACAGCAGCGAGGCCATCTTCATCTTTGCAAACAGGCAAAATACCCGTGTAGACGAATACTTTCCCACTAGCACGAATCCAACGTCAGCAATGTCCACTACATAAGCACATACACCTGGGAATAGAATCCCTACCCAGGAAGCACAAATGCATTCACCATCCCCGGGTTATCGATAACATGAACCCTCCAATCAGCACCCTCAACCGGCGCCTGCGGTATCAGTCTCTGCAACACCCCATCGACCATGCGAGTCAGAGGATGGCTATCGGGTAAGACCTTTCCGCGCTCGGAGGCGAGAACATCACGGTAACTCTCTTCGCCCATTTTGAGCTCTTGGGTGCGAGAGATGAAGTTAAATTGGCGTCGGCCTGTTATCTCCACTGTCTCAGTGTTGTACATATAGACCCCCGATATTCCGACGCCAATCATGACAAAGTGGTGTGGTCTTGCATTTTGAACAAGGCGGTAGAGGAGTTGTTGTCGGGGATTGCCTTGGAATCGGTTGTACTGGTATTGTCTTCGTTGGTAGTGGGAGTGGTGACTTGAGGAGAAAGTGCGTCGGTTGGCTGGGTGAGGTTTGCGAGATACGGAGGCTTGTAGTTTGGATTGGGACTGTCTAATAAATATCGTCTGGGATCGTCGAGGGCATATTGGGCGGGTCAATAGCTGGGACCCTGGTGTACTGTATGCGCGCGTGGTTTGTGCAGCCAGTGATGCGGTCTGGAGGGTTGGCTTCGGCGATCCGAATAAGGGCGCGTATGCGCTGCGGAGTGCGCCCGTCGCGTGACGGAGCATGGTTGAGTGCAATCAGAAGCTGTACAAAGGATGTATGTTGAGTAGAGGCGGAGTTCAGTATATGTACGCAGTAATGTTTTAAGTGGACTCTAGACGTCACCCGGCTGTTACAAGGTCCGAGGCCGATCTGACACGGAGATAAGGGGCTTTCTCCCCGGGAACCTCGTCGGGTCAGGAACCCTTTGCTAAACAAGCAATGTTTAGCAGATACGAACTCAGACAACAGGGTCAGATAAATTATGCAAGGCTATGTATTAATCAAGTCCAGGAGATCATCATATTCAAAAATCAAACAAAAATCAGAACCCCATCCGCCCGCGCATCATAACCGTGTCCGTCAAGGGCAATTACATGGAAACTGGAGATGGTATGTCCATACACAGCTTGAAATCAACTGAATGGGAGGAAACACATCGAAACAAAGCCCCTGGTATCATATTGCGTAGTCGTGGTGGGAACAAAATGGTATCATTGGGATGGAAAAAAGAAGCCCGCAAAGAAAGGACTAGAGAAAGGAACTCATCGACGCAGTATTTACAAGTCCGGGATATGAAGCAAAAGGGCATCGCAAAGGGTGAAAAGAAGTTCAGTAGCAGAAACAAGACAGTCAACCCTACTCCTCAGTCAAAGCATCGTCGCCGGTCTCCCGCCAGTCTTGTGATCGCTCTGTCAAGCGACGTACACCGGAGACACGCTGAGCCCAGTGGGCTTCGGATGGTGTACGGAAGGTGTACGCACGCTGGGAAGAGATAACGCCAATGCTCTGAAGCACTGCCTTGCGAGAATCACGACTGAAAACAGCCGGATGGTTGATCCACTCCAGAGCGGATTCCAGATCAGCGTTGAGGGCAAGCATGGTCTGAGCATCGACTGCCGACGGCGGCGTGATCGTGTTGGTGTCAGAACCGGAGGAATGGGTCCCTGCAAACGAAGACTGATTGGGAGAGGATGTCGAGATTGGCGTGTCGCCGCGGCTTTCCGCATCGCTGTCGGACCGTGGAGCGCCCGGGGGCAGAGGCGGCAATCCACCCTTGCCTAGGCCTTTGAGAATGCTACGGGTTTCATTGAGGAGATGCATCGCGCGATCCTGCTGGCCCCGGGATACCAGGGTAAGGGCCCGAGTCAGCATGTCGGAGGTGAGCAGCTCCATGCGGCGCTGCACAATCGAGGGATGGGGAGGAATTGGAGGAGTGGAGGGGCGCCCGTTTTTTGCCCGAGGGTTAACGGGCAGCATGGTAATAGCCAAAAGGGAAGGGCGAGGAGAGTGGGTGAGATGGCCATCACGGAGCAAGTCGCCGTAAGTGAGGTCAGCCTGGATCAGCGGGACCTCTTCCACGCTCAGCACTCGCCCATCGTCGGCATCGGAGCCGCCACCGAGAGCCTCCAATCCGGAGACCAGGCTCTCCCATGGGTCCTGGGGCATGTTGTCCTGCGTGGCGTTGTCGGGCTGGATGACCAGCTGGACCAAGACGTCGCGCTTGTCACCGAAACGAAGATCGCCCAGTGCGGCTTCCGCGTCTTTGCCAGTTGCGCGTTTGGTTGTGTGGAGGGCGCCGCTGATTTTGACGAACTTGGCCGGTGACCCTTCAGGAAGACGGAGCTTCAACTTGACATTCTGGTGAGAGGTAGTCTGCAATGCACCTAGGCATCCGGCGACACATTCCCTCAGCATCATCCAATCCTTCACGTATGAATAAGAGCCCTTGGTGCGGGTGGACAGCTCGATCATAGTATCCGGTTTGTGGGTAAGTCCCAGACCAAACGAGTGGATGCTGACTTTAGCCGCTTCCGCACGGGAAACCACAAAATCGACACTCTCAGGGTCAGAAATGGAAGAATCGCTGATCAGAAGGATCGTCGAGATGGGGTTGTTAAATTTGCGTTGCATCAGGAGGTCCATGGCAACATTAGCACCCTCGACCACGTCCGCACGGAGACTCTTCTGGCCCACCGGCCGGATTGACCCGAGAATTTTGGACCATCCAGCCCAGGATTTCGTGGTCATACCGACCAGAGGCACGCCGCCGCCACTTGAACCAAAGGTGACCAGGCCCATCCGGTCTCGGGGACCCAGATTCTGAACGAGGAATTTGAGAGCATCACGCAGGAGGGTGATCTTCAAGCCCTGCATGGATGAGGAAACTGGGATGACCACGACAAGGTCAAGGGGAATGTGAACTGTGTTGATCGAAGGAGAGTCCGAGTCCGGGTTGGTGTAATCCGTGATGGCGGTGTTGATGGACTTGCCTGCACCGTAAGAAGAGACAGAAGCCTGTCGGTGGATTCCACGGCTGCCACGGTAGTCATCCTCCTCCAAGTTGTCATAGTCATAGTCATTCTGGCGCACAATGGCCTCCGGATGCAGATCAAGCAGAGACCGACGCCAAGTCTCAAGCTGGCCACGGTCCTGGAAGCGAAGAAAGAAGCAAGGGAGCTCGCTGACAGAAAGGTTCAAGGTAAGAACGGGATCATCCGGGGACACATCTAGTGACTTCAGATGTTTCTTGATCAAGATCGAGCCTTTGAGACTGAACCGGACGGGCTTGGGTCGCCCATTCGCATCATAAGCATTGGAGTCACTGGGCTTCTTCTCCTTGACGCAGATAAGCATTTCGTCGAATAGGTAGCATTCTAGCTCCTGCCAGGAATTCCGATCCTTGCCCACACGCATTTGTCCGTGCAGGCGCAACTTGCCGAATCGCTGGAACTCAAGGCCGTGCCAGTTGTCCACCCGATTCCGCAGTTCCTCGGCAACTTCTTCCATATTCTCCGCTGGTTCATATTGGATGGATCGAGCATCCTGGCCGCCGCCGCCGAATCGTCCGGGATATGGCTCATCCGGCTGCGACTGCCCGGAAGGCGTGTGCCGTAAATCATCTACGTCAGGGCGCCAATTGGCATCCGGCACCTCGACAGTGATCAGACAAGTGAGGGTCTGTTGCTGGCGGGATCGATTCATCGTGGGGAACTCGCTTCGGACAGTCACCAGCGGCGCAGGGATTGGGTTCTTGGCGACTCCAGGACGGGGCGAGACATCCGACTCCATAGCTTGTACATCGTAATCATGGCGGCGTCCACTGCTGGTGTGCTGGCCGTCATTGTAGTCACCCGACGACCCGGCCGCGCTGCCGTTGCGAGAGTGCGGTTGACGGGTTTGAGAGCCGTTCAATCGGTCCACGCGCTCGCGCTGGCTACTAGTATCGCGACTGTCTCGACGGTTGTAGGATGAGTCTCTTGTGGAGGGATTATACGATAGATCCCTGGCTGAAGGGTTGTAAGATGGTTCTCTCCCGGAATGAGCATAGGGTGGCTCCCGGGTGGCCGAGGTGTACCGACTTCCGGCCTCGCTCGGCGGTCGTCGACTTGATGGTTGCTCCCATGGAGTCGGCGTTGTCAAACCACTGCGCACTGTAGCTGTGTCATTTGACGTCACTGTGCGAACAATGTTACTAATTTTCTCTGCATGAAAATATTCAGATTAGCCTTTGCTGCCCCCTTGCAACCCCGCGCACGTGGGACATACCGATATCCAGTACATTCCCGCCGCGACTCGTGTCCAACGCCAACGGGGCATTGCACGTTGGACAATATTGTGACTCGCATTCCCGCAGATATTCATAGAAGCAGGCTTCATGGGAGACGTGGGAGCACGAGAGTTGTAGTACACGCTCGCCGCGCAGGGTGTGTTCCAAGGGTTCCTCGCAGACGGCGCATTCGCTACCGACAAAGGTCCTCTCCCTCCGAGTGCGGGCGCGATCGACCTCCATGGCGCTTGTGGTATGTCCTGATCTTGAATGAAAGGATGCTCGTGAACGATTTGAATGAGTTGGCTGGATGGTGGACTCGGGGTAGGCAGAATGAATCGAGCCGGCCGCTGTTGAGGGTGCCCGTGGCCGGGTTATTTCGGTCAAATTGGAAAGGCTACTACCAGGCCGGTCTCCCCCGTTACGGCTGAACGAACGAAATGAGCGAAGAGGTGAACGAGAGAAGTGATCTGGCTGCGATTGGAATTCTGTACGTCACAGATCTCTAGTCAGCAATGTGGGAGGCGCTTCGTGGTGGGAGATGGCTAGAGACACATGGGGGCTGTTTGAACCGACGCCTTGCCAAGATTCGCAGTGGATAACAGAGAAGGAAGGAATAAACAAGACGAGTCAGGGGAGCAAGCGTGGTTTTAGTCTGACTTTTCTGCCATGAGGCATCTAGAATGGGCCACAATGGTCTCAAATCTAGGACATCCGGTCCTAAACCAGATTTCCCTCTGATAGAGACACGAAGAGACACGACCGAATACGAAAGAACGAGACTTACTTTTGGACTTTTTGGGTCGACCTAGGAAACCCAGCTCAGAGAGAGAATGGTGAGTTGAGTCGTACCCAGAGTTGTCCTCTGATCTAGGTGAACGTTTCCACATCGACTCTAAAGGGACAAAGAGGTGGGGGTGGAAAAAGGTATAAAAAAAGAAAGGAGACGCAAGTGGCTCCGTAAGTATGTAAGAAAAAGACAATTACGGAGTAAGGTCAAATGATAATAGTGAAAAAATGAGGGACTAATATGGGCGTATTGTACAAGAGAGAGAGGAAGAGATGGAGAATGAACAGGGGGATTCAATAAAGTGACCAACTAAAAAAGAAAAAAAGATCAAAAGAGTGAGATCTCGATAGTTCCAACTCTGAGCCATGGTAACGGTGTGGAGATCCCCTGAATTACTTTTCACGGAGCTTTTACCTACCGGACTAACCCCTTATTATTCTCCTAACTGCCACTTTTAAAAGTGAATAACTAGACTAGGTAGAGATTGACTAGGTGGATCAAAACGTGTCAGGATTCCATTGTCTGACACTTTCAAGTTGAATAGGCAAATATTCTTCAGCATATCTCTATTCTCTGCATGTTCAACATAGATTTCCCTCTAGTTAACTAACAACGGAGTACATTCCTCATTCATCAGACTCTTGAGTTTAACTAGAAGAACGGGATATTCGGAAATCCGATTTAAATGAGCCCCGAGGGGATCTGATCCTACGCAGATTTCGTTGGCTATAAGACTTACCAGTACTCCGTACTCCCTCGACCTCAAAAACCTCAAAAAGAAGATACACAAAGAAGCTTCATCACCCCCAATCTTTTAATCTTTCAATCCCTGGCTCTCACCTGACTCTTTCCATGGCTGACATGGTCCAATCTTCGGTTAAGGAATACTCCAGATGAGCCAAAGCCATTCAAACCCTGGCTCAGTGAGTGGAGATAACGGAACTACCCCCCATGGATTTATATCGGATCGGTAAAACTTGACTTCCGGCAATTCTACCAATTAAATCACAGCGGCTCCTATCCCCACATGCCTGAACCGACTCGATTGACTCCTAAAGACCACGCTCTAAGGTGGCAATTTCAATTTCGACGTGTCGATCCTCCAAACGGATCCCCCCTGTCAGGAGATTTGGTTCTGGAGAAATAGAAGCATTCTGGAAACGGCTGGGACAATTTTTAAGTCTCCCCAATGACGCAGTTTATCTTCATTTCCAGGGTTATTCTCATTTCGGCTATCTCAGCCAGCCCTCAGCTCGGTAGATCCGCACTGTACCGCTAACCGTCCCATATCAAGAACAAAATTTGACCCTCCCTCGGCTTCAGGGAAACTAAAGAAAGTGGCGTTAGACGCACTCCGCAATTGACGATCGCCGTCGGAGATTTATGCCGTACATTGTACATACATACATTGCAGGCTGGGCAACCGAGCGCCAGGGACATGGAACGAGATGAGCAGAGCCCCAGGTTGTCACCATCGATCAAACCTCAAGCAACGAGTCAGTTGTACTACTCCGTACGTATGTCGTAATCGGGGTTATCTGCAACTCCTGATTTTTTCACCTTCATCCAGCTTCCAACATATCGTTCGCGAGTCTACCTGTTCCACTAATAGTCACTCCGTATTAGGCATAGGTATGATTACCTAGCGCTCTCCTGCCTTGAAAAACACAGGAGACACAAAAACTAATGAGAACTTGATTGCACATCATTGACTCCTGTCCCCGTTTATGGATCATGTCGCCCCGTTGCCGTTGCCGGTGTGGGTGCGAATGTCGGCTATAACTTATGCCGTGATCGACATCCTCCTGCGTCGGTGCAAGATGTCCGTGCTGAATTTAGTCTCTGCTCCATTGTCTCATGTGTCTAGATTCCGTCGCCGTCGCCAATGGCTGTCGACTAACGCCTGACTGACAGGTCAAACTTGGCAATAATGCTGCTGACCCCCTTTTGATATTGCGTGTTTGGATCCACAGTTTGTAACGGTTGTGTATCCATTTTGCACCCCTGTACGGAGTGGTCTGCACGGAGAATTAAGCTGAACTAATGTAACAAAGGGAACTGCAGGGCTGTGACGCTGTCAGATGGAATCTTCCACGTGGATGTGGTGATTGTTTGGGTCTAGCGCATTCCCAAGTCGGAGTACTTGGACTCGGTAATGCTACTGATAGTTGAAGTTTGAACTGTGCCTTGTTGTCTGCACTTTCACCCATTGTCCATAGGTCATGATGATCGGCACCGTTGAATTACCAGGCGGATAGCCATCGCAATGCCGAAACCCTCTAGCTTATTTTACCGGTGATCCTCCTTCTCCATGCTGCAATTACATAGCACATCACCAAACCAGTGTTTCAGGTTGCGGGTTGACACCAGTGTGGAAGAACAATCCATTCATGGGAATGATAGAGATAGGTATCATTTGCCATATATGGAATTACTAGTACTTCTCTCTTCTAGGTGCAACATCTCATTCCTGCAGTGATGCAGTGCAACCTCATTGGAGCTATTGACCCGAAGATGTTTAGCTGCATAACGACCCGGGTAACCTTGAACAAAGTTTAGTAGGTCAATACTTGATTGGTCGAGCCCAGATTGGCTTCTTTCATAACGCAAGTGGGAATTTGGGGGCGAAGGTGCATCCAATCATGTTAAAGTATATCCTAACGGTCTCCGGATAGCTTCGACATTAGTGCCGTACTAAGGTTAGTCACTTACGCAGTAGTACATAGTACAAGTTACAACGTACGACGCCATTTCGCATGTCCAAGGGACTAAGTGGATCAAATAAACGGTTTCCACTCCTTCCAAATGCAAATATTCAACATTTCATACACATCAGATCCTAACCTGCCAGGATAACCCAAAACACTCCTGAAACAGGTTCCTCTCTCCTAACCCCTTTCAATGAAAGAAGCTCCACTTCACTTAACTACGACTCAAATCCCGTCCCCCCGGGTCCCTTCAGCCCGGACCATCGTTCCTGGTACCGTCTCATTCGGGTCGACTCGTTGTTTCGGATTGAACATACGAGGCGTATCTCATTCGCCGTTAGCTGAAGACAGACGGGTATACACAGATTCCGAGCCAGTGCACGAACTGATGGGTAGTGCGTTCTTGGCTTTCTGGTGTGGACTGTAGGTAGCAACCGTGTTGTACTTGACGGTACTTTTGCGTTGGACGTTCCGTGTCCGTCTTAGCTTGGTAAAGCTATTGACTCGCGTTTGACAGGCTTGAGATCTATCACTTCGGTCATTTCTCGGCGGCAGTGGATGGGCTGACCACCTGGGCATACAAACGCCTCATACTCCTACCGGATGAGTTGAAATGCATGAGTTGTCTGTTTGCTGCGTGTGATGCCTTGCATCGCTCGACGGCTTTGATAGTGGACTCGTGGCGTTGTGATGTATCGAGTTTGTTCTTTGGTCACCATGTACTACGCAGTATGTAGTACTTCCCCTTGATCGCTCGATTGGCATTGATGTGGCAAACTCTGTGCCCAGATACACAATAATCCCTCTCGGGTTTCTTTTTCTTGCTTGGCAGGACGGTGCATTGGCGTCGAATGGACGGATGTCTTCCGTGTGATTCCTGGATGAGAAGCTGAGAGCTGTCTGGCCTATGGTGAGGTTAATGCTCCAACAATAGGGATATCCGGACACTACTCTACAAAGAAACAAGTGAGTTGATACTTCGTGGATTGAGAGTTACTATCTCACTACTCCATATCTGAGGAGAATTCGACCAAATAATGTTATGAGTCGCACTGAAACAAATGCCCATCATCGCGGACATTGCTCAAATGCGGATAGCGAAAGACGCCCTTTGCCGATTATCTCAAAGATCAGAGATGTCGCATAATATTCACCCTCATCTGCTGTTGCGGCTGGCCAGTCATTCTCTCCATAAGATCCACGCCTCTCACCACACTGAGCCGAGTCTCTTTTACAGCCTGAACCATCCTCAAATAAACCCGCAATCCATCCATAACAGGGACATCGTCAACCTTGATAAGCCCCCGGTAATAATCGCACACTCGATGCGGGTTAAGCTCATGGAACTTAGGCGCCATTCGACGATCGTACACGCCCCAGACCCGCATGCGCACCGAGACATCCTTGTAATCTTTGAAGATGTTGACCAAGCTTTCGTCGTGAGAGGTAATAGCATCCCAATGGTTTGTGACCAGGATTACCTCGCACTTTTCGGCGCGTCCCCACTCGAGGATATCGATCATCGATCTGAATGAGTCGCTGGAGGGGTCGATCGGCTCGAAGGAGACGTGGATCATTGGGCAGCTGGCGTAGGGCCGGTTGGTTATTTTGCCGTAATTGTGTTCGAATCTTTCTTTCAGTTCGATTAGGGCCGGGTCGAGCCAGGACTTTTGCTGTTCGAGACTGGCGGGTGTGACGATTGGTGCGCCGCGCGCGATGAACACCACCAGTGGGCCTTGGTTACTGGCGGTTTCCGCGTCCGGAACGGTGTTCACGTTCTCACCCGGACTGTTGAGACGTGCTCTCTTGCTGGGGGAATCAGGATCCATCTTGGTTTCGGTGGCTTGGGAATTTGTCAGATGCGTTCTCTCGAAAGAGGATTGATGGTGTTGATACCTTGATCGCGGCACTGCAGAGGCCTTGAGAGGAAGTTGTCAAGAAAGAGGAACAAACAAGATGGGCAGAAAGGTTTATATTGGCAGTAACTATCCAGACTGTCAACAATGGAGTTTGCTTGCTGATTGGATGTATTGTTCTCTTCTGGGAAGGTTGTTTATCCTCAAACTTTTATATCATTCTCAGGTATCCTCGGATCTCCATGTTCAGGGTCTATAGACTTAATTAGCTCACTGCCAAAGACATGCTATTGTAACCAAGCCTATTGACAGTTCTGGGGTCACCAATGCTGTAGCTCAGATGTACATAGAGCGTTGGACGAGCATTCACCCATCTGAATGTTAGCGATGTCATATTGCTTTCAGTCCTGGCATACTGTTGCGATGCCTACCAGCTCATGCTCCCTTGCGACCATAGTAAGCTCAGCCTGTGCAGCATAAGATATTCGGCTCTTCTACCTGATCTGATTGAGGATCCTAGCCTCTAGGTACCTAACATATCGTTGATGCAGATAAGAAGCTTATCAATGTGGGGAACAACGTCATAGCCTCGAATCCGGTCTACGTCAATCTACTCCGGAGTGCGTACATACTTCGTCCGCTCTTCACAATCGACACGAAAATTCATCCTTTTCACATCTGACAATTAGCCGCTCCTCATAACAAATTAACAAATTACAATCTAACAATGTCTCCAGTCCCAGAACCAATCCTCCAAGCCCTCTCTCTCCCCCCCGGATCAAAAGCCACCCTCTCAACCTCCGGCCTAGGCTCAGGCTTTACAAGTACAGGAACCATTAAAGCCGAAGTGCCCGGCCAGAATGGCACCGAAGAACGCCGCTACTTCGTCAAAACCTCATCAAACGGCAAAGCCGCCGAGGAAATGTTCCAAGGCGAATCCGAGTCCCTGAACGCAATCGCAACCTCAGTTCCAGGCTTCTGTCCCAAAGCCCTAGCCTGGGGCCCACTCGACTCCAAAACTCATTTCCTTGCAACCGAGTTCCTCGACCTTGGTGGTACAAAGAGTCGCAGTGCCGACGAGGAAACGTCGCTCGCGCATCGGCTGGGCAAGCTGCATTCCACGCCTGCACCGCCAGACCCGGAAACGGGACGACGCAGGTTCGGGTTCCCAGTGCCGACTTTTTGCGGTGATACAAAGCAGCCGAATAGATTCTGCGATAGCTGGGCGGATTTTTATGCGAAGGAGAGGCTGCTTACGATACTGGCGACGTCTGAAGAGCGTAATGGGCGTGATGCTGAGTTGCGCGAGGCTGTTGAGAAGACTGCCCACAAGGTTGTGCCGAGGTTACTTGGTGATGGGCATCTGGGGTATAACTCTAGTGGGGAGGGAGAGGGCATTGTACCTGTCGTTATTCATGGGGATCTGTGGAGTGGGAACGCCGATAGAGGTCGGATTGTTGGCTCGGGTCGGGATGAGACGCCTGGGGATGTGGTCTATGACCCGTCTGCTTGCTATGGTCATAGTGAATATGAGCTTGGGATTATGCATATGTTTGGTGGGTTTGGGTCTAGATTCTTCGACCAGTATCATCGGATTGTGCCGAAGACGGAGCCTGTGGCGGAGTATGAGGATCGGGTGCAATTGTATGAATTGTGAGTAGTTCCCTTCCGTCCTGACTCGAGTCCATTTGCTCATGCAGTGAGCCTAGGTATCATCACTTGAATCATCATGCTATCTTTGGTGGCGGATACAAATCTGGTGCTATGTCGATTATGGGGAAGCTGATCAGGAGGTACGGGAGAGACTAGAATCATTCACCAATATTAGTCTAGATCTGAGATTTCTTGTTTATCATTTATGATTATACTTCTTCCAACTCTTCAAGAAGTAGGCAACGTAGATGACATTGATTCTGTTGAAAGTGCGTACATCTCCATTGCGAATAGGCTCATTGGTGGAGTATGCCCATCACCTACCTACCTAGGATCCCATTCTTTTATTCTATTACTGCGTAACGGGTAAGTATGATCCAGATCAATATGTTTCCAATCAGACATTTACTGCGTATCGTTGAGAACCTATCAGAGAGAGACTTCCAACGACCGAGCGGCGAGGACATACACTTCGGAACACGGAATAATCAACTTCCGGGAATGTACCACGTGATCTGAGATATCAATTCATCGGGTTGTTGGACGTCTGGTTCTCCCAACTCTAAAAACGGTGCATAAAATTGACAGCTATTCAAGGGGATTGAAGAGCAGAAATGGCACGCAACAAGAGGGATGTATCCCCTCGCGGAGCCTCGAACCCGGAACCTGGCCCGCCGCCCCCAGCCATCCACCCGTCTTTTATACAGGTGGCCAACCCATACATCTTCGAGCAGACAGTCGGAGACTGCATCAGTGCCTTGGGAGTCAATCCCCTGCGCGAAACCTCACTACGTCTACAGGGTGTGGCGTGGATCGATGGCGTGCGGAGAGCGCTGAACCTGTAAGTCATGCCAAGCCAGACAGAATGCAACCAGACGACTGACTGAATCTCAAGGCCTGTTCGGACATTCGACACAGCAGTGGGATACTATCATCGGTTTCGATTGGTACATCCCGATAATGAGTACAATTTTACAGCAAGTCCCCTCGAAAAGAAGTAGAGAAACTGGAGCTAACCAATCGAGCAGGACGCAGCAGCCGCAGCTCTGTTTACAGCATGCAAGATTGAAGACACGCTCAAGAAGTCAAGAGATATTGTATGTGCTGCTTACAATCTGAAAGTCGCGCCTTCAGAGCACTTGTCCGCGGATGATCCTGTATGTCGGCATACCCAGCCCGGAGGAACTACCTAGACTTCACGAGAACAGCTAATTGATGCCCGTCACTAGATATTTGAAGCGAATGCACGTGGGATAATTGGTCTTGAAAGACTAATGTTAGAGGCTTCCGGCTTCGACTTCCGAACCCGACACCCCCAAAAGACGCTCATGAAACTAGGCCGACACTATGGGTTACTTCAAAGCTCCGAAGTATCAAGTCTCGCATACCGTATTTCGACAGATCTCTATCGCACATTCGCACCAATCAAGCAAAGTTCATCAACAATGGCTTTTAGCTGCCTCGAGCTCGCGGGTCGACTCTTGGACCAGCGCGTCGAACAAATCGAGTCCGGAGCAGACTATGCACAGTGGAATACGACTCGTGCCGAAGTAATGGGTAAATAATGCCCTCTTTCCTCCTCCTTCTTCTTTTTCTTTTTCTCTCCTCTCCGAGACAGAATCTAAAATGAAAAAGTACTAACAATAACCAGAAACCCTCTGCGACCTCCTAGAACTGTACACACACCACCGCCCACATACAACCGTCGGTCCAGAATTCCAACCAGATCGGTTCTTGAACGTTCGCATCCCTCTAAATCAAGAAGCGAGTGAACAAAGTCTCCCGCGTTATACGTCGTGGATTGAACAGCCAAATAAATCAACGAATGGCTCCGCTGCCAAACAGCCTCTACACCCGTTAACGCCCATTGCTGCGAACGGGGAACGTCAGAGAGCGGGTGAGAGAGGCCGTGATGCTGCTGTGCGGTTTATGCTTGATCCTGCTTGTGCGGATGAGGAGAAGAGGCAGGTTGCGGAGTTCTTTAAGGTTGATATGGAAGAATATGAGATTGAGGAGTGAGTTGGCTGTGAGTTTTGGTCTGAAGAGAAGAGAACTAGAGAGGCTGTATGTCTGGAATTTGCTTTTTTTTATTTACGCGGGCACGCACGTTTTCTGATACCCCGGGCATTTCATGATCGCCACGAGAGATATAAAGATGATTCAATACTTGACGAGAACTCCATCCTGAGTAGATTGGTCAGTTTTTGACATCCAACAACATGTGGTACTCTGTAGTGTTTGATTCGGATATAACTAGCCGGCTCGATAGTGACCATGGATCCAAGACGTTGTATTGAAGGGTGATGTCTTGAAATGATTGTGCAGCTTCTAAACAACCATATACAGGTCGCGAGACAGTAGTCAACTCATGCGCAAGGCAGAACACGTGAAACGCAATCTACGCAGAACAATTTCGCCATATATAATCTGTGATCAGCTTCAAGATGTGGTTTCAAAGCTATGTACAAATCTGGAACCCACCCATTCCACCCATCCAGAAACAGCGAAGGCGAACAGAAGAGAGAAAGAGAGACGAGGTGAAAACACGTCACCACCCTCGCTATCCAACCCATCCTGCTTCCGTAGAGGTCTGTTCCACACACCAAGATATAAAGCTCTAGGCCAAGCTTGACCGAGCAGCACAATTCATCGAATTCGTGTTGAGTTTAGGTCCGGCATCAATCTGAAAAAGAAGAAAATAGAAAACAGGCACTTAACAAGTACGGGAAAACAGGCGTGAAATGAAAAGAAGTCGTCCCCGTGCCTCCGGCGTGGAGATTCCCGGTCTTGACACCGGGTGATTAGGGCCCTTGCCATAAGTTTTGATTATCGGAGATCGGTGCCGTGTTGAAAGGCGGGTAAGGCGGGCAGGTGTGCATGTATGTACATGTCATGCATGCGCAAATTAAGCTTGCATGCATATTCGGTGAACCAAATCAAGCCCCGAACGAAGCAAGCAAGAGGATCTTGGGGGTAGTCGACACGGCAGAAGCAATCGGAGGAGATATGCAAGGGAGAAGCACGGGGTTGAAGAGTCACCCTCGAATGTGTAAACGAAAAAAAAAATAGGTCGTAAAATTGGGTGGTATTTTCGGCCGGATGCCGGACAGGCTTTTCAAGTTCACCGGCGCTTGAGCTCGGTGACGAGGCATTCCAGAATCTGGTCGATATTAGTTACTGTTCGTTCTATAGTAGTCGGAGTCTACACATACCGATTCCGAGACGGCACCCTGGTTGTACAGGTATTTGCCCAACCCACGGACGACCTCGAGCTGCTCATCAACTGTGAGACCGTTGATGGCAGTCTCGATAATATCGCCCACGCTAGCTTTGTAGATGGCAATGAAGCTGTGGTAGTACATATAAGCGAAGAAGCCCATGATGAACTGGCAGTCCATACGGTCAGTGATACCGCCGTGGCCAGGAATGGACTCGCCAAAGTCCTTGATCTTGAAGGTACGTTTCAATCCAGATGCAAAGAATCCGCCGAATGGAGCAATCAGCGAAGCGAATGTGCCGAAAGCCAAGATGTGGAACTGGATAGGCTCCACCCAGAAAGTCTTGTCTAGGCCGAAGAACTCAAGGGAGTAAGGTTGCGGAGCGAAGACCGGGTTCGGAACACATTCCAACCCAGTCAAGATATTCGATCCCAGGTCGTTCACAGGGCAGATGAAGTACTTGTAGCGAATCAGCAATTTGGTCATGAAGTAACCAAAGCCGACAGTGCAGATCCACGCGCCAACGAAACCCTCAACTGTCTTCTTGGGAGAGAGCTGGATGAGTTGAGTCCGTCCAAAGCTTATGCCGCAGACGTAGGCAAAGATATCATTGGTAATCACCAGCGCAGCGGGAAGGAAGAACCAAATCATGCCCTCGAAGATGTTGTTCATGACAAAGTGAGCTTGGACGACAATCAAGTACAAAGCCATGTGAGTCCAGGCAAACTGGGTGAACTGGAATCGATAGTGTCCCTTCTGCAGAGATCCGACAAAGAACACGAATCCTATGCGGGGTTAGTAGAGGGCAAAAGGGGGGACCATCAGGCGACTCACCCATGACGTATAGTGTGAAACTGATGAAGCGGTGGTGGTTCGCCAGCGGCAGCAGCACCTTATCAACTAGCAAGATATGCTTGAAGTAGTAGATCACACTTTCTCCGTATAAAAAGTACATGGTGGTCGCCAAGAAATACCAATTCAACGATTTGGTGAACCTCAAGTTCTTCTCCTTGTTAGGAATATTGGCGATAGCAATGACTTCTTTGAAAGAGATGATTTGAATGCCAGTGATGAGGACAATAATGTAAATATGACCCGAGAACAACGCAACGAAAAATCCCGCGATCATCACAAATGTCCATATCGTCCGGGTGATGAAGGTCTGTTTCTTCTTCTCATAATCGGACTGCGGCTTCTAGAAGTGAGTCATGTCAGAAAGAGTCTCTAGAACAGCATTGCCTTTGTTTCAACCGTCAAACTAACCTCTTCCATTATGGTTGCTGGCTTACCCCCATTCCCATTTTTGCTGGGGCTAGTGGACTCTAAGGGTGCATCACTGACGTCGGAGGAAACGCTAAGGCGTCGCTCATCACCTGATCGGTGTTGGAACCTGACATTTCTGCGGGATTTGGACATAATGAGAAAGGGCCAGAAAAGCAATCTGGAAAGGAGAGTGGGTAAATGCAGAGATCGAGGGAGGGTCGTCGGGATTAGAAGTTGATGAGCTCATGTGAAGTGCGCCGAAAGCGGTCAGCTCCAGCTTGCCCCGTGTTTACTCTTTTTTTCCCATCCTCGGTTCAACTTCTGTTTCTTCGTGTGATTTTAATTTCTGATGTCTGAGGTCATTCATTTCTGATTGAAGACCATCTTCACTCTCATAATACGAACTGCAACAGGTTTAGGTGCATAGAAATTGAAAAGAAAAAATTGGATGGGCAGGGGCTTGGTCTCTCCACTCCAAGACTCCGAACTCGAATCTGAGACACCACTTTACTGAATCACATAATTGAATTGGCAGCTCCCGTGTTTCCATTCATGGCGGGGGTATGGATGACGACGACGATGACTATGGCTCCGCCGAGTTCGACGCCCTGCCACCATCTACGTTGTATGAGTTGGAACAGAAGGCCTTCCAAGCGACCCAGGCGTCTGCTTCACAGTACCGCCCACAACCGATAGACAATAATGTCGCCATTCGCGCTCAAGCTGCACAGACGAATAGCAACACTGGATCATTGAGACCGCCGCCCCGCCTACATACAGGGTTGACAAATGACTACAACACATTGGAGGTGGGGGAATTGGATTCTGAGGTGTACGAAATTGTTGATGGGCAGCATGTCGCTCCACAAGGCCATCATGTCCATCCCATGGATAATAGCTGGGCTGCTCACAGGCAGCAGGGTGATGCCATGGAGATAGACGAGTACCATGGACACGGCGACGCCGCTGCGGAGATTAGTGCACGCTTGCTGCAGGTGAGTTGGGCGATGGTAGCATTTCTCTGTCCCAGTTCTAACGGCCCTATAGATGGAGGAGGAAAGGAGTCAAATGATGCAAGAGCTAGCCGAAGCCAGGATACAGCTGGAAACGAAAGCCGGGGAGATCGCCATCATTCGGAAGAAGCAAGCAACGACTACAGAAGAACATAACCGACAATTGGCCGCTCTCCGGAAGACCATGGCCGACGAGATCACCAGGCACAAGCAGGAGGTTGACGCGGCTCGGTCCGAAGGCAAGGTGCTGGCAACGGAGAATGTATTCTTGCAACAAGATCTCGTGGATGAAGCCTTCCAGTCTCGGCGCTACAAATCAAAGCACCGCGAAAAGGAAGCCCCAATGACCCCTAGAAAATCTCGGGTGATTCCCTTTCGCGATGGATTCGACGATGATGAGATCGCTATGGTATCGCCCAGCAAATCCGCTACACGTTCCAAGCGAGCCACGCCAACAGTTCCGGGAAAGCGTAAACGAGAAGCAAGCCAAGATGGCGCTGTGCCTCTAGATTTGGACCCTCCCGGTGCGGATTACAATATGACCGATGCGCCAGCCGAAGCCGAAGAGGTCAAGCGCAAATCCGCCGAGTCACGTCACAATCAGCGGTTTATAATGCGGCTCTTGGGCCGTCGGGCGCATCCTGAACAGGAGACTGATCTCGAGGCTCTGGCCAAGCTTGCTTTTCCCTCGGAACCGCATCAAACCATGTCCAGCACCGTCATGGATGGCATGGCTCGTGCGGACCCGGACAATTACATCTCAGAATATACGCGAACGATTGCATCTTTATGGCAGCGGGCCATCAACGAGAAATTTTACGAACCAATTCCCCGATTGCAAGCTATTGTACAATATACTCTGATGTCAAATGACCTCCAAATCTCGGATCTGATCACGCCTCTAGTTGGTGTCTTACAGGACACCGTCGAGGTAAACGCCGTACCTCGTTTCAAGTACGCACCGGCATCACGAGACAAACGGATGACTCGACAGACACCACAGGCAGATCTGCAGCCACTGATCGACTCGACTGGAGCCATGCGCCTACTATATCAGATCGCGTGCGGAGTGCTACACATTCAGAGCGCAATGGAAGAATTCTGGCAGAATGTCCGGATTTCTTTCATTCTAGTGATGCTCCATCCGTCACACCCGCTCGGTGACATTGTCCTCCTAATGAACCTTCTATCAACGAGCATTCGCCCCGACTCCTTCGGCCCGATCAGAAGTTCTGAACAGGACCAACTGGACGTGCAGAAGTGGATCGTAGACCGTCTCACACATATATTGAGCGAGCCAGCGATACCAGACGAAGGCGTAGAGCCATATACCGCGCACGACATCTGCGCGATGCGACTCGAAGTCCTGCTGCTCCTGGAGTCCCTCGCGTTCCAGCCCACGGCTGTAACGCAAAAACACGCAAGCACGATTCTCGCGCTACATCCGAATGCGCTTGCTCGCTTGTTCAGGTCCATGCACGATGAGCTGGACGCGCTTTACTCTTCGCCGCCGGAATCCGACCTGCGTGTTTCGCTGGTCAACGGGCTCATGCGGCTGATCTTTGGTGTGATGCGACAACATGCGTCCTTGATCAATATGCAAGAAAAGCTGGCGCGTGTGCCTGGCAGTAAGCAGAAACATCTTGTTGTGTTGACTCGGTTGGCATTTTGTGATGGCACCGTGCTGGAGGCTGGTATTGACGATGAGACTGTTGATATGGCGCATGAACTGCTTGAGGAGTGGACTAACCCTCAAGAGGCAGAGTCATTGGCAGAGGCGTTTCCGAGCTCAAGGAGAGAATAATGAGATACATGTATGTTCGATGTTGTACGATTGGGATTTTGATGCATTTACGGTGGCGCAAAGTGTGATTATTTTGGGGTCTACCGGCTTATTTTATTGACTCAGTATAAATTCAATCGGTTTAATGTTGAGCAAGATTTCAAACTAAGAGGTATGGAAGGAGGGATGGGATGGTGGATAGATTGGTGGATAAAACATGATGGGTGTAGGTAACCATGACAAGTCTAGGCCATCGAGAAGACCTGCGATCACAGCGACCAGCGACGGGTGATGGGCGACGGAAATCAATTGAGACACCTCTCCTGGCCTCGGGTAGACTGGATAGGTAGCTATGAGTTGCGACTCACAAGTCTACGCAGTAGTCGTGCCAGGGAAAACGCGTCTCGACCACAAGACAAGGACTGTGACCTAACTCAAAACAAAGAAATTGAATAGGTACAACACGCCCCTTATAACTAGTACTCACTAATGCAAGAGTCGAACTTTACAGTATGGAAACATTTACATTATGAGTCTCTTCTCCAATCTCGTGCCGCTGGCTCAAGAATTGATGAAAAGAAAAGTTCACAGAGTGGGGGTGCCAAAGAATACGCCTGTCAATGACCCGAAAGCCATTGAACAGCCTGTTCCGCCGCGATGTGCAATGCAGGGACCAAGCTGTGGTGAACCGCCTTCATGATCGCAGTCACCTAAACAAGGTAAGTATGAAGAAGAAAAGAAAAAGAAGAGGAAGAGTCGGGGGAGGACGAGATATTTATACCGCTGAGGATAGGGCGGTGGCAGAACCCCCGGGCAAGGGGCAAACAAACATACAATGCAAACACTTCCGCTCCAATCGCTGGTCACGTGCCCTGAAGTTTTGAGACTCGGGCAATTTGGACGGTTACCATATCACTCGCTCCAGCATTGTATCTACGAAGCCGCCACAATGAGAAACAGGGCCAGTACCACGTTGTCGAAAGGCGTATGTCTTTACCACTGCCTATGATGCACCCAATTGCACCGGACTGACAAGATCGTTTACAGAAAATTCGCCAATCATGGAGCAAATACAACCTGTATAACCTGCAACGATTCCGCAGCCCACCTACGACCAACCGCACATTCTTCCAGCAGAAATGGTCTGCAAAGGCTGTCTCGCGTGCTTATCACGGTGAGCAGGTCCGCGAAGGACAATGGAAACGCATGTTCGACCACCGCATTCGCAGTGTCATCCCCATGAGTGCTTCCGACTTGGCCGCCGACGACGGTTCCCTCGCCTCAGCCGGTCGAGGTTCAGGACTCGGAAAACAAGATGGAGATGCTACCAACCAGAATCGCCGTATCCCTTATACGCACATGGCTTTTGCGCCCCTGGAACGCCGCTTGGACGTCGCCATCTTCCGAGCTCTGTTTGCTAGCAGTACCCGACAGGCCAGACAGTTTGTCATCCACGGGGCAGTTACCGTGAATGGACAAAAGGTATGATCACACCGGGGATAGATGCCAAATTTAAACTTTACTGACCGTCCTCCGCGACATAGATGAGACATCCCAGCTACCTCCTTAACCCAGGTGACCTTTTCCAGGTCGAGCCGGATCGCGTTATGTTCGCTACCGGTACCCCGAAAAATAAGATCGAGCGCCGTGAGGGCCGATTGGCTCAGAGGAAAACCGAAGGCGAAGAATCTGAGGATACTGAGGCCACCAAGGCCGCGGAACAAGACGAGGCAGAGTCCGAAGAGGCTC
This sequence comes from Penicillium sp. DV-2018c, assembly GCA_028827535.1. Classification (NCBI taxonomy): domain Eukaryota; kingdom Fungi; phylum Ascomycota; class Eurotiomycetes; order Eurotiales; family Aspergillaceae; genus Penicillium; species Penicillium sp. DV-2018c. The sequence continues at coordinate 2,523,269 of JAQJAA010000001.1, forward strand.
CCAAGGAGGATACCAAGGAGACACTCAAAGCGCTGCTGCAGCAGGCTAAGTCTGTTATGTCCTCGGGCAAGGACACTCTCCCTGCCAAGCGCAAGCAGGAGCTCCGCGGCTTCCAAAAAGCCGTTCGCCGTGTGTTGTCCCGCTCTGCATCCAGCACCGTCCTCACAGACAGCCTGGAGGCACAATTCTCCGAGTTAACACTTCTCCTCAATGCCAAGCGAGCAGAGAAGAAGCCAGAAAAGAAGGATAAGAAGAAGGACGATCAGCGCCGCTCAGATGACGAGGACGCCGTCGCATCAACCAAGGGAGACAACGTCACAGTCAGCAAAGAGCTCTCCGAAGCCTTCGAACAGGCCGCCCAGGGTAACGAGGTCGATGCATCAGAGCTCGATGACGAGGAGTTCGACACCCTCAAGCGCGCTCTCGTGCAAATGCGCGACAACCCCATCGACAATACCAAGCCCTATGCCACACCCTGGCGTCCACGCGACTACATGTCCGCCTTCACCTTCATCCCGCGCTATCTCGAGGTCAACCAGAACATCTGTGCCGCTGTGTACCTGCGTCACCCCGTGGCCCGTCCCGGCAATGCCGAGGTGCCTACGCCCTTCGGCGAGTCGATTGCCACTCCAGCTTACGGCTGGTACTTGAGGAGACGGTGGTAGATTTTCCTCTGTCTACGTTGTTACTTCCCTCATTTCCTCTACCATACTATTTTCCCGCCTAAACTTCCCGTCTGTGTATTAGTGGGCGCTTAGATCTTCTCCCTTTCTCGCATATTTCTGGATCATGTTGACCATGGTGTTGGTTCTTGTTTCGCTTGTCTTCGGGGGGGCTTTTTTGTGTCAGCCCCGTCCCTTGTACCACCATAGCCATGATGTGTTGTAAATGGATATCTTATATTATGTTATTCTCCCCCACTATAGACTCGTACGGTCAATGACCAAGAGTCTTAACTACTCTGATCCTCTGCCCAGCTGTTTATCATTCGCATACCGTGACCCTGTAGATAGGTGCACGGACCCGCAAGAAAACCGCCTTGGTGAAATCCATCGCAGTTCAATCTTTATCCCCACAGATCGACAACTACAAAAGGTGGATTGCTCTCCAAATCAATGATATCGTTGATGGCCATCTCGACTCGACTCTTGAGGAGACCATCTCCTTGATTTCATCAAGAAATTCCACATTGCAGTCGGCACAGCTACGACACCACTGTCTTCATGCCGCGCCTTCAATCCTACGAATACAACCACCCCTCATATCACCCTCCACAGAACCCCTACGCACCAGTACCATCAAACCTACGCTCAGCATACACTACTCCCGCTTCCCAATCCGTGTCCGTGGTAGTGCGGAACCCCCCACGCGCACCGACCGACAACACATCAGAAAGCAGCGAAGAAACAACACGAGCAACTAATACGAGTGCAGACGATTCACGGGAAGAAGAAATCCTCAGACGCGCTCTTTACTATGCCCCGATGACCGTGGGCATGGCTCAAGGCAGCGATGGAGGAAATGGATCAGTCCTGATGTCAGGCTCAACAAGCAGAGGCACGAAACGAACTCACAACGACGACGAGCTAGACAGCGACATTTCCAAACAACACAGACGTCTAACGACAAAAGAGGAAGTCGCTCTCTTCGAGATATGCAATCAGCACGCAGACACATTCGGCAATCGAAGCAGCCTGTGCAAGTGGTGGGCATCTATTGCCGCTGAGTTCACGCGCACGCATGAAGGCCGTACTTATTCATGGCACTCGGTGCGACGGAAGGTCGAAATGGTTACAAGGCAGCGAATCAAGTACCTCGAAGACCAACAGCAGCGCGGTTCAAACGCCACCCGCTCGACGGCCGAGGAACTGATGAACCCGCAATGGCTAGCGGCCGTCGATGCATGGATTCCGACCTGGCAGCGCTGGGAGGAGGCTGAGAACAGACGTATTGCGAAGCGGGATGAGCTGAAAAACCGCAGACAGCCGCGGCCCGAGCGGAAGACTACTACCAAGAAGGGAGAGCAAGATAAGTGGCGAGTTACGCCTGGGTCGAATGCTACTAGTCCGGCGGATGTCAACACTGCAATGGCGGGGCTCTTGCATCAGGTTGGCACGAACAACGGTGGTGATACCGCTGCTTCGAGCAGCCCGACACCCTCACCTTCACTCACTGGTCCCGCTTCATCATCGGCGCATTTCCGCGAACGACTGTCCACCCCCGTAACTCGATTGAAACTACCCCCGGGCTTCGAAAATATGTTCGGAACACCGCAAGTGCCACAGGCCCCGCCGATCCCTTCCGTATCTACACCTTCACTTCCGCAATCTGACGGCCGGATTGCCTCGGCCGTCCTCGAGACATTGGGCAAGCTGAACAAACACCTCGACGCTGCATCAAGCAATGGTGAAAGCGTCAGCTCGCCTGCGCTCTCAGCCTTGGTACAGGCGACGTCGGCGATCTCAGCTCTGGTTTCTCCCCAGAAACCGCAGAATCAGTCACAGCCACAGCTACAGCCGCAGCAAGACCGGAATCTTACCCAGGCTCAGATTGAGAGAGTTAAGAAGGAGCTCCGGCAGGAAATGCAGGATAAGTTTCGCCAGGAGTTGGAGAAAGAGCGCGCTTCCATGGAAGAGAAGCTGGATTCTTTGCAGCGGACTCAGGATCTGATTCTTGAGATGTTGCGCCAGGAGCCTGCTTAGGAAGGGGAAGACGATCTGATTATTCTGCTTTCGGCCTTGATATGTCTGGGTGTTTTTACTGTTTTGTGTATTTTGTTATTTTCCTTATGATACCCCCCTCCATATTTGACTACGAAGGACTGTGAGCCTAATAACAACAGGGTCGATATTTGCTACCCAACCTTACCTATGTTCCTTATTAAGTCTTGAGCTGACGACCTTACACCAAAACACATATTCTACCACTCGATGCAAACCAAGGAAGAGGAGCCAAACGATGGCAATTGTCCCTACTCTAGACAGAAAACAAACAAACATGAGAAATAACAGTCATCGGGCTAAATTACAAATAAATGATAGAACGACCCAGGAACCGTATATCCGGACCATCCCACACGACAATTAAAGGGCTCGCCCCCCAGAGCTTCAATAACCCTATTGAAAAGAACATGATCTAGTAGTAGAAAGTCTCATCAACGGTACGACCACGCATCCACTTAGGCTCCGAGCCACGGACGTAAATATCCTCATAGAGAATGCGGGCAGTGTTATCAGGGACGGGCATCTCCTCGGCCTCGGCGACCTCGGCGTCGACGTTGGCACGAGCCTTCTTGTCGAGAGACTTGAGCTCCTCCTCGGTGGTAACGCCCCACTCGAGCATCTTCTGCTTGAGTCCGGCGATGGGGTCGTTGGTGCTGCGCATGCGCTGGATCTCCTCACGACTGCGGTAGGTGGTACCGGGGTCGGACATGGAGTGTCCACCGTAGCGGTAGGTGACGTACTCGAAGACGAGGGGGCCCTTGCCGGAGATGGCGTACTCCTTTCCGTACTGCACGGCGGCCTTGGTGGCGAGGACATCCATACCGTTGACCTTCAGACCGGGGATGTACTGACCACGCTTGTAGTACTCGGTCAGAGCGGAGGAACGGGAGGCGGAGGTACCCATGCCGTACTTGTTGTCTGGAGGGAGGGAGGATAAGTCAGCATGTCGACCTGAAAAGGTTGTCTGCACAAGAATACATACTCTCACAGCCGAAGAGAACAGGCAGGTTCCACAGCTTGGCCATGTTGAAGGCCTCGAAGACCTGGCCCTGGTTGGAGGCACCGTCACCGTACAGAACGATCGAAGTGTTGGGCTCCTCGTTGTACTGCTGGGCGAAAGCCAGACCGGCGCCGACGGGCACCTGGGCACCGACGATACCGTTTCCACCGTAGAAATTGGGGGCGAACATGTGCATGGAACCACCCTTGCCGTACGCGATACCCTCGCGGCGGCCGAGAAGCTCACCAATGATGGACTTGACGGTACCACCGCGCATCATGGCGAAACCGTGACAACGGTAGGCAGTGATAATCTTGTCCATGCGGTCGATGGCGTGTTCGATGCCGACAGCGACAGCTTCTTGTCCGGTTGACAGATGGCAGAAACCACGAATCTTCTTCTCCTTGTACAAACGATCGGCGGCCATCTCCATACGTCTGTCAAAGAAACAATTTAGCACTAGCTCCAGCATCTTGCCTTTTGTTCTCTAAATCGAATCCGAAGGGAAGTGGATGGTCGTACCTGATCGCAACCATATCGTAGTACATCTGCTTGAGCTCCTTCTTCGAGGTCTCGAGCGTGTACGGGGGTGGATCGAGCTCGTAAGTCTCGAAGCTCTCATCGGAAAGACGGACAGTGAACAGCTTGTCATCTTCCTGTTACAGTGCAAGCTCAATGGTCAGCTTGTTACTTGGAGATCTTCGTTTTTCCGCGGGCTCAACAAACCTGGGGCACCGGGCTCTCGACATTGGCGGAAGCGGCGTCGGTGGTGACAGTACGACGGGCAAGAGGAGCGAAGGCGTGTCGCCGCAAAGGCGCAGCCTGGCGGACTGCAGTACGGAAGAGCATTTTGAGTGTAAATTGAAGATGAAGCACGATGAAGGAGCCCAAGTGATAAGCACCTGTCTTTTTTTCCCAACAACTCGATTTTGCCGTCTTAGTCATCGTTTTCCAGATCGGGGCCGCCCGGTGAGGAGGTCATTTCCGCTTCTTTACTTCTCTCCTCTACCTACTTCTCTACTTGCTTCACTCCTGATGATATCTTCAAGCTTTGCTATATACATAAATCAGACATTCCACTTTTTGAATTGACAGGCACAATACTCAACAGGACCGCAACAACTTCATATCCCACGAAACTCGGGATATATGATCCGATCCGCTGCTAGCCGTTTGCAGTAACTGCACAACACTATCCCTTCTAACCGCTTAGGGGACATTGGAAGGAACAAGTATATCCATGCTAGGAATCTCCTGCATTTTGGCAATGGTCACATCATCCATTTGCTTCCTACACAGGTCGACGCTGATGAGCATCCCAAAGTCGACGAGCCAACCTGCCAGGACTGGGCACTTCTCGCTCCTCGCGTGATGCTTATCCTTCATACACCTGGTATATAAGTACTTTCTATAGTTAGTTCGTGTAACCGACTATCAAAACCTATCAAACCACCGAGCGACAGAGAGGTGAGGCAGGAAGAGCTACTTGACATCTAACCCTTAGCGCTGGATGCCAATTGAGCATGTAAGGTCCATATGCGCGCGGAACAAATGTTGGAACATGGAGGGAAATGGAGAGGATAATATTATACAAATCAAGCGAGACAGATGGTGGATATCTACATATCATAACAAAAACAGATGAAGACAATGAAACATCATGAGGACTGCTGTTTCGCTGCTCTCTCTTCAGCCTTGATTTCCTCCCATAGAGCAGCAAAGTCTCCCTTGAAAGAATCTTTCGCTGGTTCCAGCCGTACATCCCAGACATCCTCACTACTGGGGCCCGTCTTGTACTTGATCGCCTTCTTCCGATTGTGGTCTCGAATCTCCCTCCTGCGGAGATCTTCAGGCCAAGTGCGGGTCTTCATACACAGCCAGAAGTTGTCCCAATGGTCACTGCAGGACCTCAGTTCTCCATATCGATAAACATTCACGAATTGACCACCAAAGGACTGGCAGAAGAAGGCGTAGTCAAAGGCATTGCGGCAGGACATGGTGTCTGGGTAGAGGGATTCGGGTGCGATGGGCGATGAGGGGGTTTGTGATCCTTGCGCCGCACTGCCATCCGGGTTGAGGTTTGTTTTGTCTGAGAATGAGGCATCCTGAGCCCTGAGATCGGCTAGGATCGCATTGAATTCCAAGTCGGCTTGTTCGTCGGGGGTCAGGGTCTTCGACGGTGCTGGTAAGTCCTGCTTTGCCGGTTCCGCAGGATTTGTGGGTGGAATCTCCTTTGGTGCGTCTTTGGAGGAATCCTTAGGATCAGGATTTGATGACCACAGCCAGCCCATTGTGTTTGTGTGATTTGAATGGTTATGTATCGCGACGCTTCGAATGCGCGTGGTTATCTTTTTCGCTGTAATCAATGTCATGTGACTTTAGATAACAGCTGATTAACAGCGGAATCGCTGATCGGCGGGTCGTCATGACCACGACGTCATTGCTCTAGCTGTAACTAATCGGTTTAGATAACTCGATCTTCTTTCCAGGTTTCGTTTTCCCCGTTCTTGTACATGCCTTTGAGATAATAATGCGGCCGGCCCTTCTATCAAGAGGCTCTTTGGCCGTTTGGGCTCCGGTACGCTCTCTTAACAGTGCCAATGCGTCCCGCGCATCGAGACCTTCAACATCGGCACGCTCGACGATACGATACGCATCCTTTATTCAGCCAGGGCATATTCCAGTTGGTGACAATGAAGAAATCGTCTATATCAACAGTGCGGTTTGGAGTCGATACGCGCTATGTATATCTACTGATTGATGTTAGATATCTTTCCGCATCGTCTACAATGGCTGATGCGTGGACCTCTCGAGCGTTACCAGCCCTTCGAAGGGATACTGGCAAGATTCAACAGTCCGGGAATAGCAGCTGCTAAGCCAGCTAGCATAATCAAGGAAGCTATACCAAAAGACTTAGATTTGGAGATCAAGGATGTTGTCACGAGGTACAAAGAAGGTGGTGCGTTCGTGAAATATGAGCTCAAGTCCGGCATGAGCGACGAAACCGTCACGAATGCAATTAAAGAGCATTTGGAGCGTAATCCCATCAAGCCCTGGTTTAATCCATTCCTCAAAGTTGATGCGGATCTTGTTCGCGGGACACCCTGGATCGAGGACCTCTATCGAATTCCGAGTCAGACACTCAAAGTGGAGTTCTTGTCGACATCTCCAGATACATCAGGGGCCGAATTGACTCAAGAAGCTCTGTACTCACTGTTCCGACCTTATGGCAAAATTCTGGACATTCAATCACAGCCTTCGGATTCAAAGGTCCAACCGCGATACGCAATTCTGCGGTTCGAGCGTCCTCGCTTCGCTGTTATGGCAAGGAACTGCATGCACGGCTTTGTTGTCTCGGAAGCAGGAGGGGGCGGCAAGTCCGGCACAAGATTCAAAATCAACTATGAACGCAAGATCAAGTTTTCCATGATCAAAGACTGGATTTTGAACCACCCCCGACTAGTGATCCCGGCCATAGCAGCCCTGGTCGCTACGATCACAGTCATCATTTTCGATCCAATTCGCACATTCTTCATCAAGCTAAAGATCAAGTCCTCATTGCAGAGTGAAGAGAACGGCGTTCTAGAATGGGTTCGAAGCCAAGCCAGCAAAGCGAACATGTTCTCCTTCAGAAAGCGAAGGTCAGACCCGCGGGGTCTAGCAGCTATCTGGGAAGATCGACAGGATGATATTGCGCAACTACGAGCTTGGCTGACTGAGACTGCGGAGACATTTATCGTAGTTCATGGGCCTCGGGGCTCAGGCAAACGCGAGTTGGCTCTGAGTCAATCACTGGGTGACAAATATAAGGTCGTCATTGACTGCAAGCAAATCCAGGATGCTCGGGGTGATACAGCCAAGATTTCACGGGCCGCCGCTCAGGTCGGCTACCGGCCGATCTTCTCTTGGATGAACAGCATCAGCAGCTTCATCGATCTTGCCGCACAGGGAATGATCGGTACTAAAGCGGGCTTTTCCGAGACGTTAGATGCACAGCTGAGCAAAATTTGGCAGAATACTGCCGTCGCCCTGAAGCAAGTTGCGACGGAAGGACGACGAAAAGACGACAAGGATGCCAACATGTCTGAGGATGAATACCTTGAGGCGCATCCGGAGAAGAGAGCAGTCGTGGTAATTGACAACTTCGTCTATGATGAAGGGAACAGTGTCGTGCTCGACAAACTCACTGAGTGGGCGGCCGGTTTGACAGCTTCAAACATCGCCCATGTTGTCTTTTTGACGACTGATTCCTCTTTTGCAAAACCGCTGAGCAAAGCCATGCCTAATCAAGTATTCCGCACTATTGCGATGGGCGACTGCTCTCTGGAGGTCGGCCGTCACTTCGTGTTGAGTCATCTGGATGGAGATGCAAGCAGCAACGAAGGTGAACAGCCCGTCAAGCGCAAAGATACCCTCAGCGGCTTGGACGATTGTATCAAGATACTGGGTGGCCGAGTCACTGATTTGGAGTTCATGGCTCATCGGATTGAGGCCGGCGAGACCCCTGAAGGCAAGTCTATTCTCGATTTTAGGTCTTTCCCCACAACCTTTATTAACCTTTATATAGCTGCCGTGAAACGTATTGTTGAGCAATCGGCATCGGAACTTCTGAAGATCTTCATCCTGGGAATGGGCACTGTGACACCTCAATGGTCCCGAGAACAGGCATGGTATTTGATCAAGTCTCTAGCCCAAAGCAAAGATGGGGTTCTGTTGTACAACAAAGTTCTTCTCGGGGATTTGTTCAAGGACAACGGCGAGGCCACTCTTCGGGCCCTGGAACAAGCAGAGCTCATATCGATCGGAACAGACCAAGGCTTCCCACGATATATCAAACCAGGCAAGCCTGTGCATAGCGCTGCTTTTAAACTCTTGGTCGAGAACAAAACCCTCCAGGGCCGCCTCGACCTGCTGATTCTGTCGCAGCTCATCAGCAATGAGAACTCGAGTATCGCAAAGTACGAGCAGGAACTGGAAGGTCTCGGCACGCTCCCGAAATATCCCCGGGAGCTCACATCGCGGATTGAATGGCTTCTGAACAAAATTCACGGATCGCAATCGAAGATTCTCAAATATGAGCGTGAAAGTGCAGCCCTCTCCAAGGCGTTGCAGAAGGAACACTGAGTATCAACTTTCAAGCTGCTGTACATTAAGGTCGTCTTAATACCACTCCACTATTGACAGATATCTTCTCGCTGCGGTACCCATGTTGGTGCCATTCGTAGGATCTTACAGAGCTCAACCCCCAGGAAGGCACATTCTTTCGCTTTCAACACAAACCATATGGAGTCACTGATTGTCTGTCATCGTACAGTAACTATAAACCAACCATCCAAAACTGAAATAGAAATGGCGTGGAAGTTGGAAGCCCTCCTGAACCTCGAGCTGCCGAGAAAAAAATGTTTAGTAAGCAGGCTGCCGGGCAAAGACCTGTCCAGGACCTTCGCTCAACATCACGATCCTTCACCCTACATCCGAATTCATACATGTTTAATCGGATTCGCTGGTATTAGTGAGTTAGCGTGTCTTTGAGATCCTCACATATTGGCCCCTTGTGCGGGTGCTGGTGTTGTCACACTCCATTGTGTCAACATAACCGGAAGTTGTTTGAGCTATTCTATTGAATTGATCGCCATGGGGAATTACGAAGCACCGTCCAGTCTTGCACAGACTGCCCGTGACGCATTTTTCAACATAAGTTGGTCGAATATCTTGGCCTTCGTGATCCTTGTCTGCATTACGACTCGGGTCATCACAGGATTTCAGAGTCGACGCCGTGAACAAGATCCTTCCAAAACACAGACAGTGCGGCTGGCACCGTATTGGTTTCCCTGGATAGGACACGGTCCTGCATTCTGGTGGAATCACGTCAGTTTCTTCAGAAGAACCCGGTTTGTCTTTCTTCGAAACACTATTCTGGACCAATGGCTAATGAATGACACCACAGAAATTCTATGAATGAGCCTGTCTTTGGCATCTACCTTCGCGGTGTGGAGCATAAGGCTGTGGTATCTCCATCCATGATGAAGGCTATTTCTTCTGTGAAAGCTACTCCCCTGCACAATGAATTCCTCGATCAGGCTCTCAGGAATGTTTTCGGTGATCCCGGCCTCATTCGCAAACTGAATCTGGATCATAACCGCGGACTTAGCGACAAGGCAGTCACAATTCTCAACGAAGAGTCTTTCGTGACCAAAGCTTCGTCCTCGATTGTCCGCTTGGTGCAGCGCGATATGCCGAACTTGGTAAGCTTCTGTGAAAGCCCCGTTGATCAAAACCCCTGGGAGCGTGGAACCAGCGGAGTGGAGGTTCCCGATGAAACGGACCAGACAGTCTGCGAAGGAAACTTGTTTGCCCTTCTGAGCAACTTTGGTGGCCACATTATTTCCAGCTTCCTGATGGGCGAGACCTTCGTGGAGAATTTCCCCAACCTCGCTGAGGACCTAGGAAGGCTGGATGATTGCTTTGTGACACTATTCGCTGGGACGCCTCGTTGGTTTCCGCATCCTGCAGCCTCGAAAGGACATGCGGCGAGTGATCGGCTTCGCCATGTCATGTCAGTCTTCCACAGAGCGATGGTTGCTTCGGACGATGGGATTGATCCTGGTATCGAACTGCGTGACCTTGACGACGTCTCTGAACTGGTCATAGATAGGATGCGTACCTTCCGCAAATTAGAGCTATCTCCCGGTGCCAGTGCTGCGGCGCACTTGTCTCTATACTATGATCTTGTTGAGCACCCTACCAAGATCACTTTTTGGACCATTACTCATCTCTTTGCCGACCCTACCCTTCTCGATCAAGTTCGCAAAGAGATAGCTCCCTACGTGATAGCTTCCAGGCCAAGTCGTGAGCAGACTGGTTTCCCCAACGATGAGCCTCCTCAGCTCTCCCTTGATATCGAGCAGGTGCTTGCATCTTGCCCGTTATTCAAAGCGTGCTATTATGAAGCCGTGCGCCTACATTCGGCAGGTATCTCGTTCAAGAATCTGGCGTCCGATGTGACACTCTCCGAGTCCGCAGAAGAAGCCGCCTACGGTCTCACGAAGCCCCGTACATACAAGATTGAGAAGGGAGAAAAGATCATGTTGCCCCATGGCGCTTATCACCATGATGCTCGATACTTTTCCAATCCGGACCAGTATGACCCTCTACGATTCCTGGTGACTGATGCCGCAACTGGGAAGCAACGAGCCGATCCGAGCATTCTGACTCCTTTTGCGGACGGACTGTATGGATCAACGGGCAATGGCTTCAACGAGAGAGCTATTCTGACCCTCGCTGCGGGAATCGTAGCCCTGTGGGACATTCAGCCAACGAGTGGTAAATTCCTCAAAGTCCCAGGGCACAAGTCCAGCTGGGGCGCTTTCCGACCGAAGAAGGAGTTGAGAGTGAGAATGAAATTACGGGTTTAATCGCATCTCAGCATTGCATGTTCCTATAGAGTTATCTTATGGCGCCAATCCATCATTTCAGGAATCAGCTGAAATATTAGTACGTCCGTCAATAAAGTCCTCCGGCTCGGATTAATATCCGAGGATCGGCCTTGCGCCGATGGCATCATGGCACTAAGACGCGGGGAATAAATTGAAGTCAATAAGTCACATCTAGCTCAGGATATCATATTTCTTCGATACGTGCTCGCCATAGAATCGCTATCCAGATTGTCAATTGAAGTCTGAAGAAAATGGACGAGCAGGATCCCAACAGGGACTACGATCTTGCAAATGCAATCACGTCCACATCTGGACTTCGCCAGGGCCTAACATCGTATGGAGATGCCCATTTCTCCCTTTTCCTCCGCAAAGTGTTTATAAAGGCACTTGGATATTCAGAAGATGCTCTTTCCCGCCCAATTGTGGGAATTATCAACACAAACTCGGGATTCAATCCTTGCCATGCCAATGTGCCCCAGCTCATTGAAGCTGCCAAGCGTGGAGTGCAACTGAATGGAGGACTAGCCATCGACTTTCCTACCATTAGTGTTGCTGAGTCTTTCTCGCATCCCACAAGCATGTTCTTGCGGAACCTTATGAGCATGGACACGGAGGAGATGATCCGGGCCCAGCCGTTGGATGCGTGTATAATGATTGGAGGTGAGCGTCAACTGTTTGGTTTACTTTTCTAGTTAGTTCAAACGGCGCTGACATGGTTTCAGGATGTGATAAAACCGTTCCTGCCCAGTTGATGGGTGGTATCTCTGCTAACAAGCCCATTCTACCGCTGATCACAGGTCCAATGCTGCCCGGGAGCCACCGCGGACAGCGCATTGGAGCCTGCACTGACTGCCGGAACAATTGGGCGGCGTTCCGAGCGGGTGAAATCGACGTTGAAGAGATTGCGGCAATCAATGAAGAGCTTGCCCCGACGGTATGTGCAGATGCGCACTCTTCAAACACTGAATTGGCCAGTTCGCTAGTGCTAACTGCTATTCTTTCAGATAGGAACATGTGGCGTCATGGGAACCGCTAGTACAATGGCTTGTATCACTGCTGCGCTAGGGATGATGCCGCTACGGGGCGCCACAGCACCGGCAGTATCGTCTGCGAGATTGCGAATTGCAGAAGAGACCGGGGCAAACGCGGTTGCCATTGCCAAATCTCAGAGAAAGCCACAAGATGTATTGACCAAGGAGTCATTCTGGAATGCGATCACTGTGCTGCAGGCCATCGGAGGTTCGACAAATGCCATTGTGCATATATTAGCTATCGCGAACAGGCATCCAAAGCTACAGGGAGTCATCACGTTAGACACCGTCGAGGAGATAGGGCGCAAAACGCCCCTGCTGATTGATCTCAAACCGAGCGGTGATAATTATATGGATGACTTCCATAATGCAGGAGGCATGATGGCGTTATTGCATGTGCTCCGGCCCCTGCTCCATCTATCTGCTATGACCATCACCGGGCAGACACTGGGAGAGGTCCTCGATGCATCTCAGTCCAAGCAACTCTCCTTTGCGCAGAACATAATTAGGCCAATGTCGAATCCTTTATTTCCCGCATCGTCGCTGGCTGTTCTACGCGGCAATCTTGCACCGGATGGAGCGGTCCTCAAGGCTTCGGCATCCAAATACCGAAATCTGCTCTCCCACACAGGACCGGCTGTGGTGTTTGAAAACTCGGCCGACCTTGCTCGGCGGATCGATGATCCATCACTCGATGTGACAAAGGATAGCGTATTGGTCCTGAAGAATATTGGACCGGTCGGTAATCCAGGGATGCCAGAGGCTGGTCTGATACCGATTCCGAAGAAGCTAGCAGAGGCCGGACTCAAGGATATGCTACGGCTCTCCGATGGTCGAATGTCAGGAACCGCAGGCGGAACCATCATTCTCCATATCTCGCCTGAAGCCGCATTGCCAGAGTCAGTATTTGGCGTGGTGCAGACTGGCGATTTGATTACTTGCGATATTGAGACTCGCAAGTTGCATTTGGATGTCTCTGATGAAATATTGAAAGCCCGGATCGAGCAACGCAAGCAGACTCTTGCAGAAGTAACGCAGGCCAGAAAACAGAGGAGAGGATACCGCGGGTTGTATGAGCGATCGGTGAACCAGGCACAAGACGGAGCGGATTTCGACTTCTTGACGGCTGGGGGTGCTGGACATTAGTATTTATTTCACATAAACCAACTTTGAGTCAGACTGAATGACTTTACCATATCTAGAGGAAGGGGCCCTTACCCTGAGCCCTGAGCCCTATTATATTACCCGATCGGGTTAAATCGAATCAAGGCGCGTAACGCGAACGCGTCGGAACTCCGTAGATCCCTAGCAATTGCGATTCATAAGATCAAGGTCAAGCGATACTCCAGGCTTTCCAATTGCCATTAATTAAATCTTGAATTAACGGCAAGCCTCGTCACAATGAGTTTTGATCCTTCTCGGCCACGGGGACGGCCAGCCCGTGAGTTGTCCGAATAATCGAAACTAAACCTGATACTGACAACGCGGCTTCGACAGACACACCTGGCACAACGATTCTAGCACACACGCCCGACGGACGACGGATAATCACCGGTGGTTCCAACTCTGCGATTCGTATCTATACAGTCGGCGAAGATGGGGAGCCCAAGACGGTCGACGAAGGTATTGACGCGCATTTCGGAATTGCTGCTACGGTATGTTGGGATGGGCAACGCAAGGCCGCCACAGGAACTGATATGGCCGCTAGAACCGGAGTTTTATTATGGGAGCCGAGGATGGAACGGTATGGAAGTACGACATCATGTCGGGCAATTTGCAGGAGTTGCTTGTACGATGCGCTTTGCCGGTCAGAGATATTGCATTGACAAGAGATGGAGAATGGGTTGCAGTGGCGAGCGAGTAAGCTTTGACCGGACATTGGAATCAACCTAAAACCTATGCTAATATTGGGTTGTCAGTGAGCTTACGGTTAAGATTGTCAAAGTCGATGACATGACGCAAGTCAAGTATCTGCGTGAACAGTCCAAAGGAACGAAACATGTCACATTTGATCCAAGTGGCCGGTATGCGACGGTATCCGGAACAGATGGGATCCTCTATGTCTACTCCATGCACGAGGAAGAGCCGCAGCTAGTCCGCAAACTCGACGGAGTCATTCGACGACTTGAGCCAGAGGCTGAGGCTACATCCAGAGCAGTGTGGCATCCTGACGGTACTGCGTTTGCTTCCGCGGACGTGACCAGAGATATCTCTATCTACTCGACTTCGGAGTGGAAGAAAAAAAAGACCTTTGCTGGCGGTCATACCGGCGATATCACGGCCTTGAGCTGGGCTCCGAACGGATCCCTTCTGGCGTCTGCGGCGGAGGATGGATATATCGTGCTCTGGGAAGCAAAGACGCAGAGGATCTTGCAACGCTATAATTTTGCCAACGTCGCGAACCTATCTTGGCACCCGACAAAGAACTCGCTTTCATTCACAACTTCAGATGGAGAGCTTTTCATCTATGATAACTTCGTGCCGAAAGATCATGAATCCTTACTACAGAAGCCGCTTCAGGCTGCTCCTATACTGCCGGGGCCTCTGGGCGAAATATCCAACAATATTGGACAGAGAACATTGGCCGAGCGGTCCAAGGAGGCCGCGCAGCGCGCAGCAAGGAGAGGCAGTCCAGACTCGCTGGATGATATCATCGGCGGCGACGATGATGTGATGGACTTTGTCGAGGATGACGATGGGGCTGGCTATGCCGATGACCTCGAGCTCAACCCCTATGGCAAGCGGACAAATGGACACCTCGACGACATTGACAGTCCCGGCGCCAAGCGCCTGTACTCTGGCTTCGGAGGACCCAAGACCCATCCACCTCTTCAGCCTGGTAGCACGCCCTGGGCTGGGAGTAGGAGATACCTTTGTATGTCAAATTCTCGCTCGTCCGCATTCCAATTACTAACTTTTTCAGGTCTGAACTTGACGGGAGCTGTATGGACAGTGGACCAGGAGACACACCACACTGTTACTGTGGAGTTTTATGATAGGGAAAGTCATCGAGACTTCCACTTCACAGATCCCTATAAGTACGACAAGGCCTGTCTGAGTGAGTTTCCCCCTGGTCCCGTGTGCGTTGAGGTTGGGACTGATTGAGATTAGATGACAATGGAACACTCTTCGCCAATAACCCTTCAGATGGCAGTCCGACAACTATCTTCTACCGGCCGCATGAGACGTGGACTGCGCGAGCGGACTGGCGGACTCAATTGCCTGAGGGAGAACGGGTTCAAGGTATGCCTCCACATGGATATGCTCGTAGGATAAAGATACTAATCTCCCACCATCAGCTCTGGCACTGAGCGAATCATACATCGTCGCTGTGACATCAAAGGACTATGTCCGAGTATACACTCTCTTTGGAATACCTTACAAGGTGTATCGACAGAAAAGCCGGGCCGTGACGTGCGCGGCCTGGCGTGACTACATTATGAGTATCGGAAACGGGCCTATTGGACCCGATGGCCAGCATACGACGTTACGATATACGGTGGAGAACGTCAAGCGTGACGAAATCTGCCAGAATGAAGACACCGTTGCCCTTCCAGAAGGGGCTTCCTTGCAGAGTGTTTTCTTTTCAGACAATGGGGTAGGTGTTGCACAACTTACTCGTCCAACTACAGACTAACCATATTCTTAGGACCCTTGTATCTATGACTCTACCGGCGTTCTACTAGTACTACAACATTGGCGTCTACCAGGCCAAGCCCGATGGGTCCCTCTCCTGGACACCAAGCAGATGGCCCGTCTCGCGGGAGGACGAAAGGAAGAAACATACTGGCCTGTAGCTGTGGCACAAGACAAGTTCCACTGTATCATTCTCAAGGGCGGTGATAAGAACCCTTACTTCCCACGTCCACTGCTCAGTGAATTCGACTTCCAGGTTCCGGTCGCCAGTCGCCCGAAGGATTCTACCGAATCGGAAGAGACTGCAACAGAAGGTGCCCGCTTTGAGGAAGCATTCGTCCGTGGAAACGTACTCCTGTCGCTGTTCCGCGATCTCCTCTCCGCAACCAATGCCACAGCCAGCCAGCGGACAGATTTGGCGCGGAGGGAGCTCGACTTGGATAAGAACTTGCTGCAAATGCTGGCCGTTGAATGCAGGGAGGGTGAGGAGCGTGGTATGAAGGCATTGGAGCTGGTGACCTTGATGACAGATCGCAACGGCAAGATGCTCGAGGCAGCTGCTAAGGTTGCGCAACGATATGGACGTGGTATTCTGGAGGATAAGATCCGTGAACTAGCAGAGCGACGTGTGATGGGAATGGACGACGATGATGAATTGGCCTGAGATTAGATTCAGGGCCCTTAAGACAGGTTACAGAGTAATGTCACTTATTAGTTCAGACAATCTACAAAGTGAAACTATTACAAGCTCGTTATTGTACGGAGTATGTACTCCATAGTCAAAAGACAACTGCATAATGCATTACCTTTGATCGGCCCGTCATTGGCTCCGACGTCATTCTTCCCCGATCTCCGATCATTCTCCACCTCCAGTCCTCAATCCGCCTCGTCTACCTGTTGAACCGTATGGCTGAACACAATCGACTCAGCCAATTGCCATTTGAAATGCAGCATGCCGAAGCTGGTTCTTCCGCGCGTGTCTCCCACCAGTCGACCGAAGCGCGCCGTCTCTGCGGGACGGTTCTTTGCTTCGGTCTCGCGCCAGCGACTGGCGCAACCGCGTCACGGACTTCTCAATGAACCCTGGCTACCCCCGGCTTCAGTCTCTCCTCTCCCAACTACATATTTCTTCTCACCGACAAGGGTACGAAGGGAGCTGGACGGTTCAGATCCCCCGAAGAACGACCACAAACCGCCAGACGAAAGAACATTGAAGCTCGGAAAGAGTGAGTAACTCAAATCTTTGACCCTTCTATAGCTTTCACAACTTTGTGAAAACTGACACTGGGTAATAATAGCTTTACGAACTCTCTCGCCTCTCCTGCCAACTCTCCTCTACAACACCTTACCCACAAACATGCTCTCCCCCAGTGTCAACCTTCACCTATTTCCATCCACTCATCCACATCTTCCCATCGTCAAAGGACGTACGCTCTACCGTGCAGCGCTATGGACCGTCCCAGTTGCATGGAGCAGCATACCACTCGTCGGCAATGTAAAACTCCAAATCCTGAGCGAAAGAATCGTCCGCTCCGGTACACTTCTCGATCCCACACATGCCGGTAGCCACCACGACTGCGGTGACGAGCGCCTAATTGTAAGATGGAAGACCGAACCACGATCAGAAAGTGGGCCTTTTCATAGCCCGGCCTCGTCATCGAATACCGCGAGTTCGTCGCAGAACACACAAACCAGCCATCTCTCAGGTTCGACGAAGGGGACAAATAAGGGCTTGAGTATCCTCCTCGGCGGCGACGAGCCGATCTTCAAACTGTCGCAGGAGGAGCAGTTTGACGGCCTTTTTATCTTCTCTTTCGACGAGGAAGGTCGCATCTTGACTCATACCATTGAGCACGCGGATGAAGCTGACGGATGGGACCGGACGGCCAAGTTTGTGACTTTGACGGACTGGCTTATTGGCAAGGCACGGGGGTCTTTGGATCCTGCTGCGAACCCGGGTCTTGCTATGGAGACTTGTCAGAATCAAGGGTTTGCTCCTGGTAACCGTCGGAGATCGTGACTCAATGAGTCTCCAAGGTAATGATAGAATGTATAGATACCCGTCCTTGTGTTTCTAACTCCGGTTTTCTTTCTCTTTGGCGTGTCAATCTTCTTGATTTAGGGCACCACAGCGTCTGATAAACGATTTCCGCGGCGCCCTCTTGAACTCCACTCTTTACCTGGCCTTGTCTGCTTGCAAGAGCATTGAAATGCTACATCGCCACTCTTCTGTATTATACCCTGTACTTAACAATGTGAAGAAATGAACCAGACAGATGATGCATTTGACGTTAATCTATAATAGTAAATCAGTAACTCCACGCGCTAAGGTGATAAGCTCTTATTCCAATGCCAATGACCCGAAAGATGCCGTGCCCCGACCAGCGACACAATGCAATACAATGTACAATAAGCGAAGTTTACTCGGTCTTCCTATGCACCACAGGCGACTTCAACAAACCGAAAGCCGCAACGACCACAACACACGTAGCCAACCCGCCAATATCATAAGCAGCCTCACGACCAGCCCACCAAAACAAAGAGCAGAACACGACAGGACCAGTTGCCCTCCCCGCCTGTCCCCACCCGCGTAAACGACCCATGACCGCACCGCGATCAACATCCTGGGCCTCGAAGCTGCCCAGACTGTTGAGCGAAGTGACAACCGTAGCGGTCGTCACGGCAAGCAAAGCGCCAGCGGCGTAGAGACCCGATGGGGAAGAGACGCGAGCAAGACAGAAGAAGGAGATGGCGCAGGCCACGACACCGACGCGGAGGGTGATCAGCGGCGGGAGACGGCGGACCAGCGTACCCTGAAGAAGGGAGGCGATTAAGCCCATCAAGGATAAAAGCCGCCCATTCAAGGCTGCAGGACTGGTGGTTGAGCCTGTTCCGGCGTAGAGGGTTGTTGTAAGGAAGGGGAGGGAGAATTCCAAGCCGGAGAAAGGGAGGAGGAATAGGAAGTGGAGGGCATTCAGTAGGGCCGGGTTATTCGTATAGACCCGCTTAACGGGGACAACACTGCTCTTCTTCTCTTCTTTCTTAATGCTTGACCCATCACTCTGCTCGACAGGGACTCCCCCGCCACTCTCAACCTGAAGCTTGGTCAGCCGAGGATGAGTTTCAGGCAGAGCAGCCCAGAGATACACCGTCTCGCCGACAATCAGAACAAGCGATACCATAGCCGCAACGATAAACGGGTTCTCCGCAACCAAATCAACGGTACTAAGCGCCGCGCCGAGCACAGGCCCAAAAGTGAATGCGATACTGAAGCAGGCGCCCACCAACGCCATGGAAGAACCACGGTGCTTCTCGTCTGTAATATCCGCCACGATGGCATTTGCCATTTGCACATTCGCTTCACTCAGCCCGCCGACAATGCGACTGGCAAGGAAAGTCCGAAAGTCCCTGGCGGATACCCAGAGCGCGACGCTCGCGACGTTTCCAACCATTGAGATGAGCAGGGCGCGACGACGGCCATGGCGATCCGATAGACGGCCTATGACGGGCGCAGCGAATGCCTGGAGGAGGGAAAATAGAGATCCGAGAGCTCCGCCGAGGAGGACGATGTCGTAGCGGGAGTCGATCGGGCGCGCGAAGGAGTTCTTGTAGGCATTTAGGTAGTGGAAGATGCGATTGAGGAGGGAGTCTGGGGATGGGTCTTGCGCGCGGTAGAAGGATAGTAATGAGGGGAAGAGTGGGAGGATGAATGTAAAGGATATCTAGATGGCATTGGTTAGGTTAGATGTACACAGTACGGAGTATATGGCTGGACTCTGGAGAGGGGTGTCTTTGTCTTAGGCTTGGGACATACCAGATCTATCACCAGCGATAGCATCAACACCTTCAATATTTGCTTCCGTTGAGCCCCGGCTATAGCCATTGTTGCTCTGTATATACGAAGAGCAGACAATAAGGGAATGAGGGAAGCGAAGTAGATAAATCGAAAGTAAACAAGAGGACAAGCTCATTTAATCTGATTACCAGCTCCACTGCGTATTCGGGCGCTTCCTATCGCGGCTAGTTCCCGCTGGCCAGCTTCAGCCTTGGTCTGACTGTATCACTGTATGCGTAATACGGTGCGTATTCTAACCGCATACGCAGTGACGTCGCTGATGCCCCTTGCAGGCTGTACTGCGTATCGGGATTACATTACGCTAAGCCACCGGGGCCGATGTTGGATGGCTTCATACATAGCGGAATCGTCTTCTCTACCTAGTACCTACTCGAGATACGTAACTAACGCATTCTGGTGTCGATTCATCTTAACATAGACGGCGACACAGCTTCAGCTTCGGCTACAATACGCAGTAATAGGCATAAAAGTATTGGTGCACTCATTATGATCAATTCCGATCTATGCCCTGACCTAAGCCTGTCCACCAGTCCACCAGTCCATTCACGAGCGCCGATAAAATAATAGCCATAGAATACATATGTTATGCCGTAGAGAAGATCTCTGTAGAACTGAAATATGCACGCTTCAAAAATCGCAGGGTATGGTCAAGAAGACTTTGGCAAAGCCAGAAGAAGAGATCAAAGTGACTCTCCCGTGAAAAAAATTCGTTGCATTCATCATCGGTAGTCTTGGAGAGGAAGGTCGGAGTCCTGATTTGAAAAAGACAACCCCCGAGCCCCTCATTGGAACACCAATTTCGAGAACACACTCTGAAATCAGGTCCCAACTAGCATCCTGGGATTGCCACTCTTACTCCTTGGATGCAGGAGCTTCCGACGAGGGGGAGCCAGATCCGCTTCCGTTGGCGCCACCACGTCCACGGCCGTTTCGTCCACGTCCGTTACGTCCACCACGGCCGCGACCTTCGGGGCGACCTTCAGCACGGCCCTCAGCGCGGCCCTCGCCCCGACCCTCGTTACTGCGGGGCTCGGCACCATCCCGCTTGGCGTCACGGCCACGGCCACCGCGGGATCCTTGTCCGCGGCGACGGCGTCCGCCATTCGACTTGGCAGTGTTCTCGCTCTGAGGCGTGACATCAGCCCCAGCGGAAGCGTTGCTCAGACCCGCATCGGCGGCAGCCGGGGTAGCCTGAAGGCCAGTATCGGTCTCGGCAGGGTTACGTGGGAGCTCGACCCATTCACCATCATCGGAAACAGGAACCCAGCTGTCCTCTGCAACGGGGTTGGCAGCATCGGAAACCTGAGTTTGGGCAGGAGGGGCCAGTGTGTCAGCTTGAGATGTCTCAGGCTCGGCTTGAGCGCCCAGCGAGGGATCGTCAAGCTCGGTAAGACCAGCATTGGCCATGGTGGGGTCAGTAGTGGGCTTGGTCTCCTCCGCGGCTTCAGTGTTCTCCTCTGGTGGAGCGAATCTCTCGGATGCCTGCTTTAGGTCGCCATCTAACAGGTCTAATGTCAGCAAATACACCCAGTAGACATGAGAATGGCAATGCGTTACTAACAGGTAAAGTCGAGCGTTTCGCCCTCAACGGCATTGACCTTGTCGTCAGCACCCTCCGCAATCTTCAATAACGAGTTGACGGCGGCCTGGTTGCCAGCGTACACCTCGTACAGAGCACCCTCGAAAGCGCGGCTCTCGGTGGTGACTGCATCACCTTCGCGTCGGAGCATGGCCGCGGCGCATAGGAACTTCGTCACCGCGTGGAACTGCTGGCGCAGGGTCTTCTTAGAGGCCTCGGTTGCATCAGCAATGGCGTTGTTACGGACAGCTTCGAGCTCCGCCTCGTGCGCCTTGACGAGCGCATCTTTCTCCTCGGCCAGGCGCTCCTCGTACTGGGCAACAATTTGCTTGTAGTGGCCAATCTGCTCCTCAGTCTGAGCAATAGTAGCCTGTATGGCGGGTTTCTTCAGAATCTGTGCCTTCTGGTCACTGTTGATCTTCTTCTCCTCAATAAGTTCGTCGAGCGATTTGTTGGGGTTATCGGCGATGATAGCGTCGACCTTGGCGTAGGAATTCTGTTGAAAGGGAGAGATGTTAGATGTGTTTGTCAAAAGAAAGTGGCTAGCATTGGTTAATGCAATGACACAACGACTCACCAGCTTCTTTGTGGCATTGCGGAGAGTCCTAGATGAGGGACCATACAGTTAGCTCAATGTCCAGCATCACACGTAGACAACCACGCGCTCAGATTCACAGAATCGCAAACATACTTTTGGAGCTCCTTCAGATAGTTATTCTCTTGGCCCTCTGATTTGGGGCTCTCTGGGTCAGGCTTAGAGACGACGCTCGAAGCTCGCGAGGTTCCCTTGGCATCCTTGAGCTTCTGGGCAGCGGAAGCGGGAGGCATGATGGAATGTGGGTAACACAGGTATTAAGGTAATTTCGCAAAAGATGTACAAGTCGACAAGAAGACAAAACGAGATATCGTTTTGGAAGAAAGAAAGTAAGAGAGGCTGGCAGTTATGAGGATGAGGGAAGATTGAACATGCGGGTCAGAAACCCTTTCTAGGTCGGTGTGGCAGTTCCACTGGCTTCGCTCAAGTACTTTAGTAGTTATGTGTTGCGCCTAAGGCTCTCACTAGGTAGTTACAATTGCTGTCTACGGTTTACCTGTCAAGTATGCGCAGAATATGCTAAGTCAGAAGCTCATTAAACGATTCTAACACTGTTCCTCCTGCCAGGGTATCTTGTTCATGTTCACCCCATGCGCCAACGCCGTAATATGTCCAAACCATTATGTTCTCCTTAGCCGTCAGAACCACAAGTGGACGCCAAATATGCATTCGCCATTATAAGATAGATCAAGGACTCATGATTGTCCCTTATCCTTGGAATTTCCGTAGTGTTTTCTAGAAGAGACCCTCCTCGTCAGCCATCTCCTGGCGAGTCCTCTGGGACCACTCTTGACTCCATCCGAACAACGTACCTCAGTGACTTTGCGCACAGTGTTGGCTGATATATTCTTCTCGCCAGACTTGCGCGATCGAATCGAGGCCTCGCGCATCAACCTAGGAGGTGTTAGCCTCTCCCTATCTCAAACACATTATCGGCGAGAACGCGAAACGGCGGAATGAAACCACGGGTTCAAGCCACAAGAAGTATGACGCACTCTTGCATAAACAGCATGTAGTCCAGGAATATCTACACATATAAGCGGTGTTAGCGGTTGGGGAATAGAGACAGACTTCGTGTTGGGGCGAACGCGTACCAAGATGTCGGCGTTCTTGCTCACACTTCGATTGGAGTGGGCCTTGACAATGCGCTTAACAGTTCCTCGTGGATAGAGCTTCTGGGTAGCCGCCATGATGGTCGAAACAAAAGAGAATAATGAATTTGAAGACGGTTGCTGAGCTCAACGTCAAAGTTAACGTTCAATGTTTACTTCCAGGACCGGTGCGGGGAGCACTTTATCGAACCGGATAACTTACCGTAATCCGATTCTTACATAATGGTGTATTTGTATTTCAGCCATACAGACATGTGAGGTGCCTGGTATGTATCTGTGCCTATTATTTATTCTATCAGATGTTTCTGCTCCTGTACATCGCTAATGTACACTTCAACGCAGTCGCCGCATAATGCGCCACGCAGAAATCCCGGCAATTGAGCCAATGGCCACACGCCAGGCCAAAAAGACCCAGATGGCCACACGCAGCCGGTTATAGTACCCACGAAGCATAATGCCCACGGCATAAGACGTCCCATCTGTCGCGTGGTCCGTCCGGCCATAATATCTTCCAACGCCGAGTCCACCAATACCCACTTCGTTATGGTCATGTTTGCCATCTGCCTCCTCCGTGACGGGGAACGCTGCAGTCTCGGCATCAGAGGCTGTGTCACTAGGTCGAGCACCAGATTTGACATGAAGCGCATTGCGCTTGCGCAGATGATAAGTCACAATACTAACGATCAACCGCAAATCAGGCACAGTGAACGTCGGGTATCTCCACAGCTCGACGGCCTGATGAGGCGGGAGCATATCCAAAAAGTCGGCCAAGATGCCCAGGGTAAGGCCCCAAAGAAGTAGCGGACGAGCAGTGTCACTTGACTCGGCTTGACCTCTCAAGCACCATGTCTTAAAGCGCTGATATAGAGAAGGTTGCGCCGTACTCTCTTCAGGGAGGAACCCTGGAGTTGTAGTGCATTGCTGCGACTCCGACGGGACGAGTCTCACGGCTGAGAACTCCATCCAGCCCATCAAAGACCGCACTGCAAGGCGCGTCAAGAATCCGCCTTGTCGACCAAATCGCTGCGACATATCCACATATTCCACTGTCCGCAGCGATGGCGATAGGAGGGCGCGCAGGGGAATCCAATGTGTCGATGCTACCTCCGTGGGCTGCAATCTAAGGGTCGGGGAATCACTACGGGTTGTGAGGAAGACGAAGGGACATAGAACCATCAATCTGTCATTCATGTCAGTAACCCTGGTGTCAAGAGTAGAGGCAAATAGCGGCATACGGTTGAGACCCCCAGCTGGTGGAGACCACCCGCTCAGGGAGATTGCCCACAGTGATAGTGTCCTCCGTCGTCAGGTCCAAGCCGATTTCCTCTGAAGCTTCTCTGATAGCTGCAGCTTTATCGTCTGCATCCTCTGGATCCCGCTTCCCGCCCGGCAGAGCGACATGGCCTGTCCATCGGTCTCCCACGCGCGAAGCTCGTTTGATGAATAGGACCTCCGGTTCGCCATGTTGGACCCATGGCTGTGAAAAGAACTCATCCAGACGTTCTAGGTCTGGCCGAGAAGCATCAAGTGTATAATTCGAGCTTGGCCAATGATCGTAGGTTGGCCGTACCCGGATAATCAAGGCGACCGAGGCGCGTTTTGGGCAATCTGGAGGGTTTGGGACATGAGGATAGGGCTTGCGATATAGCTCAGCTAGGACATCATGCAAGTGATGGGTCAGTCCCGGCGATCGCGCAGCTTTCGGTTCCATCAAATTGGATATTTAGTGTGTCCAATTGGTACTATTGTAGCCTTCCAGGGTCCATTCTGTTTCTGGGGAATGTCGGTATCGGTCGGTGCACGTGCCTCTATCTGGTCCGGACAGTGTTGGTCTAGCCTCTCCGTATTCCGAAAATTACACGCGCAGGTAATATTACCAGATATCGCAAGCTACGGAATATTCATTATCCGAAGAGCTCTGCCCATCATCTTGAGCTCTGATTGGTCTCGTCCAGGCGAGCACGTGCGTCTATCGCTGGCCATGGAATGCTTTCAGCTACGAAGCTACAGCAAAAGCTAATTGTCCAATTGCATTGTCGATTGTCCGCCCGGTTTTCTGCTCTGAAGCTGAATATAACCTTTCACACGCTTGCTCTGGCCCGAGAACCAGTCCTTGCAGCAGCGATATCTCTTCCTTCCGGAAACCCCAATCGGACTGCGCAGCACCGGCCATACCCGAGTAAAACGCTACGCAACGCCGTTCACAACCAGACTGGTCCATAATGCGGTTTGGGAAAACCCTCCGCAATGCGGTGTATCCCCCCTGGAAAGGGAAGTACATTGACTACACCAAGCTGAAGACACTGCTGAGGGAGAATGATGTCACCGGGAAAGGAAGAGACGATGCGAGTGACTCCGACGACGATCTATGGACCGAGGAAGACGAGGAAGCCTTTGTGCAGGAATTGCTGAATGTGCAATTGGACAAAGTGAATTCTTTCCAGGCAGAGACCTCGCAGCAACTCCGCGAACGTACAACGGCCTGTGAAGCCAAATTACGACCCTTGGCGTCTACGGCGGAGGGAGACGGTCCCGCTCCCAGTGAACAAGAGAAGAGGGCAATTGCATCGGAAGTACTCCATGAACTCGATGAGATTACCAAGGAGGTCAGCGCCTTGGAAAAATACAGCCGAATCAACTTCACTGGGTTTCTCAAAGCTGCCAAGAAGCATGATCGCAAACGTGGAGCCCGATACCGGGTGAAACCTTTACTACAAGTGCGACTGTCACAATTGCCATTCAACTCGGAGGATTACTCGCCGTTGGTCCGCCAGCTCTCGGCGATGTACTCTTTCGTTCGGGAAACCCTAAGTCATGACATCGTGCAACCAAAGGAGGTAGAGTCTGGATTTGGCCGCGAAACCTATTCTTCCTTCAAGTTTTGGGTGCACTCGGACAACATTTTGGAGGTCAAAACTTACATCCTTCGCCGTCTGCCTGTCCTTATCTATAGACCGGGGACTTCCAAGGACCTCGATACCATCACTGAAGACCCTACCATCACTTCTCTATATTTCGATAACCCCCAGTTTGATCTCTACAATCAGAAGGTCGCACGAGCACCGGAAGCCGGATCGTTGCGACTGCGCTGGACTGGGTCATTGAAGGATAAACCTGCGATTCATCTGGAAAAGAAGATTGTCACGGACGACGACGAAAGTCGACAAGTCAAGGTACAACTCAAAGACAAGCATATCAGGGAATTTTTGGACGGAGAGTACCGCTTCGACAAGAAGGTCCACCGCATGGAAGATTCCCAGAATGGAGAGTCGGCCGCTGCCGAGGCCTTGAAAAAAGACGTGGAGGAGCTACAGTCGTTCATCAAGGACAATGACCTGCAACCAATGCTCCGGGCTAATTACACGCGCACCGCCTTCCAAATCCCCGGCGATGATCGCATCCGCATTTCCCTCGACACCAACCTAGCCCTTATTCGGGAAGATGCTCTCGACCCCGAGCGTCCATGCCGCAACCCAGCCGAGTGGCATCGGGCCGACCTGGACGACGCCGACATGACCTGGCCGTTCAATGGTATCCGGACCGGAGAAATCACCCGCTTTCCCCACGCCTTGCTTGAGATTCAGCTTCGAGGCAAAGCCCACAACACCGAGTGGGTGAAGGACCTGATGGTCTCTCACCTCGTCAAGGATGCACCTCGCTTCTCTAAATTCGTCCACGGGGTCGCCTCACTATTCGAAGACCACGTCAACAGCTTGCCCTTCTGGCTCAGTGCACTCGAAGGAGATATCCGCCGTGATCCCGAAACTGCATTCCACGAGGAGCAAGAGCGACTAGCCCGGCGTGCCGAAGAGGACATGGCAGTGGGTAGCTTTAGGGGAGGGTCGGGCAGCAGCCCGGGTGTTCGCCAACTGGTGGGCTCGCCCTACCATCATGCTTACAGCGGTGGTTCACCATCAACCGTGCGGAGAGCCTCAGGGATTGAACGTTCGGCACCACGCCCGCGTCCCTCCATTCCAGCGCCCCCGCCCCAACGTCGAGACACTGGGCCCATCCCCGAAGTAGAGAGACAACCAGTGCCACCCACTCGGCTTGAGTCTATCTTCAGAAAATTGGGATTGTCTCCGGAACGCTGGCTTGGAACGGAATCGGTCTCCCTGCCGCCTGGTATCCGACACCCTGGTGTCTGGATCAAAGACTCCGGCCCCATCCGTGTAGAAAGCAAAGTCTACCTCGCCAACCAGCGGACGTTTATCAAATGGCTGCATATCAGTATTCTTCTGTCGAGTCTGTCGTTGGGTCTTTATAATGCTGCTGGCAAGCACAACCAGGTTGCCCAGGTTCTGGCTGTGGTGTACACATTCTTCGCCATCTTCGCCGCAGTCTGGGGATGGTTCATGTACGAGAGGAGGGCTCGTCTCATCCGTCAACGCAGTGGAAAGGACCTGGACAATATGTTTGGTCCTATTATCGTCTGCATTGGGTTGGCTGTTGCTTTGGTGTTGAACTTTGTTTTCAAGGTAAGATTCGTCGTTCTGTCTTATGCTGTTTGATGAAACCTACTAAAACACATTACAGTACTCCTCGGTGCTGCATCAAGGTCGCGATAACCCGCTTCCTGATGTGCCTGTTCTGTCCAACTCCTCTGCATTTGGCTCGGGGGATTCATGGAGCAACGCGAACCAGGCACAGCAGGTTCTGTAACAGCCAGACTTAAGTTCTGCTTTTGTGTGATTATGTCTAGTTGATCGATGTTAGCGTGGACTTTCAACTCAGTGATCTCCTTCGGGGCGCTGGCAAATATCAATTCATTCGTGTATCTTCTCATGCATATCTGAGATATCTCAATCGAGTACGGTGTACCACCGCTCAGTCTCAGAATATGATCGGCGAATTCGCAATGTTCAATAAACCATGCATGTCACAGAAAAGCCAGAATCTTCTCCAACGAAACATATCGAAAAAAGAAAACCGCTTACAAATCCGCCATCATCCCCAGATACAAAAAGAAAAAGGTACCCCAAAGCAGAGAAAAGTAGAAGAACAAGAAATCTTTCTGAGTTCTCTCCAGACTCCCAGAATATTCCAAACTCCCAATTTCCAAAATGACACACTTCCAAATCCAAATAATCTCAGACACCATCTGTCCCGTAAGTACCTTAACCTACCACCTCACAACCTCTAAACCCAGATCTATACGGATACTCCTACCCCAAATTCCAATATCGCCTCTTTCTCTCCACTCCAACTTCCATACAACCTACAATCTACACTCATTCCAGATTTACAAATACATATACATATACAATAAATACTAACTTAATTCCAGTGGTGCTACATAGGCTACCTCCGCCTAACCCGCGCCATAAAAGCTTACTACCAAAGCACCAACCCCAATCCCAATCCCAACCCGGAGTCAGATTCATCCTCAGCCGAAACCGACACATTCAGCCTCCACTGGAAACCCTTCTACCTGAACCCAGCAGGAGCGCCCTATCCCGGCGTCAACAAAGAGGATATGTACGCGTCGAGATTCGGCGCGGAGCGCACGAAGGCCATCATCGCGCGAATGACTGCTGTTGGGGAGGGGGAGGGGATTAGGTTTAGTTTTGGCGGGAGGACGGGGTCGACGAGGGATAGTCATCGGTTGCTTTGGTTTGCTGCGCAGAGGGAGATGGAGATGGAGGTGGAGAAGGGGGGTGATGGTGATGGTGGTAAGGAGGGGAAGATTGGAGGATTGCAGACTAGGGTTGCGGAAGAGTTGTTTAGGGCTTATTTTGAGGAGGAGAAGAATATTACGGATTTGAAGGTGCTTTTGGAGGCGGGTGTTAGGGCGGGCTTGGAGAGGGATGTTGTGAAGAGGGTGTTGGATGAGGATGTTGGGGCTGAGGAGGTGGATTTGGAGGCGAAGATGGCGAGTCAGAGGTTGGTTTCGGGTGTGCCTTATATCTCGGTGCAGGGGAGATATCATGTTGAAGGGGCGGAGGAGCCGGAGGTCTTTGTGGATATTTTTAGAAAGATCAAGGCTGATGAGCAGAAGTGAGATCGCTCACTACATTGTACTAGTGACTAGTCTACCTCTCTGTATTATCTTGAATTTCAGATTCGATTGTTATTCGCTGGTCCTAAAAGTTGTCTGTAACAGACACGACTAGCTAACAATAAAAGTATCGGTCTTTACATTCTGATGCGCTTGTGTCAGTGATATGAAGAGCAAACATGGAGTAGTGCAGTGGGCACTCGCGACGAGCTTCCACAACCAGTCCATGTACAATGAAAGAGCAAAGATTAACGCCTGTCATGCAACAAGGCGCCTGGAACAACCATGACGATGAGAAAGAACAAGAGGTAGGTGCGCAGGAGATGAAATGGCGTACAGGATAGATGGTCGAGAAGCAGATGGAAAAGAAACACATCGGACGAACATCAAGGGACAATAGAGTCTAGCACCGGAGATCGCAAAATGTGAACGAGAACGCAAGCGAGGCACGCCACGAAAGAAGTCATGAATCGTAGGACAGAAGGTGCATGTGTCTATTTCACCTGATGCAGTTCGTAATCGGGAAGATAATCGAACCAATCCGTCTCCGGGTTGTAGCGGTATGCCTTGAAGTCCACACCATATGGCTTAGGCTCAAGCATGTACAGCACTCCCATCGGCACATCGAGGTCGGCAACCTCGTCACGCTTCAGTCCCCGGAAATAGGCCAGGAGCACACGAGCAACGGATCGGTGTCCGACCAGGAGCACATGGTCTGTGGTACGCTCTACCTCGACAATGACGGTGCGTGATCGGTTGATAATGTCGAGATAGCTTTCTCCGCCCGGTCCGGGGTATCGGTAGAACAGCTTATCCTTCTTCCGGTGAGCATATTCCTCGGGGAATTGCTCTTGAATCTCTTTGTATGTCATGCCTTCCATTTTGCCGGAATGGATTTCATCCAACATTCTCATCTGCTTGATATCGTAGTCGTCTTCGTTGAAGTATTCGGTGGTTTGGACCGAGCGCTGCATCATTGAAGACCAGACACAGAAGTTACGCGGGCCCTCCCGAGGAATGTAAGATGGGTTAGGGGGTGTGCTGTCACCAGGTCGGGGTGGGAAGTGCTGCAGAAGATGTTTCTGGCGCTGATAGGCCTCCCATTGTTTCCTTTGGTGATCGATAAACTTAGCCAGCGCTTTGGCGTATTTCCTTCCGTTCTCACTGAGATCAGAGTCGCCGCCGATGCGACCCGCGACATCGTCCAAGCTTTCGCCGTGGCGAGTGATCCAAATCTGGCGCGGAGAAAGATTGAAATTGAGCAGGTAGTAAACAACCTGTGATGCAAGGAACCCATGAGTCTGATGTGCGACAACTTTACGGCCGACATCAATCATTTGAATGTAAGCCATGCGATGCTTCTCCTCATATTCACCGAGAGGAACGTAGGAATTTTCGTAGAGAGCAACACGTTTCTTGAAATCCATAAGTGCCTCAGTTGGGTCCTGGCCTTTGTAGTCGGGCCCAGACAGTTTCAGACGCATGTTAGCCTCGAGCAACTCTTGATCCACGCAGCTGCTTTCCAGGAACAAGATATTAAGTTCGGGGCCAGCGCGAGCGCGGATGTGGTCAACGATCGCCTTGCGGCGTTCCATGGTGCTGTTGGTCGCATCGAGAATGCCAATGCTGCCGCCATCCTCCAAGATGTATTCCAGCAGTTCATCGAGAGTATCCAGCGCAACCTGCTCTCTCATTTTAACAGCCCGTTGGTTTTGAGGATCAAAGAAATTAGCAGTCTGCTCCATTGGTTCGGGAGAAGCTTCTCTGATGGCTTCTTCATCCGCATGAGATTGGGCAGGACCTCCATCAGTCGAGGGATCCACAATACTTCCATTCTGAGAGAGTTGTTGGTCGGGCTCTTTGCCGTTGACCAGAATCTGGGCGGGTACAACTGGAGGCGGAAGTGGTGCTTCGTTCTCCGGAGAGGGATCGGACGGGTTCAAAGTGCTGCCAACGCTAGCACTCAATCGGCGCACTGAGTCGACGAGATCCTTGTGAACAACACTCGATTTCCGTGCCTGGCGGTCAAGCGGGCCAGGTGCCGGTGACTTCCCAGCAGCGACACGACGACGTTGTCCAACGTTGAAAATTTCGGTGTCATGTTGAAGCCAGTTCAGATAACGAGCAAGCTTCTTCGTAATGTAACTTTTGCCTCGAGCCGGAAGACCGACCATGACAATGACGAGCTTTGCGCCAACATCTCGCTGGGCGATACGGCCATCCGGGGAGACCTTGGACTTGGTCAGTCCTGGAATATCGAGAGTGGTTGCTCGTACCCGACTGGGGGTGCCACCAGGCTGAGAGACGCCCGTGCTGCGGAAATTATATCAGCTAGAATTCGCCAAGCGCCACAATCCAGATGAACAATGGGGTATGGGGTCCGGGGTAAAGGCTGCACGAGCAATTCCATCCGCTGAGACTGCGGGACTGCATCATGCTGACAATTGCCCTCTGATAGGCTCAAACAGATAAAAGCATCGAGAAAGAAAGATCCAAAAGTTCTAGACAAAGAAACAACTTACATCTGTGGAGACGGGGGTGCGGTAGAAATCGGAGTGTCTGTCAAGGCGGTTCCGACTCCGCCCTTAGGCGGGAGTGAGGATTTGTGGGAATCGGAATGCAGGTCATTACCTAGCGCTCGGTTGACCACAGTCTTCGGAGGACGCATAGGAGTTCCTTCTTTACCCGATCCCGAACCATTTCCGTTAGAGGGGACCCCGTTCGGTCGATTAATATCATCCCTTTGATCCCTAGCTGCAAGTCCAGGCGATGCTGCCGCCGACGTCATGGCCGACCGGGCGATGTTGGAATGTTGCTCCATCCAGCGAAGTCGTGTGGGCTTAAAGATAAGAAGATACGATTTCGCTCACAGAGCTCCAATATGGAGATAGATTCGAGTGGGAACTTGGAAAGAAGTCGACCCGTCAAGCAAATGTGATGTTGGAGGAGAAAGAAAAAGGAAGTCGGAGGTTTGGATGAGTCAACCGGGCAACGTCACTGCCAACTTGGGAACTGGGAGAAGGCCGAAACCAGAAGCAGCGATCAAGAGAATTCCAAGAGATTCGATGAAGCTCAAAGAATTGAACTGAACTTGGGGGTTAAATGTTTTCTCTTGCAAATATTAACATGTGCAAGTACAATCAGCGAATTCAGCACCGCCGCGAATGTCCCAGATGCAAAGGATCGATTAACATAGAAGTCTTATAGAAACGCTTTGGAATGATGCAATCACGCAGCTGTAGGGACACTTAGTCCCTTATGTAGGTGGATCTTTAGCTTGAAGATCGTCCAGATATGATGTCAAAGGATCTATACAGCATGAGGGAGAAAACGGCGCCGGTAAGATGGGAATATCGGTTTATTTACAAAGCCTTACTGCGTATACATTGGACCGACACTGATGAGAGATCTCACAAATAACGACACCGCCGCATCATGCATCTGTCTTATCTCTGACGGAGAATGCTTGGCGACAGCAAACAGCGAAGAAACACACCGAGGGAACAAGTATATGTACAATCTCACCCCTGTGGCCTTGTCATTCATTGCAATTTGTCGGTAATCCGCCGAAATGTCACAATCGTAGACATACTCCATCGTTATCTTTGTACGCAGTAGGCCGTGGGGGGTATGGATGAGAATCCCGCCAGTGGATTGCAGATCTGACCAGACCAACAAATGCATACGGACTTATTTCGAATCCATCTCAGCCTCCTAGTGGATCAAAAGTTCAATTGATGGCCCACCTTGAGGCTTGTATGACCTGCATCTCACCCGCTAGGGCTGATCTTGTCTTCCAAGTTCCCGCGGAGCAGACCCCGGCTTCCTTGGCAGTTCTAAGCCCTCAAATCGACAGGTTGATCTCCGGCCAGCGGCAGGGGTCCGTCACCGCACAGATCGATATCCGCTGCGGTAGACCCCGACAGGGCGTTCCATATCCCGTGGTCTGGCAAATCCTTGGCGCTTGGCGGAAACGCAGGGGGTATGTATCACCAGGTAAGATATCTACTGCGTAGAATATAACCCTCCAGGGATGGTGGATACGGTGTGAATAGATGGCATGGAATGGTCTACGCATAATGTCCCTTATCAGTTGGTCAGGTTCAAAGTCAGGCCAATTAAACAGGCGTATGCCGCCACGCTCAGTGCTGTCAGGACCAACACGGCATTCCCACTGGTGCGGAATTTATGTCGGTGTATCCCATCTTCCCCTACTTCGGAGAAGAATTGCTTGTTTCCCTGCGAGCGGCGGAACAGGCCGATGATGAGGACACCGGTGCCGTATATGGCGAACAGAGCCCCGATACTATAGAACTCGGCGGTGAAGATCTTGAGCACCACGAGGGCGAAGGAGAACTGGGACAATGCGGTTCGGACATAGGCACCCTCGAAGGTTCGTTGGGCGGCGCGTACTTCAACAATTTCATCTGAGGTCAGAACGGCCGAGCGAGCTCGATGCATTCGCAGCCGATAACGCTCCCCTGCGCGACGCTGAGACGGTCAGATACGTGTTCAGGCGGGACAGAGGTAAGGAATGCGGACGTGAGCTCCCCGGTGGAAGCTCCAAAAATAACACACCTCAAACATGACGACTATGTATATGTAGACCGAATCACGTTCGAGTACATTGGGCGTGGATAGTATCCGAACTGCGAAGTCGGTTGGATTTCATTAGGGATGGAAGAGAGTTGAGGAGGAAAAGAGGCGGGGTGACACCGACGTCCTCACGTGGAACGAGCATGGCCGCGGCGATACGGTCTTGGGGAGATTTTCAGACATACTCGACTTTTGTTTTCGGCTTCAAATGATCCCAATCGATCTTCATGAATACAATTTACATCTCCAGGTCCCGTTGACCCCAATTATTCCACCAATAACATGCAGCCAATTCCAACTTCCTCGGTCGGCAATCGAAACTAAAGACCCAAGGAGGAAAAAGCGACCGCCGACTCCCCCACACTTCTCCAATAATCTGGTGTAGTTGGATGACCTCTCGCACTGTCTTTCTCATTCTTTTTCTTTCCTCTCACTACCACTATCCTTTTGTCGGTCTCTGCAGGTACATCTCTCGCTCCAATTTCTACTGTGCCGTGAGCATGGCGAAGGTATTCGATGCGACAGAAGGTATTGCTTCTCCGCACAGCTCCTGTGACCCCCACGCGGGATGTTTCGACGCTGATTGAAGAAATAGTCGCAAAGCACAACACTCGTGAGAGCTGTTGGGTGATTCTATATGGCAAGGTCTACGATGTAAGGCCCTATTTATCCTTTTTCACTGCGTATGACGTCCTCAGTGCCAGGTATCTGACTGTTAGCTAGGTCACCGACTTCCTGAGCAGCCACCCAGGTGGTGCGAAGATCATCCTGCAACTCGCCGGTCGGGATGCTACGGAGGAGTACGATCCCATTCACCCGCCAGGGATTCTAGAGGAAGAACTGAAGCCCGAGGCATGTTTGGGAACAGTCGATGCTAGCACATTACCCAAGAAGGACACTTCCTCTGAACCCCAGCAAGAGGTCGAGGGACCACCACCTATGGAGAACCT
The DNA here is from genome assembly GCA_028827535.1 of Penicillium sp. DV-2018c. Classification (NCBI taxonomy): domain Eukaryota; kingdom Fungi; phylum Ascomycota; class Eurotiomycetes; order Eurotiales; family Aspergillaceae; genus Penicillium; species Penicillium sp. DV-2018c. Next base: position 2,557,781 of record JAQJAA010000001.1, read on the forward strand.
ACTCAACTTGGAGGAGATTGAAGAAGTAGCCACTAAGCAAATTAGCAAAAAGGCCTGGGCATACTACTACTCCGCGTCGGACGACAAAGCCACCAAGCACTTCAACACTCAAGTTTACCGGTCCATTCTCCTGCGACCCAGGGTTTTTGTGGACTGCACAAAGTGCGATCTGGATACAGAAGTGCTTGGTCACAAACTACAGACGCCCATCTATGTGTCTCCAGCGGCCATGGCGCGTCTAGGCCACCCGTCCGGTGAGGCGGGCATTGCAGAAGCATGCCGTGGTTTTGGAGCTATGCAGATCATCTCTAACAACGCTTCCATGACACCCGAGCAGATCGTGAAAGACGCCGCACCGGATCAGGTCTTTGGTTGGCAGATTTATGTTCAAATTGACCGCAAGAAAAGCGAGGCGATGCTTGCCCGCATCAACAAGCTTAAAGCCATCAAGTTCATTGTTCTCACTCTCGACGCCCCAGTCCCAGGAAAACGCGAGGATGACGAGCGTATGGGCATGACCGGAGGGCAGGCCGCTGTGACAAGTGGCGTGAAAGCCGCAGAGCGCTCAGCGGACGACACACCCAACCCTACCGAAGGGTCTGGCGGTGTCGGCCAGCAATTGTTCGCGGGCACCGATCCCTCCTTGACGTGGACGAAGACTTTGGATTGGCTCACTACACAGACGGATTTGCCTATTGTCTTGAAGGGTCTGCAAACCCACGAAGATGCATACCTCGCCTCGCTGCACGCACCTCAGGTCAAGGGTATTATCCTCTCTAATCACGGAGGACGTGCCATGGACACTGCTCCGCCGGCCGTTCACACTCTTTTGGAGATTCGGAAATACTGCCCGGAGGTCTTTGACAAGATCGAGGTGTACGTGGATGGAGGTATCCGTCGCGGCACAGATGCGGTCAAGGCTCTCTGCCTGGGCGCGAAGGCAGTTGGCCTGGGACGCCCGGCTCTGTGGGGCTTAGCAGCGGGTGGAGTTGAGGGTGTTCGCCGAACCTTGCAGAGTAAGTTGACTGTTCGTGTTACGCTGGTACATTGCTGACTGTGGTAGTCCTGAACGACGAAATGAAGACGTGTATGCGACTGCTTGGAGTGGAGCGGGTTGAACAATTGGGGCTCCAGCATATCAACACCCGCGTTACCGAACAACAGATCTACGATGGTCCCGGTGGTCTTGAACCTTTACGGCGCGCATTCCGAGCGAGACTTTAGTCTGTAGTACATGTATATACCTACTTCCCTTGTGGATTGTTTCTCTCAAATGCATTCGATCTCTATCATACATACGGTGTTGGCCCACTTCTAACAGCGCCACCCTATTCCAACTCCACTCTAATCTACGGGCCTGACTCCTGAGAAAAAGATAAAATAAACAAAAAAATAGTTTCCCTGGGAATCGAACCCAGAACCTTTCCGGAACACTTGCTTGAAGCAATTGTTAACGGAAAATCATAACCGCTAGACCAGGAAACTGTTTGATGTCTGAAGCTTTCCTATAATGATATAAGAGATAGCTCGCAACTATAACCATTCTACTGCGTACAATCTACCACCGCTGTACAGCGTACAGAAGCCCTACACACTCCTACCTAAAAGAGCAGCTTGTGCCGGCATCGTGCATTTCACACCTTCGATTTTATGGACGTATTTGCAATAGCATCTGGTCTTCCATCCTAACCCGAGTCCATGACGGGTACTTACTGGGCGGGGTCCAATAAGCACTAACTAAGTTACTCAGTCCAAGCCTCAGTAAGGTGCACCAGTGCGGCTTCTATTAAACTTCTCTTGCATCCAACGACCATTCCTCGATCTTTTATGCACATTGCACCTCTATAGTATATACTATTCTCCCTCAATCTCACAATGGCCAAGAATATCCATCAGTGGTTCCCCCACACAACAACCCCATTCATCGCCTGCGCCCCGATGTTCGGGTTCACAGACGCCAACCTAGCTACAGCCATCCATAATGCCGGGGGACTCGGTATATCTGCCGGACCAAACTGCAAAATCAAACTAAACCGGTTACTGATAATCAAGTAGGATTCATTGCAGGAGGCTTTCTCTTCCAGGCCGAGTCAAGCCATGTTCCAGGCCTCGATGCTGAATTGGAAAGTGCCCGCTCCATCCTTGGTTTAACTGATGACCAACCTTTGCCACTGGGTGTCGGATTGATCACATTCCGGCCGGACGGTATAGTCGACAATGTCATTCCCATTCTCCGGAAGCACCGGGTCGCGGCTATTTGGCTGTCCTTTCCCAGGGCTGATGCGGATCATGCTCCTATTATTCAAGCCATTCGGCGAGCTCAGGCGGTCTCGGGGTGGGAAACGAGGGTATTCTCCCAGGTGGGAGATATTGCCTCTGCAAAGGAAGCTATCCGGCAGAAGGTAGATGGTCTAGTCGTGCAGGGAACCGATGCTGGAGGACATCAGCGGGCTCAGGGTGCTAGTCTGATCGCCCTCTTGCCTGAGGTGCGGGACCTTCTATCGGAGACTCAGGACACAACTACTGCTGTCCTGGCAGCTGGTGGTATTGTGGATGGAAGGGGCTGTGTTGCTGCCCTCGGTCTTGGTGGGTGATCTGATCCTATTCGCTTTGGGTGTTTCCAGTTGACTAACGAAGACAAGGCGCTGATGGTATTGTCATGGGCACGCGGGTAGATCTCACCTCATCAACATTATACACATCTTTCTAACAGATTATAGTTCGTTGCAACTTCTGAGTGCCCCGCGCCATCTGCGTCAAAGCAGACCATTGTGTCGAGTACCGATGGCGCGGTTTCAACTGTTAAGACTACCAGGCATGACGTCTTCCAGTCAACCGACATCTTTCCACGCCAGTATGATGGCAGAGCTGTCATAGGGATCAATTACCGTGACTCGGAGAACGGGGTGCCTGACGAGGAGATCATTCGACGGTATAATGAGGCCAGGGCCGCTGGCGATGATCAGAGACGAACGGTTTGGGCGTGAGTATCTTGGTCTGTCTTATTAGGAGTCTCTATATATTAACCTTGGGCTTTAACAGGGGTACAAGCATTGGATGCATCAAGGCAGTGGTCCCTGTTGATGATCTTATAAAGACCACCCAGCAGGAGGTCAGGGCGATACTGGAGAGTGTGAAGGCAGGCCTTTAGGCCGTTGACTTCGGATGTTAGGTGGATTTTGTGCTTTTGCTGTCGAGTATATGACTGAAAAGCCTGGAAGCAGTGTGTAATGTACCTCCAGGCCTATGTAGCGGTATATGTATGAACACATCCATGCAGAATATATATTTGCAGATAACATTAGGAGTTTCGATGGATGTAGAACAACAAAGTTGACAAGTGAGATCGAATAAAATCGATTTAGTACCCAATAACCAACTACGTAGACATAAGACAACATAAAAAAGAAGAATCTCGTTTCTGAGGACCTTAAGATCGTCAAGACTCAAGCGCTGGCAACACCCCTCCCTTGCCCCCTCTCCTCCCACTTCACTCTCAATCCTCAATTCCTCGACCCTCGACCTCAATTTGCATCTGCTACACTCGAATTAATATCCCGCAGTCAATCAGATTCCGAACAATCAATATTCACGGGCGTGTTTGGTCAGCCTTGAAGTCGGGACCTTGGTGTTCCCTTCTGAGCTGTCCGCGATTGAATTCGCGATCTCTTCCAGTTCGCCGATACGCGCATACAACCTTGAAACCTGAAGATTCGCCATTTACGACCTACAGGAGTCTCTCTTCTGTCTCTACTACCGGCCTAAAAACCGACATAACCACCAGCGACAAACCCGACACGATGAATCAGACAACACCGTCACCGAGTCTCGTCCCCAAAGCTTCGCCCGACTCGAAACCTTCTCACTTGCCCAGCGCAGGTAAAAAGCGCAAGAGAAACGGGGTCAAATATTATGCTGTCAAGGCAGGCCACAAACCAGGCATATACTATGGGTGGGACGAGTGTCTGGCTCAAGTAACGGGATTCAAGGGAGCAATCTGTGAGTGCGCTCTACGCCTGCCCCCCCAATAGATATTAGACGCGCCATTATGATCAGCAACTAACCCCTACACCATCTCTAGTCCAATCATTTCCTTCGCAAGAAGAAGCAAGCGCATTTCTGCAAGGCGTCAAATCCACAACAGCCGCATCGCAGAGCTCAGAGAACACACGATACTACGGGATACAACGGGGTCGGGTTACTGGAGTATATACAGATTGGACAAAGGCACAGGAACAGATCCGTGGGTTCCCGCGACCTCGATATCGCAAGTTCGCCACGCGCGAAGAGGCAGAGGAGTTCGTCCGGGAGGGACAGAATCAGCCTCCAGCTGGGTTTGGCACAGCGCCTTCCGGACCCCCCGGGACTAGCATTGAAAGACCGCGGGACGCAGACGGAGTCGAATATGAGCCGGGCGATGGCCCATTGCCAGCTGGGGCTGAGGATGGGTTTGACCCGAATGTCATTCTAGACCCGGCCACTGGGAAGGTGGTGTACAAGACCGTCTCGCAGATGACGGCGACGAAAACACAATCAACGGGCATCCCGGGAATGCTGAGGATATACACCGATGGGAGTTCATTAGGGAATGGCACGCCATTGGCATCGGCCGGGGTCGGGGTATACTTTGGACCCGGCGATCCAAGGTTCGTACACTTGTCTGGGCTGCTATGTGTTTGTCGATTATTCTAACTTGGATGAATTATCCCAGCAGAAATGTCTCGGAGCCACTTAAGGGAAATCGTCAGACCAACCAGCGCGCCGAATTGACAGCCATCCTCCGAGCGATTGATATTGCGCCTCGACACCGGGATGTCACCATAGTCACTGACAGTCGATATTCAATTGACTGTGTTACTGTGTGGTTTGTCAACTGGCGTCGCAACAATTGGATGACGCGCGACGGTAAGCCAGTTGAGAATCGAGATCTGGTCGAGCCGATCTTGGCCAGGATCGAGGAACGCAACGATCTCAAGGTCAAAACCCTGTTTGAGTGGGTGAAAGGCCACAGCAAAGATGCAGGCAATGAAGAGGCGGACAAATTAGCAGTCAATGGAGCCCAAAAGGGCGTGGCTGCCAAGGCAGAGGCACTGCGTGCTTCTGAAGAGGTGGCTGATGAACTATTAGCGGAGGATATCTAGTTGTTATGTTCTGTACGAATACAACAACAATAACACATCTTTATCCGTTAGAGTGAACATATCTCGTAGTGCCAAAGCGGTGTGAAGTTTAGTGTGTTGTTAGTGCCATCAAGCCGATGCTTATCTCTTCACTTCTCACCCTATGAATACTATGTTGGCTTGTACAGTTGCCAATCCAAATTCACCAAAAGGTTTCTATAGAAGATACTGATCTTCACTTGGCATTGATCTGAGATCTGCACTCGAACTCCATCCCCGAACTCTGACTCGGCACATTCACAGGCCTGCCAAGCGGCCAAGCCACCTGGCACGACTTGGCTCCAACTTGGCGTGGAGCAGTTATCAAAATGCCCACACTCGCTCTGAGCAACTTCAACATCGTCTGCGCGACCTTGGGAGGGTTCATCTCTCTATTCGGACTGGTATCCTACCTTTGTAAGGAGCAGTTCTACTTATCCGAAGCATGTATGTTATCAAAGCCCATGTACAAAAAAAACAACATATTAACATCTACAGTAATCTCTCTCCTGGCCGGAGTACTATTCTCCCCCCATGCAGCCAATTTCATCAGACCAGAAGACTATGCACTCCATTCCGACCAAAACCTAGAGACAATCACCCTGCATTTCACCCGCCTCGTCCTAGGCGTGCAGCTAGTCCTAGCAGGAGTCCAACTCCCAAAACGATACCTCCAGATCGAATGGAGAAGCCTGGCACTCCTCCTCGGACCAGGCATGGTCGCCATGTGGATGTGCAGCAGTCTAATCATCTGGGCCATGGTCCCGAACTTCAAATTTCTCCATGCTCTCGTCGTAGGCGCTTGCGTTACTCCCACCGACCCTGTTCTGTCCAATTCGATTGTCAAGGGCAAGTTCGCCGATAAGCATGTGCCCCGCGAATTGCAGAGGATTATCATTGCTGAATCTGGGGCTAATGATGGTCTTGGGTATCCCTTTCTCTTCTTTGGTGTTTATCTGCTTCAGTATACGGGTATGGCTCGCGAGGCGTATGCTGGTGGAGCGGGGAAAGCTATGGCCTTGTGGTTCTATGAGACGTGGGCGTATACCATTCTGCTGAGTGTTGTGTATGGGACTGTTATTGGTTGGATTGCGAGGAAGCTGTTGCACTGGGCTGAGGAGAAGAGATATGTTGACAGAGAGAGCTTTTTGGTATTTGCCATTGCTTTGGCAGTGAGTTTGATCCGATCCAGAGCCCACAGAGAAATCCAAGCTAACCCTACATTAGCTATTCATCGTGGGTACATGTGGCATGATCGGTACAGACGATCTACTTGCCTGTTTCATTGCCGGAAACGTATTCACACAAGAGTAAGACCAGACCCAAACCCAATACAAAACCGTAGGAAAACTAACAAAAAAAAAGTGACTGGTTCCGCCTCGAAACAATGGACGACTCCCTCCAACCAACAATCGACATGCTCCTCAATCTATCAGTCTTCATGTGGTTCGGCGCAGTCTGCCCATGGTCATCCTTCCTCCACAACGACGTGATCCCCATCCACCGACTCATCTTCCTAGGCATCCTAATCCTAATAGTCCGTCGACTCCCAATCGTCCTGGCCATGCACAAATGGATCCCCCAAATCGAGCACCTCTCCCAAGCCGCATTCGTCGGCTTCTTCGGTCCCATCGGTGTAGGCGCTATCTTCTACTTATCAATTACCCTGGAGACACTACGCAAGATCAAAGTCAACGACCAAGTCCCCGAGGATATAAAGCATGTCATAGACACGGTTCAAATCGTCGTTTGGTTCCTGGTTATCTGCAGTATTGTAAGTTTCTCTCCCTCCTCCTCTCCTCCTCCCCCCTCCCTTCACTTCTATAGTTATCCAAAATTTTTCTGATTTGAAATTCAAAAGGTCGTCCACGGCCTCTCCGTCCCCCTAGGAAAAGCAGGCTACAACCTCCCCGCCACGCTATCCAGCGTAATCAGCACCAACACCAACGACGAGCAGGTCTCCATTCCGATCAGGAATATCAACCAAACGCACAGTACCGCCATGCCCCTGACAACAGGCGAAGACGCAAGCTATAGAAGTCGCAAGCGGGGTTTCCGGACAAGAGCTGCTTCGAGCAGTCCGCCGCCCGTGCTGCAGCTTGGTGTTGGTCAGGCTGATGAACCGGATAGGCCGGTTAATTTGACTATGACGCCGGTTTTGAGTGATGAGGAGCACAGGAATAAACCCTGAATCAAGCTGAATCAACCTGCCACTGAACTGGATGGCCTCTTATGCTGGCTTGGCTGTCATTTTCTCGTGCTTAAGATACCTGATACCATTGTGGAATGGCTTGTCTAGGTATATTGTTCCCCCGGTTGTGTACATCTTTTTCTCGCATATACTTCCACCTACATACATCTTACATCTGCATGGCATGGCATGGCATGGTTAGATACTCTCATTACAATTGCACCAGAATACCAACATGATAGATGTGTCTTAATTCAACCGCAAACGCCATGTCATAATCATTTAATGGAGGTTCAAGTAGCAAAACCATATCTGTACAAGCAAAAGCAAGCAACGGAGATGCAGGAATAGTACAATACAGAAGATCTCTGAATTGGTATCAATATTGCTCAAGATCCGTATTCCACGTCTCAAAAGGCAAAAGCCAACTTCATAGCCTCGTCAGGGTCTTAAGTCAACACCCAAGAATATCACCGCCATTCAACCCTATAGCTACTAGCTAGCCCTGATGCCAATACCAAACCTAATCGCATAATTCCCAATCGTCAGGACTGTTCCTTGTCATTCCTTCGATATCGTTACACGTCATACTGAAAAGCAAAATGATAACGCCGTTGATGGGCCCGCATCAAGATCATGAAACCGTGATGTGGAATATTTTGACCTTGGCCAAATCAAAGGCGAAGAAAGAAAAGAACAGGTCATGGTCATGCTATTGCAGGTCGCGCGCACGGCGAGCAAGGTGAGCGAGTAGACGCAGGATTTCATCGTGCGGGTTGCGCTCGATGACGGACCTGTACAGCTTATCGAGGCGCTGGGTCAAGATGTCTAGGATGCGGGGTGCGACTTCGCGGAGGTCGGGATCCTGTAAGACACAGTATTAGCACGTGCTACGGATATATTTCAGGAGGGAAATAACATACCCTAGGATTGACGTTTTGGAGAACCACGTCGAGCCAGTGAAGACGTTGAGGAACGTTGGTGCGCAGGGCAGAGGTGACGGCGACGCCCACCGAGAGCATCACAATAGCAGAAAGTCGAGTCAGGTAGATGGGGGAAACATGGACGAAGAACTTGTCGAATAAATCGGCTTGCTGGTGGGATTGGAGCCACTGGAAAAGATAATGTTAGTAACGAGATTAGACAAATCGCAATGGAATCGAGACCAACCTTGATAGTACCCTCCTCAAATTGACCAGCGTTCATCAGCTGGGAAATCTCGCCCAACTCAGTCTCTTCGACGGATGGTGCGACAGAAATGGGAGCCGGAATTGGGGCCGGGCTATGTGCGGGGAGGGTCTGGGACTGGAGCACAGCATGAGACACTGGCTGCGGCATGCGCAAGTGGCTGTTCTCGGCAGGAGACCCGACAGAGGGGTGCGGCTTGTTGACGACCGGGGCCTCTCGCTGTGAGCTTGGAGTCTGCTGAATCTGTTGGCCCTGGTTGGCGACCAGCGAGGCCACAGTCTTGGACAAGCCGTGCAGAAGGGCCGTCATCTCCTCAAGCTTCGCGCTATCCCTCAGGCGCTGAGCCTCATAGTGCTCGATCTGCGCCTTGAAGTGGCGCTCCATATCTGACTCCACCTTCTTAGTGTGGCGCGCCAAGCTTTCGAGCATAGGAGCCACTGAAGAGTCCATGACTCGGCTGACTTCCTTCCCGATGCGGGGAGCAAGCTTCTCCGCCACTGAATCGGATACGGCTTTCACCACAGGAGGTTGCTGCATAGCATTGATGACCGCCTTGGGAACAGTGTTCCGCATCTCCTCGTTGAACACGCCTCCTAGTTGTTGGGACAAAGCACCATCCAGTTGCTTCCTGACTGCCGCAGAGGTGGAATCAGTGATGACAGGAATTACCTCAGTCTTGATGCTGCCCGAGACAATGCGAGCCAGGTTCTTCTCCACGTTGTCAGAGAGCGTGCTGGAGACCAAGCGCAACACTTGATCTTGCTTTGCGGACGAAGCAGCATCCCAGCTGCGACGTTCTTCATCAAAGCGGCGGTGCAGGTTCTCAAACTCTTGCCCAAGGCTCTTGTTGAACTCAGTCGCCACATTGCCCTGCAGAGTCTGAATGTGCTCTTGGAAGGCTTCGTTCGAGATACCGAAACTAGACATCCCGGATGGAGATGCACTCGTGTTGGCGGCAGTGGAAGTTGGAGTGTCGAATTCCTTGGAAAGAGGTTCAACGCCGGCAGTGACGGACGGCTCCCTTGCCTTCGCAGCTTCAGCAGCGGCAGCTTTCTTTTTCTTTTTCTTCTCAGACTTTTCAGCCATGACAGGTACTGCTGGCTCATGGAGCTCCTCCTTCTTCTTGGTGGCCAATTTGGTAGGCGAGGCGTTACGTGCGGGACTAACGCCAGAAGCAGCGTCTCCAACCTCCGTTTTCTTCGCCGAATCCTTGGCACGGGACTGGTGCGAGGCGGAGTCGCCGTTGACGGATGGTTCGTCAGTGGCGTATGTCGGGAAAGTTTGGAGATCGTTGATCTCAATCAAACCATGCTCCAGCGCATCGACAGGGCGGATGACCTTGTTGTCCGAGGTCCAGCCCAAATCCTCCTTCTTGATGTTCAAGCAAGTCACGCCGCGAGAGTGCATAACGTACAGCTCAAACAGGGACGAGTCCTCAGTGCCGCGCTTGTCAGAAGCGGACTTGGTGATAGGGAGAAGCTCCAAGCTTCTCAACTGGCCCTTCGAACCGAGAGAAATCTCCCGAATTCCACTCAAGCAAGCGGTAGACTCAGGCTTGGGCAGGGTGTTATCCTTATCGTTGAGGTCTCGAATGTAAGCTGCCTGCGACATTTGAGGCAAGTTATACCGAGGAGCAGACAAGTGAGCAAAGTAGATAGAGTTGCGCGTGGGGTGGCCAACAACGATGACTCCAGATGATGGGTGATACGCCACGCTACAGATGGCATCAGACTCGTTCTCGTGGGGGAACTTCAACTCCTGCACGGCCTTGCCCAGCCCAATATCCCAGAGCTGCAAGGTGTGGTTTTGCTTGAGTCCAACCAAAACATAACGGAGCGCCATTGATCGCGAATAAGCGCGGAGCTTGTCGAGGAAAAGAACTGAAGTAGGCCAAGACTTTTCAGTAGGAGAGCCAGTGACAAAGGTAGCCAAAGGAACACGGATCTCAGCAGGAGCAGGGCCTTCCACCAAACTTGCGTCGTTGAGCATATCCTTGATATCCCAAAAGCGCAATCGGCCGGTCTTGTCCAACGATGCAATCACGGAATCATCATCACTGAAAGCAAAGTCTTTGCCGGCTTTGCCCGTAGAGATCTTCAACGCACGCTCCTTGAAGAACTTCTCAGTGTTAACGGTGCGCTGAGTACCGGTGACACCATAGGCAGGGTTCATGGCCGCCTTTGGTGAAACAACGTATATGTTCTTGCCTCGACCGATGGCAAACAAGTTGATGTGACGAGTGCTCCGCTTAGCCCGCGTTTTCAGCTGGCCACCAGAGGTGTTCTCGTCCGAGGCAGGGAAGGGCGGGAAAATCAAGCTTTCGCTTTCTAGGGCATCCATCTCGAAGAAGTCTTTTCCAGAACGCGAGATCAGAGCCCAATACACAGAGCCGCTGACTCCAATGCCGAGGATGGCTTGCATATCGGAGTCAGCAGATGCAGGAGGAGCTGTGCATAAGGCGACGTTGAATACTCGATCACGAGTAGCACGGAAAACCTGTCGATCACTGCCGTCATCTTGACGAATGATTCTGATTCCACCGGTTTTGGCGAGCGCGTACACAATGTAATCAGAGGTAGCCGCGGTCAATGAACGGTCAAGCTGATCGAATTCCTTCTTCAGACGAGCAATATCCATGACATCGTCGTCACGGAATGCCACAAGTTTTCCACTTGCAGGTTTCACAGCAATGGAGATGAAGGGCCTCATGGGGAAGTTGTGAACAGAGACAACTCGTTCTTCTTCCTTTTCGGCGCTATCCTCCGCGCTCTCCCAGCTGTCAGCGAGAGCGTCGGTTGTCTCAGTCGCCTTTTGAGCAACCGGAGCCGGTGAAGCCTTTGTCTCCTCCACGAGGTCGTCGGCCTGCGTCGAGCTAGCCACGTTCTTAGTTTCAGCAGCAGTCTCGCGCAGAACGTTAGTGACCGATGAGATGACTGCCTCGGAGGGTTCCTCCTGGGCAGCGGAGACGGCAGTCTTTGCTTCGGTTACCATTTGGGACTGATCGCCACTGAGGGAGCGGCCGATCTCGTCTACGAGACGGCCGACGACTTCGTTCACAGCTTCTCGCTGTCCGTCGCTCAGAATCGGTGATCCAACTCTCTGCTTGGGAGCCGCAGTTTGAGGTGACTGCAAAGGTTCGACTCTAGCGGAGACGTTGATCTTCTGCTTTTCCACGACTTCGATGGCTGGGCTCTGGAGGTTGGAGGTAGTCTGGGGAGACTTGTTGCGAGGAGAGATCGCAGCCAATTGGTCAAACGGATTGACGTAAGTGAACAGCGAGTCCTTCGAGGGCGATACGACCGTTTCCGGATGCGCGGGCGCCTTGGGACTTTCATCCACCACCTCCAACAAGAGGTCCTTGGTAGTCTGCTTCTGAGGCTCACCAACCGTATCCTGCACGTGTGATGTCTGCTGGGGCACATTCAGCGACGGCGACTCGGTGGCAGCAGGGACTGGCTGAGAACGGTTGAGCAGGCGAAGCAGCATATCCTGAGTATTCTCATTGGGTCCATCAGGATGACCAGATTGGAATCCCTGAGGAGAGCCAGCTGGCGGAGCTGCGTGGGCGACCGCAGGGACAGTGGGAGCCTTTTGACCAAATAGAGTAGCAACCAAGTCAGATGCCGAAATGTTTCGTCCATGCGATGCGGGAGTTCCCTGGGCTGGTGGAGGCTGCAGTTGCTCAGGACCTGGAGCAGGACCCTGCGGCTGAGGGCTAGCACTAGGCCGCTGGGTGGATCTGAGAAGATTCAAAAGCTCCACAGAGCCTGCATTGGAGTGCTGCGGCTGCTGCGGTGGCTGCGGCTGCTGGTACTGGGGCTGAGGCCACTCTCCCCGTGGAGTAGACACATTAGGGCTGAGGATATCAGAGCCCTGACGAGGAGGCATATTCATCGGAGCAGGACTCTGGATGTTCGAGGATACCGACGGATGTTGGTACCCATGCGATTGAGGGTATGGGTAGCTCTGGCCATCATACGGTTGCTGCTGCTGAGAGTGCGATGGGAACAGACCGGACTGGGAATACGGTTGACGTTGAGCACCCTGTCCAGAAGTGTTCGAAGGAGATGGACGAGGCCGGATACTGGCCAAGAGAGCCTCGAGATCGGTGGGGGTAGACATCTCTGCCGTCTCGCCGTAGTCACAGGCGACCTCCGCCGAGAGGTTCCAAGCTTTGAAGGAGCTCTCGAAGCTCTCTTTCGGGAGGAGGGAGAACAAAAGGAGAAATACAGAAGCTCGTAAAGAAGACAATAGAAAACTTGGAGATAAATGCGACAAAAAGGCGATGAAATCGAAGGATGTGGTGGAGTAGGAAGGGTAAGGGAGAAGAATGAACTTGGGACTTCATTCAATATTGCTCAACCCGTGGGTGTGGCGAGGGCTGCCGAACTGTGGCGTTGTGGCTGGTATTCCGGCCAATTTCGCGTCGTCATTGCTGAGGCGAGACGGTTTTGATAGACTGCGACTTAGGCCACTTAGCCCTTACTTGTCATACGACTTCACTGTCACTTCCGTCACTTTACGGGATAGACTACGACTTCATCGTTGCTTGCTCGTTACTCGACCGTCACTTCTCTGGGAGATAGTGGGCTGCGACTTAACCGTTACTTCTTTGGGAGACGGGACTTCAAATTCGTCGTTATTTGGACGTTACTTCTATATTAACTCTACGACTCGCCTTTAAAACGCACTGAATAGTGTGCCGACCTACCGATATACCTCCTTATATTCAGTTGCGAGCCTCGTCAGACGGCAAGCGCCCGCACTCACCACCATGTTTTGTCTACGAAGGTATGTGAGGATGGACCAACGAAGAACCGATGCCTTCAAGTGTGTATATGTACTAATTACCGGACCGCGCAGCTGGTTACCTCTCCTCTTCATCCCGACCAACGCCTCCCCGCTCTTCATCATATCCTTCGTCGCATTGACATACATCATCCACCGGCCATGTATCTACTGCTCGGCATTGCTCCTGATCCTTTTCGTGTCCTCCTGCCATTGGTCTGATCGCTGCATCTTTGATCCCCGGAGTAACTGGTTTGCGCCGAGATACAGCTCAGAATCTGGCAATCACGCTATCTCCGGAAACGCAACCTCCGAAGCAACAGTATCTGGCGAGGGTTTGACGGAATTTGTCTTTGATACTGTGAACTCCACTGCCAAAGCATTAGCTGGTGCCGCGATGGAGAGTGTGCAGCAGCGACTTGCTCCCTCCGGATTGGAGGCAAGGTCTGATGAGTGGACCGGCGTCGGGTTGGAATGGATGCGCAGCCTCTTAGGCAAACGAGAGTGGACTCTTCCCTGTGTCGACGTCAAAGTTCGGCTGTAGGGAGTCTTCCCCGAAAAAGTTTGATCAGGCATGGTCTTTTTGGTTGATGTACTCAACCGAGTCTGTTTATATCCAGGATTTTTTGGGGGTCTTGCGCAGCTTCGATACCATCCGCAAACGTTACGAACATTCATTGCACTGTGTACATACCTCACTCTATATTAATCAGTCATTTATCGAACATTTCTTCCAGAGATGATTCTTCTCGGGTTCTATCTCCACAAAGACCAGACGAGTGATTCTGTCTGGACGTAATGGTAGGCTCGTCTAGGATGTTCATGAGCGTGGGACAGATGAGATAGCTCAAGTAGAATTATTTGACATGGATTAACTAAGTACATGGCGAGGAGGTATCTGACAATAATAGAAACAACATGAAAGCGAACAAGTGGCTGATCAAGCTTTAGGACCAGCAAATCGGAGCTCTCGCAGGAATTCTCAAAGAATAAAACATTAGGGCAAGACGTGATAACCATTGCCAACAGAAGATGGCAGGCGAATCCCGATGAAAGATTCAAAAGAAATAGGGTATCACAAGGTCGACGGTCCCAGTCCAAGACAAGCCCAAGATATGAACTCGTAAGAAGCATATAAAAAGTTATGTATCGTTAAAAAGAGAGATATTAGGGATGCTGAAATTTTCACGCAAGAAACACAAACAAAGTCATAGGTACCCAGATCTCATATCAATCAATTATAGCCAGTGCCCACGGGCAAAGGCCAGTCGTCTTCGGTGATGCTGCTCCAGAAGGTCCAGACCCCAGAGACAGCAAGGAGGGTGAAGAGAGTTTCGAAAAGCGCCCCATTGATCTTGCCGTTGGTGGCCTGGCACAAGTGGGTGCTGATCACGTAGTTGAAGATTTGACCAATGGCAAACAGCAAGGCAGCTGCGGTGAGGTATACTGTTGCATTGTTAGTAGATGTTTAACCGAGTAGACAGTGGCAACCTACACATTGGTCGGAACTCGCCGAGGATCCGGAGCACGAGAACAGCTTCGAGAACGTAGAACAAGACAATGCAGATGAGCGGGAAGAGCTGGTACAGCACGTAGAGGCCGATGTTGCGGTTCGGAGCATCGTGGCTTGATTGGAAGTGACCAGTCCAATCAAATCCGGTGTCCAAAGCGATATAGCCCGTACCGACGAAGAGGGCCATGGCAGATGCACAGATAAGGCCGATGGAAGCGGCAGTGCCGTCGTCAAGCAATTGAAAGCCGACAAGCGCGTTCAGCAGGAGAACCCATGAAGTAGCAGTGATCGCGGCGATGTGTACTGCAGTGAATCCCTGTGTGGTTCTGTCAGCTCGACTCTTTACACAACGCCAGCGGAGATCCTACCTTTCGAACCGCATCATCCAGCGGGAAGCCGCCTACAGTAAAGATCTCACAAATCTCAATGATAATGAAGCCGAGCAGAAACAACTGCATCTCCCTGTGCCGTAGTGTCAGTTGATGTAGATTTCCAGATCGGATAAGGTCCATACCTCCGGCCGACAGCAGCATGCTTCTTCTCCGACCTCCATATCAAACCCACACTGATCACAATGGCAATGAAGGCCAACAGGATCGAACCTATCACAATCAGCCACCACCCTTATATATTTCGTCTCCAATCGTGTCGACCTCGGCCTCGCAAATCATACCTAAATTCCGAAGGTGTCTGTCCCCGCTCAACGATATACCGGTCAGATCGCACGCGCCAAAGGCGACAGCTGCGGTGTCCTTGGTGAAAAGCTGCAGGCCACAAAGAATACAGTCAGTTGATATTCTGTACAAGCACCACAAGTGGAGGCGTTCGGGACGGGATTCCACTTACATTGCAGATCGGGAGTGTTGAGTCGCGACAGAAGTCCTGTCATACCCATAGAGGTGTGTGGTCAGTATCTGAGGATCGTTTTCAAATTGGCAGGTTCGCACTTACGTGGAAATTTCCAAATTGCGTTGATCCCATGGTGAATCGCGGCGCAAATCAAACAAGAGAGAGCGTGATGCAGCGCGGAGTGGCAGAGAATGGTGCCTGAAACTTAAAAGTCGGATGTCCCCTGACCCACACAGAGGACCGGTCCAGATGACTCGGCAGATCTCAGTTAAGGAAAAAGCCTGGGGACGTTGGTGGTTGAGTAACGAGTGTATGAAGCAGTGAAGAGAGAGAGCGAAGGGAGTTCAGGTGCTGAGAACCGGTTTGTTACTCGGGGGAGGCGCTAGTGTGTGGCTTAGTCTAGCCAACCCTGGAGATCGTGGGATTCCTCAATTTAGAAGTTTGGATCTTTCAGAACTTCACTCAGTCAAAAACAATGAATTGAGGAGGATATTCAAGCGATGATGTAGTATTTGGGTATCATCATGTATGGTCACTAATAATAGCAATTGATCTTCATCTCTACACGATTCTCTGATCTCTCACATGATATGTACAGTACTATGACATTGCTATAGATGGACCATAATCCTCTTCCATTCCTTCCCCATCTTCTCTATGGATACTTGCAGATATCCCTGGACTCAGAGCTAACATTGAACTTTCTTTTCCACTTCGATTGTTTTGTGCAGGTGGAGTGTTTCTGTCCCAACCCTTGCTGTATGCAGTAGAAACAATAATATGGTCGCCAGGTCGACCAGACTTGGGGTCTAGTCACAATGTCCATTGTATACGCCCAACATTTTGCATTCGATGTACTATTCACTTCATCCTTACGGTAGTTATTTCTTTGGAGAATTCAATCTGGTCATTTTTTATAGCTATTCATAGCCCGTCTGCCTAATATCGGGCCATCGGCCGATTCAGCCCTTTCGGCCCCATCGGCTCTACTGTTTCGTGCGGCTGAGAATACTCGAAAACGAAGCTGTTTAACACACGTCCTCAATCACCTGCTTTTTGCCGTCATGGTCACCCAAATCAATCTTCAGCGTGCGCCCAAATAGCTCAACCAGCATCTCGAAGCAGACTTTGGTGATAGCTGGATCGTACCGTCCCTTGCTGAGTTCATCACGGATAAACGCATCTATGGAAAGTCTCCTGTCAGCATCTCGGCATCGAATGAATTAGAGCTCTATGTCCAACTCACGCTGGGCCCATGCGACCTCGTAGAAGCTGAACAAGACACCTTTCTCATGCAGGGTCTTGCGGATCAGATCGCGTCCCTCGGGCGGTACGTGGTTATCGTTCTTGCCAAAGATCTGTATAGATATTAGCAATCGTACAGACGAAAGCGGAGGGTGGTAAATGAGGAAATCCCATTGATACATACCATCAGCAGCTCACCCTTAATATCTCCAGCTCTCGCCAAGCTATCATCGTTCTTGCCCTTGGCAAGGGTCTTGCTGTGGATATCCGTAGCAAAGTAACACACACTCGCCTTGACCCGGCTATCCAACGCACAACGATAGGCCAGATGTCCGCCCAGACACATGCCTGTGGCACCTACTCGGCCATTGCATGTGTCCAACGACAGGAGATGATCAACGCTGAGCTTAGCGTCTTCATCATAAGCTGCCAATTTCTGATAGATAGTCAGCGCCGGAGGTCAAAACAACAAGCCAACAGTAAGGCCAAGGATTGACATGCAAGTAAGCATTCGGAACATCCGATTTACTCACTTTGCTAATCTTCCATGTATTGCCCTTGTCCGTATCCTCTGCGTCATACTTCAGAGGTTCCGGACCAGTGAATTCATGGTAGCTCGAGGGAGCGACACAGATGTATCCCTGACCTGCGATCTGGCGAGCAAAGCGTGCCACAGGACCCGTTACTGCAGATCAATTCGATGAGTCGAGGTGCTCGAGCATAAATGCAATGGAAGTGGACACAAACCTTGGTAGATCTCACTGAAGACTACGACTCCGGGGAAGCGAGCTTTAGGGTAGCCAGGGATTGTCGGGTGGAAGACATAGAGGCCTACTTTCATGTGAGATATACATTTGTGAAGGTATTGTGAAGGTATCGATGAGCTTTAGAGCCAAGACAGAGCTAATTGCATGGTAGGAAGCATCAATTACTTACGCATTGTCCCCTCACCATCCACTTTGGTGGGGACATCGACGTGGGATTCCTGGACCAGCATGACGATTTGAAATTTCCTCTTTCAATTATGGGAAATACAATGTTGGAGTAGGACGGAGAATCCAATTGAGGAGACAAACACCGGGTCTCGATTTAGGCGCGGCAGAACTACTCCGACATGACATCGATAATACGCGGGGCAGCGGGGCAGTCATGTGCTGATAGCCTGATACTGCCTGGGCATCTGGATGTCGCCTCGGACTGGGCTTCAAGTATATACTTCTGTTGTCCACGAAACAATGGCTATTACTCCAGAAACTTAACGATTGACTGGGCCTTTCTACTCGAAGTACATTGTACGTAAAAAGACACTGAACGAAATATCAATTGAACAGAGGCCATCACATAGTGGCCGAAACATCTAGCTTCATTATAGGTGCACTTATTAATCTATTTCACATTTTGTACAAAGAACATATACCAAACGGGTAGGTTGAAAGATGGAAAGATGGTCCAGTCAGACCCGAGAGAATTCCTTGGGCTCTCGACTTCTGAGTCCCCAATGAGCCCATGAGGATGCAGCATGCTGCGATTAGAAGACGTACTAAGACATATGGTCAGTTATATGCTCCGAGAAAGACCAAAAAGTCACAACTCACAGGAATAAACAGGTAAGGCACCCGGCGTTCATACTCAAGCCAAGTCTCGCCGTACTTCTGGCGACACCGCTGGATATCGCGGAGAGCACGGTGGGTAATCATGCAAGCGAAGAAGAGAGGGTAGAACCAAGGGAACGGGCTGGAGAAACCGGTGATCAAGCCCCAGTTTAGGGCGAAATAGAGATCACAGGTGTAGTGGATCTTGCGGGCTTTGCCATCTGCACGGTTGTTAGAATCAGAGCTTGCAGAATCGGCATGTCGTTGGTAAACTTACACCACCCATCAATAAGAATCTTTGAGCCATCGTCCGCAGTAAGTGTCTTGGGGTTCTTCAGTGTCTGCCAAGGAAGCTGGGGGAAGGTGTTGCGGGCGACCATGGTACCGCGTTCCTGCTGACGGTAACGGTTCTTCTGGCTGTTGGTGGTATCCCACACCCAGTAGACGAACAGGTAGGCGACATAGAGGAAGACGAGGAAGTAGCGGTTCCACCGGTACTCGGCAGGGTCGTGATTGGCGAGGTAAATGGTGCAGTGGCAGTAGCTCAGAGGCACACCAGCCAGATTCCAGAAGATCAGCATGAAACCCCATTTCTCATAGTACATATCCCTAAGAAATGTCAGCAAGTAACTCTTGGGCAAGAGCGATGGGATCCCTACCAAGTGGACACAATGCATTCCTCGCCCTTCGAGCAAGCATTGGCGTAAAGGAAATGGGCCATGACAAGGAACCCGACCTCACCAGACACATATCCATACTGCTCCCACTGACGGGCAGCAGCACCCATGGACAGACCCAACAAGATATACCAGGGCAAACGAACCTCGAAGAACATCTTGAAGTCGAGAATCTTGAACATGCGCGGGTTGAGCTCGGCGCCCATGAAGAAGTCATAGACCGGGTATCCGGTCATACGGTGCTCCGCGCCACGTGCCAAAGCCGAGAAGTAGGCGATGAAGGAGACAATGTATCCAGAAATGATGGCAACGCTGAGCAGAGGACCAAACTCATCAATGATGGTGTACAGCTTGAATAGACCAGTAAAATGCGCAATGAGCGCCAATCCAATGCTGGTGTAGAAAGACCACACAGCGGAGCAGTAGTATGTGAGCTGCTTGCCACCCAAGTGTGGCAGAGGACGTCCAGTGACAGTGACACCGGGAAGAAGGACGTAGCAAGCACCCTCGAAGATGAAGAAAACCCAGTAGATAGTCCAAGCCTTGGCCGAAGGGAAAGCACCGGTGTAAACCAGGTTGGCCAAGTGCGCGAAAAAGTCGCCGTAGCTCTGGTTCTCTGCGGGACGGGGGAACTTGCCGTCGTAGTAGGTGGCACCAATCCACATGTAGTACATGAGCAGAGGGAATCCAATCATCATGGAACCTACACCCCACGAGCCACCGAATTCGAAGTGTCCAGAGTAATCCACCTTGGGATCAAGGCCCTCCTCCCAACCATCCACCAAGCGCGACTTGGACTTAGCGCTAGGGGTAGTAGTCTTGCCATTGGTGGTAGCCTTGCCATTGGTGGCTACCTTCATCTCAGAATCTTCCTCCTCGGTCTTTACTTTGGCCGAAGCACGTCGACGGGTGGACCTGGATCGCCCACCGGACGGGGAGTCGGACGCATCGTTCTCGCTGCCCTCGAAGACAGAACTGTTGCGGGTGGCGCGACGGCCGGGCGTCTCAATGAACCCGGGACGGTCCATCTTTCTGGAGAAGAAGATTTAGGTCAGCTTTGCAAAGGCCAATTAACAAAAGGGTTGGGAAATTGGCATGATATACACCCAGGAAAGTCAGGGCGCACAGGGTAGATACGTCGCACGGAAATCCGGTGGGAACTACTCACTTAGGGGTCTTCCCCGTTTGAGAGCGGGTCAAAGTCATAGTTGCTTGATCGGAAGACCAAATTTCCGATCGCAATTGAGTGTAAAGAAAGGAGAAGGAAAGGGTAAAGAAGGAGCAAGAGAGGAAAATCAAGAATGTCCTGAATGTTTACTTGGGGACTATTCGATTACATAACGCGCTTAAATTTGAATTGACTCCGAGCACGGGGGTAGAAAGTTCAGGTGGCGTTGGCTCCGGGGACCGTTGCCAATTGCAATTTGCCGGTTCTGACACTGTTGTACTTGGCCAGCCATAAGATATACACTATTTACCCCTATTCTTAGTGTGAACCACCTTTATGGCATTCTCTACGCTATGGTATTACTCAGAGCCTAAAAGTAGGTGCATATCTTTGTGACGTGTGTTGATTTCACTCATATGAAAGGAGAATCAAATAGCAGAAGAAATGCGGACACAATTGAGTACCACAGACCCCCAGACGAATTCGACACATCGGCGAACTGAAATATATTGAATAATGTAGTAGGATGAAGTGGACAGGAATAAAAGACACAGAACTCCAGATATATGCTCACTTGCGCCGCCCTCTGGTACAGTATGATAAGCAGAGAGGCCCTGTTGGGCCTCGGGCTATGCCCCTCTCTGGCTGCTAGTGGCCATCAACGTGATTTTCGTCTTGTTCTTCTTCTTTTTCTTACCTCCACTGGACGAGGAGGGGTTTTGGTCCGCTGATGCCGTCTGGGCAAGTAGATCAGACTCCTGGTGGGCAAATAGCTCATCTTCCCAGCCCTGGCGCCACCCATCGTACGCAAAAGCTTGCGAAGCTTCGAGGCCCGGGGACAGTGCACCCACTGCCGTCGTACCCCAGACAGTGCGTACGCCTGGTGGACTGGTGGACGGACTGGCCAGGGCCCCGAACCCAGAAGATGAACGCGGGGGAGAGGCCGAGGAAGTGCCCGCGTCGAATGACGTTGACTCGACATGATTCGGAAGTGGTTGGAAATCCCGATCAGAAAATGGAGCTTCACCGGCAGCGGCATTTCCAAAGCTTGGGCGCTTGCGTCGAGCGGCAGCCCATCGTTTGTCATCCTCTTCTTTCTCAGCGCGAATGCGATCCTTCTCTTCCCGTGCTTCCTTTTCTCGGTTCCGTTTTCGCCGTTTTTCGATTTCTGTGCGGAATTGAGTCAGAACCTCGGGGACAACCACATCTCTCCAGTCGCACTCCAAGAAGTTGACCTCGCATCCCTGCGGAAGATGCCCTAGGTATTTCACCCGTTTGCGGAGCTCATCATCCACGATATGGCCTGTTGATATGTGCTCCACTCGTGGAAGAATGGTCGCAGGAAACAGGGCATATTCTCCAAATGCAGCCTTCAGGATGCGGATATCCAAGGAGGAGAGATAGAATTGAGGCAGGGCCTGATAGAAATGGTATGGGTGGTCTGATCCAGTAGAAGCTGGCGTTTGCTTGCTGCGGCCTTTTTCTTTGGATTTAGCGCTGGAATCAGGTTGAAGTTGTACTCCCTCCATAGTTTTAGATAAACCGTCTGTGTCGTCCACCGTGGCCGCCGTAACTGGGGGTGGCGCAGCAGAGCTACTGGCGGTTGGAATTGTGGCCATGCGTCCTTTGACTGGGCGTACCTCAGGCGGGTTGCCAATGCCTTTCAACTTTTCTTTGGCATCCGTGATGGAACCGATGGCCTTCCGGGTCCACGTATTCTCATCGCCAAAAAGAAGCTCGTCTTCAACCTCCTGTCTGCGAAGGTCTTCGATTTCGGCATCATGCTGAGCGATCATATAATCCTCGCCGCCTTTCATTATTCGAGCATAATCGGCAACCTCAGCCACATGATACCATGGGACATCCTCACCCGGTGCAAGGGTTTCAGATGCGTCACGAGGCAGGGCGAGTGTACTGCCTGACTCTCGCTTCACAAGTCTCAATACAACATCCCCACCCTCCACCGGAAGATCGCCTTCTTGACCACGGAACCACCTAACAGGTCTGGTCTCGGAGATATATACCGAGTCCCAGCAGATAGGACACTTCTTCCAGCGGTGCCGTTTTTCAGGGACCATATTATCGTCGTCCGACGAGTGCATATACCGGATAAGGCACGGGAGGCAGAAAATGTGACCACACCGTGCCATCCGAGGTGCAACAGGAGTGGACAAACAAATGGGACAACTGGCGGCCTGAGTCTGTGCAGATACCAGTACTTGAAGAACTGAGGCCCAGTCAAGATGGACATCTGCATTGGCCGCCTGGGCATGGAAATTTTGATTCGGCATCACAATGAACCGGTAATTAGCGTGGACATATCGCGATTTGTCTACTGCTGCCGCTCCCCAGGATGTATAACGCCGTACATTGCGAGGTGGTGGTTGGTATTGCGGCCGCGGTGGAAGTGAAAAGTTCATCAAGTGAGTGATAGACGTTTGTCCCTTGCGGCTAGTAGTTGACTTCATGGCGGCCTAAATAACGGCTTAGGGTTAGCAGGCGACTCTTGAGGAAAGTAAACCTGTTAACCCACCGATTCGTTATACTCGTCATCATCCAATAACCGAGGTTTCCTCTGGCGGTTGTGTTGACTCTTTCGAGCTTGATTGTTCCTTGGTGTGGCCGAAGTCCTCGATGGTAAGCCTGGCCGAGAACTTCCAGAACTCCCTACGCGCCTCGAGGAGCCGGTATCTGCCGGAGGTGTCGAGTGGAATGGAGTAGACGAAGTTGTATTTGAACTGTTCACCACTTTGGACGGGGGCGGGTTCTGTCCTGCGTTTGATGACATATCTCTGCGATATTTCTCGCGTTGCACCAGAGACGCTCAGCTTGCAATGCAAGAATACAGACAAGAGCGAGCCGACTGGTCCAAATAGAAGACGAGGGGTTTTATGGGGCACTGGATAAACCCAACAACTGATAAGAGGTCAGATCAGCTAGCGGGCACCCAGATGGAATGATCGACCAGATGCTCTAAAATGCTTCAAATTGAGCCGCAAATGTCGAAGAAGCCGAGATAAAAGGAGAAAATGCAACAGCGGCCTCTAAAGCCATGTAAAAATAGGATGACGATCGAGGGGCGGCCCTCAGGGTGCCAGTTGGGAAGTAGAGAAGTCCAATTCGCCCCTCCCCGGTTACAAATCGTAATGTCACGTGAGACGACTGTTCCGACGCAATTCGGTCCCTTCAGCTTCATTTCACTTGGTGAATCGAGGCGTCTCACACCTTCATCTCTTATTTCTCCTTCCTCTCACTTCATTAGCCTCTCACACCAGTTGTCCAAACTCTTCCTTTAAAAGAGCGACTTGTACAGCGATCTTTTCTTTTTCCCCACTTCAACTGGTTCACCTGTCTCCTTCCACCACTCTCAGCATCCCAACAGCTCTCCCGACTTAGTCTATCCTCTATTCCCTTTCTCTAGCAGATCCAACACTCCACAACAAAACCCAACATCTTCCACCAAGGCTACTCTGAGCCCAAGATGGCTGCCTAAATGCGCCAGCAGCTCCAAACTTTTCTTTCCTCTTGACTGCTATCGCGCATGGCGCTCGTTTGAGGCAACGCGTGACCGAACGTGAAGACTACTTTTCTCTTACAGCCAAGTCGAGTCAACATGAACCACCACCTTCCCGCCATGCCTCACGGGCAGCCACCTATGCCTCCCTCCCGACGCCAGCAAGACTTCTCTTACAATCCTGTGCCCCCCAACATGCGCTCACCGCAGTACATGGGGTATCCGCCTCACATGAATGGCCACATGCCTCAACCTTACTCGCCGCAGCAATATCCTTACTGGTATCCGCCTTATGGACATATGCAGGTTCCTGCTCGTCCATACCAGCCGAATTATGCGCCGATGATCGTATCTTCTTATCCTCACTCGCAGCCTGTCATGGCACCCACACATATTCCTCATTCGATGCCTATGCATCAAAGAACCCCAACCCCTCTGCAACCGATCATGTCACCCTCACCTATGCATCCTCCAATTCCCCAGGCTCAGCCTGAAATGCAGGAGTATCCTATGGCCCCACCACAGCCAATTCAAGGATATCCCCTCTCATCTCCGCCCGCCCAAGGATATCCCATGTCTTCTCCATCCCCTCGAGGGTATTCTATTTCGTCTCCACCGCCGCCATGGGAGCCAACAGCTTACCTGCCACCGAAGCCTTTCGCCGCACCGGTAAGTACTCGCTCTTCTCCCGTGTTGAGCCTGAATGTATGCTGACTACTTATCTAGCTTCCTTGGCTCTCTGTTCCAGAGCAACCATTTCCTGGAAAGAAACCCCGCAGGCGTCGCAAGGGCCGTGCGATGCAGTCATCAGTTGAATTGCCCGTGAAGGAGACATCCAAGGTCATCGAGAGTGACGGAACCGAAGAGCCCCAGCCATCGTCTGTGCAAAACTCTTCGGAACCTCAGACCCCGACGACCACGTTCCAACAGTCTGACGCAGACTCCACACAGCCTACTACTCCTGGGTCAACTGCCAAGTCACAGGTGCAGCCGAAAAACTCAAAGCCTGCTCCAGTCGTCCCAGTGGTGCCCAATATCCCGGCTACTCCACGCCGTCAGGCCAAGGATGGCAGTGTTGCATCTGGAACGCCCAAGTCCACTGCTTCTGCTACCCCTGCTCCACTGGTTGAATCAGAAAAGGCTATTCCTACCGAGGCCGAAGCAAGCTCTGCTGTTCCTGCCGCACCCAAGTCATGGGCCGACCTAGTCCGCTCCAAGGCGTCAGCGAAAGCAGCAAGTGCCGCTGCTGCTGCGGCTTTGGCCGAGCCAAACGGGTTGTCCACACAGAAGAACGAGTCCCTTGCACAGGTCCTGAGCAGCTTAGGGGAAGATGTGACACAGTACAGTGATAGGATTGCATTCCTGGAGCCCCGAGGCCTAGTCAACACTGGAAATATGTGCTACATGAATTCCGTTTTGCAGATTCTTGTCTCGTGCACTCCCTTCTACCAGTTCCTTGATCACCTTGGCCGCCGTGCTGCACACACATTCAACAGTGACCTCCCTCTGATTGATGCGATGATTATGTTCATGAAGGAGTTCCGCGTCATTGACGCGGCCACTTCAGAAGACCAACTCCGCCTCAGGCTAAAGCCCAATGAGCTAGAGCAGTATGGTGAGGCTTTCGTACCTGACTTTGTTTATGAAATGGTTCGACAGCTGCCGCGATTCAGAGATATGCGACGTGGACATCAGCAGGATGCTCAAGAGTTCTTGGGATTCCTTCTCGAGGAGATGCATGAGGAGTGTGCTCGTGCTGAAAAGCATACCGCCGCAAAGGAAGACAGCAAGGACAGTGATGTCAATGGCTGGTTAGAAGTTGGACACAAGCAAAAGGCGGCAGTCACTCAACTATCTGGCTCTCTTTCTGCCGAGTCACCCGTCACCCGAATCTTCGGGGGCAAGCTTCGATCGGAATTCAAGGTCCCTGGCAACAAGACTTCCGTCACTTTGGAACCTTACCAACCTTTGCAACTCGACATCGGCTCGCCAGATGTCAATAACATCCTTGATGCTCTCAAGGGATTAACGAAGCCCGAGAGCATTCAGGGCGACTTCAACTCGTCACGCGGTCCCAATGTCACTGCGACCAAGCAAATTTTCATTGAGACATTGCCCCCTGTTCTTATCCTCCATCTCAAGCGCTTCCAGTATGACGCTGCTACGGGAGCCACCCAGAAGATCTGGAAGAAGATTGGCTATCCCCTGGACTTGGAGCTTCCGCGTGAGGTCTTCCCGGCTCATCAGCGCAACGCCATGGCGACCCAAGGAGGCCCTCCCAAGTATCGTCTTATGGGCGTTATCTACCACCACGGCAAGAATGCCAGCGGCGGTCACTACACGGTCGATGTCCGGCGCCAGGAGGGTCTGGAGTGGATCCGGCTGGACGACACGGTTATTCGACGCATTCGCAGCGAGGATGTGGCGGAAGCCGGTGGCGAGGAAGACCCCAAGGTTATCGCTGCCGTTCTTGAACAGCACAAAAACAACAAGGTGCCCAACGGCAACATTTACGACCACATCGACCAAGATGACATGGACTCGACTGACAGTGACAAGGGTTGGAGCCAAGTCAACGGCGCCAACGGTCATTCCCGCAGAAAATCCATGACTCCCAAATCGAACACCCCATCTCCTAATCATTCCTCCGGGACCCGAACTCCCCTTGGCCGCTACGGCTCTCGCGACAGCAAGGTCGCCTATCTATTGTTCTATCAGCGCATGAATTGAGATGTTTTTCCCAAACTCACTGGACTGAATGTCCGCTTCTCAATGGAAGCATTGCTCAATCAACCCCCTACTCCCTACGACCCATCAAGTCTCCTGTGTCTTCCGCACATTTTTCCTGCACCGTGATCACCACTTACAGAGATAATCTTCGGCCTGTATCGACAGGCCATACATAACGTCGACCATCAACCTACACGAGGTTGTTCCATTCTTGTGTTTACAGCTCGCCTTTGCACATGAAACAAATCTTACGGTGGAGTCAGAGAGAGAGAAGAATACAATCTAGGGCATGGCGGTCTCTCGATACGTATCTCTTCTCAACGACTCCACCCTCGTTTCTTGCTTCTTCCCCTCCAATCCTGATGACCCAAAATCATTTCCCATTGCATGACTCAAATGTCTTTTCCAGCCAGTTGCTTTTCCTTTCCTATGGCTTGTATCTTATGGGATGTCGATCTCGGTTTATACCCTTCTTCGTTTTCTCATGGATACATTCTTCTTCCAAAGTCGTCTTTGCCTTATTGCTTTTTGCAAACGGGCAGAAAAAGAGCTGGCTTATGCCAGCTTTTCCAGCTTGTTTCTATCAATTTCCCTTTTTTCATGTACTTTGCCATGGTCTTTATGACCGCTGGCCTGGATACAGGGATCTTGTGACGAAGTCACGAATTTCCTTGTCTCGATTCTCGATTACTCTGTCTGCATAGAAGGCAGGTGTTGAAGATGGCTGGGCTTGCTCTGCCTGGGGCGTCGGGTGGTTGTTTTTGCTCATGGGGAGGAACAAGGGAATGACTGTCCGAGCGGACATGGGTGGTGGTTGAGTTCTGAGAGCATAATACCAAGTGTGTTATGCCTGAAAAGCCTGTTTTTATCAAAAAAAAAATTCAAAGGAATTATCTTACTTTAATCGATATAACTACCCAGTACGGAGTAGACGTAGTTGTAGTTGATACTCGTGAGTCGTCACATAGAGCGAATCTAACAGATACTAGGTATGATACTCCAAGTATGCAGGTATATTGGAATCAAGCATGAAAAACAGGCAGAGCCTTATCCTCCTCCCCTTTCACATCATCGCCATCATCATCCTCCACAAACTCAAACCCAAGAGCCCTCCAATTCAACTCTTTCCTCCAATGCAATCCATAGTACTCCCGTTCACCAAGCCCATCCCCACCAGAAGCATCAGCCGACGAAGATACAGCATCACCAAACTCATCCGCAACAGGAGTAATCACCGGCTCAGAAGCAAGTCCACCACTTACTAACCTTCCCCGTCTGGGGAAGATAACAGCCCGGAACCGGGAGAGCAGGATCCCCATTGAACAGCACAGACACGGTTCGTGGGAAAGATAGACGTCAAGGTCTGTGCATAGGTAGCCGCCCTGTGAGCGGGTGCGGATGCGTGGTGTTGTAGATACTTGAGTTGGATTGAAAGGATCAGTCACGATTGTCGAAGGTGGCGGAGCGGGAAGAGGCGGGTGTTGGAGTTCGGACTGAGAAGGGTTTGTGTCTGTCGAGGGGTCGATTGTGAGGTCTGATTCCGGGTTCGGGTCTTCGTGTTTCCTCTTCAATGATGAGGAGGGAGATTGAGGCAGGGGCTGAGGCTGATTGGCGGAGGAGGAGGATGGCCGGTGACGATATAAAAAGTAGGATTCAAAGGGACTGAGTTTGTCCACTGTTTCCGGGGGATGCTGTTCGGAGTTAGGGTTGGATTTGGCGGCTGATGGATCTGCATCGTGTTCTCGTCGCCAGCGAGCTACCATGTCGACGGCACGCATCAGTGCATGTAGTTCTGGCCCGCCCTCGACGTCTGCATTGTATGTCTTGCTGGCTGGGTTGGGGACTACACCGTCACGCAGCTGTGCTTGTGATGGCGCGCCTGCTTCAGAGCGAGAGTAGCGCGCATCACCTGCGACTGCGAGGACTGCTTCGTCCCATTCTGCGGGGGTGTCATCGTTGTAGTTGTAGCCGGTCTCGAGTATCTCTTCCTCGATTGCTGGGTCGACTATCACTGCGCCTACGCCCCGGCCTAGCCCTGATTGTTCTGCTTCCTCTGCTACTGTACATGCCAGTGATAGGTAGTATCCTGCGCGCTGTTCAATGGACTCCTGTGCGCGTTTCAAAGTCTGAGGGGGTGGTACGACGGCGGCGCGAGATGCGGCCGGGTTGAAGACCACTGGCCAGAGGGTGCTGGACCATTTTTCGGCTTGTTTGATGTTGAAAGGAGGGTATAGAGGGACTTTGATAGGGTAAAGGTCGACATGTGGCGCTGAAGAACCAAGACCTGAAGCTTCGTCTGTAGTTTCATATGTCACAGAGGGATCATTCGCAGCGGCCGGAGCTGCATTTGGCGCAAATGGAACAAGCAGAGCTTTGAGTGTGCTGATATCGGGTAAAGGAGGGGAGATAAGGACGAAGATGGTTTGAGTCGATGGTGTGGGATGTGTGTTGCTCTCAATTGCTGCCCTCAGCGTTGGCGGGAGTAATTCTTTCTTAGCGAAGCGACGGAGGTGGGAGAGCGGAGGGGCTGCAGGATCTCGAGGGAAAGCAGCGTCAAGAGCCCTAATGTGAGGATTAGCCGTGTGTCTAACCAATTGAGCCAATACATATCATGACTTACTTGATCACCTTGGAGGCCGACTTTACATTGACTTCTGCGACCAAGGCATCGGCTGTTCCGCCGGTCAGTAAACCGTTGTCGCAAGATGGCAATGTTGTAGGGCATACCATAGTCTTCTGGGGGTCTTGTCTCCTGGACTGTTCGGATAGGAATCACTTGTCCGCTAAGTGGTTTCAGATCTGCGATTGCTTTTCTGATCTCCATTCCGGTCATCTCATTTGGCGCATTCATTCATGCGCGGGGTTGAGATAAAGTGTATTAAGATATGTTGCACATGTGCACCCAACGGCAGAGCCTCAATTTCGATTGCAAGTGATATGTTTCAATGAACTGAATGATACTCCTCGGTCCCACGCATCAATTCCAATCTTTGGGCGCAAGAGGAGTGTTTACAACCTGGCAAGTTTGAAGGACAGAGGAAGGAAGCTATACAAAATTGAAACCAAACAGTGCAAACCCGTGATTTGCCCGCACTCCGCTTTAGGTTGTCATCAGTAGGCAGCCTGAACATACATCCACTATCATATATCTTTCCCCACTCCACAGTCAGAAATCGGGGAAGGACATATGATGGGTATGGGTATGATTCCCAGGTTCGAACCATAAGTCTCTTGAGTCTTGACGACATACATGATAGACGCACTGTCAATTGATGACCTAGGAGATGGACTAAGTCATAGGGACCTCGAGAAGAATTGGAAATCTCTATAGGTTCCAACTTCCATCTCTAACTCTGCTCTCGGCCCTATGGGGGGCAATAGTATGCACAGCAAATATAAAGACCATAGGGGACTTTTGAAATTTAGATGCCTACTTGGAGTGAACGAGTGTCAATGCTTGAATCTCAAACATTTCTAAACTATAAACAACGAAGAGAGGTGATAATTTGTCCATAGAAATCACCTTCTCATCTCATAAGAGGTCAAACGCCCATTGTGCTGTAGAGGGAAAAATAATCGCTGAAAACAAGGAACAGGGCATCGACCACCAGCATTTGATGGATGCTGAAATAGACCCCTGTTCTAAAGCGCCAAATCTCATGCTGGTGCTCGATATTAGAACGAAGGAAAGCAACGGTGCTTTGGAATCCCGCACCATCACCCCTGTGATGCAATTGGTATATATTAGATCACACCGCCAATGACTTGGCGGGTGAAAGACATGAAAATCCACTTCCGTGGCTGAACTCGAGACCGGCCCGAGTCGTCCAGGGCGAAACGTAGTGTGTGCAAATTCGGCGACGATGTCGGAATGCGGCGTGCTGGGCCAGCCTCATGTCGAAGAAGGACCGGCTGCTGGAGCAATACCAGTTACGTCAGCTTTAGCACTGCCGTTCTGACAGACTCCTTCGATTTCAAACCCATCGCATCTATCAACGAGGCTCTGATAGTAGTCCACTAGCACTTCTGGCTGTGGAACAATGCGCCATTCGACCCGAAACAAGAAATCTAGTTCTAGCATGGCTAATTCCGGCATGCCAATTCCACCCACTCGAGCATAAGTCTTGTTGGTCCAGAAACTATCGCTGAGCCCCTTGCTGGCAACCGTGGCACTAGTGATCAGGAACCGATGAATGGTCAAACTGGAAACGGTGAAGGCGGGGTACAATGCGCAGAGGCGATCGATGTAGTAGACCATGCTGAGGAGGATGGGAGGGGAAAGCGTTGCGTGCGTCGTCAATCGCTGCAGGTAATCTTGCACAGAAATTCGGGGCGGAGAGCGCGAGTGAAAACGTGTCAGTCGACCTTGGTGTAGTGGGATCTTGTCGTTGAATCGAATCAATTCCATTAGCATGCTGGAAATCAGCACCACCATGTCACGAGGATCGGCCAGTTCATATTGTGTGGGCAACATCTTTACATCTGGCTTAGAGGGCCGCATGCGCTTGGACTGCGACCTTTCAAGATCCTCGCCATCGTGGGCCGCCGGCGACGCATCCGATGGGTGATGGTCGTTTGGGCTGTTGCGCTTGTTGGAATTTGGAGTAGGAGCGGGCATCGAGGAAGCGGAGAAAGAGGAAGGAGCTGGGGGTGGGGTTGTAGCCGTGGTAGCCGCCGTAGTGGGCACAGCAGTAGAAGGAGCGGTTGATTGAGATGGGGGGGCCAAGGCCGAATTGTTGGCTGGGGTATTGGAAGTGTCGGTGGATGTAGACGCGCGCCTGCGCTGAGGGTTTAGAGTTTCAGGGGAGGAAGAATCGACGGTATGCCGGTTGAAGGCTGAACGAAGTTCCTGAATGGCTAGACGCGAGGATCGAGGACTATTGAACTGTGGAGCACTGGGCTCATAATGGGAATGCGAATGCGACCCCGATGTTGAAGGAAGCGGAGAGCGCAAAGCGATCGTAGAAGGCGATGGTGAAGACACCAACATGGTGTGGTGATTAAACTGTTGAGGAATGCTGGAGTCTGAGCATTCACAGTGTGAGGCTAGACCACGTGGGCGCACAGTCAAACGGGGCGCTGACGCTGTGTATGGCGTGGGTACACGGCCGCCTCATCCTCAGAGGCGTCAAAAAGTTGAGAAAGGTCGTCAGGATAAAATGGAAGAAATGGGGAAGAAGAGGGGTTTTGATGGACTGGGGAAATTGACTCCAAAATAATGACCCCAAGGAAAATAGATACGGAAGTTGAAAGGGGGTCAAGTCACTTGGAAGGTGGAAAATCTTGTTCTTTGGGGGGTGAGGTAATTACTTTCATGCTGTCACTGGCTGGATGCGTTCCGGTGACCGTACGATTACAATACAGCGGAGATATGAGGTATTTTACTCCATACCTTGATCTTAGTCTCTTAGAATCATATCTACTTTGATATGGCTATTGCTTTATGATGAATATATGCAGGGATTGAGGATATGGACTTATTCATTCGATCAAGGTGGGTCAGGCCAAGCTACCTAAGAGAACCAAAATGATAGCTCCGATCGTCTAGACTCTACTCCATAGTCGCATGACTTCCTTGCTCCTCATTAACCGCAGGGCCCAATGTGCTATAGACAGGGATGATGGGCCGCCGAGGATATTGCAGTGTCGAGACTCTGTTAAGACACTGTTATAGGTATATTCATAAGTCAATAATACCACGCATCGATAAGCGACTCTTTACAGGAAGTACTCCGGTTAGAGTCCTACGAAGAGCCGGAGTTCCATGGACCTGACTCTAACTTAAACCGAGTCTAGTTTAGACTGCCAAATAGGCTAAAAGTTATCAATCAAGTCCAACCACTTGTACTCCGGAGTCCGTACGACGTACAGTGTAGGCAGCGCGGGTAGGCAGCATGTCGAAATGTTTCATGTGACTTATGGCCAATTATCTGATTCCGCTTATCTATGTTTCAGTTCCCTAGGTGACATGTGAGCATGGTGAGAATAAGTATACTGCATTTGACTACAGTACGCAAAACCGGAGTTGGGTCGAGTACTTTGTCAGGACTCAGTACTGTAGTTTCGTAGTTCCAATATTCAGCGTATAGAACCGGATCTTTAGTACAAAGATGCTAGTTGAAATAGACGACCTTTTAGACCAGAGACCTAGAAGAAGGAGATCTTGCGCATGTAAGTCTAGTAGTAGTACTTGTTGAAGATTGACATCGTAAGTAGGGCAGTAAAGATTCGGGGCGGGACTGCCGAATAATCCGGGGCCGCTCTATGCCTAAAACCGGTGTGAGGTGGCATAATCGCAGTCGAAGTGCGGAGTACCCGGGGACGGTCAAGCCCCGGACCTACTGACCGGCTTGCCACATCTCACCTTACACATCTTCGTCCTACACAATTTTGCCATTGCCAGAATCAGCTCGTTCATTGTACTAGTATATTTAGCGAGCTCGAATCAGATAAAAAGGGCAACGTTGAAATCCTCCCGTTGGGAGGGGCCGATCGCCGGATGATGACGCGAGCCGCACCGCCGCTTCTGCTGCAACTACAGAGCGCTGAAACGGCTTCCACACAGGTTAAGACCTTACGGGCTTTGAAAAATGCATTGATCGGTCATGACCAGAAAAAGGAAGCCTACATTGCTGCAGGAATAATTCCAGCTTTGGCCCAGGTCTTGACCACGAGATGGCCGGGAACAGTGGAGTTTGACGAATCGAGATCTGAACACGATCGATCTACACAGAGAGACCCAGACAGCCTCGAAGCATGTCTTCAAGCAACCTGGATTGTCAACAGCTTGGCGCAAGGTATGTAAAGCTACGAATACAAATTTGCGACTGCCGAAACCCTAACTTCAGAGCAGGTGGTCCGACGTTTCTCACCCCACTGTTTGCTAGCAACATCCTGCCGAGTTTACTTACAATCCTCTCATCCTCGGACTGCCCCGTCTCTTTCGGCCTTCCCATTCTACGGCTTTTGAACACAATCGCGGACCGGTTACCATTACAGAGCCAAGAACAATGGCCTCGCGACACACAGCTTGCGGATCTTGTCTTTGCTCCTGCGAATATCACTTCCCTTAGACGTATCATCTCCCAGGAGTACAAGGATCTGCGCAGCCAGACTGCTATCGAATTGGCGGCTGCTCTGATCGGCAAGCTATGCACAGAGGAGACCCATAAGACGGCATTGGCGGAACTCGGGGTTCTGGACGCCCTGGCTCTCAAGATAGCCTCGTTTGTCGTGTCCAAGGGCTTCGTCCTGCCAGGTGCGGAGGCTCATCTCAAGGAGCCCGGCGCACTGGAGGCTTTACCATCTCCGGCCCCCGAGTCCGCCAAGCTAGCACCGATTCTACGAGCCGTTGCTGTCATCATCGAACAATCCAAGTGGAGAGCTGAGCACTTCCTGTCATCTCCTGGTATCGTGACCGTGTTTCCCAAACAAGTCCCCGGGTTTGCGCCGTCCGACATCAAAAAAGGCCCATGGGGCTCCACATATCTGTCGGGCTCTGCAGTGCCCCGTGAGCGTGGCGGCAATCCCATGGACCAGCTTTTGCCTTCAGTTCCTCTAGCACACACCAAATCATCGTCCAGTTCTGCGAACTTTCCACCATTGGGTCATGGAGGTTCACAGCGTCGTCCTAACCATTCCTACCCCACGCCCTTTTCACTACCCGAAACACCGATGCCAGAAGATGACGAGAATGCTGTGATTCCATGGCTGCTCTGTATGATCCGCTCAGAGAGTGGTATGGTACGGCTGATGTCCGCACGTCTGGTCACAGTGCTCTTTCGGTTGGGACTGGCGAAGAAACACCGCATCCTGATGCTCAGTTATCTAGTGATCCCCATTTTGGTGCGGATGCTTGAAAAGGACTTTAGACTGCCGGATGAAGAAGGTGCCAATTATGACGGCCTGCTCTCCCCGACCCAGCGCTTAAAGGAAGAGGCACCGGCCGTATTAGCCCACTTGGTTGTGGACGACCAGGAGTTACAGAAACATGCAGTCGAAGGCGATGCACTCAAGCGTTTGTCACAACTTCTGAAGGAGACGTACAATCCAATCACTGAGCAATCGCGGCCGATGTGGCATGCAGAAGATGCCCCGGCTCGGGACCTTGAGTCTCTTCCACAAGAGTGCCGGCTTGGGCCTTCCGGTTACTCCCCAACCCTTTGCCATGTCATGCGCTACCGAGAAAACATTCTCAAGGCTTTAGCCGCACTTGTCCCATTCAAGGATGAGTACCGCAAGGCAATATGCGAGCACGGCGTGGTGCCTTACATCATTGATGCTCTGAAGCCAAGGCCCAGTGATGCACCAGCTGGATCGATGCCCAACAATACTGCAAGCGATGGAAATCCGACGCCGACTATTCTAGCTGCCTGTGGTGTAGCTCGAATGCTGACCAGATCCGTGAGCGTTCTGAGGACTAGTCTTATTGATGCCGGTGTGGCTCAGCCCTTGTTCGCCCTTCTTCGCCACTCCGATATCGAAGTGCAAACCGCAGCGACGGCCGCGATCTGTAACTTGGCCTTGGATTTCAGTCCAATGAAAGAGGTTTGTCATTATCAGTCCATTGTCCACAAAGTCTGCAGCTAAGAATACCTTCCCAGGCTATCATCTCTTCCAACGTCGTTCCCATTCTTTGTGAACATGCCCACTCACCCAACACCAAACTACAGATTGAGTCACTATGGGCCCTCAAGCACATGGTTTATGATACTGCGAACAATGTCCGGATGGAGATCATTGACAATCTAGGTCCCAAGTGGATATTGGAGGTCATCGCGCAGGATCCGCTTCGGGCAGTCCGACGAGGGATAGACGAAGAATCAGACCAAGGTTCTGGGTTCGCCATGGGTCGATCTAACTCGGCCGGCGAACAGGTTGATATTCTCAACCCGGTTCCAGACGCAGCCAAGTGGGACGAGGACCTCAAAATGACGGACACTATGCCCCCTTCCAAGATGAGCTTGGATATGTTCCTTCCCGATGCCAGACGCCGACGGAAACTCACTCTATATGGAACACTGGCGCAGACAACACAGTCTCGACAGGATGACATCGCTGTACAGGAGCAAACATTCGATTTACTGCGTAACATGGTCTGCGGCCGGGACGCCACCGAGATGATTGATTATCTCTTCAAAAAGCTCGGCGAAGATGACTTCCTCGACACCCTCGCAGCCACACTGAAACCACGCACTATCCAAATGCCCCACCGTCGCGATCCCGGCACTCAGACGACTCAAACCCTTCACGTCCCAAATGAGATCATCTCCTCGGCAACCTCTCTCATCATTCACCTAGCAGCCGGACACCCGCGCCACCGGAATCTCATCGCATGGCACCGTGATCTCCTACCATCCATTGCCAATTACTTCAACCACTCCAGCAAAGATATCCGGTCCGCTTGTGTCTGGGTGGTTATCAACCTCATTTATGAAGAGGATCAAAATGATTACAACGGTTGTCGGGATCGCGCATTTAGGGTTCGTTCCCTGGGGCTTGCAGAGCGGTTGGCTAGTCTCGAGGATGACGTCGAGTTGGACACGAAGGAGCGCACAAAGACTGCTTTGCATCTGTTGAATAAGCTGGCTCGTGTCTAGTCCTTTTATTATAATTGACGATTCCATATCAGGTCTGCTCTTTGCTAGGAGTGGGTTGATGGTATAGCGAGGATGCTGTTCGATATGGAGATACCTATGGTCATGTATGAGTAGCTGTGAGATCATCAATTGCCCAGTGCTAAGTGCTTTTAACTGTAGAGTAATCTGTTGAAATGCGTTGAGGCCTACTACTTATACAGGTGAGGTGAGGAGGTACCTATCAGGCACCTACATAGAAACCGGCTCCAGCCCAAAGGGCCTCTGTAGGTACTGATCTATTCCACCATAACTATGATTCTTAGGAAATAAAACCTATCTATCGAATTGCACCGTATAGTCAATGAACTATTGATACAATAACTACCTACCCACATGTACGCAGGTAAGAAACAGGATTGGGCTCTGCGCGGGCTGAGGTGAGGGAGACCAGAGGTCCTCTGCCTGGCCTACTCACACTGCTGCTGCTGCTGTGTAGGCTAGCGGGTGTGTCCACTTTCTCGTTTCCCGGGATCGCCCACCGAATTTATATACCGTCCCCACATCCGTCTTAGAGCCCCAGTTCAGCAAGAATTAGAGCCAAGACTCAATGGAACGGGCCGGGAGCAGGGTTGACAACTTGACGCACTCCAATAGCCGCATAGCGGCTTGGTTGTCAACGAAAACCATAATCGTTCGGCTTCATATTCTGTATGCGCCAGCGGCGAGCCGCGAGCCTAGTGTCAGGCCTTGTCTCCTCGGGATGTGACGGCCACGCAGCTTCCACACACTGATCTGCGGCGCTCCTGACACTAGGCCCACGTATTGTGGTAGCATAGAGATGCATAAACAAACGACTGGACAAACGCTGCGTGATTGTAAGGAATCAAAAGAGCCCGATATGTAGGTCTCGGGTCGGGACAGAAACGAACTCACATCAATGTCATAGTTCTGGACCCAGGACTTCCAAGCAGATGAGGAATCTGTAAGTAGGTAGCCGTCGCGCATATAGAAAAGACATGAAGGCATGCGGCATCTTCCCCTATTCACAGAAAAATCCAACAAGTTAGTATATGTACATATTTTCAAACACAAAGAAGGTAGGTGAACCAAGGTAATCTCCAATTCTCTAGTAGCTCAAGAGACTCGACTAGGTCTCACTCCCATCTTTCCACACTCCTACTCATCACCCTCCAAAACAGGCTTAAGCCCTACATTCTGCTTCCTTATTCGATCTTCAATATCCGCTACTATCCTAGCGATAATAGACCCCTCCATCCTGGTACTGCAGCTCGAGCCAGCCACACCAGCAGCTCCAGTCCCAGATGAATGGATCTCATTGACTTTCTTTGGCATAGCCTTCTTCCCATTCCGTACATTATTCCAAGTCGCCCGGAGTCTCTGTGCCGATGCAGAGTTCGGCTTATCAGCCGAGAACCGGGCTACCTCTGCTGAGATCTCAGCGGCCAGGTCAGAGAGTTTATTGGAATGAAAGGGTGAAGGTGAAGATGAAGATGAAGGTGGACGATCACGATCAGCACAGCTCAAGCTCAAGCTCAGGCTCGAACGGCGAGAAATAAAAGGCCCCATGCGACTGCTGGCTCTTGTAGTGTCTCCTGTGTTGTCGGTTCTGGAAGGGCTCCTTGAGCTGTTTCTCGTGCTGGTGCTTGTGCTGGCTCTTCTTCGGGGGCCGGGTTCGACGCTACTGCGGCCTGATATTCGGCCGTCGTTGTAGCGGCGGATGGAGCGTCGCTCGCCGGCGAGCTCGCGCTCGGTGATGAAGCCGTTTGGATTTGGTGTGGTGGGGGTCTGGGTTGACCGTTCGGTGGTGCTTGCTCTTCTTCTCATTTGGGGGATCTGTGGGTGTCGGATAGGCAAGTTCAATTCGTTAGATACCTAGATTGGATGGATGGAATAGACCGGGAGAAAGCAAGGGATATGAGGAGATTTATGTAAGTCGTCCATCAAAGCCGCCAATGGCATGCATGTATACATGCATGACTATGTAATAAGGAGAGGCTGGCAGATAGCACAAAGACATTGTAGACTCTTTAGGTGC
Source organism: Penicillium sp. DV-2018c (assembly GCA_028827535.1). Classification (NCBI taxonomy): domain Eukaryota; kingdom Fungi; phylum Ascomycota; class Eurotiomycetes; order Eurotiales; family Aspergillaceae; genus Penicillium; species Penicillium sp. DV-2018c. Next base: position 2,596,029 of record JAQJAA010000001.1, read on the forward strand.
AGTGTAACTTATGTTGCTGCACACTTAAGGCGACTGCGAAAGAAAATGCTACTTCCCATTCTCTGGTACCTACTCAAAGCAACAGACAACTACGACACCATCAATTTAAGTACCAGAGAATAGGATAGTAGACTTCAAATGAACGAAGAGATGTTCAAATTTGCAGGAAACTATGTACAGCAAGAACATAGAGACAGCCAACTGGCCGAGCCTCTAGAGACCTTGCAATTTGAAGAAAATCAAGAAGAGAAAGGACAACAGAACCAAATGATGCCGAGGCAAAAACAGAAGAAATCATTCAAAGGACATTCAAATCAAAGGCATAAAGCAAAGTAAAAGATAAGCTCAGTATGGCGAGGCTTTTGTTCGCGCAGAGAAGCCTCCACCCCGTGGTATCCTGTCTAAGTCACAAATGTATCCCATTCGATGTTATCCTTATTTTGCACATCTTGGTGGAATTTTAGTAATTAAGGGCCGTCACAGTCGTAAATTTTGTTCCGCTAGTCGATCAAGCAGCAGCAGCCATCTCGGCAGGCGGAGGAACGGAGTCGATGGCTGGACGACGGATAATACCGCCGGTGACGGGGAGCTGAGAGCTGGTTCCGTTGAGGAAAGCATCCACCTCACGAGCGCACTGGCGACCTTCGTTGATACCCCTGTTATGAAGTTAGTATAGATTCTGGGACCTTTGTACTAATGGATGAAAACTCACCAGACAATCAAGGATTGTCCACGGCGGCAATCACCTGCCGCATAGACACCGGGAATGTTGGTCGAATAGTGACCAGGAGGAGTCTTGACGTTCTTGCGAGAGTCACGCTCAATCTCGTCACCAAGAAGACGGTCTTCAGGACCCAAGAAACCCATGGAGAGGAGAACGAGGTCGGCGGGGAAGAATTGCTCGCTGCCCTCGACGGTCTTCATGTCCCAACCACCAGTGGCGCTCTTGGTCCATTCAACACGGACGGTGTTAATGCCCTTGACGTGGTTGTTGCCATCATCGACGAACTCGGTCGACATGACACAGTACTCACGGGGGTCCTTGCCCATGTGCGTCTTGACCTCCGTGTGACCGTAGTCGACACGGTAGATACGGGGCCACTGGGGCCAGGGGTTGTCGCGGGCACGCTCTGGGGGAGGCTGGGGCAACAACTCAAAGTTGGTCACCGACTTCGCACCATGGCGGACGGAGGTACCGATACAATCATTACCAGTATCACCACCACCGATGACGACGACGTGCTTATCCTTGGCAGAAATGTATTGGCCATCCGAAAGCTCAGAGTCAAGGAGGGACTTGGTGTTCTTGTGCAAGAATTGCATAGCAAAGTGCACGCCATCCAATCCACGGCCAGCAACCTTGAGGTCACGCGCAACAGTGGCACCAGTGGCGATGATGACCGCGTCGTTGGTAGCCCGAAGAGATTGCAGGGATGTCTCGGAGTCAGGACCCACCGCAGTGCCTGCAACGAACTTGACACCCTCAGCGGCCATCAGATCGACACGACGCTGAACGATCTTCTTGTCAAGCTTCATGTTGGGAATACCATACATCAGAAGACCGCCGATTCGGTCGGCACGCTCGTAAACAGTGACAGTGTGACCAGCGCGGTTAAGCTGATCAGCAGCAGCCAGACCAGCGGGTCCGGATCCAATGATAGCAATGGTCTTCCCAGATCGGACGGGAGGCGGGGTGGGCACCATCCAGCCCATCTCGAATCCACGGTCAATGATCGCACACTCGATGGATTTGATTCCAACGGGATCTTCATTGATGCCCAGAACGCAGGAGCCCTCACAAGGCGCCGGGCAGACACGACCAGTAAACTCAGGGAAGTTATTAGTCATGAGCAGACGGTTCAATGCTTCCCGCCATTGGTTAGCGCTGTTAAGAGGTAGATTGTTAGCATGCGTCTCAATACACGGTTGTTTGTGGCTCGAACTCACAAGACCAATTCGTTCCATTTGGGGATAATGTTGGAAATAGGGCATCCAGTATCAGACTGGCAGAAGGGCACGCCGCAGTCCATGCAACGAGCAGACTGGTATTTGAGTTCGTCCTCGCTGAGGCGGCTGGAGATCTCACCCCAATCACGAGTACGGGTGGTCGCATTGCGATACTTCTCGCTGCGGCGGCTGTACTTCATGAAGCCTCTAGTCTTGTCCAGAATCAATGCAGACCGCTTCTTCTCGGTCTTCGAGTCGCTGATACTGTCTTCGATGTCCAGCATATCAGCCTTCTTAGAATCATCCGCCTTGGCCTTCTCGGTTTTGACAGGTGCACTGGGGAGCTGGGGAAGGGTGAATTCAGCCTTCTTAGCAGCTTCCGCCTTAGCAGCCTCTTCCTCCATCACACGCTTGTAGTCAGTTGGTAGAACCTTGACGAAGTGAGGAAGAGCACGGGTAAAGTCAAGCAGAATGCGAGCAGCCAGCTCAGAGCCAGTATAATGGTGGTGGTCTTCGATCAGACCACGAACAAAGGCAATCTCTGCAGGATCCTCAATACCGGAGATTTCTACCATCTCCAAGTTGACCTTGGAATGGAAGTCCTGGTTCTTGTCCAGAACGTAAGCAATACCACCAGACATACCGGCAGCGAAATTGCGGCCGGTGGGTCCGAGGTTGAGTACACGACCACCAGTCATGTACTCACATCCGTGGTCGCCAACACCCTCAACCACGACAGTGGCACCGGAGTTACGGACGGCGAAACGCTCAGCAGCCATACCACGGAAGTAACAAGTTCCGCGGGTAGCACCATAAAGACAGGTGTTACCCACGATGACGTTCTCTTCAGCCTTGAAGGCGGCTCCACGAGGGGGATAGACAATAAGGCGGCCACCTGACAGACCCTTGCCAACATAGTCGTTGGCATCGCCCTCAAGCTCAAGAGTAACACCGGGTGCAAGGTAAGCACCAAAGGATTGACCAGCAGAACCCTTGATGTTCGCGTGGATGGTGTCTTGGGGAAGGCCGGCTTCACCATAGCGTCTGCTGATTTGGTAGGAGAGGGTAGCTCCCAGAGCACGATCGGTGTTGACAATGTCACACTCAATTCGGCAGGGCAGACCCTTCTCGAGAGCAAGCTCCGACTCAGCGATCAGCTTGTTATCCAAGCGAGTGTGAAGGCGATGATCCTGCTTGCGGACATTGTAGGTAGCGACTCCAGGGCGAAGCGAGTGGGCAGGAGTCAGGATGAGCGACAGGTCAATGCGCTCTTGCTTGACATTGCGAATATCGTCCCGAACCTTGAGCAGCTCGGCGCGACCAACCATCTCGTTGACGGTGCGAATACCGAGTCTCGCCATGATAGCGCGCATCTCATTGGCGACATAGAAGAAGAAGTTGATGACATGCTCCGGTGTACCTTGGAACTTCTTTCGCAATTCGGGATCCTGAGTGGCGATACCGACGGGGCAGGTATTCAGATGACATTTCTAGAAAAAGCACGCTATGGTTAGCCAGCGGTTGAGGAAAAGTTCAGATGCTACATGTACTCACCCTCATCATGATACATCCCATCGCGATCAACGGAGTGGTAGCAAAGCCGTATTCTTCAGCTCCAAGAAGACAGGCAATGGCGAGATCACGGCCAGTACGGATTTGGCCATCAGTCTGGACCACGACACGACCACGAAGATCGTTCAAAACGAGGGTTTGGTGGGTCTCTGCAAGACCCAATTCCCAAGGAAGACCAGCGTACTTGATACCAGTCCAACGTGACGCACCAGTACCACCATCATGACCGGAGATCAAGATGTGATCAGCCTTAGCCTTGGCCACACCAGAGGCGACAATACCAACACCGACCTCAGACACGAGCTTGACAGAGACACGAGCTCTGGGGTTGGAGCACTTGAGGTCGTAGATCAACTGCTTCAGATCCTCAATGGAGTAGATATCGTGGTGAGGGGGAGGGGAGATAAGGCCGACTCCAGGGGTGGAGAATCGAGTGCGAGCAATGGGGCCAACGACCTTGTGGCCAGGCAGTTCACCACCCTCACCAGGCTTGGCACCCTGAGCCATCTTGATCTGCAGCTCATCAGCGTCAGCTAGGTAGTTCGATGTGACACCGAAGCGACCAGAGGCAATCTGCTTGATGGCGGACCGCATGGTGTCGCCGTTCTCCATTCTCTTGCTACGCTCGGCATCTTCACCACCTTCACCAGTGTTAGACTTGCCGCCCAAGCGGTTCATGGCAATAGCCAAAGTAGAGTGGGACTCCATCGAGATGGATCCGTAGGACATGGCACCGGTCACAAAGCGGCGGACAATCTCGGTCCAGGGCTCGACTTGATCAATGGGGATAGGGCTTCGCTGGTCGAAGTCGAAATCGAGCATTCCACGCAGCGTGCAGTTCTTGATGGACTCATGTTCGGACTTGGCATATGCCTCGTAGGACTTGTCGTTCTTGGTGCGAACGGCATCCTGAATGTTGGCAATGCTGGTAGGATCGTTGACGTGGGCTTCGCCTCCATCACGCCAGTGGTACTCGCCGGATTCCGGCAAACCGGGCACTTGGACAATTGGGCGTGAAGGATAAGCGCGCTCGTGGAAGGCGAAAGCATCCTGGGCAATCAAATCAAATGTGATACCACGGATGCGACTGGCAGTGCCAGCAAAGCAGCGGTCGATAACACTGTCATCGATACCGAGGGCTTCGAAAATCTGCGCTCCCTTGTAAGACTGAAGAGTAGAGATACCCATCTTACTCATGACCTTGAGAATACCACCGTCACATGACGATTTGTAGTTCTGCACGACCTTCTCGTCGGAGATGTCCTTGCGGAACAGTTTTTCCCGGTTCATCTTGAGAATGCATTCCAGGGCCAGATAAGGGTTGATCGCATCTGCACCATATCCCAGCAGAACACAGTGGTGGTGGACCTCACGAGCTTCGGCAGTTTCCACCGCGATAGCAGCGAGCGACCGCCACTTGTTGCGGACGAGATGGTGGTGCACCAAACCGGTTGCCAGCAAGGCGGAGACCGGAACACGGGTGGCGGATGTAGCGCGGTCGGAAAGAATGATAACCTTGTCGCCATTCTCGATAGCTTCGGTGGCAGCATCGCAGATGGCATCGAGCGCTTCAATGTAGCCAGCAGTGCCCTTGCTCTTCTCGAAGGTGATGTCGATAGTGCGCACAGTCCAGTCCTTGTGAGCTTGGTTGATATTTCTCAAAGCGTTGAACTCCGGGATGCTCAGGATGGGAGAAGGTAACAGCAGACGGTGGCATTGTGAGGGGTCCATTGCCAGCAGGTTACCCTGAGGACCGACGTAACATTCAAGAGACATAACCACAGCCTCTCGGATAGGATCAATGGGAGGGTTGGTCACCTGAGCAAAGAGCTGGCGGAAGTACTCGTAGAGCAGACGAGGCTGCTGAGCAATGCAGGCCAAAGGAGCATCATTGCCCATGGAACCCAGTGCTTCCTTGGAATCTGCGGCCATAGGACCAAGAATCAAGCTGACCTGTTCGAAAGAGTACCCAAACGCTCCGAGGCGAGGGTCGTTCTGGATGGTGTTGTCGTCTATAGTGAAAGAAAGGTCCACTTTCGAGTCAAGCAGCAGTTTGTTGATAGCAGGGAGCTTCAGAAGCTCCTTGTCCAGCCAGCCAGCAAAGTCCTGGCGCCGAGCGACTGTCTGCTTGAGCTCAGCATCATCAATGATGCGCCCAGCCACGGTATCCACCAACAGCATCTTTCCAGGCTGTAGACGGCCCTTCTGAATGACTCTCTCGGGGTCGATATCGATAGCGCCGACCTCAGAAGCGCAGACAATGCGGTCATCATCCATTACGTAGAAACGGCACGGACGCAGGCCGTTGCGGTCCAGGTTAGCACCGCAGTAGCGTCCATCGGAGAACGTGAATAGGGCCGGGCCATCCCAGGGTTCCATCAGACACGCAGCCCACTCGTAGAAAGCGGACTTGGCCGGGTCCATGGCTGGGTTATCTTGCCAGGCCTCCGGAATCATAAGCATCACTGCCTCGGGGAGGGACAGGACGCCGTTGATCATCAGTAGTTCAAGCACGTTGTCGAACGCGGCCGAGTCGGAACCACCATCCTCAACAATGGGATAAAGCAGGTCAAGCTCATCACCGAAGACCTCTGACCGAAGGACACCCTCCCGTGCGCGCATCCAGTTTTTGTTTCCTCGCAGGGTGTTGATTTCACCGTTGTGAGCGGCCCATCGGAGGGGTTGGGCGCGGTCCCAGGAAGGGAATGTGTTTGTAGAGAAACGAGAGTGCACCAGGGCAAAGTGACCCTCATAGTCCACGTTCACCAAATCGTGGTAGTATGTGTAGACTTGTACGGGTGAGAGCTGACCCTTGTATACGATGTTCCGGTTGCTGAGAGAACACAGGTAGAACCAATTTCCAAGGCCGATGACATGAGTAGCACGCTTCCGTAGAACGTACAGCTGGAGCTCGAAGGTTCTCTCGTCGAACTTTTCTGTGTCAGTGATCTCGGGCTTGTTGCCTTCACCATAGGCCGATTTCAATACAACAAAGGGCTGCATGATGATGGGCTCTCGGGAGAGAGCAGCGGGACCGAGGATAGTCGAGTCTCGGGGCACCTCACGCCATCCAAGAACGCGCAAGCCTAGAGATAAGGCCAATTCCTCAAAGCTGGCTATGGACTGTTTAAGCGCCTCCTCATCGGGTTTGAAGAACAGGTTGCCGACTGCATATTGACCCAGCGGGGGAAGCTCCACACCCACCTCGCGGGCGAAGTTCTTGATGAAGAACTTATGGGGGATACTGGTCATTACACCAGCACCATCACCGTCCCGTGCATCAGAGCCAACGGCTCCTCGATGGGTCATGTTGCACAATAGATTGCGGGCTGTTCCAATTGTCTGTTAGCTTCGCATTCTCTTCCCTGTGAGAGAATCGAAACGCAAGGATTTGCCACTCACCATCGCTAACAATCTTGTGGCTTGCTTTGCCCTTGATGTGACTGATTTCTCGGGTTAGCAATGAAATAGGTTTCCGAAGCCCCTCAATATGGAGGCTTTCATTTCTGACTTTGGGGTTCACTCACGCTGCGAAGCCTACACCGCAGGCATCCTTCTCATATTCAGGATCATAGAGACCTTGCCGCTCCGGCAAAGCATTGGCCCAGCCATAGCCCTTTTTGGGTTGGTACTGGGAATACTCGTGCGGAGCCTGTTCTTCACTTAGATCTTTGCCATAGAGCTCCTCCAAATTTAGACCCATTCTTCCGCCGGGAGCCGACAGAGAATGGAAGGATTGAGGGGTTGTTGTCTTCAGGAAAGCCCCGCCGATCTGGGGATGTTGGCAGTGATGTCGTCAGAGGTTATGGCAGAGCGGGCGCGGGAAGGACAGTGTCAATGGTCACCCGTCGTCTTCTGCGAAAGAGTTGAAGATATTCGAGGGGAAAGCGGGAAGGGAGAGGAAGTGAAATAAAAGGAGGGGGAGGAGGGTCAGAAGAAAAAAAGAAGGGCGATTACGGCGGGATAGCAGGTCCGGGGAAATGCAAGTCCCGATGTACCCAAAAGGGACGATGTACCCAAAGAGGGTAAAAATACAGTGGTGGGGAGATTTACCGTGGCGAATTGCTGAAGGAGTGCAAGCCAAGAGTAGATTCAAGGTTAGGAAGAAGCTGTCTTTTTGCTTGGAAGAAGATCTTAAGGTACAGAGAAATGCTACAGAATATTCCCTTTCAATTGATCAAAAGTCCTCCCCAAAAAAAAGCTGTCAGTGTAAAAGGACGCCGGAAACAGCACTGGGGAACAAGAAGAGGACATAGGTTCCTGATGGGAAAGTAATGATAATCATTATGATTATCCACTGCAAATCGTCTCAAGATAAGCATCCGTCGACCAATCACATCAAAGCTTTTACAACCACATTCAGGTTAGCCTTTCTCCTACGTCAAGATCTTACTAGCTAAATTTCAATACTATCACACACTTCTTATAGATCTTATAGATGGATTACGTCGGTATATAAGCTGTACAATTATTATGGAATCAACGTATTATGTATCTCTCTACACACTCAACTCCCTCCTGTCTTCCAAGCTCAAAAGAAAATCAAGGTCTAGTCAGTAGTGGGCCGGGCGGCCCCATAGGCCGTCAGAATCAGAGCTGTTCATTGGACAGTCTATACTTAACCGGCCTCGGGCAGACAGACAATCCTCACATGTTGCGGACCCGGTAAAATGGATGCATCGGGTGCATATCCTTGGTGGGGCAAAATGCAGTGCTTAATCCATTTGGTTTCGAACTGCTGGTTGGCATCCAGTCCGCATACTCTGCGGAGAGGTTGTACCAGGAAAAGAAGACTATAGCAAAGATACAATTCACTTGACTCAAAGCCAGCCTACCGTCTTAGTTAAAAATATGGAGTGGAGGAGATGACAGAGTATTTGAATTTTGTACTCATATTGGTAAATTTGTAGAAAGAAATGTGGTGTTCTTCCAATACCCGTCTCGGACGGTAACATTTCCGACAACGGCCAAGACCCCCGGGATCCTCCTCTCCGTTCCGGGCATGTAGGGATGAACATGCCTCCCCGATTTCGGACTCAAAACCACCCGTCTGCAGATTGGCCCTGACCTTCGAATTTTCCCGTCTCATTCCTGATGGTCATCTAAACTGCTTATCATCACTTGGATCTTTGGGTTCCTGGTTCCCCAGACCATCCCCAGACTAGGGGATTTAGCTCCGCTTGGTAAAAAGGTCCCCTTGAATGGATGATGCATTTTTATTCTTTCCCCATGTTTGCCCCTCCCAACATGTGTTTTGAGTCTTGACAACTTGTGAATACTATGCTCATTGGATGGTCTGACCAAAAGTGTCCCGTTCCGACACGTGAAGAGTCAGACCATCTTTGCTATTTAGAGCTTTCATACTGTAGTTAGAGATAAGCCAGTTTACTGATGATAATAAGAACACATAACATGGTCTTGAATCTTCTTATTATTAGGTACACCACGGTAGTTAGCACTCATCCCATCCCCTTCCCTTTCTCTCCTAGTTTGTTATCGCCCTAGGCCATCATTTCCCATATATCACCATAACTGTATACGCTATTCTTAATGATTCATATCAATTGAAGTGCCTTTGTGCACTATTCCAAGCCATACTCCGTACTCCGTACTGATGTGTGTGTGTATGTATTTTACCAAACTTACCACTTTATCCACGGCGCCGGGGCGCAATGCGCCCAGACCAGGGTGGAGATCACATGATCTCCGCCTGTTCGGTGCCAATCACAGCCAAGATAAATATAAGACCCCTCCAGTCCCCACACAATAATGTCATCATTTTGAGGCGAGCTGCAACGGGGATCCACCCGACTTGTTCCGAAACTTGATAGTGTACGGAGTACGCAGGTTCACCTTTGTCCACTTTAGGTTCACCGAGTTGCTGGCTGGTCGACAGCGAGATGCCCCCAGCATCGGATGATTTCGGAATCACAGTGTCATGGCCGGAACATCGGTGAAGCAGTGTTTCATTTGGAACGTCTTGGATCTCTTGGGTGCTGTCCAGATTGCCTGTCGACTGGTGTGTAGCCCGATACCAAGCCAATCAAACTGACTGACTCGCTAAGACCAGCACGAAACCCGACTGTCTCAACAATACGCAGTAAAGACGAGTCCATAACACTGCTCAGTGTACGGAGTACGAGTGTCCAGCAGTCTGGCCTGCGCTTCTTTAAGTTTCAGCCCCGGACCACTCCTGCTCTATGGATTGTCCTGTGTGCTTATGCTGCACAAAAAGCAGGAGTCTAGGACTAAACCTATACATAGCGCAAGCGACTCGACCGTACTTACCGAAAGCGATATCCTCTTTTTTCGGGAGCTCTCCAGGATATGCTTGACCCAGTTCTAGTTATCATAGAGTGAAGTTTGTTACATACTCAATCTAAGCGGATCAAAGGCTCATAGTTATGCCACTATGTAATTACTACGAGAATTTGTCTTGTAAAATGGCAATGCCAATCTCGATCTATTCACGGTGCTACAGACAATTTGAAGTCGAAGCAGGTGTGATATAGCAACGTCCTATATACACAGTAACTGTAGTATATCTCATACAGCTTACGGAGTAGAAAATCAGGCTAGTAGATTGAAGCATCAGATAACTAGGGTTCACTTCCCCGGATTGATGGGAATCCTCGATTCTGATTGGCTGTGAAGCTCCAGCTTTTTTACGCGCCTCCCCATCGATGCCGATAACCATATCGACTTTTTACTTTCTCCGTAAACGTTACCGGACATACCAACTACTTCGTTCATATCATCTCACAACAAACATAGATGTTAAGGAGGATCCCGCAAAGCTTACCTGCCTCACCTTTTCCTTCCTTCACCTTCGCAAGCTGCTAGGCACTCCCCGCAAGCCTGAACAACAAGCACCGCGAGCTAGCTGCCACTACACCTACAGTTCGAAACGCGAAGCAAGAGACAACATAATAATGCAGGCACTTTTTTCAATCACCCCTCGCGATGTGAGTGCTAGTCAAGACCCCGAATAACACTGCATCGCATTCAAAGACTAATGAGATCCCGCGACAGTCCCACGAACTTTGGTTCGGAGCGCCCCAATACGGTCCATCCTCTGAGCACCAACTAGACCATACCGCTGCAAACCACCTCGCCCGCCGAAATGCCAATGGCATGCCCAGCAGCTATCGCGCGTTTATGCCGTCCCGCTCATCTGCCAACTCAGTCGCCGCCCTAGCTGCAGAGGAACGCGTGATACGGGCGCGCAAATCGAATATCGCTACCTTCGGATACTCGTGGATTAGACCGGCGGGATGTCCGAAGACGATGCTCGGCATGAAAGAGGAGCAGGAGGAACGGGAAGAGGCGCTACAGGCTGCTGCGGCGGAATTGGAGGCTGCTGAGGGGGAAGCAATTATGGATGATGATACGGGTATGCAGAGAGAGGAAGGGGAAGAGGAGGATGAGGTTATGGAGAGAGATTTGGATGATGATATCCCGAACGCTGAGGAGGAGGCTTCTGGTCTTGTTGAGGAAGGCGAAGAAGGGCTCGAGGAAGATGATATCGGTGATGAGGAGGGATACATGGGGCGCGACTTGGATGACGATGTTCCTGAAGGGTTCCCGGATGATGATTATGAGGGCTCTGGACTTTATGATGATGATGACGAAGATGATGAGGATTTCGACAACCAGCCTGATCTAGATGCAGAAATTCCTGCGGCTGATGGGGAGGATATGAGTGAAGGTATGACGCGCGACCTGGACGACGATATTCCCGATGCTGGGGAAGTGGGCTCCGAGCAAGAAGGGGAATGGCAGCACACAGACAGTGAGGAGGAGCTGAGTGATGAGGATGAGGGAGAGGAACCTAGTTTCGTCCAGGCTAGGTACAACAACAACTCGAGCTTCCGCACCAGCACGCCAAACAGTCGTGGCGGCTTACCTCCTCCTCCGACTTTACCTCGCGAGCCCGAGACTGAAGCCCAGCGCCGTTTCATCAATCGCTGGAGTGGGGGAGGCGACGCGTTTGATTCCAGCAGCATGTTATATAGTGATGAGGACTTGCGTGCCTCCATCACCAGTCAAGGCAGTCGACGAAGCGGGTTTGTGCGGAGATTCCCTCGGCACATTGGTGGTCCTAGGGATAGCTTGACCCAATGAGCTGCCCCTATGCTACTCTTCATTTTCTGTATTGTCTAGCGTTTCCTGGTTGGTATGAAAAGGGACTGGGCTGTTTGGGTTTTATGGCTACGTATTATACCTGCATGTACTTAGGACGGCGCCACGTGAGCGAGTTGATGAAAATAATTCCAGTGTTCAAATATGGGTTCAAGTAAAGCTGACCCAGAAAACAAGTCATGTCATAATATTCTGATATCCCACGAGTAACAATACAAGACCGACCCCGGAGTAGACTGCAAGCGTTCCTATACATAGCACCAAAGAGGTCATATTCCAGAACACCCCATAGCGCCAAAGCCACAATTCCCATGCTAAATGTACTGATATATCGTATGCAGGGTTCGATCCATATGAGATGGAGTATCGAACCAAATCGCTATCTCGCCATGAAGATGAAAGATTAGATGGGATAAAGGCGAGTAAGGAGGGCGTAATTGACGTGGTAAAGCGAGAATGCAAATCGTATAAAGACAGCAGCCTCATCAGAAAATCCACACATAAAAGAATAGAAGGAAGACTGCACAAAAGAAACCGAGCCAGACTCGCCAGCCGATGCCAGTGCTGTCGGCCATGCGAAGCATGCGATTCATGTTTCCACGTAGTCGGACTCGGGTGTTGTCGAATGAATCGTTGAGATCGGTTATATGTGCGGTGTCCCTGATTTCGTCTCCAATCGCAAGTGTGAGCTGGAAAGTTCTGTTAGCGGTCTGCCTGATGGAGCGGATGGGAAAGTATGGGTCCTGGGTTTCTTACATCCTTCAACATTTTGACCTTGGCGCTGATGCCTTCTACTTCTGTATCATTCTGTGACTCGAGAGATGAGAGGACCGCATCTGAATAGTGTCCCCTTCAGCAAAGCCCAAATTAGCAACGAGACTCTTCCTCGGGGACGATGGATATTCTCAAGAATATCATGAGACATTCACGTACTTTTTATCCGGCGTAGCATTCTGATAGGTGCGAGCTGCACCGTTGCTCGCATAACTGTTAGGTCCTGGGCTGGAGTAGCCTCCGTACCCGTATCCACCTGGTTGTTGGGTAGGTGATCTGCTGGCTTGGCGGGAGTCGCCACCGTATGAATCGAAGAGAGACGATGAGGCGCGGGGATCACGTTGACGTGGAAATCTGTTTATATCATGTGTGATTAGATGACTGTAGATAACCGTCATGAGCAAAGGTCGAGAGGCGGAACTATACCGTGAAGCCATGACGGCGGAATGTAGCTATATTGTGTGACAGAAAAAGCCGACGGGCATAGGTCACGGACCTGTAAGTTGTTCAGTAGATCTCAAAGAGCATTGCCCGAGACTTAGAAATTCAAGACACGCATTGTTTCGTGATGCTTGCGGAGACAAAAACATCAAGGTGGCCATAGCGTTATCGTTCGCCGAACAGCACGTGATAGCTCCGGTATCTGGGTTCCTAAGGTAATTCTGGGGCGATAAACAGAGACGGATAGTCCAGCAGCCAGCAACGATAATCTCGCGGAATACTTTTGGCGTTGGCTTCATCTTCAACTGTAGCTGGTATGTAGCTACAATGAGCTAACGCAACATTGAATCCTCCAGCCCATTGACGTCTAGCCTACAAATTACAACATGGTAGTGGACGTAGATCGACTCCGCTGTCAATGGAACAAGTAATATTGACAATATCGTGGATGCATACATCCAAACAGATCATTATTGATTCATTGCCATCGCTGTATCGCGTGGCATGTAATAGAAACGCGTGGAACCCATCGATCAATCCGTGGCGCCAATAGTTGTCAAAGCAATGCCATGCCACCCGGGAGATTTGGAATCATCGAGGCCACTTAGTCTCGCATCTGGTCTTCGTCATTGTCTTGGTTGTCCTCGCGGGTTTGATATTCTTCGTCATCATCCTCATCGTCCTCCATGTCGTCGGTGGAGATCTTGGAGTAGTCAATGACCTTGCCGCGGGTACGACGGCCACCTTGGATGATGTTGCTGGGGTCAATGGGGTCGTTGAGGTTGTCTTGTCCGTCATCCTCCTCTTCTGGATAGAGAAAGGGTCAGTATTGATTCGATCGATGGTTGCAGTCGTCACGGTGGAAGTGGGAATTCCGACATGGGGTGTCCTGGCTGATAGTAGGGGTACACACCATTCTCGGGCTAAAGAGGCGGCGAAAATTTAGCACAGAACAGGTGTTTGAACATTGTAGCTGCAGACTTACGAGCTCAATCTCCTCCTCTGACTCGCTGGACTCGTCCATGCTCATGTCTTGCGTGGGGTCAGCCTTGCCTTTGCCCTTGGCGAAGGCATCCTCGTTGGAGTTGGGAAGTGTTGCCTGATCACCCATGTTCGAGACTGTAGATTGAAGGAAAATTGTGGGAAGGTTGTTTGGTGAAAGGGAGGAACAAGGTGAGTTTAAAAGACGGTCTGCAAGCAAGGTTGGTCCCCTCAAACCAAAACAATCAGTAAGGGCGGGACCCAGCATTCTGATTGGTTGACACGGGTAATCGTCACCCCGTGACAAATCTTGCCCTGAGACATCAAGTGCCAACTGAAAGTCACCCTTTAGGCTAATTCAAGTGTTATTTGTAAATTGTTGATAACTAGTTATGTATTGAGATCTAAATCATATTGAAGCGACTCAGATACTACATGTATGTTGTGCTAATGTATGCAATACACTGACGTGCACGTGAAGCACGTCTAAGATTGCATCAATCCCACTCTTCGCTAACCTCTCGAAGATAACAGTACATCAGTTGTCGAGAGCAAAGCATCTTTCCACGGACTTTGCATCATTCCCCCACCAGTGTGGCATTGATATCTGCTTGCCGGCTCCGAAAAAGAAGAAGATTAGCAGCATATTGAGATTGAATCCCGCGTCGAAAGCAGCAGCAAGCAGGTAGTTGTATCGCTTCCAGACCTCGAAATGGCGACGATAAGCCCAGTACATCACAACATAGCCGCCAATGATGGCAGATGTGTAACCAGTACTGATGTTACCGTAGAACATCGCCAGTCCTCCGAAGAATATGCTCACGTTCCATAGATCAATTCGAAGTCGTGGGAAATATCGATGGAAACAAAAAAGAATAGGAGGAATGACCGCTCCTATCAGGAATGACCAGGGAAGGATAGCCATTTCCGCCTCAGCAAACAGCCGCTTTGGACCGAGTATCGCGTACTGAACACCCATTGTATTTGAAGTCCGCAGGGACTGACCAGTCCATTGATTCAGTGGGTCGGTTTTCTTGCCGGTCAGATAGTCCCCTTTGGTGCTCATTACCCAACGTATGACCGCATAGTTGATGGGAACACCCATGCAAGTACCAAAAACTTGCGAGAAGAATACCGTGCGGGGAGGAATATGCATATAGTGGCCGATCTTTTGGTCTTGCAGCATGTATTGGGCACGATACCAGGCATCACCCGCAATAGATCCATAGACGGAAGGACCACAGGGATGCTGATGGGCTTCTCCCGCTTTTGTGTGAACCATGTATCCATACATCAGTTCGTTGAAAGACCCGGTTTCCAGCTGGTAATTGGAGATAGCATAGAGCCACGCAAATGGGATGACCAGGACCGCTGCACTGGCAAGTGCCACAAACAAGGTCCAGATTGGGATAAAGAGATGTCCAAGGGCAAGGAATACGATCAAAATGACAAATGCCACGGAGAATAAAGCACCATACCACCACCATGGTATCTCCTTGTACTGTCGCTGGATAACGTTGAGACGGTCGTGATACTGGTGATGAATGCTTTCACCTTTTGCGGATTTCTCCGCCTTGCGGGATGACCAGATTCTCTGGAGGTTCCTGGAAACTTGTGCGTACCCAAAAGTCAAGATCCAAGTGACAGCTGCAGGGAGCTTGGCGTAATCAAAAAATGTCGCCCATACATTTTGCAGACCCATATACATCGGCCCATATTCCGCATACGCAGTTGTATTCAGGTGATAGTCTGGAGTGAGCACCTCAAGAGTTGGGTACATTGTCCCATTACCCATAAACAGGCTGTTTGACATGAGACCATGCTTGAAGGAGCCCAAGCTTCCCCATTTCGCTGCAGGAAGTAGGACCCAACAGTTGAAAGCAAAGGCCAAGAATAGAATAACCTGCGTCCAGTACGGGGTAGTCATAATGGACGATCCATTCCAATTGACATTCGACCAATCCAATGTCAGGTTGAGGAAGCCCATACCGCCCATGCCCGAGCCAATAAAGTTGGCCACCGGATTGCGAGGTGCCACCCAGCAGAGGAAAGCCAGGGATGATGTGAATGGAAAGACGTACTCGGGAATGAACTGCCACATAGTCATCCCTACAAGTGCCAAAAAGAACACTTTCATCTGTCGCCGAGCAAGAGCCGAAGAGTTGTCTGTTTTTCGGAAGGTCTCAAACAATGTTGTCTGCATCAGCGCCTGGGGCCATATATATTCTGGATCTGGTAGAAGGATCTGTCGGGCAAGAGCAGCGAAGGAGTAACCAATCCATACGATGGAGAGCATAAAGAATATGGCGACCGCCGGGTTGACACGGGTACCGTACCAGAGCTCTGCGAGCACGATCGGAGCATAGCCCAAATTGTAAGTGGCCCCAGAAGCCGCGGTCAATGTGACCAAGACATGCTCCTTGATGCTCCATGGGGCTGGGTTCAGACTGAAAGAGAATCGGGTGCCGGGTATTCCAATCTTCCAGTCAGGAAGCACCCTGGCCATAAAATGACCGGCATAGTGACAGGCGATCTGCACAAAGAATATCGAGTATGGTGCTTTGGTTGTGCGGAAGTAGCTCATTTGTGATAGGAAGGCCCCGGGGATCACAAAGATGACGGAGAGCACGAAGTAACGGAAAGTTATTGTCGGTAGTTTCGGGTCATCGGTCAGATTGATCAGTTGCCGTACAGAAAGCGGCAGTGCGGCGATCTCTGGATTTTCGTGTGCCTCATTTTCAATGATGGCCGTTTCTCCTTTGCTCTGGAAGTTCTCCGCATTCACAGAGATCTCTGTCCCTGGGCTCTTGGAAGAGAACTCTGGGCCCCCAAAGTCCTGAATCTCTTGCTCCGTTTTGGCTTCCGAGGGCTGATCTTTGCATTCTTTGCGCCTGAACGCAGCGAGGATTGCCATGATGTGAAAACCCGAAGAATCGAGGGAGAATCTGAATGGATTTGAACGTCATACCCGCCATCTTTATGTTCGACAAAGATGTCTCAAATGATACGCAGAAAGGATCCCTTGTCAGCACATGATTTAACATGGGACTTTGTTTAGAATGGCGTTATCGAGCATCCAGGGGTTGCTATTGGACAGAGGCAGGACAATGTTACATCGACGGCACATGGCAGGCGCAAAAAGCTTGAGACGATGCTCATGTTTAGCGTGAATGGCGAATTCAAGCCTTTCCCTAGCCAATAGAGCCAACCAATCAATGTCTCCACCAAAAGGCTTGTTGGCTAGTCTCCAAGCTAATCTGGAAATAGACAGGGGACTGGATTCTTAGCCCGGACTTTACCTACTCTGTACGCAGTGGTTATGTACACAATAGCTCTGTCCGCAAGATAAACATATCTTGTTAACATGTTCAGTCGACCGGAGTTATAATTGCTTGATTATAGCCGATGTGACATGAGGACGTAATATGAAATTAATTCATTCTGGGGATCGGGAAAAATTTTCTGATTTGTCTCTCAGCTGCACCTGGTGTTCAACTCCGACCCAGGCAGATACGACACTTCCCATAGAAAGATGCTCTTTGCAGCTTCCTATCTGCGTGGACCGGCCAAGAAATGGTTCTCCCGACGTTCGGATGAGATTACAGGCACCTGTGACTTCCTGTCCTTCGAGGCCTTCATATCATCGCTAAAGGCAGCCTTTGACGACCCGGACCCGGCGCAACCGCTGACCGCAAGCTGCGCTCGCTGCGTCAAGGCAGCGATTCGGTTGCCACATACTACTCGAGGTTTATTTTCTTGGCCTCCATTCTGGATTGGAACGACAAGGCGCTGCCGGGTCCAGGTCGTCATTGGTCAAAGGCGGCCTTTAGCGATGAATCATGATATGAATGATTTGAAGGACAGGAAGTCACAAGTGCCTGTAATCTCCTCCAAATGTGGGGTGAACCACTTCTTGGTCGGCCCATACGCATAGACATTACAGGTAGTCAGTTAGACCTTAGGAGAAGAGAGGGGAGCGAGAAATGCATTATGGCGGCCGAAGAGGGCCAGGAAATTTGAAGTTCTGACCGCCTAATGAACCGGCTTGGCCTAAATCGAGCTGCGATGCACAGAAGGATGGATGGTGGCGGTCTATGAATTGAATTGAATTGGACGCCTTAGGCAGAAATAACGGGCTGTAATTTTCCTTGATTTCTAGAATCTAAGGTACCTTGGGTTGTACCTCCTAAACTACTCCGTAGTGCCACGGCTCTGGCTACAGCTCTGAGCTGTGAGCTGGAAACTAGATACCCAAAGGTTAGGTACCTCAGTGCGTAGGTACCTAGTAATATGTACGAGTATACTCCGTACATGTCTTGTAGCTATGTACTCAGTACTGCGTACGCGGTAGAACTGGACGATTCTCCTATCTATTGCACAGGTACTCCGTACTTAACACCAGCGATTAAGGCCAATGTCATTTTTCAATGAAAATTACAGGATGAATTCATGATGACGCCCAAGACAAGGTTCGAGATTGCAGTGACCATACTAATACAGTTGATACAACCCCACAAGCTGTCAATTATTAGGAGATCACCTAGGGAGACAGGTATTATTCGAGTTTGTTACGACAGTGTGACACCGCCTTCGTGAATCATCCCACTATTCCATTACATCATCCGGCCCCGCCATAAAAAAAAAACAATCGAACATCGAAGAAACCCTTCAGATCACAAGGAAATGCAGGAATTGTGCCCGTTCAGACGATAATCAGAGAGAATGAAAGAAACCAATAGATTGAGTGACTCTACTAGGCTTCTCTAGAATACTCAAGCTATTGAAAGAAAGATGTGGAGTGGCATTGCTGGTCTAATCGAAGTCCATGGAATCCCATGGATCCCCACGGAAAGCTCCCTCTAGAAGCTTCTGAGCAATACACCGCTAGCTATATAGTATGATTTCGCTGCCCACAACCCTCTCTTTCTTTTTTCTTTTCTCATTATCAAATACCCAAGTCTTTTTTTTACCTGTACACTACACTACTTCTACCTTTCACGAACTTCCTCTTCTCCTTTCCCTTTTAACGACTACACACATACACAATGGCTCCCGCCGTCGGTATTGATTTGGGAACCACCTACTCCTGCGTGGGTGTCTTCCGTGATGACCGCATTGAGATCATCGCCAACGACCAGGGTAACCGCACTACCCCCTCATTTGTCGCTTTCACCGACACCGAGCGTCTCATCGGTGATGCCGCCAAGAACCAAGTCGCCATGAACCCCCACCACACTGTCTTCGATGCCAAGCGTCTCATTGGTCGCCGTTTTCAGGACGCTGAGGTCCAGGCCGATATGAAGCACTGGCCCTTCAAGGTCGTGGAGAAGGCTACCAAGCCTGTCATCGAGGTTGAGTTCAAGGGCGAGCAGAAGCAGTTCACCCCCGAGGAGATCTCTGCTATGATTCTCGTTAAGATGCGTGAGACCGCTGAGGCTTACCTCGGTGGCACTGTCAACAACGCTGTCATCACTGTCCCTGCCTACTTCAACGACTCCCAGCGTCAGGCCACCAAGGATGCCGGTCTCATTGCTGGTCTCAACGTCCTCCGTATCATCAACGAGCCCACTGCCGCCGCTATTGCTTACGGTCTCGACAAGAAGGTCGAGGGTGAGCGCAACGTCCTGATTTTCGATCTCGGTGGTGGTACCTTCGATGTTTCTCTCCTGACCATCGAGGAGGGTATCTTCGAGGTTAAGTCTACTGCTGGTGACACCCACTTGGGTGGTGAGGACTTCGACAACCGCCTCGTCAACCACTTCGTCAACGAGTTCAAGCGTAAGCACAAGAAGGATCTGACCACCAACGCCCGTGCTCTCCGTCGTCTCCGCACTGCTTGCGAGCGTGCCAAGCGCACTCTCTCTTCCGCTGCTCAGACCTCCATTGAGATTGACTCGCTCTTCGAGGGTATTGACTTCTACACCTCCATCACCCGTGCCCGTTTCGAGGAGCTCTGCCAGGATCTCTTCCGCGGCACCATGGAGCCCGTCGAGCGTGTCCTCCGCGATGCCAAGATTGACAAGTCCTCCGTCCACGAGATTGTCCTCGTCGGTGGTTCCACCCGTATCCCCAAGATCCAGAAGCTCGTCTCCGACTTCTTCAACAAGGACGCCAACAAGTCCATCAACCCCGATGAGGCCGTTGCCTACGGTGCTGCCGTCCAGGCCGCTATTCTGTCCGGTGACCAGTCTTCCAAGTCCACCAACGAGATCCTGCTTCTCGATGTTGCCCCTCTCTCCGTCGGTATCGAGACCGCTGGTGGTGTCATGACTCCTCTCATCAAGCGCAACACCACCATCCCCACCAAGAAGTCTGAGACCTTCTCTACCTACTCCGACAACCAGCCCGGTGTCCTGATCCAGGTCTTCGAGGGTGAGCGTGCCCGCACCAAGGACAACAACCTCCTCGGCAAGTTCGAGCTCACTGGCATTCCTCCCGCCCCCCGTGGTGTTCCTCAGGTCGAGGTCACCTTCGATGTTGATGCCAACGGTATCATGAACGTCTCCGCTCTCGAGAAGGGCACTGGCAAGTCCAACAAGATCACCATCACCAACGACAAGGGCCGTCTCTCCAAGGAGGACATTGAGCGCATGCTTGCTGAGGCTGAGAAGTACAAGGAGGAGGATGAGGCTGAGGCTTCTCGCATCCAGGCCAAGAACGGTCTCGAGTCCTACGCCTACTCCCTCAAGAACACTCTCTCTGAGGGCAAGCTCCAGATCTCCGAGGATGACAAGAAGAAGGTTGAGGACAAGATCTCCGAGGTCATCAGCTGGCTCGACAGCAACCAGACTGCCGAGAAGGACGAGTACGAGTCCCAGCAGAAGGAGCTCGAGGGTGTTGCCAACCCCATCATCTCCGCTGCCTACGGTGGCCAGGCTCCTCCTGGTGCCGCTCCCCAGGGCGGTGCTCGCTCTGCTGATGAGGTTGAGGAGAACCCCGAGGAGCTTGACTAAATGTCTTGCTCTGATTGAGTCTCTTTTCTTCTAATTGGCTATTGTCTTCCTTTCACGTCTTGTTTTACGAACTTATGGGTTATCAAGGTTTCTTTTTGCGCATGATTGCATAGATGCAACGTTATCTCTTTTCTGGGGTGAAAAATAATCCAGTGAATCAAAATTTCTTTAATTCAAACAAACTCCATTGTAAATTGTAGAATATTGGACAGTAGAACATACTCAGAGCTCTCGGATACCACGGATGATTTACTCAGATCTAGCATATGTCCATCCAACCATATGGAATGGTACCATTCTGTGCCTTAAGAATGTAAAGAGTCCGCTACCAATCGGACAGTTCATGTACGCAGTATATTTTGTACAAGCAAGAAAGTGATAAAAGTCGAGACAAAAAATGAAGTTCACATCAATCTCCAAATCCCCAACTCCGAACGAAAGCCACTGATATCTAGCAAGACTCGCTAGAGACCCTGGAAATCCCCATTCCACCACCGTTGCAATCGATGCCCGCTCGTCTGTACGATAGACCCGTACGTGATTTCTGAAGCTCGCTCGGGGTATTTTTCCTGCTGGTCGCGACGAATGCGACTGAGAGCAGCACCGACGCCCACGGACAGGGCGAAGAGAGGATCACCGACCCTATTGAGATTTAGAAAGGGTTCTTCGTGGGTGGCTAAGGCTTTCATTCGGAATCAACTCCTACCTGGAAATAAGATAGATAGCCATTGATGCTCCTTTGTTTGGCGGACAAGACGATGTGTCAATCAAACGGGTTGAAGTCCCCCCCAGACTTCGAGTTCGATATGGGAAGCTCCATCACGTGATGCGGTCGCAGCTTTGCTGATCGAGCTTGGGTTTGGATTCACGATCTGCGTATTCGCCGGCTTTCAGCATCAGATCTTCACCATGTATTTCTCACTCACCTCTCTTCTTCTACTAGGGACCAGTGCTCTGGTATCCGCCAGCTCATTGACAATCACCGTCCCCGTCTCCAGTTCACTCCCTAACCCCCACGTCCTCCCCGCAACCAGTCATGCGACTCTCACCACACTCCCCTCCGGAGAGAAAGAACACACCCTGTCTGCATCGCTGACCCGCTCGGCGACATTTGTCTTCCACGATCTCCCTTCGTCTAGCTCGGATGCTCAGCCGGAATCGTATTTACTCGATATCCGCTCCGCGGGCGACTACGTCTTCGCCCCCTACCGCGTTGATGTTGCGGCTGATGGGACTATTCTCGGGATTTGGGAGACTTTCCGTGGAAACCCCTGGGATAATCGTGGAGTAGAGAAATATATTGTCGATGTTTCTGGGAAGAAGCAGGTTGATGTCGTTGTTGAGGCTAAGGTGATTGGACGGAAGGTCTTTTATGAGCAGCGTGCTAAATGTGGGTTTGTTCTCTTGATTATTGCTTCCCTTGAATTATCAGGTTTTGCGAAGATTGTCCGGAACTATGCTAATACTATATGGAATTGCAGTCTCCCCTTTGAGTCTTGTCAAGAACCCAATGGTCTTGCTTGCTGTTGTTGCTCTGGGTCTCATGTTTGCCATGCCTAAGCTCATGGAAAACAGTACGTTTATTTCTGGTGTCCCTTTCCTATCTCATTGTATGCGTGATCTAACTTCAACCCTTCAGTGGATCCCGAATTGCGCGCCGAGTTCGAGCAGCATTCCCGCTCTTCGCCCATCACGGGTGCTACGAATAATGCTATCGCAGGTGGCGGGTTTGATTTGGCTGGTTGGATGGCTGGCACTGCGTCTCCTAGCTCTGCGGTCAACGCCGCAGCTCCGGCTGGTTCAACTGCTAGAGATACCAGTGGCACTGCAAGGAAGCGTGGATAGAAGATCATTACGGAGTATGGTCATTACTTTTAGACTTGGAATTTGGTCGTTTAAATCTGGTCGTTATCTCTCATTGGTTCTATGATACAAACGTATTGGAGGACTGCCCAGAGATCCTTAAATCTGGAGGCCCATTGCCGATCAATGACTAGAATCATTCGGGAAAAAAAAGCATTCCACCCAAATTCCTCCCGATATCAATTGCGCCTAGAAGTTCCCCCACTGCGCAGCAGCCTGTTCCTTCTCCTAATGTCCGTCAGAGTAACAACGGGCGGAGTATGCACCGCTTGAGGAGCGATTGACCCTAGAAGTCACCACCTCCAAAGTCATCACCGCCACCGAAATCGTCGCCGCCACCACCGCCGTAATCGTCATGATCGTCGATAGCATCGGCAATCAGCATACCACCAAGTAAACCACCGCCAACACCCAGAGCAGCGGCACCTGCGGTCCCCATGCCTCCTCCTTGCCTACGAGGCGGCTGTTGCTGGTAGAACCCACCCTGCGGTGGGTATCCTCCGTACCCTCCTCCGAAGCCCGGTCCAGATCCATACCCAGGCTGGAACCCTTGATGCTGTGGAGGAAAACCGCCACCGCCATAGTATTGGCCCTGCGGAGGTGGGGGGGCCTGCTGGGCATACGCAGCATATTGTTGCTGTGGTCGATGCGGCTTGCTGCTTGAGCTCTTGCCCATCAGCTTGCTGAAAAATCCTCCCTTGCTGCGCTTCTGTTCCTGCCCGGGACTCGGGCTTTGCAATGCTGGGCCTGCCGCGTATCCGCCTGGGCCGGTGGACTGTGGCCGCGGGGCATTGTTGTAATAATCTGACGAGGAACCGCGATCTCCGGATCCGCTTCCCCCTCCTGGTATGTTGGCCCGGGCGTCTTCCTCGGCTTGGAGCTTGGCGGCAAGTCGTGCGTCTTCGTCCACCGTATTAGGACTGGCACTGCCTGGCCCGGACAGCGCAGGGTTGTACGGGTTATTGGAGGCCAGGTGTTGTTTTTTGTCCCCGGTGCTTGCTAGGGCTGCTGGATCACCAGGGCCAGTATTGTTGTATGATGGGGGTGCAGCATCAGGTGGCATGTTACCATCATCCCGCGGCGGAGGAGCTTCGGGACGATCCCATTGCGATCTGCCTGTGGCAAGGTCGACGTAGTACCTTGATAACTGTCAGTATTGATTTGGGGACAGACTGGGGACAATTTGGACGACTACATACCAAGTCTGATATCGGTCGTCATACTGCGCTTTCCATCCCTCAGGTACCGAGGGCGGGGGAGGCCCGGAAGGCGGGGCGAAGGACATGATCTCGCAGATGTGGTGGGGCTGAAGATCTGTAGAGCTTCGAACTCGGGTTGAGACGATGTAGCAAATATGGGTTATGCAAGATGTGAGAGATGGTCAAAGGATAGTGAATTTCGACTGCGTAGACAACAAGAGGACAACTAGTCAACAGATACTTGGTTGTTCCAAGGACTACTTTGTACTTGGCAGGGAATAAGCGGGGGGCGTTAGAGCCTCAGGCAGAAACGTCACTGCGCCTCGGTGGCAAGAGAGGCTGTGCGCCGACTACTGCGTACGTACTACGCAGTAGTGAAAGGCCAATGGAGAGTTGCAGACTCGCCTCAAGCGATCTATTCGGAAGTGGGTTCTCCGGAAGTACTTCTGTGATAACTACGCAGTAGTGGCTTCTTAGGCTAAATGCCTCCGTTGTAACGACTCAGACTATGATGCCGAATATCCCCAACGTAGAGACATCTGTTTCTAGCTAGTTATACTTATTTTTTGGTTAAGAACGGAGCGTTTCTCCGAAAACACGTTACTATTCTACGCTCACTATACATGCAGCTCCATTCTGGCATATCACAATTGCGATACACTCAAGTTTTGGGATTCCCATGATTCCTTTGCAGACATGATCTCGAGAAGCAGAGGGATATTGGCCAGAATCACTCTAGCTGCTTCGTCACCTGCAGCTGCTTTACTCAAACCTTGACCAGAGCCAAGATATCTTTTTACCCATCCCCATCCAGTGAGATATAAGGCAACGAAGAAAGTCTGTGTCCCGCCCTTCTGCTGGACCGACGGACGCTCTTCGAGGTATTCTAGCTTCACGTTTTTGCCCATGATCTTCTTAGCAAGAGCCTCCTTGCAGCGTAACTCCGCTTTTTGGTGTCCCAGGTTTCTAAGCAATGGCATCCACAGCCCCGTCAACCAATGCCGAGCTATTTCGTAGCCACAGACCGGATCGGATAGAATGACTGCGGCGACATAGGCCTCGAAAACATCGCCCTTTGTCTTGGTCCATCGCTTGGATGGGGTATTGTAGTTTGCCGGCACCGAAACCTTACGGTCAAAACCAAAGATTTCTGCAAACCCTGACAATGTCTCATTCTTGACAAGAAGTTCTCGAATCTGTGATATTCGGCCTGGTGGTAAGTCTGGAAATGTCTCCCAGACAAGCTTGGTTGCGATCAGCTCAATGTACGCATCGCCTAGAATCTCAAGTCGGTCGTAGGTCATGTTGTTATTGTTGCCAAGCGCTGGATGGGTGAAGACAGCAAGTTCTAGCTTATCATCCAAGATTGGGGGTGGCGTAGAGTTTCGCGGGCGACTGGGCTCATTTGAACTGCAATTTGAGTCGTGTGATCTTGGGACCTCATCATCTGGAGAGGAACCGTTTGAAGGCGGCAAGTTCGTTGGCTTACAGAATGTGTCATTTAACCTCAGAACTGCTTCTTTGGTCTCGGGGTCGACACCAGCGAAACTGCTGTCGGCTGAGATTTCTTGGACAAGGCGCTGTAAGAGAGAGAAACGATAGTCGTTGCTAGGCTTGACCATACTGCGACTAGCGCCGATTGATAATTCAGCATCATGTGAATCACGTAGGTGACGAACCTTCTCACGAATATGAATCAGCAATTCAATTCAATCAAGTAAAACAACAACTGTCTGACAATCATAGAATACCCACCTTTGGCCTTTTTGGGGGGTTTTGCGCGGCAGCCGACTCAAAGACGGATGCTGGTCTTTTGGGATCTGTCACCTGCCTCCTGGCACTTGAATCGATAGTCCTCTTCCCTTGAGGCATTTCGATTGCGATAGCCTGGAGTTAAACTCCAGACTATTCCTCCGTTTCGTTTGTAGTCGCTTTGTCTGTGTTCGTCTATATTTTGTTCCGGAGACTTGTAAAATGGAGAACGATAAGACGATAAAGGCGGTACAGCGCCGAGGGTCACGTGAGCTATCGGACAAACTTCATCTAGCATTTTCCCCGACTTCCGCTCATCAAGCTGCTGTGAACGGCTGCTTCCTCATATACCTCTTGCACATGGTTCTTTCGGGGCCTGAGAACCGAAAATGTCATCAAGTCGAATTTTGGATCTAGTAAAGGTTCGATATCCCTCACTGCATTGTACAGATTGACGTCCACTAATCCATGGACCTCCAGACCCAATGCCGCATATTCTCCCTTAATTTCAATCCCCAGCGTCTTCGACTGGGTAACAAGATTTTGAGACAACGCCTACGGGGACCGGCGCTTGCATCATGGTATCCTAAGAAGACTGTCTCGTTCCGCGATCTACAAAACACCTATAAGCCTCTTGGATTGACGACATTCGACGAAGCCGAAGATGATAGAGAAGAGGCTATACAGATGTAAGGCTGCTGGTGCTGTCCAATCATACTCCCGCTAACTCTGATTCAAAAGTGCCAAATTGCGAGGGAAGGGCCGACCGAAGAAGAAACGAACAGCTGCTGGTAAGTTTCTCCTACACCAAATTGATCGTCTCGTGTTGTGCCCCTTCTAATTTCTGCATAGAATCAAGGTCGGCAAAGAAAAAGAAATAGACTACCCAGCGAGATTCACGCAGCACTGATATCATATTCATACCTACTACTTCGTCTGGTCAAATCTGCTCATGATCTGGTTGGGCCGGTCGAATGGTACGTCTTGTGCTGTCTACAGTCCCTGTTTGAGGTTGGGCCATCTCGGTCGCTAGCTCATCCATGTGTCTCATTTGCGCTGAGAGTCTACATGTAATGATCGCACACTGCGTGTCCAGTTCCACATTTTGTACAATACTACTTCTTCCTGGCGTCCCATAATCTTCTGTGACAAATATCTGGACCTTACGTAGGGTTTCACACTAAAGACAACCAAGCTGCGCTAACCTTTCAGACCAAAAACTGCCCATGGCTTCGTAGGGTCTTTATGGCATCACAGTACGCAGCGAAATGATGGGGCGGTAAGACATAAAGTCGAGTTTGTGCACGTGACGCCGACTGAACTAGAATGCATTTTGCGTAGCCCTGTCCTATCCAAGCTCTCACTCTCGTCATCAGTGAACTCTACTTCTTTTTACACGTGTTTGACCTCAATTGCCACTGCTACGTCACCTATTCCATTCAATTTTACAACATTTAGTTCCTGGCGCTGCACTGATCGAGCAGCGGCCTTGCCTCAGCGACCCGAAAATGGGCAAAAACCAGCTCAGACGAGCCAGGAAAAAGGCCCAGAAAGCCGGGGTAAGCCGGACCCCTTTATCAATTACACTCAATGCAAAGCTGACACTCTATGCGTAGAATACTCTCCCTCCTGCTGGCGAAGAGACAAAACCCGAACATTCTCCTCCCCTGCCAGCTGCTACCTCTCAGGATGTACCTGCTGAGAGCGACGCTGACTTGCTTCCCGCGCCAAACGATCCATTATGGGAAATGTATAAGGATGTTGCTGGGAAATTCACAGAAACAGCAACCGAAGATTTGCCTTCCAAAGAGTCAGATAAACCTGAAGTCTTTTTCGATGATGGCGACGATATCCCCGACGAAGAACAAGAAAGCGAGCCCAAAATATCAAAAAAGAAACGAAAGGAGATGAACAAGCTATCGGTGGCTGAGCTGAAAACAATGGTTCGAAAGCCCGAAATCGTTGAATGGACAGATACATCGGCCCCTGATCCTCGACTGCTCATTCATATCAAAGCTCATCGCAACGTCGTACCAGTTCCATCCCACTGGTCGCTCAAACGAGAGTATCTATCGTCCAAGCGAGGTGTAGAGAAGGCACCGTTTGCTCTACCGAAGTTCATACAGGAGACGGGGATATCTGAAATGCGCGACGCCGCTTTGGAAAAGCAGGAACAGGCGAGTCTCAAACAGAAGCAAAGGGAGAGAGTGCAACCAAAGATGGGGAAAATGGACATCGATTACCAGAAGCTTTATGAGGCGTTTTTCCGTTTCCAAACCAAGCCAGAGCTGACTCGCTACGGTGAGATCTATTACGAGGGAAAGGAATATGAGACCAACCTCAAACATCTCCGCCCCGGCGAACTGAGTGATGAGTTAAGGGAAGCTCTTGGCATGTCTCCGGGAGGGCCCCCTCCTTGGCTCGTTAATCAGCAACGATTCGGTCCTCCGCCTTCCTATCCCGCGCTGAAAATACCCGGCTTGACTGCGCCGCTTCCGCCCGGTGCGGGATGGGGTTACCATCCTGGAGGTTACGGCAAACCGCCCGTGGATGAAAACAGTCGCCCGTTGTTTGGCGGTGATATTTTCGGCTTCATTGACACTCAGAAACACGCTCCACAGGGAGAGCCCATAGAGAAAGACCTATGGGGAGAATTGCAGGAATCAGAAGAGTCTGAGGCGGAAAGTGAGGCTGAAGACGAAGATGACGACGAAGGAGAAGGAATGGACGAAGAAGATCTGCCAGAATCTCCTAGTGGCAGGGAAGCCCAAAGTGGAATGGCCTCAGCAGTACCCTCTGAATTTGTTCGTGCGGAGGATGTTTCTGGGGAATTTGATGTGCGCAAACATCATCGCGGGATCGACACAGAGGAGTCCGTTCATCCGCGCAGCGCTTACCAAGTGATCCCCGAGAGGCAAACGAACGTGGAAGGCTTTTTCGGAGGTGACAGGGCATACGACCTCAGCGGGTCCTCGACTAAGCCTCCTATCCTCGGTGTGGATGACCAAACCAGGAAACGCAAGAAGCCTGGGGATGTCGAAGTGTCTGTCGACTTGGATGCAATTCAATCTGGCGATGGCCTCAGCAAGGACAGTCTCCAGAATTTGTATGAGTCGCAGAGGCAGCAGCAGAACCCATCAAACTGGGGGTTCCAGGAAGACCTCAGTGACATGATTGCGCAGGAGAATCGCAAGCGATTGCGAAAGGAAGAAGAAAAACGAACAAAGCATTGAATGCTTCTGCAGATCCCTTCGCTCCATTTCACTTTTCCTGGGCGATTTTCAATATCCCAATGAGCAATGGAGTTTGGGTGCTTTCAGTCTAATACATGGCCCATAGGTCGAACGATCTTCATCCTATCAATGTACAATTATTCTCAATCAAGGACTTATTGAATAATGAATGAATTTTTAAAGTGTAGTGCAAATCTACACCTGTATGGGTCTATTCATCTCGATATTGGACAGATTGTCGGTGCTTCAACAACTGCGTACACTGACTCCTGATCCGAATACTGAGGCTACATCCATGGGCATGTGATATAGGTGCGGGTCCGCGGACTCCGCCCAATGGTTTTAGCTTAGTCATTTTATTCTGCCGCCACCCGCATGTGAAGGTTCTCAACCCTTTGGCACCTGTTGTACTTGAATTCATTTCAGGAGAGGCACAGAGACGCAGCAGTGGCATTAGGTACTGGGTAAACATTGTGCACTTCTCCCGGTCTTTATTCATATTCCAACCTTGTGATCGACCTTCGTACTGTTTCAATCTCAGCCAAGCCAGTATGGACTGGGACCGCAGAAGGTGTGTTGGCGCAACCAGACCGTTTGAAACGTTTTGCTAAGCATGTTGCCAGATTTGACGATCGAAGAGGTGAAAGTTATCGTCCATCAGAGAGAACCAATCGTTCTCCTTCTCGAGGATATGATGGCCGTCATCGGCGTTCACCACCACGAATCCGAAGCCCTCCTCGACAACGAGCCGACACATGGGTACCGTCATCGAGCAGAGGATATGGACGTCCACGAAGTCGGTCCCCAATACCCTATCGGCGCCGCTCACGAACCCCTCCCCCGGCAAGGAATTTTGGTCCCGCACCCTATGAAAGAAGGCGATCACCACCAAGAAGGTTCTCGCCCAGAAGAGATGATAGGATCAGATCACCGCCATTGTCCCAAAACTGGCGCTCTAAGTCGCCATACAGTGATAGCAGATCACGGGATGCGTCTGGTGCTCGCAACAGCGACAGGCGGGCACGTGATACTACTCCTGGGAACCAAGTCGTCCGACCTGTAAGACGAGAGGGCCCTACTATTGACAATTCTCTCAGAGCTCCTCCGTCAGGCATACAGTCCGGAGTATCACTCGGAAAAAGTCCGGTTCACGCGTCTCATCGAGAGTCCCTGCCTGAAGCGACGAAACGGCACCCCAGTTTATCCCCACCGAGACATGCGCCACCCACGCAAGCTCCATTGTCACAGCCTTCTGCGATACCTGAACCTCCAACCTCAGTGGTAGCAAAGCCCGATGTGGTTGCTCAAAGAGCGCGTAGTCGGTCTCCAGTTCAATCTTCGTTGCCGTCCAAACGTTCCTCGAACCCTCCCGGCCGATCTCCCTACCGGAATCAGATCGGCATGGAGCCTTCTCATTCACAAAAGCGGATAGAGCCTGAGGATCGATCAGCGGTCGCTCACCATTCATCTGTTTCGTCCCCAGGCCATACGCGTGTGAGCTCTCCACAGACGGGTGGGACCAGGATCGGTGGAAACATCCCAACTCAACCGAAGAATCATGGGGCTTTCCCACAGCCACCATCAGGCCCGTATCAGGGATCGAGACCTTCGTCTCAGCATCACCACGGTTCTCCGCATGTCTCTCTACTATCGGCACCGACGCGTCCCCGACGTGGACTAGGTCCCCGGGAAACTTGGATGGGGACTCCTCCGGCTCGTCGCGGAGGGGCTGTGAATTCACAGGTTCCGCCATCAGGTCCTCGTGCTTCTTTTTCATCCCCATCACCGGGCGGTGGCTATCGATATCCAACTTTCCGACAACCCAGTACCTCGTCTGCAGCCCAACAGCAATCTACATCGAAGGGAACAAATCACCTTGCGGCGCTGTGTACTATTATACCGGAAGGCCGGAGCTTGCCATCCCTTCTGGATCCCGCCGTTGAAAAGCGGCTCGCGCAACTCGAGCTAGACCAAGAAAAGCTCCTTGAGCAAGTCGCAGAGACACAGAGATCTAAGCGAGCACAACTTCGTGAATGGGACAGACTTGATCGCGAAAGCTCCATCTTTGCTCTCAAGAGCGAGCTCGCTGAAGGTCATCTCCAGCGGATGACCGCCGAGAGTATTGGGAGTGGGACTTTGTTTTAGCGATATCATGACCACAGCACAATATGCCTCCTTTCTTTCTTTTGCCCTCGCAGGCGGTTGTTACGGGCGTTATCAGGTTATTTCAATTTCCCCAGGTTGTATTTCTACCACAATGTCATGACTCGGCGACATCACCTTTATTTAGGTATGCGCCTACTTCCTACAATGCGCCTCTTGTTATTTGTTCGTCTGAGATAGGACGTGTAGGTTTAAACAAGGGATTCTCTCTCGGGGTTCAATTACTCATCCCTGCCTGGAAAGTACATGTAGATCTGATGCAGGTACGGAGTACATGACCTTAAGTGGAGTTGATTTAGTTAGGGCACTTTAACTAGTACATACTACTCCGGACAGAATACCTTATAATTCAACATCAACAACCTTGAAAGCAGTAAGAACATTGTGATATATTGATAGCTTATAGCTGAGAGCCCTATACCAGTGACATACATACAATAATCACATACCTCTGACACATTCATAGACCATTCCACAGTATGGAGGGCGGTACCTCTGCGCTACAGAGACACGTTATGCATGACTAAGTGTGTATGTAACGTATTGACCGGTATCTAGTGACAATACACACTGTGTACTCGATACATACCAATACAAGTACCTGATCTGCACGTAATTTACCTTTCCCCTTCCATTTGCCTTCGTGTCAACAACTTCTGTTCTTCTGATCTTCTGATCTTCTGTTATTTGATCTGATCCAGGAATCTTCCTCTCTTCCTCTCCTAGCTTATGGAGTTTTTCTGATACATTTTTCCTTCTCTTCCTCCCTCTATATTTCGGCCACCTCTTTTCACAATGAATATCTTCAGGCTATTAGGTACAACGTCAACGAAGGTCGGAAAACCAATGCGCTTTGCTAACACATTGTAGCCGACTTCTCCCATCTGGCATCGATCTTCATGCTTCTACAGAAGATGAAGACTTCGAGCGTATGTTCCCCTTGTCAATGTCAATGGGCGACTGGATCTCAAGCTAATGGGAAATGCAGAGTTGCTCCGGATTATCCTTCAAGTCGCAGGTGCTATATCTTCTCGTCTTTGTCACTCGGTACCTTGGTAGGATTGGATGGAACTGTCCGCTCTCTGTCACTATAGCTCATGGTCCCTTTTAGATCTCTTCTGGACGTTCACCGAGTCCTTGTACCTCACGACGTTCAAGCTCCTGTTTATCGGTTCCTCCGCCTACGTCATCTACCTCATGCTCAACGACTACAAACCCACGCACGATCCCAACATCGACACTTTCAAGGTTCAATACCTCCTAGGAATCAGCGCCGTGCTGGCCATTCTATTCCCTCATGATTATCGCATTTCCGAGGTGTGTCGCTTGCTAGAGACGGGAATTACCAGCAAAGGCCTGAACTGACGCGACATCTAGATCCTCTGGACCTTTTCTATCTGGTTGGAGTCGGTTGCCATATTACCACAATTGTTCATGTTGCAGCGAACCGGCGAGGCAGACACGATTACTACCCACTATTTGTTTGCCCTGGGTCTCTACAGGGCTCTCTATATCCCAAACTGGATCTTCCGCTACTTTACCGAAGCCTCCTTCCAGCGATCCTTCCAACCCGTGCCTATTCTCGCCGGCATTATCCAAACATTGCTCTATTCCGATTTCTTTTACATTTACTACAACAGGTAATCCCAATCATCGTGCGCAGGGCCAACGCAAAAACATATCGACGCTGACTTGCATGCTTCTCTTCTTAGGGTTATGAAGGGCAAGAAGTTCTCGCTTCCAGTTTAAATGGAAGAACACCAAGCTTTTGTTGGATCTGTCTTCCAGACCTCGTGCGACATGAAATATTATGATTCACTTCCTTAAAAATTCGCCTGGACGCCATGTCGTCCGAATATCCGAAGGTATCTTCCACCTTTAGACTCCCGCAACGCCCAATGGACCTGAACCTTCAACGGCAGCTACTGGCTAGTTATGACTTAATGTTCTCATGTCATCACTACATATCCATTGGGAAATACGGGGAGACAAGTCTCTATCTAACCTGCTGCAACTGGCTTTCCAACATGAGGATGTCGCTGGTTGATGCTGAGCTATGGACGTTGTGACATTATGCAAGGCTGCCTGACAGAATAGTTTCCGGGCTGGTGGTTGTATTTGTATTATCCTGTGCTAATGAAGGCTCACGCGGAGGAGATTTCCCAATAGCTTGCCTTAGATAGAAATGCCTATATGATCTCCGATTCCTTGTCTGTTGCCGTAGTCTCTGTCTATCTGTTTAAAATTACTGATACGTCCTACATAAAAGTAGTTCCGTCAAGATGTCAAGGCTTCATTTTCCATTGGAGCATTATTTGGTTATATCATTTCCCCATGTTTGCTCTGTGTTTCTGGTGGCAGTTCCAAGGGAACACAATATCCTTGCTATTGCAAAACTTGTGTCTCCGGGGATGCACAGCATCTTGCAGTAGGCCACTTTTCTCACTTTTTGTATATGTCCTGGTTCAGAACTTGGAATTGACAAACATGCATGAGAGTGATCTAGAGGACCCCCTGACATCGTAAACTTTTGAGGAGTACACAATGTGTGCATCCTGGTGGATACAATCAAAGAATGACAAGAGTAAGACCACGGCATGACCAGAGCAGACAATCAATATCCCCGAGGCGTCGACCCGTGTGTCGGTACATAACCAGTGGTATAACTCAACTGGGAGGGAGGAATAGACAAATCGGCAGGGAAAGGATCCATATTGCCAGTAATCGACTGTGAGAGATTTCCCATGGGACTCTGGAATGACCGGACTCCGTTACTCATGGAAGAACGACTTTGCACGTTTTGTTGGCTATCAAGCCAGCCATTGTGCCCATGCAAATGACCAAAGTAGTCCGGCTGGCCTCTGTCAATGGGCATCTGACCAAAGGTAGATTCTCGTCGTGAGATTGGTGGGGATGGGAGCTTTGGGGATCGAGGGATCATCTCCAGTCTGGGTGAACTTCTTCGCGAATTGGGCGGCGTCAAGCGTGATCCCCCACGACGCACTTGGCAGGTTGGACAGATCTTGACAAACCGCGAGATTAGCTCCTTAGGGACCCTGGTAGAAATAGTTAATGGCTGCAAATCAAAACATGTACTGACTGTCGTCAGATGACGCGAGTTCTGGCCTACCACGAATAGATTCGCCGGACCTGAGCAGATGTCTTGTCTCGACCACCGTGCTGGCATTGCTGGTGAGCCTTGATGAGGATTTTGAATAATTTTTCCCGAATGGCAACCGGCTTGCCCTCATGGCAGATCATCTTCCTGTGCTGCATATTGCGATACCTCGTCAGCGTTGATGGGCGGTAGGAATACTAGAACCACAAGACTTACATCCAGTCCAACAGCTTGCAGCTTGAACATCTTCTTGACCCAGAAACTGTTTTGAATTAGCAAAGCAGGAGTTGACTAGACCGAAGAGCTTCATACCGAAATTGGGCGGACTCCACTGCCGTGTCTTTGGGGTCAACCAGCACAGAATGAATGTTACGAGCTCTTTTCGCGTATATCAGTGCTTTATCTTGTTTTTTGGTGGACAAATCCTTGACGTAGCTAGAAAATTGATGTCTCAGCCTCAAATGATAATTGTATCGAAGGGTTGGCATAGACCCTCACCTCTGCATCAGCTTATCAAACTCTTTCACATCAGGGAAGCCACTGGGTGCGGGCACTAGAGCCTCTGACAGCAATGTGGCCTCGTTGTGAGATTCTTGGCTCTCGATCTCTACTTCGGCCATGGGGTCGCGCGGGTGGTATCTCGGCCCTCGAAGATAATGAGACTGCGGCATGAACTGCGGTGGGTGATGTAGCCTGGGGTCATCCGGGGTCGTCATTGATGGGAGTTCCGATGTATATGGCAGATGCTGTAACACCGGAGACAGGTTCGTCGGTGCACCGTATGCAAATTGAGACCCATATGGATTGAAGGAATGATGGGGGAACTGATATGAGCCAGATCCATGTGCATTGTAATCATGATCCTGCTTGTAATCATGACTCTCTGATTGACCATATGAGCCAGGTACTGCCATATGGTGATTCATGAGGTAGGCGTCATTCCCTTCATTGCGCCTTGCAAAACTGCTCATGATTGAAACAGAAGAGTAGAGACTCCACTGGCTGTTCAGTCCACGTTGGATCAACTTCCTTTCAAGCAGGCAATGGAGGTAGGAACGAGAAGCAGGACTGTGACGGTATGCTCAGAGTTTTGGATGACCGATGAACGTTCAGTTTGAATGACCGATGACAATATAGTGAAACATAGACAGCCACGAGGAAATCAAGGAGATTAACTGGTTCGCATGTAGTCGAGGAAGGATTGCCACAGTATTCAGTACGACGCAACAAGTAGACCAAGTACAGCAAAGGTAGCAGATACCACAAGGTTGATTGAACTGTTTCCAGATGATCACTGCTCAGAAGTGAGATATCAGAGATGGAAGAAGAATAATTCACAGAAAGCTCATCTAGAGATGGGGTAGCAATTCTATTAAAAAGACCCCAAAACAACAAACAGTGCAGGACTGACATGGCTGATGCCCAAGAAAAAGTGCACGAGACCATGTCGAAACAGAGATAGTGGGTAGAAATAACAGAGGGCATCCCTGGAAGACGAACAGCAAATATTCCACAGAGAAAAAGAAAAGAGCCAGGCAAGTCGAGCAGAGCTCTGTAAGGTACAGAAGCATAAGGTATTACCCAAGCTTGCAGGCAAGAGAAGAAGAGCTTGGGGTCAAATGAAAATAAAAAAGACAAGAAAAAAAGAAAAGCAGCAAGAGAGAAGACTGGGGTTCGTGGTCAATTCCTTCCGACCCGCCGAAGGTATCGAAAAGTGGAAGCAGGCTGATACGACAGCGCATAGGTTGAGTGATACGGATTCCTGCCTTTCGATGCCCTGGGGGAGATCAAGCAGCGCCACCGTTTCCAGAGCCTTGAAGAAGTTTGAGAGCCTAGTCGAGGCATCCTATCGGAAGGTCAGTGACAGAAGGGAGGGGGGCGTAACTAACAAAAGAGGGGGTGAGAAACACCCCCTGGGCCCTGATTTGACCAAAGTACAGGAAAGTACAGCAAAATACGGGGGGTGAACTATCATCTCCCCGAATTTGGCCTATACTTAGGAACAAGTTGGCATATTCCCGACTCGAATCAGGAAAGGAGGACCTCAGTCGTCTTTGTCTCTGCACGTTTGCCCTCACGGGTCAAACAAAGTATGTAGAGGGATGTTTTCCATGCAAGAAGCCGTGCAAGTTGGTAAGGAACATGGATGGAGAAGTCCCGCTGCTCTGGGAAGTTCTCCATCCTCTCTGTCGGGTTTCATCCAAGAGAGCAAAGTTGAGAGAAACAGAGAGAAATGGGAGTACAAACGATCGGCTCTGTGGGGAGCAATTGTCGCCTCGAAGAGATTGAATGGCGTCTTCTAGGGGCTGGCAATCCCTGTCACATTGATGTTGTGTGTTGGAGACATGTTGTCCCATAGGTCTCTTTTTTTCTTTTTCCTGGATTTTCTTTTTTTTTTTCCTTCTTTTTGTTTTGACATGATGCAAGTAAGCGTAGGGGGATTTCTTGACGTGGCAATGTAGAAAACAGAGAGGAAGAGAGAGTGAGAGTGAGAGAGAGCCAGGAGATTTGACCGGGGCAATCAAATGCAAATGCGGGACGACAGGACTGCATACGTTTGGCTCCAAGACTGAGACATTCTCTTGTCTCTCTAGACTCTTTTCTCTTTTTCATTCTTTCTTTCTCTGTCAATGAGGTGGTGTCGTCTGTCTTTTTCTCAGATATCTTTCTCACCCTCTCCCTCTCGTCAACTTGATCACCCAAGAATCTTACCGTCAGATCTCAAGGTCCGGACCCTCGCAGATCAAAGGTCATCGTGATCTGGCCCGGAGCCGAAAAAGGGAAACAATAATATCAAGGACAATCTGGTAGCCGGTGTCACTCTGTTGCTTCCCGTCCTATTGACCATGTTCCTGGAAATCATCTGCATAACCTGCCAGGGCTTTCTTCCGAGTCCGAGGTTAGTGAATGTATGTATGTCTGTGGTATGAACACTTTGAGCTTGATAGGAATCGGATATTAAAGATATATACTCAGACAAAACTATGTTTACATAAGTCATCTCCACGGGCTTAGCCCTAAAAGTCGAGGTCGAAGACGCTTTTGGCAGCGGAAAAGAGAAGAAAAGAAAAGAAAAGAAACCCATAATTTCATGGCATTGACCGAGTTATCGCGGTCAATGGCTAGCGTCTTCATGTCGTAAGTTCGTATTTTGGTTGGCTTGAGCGCACATCACGCCCCCAGTAAACCAGCGGAAGATTGACGAACGTGAGGTTCAAGCCGATCCTCCACGACTGTGGTCGAACGCCACTAGATCGCGGATGATCCATCTCCAATGATTTTCGTCGGCATCGCCTCGTTCGGGGCGGACCCATTTATCGACTTTGCGTCGCCACTTGTCTTCCTCAGCCCGCTGTCTTCGAATGAACTCGGGTCCGACATCAAATTCTTCGGTTATAGGTCCTTCATCAGAGGACTCCCCAATACTGGCATCGTCTCCTACTACGGGGAATTGTTGGCCCTCCAAAGGCCCAGACTTTCGTCCTTGAGTGAGGCTATGGGTGATCTTGTCATCCAAATCATCTAAGCCAGCGAACACATCCTCTTCGTCTGCACCAGATTCAAGGGATGCAGCCTTGAGCCAGCACATACGATGAGGGTCAAAAATCATTCCACCAACGGTCTGAACGTTCTGCATCGCCCCAACGTTGGTGATAAGTGCTGGGGCAGGTTTGGGTGACCTTGGGATGGTATCGAAGTCGTGCATCAAATTCTCATTCCCTTCCCAGCGAAATTTTGTAGGGTTGTAACGCATACCGCCCACAGCTAGACACAATGAATAGTGAGCATGGAACGGCTTTTGCAATGGTAAAACATAAAGATTGATCACTTACATTTGGCATCCTGCACGCCAGACCCCATTGGCTTGATCAAGTGCGGCTTGGACATGGGTTTCGCATTTGGTTTACCCTTCCGGCTTCTGATTGTGGCGGAGGCTGGAGGAATTCTGGAAGTGGGCACGGGCTTCCAATTGGAGTTGGAAGAAGGAAGAGAATTGGATTCACGACCCTTGGAGTTCATCGTCATGGATGCAATGCGTTGTTCTCTTGCATTCCTAGAGGCATTTGTGTCTCGGGCAAACCTGGGCGTCGGACTGGGCAATTTCGAGGAGCGGGGAGACGTGAAAGACGGAGGTGATTCAGCTGGTGAACGATCGATTCGACTTTGGCTAAGCCGAGCGCGGATGGACTTTGGAGCACCACGACTGGTAGGAGTTTTCACAAATTTGCTTTCTGCTAAAGCCGAGGTGGACAAGTCATCAAAGGACTCCAACTCTGTCCCATCTCCAAAATTTCGTCTTTTGGTGGGTCGTGTGATCGCCCGTTTGGTGGAAGAAGTATGAGGACTTGCGTTGGCATCGCTGAAACTAGCACGGGAGGATTCGTTGCGAGTCGATCGCGAGAGCCGAGAGACTGTGCCCGGTGGACTTAGAAGATCGCCCGAGCTGTCTGAAATGGTACGACGTGATGAGCGATACCCCTTTGCGCTAACATTATGTGATTGGTGTTCCGATATACCAGCTGGCATAAATCGCATTTGTGGCTGCGCCCAGCGACC
This sequence comes from Penicillium sp. DV-2018c, assembly GCA_028827535.1. Taxonomy (NCBI): domain Eukaryota; kingdom Fungi; phylum Ascomycota; class Eurotiomycetes; order Eurotiales; family Aspergillaceae; genus Penicillium; species Penicillium sp. DV-2018c. Next base: position 2,634,724 of record JAQJAA010000001.1, read on the forward strand.
CAGCGATCTTCCGTCACTCACCGGGCGGTCCACCGGTGTCTTGGGTCTAGCATGAGGAAGAGGAACTGGACGGTCTGCCAGTGATCGCTGGGAGGTAGAAACGGAAGAGACCGACCCTACGCCGCGGATCGAAGGCAGGGATCGTTTGGATTTCAATCTCCTAGTTGAAGAGCTGGTCTCGCCGGCTGAGGCACTGTCTCTAGGATTTCGAGATACGAGAAGACGTCGGCCAGAAAGTGCAGGAGTCGGCGATGTCGAATTAGGGCCGGGCGTCGGGAGACTCGAAGTTGATGATTGAGACGAATGCCCCAGACGCGACTGTGATGTCCGAAATTTGGAAAGGGGAGCACCACTTTCTGACACGGTCTCGAGGTGAGTTGAATGAGTTCGATCATGACCAGACAAGCGTGGGATGCGAGTCCGTGGGGATCCCGTCGTAGTGGTGAACGTCAGGGTTGTTGCGGGTCGACGAGTCGGGCTAATCGGCCGCTCGGTCTTGCGCTTAATATTGGGATTCAGAGCCGGTTTTCCGAAGGAGAAGGCCTTCTCGTTGTCGATATCAATTCCAGAGAAAAATTCGTCGGCGTCAGAGGAAACCTGAGAACCCTGGTGCGCTCCAGTGTTGGCATTTTCATCTTGCGCCGTCTGTCGCTTCTGGAGAGAGGCAGTAAAATCAAGGGGACCTTCGGGGATGACGAGACCATCAAGACCGTCATCCTCACTTTCTGCCGTGAGACAGCTTGAAACACTGGGGCTGGTGACGGATATAGATGAGCTGGGAAGAGAACGACCATCTCTTCCAGTACCACCAACTCGTACACCAATACTTCCTTCGGACCATTCAAGATCGAAGTCTTCCAACGTGGGACTAGATACATAGAAGTTATCTTTCCGATGGGATAATTTAAGAGGCTGGTTGTTTGCGGGAAGCTCGAAATCCTGGTTGAAGTCGTCGTCTGTTTCCCGTTCAATATTGTAGCCACTGCCGACATTGGCGGTGCTTAACTCCTTTGGAGATCGAGGATTTGGGGCTTTGAGGGTTGGGACATCGCGATAATCCAGACCATCGGTTTCGTTCGGGGAGGCGTCAAATGGTTTAAAGTTCGATTGCAAGCGCGCCGATAACTCTTCATCCCAAGACGGCGAGGCCGTAGATTTCACAGGACTAGTAGCCGCCGAGCTGAGATGTCGAATCGTATCAGGGAACACTGTTTCCCGCGTTCTAAGTTGTAGCACAGATTCGGGGTCCGGGAGCTCAACGTCTTCCGACCAGTCGTCGACAAAAGTATGCTTGCTCTTTCGAATTGACAGGCGCTTGATCGTGCCCCCGATAAGAGCCGACTTGGGAATGTCAAACGGAATCGGGATTCCCGCGGATTTCGCCGAAGCAATGGCATCTTCTTTCGCAAACTCATCATTATCGTAGAGCGGGACCTGCCAGTCCTCGTCGCCCGCAGTGGAGTCAATATCTGAGCGAGCCGAGCGTCGAGAGGAGATAGAATCACGATGCCCCGAGGGCCGAAATGACGAATTTGTTACGGAACCCGCGCTGGATGCAGTACGAAACTGGATGTCTTCGCTGAACTGCAGGTCGTCATCATCATCCCAACATTCAATCGGCTCGTCGGTGCGCAGCTGAGCGTCGGTGGGTAGGCGTTCCATGGTCAGAGAGGCGAAGATGGTGCAGAGAGCAAAGTCAGATGTCAATCGGAGTCGTTGAAGATGTTTATGGTTCAAGTAGCAGACTCGCAGATTTGCGACACTGCTGATGATTCAGGGGACGCGAACATGAGGGTCATTCCGAGTTGCTGAGGGAGGAAAGAAAGAAAGGAGCAAGAGCAGAATAAGACTGCAATGTTCACTCTGTTAGTCGAGGAAAGAGCTCGGGTATTTCATGGGTTGTGGGAGGGACCAGGTCGCCAGAAACCAGCGTGCTTTAAGAGTCCGTTGCGCCAAATGAGACCCAAGCTGAGACGCTGATAAATGCCCCGTCTTCATTCAAAACAATTCGCTAAAAGAATATACACAAGCATTGGGGATGTCACAGGGCACTTGGTATCGGTAAGTAGATTGGCAAACTTCAAAAGACACGTAGAGGGACAGGAGAAGCACCAACAGGAAGTGTTGGTTGTGGCTGGATCTCAGATTCCTCGTGGAGGAGAGGAAGAACGTGACGGCCCCGGGGGACGGGTAATATTACCAGGTATCCGATTTACCTGCGTCGTCCCATAGTACAAGTAGCCCTTTCAGATGTTCAATACGTGTATTTACATCTTATACTCTGTAACTATACGTCTTTGAACTCATCCTAGGTGACTAGGTATATCATCGGTACATTATATTTGATCCTCTCTGCACTTGACAAAATTGAGTTAGTTTATATCCAGTTTGTATGACAGCTATTGGTGGTAGTGGTAATCAAAATTGACTCATATTTGTGGTAGCCAGTACTTCTCTGCGATTGCCATTTCAGTGTGGAGACGTTATGTCGTAGGTAGTAGCTGGTGCTATGGGTACCTTCCAGGCAGGTACCTCTCGAGGTCTGCTGCCTAAGGCCTGGGAACGTTCTTCTCAGACTTCTAGGTATCTTCTTACGCTGGAGTCTCCTAGACCTACAAGGACCAACAAGATAAAGTGATGCATTTGACTCTTGTTCTAATCCACGATTTTCTCTCTCGCCCCTTCTCTTTCGTTCTCTAACATCTCCCCACTACGTCTACCATAATCACCCAAGCCATTCACATCAAAAATATGTCATCCCCTGTTTCCACAGAGCCTCGGGTCTTGCGGTTTCCCAGGTCTGACGAGACCGATTCTTTTGTGCTTATCCACGTCTCACGTACCGGTCCTGCTCCGCTTGACCTGACCTTAACAGCTACTGAGGGAGAGTCGCCGTATATTAGCTTAGGTGGGTCTTCTCAAATTGAAGATTGAAAAGTTCAAGAGTTCATGTTTCGGCTAGTGAAACAAGCGCGTCTGAAAGACTTGAGAGCAAAGAATTATCAAGGAACAGCTGAAGAATGGTTTCAGATTGTTTCCCTTGTCTTGGGGCAGACTTCTGCCCCTTTTGATGAACCGGACTGGGCCACTGGTCTCGAGGCCTCTGCCCATATATCCGACTCTGGCGCAGTCAACAGAGAACTTGTAATCACGATACGGAAGCGGGTGCAAACTATCACAGTTCGTGGCTCACGATGACGGTGTTTATTATGACTTCCTTTACGTTCCAACTGACTGTGTGATATAGCAACGGCTCGGAACATTCATTCTCAAGCAAGATGATGAACAAGCTGTCGAGCTCTTCGAATGGACAGGACTTGCTGCCGCCAGGGCTGACGGGCTAGAGCAAGAAGTATCCAGCTTAACCGGCCGTTATCGTCTTGCGGAGGATACTATACATAGATTGAATGAGCAGCTTCAAGCGCTTATGGATGCGAAAATCCAGCACGAGAACCGATTGATGGCCAACTTTGTGCAGGTATTAAACGAGAAAAAGCTGAAGATTCGCAACCAACAGCGTCTTCTAGCTTCCGCGACCGCGGATGCCACTAGAGGTACGAGGGGCATATTCAGGAACCCGCGGCTCATAAGCTGACTGAATGTCGATAGTCTCTGAGATTCAAGCTAGCATTACCGACAAGTCACATGAAGGCATCGAGACATCTCGCCAGTCCAAGAAAGGCTCTCACAGGATGAGCGAAACCGAAGACTCTGACGGGTTCGAAGAGATGGATACTGGCCCCGCAAATAGCGACCGAGTTGATACCAATGATCAAGACACCGACGATGGTGGGCATTCGACCCCTCATGATCTGGATGCTGAACAAGAGAGTAGCTCGACGGATGATGATTCGTCGCAAGATGACTCCGTTCAGCAGAAGCGGGTTTCCCCAGCGAGAGACAACGCTCCGCCACCAAGGGATTTACCATTTGCGAGAAGGCCCACTGGATCAACCAACGCAAGAGCTCAGACTGCGGTTCACGAAGATGACGAAGAAACTGCAGGAGAGACGGATGATGATGAGCTTTGAGTCGGCCGCGAGAACGGGTTAGATAGATCATTCCACTAAACAGTATGAAGCCTTCTCAATACAGGACGGAATCTCAATCTCTGGACTCCCTGGGTATATAGGGCATATCGCAAATTTATGTTGTGGCATCCGGGCTCTTCTAGCCCCGTGGCAGATGTGCCTTTTCCTTCTTGTCCCTGTTGTTCCGATCTTCCCCCCCGTTCGCCCCTTATGGGCATGTACGTTTCCATCCGCTGCGAGTCACTCGGCCTGTAGTTCTTGTTCGAATACCAGGAGAGTGCGCTAGCGAGGGACTCCCAAGTGCTCTTCTGACAATTGGCGGTTGATCTACCGGGTACCAGAAATCATGAACTAAAGGAATTTTACGCACGATTTACGGAAGTAGCATGAATTCATCATCTAACGCCCATGGACTCGAGATTTTGGGGTTTCGGTCTTCTATGTACAAGGCAACCACTACCGATTAATCCCAGGCGACACCCGATAATGGCGAAGAGTTCAACAGAAACCGAATGGGTGGTCAAGATGATGGGGAGAACCCCAGAGGATGGGATGTAAACAGTGCATCAAAAGGGAAATTCAAGATGTGGTACAATAAAAACGCCTGCAACCATTAGAGAAACACAGAATGAGGTCCATGATAGACCACGATCTAGCCATACAAAGCTTGGGGAGACATCTCTCCTGCGGCCATGAAGTTAGTCTCAGGGTTTCCGGTGGCCTTGGCAGCAGACGCGCGGGCCATGGTGGGCGAACTAAGTCAGATGTTAGTGGTGGGATTCAAGTGTATACAGATGTCAGGGGCATGGCACTCACCTCCTAGAGATAGCATCGGTGAAGAAGAAGTCCTCGATCACCTTCTTGAAAGGAGCACCTGTAGCCGCAGATCCCTTGTTCTGGTCCACGAGCTGGACTTTGCTCAAAGCACTGACTGAGGTGGGCTCGACGACGTCGTACCGACGCATAACAGGGCTGATTTCCTCCATGCGGTCACGGAGCGCTTCAATGTCATCATAAGGGAGAGGCGCGCCGAGGAACTCGCTAGTCGCACGGATGATCTTCCAATCATCACGAGCTGCACCGGGGAGAGAAGTGGCAGCACGGGTAACCTGCACACGACCTTCTGTGTTAAGGTATGTACCAGACTTCTCAGTGTATGCTGCGCCGGGGAGAACGACATCCGCAAGTTGAGCACCGCGGTCACCGTGGTGTCCTTGGTAGATGACAAAGGCGTTCTTAGGGATCTCGCTTTGGGCAATCTCATCTGCACCCAACAGCCACACCATCTTGGGGGTGGTCTGGGCGACCTGGGTTGATGGTGCAGTGAAGCCAACTTCGTAAGCACCGGCCCGAGAGGCCGCACGCTGGAGTACGTTGTAGCCCTGCCACTCAGGGGTGATGAACCTGGCAGCGTGCTTCTCAACGAAGCCACCGACAGTTTCGAAGATGGCCTTGGCGTCAGGGTGCTCTGCAGCAGCGCTGCCGACAATAATCATTGGCCGTTCGGCAGCGGCAAGCTTCTTGCCGAATTCTCCGGACAAGGCGGTTTTCAAAGCAGACACATCCGCGCCTAGGTGGTCGAAGTCGAAAGTACTCTCAAATTCCTCACCGACAAGCCCAATCTCGAGATCAGATCTGAGATACTGCTTGCGAATACGAGCATTAAGAACAGCAGCTTCGTGACGAGGGTTTGTTGCAACCAGAAGGATTGCATCAGCCTCTTCAATTCCATAGATCTTGGAGTTGAACAAGTAATTGGAACGTACGTCGATTCCATGGGCGATGGGAGAACCACCACCAGGTTGATCGAGGGCAAGGTTGTCAGAGCCAAGCTTGTTCGCCAAGTCCTTCATGGCGACCAGTGTCTCAGTGTCGATCAAGTGGCCAGCAACAGCCTTGAACTCATTGGCCTGTGGCTGCAGCTTCTGGTGAGCTTCAGAGATCTCTGTCAAAGCCTGTTCCCAGGTGGCGGGCACGAATTTGCCCTCCCGGCGAATAAGCGGTGTCGTGAGACGCTGGGTCTTCAATCCGTCGCATGCGAATCGAGACTTGTCATTGATCCATTCTTCATTGATATCATCATTCAACCGCGGGACGATTCGCATCACTTCCAATCCTCTGCTATCAATCCGAATGTTCGAGCCAAGTGCGTCAAGAACATCGATCGATTCAGTGTGCTTGAGCTCCCACGGACGTGCCCGGAAAGCGTACGGCTTCGAGGTCAACGCACCGACGGGGCACAGATCAATGACATTGCCTGAGAGCTCGGAGTTAAGGTTCTGTTCCAGGTAGGTTCCAATCTGCATGTCGTTTCCGCGGCCTGCGGCTCCGAGTTCTGGGGCACCGGCGACATCGTTCATGAATCGGACGCAACGAGTGCAGTGAATGCATCGGTTCATCGAGGTCTTGACCAGGGGCCCAATGTTCTTGTCCTCCACAGCACGCTTTCCACCAATTTCATGGAATCGGCCTCGGTCGGCACCGTAACGCATCGACTGGTCCTGCAAATCACACTCTCCTCCCTGGTCGCAGACAGGGCAGTCTAAAGGATGATTGGCAAGAAGGAACTCCATGACACCCTCTCTTGCCTTGTGGACTAGCGGCGAATTCGTCTTCACCACCATACCGGGTTGGACGGGCCAAGCACATGAAGCCACCGGCTTGGGAGCACGTTCGACTTCGACGAGACACATACGACCTGTGTTTCGAGTCAATTAGCATACCTCAATCAAGCGGAAGGTCAGAGTAGCTGTTGCACATACAGTTTCCTGCAACCAAAAGTTTTCTTAGGGACTAGCGTTAGCAATGACGGTATGAGTAACTCGACGGAAAGCACGTACTCGTGATAACAGTATCTGCCACATATTAGCATACGAGAATCAATGAATTGACAGAGGCCTGGACATACCTAGGAATAGTCGCGCCTGCTTGCTCACAGGCTTGGATGAGAGCCGAGCCAGCTTTGGGGGAACATGAGCGAAGGACCAATGGGTTATCTTGAGGAATATTTACCTTCTACCGATACCTTCTTTCCATCTAGAGAGCCATGTTATCAGTTATGCGTTAATTTTGAAATATCAGACCAAGACAGGACCTACCAATGGTGAGTTCCACCTCGGCCGCGCGAGGGGCTGTCGTCGCAAAGGTCCTGGGGTTGACCTTAGGAACCCGGAGAGACCGGGCGGCCGCACGAAACAGCTGCGGCCGCATTGTTGAAAATGAGCAGAGATATGAGGGTTGGTAATGTGGAGAAGGGCGAGGGGAATTGAGATCCTGGTGACGGTTGGGAGTTCAGAGAGCACTTTGCATCGGAATCTGCGGTTACCTAATGGGAGTGCTGACCATCACGTCTGCTGACTAAGGGAACTGGCAAATAGGCTCACGCGGATTGGCTCAAATGACTCGGTTAAGCGGATAAACCTCCGCTCCGGGTTTCCTTAAAAGCAGCGCTTTTCCCCCTGGTTTTTTCCTTTCTTCAAATAAATTGTTTTTCACGGGCATCATTTATTGTAGGAGGCAGGCCATTTCCTGTTCCTATTTCCTCTACAGCATGTCCCAAGAGCGAATTTGCGCCGTAGCTGGAGCTGTCAAGGGTTCGCCTGATGATGACTTTGTTCCTTACCGACGGTAGCTACATCCTTCTCAAGGTGCATATCTAGCATCTGTATAACATCAAATACATCTCAATTCATCGTTCAGATCTTGAGCCTTGCCGTCATACCCCAGAATCAACCTACTGGATTCCCAGTGACTCAGATATATTAATGATTAGCTGCACAGGATTTCATGTTAACGAAATGACGCTCTTAAATTGGAAGTAATATCGCTCTGCCATGATATCGTACAACGAATTGTGATATGTAGTATACAAATGCTAAGCTGCAGCTTGGGAATCACTAGCTTGCCAGGTCGATTCCTGCTTGGTCCCTGGTAACCAGGTGCGAGAAACACTGGCCCCTCTTGGTCGAATATGCCCAGGCCGATCATCTTCTTTCTTGGAACTGTTAGCTGCAGCATGGAAGGTATTGGAGCCTCCCTCAAAGACACCCCTTCCTCCGGGGAAGGCATAGCCGTTGGAATCCCATGGCCTGCTTGAGTGTCGTATATTCAGAGGCAGGATGGACTTCTGGGCACGGAAATGATCCGTGTTTGCCCTTTGGTCAGCAACATCATCATGGCTGTTGCGGTCGTAAAGGTAAAGTCCGACGAAAGTAAGGGCAATACCAAACGCTTGAACCGAAGTGGTCGAGCTTCCAAACCATACAATGGCCACCACAATCACAAACACGCGCTTGACCAAGGATGCAACTGAATAAGACACCGGAGAGACCATCGACAGCAACACGAAGGCCAGAATATTCTGGGCGAAATGTGAAACGCCATTGAACACGAACTCAAGAAAAAGAGCACCGTGATCCAATGAACCTTTCTTGCCCGATAGGGAGATCGCACCGTCTTGTATGAAGTCAGATACTAGTGGATAGCCCTCGGTGACAAACCAAATGGGCAGGTTGAGGAAAAAGGCCAACCCAGAACAGTAGCAAAGAAGGTTGAGTTTGTCCAACTTTCTCGTCCCCAGGTGTTGCAAGTCCGATTCTGCGCGATCCACCTCGTTGAATAGCTTCTTCGAGAAAATGTTCTGTGAAACAAACACAATAGCTGCGCCAAATGCGCAGAAGATACCGAAGAAATTTGTAGACACTCCAGTGGAGCATGCGAGCATCACCCCGACTGTTAGAGGGATCAATGATAGATAGGTTGCCCGAGCATATTGAATGCGGAACAAGACTCTATATGCTAGAACCGTGAACAGAGGAGAAAGCCCCTTGATGGTGTGGACCAAAGATACGGGAATTTGCGCAGTCGCCATTGAGCTGAGAATGTGACCAGCTAACTGAAACACCGCAAGAGGCAGGGCGGTAGCGATTATGTCGCGAGAGGGGTAGCGAATTCCATGTTGAAGTATCGGGACACTTTGTCGCAACTGAGGTATCCAGTTTGAAACATACACCAACAGCAAGCACCAGAAAGATACGAATGCAAATTGAATCATTGTCAGTGTGATTGGCATCGGAAAGGCATTCAGGATCGACTTCGAGGATGTGTTTGTGAGGGCAGAGGTCAGGTACCAAATGACACAGAGAGCCTGCGGATAGTATATTAGCCAGCAGCCTCAAACATATATTGGCGCACCAACATACAATCAGTCGGTATGAGACTGGGGCGCGAAGCGCTTGTGCCAATTCGTGGGCATTGGCAGTCACACTGCCATTGCGCGTCCTGATTGTCGTGATAGCTTCGCTGATGCTCTTCCGTGGACGGTGTTTCGGATTTCGTGCTGAACCATTCCCATAGTCTCGGGCATAGAAGCTTGCTTTTCGGGGTTCCCAAAGGCCGTTCGGGGCGTATTTCACCGAACCGCTTCGGCTTGCTCGAGTTGACCCCGCGCCAGTATCGAGCGTGTCTTCGTAGGCTGGGAACTTATCGATCGGGCTGTTCGTTGCTTGGGGGCCTGATGTCTTGGTTGGAATCTGCAACTCGGCCTGGCGCATGGAGGAGCGTCGCCCATGGCCGGTCACTGTGGTCGTCGCCATATTTCACACCCCGGATTGTCCAGGCTATCTTCCGGATGTCAATTGCCTGGAACCCGAACGAAACTTGTGTTGGTGTCACCTACCCGGGAAGGATGAGCACGCAGCTGTGGATAGACAATTCGCTCGATGGTCCTCTGGAAGATGTGTGTATGCTTCACTGACTGATGGAGGGAGAAGGGCGGGTTGAACTGCCGATCTGTCGATGACGAATCTCCTTGGGCGAATGAGCGTCGAGTATAGAGAGCACACGCTTTCGGCAACGTCAGGCGATGAGCGTTGAGATATGGGAAATATGGTGTTGTCGGGGATGCTCTGTTATATGTAAGACAAAGCGGATCAATATGAGAATTCTCGTATTGTGTAGAGTTTAGAAGGATGCCCACTTCGATCAACGCGACCACGGGTAGCGATGCAATTGGATTTTCCATCTACCGCCACCGGTCATTCCAGGGCACTACAATTAATGGCTCCAGTCTACTTTAAGATATTGTGTGCGGATTCAATGTTTTCTCTCTGTAGGATGAGAGGTGCGATTTTGAATCTCTCTGTTTTTCGATCTCTCTTTACAAAGTACACAATGATTGGAGAAAATGTCGTCTGTTTCCTTTTCCACTCGCTTTCTTCGTATTACGCGTCGCCCGTGTCACGTGATCTGGTCCCTGATCTGCATGCATGTCTTGGCTTTTGGTGAGTTAGAACTTAGAATTTAGGGCAAGCTTGAAAAGTGTCATTGCCGAGTCCGGCGGGCTCACTCTGCATGTACAAAGTTGCCTGGTGCTTCCATGGACCATGATCCATCATCATCTATCACGTGGTCATGCTCAACTAATAACTATATATACATTCTCGTATCGTATCTCGAACCAGAAAGAGCTCTCTATGTGCACATTAGGCCATGCGTCCATGGTGGAATCCGAATAATATTCCAGTCCATATACATGGGGACTTTTGATTAAATACGCAGTATAAATAATAAAATCTAGGACTAAGATATAACTAGTTACGGTAGTAGCATGCTTTGAGTCCACTATGTACTTGTACGCAGTGATGGTAACTCAATCTACTATACCTAATCGGGCAGTCGACATCCTGTAGATACTCGTGGGGAAGGCCCATCCTTCACGTTCTTTCCTGCACCTTTCGAGGTTGTCTCCTTCCGTTTTCTTTGCCAGCCCTCCTCTTATCATCCTATTTCCTCTTTTCATCTCTTCTCACCTTCTACTCGGTTTTCTCATCTTCAAAAGTTCGCTCATGTTTACCATCATCTTGCATGAATCTGCTCGGAATCCTTATTGTTGCATGTAAGCTCATTGCATGTAAGCTCACTTGGTTTCCAACGAGCTTGTTTGTTGCATTCTTCACACAGCGACTCCATTGCTTTAATATCTCTGCTTTCTCTTCTTTCCAATCCCCATCTCTTCCTTTGTTTTGAGCTCTACCACTCGCAAATATGACTACCCTAAGCGGACCTCCATCACTTGGCCGTATGGGTAACAGAGGATATTTCACCTCTAATGAGGGCATTGATGTGCGAAATCTATCTTTTGGAACTGAAACCTCGGTATGCCCCATTGGTGAAGATGATGACCGAAGACGATTCCCATGCTGACGACAGTACGTTTACTTTGGCAGCAGAGCCCACAGAATCAGACTGCTCACTTGGGCTCTTCCAATGCCACTGAAACCCCCCGACATGGAAAGCTACAGGTATTGTCTGCCGAAGGGACTGACGTCTCGACAAGCAAGGTGTGTTTTTCCTGTATCGTTGATTCTGGTGTGTACATCTGATCTCACAATCCCAGAAGCAGAAGCTAGATCATATCAAAGTTGAACCTTTGAACGGACCAAGAGCGGATCTGGAGAAAATACTGAAAAAGCTTTCTCCAAAGACAATCCCACCTTCCAGATGCGAGATCGCGCATTCTTCTGCGTCGTCCCAATTCCCTACAAGTACAACAACACCAGCTTCAACCCTACCGGAAGGTGCCCGTCATTATACGCAGGAGGATAGGGCGGCGGAAGTGCTTCGTCTCGAACAAGAACTCCTCGCTGCGAATTCGAAGATTGCTCTACAGGAGCAAGAGCTCGCACAAACACGCGTGATAAAGCATACTTTAGATCAAGCCCTTGGCTCGTCATCTGAGGCGGATTTTGGAACCCGCGAAATCACTAAACAACCCATCAGCCACCTACAAAGTGCTTTCAATACACCAAGTTCCGCATTCGGTGGTTTCCCGGATACATGGGGTGGCCAGGATGATTCGCAGTCTGATATATCGGATCCATTGTCTACCGGGCCTTACGGCAGATATCGGGGGCTCTGGGGTCCCAATGACCCCGGCGTCGACCGGGAGTACGGGGAGAGTCAGTCGGGTTCTAGCAGCTCTGTAAGCCAAGATGCAAATCGATACTGGGGAATGTCGAACATGTATCCATCGTTTGCCGGTCAAGCATCCTTGCAACCTCAGGGGACACAGCCGGGGTCCAGCGCTAGTCCATGCGGATTCTACACCCGTCCCATCGGCGAACAGATCTTCTATCCTCCTGGACCTATCCCTGGGCCGCGCCGCCCCATAACGCAAAGCAGTAGAGGTGGATCTTTGTTTCCGATCCAATCCACACCCTGGGGTGAATGTGCCTCTGGGTCCAACAGTGAACAGACCCCCAAGTTGCCTGCTTCACCGACGAAGAGATCTCCAAGTGCTTTCCAACAGGTCGCGCTGTATTCTTTGCCTTCTTATCCCCCAAGGCCAGTGGGCAGCCCCCTCTCGCCAACTGCTACCGAATTCACAGGTGTCAGTACAAACGAAGGCGCATGGGGCACTTCGGTAAGGCTTGATCTCACTCCTCGTTGCATTGATTCTAATTATTGTCAGATGAGCGCCAACTCCATCCAAATGTACGTGTCGCCACTGGAACCGCTCAACTATCGGCGTCTGCTCGACAAGAATGTATCGTGCGATTGGAAGTACATTGTAGATAAGATCATCTGCAACAATGACCAACAAGCTTCGATCTTTTTGCAACAAAAGCTTAAGGTTGGCACAACTGAGCAGAAGTACGATATCATCGAGTCAATCGTGCACCAAGCCTATCCCCTCATGGTCAATCGCTTTGGAAACTTCTTGATACAGCGCTGCTTTGAACATGGAACCCCGGAGCAGGTCGTTGACATCGCCAATGCGATCCGAGGCAACACACTCACCCTCAGCATGGACGCGTTTGGCTGCCATGTAGTCCAAAAGGCCCTTGACTGCGTTGCAGAGGAGTACAAAGTCATTATGGTGCACGAACTTCTTCGCAGAATTCCCGACACAGTGGTTCATCGATATGCCTGCCATGTGTGGCAGAAGCTCTTTGAGCTCCGGTGGAGTGGTGAGCCTCCCCCAATAATGACGAAAGTCAACGAGGCACTAGCTGGAATCTGGCATGAGGTTGCGCTTGGGGAGACGGGAAGCCTGGTTGTTCAAAACATTTTTGAGAATTGCGTGGAAGAGGAAAAGGTAAGAAAGATTCCTTCGATGCCCTGGACCATCTCCCTCGTTGTCTTGGTCGCCCGTTTGGTTTGATAGTTCCCTTTGTCGTGTCAATACTAACACATGTGGACTGGGTAGCGACCCGCGATCGAAGAAGTTTTGGCGAAGATTGATGTACTCGCTCATGGCCAGTTCGGGAATTGGTGCATCCAGCACATCTGCGAACACGGTGCTCCTCACGACAAGAGTCGCGCTGTTGAGCATGTCATTCGTTGGGCTGTGGATTACAGTATGGATCAGTTTGCGTCTAAGATTGTGGAGAAATGCCTCAAGATTGGGGGTACGGAGTTTATGGACCGTTATCTTTCTCGCGTCTGCACTGGCCGTTCCGATCGGCCTCGCATGCCCTTGATCGATAGTAAGTTGACCATGCTTCGTCGCCACAAAGGAAATGTCACTAATCCCTTTTTAGTAGCGGGAGATCAGTATGGCAACTATCTCATTCAATGGATCCTGATGAATGCTGCGCCTCACCAACAAGAGCTCGTGGCCAGTCACATACGGTACCACCTCCTATGATCTACTCTTTGCTTTTATTTCTGCTCTGAGATTTGCGAAGACTAATGACACCCAATCCAGGAAACATATGGTCTCCCTTCGCGGCTCCAAATTCGGCTCTCGTGTGGCAATGCTTTGTTGCAACCCGTCTCATGCTACGCGCCCTGGCCCTGGCGCTGGAATGCAAGTCGGTCGTTACAACAGCTTCAATGACGACAAATATAGCACAAGCCAGTCCGGTGGTCGTTATGGCCGCGGACACCAATGGGGCCCCAACCATGCGCAACTTCGTTGAGCTTCTCTTGATTCTCATTTCCATTCTGATTCTACCGCGAGAACTCTGAAGAGCGAACAAGCATAACTGAAAAAGAAAAAGCGGTGATTTGTCTATTTTATTTTTTTGATTTCATTCTTAGCCACCAAGCCATTCATTCTGTGTCGAGCCTCTTCATATCTCTTCCATTTTGCTTGGCCTGGTTTATCCATATCTGTGATCCAAGGTGTATTCTTACATTATTTTTACTTGCAGGTTCAATCATTCGGCTTTCTAGCTTCAGTGACTATCGGTTCTTCCCAAACCCAGGCAGTGAAACTTGCGGCGTGTCATCTTAACTACAAGCAGAATAACATCGTTATTATCCCAATACTATCCCATCCAATTCCCGTCATAAACCGCGCATGAACCAACTCTCATGGAGCAGCAGTTGTAGTCTCATTGGTATCAATAGTCACTTCGCCTCTCTCCCATGGCTTCGGCCGTTGAGGCTTCTCACTGGCAATATCATGCCCAGTCAGGACTGTATCTGGTATGTCCTGGATGCCGGGGATCGGCTGGCCTGTGGTGATGAGTTCCACAATGTGCGCAAACGAGGACGGATAAGCAGGTTCAGAATGTGTCCCACTCTCAGTTCCTGAGGCGGCGGCTTTATCGGAGGATGATGGGGTTGTGGTTTGTGAGTCTGCAGTTTCGCTTGGTACTTGAGGCTCCGTTGTCCGTGCTCCCAACCAAGACTTGAAGGCGGCAAAGTCAATGGCTGGAACTAGGTTTTCTTTTCTATCGATCAAGACCTGGGTTAGTCTTATATCCATAGTTTACGCAGGTGTTTCACGGCATACCGGGAGAAAAAGAAACACTTGGCTTGCAAGACCAGGTCGTCATCCCGATTCATCTCCGCCTTGGTGGCTGGGGTATCTGGGTGACCAAGTATTATTGAGAGGCCATTGGCGAATTCGGGATCCGAATCGAAGGAGTAATTCAGCAGTCTTTCAAAGACTGGGTTTTCTGAGGAAGCCATTGTCTAATTCTCCACGGTATTTGAATGGAAGAATGCACATACATGGGGTAGTTCGTAGGTAGTTCACGAACCGTCCGATGTCCTGCGTGTACCTGATCTCGGGCCATTCTTGGCCCCTTTCCGTTTTGGTGCTGATCCCGTGCCGCTTTTTGCCGACTCCAACTCGCGGGGCCCATCTACCTCGGTACTCCGCATGGCGCGTGGGATTCAGAATGTTGATATCGAGATGGTGGTTATATACATGATAATACATTGAGTACTTCTTCACACCGGAACAGTGATCCTACGTGGGGTTTGCCATACAAGTTGCCTCAATAATAACCGTTTATATATACAGACGCCTTGCCCTATGCTAACTTTAGCCAGCCCTGAAGTCAAACGCAAATTCCCTGGATATCTTGTGAGCGACGCCAAACTATGCAATTCTGGGATAAGTCCATGCCCTAAACTGTCGTGTCCATTCCATCTGGCATTGTCTTGACTATGGCAGACTGCCAAAGGGCACGCTTTTGCTTTGACAACCCGGGCAGTTGTGTACGACCTCATGGGCAAAGAGATCACAGTCGATACAGAAGTGGCTATGGCATGCGGTGCACTCGTAGCGACTGCTCACGCTCATTCCCTTGGTCTGGCTCTCTGTCACTTGCCATTGCTCCTCCGGGGGCACAGACGGGAAAGTGAGACCGCAAGCGAAACAACTGGAGCTTTGCGAGGCGCGACGCCATGGCACTTCCACCCAATTGATCAAGGGAAACAGATGATGATACGATCGTGCCAAATGAGTGGATAGAATCAATGTGAGTCCACAAGATGGGCATTCGGCAGGAAGGCTGCACACTTTGCTGTTGCACCGTGAACAGAGATAGCCTCCTCGTGAAGGCCTTGAATGGCACGCGCAGAGAGAGGGGTTGGACTCCACTGTGCGAGAAGGGAACCCCATCATTAGCAACGAGCTTGTAGACTCTTTCTGTGAATAGGCAGCCGGGGGCGTGGTCACATCCATCATCAGCTCCCGAAAATGTTGCTCATTGAGCGCTACTCCATAGGCTGTTTCATTACCCCTATTGGTCTTTGAACAAAGTTCCCGGCAGATTGCGACCTGGGCTCCGAGTCCCACCATTCCCACTCGGATTTTGTCGCTGATCAAGGTCTCTATCGTTTGGTGAATATCCCCCGGATCGGAGGAGAGAAGTGAGCCATATAATATTAGCACTTCTCGGGTGCCATGGCTAGGTGTATGGCTAAGTCCATGGGTTAGTTTTCCTTCAAGTTTCCATACCGTTTGGCGCAAGGACCTACAAAAGAGCACCGCGTGCCATCTCCAGTCCATTTTGAAGACTAGGTAAGCCCTTGGGGTCTTGAGTTTTGAGCGCTTGGATGGCAGCGAGATGTCCTGTGGGATTACCACTCATATCACTAACTCGTAGCGCGAGGCCATCTCTCAGGCCGAGCACGCCGAGTTGAGAAATGGGATTTTGTTCAAAGAATTCTCTGACGAACTCCTGGGCATATCGGAGAGTCAACAAGTATCTTGTGGGGCGCATATCCTTCTCGGACATGGATTGGGAGAGGTCCAGGATCAGGATGAGATGTCGTATAATACCACGCTGCAGTGGTGTCGTATCTTTCAGGAGCCTAGGGGACCGGGACCATTTAGCAAAGGGGATCTTTAGAAGCTTCTCTATATTACATGAACTCACCTTTTTCGCTTCCCGGCCTCCAGCAGACCCTCGACAGTTGAGTTGATGGTACCATCAGCTCCTTCAACAAGGGTTTCCCAAGTCCTGGATAGCTCCCATTCTGCGCCTCCACGCTGTTTTCTCTTTTTGGCTCGGGGGTCATCGCCGCGATTCACCTGTAGATCATCCTCATCTTCCGTAACCTCTCCCACATATTCTTCGTCGGAGTCAGCCATTGTGTTTTCTTTTCGTCGGTAGGTGTGGAGAGAGGTTGAGATGGTTCCTTGCGGAAGCCTTGGAAAATGGTCCAAGCTTCCGACGGAGCTCCGATTTGGAGAAGATTGGGGGAAGAATCTCTTTTTTACTTCTTTTCTCCGTCCGGTGTGCCCTTTTTACTTGAATTTTGTGTTATGAGATTTTCAATTTCCCGACGATAGCCGTACACAGTAGACGGAGATTTCCCCCTCCATGTGGGGAAGAAGATCCATTGCGCGAGCTGGCGTAGCAATTGAAGCCCTCCGTCCAGTTCCTGTCCGCCCTACCCCGCCGCTTTTTTCTCGCGCCCTCCATCAAGCTTCTCTCTTGCACAGCTTTCGATCGAGACCTCGTCTGCCAAAACCAGCTGCTCAATTAGTTCTGGGATTCCCCTCCATTAGACATTGTTCCGCCGAAGCCCGCATGATGGCATCCCAAGACAGAGAGACGCTTCCTGACGTGTGAGTGATACCGAATTGGAGTTGGTTTCTACGCTTCCTTGCACCTTTCTGGCCTCATCTCCTCTGTAGTTCACCCTAGGAGACGCTGATATAGTAATAGGGCCAAACCAGTCAACTACCATCTCTCTCTTTTTGATCTCCAGTTTGGTGGTTCATGGGAATACAAGGGCGCTTTGAAAATCGATCTCCAAGTCACCCGTGCCACTAGTGAAATTGTATTGAACTCGAAGGAAATTGAGGTCCACGATGCGGAGATACTGGGAAAAGACGGTAAGTGCGCAAGCGGATGCCGTTCAAACACGAGAGAACTAATCCTAATGCTCTGGTCACAGGCAGCCGGCTTGCCCAGGCATCTGGAATCACCTACGACAAGCAATCGGAGCGGGTTTCCCTCGCTTTCCCCAAGGACATTGAGCCGGCGGATGTTGTGCTTTCTATCAACTTTACAGGAATCATGAACAACGCGATGGCCGGCTTCTACCGCTCCAAGTACAAGCCCGTTGGAGAGCCCTCTGCTGACACCCCCAAGGAGGATGAATTTTACTACATGCTCAGCACTCAATTCGAGTCCTGTGATGCTCGGAGGGCTTTCCCTTGTTTCGATGAGCCGAACTTGAAGTCCACTTTTGATTTCGAGATTGAAGTCCCCAAGGGACAAACTGCACTGAGCAACATGCCTGTTCAATCTGAAAGAGATGGAAGCAATCCCGGATTGAAGTTTGTCACCTTCGAAAAGACGCCGGTCATGAGCACATATCTTCTGGCCTGGGCAATTGGTGACTTCGAGTATGTTGAGGCTATGACTCAACGCAAATATCAGGGCAAGAGTATCCCTGTTCGAGTTTACACCACACGGGGCTTGAAAAACCAGGCTCAGTTTGCGCTGGAATGTGCTCACCGCACGGTTGACTATTTCTCCGAAGTTTTCGAAATTGAATATCCTCTCCCTAAGGCCGATCTCTTGGCGGTCCATGAATTTGTGAGTGCTTATCTTGATCCCAATGAACTTCATCGAGTTGACTGAATCCCCAGGCCATGGGAGCCATGGAAAATTGGGGTCTGGTGACCTACCGAACGACTGCCGTCCTCTTCGACGAAGGAAAGTCGGACAACCGTTACAAGAACCGCATTGCCTATGTTGTAGCCCATGGTTAGTACTCATGATTTTGTCCTAAGGCTCTCATGCGTCGAGAAGGCACTAACTTCTTGCGCTATAGAACTGGCTCACCAGTGGTTTGGCAACCTCGTCACCATGGACTGGTGGAATGAGTTGTGGCTGAACGAAGGATTCGCGACCTGGGTCGGTTGGCTAGCCGTTGATCATTTCTATCCTGGTGAGCTCTTTCTGTTCCCTTTCTCTATTATCTGGTACAATGACTAATGTGCAAGTAGAGTGGAACGTTTGGTCACAGTTTGTTGTACGCAATTCTCGAGGTATTTCCCGCCGTCTCAAAACTGCTATTGACGTTGTCCCAGGCTGAAGGTGTGCAACAAGCATTCCACCTCGACTCGCTCCGCGCTTCTCACCCCATCGAAGTCCCCGTTCGGAATGCCCTTGAAGTCGATCAGATTTTCGACCATATCAGCTATCTGAAGGGAAGTTCCGTCATTCGCATGCTAAGTGTCCACCTGGGCAGAGAAACTTTCTTGCGTGGAGTTGCAGACTATCTCAAGTCGCATGCGTATGGTAGGGCATCCACTGACAAGCCATGAAACGCACTTGCTAATGAGCCTTAGGCAATGCAACGACAAATGACCTATGGTCCGCCTTGAGCAAAGCTTCGGGCGAAGATGTGCACTCCTTCATGGTAACTAAATGACCCTGGCCCCTTTTTGAGACTTCACATCTGACTGACCTGCTCAAGGATCCCTGGATTCGCAAAATCGGATTCCCGGTTGTTACTGTTGCCGAGGAGCCTGGCCAGATCAGCGTGAGTCAGACACGGTTCTTGTCTACTGGCGATGTGAAGCCAGAGGAGGATGAGACGAAATGGTGGATTCCTCTGGGCATCAAATCGGGATCGGACTTGACTACTCTTGACACCCGTGCCCTCACTGCGAAAACTGACACCGTTGGTGGAATTGGCAAGGGTACTCTCTACAAGATCAATAAGGATTTGTCCGGGTTCTATCGTACCAATTATCCTCCCATGCACCTCGCAAAGCTGGGCCAGTCGCTCAATCTTCTGAGCACCGAGGATAAGATCGGTTTGCTAGGTGATGCAGCTGCTCTTGCCGTATCCGGCGAAGGCACCACGCCGGCTTTGTTGACCCTGCTGGAGGGATTCAAGGACGAACAAAACTACCTGTAGGCAATTGTCTTTCCGAGGGTCTTTGCCGCCATCTCTAACATTTTATCTCGCAGCGTTTGGTCCCAAATCTCGTCTTGCTTGGCGAACCTCCGGTCTGTATTCTCCCAGGACGAGAAAGCTGCTGAGGCACTGAAGCGGTTCACGCTCAAACTGGTTTCCCCGGCCGCGGAGCGGATCGGATGGGAGTTCCAGCCCAACGAGGATTATCTCATTGTGCAACTCCGGAAGCTGTTGATTTCGATGGCCTGTAATGCAGGCCATGAGAGGTGAACCCCCTTTCCTCATCTCAAGGTTGTTGGACAATCTCTGACTTTGTTTTGATCATAGTTTTGTCTCTGAAGCTAGGCGTCGCTTCGACCTCTGGTCAACTGGAAAAGACGCCAGCGCAATCCATACTAATTTGCGGTCGGTGATTTTCAGCGTCAATGTGTCTGAGGGCGGCCGTAAAGAATATGATGCCGTCAAGAAGGAGTATCTCCAGACCGATTCTGTAGATGGCAAAGAGATCTGCTTGTCTGCACTTGGACGCACCAAGGACGCCACGCTAGTGACGGACTACTTGGACTTTGTGTTTTCGGACAAGGTGGCTATCCAGGACATGCACAGCGGTGCTGTATCTTTGGCGGCCAATGCAAAGGTTCGGCATCTACTGTGGCAGTATATCAAGGATAACTGGACTGCCGTCGAGTCACGTTTGTCATTCAACAACGTCGTGTTTGAGCGGTTTGTTCGCATGGGTCTATCGAAGTTTGCCGATCACCAGATCAGTGACGACATTGCGGCCTTCTTCAAGGAGAAAGATACTGCCGCCTATGATCGTGCTCTCGTGATTGTTTCGGACAACATTCGAACCAATGCATCCTATAAGGAGCGCGAGGTGGCCTTGATTCTTGAATGGCTGACCGCCCACGGCTATGCTTAGATCTTCGGAGATTAACTACGCACTGCGCAGTAGAGGGAGGTTTTCCCTCCTATTTATTTACAATGTACTTGTTTTAGTTACTGAACTAATTGGTTTCTTTCATATTCGAGAACAATGTAACATTGTAAAGGTACCTACATATGTCATAGGGTAGAATCCGTATCAGTATCCCTGATCAAAGTACCCACGAGGCTGAGTTGATGCACGGGATATCATCAATGATACAATCTAAGCGGAGCAGCTGATCTCGACTCTCGAATAGTATCTATAGAATGGTCATCCACCGAGTTGGAATCCTCACGATTCGAACATCCAGTAGAAATAGAAACTTGAGATAGAATAAGGAAGAAAAGATCCAAGGTCAACCCAAATTTGAGACCATAGTTACGGAGTAGTTGCATAAAATAAAATAGAAAGAAGCGGTGGGTTGCGACGTGAAACAAAGCTGCGCATCAGGTGCGTCTGCCTTCCTGCACCTCCTATCATTTCAGGCGACTGTTCCATCATTGTCCCCTCCCCCGACTCCAGGAATTTTGACTCTTTCCATCAACTTGTCTTTTCCTCGTTATATTCCCTTGGACCTGTGCCTCTATTACTCTCTCTACACTCCCCTGACAACTTCTCTCATCCCACAATGAATCCCGAGTGGTAAGCTTCAATCATCTCCATCCCCAATATCCGTCAACTCTGCGCTCTGTTTCGGTCGGCTATCTGTTAAGCTATGGGACATAACTGATGTGATATTGATTTCTAGAGTATCATCGCGTTGCTGCCTGACTTGCCAAATCCCCCGAATCTCTTCGATCTCACTTTTCTGGCCTATCTAACCATCAAGATAGATACGACTACCTTTTCAAGCTACTCCTCATCGGTGACTCCGGTGTTGGAAAGTCTTGCTTGCTGCTTCGTTTCGCTGATGATACCTACACCGAAAGCTACATCTCGACGATCGGTGTTGACTTCGTACGCCTCTTGAACTTTGCCAGGCATTTGGCCCGAAGCAAAGAGTGGTGCTGACATCTCGGTCATTATAGAAAATCCGCACAATTGAACTCGATGGCAAAACTGTGAAACTTCAGATTGTACGACTATAATCAAGCATTGAATGTGCGAGGCAAAGCTGACGGTATATACAGTGGGACACCGCCGGCCAGGAGCGCTTCCGTACCATCACATCTTCTTATTACCGGGGTGCTCATGGAATTTGCGTGGTCTACGATGTCACCGACATGGATTCCTTTAACAACGTGAAGCAGTGGCTTCAGGAGATCGACCGGTACGCCACCGAGGGTGTCAACAAGCTGCTTGTGGGCAACAAGAGCGATATGGAGGACAAGAAGGTTGTGGAGTACACTGTGGCCAAGGTATGATCTCCAGGACACTGCGAGAGAACAAATCAGACGTCTAACTTTTCTTGTGTTTATACAGGAGTTCGCCGACAGCCTGGGAATTCCTTTCCTCGAGACCTCAGCCAAGAACGCGTCGAATGTTGAACAGGCCTTCTTGACAATGGCACGCCAGATCAAGGAACGCATGGGAACAGCCACAGTCAACAACAAGCCGACTGTGCAGGTCGGTCAGGGCCAGGGTGTCCAGTCTGGGTCGTCGGGGAGCTGCTGCTAAACAATCCGGTTTTCTCTCTGTGTGGTACGGTGCTTCAATTTGGCGCAATGTTACATCATGAATATGAGGGTCTCCAAGCGGCGCGTGATATTCCATTCGGTATCGTCAGGCTCCTCAGATCCTTTCTGAGGGTTGCCACGGACTTGATGTGCCAGAGAAGGAAGTTCTTATTTCGGAGCTCGCAATAATTCCGATAGTGCCGCTAAGGTCCTTTCGTGCCCTCGATTTGCTTTAGACGGCCTGCGTTTCATCCTCATTTATGCGTTTACTTATGCGATTACCGCCGGTTTTCTGCGTTCTCATGATTTCCTGGTCATGTTTATTGACCTCTTACCTTGGCCCCATTATTCTCTCCGTGTCTTTTCCCCTCTTTGGTTCACTTTATTATCCTCTATTTCGCTTCTTTTGTCTTTTTTTCTTTTCTGTAGGTTGGATTTCCTCTCTTGTGAATGGATTAATGGCGACGATCCTTGTGACTTTTTACAGCTCAAAACCTCGTAGAGGGCCAGGCTCCTTTCATCCTCTTTTTTTCCCACTGACCTAATAATCAGGTGAGCGAGTAGTCCCAATTTCCAAATGCTTTGGGGACCACTTCAGTAAAGGAACGTGACATATACGTCGAGTTCATCACATGCAAATCACAGGTCACAGGTGCCGACTTTGACCCAGGTCGATGGACGTTGATCCTCATACCATCCATCCATGTTGGGCATAATCGGAGATACTCCCCAGACTGTATTTACATCTTTAAGATGGTATTCCCTCGAATCGGGACTGATTTAATTAACTCCAGGTATCACTTTGCCTGTATGTAGATACAGAGCATAGCACCCAACAAGAAGATTAACCCATTTCATTCGTTGAAACCAACTAACGTTCACAGGATTCGTATAAATACGGAATGCAGTGGAGTTTGACAGCCGAGGCACATTAACAACTTCGGTAAAACGTCATGAACATCAATGCTCCACCCCCTTCAAGCCGACTCATTATCGCTTCGGCTTTTGGGTTCTTTTTACTTCCTAACTTCTTCCACTCCTTGACTTCTTTTGCAATAATCTTCAATTCTTCTCTTCCCACTATGTCTCAACCTGGCGCAGAGCAGAGAAAGGCAGCATCTGCTGCTGTTCAGCAGAGCGACAACATCGCGCATGCGCTGGCGGGTGCCGGAGGTGGTGTCTTATCAATGGTCTTGACGTACGCTTCCCCACGTTTTCCCCATGTATCATTGTTGCTAACCCCATATTTGATGCAGATACCCTTTGATCACCCTATCGACCAGAGCCCAGGTCGAATCGAAGCGTGCGCACTCGACCACTCTTGATGCCGTGCGCCGCATTGTGCAGCGAGAAGGGATCGCGGGGCTTTACTCCGGCCTGGAATCTGCGCTATTTGGAATTAGTGTCACCAACTTCGTGTATTATTATTGGTATGAATTTACACGTTCGGCCTTCGAGAAGGCTGCCGTCAAGGCAGGTCGAGCCTCAAAGAAACTCACGACCGTCGAATCCATGATTGCAGGCGCTATTGCAGGGAGCGCAACAGTACTCCTCACCAACCCGATCTGGGTTGTCAACACTCGCATGACTGCCCGCAAGTCTGAGGCCGAGGAATCTTTGCCAGGTGTCAAGAAACCGAAGGCATCGACTCTCAGCACTCTCATGGATCTGCTCCGTCAAGAGGGTCCTAAGGCTCTCTTCGCCGGCGTTCTCCCGGCATTGGTCCTGGTGATCAACCCCATCTTGCAATACACCATTTTCGAGCAATTGAAGAATATAGTGGAACGTCGTCGACGGATGACGCCGAAAGATGCATTCTACCTGGGTGCACTAGGCAAGATCATGGCCACCAGCATCACCTATCCCTATATCACCATCAAGAGCCGTGCGCACGTTGCCAGCAAGGATGGTCCCAAGGAGAGCTTGAATGGAAGCCTGAAGAGGATCATTCGGGAGGAGGGCTGGAAGGGACTCTACAAGGGTAAGATCTTCCCTGCCAGTGTTTTCTTCTCATTTTCCATTATAATCCCATGTAAATTGCATTAGATGAGGGTCCACTGACATTCTCAAAAAAGGTATTGGGCCGAAGGTCACCCAGAGCGCCATCACCGCTGCCTTCCTCTTTGCATTCAAAGATGTGCTATATGATATGATGGTGGCTGCCCGCAGAAAGACCCGCATCGCTAAATAGACGGAGAATGATACATAGGCTGTCATATCTCCGTGACTATTCCTCCATCTGGTTTCGTTCTTTGGGTTGTCGAGGCCCTGATATCGGCCAATATACTTGTTCAGATGCGGGCGTCTCAGTTTCACTTTCCCATTATAAGCCAAGGGTCCTGGCCACAATTCTCGGGCGTTCTTTTGAAGTGATACCCAGACACCCCGCAAATATGTAATTTTATTTATTCGCCGAAGATTGTCGTTTTATATCTCCATATTCAACTTCACTCCTGAGTTCCTCCTATGTATTGAAGTTAGCACCTAATTACCCATCATTCCGGAAGAGTCCGGGTATATTAGGTGAAGTCTGAGCCCCATGTCATATGTAGTCCCTCTTCTATGCCCCTTGATTTGGATCGGTATGTTCAAGTCGACGTTGACTTCGACGTATGGTGTTGATACTGTTCAGGGCCATCGATACAAGGCTGACCGCCTTGGTCTGGTTCACCGCCAACCGCCGCTCTTGCCGCGTTATCGCGTCGAGAACGCGATTCTGCTCCATTTCTCCACACTTTCTCTTGTATCTGTTGCAGCTTTGCCATAAAAACATTATCGAGTCTGGTATTGCTGTACCTCGACGGTTCTGTCTTTGACGTTTCCCCCCTTTTTTGGTAGGTTGGCTTCGGATGACTTCAGACGCATCGACTTATCATTCGCGATAGTATTCAAACTTGCCTCTCCATTGTCGCAACGACTCGATCAACCTTCATACCCGTCGGCACGAAAAGCCGTGCCCACCATAGCTGTCGCTCAATCTGCTCACACCGGAACATCGTATTGTCGGCTTTCTTACCTAGTGCGCAACCGGACACAGTCGAGGCGCCTCAACGCTTCTTTGTGGACCAGGGACAGTTCGAAGAAATTGGTCTGCTTTGCCCGGCGAAGCGCCGAGCCAGATCGAGAGCCAGGGTGGCGCTCGAAAGACAAAACAAAACATTTCGAGTGCAATGTGCATGATCTAGATGCAGGATGATGTTATGTCTCTCTCACATTGCAACCGTCCAACACCAGACGTGAGCGAGCCACAATTCATATCACTGAAGTTAGACATGTGAGAAATTTCTCTGAATTTCTTTGGATTTCTCCTGTCCTTCAGTTGTTCATAACTGACTCGAATCATTCTTCAGCCGAGAACTTCGATCGCGTGATTACAATGTCCCACAGCTTTCCCAGCGCCAATGGCCGGGGTATAATTCCTGCGTTCCCTGGTCTCTCGGCTCGTAGTATTCCTGAAAACCCGGATATCCAACAGGAAACTCTACGATTGCTACTGCAGTATACTGCACGTTCGTCTCTACAAAAGGAAGCGTCGGTCACCGCTACCTCTGGCGATACAACTCTTTTTAAAGTCAAAGGCGAGACCAGAGATGCGTGGCAGACCCCGCGAAGTGAACTTCTGCGCAGTGAAGCTCCGCACAGTGAAGTTCCGCGCATAGAAGTTCCGCGCATAGAAGTTCCGCGAAGTGAGATTCCGCGCAGTGAAGCATCGCCCCCGAAAACGTCACTTGGACCTGCTCATACTCCGAATGACGACCAGACAATCCGACCTTCTCCTCCGCCTCAATCTGTCTCCCGTTCTATTGCTCCACGCAGTCAGACCCGAAATTCTCCCCGTGCTCCTTCTCTTCCTTCCTCCCTCCCTTCTTCCCTGCCTACTTCTCGTGCTTCGTCTCGTGCTTCGCCTCGGCCTGCGTCTCCTCAACCTATCGTCTTCATCCCCTCTTCGCGTAGCAACTCGCCCGCTCTTCGCAACGGTCAGCGAGCTCTCAGGAAGAGTGTGACAATCCCAAATGCTAGCAGGAATGAGGATGTAATTGCTCCTCCAGCAAAACCGGCATCCCACCTCCCAGAAGACATCGCAACGTCTGCGTCTAGAACCTCTGGATCCTCAGAGTCGGTTTCCTCGGCCGCGGAGCAAAATCTTATCCGTCGCTCTAATCGAAGTAGAGCCCAACCGACGAATTATTACGCCGACCCTTGGGGCAGAACTCCCATAATATCTGAAGAGCCACACACGAATCTGGGAGCCGGTTCGACTCCAGTCACAGCTCCACAGGATCCATGTCGTGCCATGCCTCGGAGGGCAAATGTTCGAAAACTACTCTATAATCGTGAGCTTGGACTAGGAAATGTTCGGCCGCTGGTCAACGATGTGGTCTCAGATCTGAGACCCTGGAAGTCATGGCAAGGCGCTTCAGGTGATCTTCTTGTTTTGGCTTGGTCGCCAGATGGTACTCAATTTGCGGCTGGTGCTGCAGCAAAATCCGATGAGCATAATATGGTGTATAATAAGCCAAACAATCTTCTTCTAGGGGATCTTCGGAGCAACCGTCTGAAGGAAATACCAGATCATCGGATTCCGCGACCGACCTCGTCAACTGTGGATGATCCACGGCTTTTTATGACCGTCAACAACATGCAGTGGATCGGCAACCGGCTCTACACTGCTAGCTTCGACAAAACCGTGAAGATTTGGGCTGTCGATGCAACTCGTGACATACGATGTACTCAGACCTTACAGCATGAGTCCCGAGTGGCAGTCATGTCCGTCTCCAAGTTTGATCCCAGTATATTGGCCACAGGTACAGAATCAATATCGGTCTGGGACACGCGTGATGCGGAAAATCCTACATCAACTTTGCTCCCCTTCGAGCGCGAGACACGATACAGACCCAACGTTGAACTTTCAGCGACAGCCTTGGCCTGGGGACATACTCCATCTACTAAGAAATTCTTGGTCGGAGGTCTTGCTGAATCCGCAGAGGACATACAGTACAAAGGTTATTTGGGCTTGTGGCGAGCCCGCGAATCTGCCTTTGAGACCATCAGAGCGGCGCACAGCTCGCAGAGTGTCTTTGACATCAAGTGGCACAATTCGTTGCCCATTTTTGCCACGGCTAGTCCTGAAGATCCTCACAGCGGCCGGAATAGATGTAATGGCAAAGTCACAAGATCGATTGTGAGAACATATAGCCTCAACAGCGACCTCCAAAGGCGCGTACCGTCAGTGTCGGAGTTTTCCTGCCCGGCCTTGGATGTCAACGAAGTCACTTTCTGCCCAACGGATCCCAACGGGACTTATATCACCGCTAGCTGCACAGATGGCGTAACCTATGTTTGGGACAACCGCAAGGGCAACAAAATTCTTCACGAACTCCGACATAATCAACCTCTCAACCCAATGGACGATCAGCGGTCTCGAGAAACGGCAGACGTGGGAGTCAGGGTAGCTCTTTGGGGTTCGTCACTTGATCAATTCTACACTGGTGCCTCCGACGGCGTTCTCAAACGCTGGGACATTCGCCGAGCGACAGAAGATGTCCTTCTTGAGAATGTCGCAACTTTCAAGGAAGAGATCATGTGCGGGGCCTTCACCGAAGACCAATCCCATCTCCTCGTCGGGGGTCTGCCGGCGGCATATATGTTCTGTCATCGGCGCCGTGCTCAGATCCTGACTCAAGGACTTTCAATTTTGAACGCGCCCCAGAGCCCAAAAACACTTACATTAGCGGTGTCGCTGCGGCGAACGAGCTTGTATCGTCCGGCCAGGTCGTCGAACACCCAATATTCGGTATGGGCCAAGGACCTTCTTACAAGGGACCTTTCGCCTCATGGGCTCGGAAAGTCACACCAAACGTCTCATACGATCAAATCAGGTACTTGCCTTTGCTCAAAAAATACCAGGACCAACAATTGGATGGACCGCCGCCAGAAGATCGCCATACACTCGACCCGAATCAGCAGCGAGAGGTTGCGAGACAAATACAACTTGCGCAAACACGCAACCGAAGATCCACCAAGAGAAAACGCCAGTGGCACGATCACGTTTCTGATGTCTCCTTCCGAGGTACCACCTTGACTCCTATGGAGGCCTTCCGCTTGGAGAGGAGAAGGAAAAGAAAGGCCGAGAGGAGAGAGGCGAGCAAAGGATCCAATCAAGAGAACCGTGGAGTGAATGGGGAAGAGCATACCAGACGGAAGATCAAAAAGAAGAACGTCCGAAGGATATCGTACCCAATCATCAGCAACACTGAGTATGTTGACCTCACCTTAGACTCCGATTCCGAGACGGAGAAGAAGCCGAGCCTACCTCGATTTGATCTCAACGAATTACTGGAGGAGCTCGAGGACGATAACTGGTTTCCAGGAAGTGGAGAAATCGATCCTAACTTCCAGAAGGAAATAGTCTAAACATTCTGGCTCAGTGCCAGACTGATTTGGGAAAGCATGGCGGTTTTGAATTCCGTTCACTTCTCGCATTACGAGCGAAGGCGCTATTTTCATGTGGTATTGCATCTCAAGCGTGAATCTGGCTAGGCAATGACATTCCTCTATACTATTGTTATATTCTAACTCCGGGTTGGTGTAGGTAACGGTTAGTGCATTGAAGTTGTATAAATATGTTGTCAGCATCCAAGGTCACTTGATGCTGTTCTAATGCCTTGTTTCCCAGTCATCAGCTGTTGTCTGATTACTAAGGCACCAAACTTTCATCCAACTTTCCTGATCTTTCATTTCTTTTCCAGCCAGGGAGTGGCGTGAGGAGGCTGCCTCGAGGAAATCTTCGATCACTCGAATCCTGCCGTTGGATTCTTCCATGCTGATTTTACGGGCTTCCAAGTAGCAGATATGCCACTTCTGCACCCATGATTCAAGGCGAAAACGACCACCACAGCGCCAAATCGAACTTTTGAAGTATCTCAGGAACCACGTCACTTGGCAACTGGCAAATTCAATATAAGTCCCTGCGTTACATTTTGATACCGGTTTTGAGCTTCTTCGACCGATATCAACATGTTGCGCGCGTCAAAGGGGCGTTAAGCCGGCCCCGTCAGGGGTCTCCGGAGGCCCATTGAAAACTCTGCCATCGAACAGAGAGCGCGTATTGAACGCCAACCACTACGCACACGACCTTCTCAAAGAACTAGGAAGGAGTCACTGGTCAGGGCACTAAACCAGCCCCCAAGGTCGTCAATTTCATCCACTAGGCGGAAGATCTGACTAAAGATCTCCTACTGACGCCCCGGACCGACTGGCAGCATGAGCTCGAGGCCCTGCGCCGCGACCTCAAGCACGAGACCACTACTGCGATCAAAGCAGTGGTAGAACCGCCAGTGCGACAGACGGTTCGGTCGTATGCTGAAGCAGCAGCCAGGGGCCAGGGCACCAGGGCCAGCCGACTACCAATCCTCACGTGGCTCGTCGAGCAGCTCCCCAACCCGCCCGGCGGAAATAACACGTGACCGTGAAGTAGTGGTCTCCCTTGGCGACTGTTATGGGGATGTTCAGGACACTCCAAGCAACAAGAAGAGTTTCACATTCAAACTAGATTATTAAAGGTGGAAGAGAAACAGAAGGATGAAGAAGACAAGTGGAAGGTGATGAGTTGATAAGCCTGCCATATCATCATTACCCAAACACATCCCTTCTCCTTATCTGAGCAATAATGATAATAGATAAAAGCAATGCGAACCAGTCAGTCCGTGACAGCGACCACTCCTAGATCGGTGCGTTCCGCCGCCTGACGAGCGCTGAGCTCACGAGGAGGGCGGATCAGGCTATGGAGGAGGCAGCTCGAACCACTGACACCGCGCCCTTGGCGTCCGTTGCAGTGCTTCCATCACGACAGTTGAAATATGGTGATCTCCCCTTCACGATGCGCGACGCGAGGGAGGCCGAGATCATGAGGACTCATCGGGAGAAGTGGCCAAAGGGCCTCTGCAAGACGGCGTTCGTGCATATGCCAACCTGGGGTGTTATCGTGCACGATGTAAATGTGAGATCGCTCGGCGTCACCAAGGCCTCGGACGCACTGCCACAGGAAAGGATCATCAAGGATCTCCTAGCGGCGGACAACCCCAACCAATGGACGCGGATATCGCGAAAGTCCGCTGGCTGCGTATACCGAGCGAAAAGTCAGGCTCACTGATCGTGGAATTTACTTCCCCAGTGCCAGCCAACGTGGCGATCGATAAGGGGGTTCTATGGGACTGCGACAGCCTGACGGCTGTCCTATACGTGTTAAGATCCTGTACTGTGGTTATGAATTGGAAACCTGACATGACAACTAGTTAGTTGTCATAGTGGTCTTTTTGGTTAACGCCTGGACTTACGTTAGGCAGGTGGTGTCAGGCCCACATGCCGTAACAAATATGACAACTAACTACGGAGGTCTCGGGTTCGAACCGCGAAGGTGTCGAACCTCCACCTCCGCAAGGAATATTATGGACGGGTCCGCACGTTACACATCCGTTCCCAGATATACACTTGGGGATCTACAATTCATACCACAATCCTGTTATGTTACAAGGTAACCGCTGAACAGTACTGCTTGCCAGTGTAAGTCCAGGTCCAGGCGAAGATGCCTCGGGACGCGGCCTTGGAAAGGGGGGATAATGTTAAGATCCTGTACTGTGGTTATGAATTGGAAACCTGACATGACAACTAGTTAGTTGTCATAGTGGTCTTTTTGGTTAACGCCTGGACTTACGTTAGGCAGGTGGTGTCAGGCCCACATGCCGTAACAATACGATAGGGCGGCTCGTGTGCGGCAGTACTTCAACCGTCAACAATTTGACCACATAGGAACCACCTGTGCCAACGGATGTAGATGCGTGTACTGCACTAACGGCCATCAATCTCGGGAATGCCCCGCGAAGGACACACAAGAGAGCAAATGTGTCAACTGCGAGGGTCACACGCTGCGTGAAGCACGGAGTGTGAAGCACGTCAGCGCGAGGTCGATCGGGTAGGTAGGGGAGCTGGCGAGATACCGTGGAAGGTGTGACGATCAAGGTTGATACCTCAGGTTGATGCCTAAGGTCGATTGCCTGAAGGCTGAAGCCTGATGGTTGAACAGTCATGTGGCAGGAAGGAGCATAGATACTTTCTTCTCGCGGATTGTTTCTTCTTCTTCTTTTATTTTTTCTCCATAGTTATTGTTCTAGTTGAATAGCACTCCTTAGCGATCTGGCACCCAACAGAAGGTATCACTATATCCCGGCTCCATACAACATCAACCGACCGCCAACAACCTTACACTCTTCCTCCGACAGCTCATGGGGAACACCGAGGGACTCATCGAGCGAAGAGCCCACCAGCGGCGTCGAGAGTAGCGATCTTGCACCGACCGCACACCCCAGCAACGGGGGTAGGGGCACCGGCCCTACATCAACAATCAGCCGAACGGGATCGAGCCTACAGGCTAGTCAACATGCAACCAACGAAGGCGATAAATCGGTGACAACGGCGTCATCACCCAAGCCCAAGAAGAGGGGGAGACCGCGCAAGGGACAACAAACCAAGTTGCGGTCGGCAGAGACCAGTGAAGAGAGTCTCACGGATAGAGGGCCGCTCCCAGAAGCAACCGATCGTCCTTGAATCCTCAACCGAGCCGAGTGCGTTTCAATTCTCCGCAGGAAAGAATTTCGCCCCAGTACATACACTTCCAGCCAGGGGGGGGGGGGGGGAAGGCTCATGTTATGGGGCAGATAGAAACAGAAGACTATTGGCTAGGTAAGAAGACAGCAAGATGTAGGGCTAGCAGGCTCAGACATGAGCATAGTCCATTGGTAACGAGACCGAATCTTGGAGAGCTCTCATGGCCCTCTCCAAGTCGAAGTATTTAACATGACAACCATAATGCAACAACGCTGAACTCCGAACGTTGATTGGTCACAACAGAATAAACAGAAAGAGGGGAAATGCCCTCATACACAATAGTAACCTCTCATACAATATCCCGTGGTGATGAACGCGCCATGATCGGCCGGGGTCCGAGCCCCAGGAAACGTGATCAGATCTCCGATCCTCGGAGACCATACTCCAAGAGATGAGGGGAACCCAATGATCAGCCGGGATCCGAGCTCCAAGTGATGTACGGGTCCCGAAGGGGAGCCCGTAACAGATACGATCCATGAGAGATAACGCTGTCATGAGATGTGAGGGGTCCTAGGGTAGGACCCCGTAACACGTTATTCAATCATGTTTTGATCTTGTTTTGCAGACAGTGTCCTCACCCAGTCATACCTCACTTGATCTCTTGTCTTGCAGACATTGTCGTCGCTAAATCATCCCTCGCTTGACCTTATGCCTTTCAGACCTTGTCTTCGCCCAAGTCATCTTCCTCCTGAGGACAGTCGGCACAAAGGGAGATGCAATTGTTACGGGGTCCTACCCTAGGACCCCTCACATCTCATGACAGCGTTATCTCTCATGGATCGTATCTGTTACGGGCTCCCCTTCGGGACCCGTACATCGCTTGGAGCTCGGATCCCGGCTGATCATTGGGTTCCCCTCATCTCTTGGAGTATGGTCTCCGAGGATCGGAGATCTGATCACGTTTCCTGGGGCTCGGACCCCGGCCGATCATGGCGCGTTCATCACCACGGGATATTGTATGAGAGGTTACTATTGTGTATGAGGGCATTTCCCCTCTTTCTGTTTATTCTGTTGTGACCAATCAACGTTCGGAGTTCAGCGTTGTTGCATTATGGTTGTCATGTTAAATACTTCGACTTGGAGAGGGCCATGAGAGCTCTCCAAGATTCGGTCTCGTTACCAATGGACTATGCTCATGTCTGAGCCTGCTAGCCCTACATCTTGCTGTCTTCTTACCTAGCCAATAGTCTTCTGTTTCTATCTGCCCCATAACATAACGACTGCGAACGATCGCATGGGAACCACAGTGTTTCCGCGAATACTCATCTGCCAAGAAAACCGCCTCTGATAATGAAGTTTCCAGAGATGGAACGTGACCGAGGAACAGCAAAGGATGAAGGCATCGTTGGTTTTGACAGCGTTCTTTGTCATGTTCGTTGGAGTCGAAAATGATATGTAGTTGGCATAATCCTGTCTGCTCGCATTCAAGCATGGAGATGTGGAAACAGTGCGGAATGAAGAGCATTTCCGGGAGGCACATTGATAGATCTGGCTTCCAGTTGACTTGAGAAGTTGGCTTGAGAAATTGACTTGAGAAATTGACTTGAGGAATTGGATAGTTGGCTCATTTGGAAACAGTTTCCTGGTAGAGACTTGGTCTGTAAGCGCTACATGGAATGCGTTGTGGCGTTTTGCCGTCAGACATTGGCGCTTTCCCAAGTGCAGCATGAGTTTCTTTCTGTGTTTTGGCGAAAAAAAAATCCGTTTTCAATTCGTGCTTCCGTTGTTGGCATGTTACGGCATGTGGGCCTGACACCACCTGCCTGACGTGAGTCCAGGCGTTAACCAAAAAGACCACTATGACAACTAACTAGTTGTCATGTCAGGTGTCACGGGGTAAACCCCGATGTCCCCGACGCGGCTTTGCCGCTCCTGCTTAGTCACATTCCGTCCCCTGTATATTTCGGTTCTGTATCTTTCTCTCTGCTTCTCTCTCTTTCTCCTTGTGATTTTCGTTCCCAGCATGTGGCCTAGTTAGCATTGAATCAATCTAGCTTTAGCCCTTCACATACGAAAATCACCCTTCTCCCATAGGAGTCGTATTCGTAGTCTCGCCAGCTTTTTCTCGACTCGCCAGCTTTTCCTCGACTCGCCAGTTTTTCTTCTCGATTCGCTAGCCTTCCGTGACTCACTAGACTCGTTATGAACCAGGACCAGAACGAGGATCTCTTTGCTCTAGTTGAGCAGCTCCAGCAGCAGCTTGCCGACCAAGAGCAACGACTCGAAGAGCTCTCGCAGCCCCCACATGCCTCGACGTCCTTTCGTCTGCCAGACCCGCCACGTTTTGATGGTAGACCGCTTAGCCTGAAGACATGGCTACCTGCTATCCGTGCCAAGCTTCGAGCGGACGGTCTTACCGGCCAACAAGCATTCGACTATGTCTACGATCGCCTGGAGCCATGTTACGATCCGGAGCCGGGGACGGGATGGTGATGCGAATAGATGGGCAGAAACAGGTATACAGACTTGCGGCCGAATCGTGGACCGACGAAGGGTTGCCGAGGGAGGTGCGCAGGCTTATAGAGTGAAACGGAGAAGACAAGAACTTGGGAAGACAGGACAAGGTGCAAGACTAGGACTAGATAGCAGGGAGGAAGTGAATTGTTGCGTGAAGAGAGAATCTATGTACAAAGGGGATGCGACCTTATATAGCTTCTCCTTTCACGCACCAAGAACTGA
The DNA here is from genome assembly GCA_028827535.1 of Penicillium sp. DV-2018c. Lineage (NCBI taxonomy): Eukaryota > Fungi > Ascomycota > Eurotiomycetes > Eurotiales > Aspergillaceae > Penicillium > Penicillium sp. DV-2018c. Next base: position 2,669,271 of record JAQJAA010000001.1, read on the forward strand.
GGCAATAACAAGAGAACCTACGAGAAACATCGAGCAATCAGCACATGTGGTATCTAGAAGTTGCTTTACTACTGCGGGGCGGGATGCAAGCGCCGAGCAATAGTCTTGGCAACTCCAGAATGTTCGGCGGGGAAGCTTCATGACAAGCCATCGCAGCAGGCATCGATCCTTCACCTCCGGGAGACTGACCCGACTCCCGAGGCTGTTTTTCGGTACTTTGAACGCTTGTGCTACAACCCCCGTGAGAGACAGGATGCCGTCGTCCGATTTGCGAATGTTCGTCAGAAAGATGACGAGACGCTCACTGCCTATCTTGCACGATTTGAGCGCCTCGCCCACCAGGCTAGAGTTCACAACCATGACCTCCTTCGTGTGATCACTCTTCACCGAGGTCTCCGCCAGAACCTTCGCCAGGCCCTTGAGCAGTCCTTCGACGATCTGTTTGACCTGAAGTACGACGACCCCCGCTCGCTCGACTCGACCCTCGTCAGATCTCGATGGCGCGAAGAGACCTATCCGAGTAGCCAGAGCTGCGCCTCGCCTGGAATCCCCACCATATAAGGGTGTGAAGGACGATAAACAGGCTGAACGTACACGGCTTGGTCTTTGCTTCTACTGTGGATCACCCGCCCATTGGATCGCAGATTGCCCTAGTTGCCCGCCTGATAAGGATGCGTCTACTTTTGATTACGACCCCTGGGAGTCTGACGACTCCGATTCTTAGGAGGGGGGTAATGTCACGGGGTAAACCCCGATGTCCCCGACGCGGCTTTGCCGCTCCTGCTTAGTCACATTCCGTCCCCTGTATATTTCGGTTCTGTATCTTTCTCTCTGCTTCTCTCTCTTTCTCCTTGTGATTTTCGTTCCCAGCATGTGGCCTAGTTAGCATTGAATCAATCTAGCTTTAGCCCTTCACATCAGGTTTCCAATTCATAACCACAGTACAGGATCTTAACATGGCATCTCCCTTTGTGACGAGGTCCTCGTCGCGTATTCGGAAAAAAAAAAGAGATGGTATCGAGTACCCTCAAGGCCTCACAGCCTGGTCAGGGATTTCGCAATGGACAGGCGACAGCAATCCTTGATCGCTTTGATCGTTCGGGCTCTGCCTGTGAAGGGCTAAAAAGGAACTTGATTCAGTTGTACTTCTGCCTACTTGCTGTTATCGACAAACTTGAGAAAGAGAAGTACAACAGGGTCAGTCATGGTCCTTAAGTGTTCGTCCTGCTTGGACAGAATATTCTGGAATCCTGACGCTGGAGTTCGCCAGAATCTTCTCGTCCTCCTGCCAAGCGCGCTAATGCACAAAGGCCATATCACATGGTCACATGCAGGGCCCTGGCCCGTCACATTACCCCCTCCTCACTCTGACGGTGGATATACGGGTCGCAGGTGAGATAGGCCCAACGCGTTCCTCGTACTTGTCAAGAGCATCACAGTCCTGAACCGATCGTAGTGGTTCCCAAGTCGCCTCTGCATAGCCTGCCCATTTCACCAAAACCTCCGTTCTCGACCCTCTCCCTACCTTCCGCACCCTGTGTTGTAATATCTCCTCGACTTCATACTCCAATTCGCTGTCAACCACCAATGGAGGAGGCTGCGCATCGTCAACGATCTGCGAGGGTAACGGATCTGTGGCCGCAGGTCGGATGAGATCCACATGGAATACGGGATGTACGCCAGTTGGCATATCTAGTCGCACCGTATGAGGAGATGGCACCTCTTGCACTGTATATTTGCCATGTAGCCAATCCAGCTTCTTCGAATGACGTTGAGATCGAATGTTCTTCAGATTCAGCCACACTTTGTCTCCCACTCGGTATGTTGGCGCTGCCTGGCGTGACCGGTTGGCATACTCTTGCTGCCTGTCTTGCGCGGTTGCGATGGCAGCTTGTGCCCAATCGGTGGCTTCCTTGAGGCGGTTCACAAACGCTTCGCCTGCTCGTCGAGGTGCAGTGTTCAGTCTAGGCGAATTGCCCTCGGCAATGCTGACGGGGTCCACATGGTAGCCGTGAGTGAAGAAAAACGGCGACAATCCAGTTGAGGTTGCGTCCCGATTGTTAATCGCCATCGCGACAACTGGTAGCAGACTCATCCAATCGTCTTGGGCATAAGATGTGAACACGCGTAGAATCCTCTCGACTTCTTGATTCGCTCGCTCAGTTGCCCCGTCTGTCTGAGGGTGAAAGGCGGTAGATAGTCTGCGTTGAATTGAAAGCTTTTTGCAAACAACCTCCCAGAACCCGTTGACAAATTGTGACCCTCGATCACTTGTGATCGCGAGAGGCAGGCCATGGTGCATATAAAAGTGCGTCAAGAAAACTTCAGCCACCTGCTCAACCGTAGTGTCGACCATTCCAACCAAGATAACTCCCTTCGTCAACCGATCAGTAATCACCAAGAGGTTCGTCGCTTTATTCTCCTTGGACGGGGGTAGCTCAACAATGAAGTCCATGGAGATCTCGGCCCAAATCCGCTGAGGAATTGGTAGCGGCTTCAACAGCCCGTGCTTCGTGTCTCGCCAGACTGTGCTCCTTCCACAAATAGTGCAATTCCGCAGGAACCTCCTCACATCCTTCGCTGCTCCAGGCCAAAAGAACCGCCGAGACAGTATAGCATAGGTGGCGTCTCGACCCGGATGTCCTGTGAGATGAGAGTCATGAATCTTCTGAATAATCCCAGTGCGCAATGGCTCATTTTCTGGCACCCAAATTCTCTGTCTGAAACACAAGAGGCCTCTCTCATCAAGGTGACATTCCGAAAGACTTGTTTTCACGCCCGTTTCAGCTGCAACCCGCCGTTCTCCCTTCTTCAATGCTTCTGAGTACGCTTGGTATGTTGGGTCTGTTTGCCGAGCCTGATGCCATTCCCGTTGCAGATCGTCCTCTTCGAACACCGGAATCTCGACCGTAAAGTCTAGCGGAATGTCGTCGTCGGTGTCACTTGGCCGAGAACGACCCGGTCGAACCGCAACCTTATCGAAGATCCTTCGGAAGCGGTTCGACAGCCTCTCATCCTCCACGCTCTGTGGCATATCCTGTTCCCGGCGAGATAATGCGTCAGGGCGAGATGCGTATCGCCCCGGCCGGTATTGCAACGTAAAGTCGAACTCGCTCATCAGATCTGCCCATCGCATTTGTCGCTCCGAAAGGTGTCTCGCTTTGCCGAAGTAACGCAGGTTCTTGTGATCCGTGATAATGGTGAATTTGGGGACCATCTTCAGCTCTGGCCGCCACTCCCGGAGGGCCCGTATAATCGCAAGAAGCTCCTTGTCGTGGATTTCGTAGTTGGATTCCGCCGGAGAGAACTTCTGAGATATGTATGCGCAAGGAGCCAACCTGCCATCATCCTGTCGCTGGGACAATACTGCTCCAGTAGCCCACCCCGATGCGTCGGCTTCTAGCACAGTCTCCCGCCCCTCCTCAAAATGAGCCAGGATAGGCGCGTTAATGAACAGCTCTTTCAGCTCGTTAAAGGCCCGTTGACAGGACTCGTCCCACTGGAATGTTGTGTCTTTCCTCGTCAGCTTGATTAACGGGGCTGCTAAGGTTGCGAAATGGGGGATGAACGTCCGGTAAAAATTTGCAAATCCCAGGAATCCTCGAACTTCGCGAACTGTCTTCGGGGTCTCCCATGCTCTGATTGCTTCCACCTTCTTGGGGTCCACGTGAATGCCCTCCCCTGCACGAATCACAAAACCAAGGTATTTGACTGTCTTCTGCTCGAACTCCGATTTCCCGATGTCACACTGTAGCCCTGCTTCCTTGAGTTTTTGTAGGACTTTGGCAACCTTCCGGCGGTGATCCGCAAGCGACCCGTTTGTGTAGATAATGATATCATCAACATATGCCGATACGAAGTCGTCGAGATACTGTTGCAACGTCTGATTGATGAACCGTTGGAAAGTAGCCGGCGCTCCGGTGAGGCCGAAAGGTGTCACATTCCATTCATAGAGTCCGTATCGGGTACGGAAGGCTGTCTTCCATTCTTCTCCTGCAGCGATTCGAATCTTATGAAATGCCGCGATCACATCCAGCTTGGTGAACCATCTTGCTCTTGTCATGTTTCTGAGGGTCTCACGTATCAGTGGCAACGGGTAACGATCCTTCACACTCAATTCATTCAACCCCCGGTAGTCGACACAGAACCGTACACCTCCACCCGGCTTGCGTACCAAAAGAACTGGGGCTGCAGCCGGAGAGTGACTGACACGTATGAAATTCTTACCCAGCAGATCGGTCAATGTCTTGCGCAGGTATAAGAGTTCCTCCTTGTTCATGCCATACAGCGGCCCGTAGGGTGGAGCCTCCTCATTGCCATTTTTGTCGCGTCTCAGTGGGATCTTGTGGTCAATTCCAGGTCGGTGTGGCGGTAACTTGTCAGCCAACTGTTGGCTGAACACCTCGAGCCATTTCCAATAATGTTTTGGCAGCTTCTCCCTCGGATCAATGTGTTCCTTTGGCCGCAACGCTTTGTCTATGTCGTCCAATGTAACTTTGCCGATTTGTAGCCGTTGAGGTTCCGAAGCACGGCCGAATATTCGATGGATGGTTTGTGCCGAGACTTTGGCCACCCGTAATGTCTTCACTCCCGTCGGTCCAATCGATGGGTCCCGTCTATTCCAACAACGCGTGCGGTGGCCGTCCTTATCGAAGATATCCAAATATACTTTGTTTGCAGAATATACACCCCTGACATGTCGAATCCAAGGGTCTCCGAGAATCACATCGTCGGTCTGGTTCTCAACGATGTACGCAAACACACGGCCCTGTTGGTGGCCGTGGACATCTGCATCGAAATGCGTAACATGAGTGATCCGACCCTGATTTGGCACCACCCCGTCCAAAACTCGAGTCTTAATACGAATGCGCGGGAGGTCGAGAGATCTAACCAGTGTTCCGCTTACAGTTGAGAAACATTGACAGCCTGGGTCAACCAAAGCTTTGGCAAACTGTAATCGATTCACTCTCAAGTCTACTAGAAAAGGCGGTGACTCATCTTGTAGCAATCTCTTCACTCCCTCTCGCTCCTGTTCGCGACTGAGAACAGGAGCTACTCGTTTTCCGAATCACTCCCTGACTCAGATGGCGTTTCCTCCCCGGTAGAGTCGTCATCCATCTCCGCTGTCTTCCCTCTGCTGCGCCTCCTCGCCATCTCGCTTACAGCACGACCCTTCTTGGTTTGACCTAACGCCACACGGCTGGAACTAGGGCGTTCGGCAGGTCGGTATGGACAGTTGGACACAAAGTGGTCCTCCTCTCCACAGCGGAGGCAGAGACCCTCCTCCCGTCGTCGAGTGATCTCCTCCTCAGCTACCCACTTCGCCCTTTTCCCATTGCTGGCACGATTCCGGTTCTCGCGGGGTCTGACCTTGTTGGCGCTGACAGTGGGTTCCCAATCCATTTCATCCGTGAATTTGCCTCGGCGCGTCGACTTCCTCCCGTTCTCCCCCCAGTCAGAGCGTCGATGTCGTTGCTGATCTCATGGAGTCGATTGACCAGCTCTGAATAGGTGTTGGGGATCCCTCTATTCATCAGTGCCGCACTCATGGTCTTATTCAGAGAGCCAAGCAGAATCTGTCGTCTCGCCTGATCGTGCCAGTTGATGGCACCCGCATCGGCGAACTCCTTCTCCAGCCGCGGCAGGAACCGGGGAAAACTGACACCGTCCGGCTGCTTCATTTGGTGCAGTTTCCTCGCAGCTCGTGCTTGCGCATTGGGATCTCCGTAGATCCTCTCCAAGTACTCCAATATTTCTTCTGGGCTGCCCTCGGAGCGGCGGTGCTTCACAAAAGTCCCCGTATTTTTCCACGCCAGCTTTTCGAGGCGCGAGAATATATACATGAATTGGGCATGACGAGAACCTATCGCCTCCCCATCAACAGTCAATTTATTCTCCATCGTGATGCGCCAAGTGGGCCAGTCATTGACATTTCCTCCAAAGAGAGGAGGGTCGGGGAGTCTAGGTCTTGGTCGGACTCTCCGAGAGGCGGTGGATATCGGCTCTTGGGTGGGCTCCGTGGCTGGTTCAACGGTGGGTTCTGCAGCATTCGCATGGGCAAAGGTGCCCGCCGCATGCTGCATCAACATCTCTTCGAGGTGGTGGATGCGCGCCTCCTGGTCATTGGCGCGCTGCTGCTGCTCCTGTCGTCCTTCTTCTATCTGCTGCATCAAGGCCTGCAACCATGGTGGTGGGGCCTGGTGATCCTGAGGGTCCATAATGCTTGAGGATGCTTTCTCGTACGCTTTTGACCTCGATATGCCTAGGAATGGGGGTCGTCTAGGGCTTCCGCGGTGAATCGACAAAGTAAGAAAAAAAGAAAGGAAGTTTGTCGAATGTGAAGGGCTAAAAAGGAACTTGATTCAGTTGTGCTTCTGCCTACTTGCTGTTATCGACAAACTTGAGAAAGAGAAGTACAAACAGGGTCAGCCATGGCCCTTAAAAGTGGTCGTCCTGACGTGGACAGAATCCTCTAGAACATGATGATGGAGTTCGCCAGAATCTTCTCGTCCTCCTGCCAAGCGCGCTAATGCACAAAGGCCATATCACATGGTCACATGCAGGGCCCTGGCCCGTCACACAAAGGCAGGATAAGGCGACGTCGGCAATGTGATCATGGGGGTCGTCATTGCGGACGTCAACAAGAGCAGAGACCAGGGCCAATCAAAAGAGCCAAAAGTATTATGCTCCAAGACTGGATGGGAAAATTTTGCAGTGTGGTAGAAAATTTTGCAGAGCAGTAGGAATTTTGCAGGGCGGTAAAAATTTGCAGGGCGGAAGTACGATTCTGCCGGGCTTGAGCAACCATCCCCCTCTTTAGGGAGGTCTCCAGACCGGCGAAATAGGGCGTAAACAATCGTAAATTAAATCCGATAAAGTCAAATTCGAATTGCAAGCAGGCTTCTCGCCGATTGAGAAGCTTGTTGGTCAGGAAACTGAGCAAGATAGGGAACCCAAGGGGACAAGGAAGTACAGAACGTTGATTCGTGGACAGAAATTGCGGCACCAGGATGACTCTCGGTACTCTGCGGCTGGTCGCGGGTGGCGGCAGAGTAAGCTAGATCGTTGGAGAGGAATACAGAACTGAAGCAGGAACGGTGGGTAGCTCGAAGCTCGGAGTGTCAGCTCGCGCAACTGCAATCCTCATGTTGCCAGAGGACTTGATGGGGCAGTTAGAGGCGTAGTGACCTGGATTCCCACAATATAAACATAGATTGTTGCTTCTTCGGCGGATCCTTTCCTCTTCGGACAATTGTCCTCGGTGGACAGTGCCGAGATCCATTGGGCCAGAGTGAGTGCCTGTGCTGGTCGGAGGAGTGGGCGTCGGGAGTGAGTTCTGCGGGAATTGGACAGGAGACGGAGTGTCCGCCGGAGCTGGGTTCTGCGGAGGTTGAAAGGAGGAAGGGATGTTCGATTGGACTGGGTACTGAGGGACTTGAACAGAGGGCGGATTGTTTCCTGGAACTGGGTACTGAGGGACTTGAACAGAGGGCGGATTGTTTTCTGGAACTGGGTACTGAGGGGCTTGGAAAGAGGGCGGATTGTTTTCTGGGACTGGGTAATTGTTACGGGGCTCCCCTTCGGGGCCCGTACGTCACTTGGAGCTCGGACGGCTGATCATTGGGTTCCCCTCATCGCTTGGAGTATGTTCCCCTCATATCTTGGAGTATGGTCTCCGAGGATCACCACATTTCCTGGGGTTCGGACCCCAGCCGATCATTGCGTGCTCATCACCATGGGTTATGGTATGAGAGATTATTATTTTGTATGAGGGCATTTCCCCTTTTCTGTTTTATTGTGTTGTGACCAATCAGTGTTGCGAGTTCAGTGTTGTTTTCACTGTGGTTATCATGTTAAATACTTTGACTTGGAGAGGACCATGAGAGCTCTCCAAGATTCAGTCTCGTTACAATCTGACTTGAATATTCTGACCACACACTCTTACCTCTATTCTATACATCTTGCTTGCTTCTTACCTAGCCAATTTACTTTTATCTATACTGCCCCATAACAGTAATGTTGGACTTGAGGGGACGACACAGCCGTCCTAATCTTTTTCTTGTCCAAGTCGAAGGCTCGGAGGTCATTAACAAGGCAGATAACATCGTTGACGAATTTTTCAAAAGAGTTTTGCGGGGCACGGCCGATCAATAGTCTCTTGACTTCGTCCTTGAGACCGGTTCTGAACTGAGATCGCTTGGCCTGGTCGTTCCAATCCAGAACGGAGACCAAGGAGACAAACTTGGAGTAATAAACGGAAACAGAATCGTTGCCCTGACGCAGCGCCCGCAGCTTGCGGTCAGCGGTTGCTGCTGGGTCAGGATCATCAAAGGCAGCCTTTAATGATGACACGAAATCTTGAAAGCTCGGGAATGTGCAGAGGCCAGTGGCTTCGTTTAAGTGCGGCGTAAACCACTTCTTCGCGGGACCGCGCAAGTAAGAAGCAGCGTACAACATCTTAGCTCGAGAGGTGGCATATCTTCCGGGATCAGAGTTAAAGACAAGGTGCAGCTGTGAAACAAAATCGGAGAACTTTTCTCGATCTCCGTGATAATATTCGGGATCTGAAATTTTGGGGGCGAGGCCATGAGTGGCCTGAGGTCTGGACTGCTTCAGGGATTCGGTCCACCGGTATCCCTGGTGATAGCACTCCCAGAGGGCCAGCATGGCCGGGGAGTTGGGAGTGGTGCCAGAGAGGGGAGGTGGTCCATTCACCTCGTTGATGTTGCAGTCGCGTACCCCGAAAAGATACGCCTGATTGCATGGCGTAATTAACTCGCCAGGCGTATTGGGGGGAAGAACCACTTGAGACTGGCGCGTCTCAACAGGGGACTCTATCAGGAGCCGGTGCAGCGTTTGCCAGAGGGCGGCAATAGTCTGCGCAGGAGGCTGGTTGGCGGACATGGTAGATTGGCACCTCGGCCGGCGGGGGGTAGACGCAACAAAGTGTTACGATCCGGAGCCGGGGGCTGAGGATAAAGGACGAAGGATAAAGGCTTGGCGACGAGCAGGCTGACTTACGGCCGGATCGTGGGCAAGCAAGTATCCCAGGGGAGGTACCGAGGCTAGGCAAGATAGCAGAAGAGACAAGGAGCAAGGCAGATCAAGATAGGATGTTCAGGACTGGACTAGAGAGCAGGAAAGAAGTGAATTGTTGCGTGAAGAGAAAATCTATATACAGTAGGGGATGCGTCCTTATATAACTTTCACTTCACGCCACGTACCAAGATTGCAATGCGAAAACTCAAACAACTAACTTAGCAAACCGGCAACCAATGCTCGGCGTCGGTCATGGTTCGTAACTCGGCTTCGGCCAGCGTTCGGCCTTCGGGGATGAACTATAACGGGAACCAGGGAAGCGCACTGGTGGCGACTCGCGCAACCAGAGGACAAGGTGGGTAAGGAACGTGCCTGGTGAAGATTCATGACAGGGAGGAACCATATGAACCATGGTTAGGAGTATCCCCGCGCGCCAAAGTCATACCAACCATGGTTATGAGTGATAATGCCGGTAAGCGTGCGATCCACGGCTACCCGAGCTGAACCATGGTTGAGGAGGTATAAGCTTATACCAACTATGTGCGCATTTACTTCAACGAGCAACGTGCTTACATGTGGCGATACCACGAGGACAAGATGACAGCCTGTGGCGATATCACGAGACCAGCTTCACATAATCTATCTGCACGGAAGTGCATGCCGACCTACCAGCACGACGAGGCTATATAGTCTGGGTTAGGTCTGGATGCTCTAGACGTGAGTATTGATATCTGATCGCGTAATCACTTAGCTCATGGATTGCGTAAACCGCAATGGCGAGCGAGAAGATGCGCTCATCGATTGCGTGTACCGCAATAACTTGTGAGGAAGTATGGAAACTTCCAAGTCTTTCGTTTATTCTAGTTTGACGGAGCTCAGGTATATAAAGGACCTCAATCCTGTACTTAGATCTCCGTGTTCAATCAACCATTGTTACTTGTGATTACTTGTTCGACAAGTGAAGACCCTAGTGACTCGTACAACTTGATTATAACGAGATACCCACACCTATCTGATCTGTACTCGGAAGTATACGGTCCCTCTTTGATCCACTCAAGAGCACCCAGCGTACGGTTGAGAGACCAATCATTGAAATAAGAGGTCTGCGGTCCTTCCTGCTTATTTTTAGTGACGACTACTCGGCAACCACGTAACACATATCCCGCGCGGTATCGTTAGCGTAAAGTATCAACCAATACATTAATGTGTCTAGTATCCACCACTATATGATTGGCTTATACTTGTAAGGAAACTAGTCCAATTTGTTCTGTTGGCTATAGTCTTATGTACAAGAAGGGTTCGTTGAAGAAAAGAAAAGGGGGATTCAGGGGCAAGTGTTTTGTGCGGCTTGTGGGTCACGTGCAGTAGCGCGAATGCTATCGCGCAAATAGAATCAAATGTTAAGATCCTGTACTGTGGTTATGAATTGGAAACCTGACATGACAACTAGTTAGTTGTCATAGTGGTCTTTTTGGTTAACGCCTGGACTTACGTTAGGCAGGTGGTGTCAGGCCCACATGCCGTAACAAATATGACAACTAACTACGGAGGTCTCGGGTTCGAACCGCGAAGGTGTCGAACCTCCACCTCCGCAAGGAATATTATGGACGGGTCCGCACGTTGCACATCCGTTCCCAGATATACACTTGGGGATCTACAATTCATACCACAATCCTGTTATGTTACAAGGTAACCGCTGAACAGTCCTGCTTGCCAGTGTAAGTCCAGGTCCAGGCGAAGATGCCTCGGGACGCGGCCTTGGAAAGGGGGGATAATGTTAAGATCCTGTACTGTGGTTATGAATTGGAAACCTGACATGACAACTAGTTAGTTGTCATAGTGGTCTTTTTGGTCAACGCCTGGACTTACGTTAGGCAGGTGGTGTCAGGCCCACATGCCGTAACATCAAAGAACCTTCTCTAACAATACTACCTGTTACGATCCGGAGCCGGGGACGGGATGGTGATGCGAATAGATGGGCAGAAACAGGTGTACAGACTTGCGGCCGAATCGTGGACCGACGAAGGGTTGCCGAGGGAGGTGCGCAGGCTTATAGAGTGAAACGGAGAAGACAAGAACTTAGGAAGACAGGACAAAGTGCAAGACTAGGACTAGATAGCAGGGAGGAAGTGAATTGTTGCGTGAAGAGAGAATCTATGTACAAAGGGGATGCGACCTTATATAGCTTCTCCTTTCACGCACCAAGAACTGAGGCAATAACAAGAGAACCTACGAGAAACGTCGAGCAATGAGCACATGTGGTATCTAGAAGTTGCTTTACTACTGCGGGGCGGGATGCAAGCGCCGAGCAATAGTCTTGGCAACTCCAGAATGTTCGGCGGGGAAGCTTCATGACACTACCCCACCAGCTAATAGGCCAGCATCGGCCAACATTAAATTAGCTCTTATTGGATAACTAGCTAGTAGCCTGCCCCGCTATGTAGTTAGCTTCAGGGTAGTCCACTATCGACATCTTCGACACGTTGTTTACTGAGCGATTTTAGCGCGTCTCTCACACCCAATGTCCTGTCATCTACCTGCCAATTCATTTCCTACATCCTCCTACATCCCCATACAAACCTACCTCAATTCACCATGGCCCCGAAGCGTAAACCTGATGAAGTTATCGCTGAACTACCCCCTCAAGAGGAAGTGCGCACGCGAACCGAGCTCTTACGGCCTTGCTCACGACGACCGCGGCTGCAGCTTCCTAGTGGGCTCAATGTCGATAGCGCATATGCGCTTTTCTCTCTGTTTTTCACCGACGATATTTTCGAGCACATCAGTAGGTCCACCGACGAATAAGCCCAACTAAAACTAGGAGGAGGTGCCAATGAGAGCGGGAGCCCAGGGACTGCGTCTCGTGGTAGATGCGCCTGGCACAAGACCACGAGTGCAGACATCAAGATCTTCGTGGGAATAATAATTTACATGGGTCTCAACTCTTTGCCACGGGAGTCAAGCTACTGGAAGGGGGATAGCGTCCAAAGGCGGTCTTTTCAGCCTTATATGAGTCTGGTGCAATTTCAGCAGATAAAACGCTTCTTGCATATCTCTTGGCCAACTACCAGAGATCCCACTCAACCAGACGATGAGCGCTGGTGGTACAAGCTCGAACCTCTAGCTTCAACAGTCGAGAGAGCTGCTCGGCAGTACTACCATCCCGGGGCTAACATCTCTATTGACGAGACAATGGTTCGCTGCTTTGGCCGTTCGAAGCACACGGTGAAAATTCCAAACAAGCCCATCAAGCAGGGATACAAGTTACTCGCCCTAGCTGACTGAGCATGGTTACATTTGGACTTTTACATGGAGTAGCCGTCAGAATGGTTTCGTGGACCTCCATCGCTGGCCTGGCCTTACCCCCACGGGCTCGATGGTGCTAAATATGGTTCGCAAGCTACCAGGGCCCTCGAGTGGCGAAGCCGTACCATCTACTGCCAACGCAGGTGCCGATGAAGCGTTGTACAATATCTATTTTGACAACTAATTCTCTACCGTTGCCCTTTTCGAGGCCCTGCGAAATCTGCGATGTGGCGCAGTTGGCACTACCCGTAGGCAAGGCGGGATCCCTCCTCAGCTCGTCGAGCTGGAAGAGCATATCAAGTCGATCCCGTGGGGTACGTTGTATACCTCCGAGGCTCGGGGGTTCTCTGTCTTGCCTGGCAAGACAATAACGTGGTGTTGGCCCTCTCTACTATCCATTTTCCAGGTCAACATAAGCAAGTAGAGAGGCGGAAGCCAGCCGCTAAGTCCACAAATGCCGCTATTGCGCGTGCCCCTTTTGAAAGTGATGGTGAAGGTGCCCATGTCTGGAGGAAGAAGCTGGACATCCCTGTGGTGATTGACGACTATAACCACTATATGGGTGGTGTCGATATCGCCAATCAATTCCGGTCTTCGTACGAGGTCTATCTGCGGACTGTTGTGAAGGGCTAAAAAAGGAACTTGATTCAGTTGTACTTCTGCCTACTTGCTGTTATCGACAAACTTGAGAAAGAGAAGTACAACAGGGTCAGTCATGGTCCTTAAGTGTTCGTCCTGCTTGGACAGAATATTCTGGAATCCTGACGCTGGAGTTCGCCAGAATCTTCTCGTCCTCCTGCCAAGCGCGCTAATGCACAAAGGCCATATCACATGGTCACATGCAGGGCCCTGGCCCGTCACAGAGGCGCGCATCCACCACCTCGAAGAGATGTTGATGCAGCATGCGGTGGGCACCTTTGCCCATGCGAATGCTGCAGAACCCACAGTTGAAGCGGCCGCTCCACCCACCGTTGAACCAGCCACGGAGCCCACCCAGGAACCGATATCCACCGCCTCTCGGAGAGTCCGACCAAGACCTAGACTCCCCGACCCTCCTCTCTTTGGAGGAAATGTCAATGACTGGCCCACTTGGCGCATCACGATGGAAAATAAATTGACTGTTGATGGGGAGGCGATAGGTTCTCGTCATGCCCAATTCATGTATATATTCTCGCGCCTCGAAAAGCTGGCGTGGAAAAATACGGGGACTTTTGTGAAGCACCGCCGCTCCGAGGGCAGCCCAGAAGAAATATTGGAGTACTTGGAGAGGATCTACGGAGATCCCAATGCGCAAGCACGAGCTGCGAGGAAACTGCACCAAATGAAGCAGCCGGACGGTGTCAGTTTTCCCCGGTTCCTGCCGCGGCTGGAGAAGGAGTTCGCCGATGCGGGTGCCATCAACTGGCACGATCAGGCGAGACGACAGATTCTGCTTGGCTCTCTGAATAAGACCATGAGTGTGGCACTGATGAATAGAGGGATCCCCAACACCTATTCAGAGCTGGTCAATCGACTCCACGAGATCAGCAACGACATCGACGCCCTGACTGGGGGGAGAACGGGAGGAAGTCGACGCGCCGAGGCAAGATCGCGGATGAAATGGATTGGGAGCCCACTGTCAGCGCCAACAAGGTTAGACCTCGCGAGAACCGGAATCGTGCTACCAATGGGAAGAGGGCGAAGTGGGTAGCTGAGGAGGAGATCACTCGACGACGGGAGGAGGGTCTCTGCCTCCGCTGTGGAGAGGAGGACCACTTTGTGTCCAACTGTCCATACCGACCTGCCGAACGCCCTAGTTCCAGCCGTGTGGCGTTAGGTCAAACCAAGAAGGGTCGTGCTGTAAGCGAGATGGCGAGGAGGCGCAGCAGAGGGAAGACAGCGGAGATGGATGACGACTCGAGTGGGGAGGAAACGCCATCTGAGTCAGGGAGTGATTCGGAAAACGAGTAGCTCCTGTTCTCAGTCGCGAACAGGAGCGAGAAGGAGTGAAGAGATTGCTACAAGATGAGTCACCGCCTTTTCTAGTAGACTTGAGAGTGAATCGATTACAGTTTGCCAAAGCTTTGGTTGACCCAGGCTGTCAATGTTTCTCAACTGTAAGCGGAACACTGGTTAGATCTCTCGACCTCCCGCGCATTCGTATTAAGACTCGAGTTTTGGACGGAGTGGTGCCAAATCAGGGTCGGATCACTCATGTTACGCATTTCGACGCAGATGTCCACGGCCACCAGCAGGGCCGTGTGTTTGCGTACATCGTTGAGAACCAGACCGACGATGTGATTCTCGGAGACCCTTGGATTCGACATGTCAGGGGTGTATATTCTGCAAACAAAGGATATTTGGATATCTTCGATAAGGACGGCCACCGCACGCGTTGTTGGAATAGACGGAACCCATCGATTGGACCGACGGGAGTGAAGACATTACGGGTGGCCAAAGTCTCGGCACAAACCATCCATCGAATATTCGGCCGTGCTTCGGAACCTCAACGGCTACAAATCGGCAAAGTTACATTGGACGACATAGACAAAGCGTTGCGGCCAAAGGAACACATTGATCCGAGGGAGAAGCTGCCAAAACATTATTGGAAATGGCTCGAGGTGTTCAGCCAACAGTTGGCTGACAAGTTACCGCCACACCGACCTGGAATTGACCACAAGATCCCACTGAGACGCGACAAAAATGGCAATGAGGAGGCTCCACCCTACGGGCCGCTGTATGGCATGAACAAGGAGGAACTCTTATACCTGCGCAAGACATTGACCGATCTGCTGGGTAAGAATTTCATACGTGTCAGTCACTCTCCGGCTGCAGCCCCAGTTCTTTTGGTACGCAAGCCGGGTGGAGGTGTACGGTTCTGTGTCGACTACCGGGGGTTGAATGAATTGAGTGTGAAGGATCGTTACCCGTTGCCACTGATACGCGAGACCCTCAGAAACATGACAAGAGCAAGATGGTTCACCAAGCTGGATGTGATCGCGGCATTTCATAAGATTCGAATCGCTGCAGGTGAAGAATGGAAGACAGCCTTCCGTACCCGATACGGACTCTATGAATGGAATGTGACACCTTTCGGCCTCACCGGAGCGCCGGCTACTTTCCAACGGTTCATCAATCAGACGTTGCAACAGTATCTCGACGACTTCGTATCGGCATATGTTGATGATATCATTATCTACACAAACGGGTCGCTTGCGGATCACCGCCGGAAGGTTGCCAAAGTCCTACGAAAGCTCAAGGAAGCAGGCCTACAGTGTGACATCGGGAAATCGGAGTTCGAGCAGAAGACAGTCAAATACCTTGGTTTTGTGATTCGTGCAGGGGAGGGCATTCACGTGGACCCCAAGAAGGTGGAAGCAATCAGAGCATGGGAAACCCCGAAGACAGTTCGCGAAGTTCGAGGATTCCTGGGATTTGCAAATTTTTACCGGACGTTCATCCCCCATTTCGCAACCTTAGCGGCCCCGTTAATCAAGCTGACGAGGAAAGACACAACATTCCAGTGGGACGAGTCCTGTCAACGGGCCTTTAACGAGCTGAAAGAGCTGTTCATTAACGCGCCTATCCTGGCTCATTTTGAGGAGGGGCGGGAGACTGTGCTAGAAGCCGACGCATCGGGGTGGGCTACTGGAGCAGTATTGTCCCAGCGACAGGATGATGGCAGGTTGGCTCCTTGCGCATACATATCTCAGAAGTTCTCTCCGGCGGAATCCAACTACGAAATCCACGACAAGGAGCTTCTTGCGATTATACGGGCCCTCCGGGAGTGGCGGCCAGAGCTGAAGATGGTCCCCAAATTCACCATTATCACGGATCACAAGAACCTGCGTTACTTCGGCAAAGCGAGACACCTTTCGGAGCGACAAATGCGATGGGCAGATCTGATGAGCGAGTTCGACTTTACGTTGCAATACCGGCCGGGGCGATACGCATCTCGCCCTGACGCATTATCTCGCCGGGAACAGGATATGCCACAGAGCGTGGAGGATGAGAGGCTGTCGAACCGCTTCCGAAGGATCTTCGATAAGGTTGCGGTTCGACCGGGTCGTTCTCGGCCAAGTGACACCGACGACGACATTCCGCTAGACTTTACGGTCGAGATTCCGGTGTTCGAAGAGGACGATTTGCAACGGGAATGGCATCAGGCTCGGCAAACAGACCCAACATACCAAGCGTACTCAGAAGCATTGAAGAAGGGAGAACGACGGGTTGCAGCTGAGACGGGCGTGAAAACAAGTCTTTCGGAATGTCACCTTGATGAGAGAGGCCTCTTGTGTTTCAGACAGAGAATTTGGGTGCCAGAAAATGAGCCATTGCGCACTGGGATTATTCAGAAGATTCATGACTCTCATCTCACAGGACATCCGGGTCGAGACGCCACCTATGCTATACTGTCTCGGCGGTTCTTTTGGCCTGGAGCAGCGAAGGATGTGAGGAGGTTCCTGCGGAATTGCACTATTTGTGGAAGGAGCACAGTCTGGCGAGACACGAAGCACGGGCTGTTGAAGCCGCTACCAATTCCTCAGCGGATTTGGGCCGAGATCTCCATGGACTTCATTGTCGAGCTACCCCCGTCCAAGGAGAATAAAGCGACGAACCTCTTGGTGATTACTGATCGGTTGACGAAGGGAGTTATCTTGGTTGGAATGGTCGACACTACGGTTGAGCAGGTGGCTGAAGTTTTCTTGACGCACTTTTATATGCACCATGGCCTGCCTCTCGCGATCACAAGTGATCGAGGGTCACAATTTGTCAACGGGTTCTGGGAGGTTGTTTGCAAAAAGCTTTCAATTCAACGCAGACTATCTACCGCCTTTCACCCTCAGACAGACGGGGCAACTGAGCGAGCGAATCAAGAAGTCGAGAGGATTCTACGCGTGTTCACATCTTATGCCCAAGACGATTGGATGAGTCTGCTACCAGTTGTCGCGATGGCGATTAACAATCGGGACGCCACTGGATTGTCGCCGTTTTTCTTCACTCACGGCTACCATGTGGACCTCGTCAGCATTGCCGAGGGCAATTCGCCTAGACTGAACACTGCGCCTCGACGAGCAGGCGAAGCGTTTGTGAACCGCCTCAAGGAAGCCACCGATTGGGCACAAGCTGCCATCGCAACCGCGCAAGACAGGCAGCAAGAGTATGCCAACCGGTCACGCCAGGCAGCGCCAACATACCGAGTGGGAGACAAAGTGTGGCTGAATCTGAAGAACATTCGATCTCAACGTCATTCGAAGAAGCTGGATTGGCTACATGGCAAATATACAGTGCAAGAGGTGCCATCTCCTCATACGGTGCGACTAGATATGCCAACTGGCGTACATCCCGTATTCCATGTGGATCTCATCCGACCTGCGGCCACAGATCCGTTACCCTCGCAGATCGTTGACGATGCGCAGCCTCCTCCATTGGTGGTTGACAGCGAATTGGAGTATGAAGTCGAGGAGATATTACAACACAGGGTGCGGAAGGTAGGGAGAGGGTCGAGAACGGAGGTTTTGGTGAAATGGGCAGGCTATGCAGAGGCGACTTGGGAACCACTACGATCGGTTCAGGACTGTGATGCTCTTGACAAGTACGAGGAACGCGTTGGGCCTATCTCACCTGCGACCCGTATATCCACCGTCAGAGTGAGGAGGGGGTAATGTGACGGGCCAGGGCCCTGCATGTGACCATGTGATATGGCCTTTGTGCATTAGCGCGCTTGGCAGGAGGACGAGAAGATTCTGGCGAACTCCAGCGTCAGGATTCCAGAATATTCTGTCCAAGCAGGACGAACACTTAAGGACCATGACTGACCCTGTTGTACTTCTCTTTCTCAAGTTTGTCGATAACAGCAAGTAGGCAGAAGTACAACTGAATCAAGTTCCTTTTTAGCCCTTCACAGGCAGAGCCCGAACGATCAAAGCGATCAAGGATTGCTGTCGCCTGTCCATTGCGAAATCCCTGACCAGGCTGTGAGGCCTTGAGGGTACTCGATACCATCTCTTTTTTTTTTCCGAATACGCGACGAGGACCTCGTCACAAAGGGAGATGCCATGTTAAGATCCTGTACTGTGGTTATGAATTGGAAACCTGATGTGAAGGGCTAAAGCTAGATTGATTCAATGCTAACTAGGCCACATGCTGGGAACGAAAATCACAAGGAGAAAGAGAGAGAAGCAGAGAGAAAGATACAGAACCGAAATATACAGGGGACGGAATGTGACTAAGCAGGAGCGGCAAAGCCGCGTCGGGGACATCGGGGTTTACCCCGTGACATTACCCCCTCCTAAGAATCGGAGTCGTCAGACTCCCAGGGGTCGTAATCAAAAGTAGACGCATCCTTATCAGGCGGGCAACTAGGGCAATCTGCGATCCAATGGGCGGGTGATCCACAGTAGAAGCAAAGACCAAGCCGTGTACGTTCAGCCTGTTTATCGTCCTTCACACCCTTATATGGTGGGGATTCCAGGCGAGGCGCAGCTCTGGCTACTCGGATAGGTCTCTTCGCGCCATCGAGATCTGACGAGGGTCGAGTCGAGCGAGCGGGGGTCGTCGTACTTCAGGTCAAACAGATCGTCGAAGGACTGCTCAAGGGCCTGGCGAAGGTTCTGGCGGAGACCTCGGTGAAGAGTGATCACACGAAGGAGGTCATGGTTGTGAACTCTAGCCTGGTGGGCGAGGCGCTCAAATCGTGCAAGATAGGCAGTGAGCGTCTCGTCATCTTTCTGACGAACATTCGCAAATCGGACGACGGCATCCTGTCTCTCACGGGGGTTGTAGCACAAGCGTTCAAAGTACCGAAAAACAGCCTCGGGAGTCGGGTCAGTCTCCCGGAGGTGAAGGATCGATGCCTGCTGCGATGGCTTGTCATGAAGCTTCCCCGCCGAACATTCTGGAGTTGCCAAGACTATTGCTCGGCGCTTGCATCCCGCCCCGCAGTAGTAAAGCAACTTCTAGATACCACATGTGCTGATTGCTCGATGTTTCTCGTAGGTTCTCTTGTTATTGCCTCAGTTCTTGGTGCGTGAAAGGAGAAGCTATATAAGGTCGCATCCCCTTTGTACATAGATTCTCTCTTCACGCAACAATTCACTTCCTCCCTGCTATCTAGTCCTAGTCTTGCACCTTGTCCTGTCTTCCCAAGTTCTTGTCTTCTCCGTTTCACTCTATAAGCCTGCGCACCTCCCTCGGCAACCCTTCGTCGGTCCACGATTCGGCCGCAAGTCTGTATACCTGTTTCTGCCCATCTATTCGCATCACCATCCCGTCCCCGGCTCCGGATCGTAACACTTTGTTGCGTCTACAAATCGCCGGCCGAGGTGCATCATGGAGACATCGGTCTTGAACCCCAACAACACCCCGCCAACTCGCGCAGAGGTCTGGGAAGCGCTGTCGGCTCACCTGAACAATAACCCGGTTGACCCTCCACAAGCTCGACTGGTACTTCCCGATGGCCTACCACCAGACCTGGTCTCCCTCTGCCATCTCGCATATCTTCGTGGAGTCCGAGACTCCAACACCGACGAGGCCAATGGTCCTCAAGCCATCCCCAACGAACCTGCACAAGCCTCGGCAACGTTGTGTCTTTGGGAATGTTACAACCAAGGACACCGTTGGACCGAGTTACAGAAAGCTGAACGTCCTGCCCCCCCACCCGTCGTCGCTCCTGCTCCCGCTCCAGCTCCTGCCCCGAAAGTCTCAGAGCCGGAGTACTACTCTGGAGAACGGGAGAAATTTTCCGATTTCGTCTCCCAGCTTCATTTGGTTTTTAGCTCCGACCCGCGTCGTTATGACACGTCTCTTCAGAAGCTGTTCTACGCAGCTTCCTACTTGCGCGGTCCAGCTAAAAAATGGTTCACCCCGCACCTCAATGAGGTCACGGGGCAATGCGATTTCCAAAGCTTTGAAGACTTCGTGACGTCGTTGAAGGCTGCTTTCGACGATCCGGACCCTGTGGGCACAGCCGATCGCAAACTGCGGGCGCTGGGCCAGAATGGTGACCCAGTCGCTACCTACTATTCCAAATTCGTCACACTGGTGTCCGTCTTGAACTGGAATGATCAAGCGAAGAAGTCACAGTTCAGACTGGGTCTCAAGGAAGACGTCAGGAGGGTCCTGGTCGGCAAGAAAATGCCGGAAGGCTTCGAAGATTTTGTTAGCGAGGTCATCCTGATAGACAACGACCTCAGAGCCTTTGAGATGGAGAAGAAGAGCACTAGAGCTGTTAGCTCATCTTCCCCCCAACCCGCGCAGACCTCCCTTCCGACCACCACGGCCCCAACCAGCACAGGAACTCACTCCGGTCCTATGGATCTTGGTGCTGGCCACCGGGGAAAGTTGTCCCAGGAGGAAAAAGACCGGCGCAGAGCCAACAACCTGTGTTTATTCTGCGGAAAATCTGGTCACTACGCTTCCTTGTGTCCTGTCAAGTCCTCTGACAAGAGAAGGATCGCGCTCGCACATACCGAAGAATCAAGCACCACCGAATCATCAGCTGGCCATAGCGCTGCGGTCTTATATTCTTCCGCCCCTTCGGAAAACTAGGTTGCTCTGCAGCTACCCGCGACCGGCCGCAGAGCACCAGGATGCTACCTGGTGTCGCGTTCCCTTTGTCTAAAAATCCATTTTCTGTACTTCCTGCTGTTTCTCTGGGTTCCTTGTCTTACTCTGCCTCCGCTTCTTTTTCCCCTCGTGTTTCTCAGCGTGTGCGCGCTGCCACGCACACCATCTCTGCTTCCGTCCTGTCCAAAGATGACCTCGGTGCTGATTCCCCAATTGTACTTAACACTGTTATCAATGGAACCACCGATGCCGTTGCCATGATTGATTCTGGGGCTTCTTCCCAATTCTGTGATGAAACCTGGGCCAGGCGAAGCGGCCTTAGCCTGACTCGCAAAACCACTCCTGAGACCTTGACCGTAGTTGATGGTCGTTCCTCTGTCGCTGGCGATATTACGCACGAAGTTCATCTCCAACTTTTGATTGACCAGCATCTCGAAAAACTTGTTTTCCAAGTCACGCGATTAGCTCACTATCCGTTGATATTGGGAAAATCTTGGCTCAAGCGGCACAATCCCTCCGTAGATTGGGCTGCTAACAGCGTTACCTTCCGTTCCGGGTATTGCCACGCGCACTGCTTGCCTACACGTCCCCTCCCGTCTGTCCCTGGGGTCCAGCCCACTGCCTCCTCCCTCAACCACCGTATCGCCGTCATCTCTGCCCAGGGTCTTTCTATCGCCGCTCGCCAAGAAGGCTCTCGAATGTTCCTGGCAAACCTTCGTTTGGACCAACCAGACCCTGAGGACGAACCGGCTCTCCAATTGGTACCAGCAATATACCATAAGTTCCTACCACTCTTCACCAAGAGAGAGGCCGACAAACTCCCTCCCCACCGATACGTTGACCACGAGATTCCGCTACAAGACGGTGCCCAGCCTAGTTTCGGTCCGCTCTACGGTCTGTCTGATAGCGAACTCACTTACCTTCGGGAATGGTTACAAGACAACCTGTCGAAGGGGTTCATCCGAGCCTCCACGTCGTCGGCCGCATCCCCAATCATCTTTGTCAAGAAGAAGGACGGCAGCCTCCGCCTTTGTGTCGACTACCGAGCGCTCAACGCCATCACCAAGAAGAACCGCTATCCACTCCCGTTGATTAACGACCTCCTGCGCCAAGTTCAAGGCAAGAAGATCTTTACCCGTCTTGATTTGCGCTCTGCCTTCAACCTGATTCGAATGAAAGCTGGTGAAGAGTGGAAGACGGCGTTCCGAACTCGTTATGGACTTTACGAGTTCATGGTGATGCCTTTCGGCCTGACCAACGCCCCTGCCACTTGCCAGCAGTTCGTCAATGACACACTGAGAGAATTTCTTGACGTCTTCTGCGTCGCCTACATGGATGACATTCTGATATACTCCGACAATGACGAAGACCATGTCAAGCACGTCTCTGCCGTTCTCGCCAAACTTATGGATGCCGGCTTATTTGTGAAGCCCGAGAAGTGCGAGTTCTCGGTATCCTCCACCACTTTTCTCGGCTTTGTTATTGATCAGGACGGCATATCCATGGATGCTGCCAAGATTGAAGCGATTCGCCAGTGGGAACGACCCAATTCTGTCAAGGACGTGCAATGTTTCCTCGGCTTCGCCAACTTTTATCGCCGTTTTATCTTTAAGTATTCCACAAAATGTGCCCCCCTATATAAATTACTGAGGAAAGACACAGCCTTCCGTTGGACCCCTGAGTGCGAAAAAGTCTTTGAGGAGCTGAAGGGAGCCTTTTGCACCGCTCCTATCCTCCGGCATTTCGATCCTGAGCTTGAAACCATCCTCGAGACCGATGCTTCCGACTTCTGTGCATCTGGTGTTCTGTCTCAAAAGCACCCGACCGCTGATGGGAAATCTGTGTTGCACCCTGTCGCTTACTACTCTCGAAAATTATCCCCCGCGGAGTGCAACTATTCCATCGGTGATAAAGAATTGTTGGCAATCGTTCTTGCTTTTGAGGAGTGGCGTGTTTATCTCTACGGTTCCCGTCATCGAGTTACGGTACTCACTGATCACCACAATCTGCAAAGCTTCCTCACCAAGAAGCTTTTGAATCGGCGGCAAGCTCGTTGGGCATTGGAGCTCGCCGAATTTGACTTTACGATCGTTTACCGTCCGGGCAGCCACAATGGCAAAGCGGATGCACTGTCTCGCCGGTCTGGAGACCTACCTAAAGAGGGGGATGGTCGCTCGAGGCCTATAGATTCTGTACTCCGCCCTGAGAACTTCTCTGATCACCAACTTTGTTCCTCTTCACGGTCGTTCAACTCGGAAATTATCACAGCCCTCGAGTTGGACGAATTTGGTCAATCCATCATCAAGGCGCTTCAGAACAACGACTCCAGGCATCCGAAGGTTTCCCTCGCCAATTGCAGATACCTTGATGGACTGTTGCTTTATCACGATTTGGTTTATGTCCCCGACAAAGAAGAACTTCAGTGCGAGATTATCCGCTCCCGTCACGATCATCCCGCCGCTGGTCACCCAGGCCGCGCAGCAACATTCGAGCTAGTCAGTCGCGACTTCTGGTGGCCCGGTATGCGAAAAACCATCGCGCGCTACTGCTCCAATTGCGACACGTGCACCCGCATCAAGCCCGCTCGCCACGCACCCTTCGGTTATCTGAAGCCTCTAGAGGTTCCTCAGCGCCGTTGGGACTCAGTCTCTTTGGACTTTATCGTTGGACTGCCCACTTCCAATGGAAAGAATTCGATTTTGGTTGTTGTTGATCGTCTTAGCAAGATGGCCCATTTCATTCCTTGTTGTTCCGATATCGACTCTGCCGGAACGGCCGCTTTGTTCCGTGATCACGTGTTCAAGTACCACGGTCTCCCGTCGTCATTGATCAGCGACCGTGGCACCACCTTCGCTTCGCAGTTTTCTCGAGCCTTATGTCAAATGGTGAACATCTCACAACGGATGTCAACGGCCTTCCACCCGCAGACCGATGGTCAGACCGAGCGCGTCAATGCTGTCCTCGAGCAGTATCTCCGTGGTTACTGTAACTATCAGCAAGACAACTGGACTGAACTCCTGACGATGGCCGAGTTTGCTTACAACAACACCATTTCTAGTACCACCCGGTTGACTCCCTTCTTCGCGAACTACGGCTACCATCCCCGCTACGAAATGTATGTTCGTCCCGGGCAGACGCCACCTCCTCAAGTTCTACTGGACTATTCGGATCGCCTCCAGTCGCTGGACAAGTACCTGCACGATGAGATCACTTATGCTCAAGCTTCGCAGGCCGAGCAGGCTGACAGAGACCGAGCCGCCCCTCCTGTCTTGAATATTGGCGATGAAGTCTGGCTGCTACGTCGTCACATCCGCACCACCCGCCCTTCGGACAAGCTCGACTGCAAAAGACTCGGCAGGTTCAAGATCATCGAGAAAATCTCCAGCCATGCTTACAAGCTGGAGTTACCCCCCTCGATGAAGGTTCATCCCGTTTTCCACGTGTCCTTGCTGGAGCCGGTTGCTACTGATCCTTTGGTCGGTCAAGTACAACCGGCCCCCCCCGGTCATCGTTGACGAACACGAAGAGTACGAGGTGGAAGAGATTCTTGATTCCCGTTTCGTTGGTCGCTCGCGCAAGCTCAAGTACTTGGTCCGATGGTTCGGCTATCCCAACCCCACTTGGGAACCCGCCGAGTTCCTCGAGCACAGCCCAGCCGCTATTGCCCGTTTCCATGAACTATATCCGCACAAGCCCAATCCGCGCTCGCAGACGTGACCCCCTTGATCACACTGTCGACGATGATCTGTCCTGCTCTTGTCTTGTCCCTGTCCCTGTCCCTGTTCCTTGCCCTTGCTTCTTGCCGCGCTCGCAACCGTGACTCCCTCGGATCACGCTGGCGACGATGCTCTACCCTGTCCTACTCTTGCCGCGCTCGCAGCCGTGTGTCTTTCTAATCACGCTGTCGACGATGTCTTGTTGCCTTGCCCCTTGCCACGCCTACTACCGCAGAACACCGGCTCTAGCACCATGGCTCTGGAATTCCTACCTTAGGCTTAGGCTTCGCTGGAGCTCGCCTCTAGAGGAGGGCCTACTGTCATGAAGCTTCCCCGCCGAACATTCTGGAGTTGCCAAGACTATTGCTCGGCGCTTGCATCCCGCCCCGCAGTAGTAAAGCAACTTCTAGATACCACATGTGCTCATTGCTCGATGTTTCTCGTAGGTTCTCTTGTTATTGCCTCAGTTCTTGGTGCGTGAAAGGAGAAGCTATATATGGTCGCATCCCCTTTGTACATAGATTCTCTCTTCACGCAACAATTCACTTCCTCCCTGCTATCTAGTCCTAGTCTTGCACCTTGTCCTGTCTTCCCAAGTTCTTGTCTTCTCCGTTTCACTCTATACGCCTGCGCACCTCCCTCGGCAACCCTTCGTCGGTCCACGATTCGGCCGCAAGTCTGTATACCTGTTTCTGCCCATCTATTCGCATCACCATCCCGTCCCCGGCTCCGGATCGTAACAGGCCGAAAGGCATCACCATGAACTCGTAAAGTCCATAACGAGTTCGGAACGCCGTCTTCCACTCTTCACCAGCTTTCATTCGAATCAGATTGAAGGCAGAGCGAAGATCGAGGCGGGTAAATTTCTTCTTGCCTTGCACTTGGCGCAAGAGGTCGTTGATCAAGGGAAGTGGGTACCGATTCTTTTTGGTGATGGCGTTGAGCGCTCGATAATCCACACAGAGGCGCAGGCTGCCATCCTTTTTCTTGATAAAGATAATTGGAGAACCGGCGGAGGATGTAGAGGCACGAATGAATCCTTTCGTCAGGTTCTCTTGAAGCCATTCTCGGAGATACGTAAGCTCGCTGTCGGACAGCCCATAGAGCGGCCCAAAGCCGGGCTGAGCACCGTCCTGTAGGGGAATTTCGTGGTCGACGTAGCGGTGGGGAGGCAATTGGTCGGCGGCTTTCTTGGTGAACAGGGGCAGGAACTTTCGATAGGCTGCAGGTATCAACTTGAGTGCTGGTTCGCCTTCGAGATCTGGCGTGTCCATTCGAAGGGATGCTGCGAATATCTGAGCACCTTTCTGACGGGCAGCTACCGAGAAGCCCTGGGCAGATATGATGGCAATGCGGTGGTCAGGAGGAGAGGATGTGGGTTGGATTCCAGGAACAGGTGGAGGGGAACGCGTAGGTAGGCAATGCGCTTGACAATAACCGGAGCGGAAGGTAACGCTGTTGTGATCCCAATCTATCGAGGGGTTGTGTCGTTTCAACCACGATTTGCCCAAGATCAGCGGATAGTGAGCCAGTCGCGTGACCTGGAACACGAGGTTCTCGAGGTGTTGGTCGATCAGGAGTTGGACGCGAACCTCGTGCGTGATATTGCCAGCGACGGAGGAGCGACCATCCACTACGGTCAAGGTCTCGGGAACGGGCTTCAAAATCAGATTAAGGCCGTTCCGGCGAGCCCAGGCTTCATCGCAAAATTGGGAAGAAGCTCCAGAATCAATCATGGCGACAGCATCGGTAATTCCATTGACAAGAGTGTTTAGTACTATCGGGGGGTCCGCACCGAGATCGTGTCCAGACAAAGAGGCGGCAGAGATAGTGTGCGTGGGGACACGCACGCGAGACGAGGAAGCAGAACAAGACAAAGAACCCAAAGAAACAGCAGGAAGTACAGAAAACAAATTGTTAGAACAAGAAGCGACACCAGGGTGCATCCTGGTGCTCTGCGGCCGGTCGCTGGTAGCGGCAGAGCAACTTAGTTTTCCGAAGAGGAATAGAGGACCGTGGCGGTTTGGTCATCATCGGCGGTTTCCTCGCGAGGGGCATCCGCTTGTGCCATGGCTATCCTTCTTTTGCCGGAAGACTTCACAGGACAGTTGGAGGCATAGTGCCCTGGATTACCGCAAAACAGGCACAAGTTGTTAGCTCTACGGCGATCTTTTTCTTCCTGGGAGAGCTTTCCGCGATACCCAGCGCCGAGATCCATGGGGCCTGGGTGTGTCCCCGTGCTGGTTGGGGGAGAAGCTGCTGATACCGGGGGCATGATTTGGGGGGTTGACGGGCCATTCCTAACATTCTTTTTATCTAGATCGAATGCTCGGAGGTCGTTATCGAGGCCAATCACATCGTTGACGAATTTTTCGAAAGTGTCTGGAGAGGCTCTGCCGATCAAGAGCCTCTTAACCTCATCCCTGAGGCCGGTGCGAAATTGAGACCTCTTGGCCTGGTCATTCCATTCCAAGATAGAGGCCAAGGAGATAAACTTTGAATAGTAAGTCGAAACTGAGTCACTGCCCTGACGCAGCGACCTCAGCTTGCGGTCAGCGGTTGCTGCTGGGTCTGGGTCGTCAAATGCTGCTTTCAACGAGGTTATGAAAGCCTCGAAAGAAGCGAAATCGCATTCGCCGGTAGTTTCATCGAGATGTGGCGTAAACCACTTTTTAGCTGGGCCGCGCAGGTAGGAGGCTGCAAAGAGCATCTTCCTGCGGGAAGTGTCGTAACGTGCGGGATCTGAGTTGAAAACGAGATGCAATTGTGAAACAAAATCCGAAAACTTTTCTCGGTCACCCGAGTAGTGCTCGGGATCAGAGATCTTCGGGGCCATGGAGCGAGTGGCTTGAGGACGGGTTTGCTTCTGGGCTTCCGTCCAACGGTAACCCTGATTGTAACATTCCCAAAGGGCCAGCATGGCCGGGGAGTTGGGAGTGGTGTCGGGGAGGGCAGGCGGTCCGTTTAGCTCGTTGACATTAGAGTCACGGACCCCGAAAAGGTACGCCTGATTGCATGGGGTGATTAACTCGCCAGGCGTATTGGGGGGAGGACCACTTGCGACTGGGGCGTCTCGACCGGGGCCTCTATCAGGAGTCGGTGCAGCGTTTGCCAGAGGGCGGCAGTAGTCTGCGCAGGAGGCTGGTTGGCGGACATGGCAGATTGGTACCTCGGCCGGCGGGGGGTAGACGCAACAAAGTGTTACGATCCGGAGCCGGGGGCTGAGGATAAGGGACGAGGGATGAAGGCTTGGCGACGAGCAGGCTGACTTACGGCCGAATCGTGGGCAAGCAAGTATGCCAGGGGAGGTACCGAGGCTAGGCAAGATAGCAGAAGAGACAAGGAGCAAGGCAGATCAGGATAGGATGTTCAGGACTGGACTAGAGAGCAGGAAAGAAGTGAATTGTTGCGTGAAGAGAAAATGTATATACAGTAGGGGATGCGTCCTTATATAATTTTCCCTTCTCGCCACCAAGCAAAGATTGCAATGCGAAAATCCAAACAACTAACTTAACCGAACCGATAACCAATGTTCGGCCTCGGCCATCGTTCGTAACTCGGCTTCGGCCAGTTCGTAACTTGGCTTCGGCCAGTGTTCGGCATTCATGCACGAACCAGGACAGGAACCAGATGAGTGCCTTGGTGGCAACTCGCTCGACCAGGGGGCAAGGTGGATCACGACTGAACCTGATGAAGATTCATGACATGTGACCAATCAGTGTTGGGAGTTCAGTGTTGTTTTCATTGTGGTTGTCATGTTAAATACTTCGACTTGGAGAGGACCATGAGAGCTCTCCAAGATTCAGTCTCGTTACAATCTGACTTGAATATTCTGACCACACACTCTTACCTCTATTCTATACATCTTGCTTGCTTCTTACCTAGCCAATTTACCTCTATCTATACTGCCCCATAACATTCTGAATCTTCTTTTTGGCTACCTAAGAAGAAGAAGATGTCTTCCCGATCCCTCCGAAGTAGCCGCCCTACAGCAGCTGCTCAACCTCACTCAATGAGCACCTCATCCAGACGCTCCCAGCGGAGTCAACCTACTCCTCCGACCCCTCAACGTATCCGGGAGACCACCGAAGAACCTCTCCCCGAGACTGCTAACTCCCCGGGAGACCCCACCGCAAACGACAGCACACTTCAACGCCTACGTGAAGCAGAGTTCGAGCTTGAACTCCGAAAGAAAATCATGGCCGAGATGGCAGCGAACATCCCCGACCGACCCAACAACCCGGGCAGCAGAGACATCAAGATATCGACAAGCGTCGTCTCTATCCGACTCAGTCCGAGATCCAGCCTCGAGCAGCGACAACGATGGTTCTCAGAACTTGACAGGATCTTTATTGCCGCCCCGTACAAATACTCCGTCGATGCAAACCGAATTACCACTGCGTTCTTTTGCATTGAACCAAACCACCGAGCACAATGGTCCAACTACGAGTTGGAAAACTTCCCCGGAGGACCCGAAGAAGCAACATGGGAAGATTTCAAGGACTGGACACTTCTATTCATCCGAGGCGGACGGAGCAGCAAAATCGACATTGCGGTACTCTACCATTCCGCCCGCCAACTACCTCAGCAAGATCCCAATGACTTCCACGCATACCTTGGGTCTATCGAAAAGCACATGTCCTTAACCGAGGAACAGAAGGCCATGGGATATTTCGCCAAGCTCGTCGAGCCACTCCGCAGGGCACTGAATATCTCTTACCAAGCCAATCTGCCCGAAGACCGACAAGAGATGCTCCAGGCCGCCATCCGGACCTGGGACAACAAAAATCTTGGCCCACATACCAGGAAACGGAACCGCGATGATGACACATCCCCTATCGAGCCCAAACGACAAAAAACAGCAGGCAAATCTCACGGCGCCTCCTCCTCTCTACGTGATGAACAACCAGGCTGGGACCGCAAGAACCCCTCAGAGCAACGCCAGGGTTCGAGCAAGCGCCCGGATCATTCAAAGCTGACTTGTTATACATGTGGAAAGTTAGGCCACATTTCGACAAATTGCCGGGACAAGAAAGAGAAGGAAACTGCAACCAACGCCAACATCAATGAAATCACCATGGAATATGAGCACTCGGAAAACGACAGCGAGTCGGAGTAGACTCCACCCCTTCGGCTCGGCTCCCCTACGTGGAGAAGTTACCTCAGATGAAGGGAATGATTTGCGTAAAGAATGCTAACGTTCTGGTGGGTTTAGACTCCTGCGCCGAAGTTAGTATCATCAGTCACGATTTCGCAGTCACCATGAAGCTTGACCAAGCTCCATTCAAATCCCCGGTTCTCCGAGATTTCCACAACTCGAATTCGGACTCCCAAGGTGCCTTCTACCTTCCAATCACCGCTACCGACGCAAGAGGAGTTACGAAATCGTGGACCACTATCGCTTGCGCAGTCAGGGGCAAGCCGGAAGATTCCATTTTGCTCGGAATGCCCGCAATGAAGCCGATGAATATACAACTTGACACGGGCTCTTATCGCTGGTATTTTGGCGTCCAACAAAAAGAAATTGAACTGCTAACGCCGCGCCAACTCGCCAAAGCTCTGAAGAACGAACCCCTCGTTTATGCCCTCATGATCTGGGACAAAGATGAAGAAGCAGACGATGAATTCAATGACGAAATTCACCCTCCAGACGACCCTACCAACACAGAACCCAGCCAAGCAGACAACTTCATCCTTCCTACCGAATTACAAGACAAAATCGATGTCTTCTCCGAACACAAATCCAGAACTCTACCTCCTCACAAAAATATTGACCACGCTATCGACACCCTTCCCGGCACAACACCTCCATATGGACCAATCTATCCTCTCTCTCGGACTGAACTCCAAGTCCTCCGAGAATACATCGACCTCAACCTGAAGCTCGGCCGCATCCGACACTCCAAGAGCCCAGCAGGAGCTCCTATTTTATTCGTCCCAAAGAAAGATGGAGGCCTTCGCCTCTGTGTGGACTACCGTGGCCTCAACCGCGTCTCAGTCAAGAACCAATACCCCCTTCCTCTCATCTCTGAGATCCTCGACCGACTCTGCGGCGCGAGATACTTCACCAAGATCGATGTCCAAGACGCCTATTACCGGATCCGCATCAAAAAAGGCGATGAATGGAAGACTGCTTTCCGCACCAGATACGGCCATTTCGAATATACAGTGATGCCTTTCGGACTCACAAACGCTCCTGCCACCTTTCAAAATTACATACACATTGCTCTCTCTGGATACCTCGACGGCTTCTGCGTGGCATACCTCGACGATATCCTCATCTTCTCCAAAGACCGTGCCTCACACACCCAACATATCCGCCTCGTTCTCGATCGCATGCGTCAATACGAACTGTACGCCAAACCCTCCAAATGCACCTTCTATCAAAGCAGTGTCGAATTCCTTGGGTATATCGTCAGCGGCTCGGGAGTGTCTATGGATCCCGCCCGCGTCGAAACTATCCAGAATTGGCGCATTCCCACCAACCTCCGCGACATCCAAACATTCCTCGGATTCTGCAATTTTTATCGACGATTCATATTCAACTATCCAACATCGTTCGCCCCCTGACCGATCTCACAAAAGGGAGCAAAAATGGCAAGAAAGCGGGAAGAATCACTCTGGATGCGAGGGCCCTCCAAGCCTTCCACAATCTCCTCCTCGCATTCCAGAAAGCACCGATCTTGCGCCATTTTGATCCGAACCGACAAATCCGCCTCGAAACTGATGCTTCTCAGTGGGGAATGGCTGGTATTCTCTCCCAACCAGATGACGACAGTGTCTGGCACCCCGTTGCATATTGGTCAAAAAAGTTTACACCAACTGAGTCTCGGTATCCTACCGGGGATCAGGAGTTGTATGCTATTGTTCATAGCTTCCGGGTGTGGCGTCATTATCTTGAAGGGAGTCGGTACCAAATCGACGTCATTTCCGACCACAACAACTTGAAGGTGTTTATGGACACCCCCAGGTTGCAGGGGAGGCAAGCACGTTGGTGCATGTCTCTCTCACCTTTTGATTTTGTTATAAGGCATCGCGCAGGTAAGAAAAACCCTGCGGATGGACCTTCGAGGATGATGGAAGCTGGTTCAAGGGACGCCTTGGATGCCACTTTGCTGAATCCGCTGGCCGCCCGGATTGGCACCGTTGAGGTGTCAGGGCGGCAAGCTTTGGTGGAAGTGTGTTATACACTTGCCGACCTTTTTGAGATCAAAACCGAGCCTTGTCGAGCCGGTCAAGGGCAACCCTTGTTGGATAGGTCGTGTGATTGTTACGGGGCTCCCCTTCGGGACCCGTACATCACTTGGAGCTCGGGCCTCGGCTGATCATTGGGTTCCCCTCATCGCTTGGAGTATGTTCCCCTCATATCTTGGAATATGACCTCCGAGGATCATCACATTTCCTGGGACTCGGACCCCAGTCGATCATTGCGTGCTCATCACCATGGGTTATGGTATGAGTGATTATCATTTTGTATGAGGGCATTTCCCCTCTTTCTGTCTATTCTGTTGTGGCCAATCAGTGTTGGAATATCAGTGTTGTTTTCATTGTGGTTATCATGTTAAATACTTCGACTTGGAGAGGACCATGAGAGCTCTCCAAGATTCAGTCTCGTTACAATCTGACTTGAATATTCTGACCACACATTCTTACCTCTGTTCTATACATCTTGCTTGCTTCTTACCTAGCCAATTTACCTTTATCTATACTGCCCCATAACAGTGATACCTGGAGACAAGAACTTACTCGTTCCCAAAAATGTTACCACCAGCGTGTGGCTGATTCTTGTCGAGGAGAGACGGCTTATGTGTCAAGCGTCTCTGTCGACTTGAAATCACTAATCCAAGAAGTACAGAATGAAGATCCTGAAACAGTTCGAATCCGTGCCTCCATCGCTGCAGAAGCCCCTGGCATGGATGATTGGTCATCGGACCCCCAAGATATCGTGCTCTTCAAGAAGAGATATTATATTCCCTCCGGTGAGAAGCTCAAATCAGAGATCCTACGCTTACACCATGACGATCCTATCACAGGTGGACATTTCGGCAGGACTCGAACAGTCGAGACAATCAGCCGCAAGTTCTACCGTGGCAAGAGGTGTCTATGGACTTCATCACCGGCCTTCCAGAGACAACGTTCGAGAAGAAAGAAGTCGATTCGATCCTGGTCATCGTGGACCGCTTCTCAAAATTCGTGAGATTCTTCCCTGTCCATACTACAATGACTGCTTCCAATCTCGCAGAGCTCTACCACAACGAGCTTGAACTGTACTATGGACCCCAGGAAGGCATTGTCTCTGATCGCGGTTCACTCTTCACTTCCAAATTCTGGACCAGGCTCTTTGATCTCTCTGGCACACGCCTCCGCTTCTCTACGGCTTTCCACCCTCAAACCGATGGCCAGACAGAGCGCATGAACCAGACGCTCGAGCATTATCTTCGCTCCTTCATCGGCGACAACCAGGTTACTTGGCCAAAGCTCCTCCGCACTGCCCAATTCTGCTGCAACAATCACAAGAATGCGACAACCACCTACTCGCCAATGGAAGCTTTACATGGATACATCACCTCTTTCCACATGCGCGACGAGGCCGTCGCCACAGAAAGGGAGATGCCAGAGGTGAAAGCACGAGCTGACAAACTCAACGAACTCCGGAAGAAGCTTACGACACAGTGGGAAAACGCCAATGAATCGATGGCGAAGCGTTACAATGCCTCTCACATAGCAAAAACCTTCCGCCGCAACCAGCTCGTGGCCCTTTCGACCAAGAACCTTCGGATCAAGAC
This sequence comes from Penicillium sp. DV-2018c, assembly GCA_028827535.1. Lineage (NCBI taxonomy): Eukaryota > Fungi > Ascomycota > Eurotiomycetes > Eurotiales > Aspergillaceae > Penicillium > Penicillium sp. DV-2018c. The sequence goes on from JAQJAA010000001.1 coordinate 2,702,665, forward strand.
AGCTCGCAAATTGTCTCCAAAATGGGTTGGCCCTTTCAAAGTTCTCAAGCCAGTCGGAACTCAAGCCTATCAGATCGCCCTGCCAGAGAAGTACTCCCAACTCCACAATGTTTTCCACGTCTCTTTGCTTGAGGAATGGCACAAGGATACAGCAAATGATGATGACTACATGCCACTACCCGACCTGGAAGAAGATGATGAGGAATACGAAATTGAAGAGGTGAAGGATGAGCACAAGTTTGATGGTGAGACGCATTTTCTGATCAAGTGGAAGGGATGGCCTTCGGAGTACAACGAATGGGTTCCCGATGACAGGATGGGCCATGCGGAGAAAGCAATTGCGGACTATCGGAAGAAGAAGAAGGCAGAGGAAGCGAAGAAGGCAAAGAAGGCGAAGAAGGCGAAGAAGGCGAAGAAGTCGAAGAAGTCCAGCAAAGACTAACCATGTCAACACCATCTGCTTCTTGCCTGTCGAACATTGTCTCCCAGAATTCACCCAACTCATCTTCCTCCTGGGACAGTCGGCGTAAAGGGAGATGCCATGTTACGGGGTTCCCCTTCGGGACCCGTACATCACTTTGAGCTCGGACCCCGGCTGATCATTGGGTTCCCCTCATCGCTTGGAATATGGTTTCCGAGGATTGGAGATCTGATCACATTTCCTGGGGCTCGGACCCCAGCCGATCGCTGCATGCTTATCACCATGGGATATTGTTGTATGAGAGATTATCATTTTGTATGAGGGCATTTCTCCTCTTTCTGATTATTCTGTTTCCACCAATCAATGTTCGGAGTTCAGTGTTGTTTTCATTGTGGTTATCATGTTAAATACTTCGACTTGGAGAGGACCATGAGAGCTCTCCAAGATTCAGTCTCGTTACAATCTGACTTGAATATTCGGACCACAAATTCTTACCTCTACTCTATACATCTTGCTTGCTTCTTACCTAGTGTAGTGGGGAGGTATGACCTCTCCCCTACTATGTACGGAAATTCCCCCTGGCCACTCCTTTTGGGTTTTGCACGTGAGAGTTCTTTACGTCAGCAGTTTTCAGCCGAAGATATAGTCTCGCGGTGCCCATAGTTGACAAACACACTCCTACACATCTCTGATTTCTCTTCTTGTGCGCAAGCACCCAACCTCTTTGTTCCCTTAGTCCGATGTTATGCTAGGTGGCACTCGCTGAATCGACCCGTGTGCCTCAGAGCACACAGCCATAGAGCGCTCCCCTCTTCATATGGTGACCGACGCAGGGAATCGTTTCTGGGTGGCTGAACACGCAGTGCTATCTGGCAGAAACGTCGACTAAGGCCCAAAAGTTTGGGAGGAGAAAAAGGAGATTGGTGTGTCGAAGAGAAGTGCGTGTGCGGCTTGGCCCTGGAGATTATCCTCACAGAACTCGCTTGTGGAGAAGAATAATTCCACGCGTTCTGTTGATTGGACCAGGAGTCCCGTGCAGAGTTCAGAATGTTTGTTTGTGATGTTTACCTGCAGTTCGTGCGGGGCATGCTCTTGGCTTCCACGAATGAGGTTCGTGAATTAAGAATGTTGGCGCAGATGCGCCCGATGGATTTAGTCCAATTGGCCGAGCGAAAATGGCCAGGACTATGGTATGTCTGGTCCGGTGTGCTACGAGAGCACATGCTGAGAACCGCTTTGAGATTTTGTTTGGGAAAATTGTTTCCCTCACCCTCTTCTGAAAAAGAAGAGATACGAGAGTTTTCGCCTTTGTGTTTTGACCAAGCTACTACGTGCGGTAGTGAGGTCCCTAGTGATTTTGTTACCAAGATTGTTGATCATGTTGATGAGTCTTTTGATTGTGATTTTGTTGATTCAGCCGACTTTGTGGATTCCGCGGAATCCACTACGTGTGATAGCGAGATTCCTGTTGATTGTGGTACTGAGTCGGTTGATCGTGTTGATTTGGTTGATTTTGTTGACTTCGTTGATTCTGATGTTGCGAACTGTTCGAGATGCGGCGGAGAAGTTTTCAAGAAGACCGAGAACCCGATGCCGTCTCTCCCTGTCGAGCATCCCCGAGTTGAGAGCGCTGTGCATCAGTCGTCAGAGAGCACTCCGGATTCAGGTCCTACAACGGTGCCGGACCCTGCGCCTCCCTCGGTGCCTTACACAACCGTGAATCCTCCGGCATTCCCTTGTGTGCCAATGGGTCTGATTCAGTTACCGATGCCTGATCCCGGCACCCCCGCTGCTCCTTTCTTCGAGGGGAAAGACGTGACCCAGGTGATTGAGAAATTCGAGAGGATGTGCAAAAGGCGCGGTTGTTACGGGGTCCTACCCTAGGACCCCTCACATCTCATGACAGCGTTATCTCTCATGGATCGTATCTGTTACGGGCTCCCCTTCGGGACCCGTACACAAGTGAATCGAAATATTTTTTATCTTCGAAAGAACTTCATCGTAACATCACAACAAGACTCTTCACTCTTTTTTCTTTTTATCTACCACACTACGCCATCTGCGTGCAAGCTGCACTGCGGCCTTGGCGGTCGGGTAGATACCCCGAACACGAACACGAACACGAAAGCGAACCGAACCGAAAACGAACGCGTGCACACAAACACGAACACGAGTACAGATACAAAATGGACACACGCTCGCGCACGAAAGGTCTTTGAAAGACCACCCCCCTGGAGGTCACGCAGACTCCAGCTACACAGGACCGGGATGATGCGCTCCCGTGTCCACGATCCACATCAGCGCCGGTTTCCTCTCCTGCTTCTGCCTCGCAGCGATCGACATTTTTCAGACTCGGAAATCGAAGAACATTGACGAGCCTGACTGGAATGCCTGAAAACAAGTGGTGGAGAGCACTTGGCGGCGATGCCTGAAATAAGTGGAGAAGAGACACTTAAGCGGCAACCAGTGTGGAGAAGATGAGAATTCGGGGGAAGCCGATATTCTACTATACGAGGAGAAGTCCTGGAGACAGGAGAGAAGATAGATTCGATAGATGAGAGATAGTTCACTATAGAAGAGAAAACAAAAGGAAAAGGAAAAACCAAGATACAAATAGTGCAGTGTAGCAGTCAAGGAGACCCGAGTGCCGAGGGAATCGGAAGAACTCGGTTCCTGCATGACAGCCAAGACATGACAACGATGATGTAAGCCACCCGAAGGGGTTACTATGTCCGACAAAATTCTACCTACGAACCAACGAAGGAAAATTGATTCAGGTCACCGACATTGGTAGTGTGCAGGACTGGATTGAAGATGATCCACAAAACGCGTGGGACTACCTAGGAGAAGTGTTACGTCACCGTACGCTCCTACGTGAAAGAAACGAGGATCTTGAGAACAAGTGTCGTTCCTGACACTTGTTCAATAAAACCAAGAACTGGAGACAATAGTCGAAGAACTTGAGAAGCTTCCACCGTCAGAGGAGATAGAGAACCTCTACCATGAGAATCGGAAGCTGACCAAGGAGGTGAAGCAACTGCGAGCCCAGTCCAACGACATGTCGTCAGCACCCTCCCTCATCTACGGGATCACGCCGTAGCGCTAAACTGCCTGACGCTCCGATAATGGACGACGGCGTGAGCGTGAAGTCAAGTTCACTACCTGGCGACGCGAAATCGAGAACAAGCTGCTACTCAACGATGACTACTACCCGACGGAAAGACATCGAATGGCGTACGTTATGAATCGCTGCGCTGGAAAGGCTCAGGCACAGTTACAGCCCCGCCTAGAGCCCGACGCCAAGAACCAGTACCGAACAGCCGAGGAGATGCTGGAGCATCTACAGCTTGTGTTCAGGGACCCACAGCAACGTCGCATCGCCCTACGCGAGTACGGAGAGCTGAAGATGAAGGTTAACGAGGACTTCAATGCGTTCTACGCAGAATTCTCCCGTCTTGCACTGGAATCGAAACGTGACGAGGAGCTGCAGAAAGACGACCTGTTCGAGAAGCTCCCGTACCGGCTGCAGACGCTAGTGGCCGGAGAGGTCTACAAGGACGACCTGACTATGCAGGACTTTGTTGACTCCTGTCGACGCGGTGCTATCACTGTAACTCGCATGCAAACTTCGAATCGCTTCTAGAAGTCAGAATCGAGCACTTACCAGACAGGTAACAAAGGTTCCCCCGCCTCGAACAAGCGAACAAGTACCACCCCCGCAGTCAATAGTCGTGGGAAGACGAACACAACCTTCGCTGAGCGACAGGCTCTGCTAAAGGAAGGGAAATGCTTCAACTGCAGGCCACCTCAGCCGCGACTGTCCAGAAGGAGAAACAGAGGATAAGAACAAGACGAAGACATCGGCTACCTCCGCTAAGAAACGGGGCCAGTTAACCGAACAACGCATCAAGGATGCTGAGTCCGATTCCGCATCCGATTCGGGAAAAGACTAAGCCTGAGACAAGTCTCCATCTCAGGCTGCATACGGAAGTCTACTCGTGGTTTTGATCTCTCGAAATTGCTATCTCCAGTCAGTTTTACAACAAGTTCGCAGATAGCAATTTAACTCCTTATTTTTTCAGATCAATGCCCTTGTTGACTCAGGAGCAGATGTTTACGCCTTAATCCATCCTAAGGTAGTTGTCAAGTTGATACCTTATGGACTCCGAACGAGAAAGCTGCAGGAACCTCAAGGAATAGAAGCCTTCGATGGCAGGCCTGCGAAACCCATTACTCACGGCATTCGAGCACCTTTGATTGTGGGGAACCGGAAACAGGACAAGGTGCCCATGCTGATCGCGGACACGAGTCAGCATGACATGATACTTGGAAGACTTTGGTGCGCAGACAGAGGCGCCCTGATCGACTGTAAAAACTTGCAGCTTATCTGGCCCGAGCCAGCGAAAGAAGATGAAGGGCGAATCATGAAGGAAGAGGTGGCTTGTCAGATCACGAGGCCAATTCCTATTCAGATTCTAAAGCGCCCGACAGTGGACAAAGCGCATCAGGAAGATGCAGAAAGAAGAGATACAGCAATCGAGCGTGCCGAACAGCGAGAGCAAGCCACAAAGCGAGTAAAGGTGGTACGCAACCACTCCCACAAGGAGGACACTGTGAGGAAGATGGAACGTTCCCTACGAGGAGATGAGTTGGCGCCAGGAAAAGGACGGGAAGACAAGAAGCCTATGCCGCCAGGATTTTCCATTGCTGTGGTCGGAAGCGCGGGGTTCCAGCTATGTGCGAAACAACAAGGAGTGGAGACCTTCGCGACCAGTATTCAAGAGATCGAGCATGTAATCGCCAAGCTGACGATTCCCGCCGACATCGAAGAGGCCAAACCCCAGATTCCGAAGCAGTACCACGAGTTTCTCGATGTGTTCTCCAAAGCAGCGTCTGATACTTTACCTCCCTGCCGAGAGGGAGTGGATCATAAGATCGAGCTGACAGAAAAGACGACGCCCGGTTATTGCCCTCTTTACAAGATGCCGCTGGAACATCTTGAAGCGGCAAAGGCGTATATCTACGAGAATCTAAAAAAGGGGTTCATCGTTCCAAGTTCAGCTCCCTTCGCATCACCTATCCTCATGGCAAAGAAGCCTGGTGGAGGACTAAGATTCTGTGTGGACTACCGGAAGTTGAACTCGGTCACTAAGAAGGACATCTATCCCTTGCCGTTGATTGATGAAATGCTGCACCGACTAGGGAAGGCGAGGTATTTCACGAAACTCGATATCCGCCAAGGATTCCATCGGATCCGAATGCATCCGGAGGCTGAAGACCTTACGACGTTCCGCACTCGATATGGTTCATTCAAATACAAGGTCATGCCATTTGGCCTCACGAACGGGCCAGCTACCTTCCAGCGTTTCATGAATTCCGTACTCGGGGACAGCTTAGACGACTATGCAGTGGCCTACGTCGACGATATCTTGATCTACAGCGAGACGCTTGAGGACCACGAGAGGCATGTCAAGGCTGTCCTGCAGAAACTACGAAACGCAGGCCTACAAGTGGCGATCCACAAATGCGAGTTCCACCGGCCCGAGACAAAGTTCCTTGGATTTATTGTGGGAACTTCCGGCATCCGTCCGGACCCTGAGAAGATCGCAGTGATCAAAGACTGGAAGGCGCCGACGACAGTCAAAGGCATTCAATCATTCCTTGGGTTCTGCAACTTCTACCGGCGGTTCATCGCAAACTACAGCCGCGTGGCAAAGCCTTTGTATGGGCTGACAAAGAAACAATCCTTGTGGAATTGGACAGACCTGTGTGGACAGGCATTTGAAGAATTAAAGAAGAGATTAGTGGATGCACCAATCCTCGCGCACTACAACCCAGAAGCACCCACTAGGATCGAAACCGATGCGTCCGACGAGGTACTCGGAGCGGTTCTCACACAGCAGTTACGAGACGGACACTGGCACCCAATCGCGTATTTCTCTCGAACGATGGAACCAGCAGAGAAGAACTACGAGATCCATGACAAGGAGTTGCTTGCAATTATCAGAGCGTTACAAGAGTGGGAGGCGGAACTCATCAGCTTGCAGCAACCTTTTGAGATTCTTACGGATCATCAGGCGTTACAGTGGTTCCGAACGAAGAAGAAGCTGAATGCAAGACAGATCCGATGGAGCCAGCTGATGGAAGGGTTTAACTTCACGATCCAATACCGTCCAGGGAAGCAGAACGTGCTAGCGGACGCACTATCAAGGAAAGACTTATCGGATCGGACAGACTCGACGGATCAGGTACTCCTGCCTGAGAAGCGGTGGGCCTATCTAGCACCTGTTACCACGAGACAGCAAGTTCGAAGAATGGAACAGCCAACGGAACAGCCAACGGAGCAGCCAACGGAGCAGCCAACGGAGCAGCCAACGGAGCAGCCAACGGAGCAGCCAACGGAGCAGCCAACGGAGCAGTTGGCAGAGCAGTTGGCAGAGCAAACAGAACATCCGGAAGACGACCTTATTCGGCGAATCAAGGAAGCGAACCTAGCACATGAGAGTCTGGACGAGTTTCGGGAAAAGGCATTGGTAGAGGAGACTGGACCATGGTCGCTACGGGAAGGACTACTACTACACAGAGGAAAATTAGTAGTCCCGGATGAAGGAGACCTACGGGCAAGACTCCTTGATGAAGTGCATCGTCAACCCTCTACTGCTCACCCAGGCGTCGATAAGACCGCGAAGCTACTCTCTGCCCGCTACTACTGGCCAGGCTGGCTCAAGGACGTACAACGATACATCGACAACTGCCACACTTGCAAACGAACGAAGGCCTGGAGAGATCGCACCCCTGGACTACTCCAGCCGCTACCTGCGCCTGCCCGTCCATGGCAACACATCACTGTTGATTTCTGCTCACTGCCAAAGGATAAGAAGGGTTTCGACAACGTAATGGTCGTGGTCTGCAGACTATCGAAACGCCCTATTTCTGTTCCTTGCCACAAGAAAGTCACCGCAGCAGAGACAGCTCGATTGTTTATCACGCATGTCCTTCGATGGACAGGGATGCCAGATTCGGTCGTATCGGATAGAGGTCCTCAGTTTGTCTCTTCGTTCTGGTCAGAGTTTTGCAAGATCCTCGGGATCAGAAGGAAGCTCTCCACAGCAAGACACCCGCAAACGGATGGACAAACGGAAGTGGCGAACCAGTACATCGCCCAGAGGTTACGAGCGTACGTTAACTACCATCAAGACGACTGGTCGGACTGGCTTCCGATGATCGATTTAGCTGCTGCGACCGTTCCGTCATCATCTACGGGACTCTCGCCATTCTTTATAGAAAGAGGCTACGAACCCCGCATGTCGTTCGACTGGGGAGAACGCACTGGGAAACAATTGGAAACTGGCGAGCAAGAAGCTCAATCATATACGCGGAAATTGCAAGGAGCGTGGGCCTCAGCACAGGAACAGATGACGAAAGCGCAGGCTCGACAAAAAATGCAAGCGGACAAACACAGGCGCGAAGTCGATTTTGATGTCGGCGACCACGTTTATCTATCGTTGAAAGGACTAAAACAGGACCGCCCAAGCCCGAAGTTGGCGGATAAAGCAGCAGGACCTTTCGAGGTGGTCAAGAAGATCGGACACGCGTTCGAACTACGACTACCGGAAGGATTCGACATTCACCCGGTGTTTGCGCCCGAAAAGTTGCGACTTGCGAAGAAGAAGAAGTCGTCAGAACCCCTCACCGGTCAGATAGAAGATCCGCCGCCACCAGCCAAGATCGAAGACACCGACGAATGGGAAGTCGAAGCTATCCTGAACGCTCGCTTACGATATCGAAAGCTGCAGTACAGAGTCAAATGGACGGGATACGACGATGAAGATAGGACCTGGTACCCGGCCGCAAAATTTCGGAATGCTCCACAGAAGATCAAAGAGTTCCATGAGAGCTATCCTGATAAGCCTGGGCCGCCGGTAAGACTCTCTCACTGGATTCAGTGCGCGCTGGACGAGGAGTACCCAGACGACCATGCAGATGACAACAAACCCGTTCAACGGGACTGAACGGATCTCAGAGGGGGTGATGTGACACAACAAGTAACATGGACTGACAAGGTTGGTGCCTAAGGTTGGTGCCTGAATGTGGTTGCCTGAGGTGCGACACATGAAGTCACATGACTGGATGGAAGTGGAACTTGACATGTCACGTGAGGGGAGGGGAGGTGTAGTATTTATCTTTCACTTCTCCCCTTTTGTTTTCTTTCTTCTTTCTCTTCTTCTCTTCCCCAGTCTTGTTGTTTTCTTTATCCAAGTGAATCGAAATATGTTTATCTTCGAAAGAACTTCATCGTAACATAGAGGTAAGAATGTGTGGTCAGAATATTCAAGTCAGATTGTAACGAGACTGAATCTTGGAGAGCTCTCATGGTCCTCTCCAAGTCGAAGTATTTAACATGAAAACAACACTGAACTCCCAACACCGATTGGCCACAACAGAATAAACAGAAAGAGGGGAAATGCCCTCATACAAAATGATAATCTCTCATACAATAATATCCCATGGTGATAAGCATGCAGTGATCGGCTGGGGTCCGAGCCCCAGGAAATGTGATCAGATCCCCAATCCTCGGAAACCATATTCCAAGCGATGAGGGGAACCCAATGATCAGCCGGGGTCCGAGTTCAAAGTGATGTACGGGTCCCGAAGGGGAGCCCCGTAACAGGCCGATCATTGCGTGCTCATCACCATGGGATATTGTATGAGAGCTTACTATTGTGCATGAGGCCATTTCCCCTCTTTCCGTTTATTTTGTTGTGACCAATCAGCGTTGGGAGTTCAGTGCTGTTTTCATTGTTGTTTTCATGTTAAATACTTCGACCTGGAGAGGGCCATGAGAACTCTCCAAGATTCAGTCTCGTTACCGAATGGACTATGCTCATGTCGGAGCCTGCTTGTATCAGAGCCCTACATCTTGCTGTCTTCTTACCTAGCCAATAGTCTTCTGTTTCTATCTGCCCCATAACACTGATCAATCCAGAGCAGGATATGCGCGTGGGGCATGCCCCGCTTTTGGTACTCTATGACATCGACATGGGCGAGATGGGGATCAAGGACGGCATGGGGACCGGTCAATTCGTTCAACAATGCGGTGAGCTTCATGTGAAAATCCCTCGCTAGGAGATCAGGATGATCCCGTGCGGTTTGAGTGGGAATACCGCAGCAATCAGTTTTTAGCTCACGCGTTATCTCCTGCCAGTGGGGATTGCAGGTGAAAGTGATGAAGAAAGACGGTCGTGCAAGACATCGTACAATGACCATAGAGTTCTGGTAGGGCAGGTGCATAGTGCGCGGGCTACCCTTAAAACTCGATGGGAGGATAACCTTCCGACCAACGTCAGACGGCGGAATGTGTCTGGCGAAGGCGTGATGCTGTTAAAGTGTACTGCTTGCAGAACAGAAGATCTGTCAACTAGGTATGAAGGAAAGATGTAAAGAAGAAGAAGACTTAATCAGATTCACGAATAGAACACAGACTGATTCTTGGAGAGCCGTCATGCTCTTTCCAAGCCGGAGTATTTTGTTGGGTGCCAGATCGCAAAGGAGTGCTATTCAACTAGAACAATAACTATGGAGAAAAAATAAAAGAAGAAGAAAAGAAACCGCGCGAAGAAACTATTTGTGCTCCTTCCTGCCAAATGACTGGACAACCATCAGGCCTCAGCCTTCAGGCACCGGCCTTGGGTATTGTTATGGGGCAGTATAGATAAAGGTAAATTGGCTAGGTAAGAAGCAAGCAAGATGTATAGAGTAGAGATAAGAATGTGTGGTCAGAATATTCAAGTCAGATTGTAACGAGACTGAATCTTGGAGAGCTCTCATGGTCCTCTCCAAGTCGAAGTATTTAACATGATAACCACAATGAAAACAACACTGATATTCCAACACTGATTGGCCACAACAGAATAGACAGAAAGAGGGGAAATGCCCTCATACAAAATGATAATCACTCATACCATAACCCATGGTGATGAGCACGCAATGATCGACTGGGGTCCGAGTCCCAGGAAATGTGATGATCCTCGGAGGTCATACTCCAAGATATGAGGGGAACATACTCCAAGCGATGAGGGGCACCCAATGATCAGCCGAGGCCCGAGCTCCAAGTGATGTACGGGTCCCGAAGGGGAGCCCCGTAACATGGCATCTCCCTTTGCGCCGACTGTCCCAGGAGGAAAATGAGTTGGGTGAATTCTGGGAGACAATGTTCGACAGGCAAGAAGTAGATGGTGTTGACATGGTTAGTCTTTGCTGGACTTCTTCGACTTCTTCGCCTTCTTTGCCTTTTTCGCTTCCTCTGCCTTTTTCTTTTTCCGATAGTCCGCAATTGCTTTCTCCGCATGGCCCATCCTGTCATCGGGAACCCATTCGTTGTACTCCGAAGGCCATCCCTTCCACTTGATGAGAAAATGCGTCTCACCATCAAACTTGTGCTCATCCTTCACCTCTTCAATTTCGTATTCCTCATCATCTTCTTCCAGGTCGGGTAGTGGCATGTAGTCATCATCATTTGCTGTATCCTTGTGCCATTCCTCAAGCAAAGAGACATGGAAAACATTGTGGAGTTGGGAGTACTTCTCTGGCAGGGCGATCTGATAGGCTTGAGTTCCGACTGGCTTGAGGACTTTGAAAGGGCCAACCCATTTCGGAGACAATTTGCGAGTTGTCTTGATCCGAAGGTTCTTGGTCGAGAGGGCCACGAGCTGGTTGCGGCGGAAGGTTTTTGCTATGTGAGAGGCATTGTAACGCTTCGCCATCGATTCATTGGCGTTTTCCCACTGTGTCGTAAGCTTCTTCCGGAGTTCGTTGAGTTTGTCAGCTCGTGCTTTCACGTCTGGCATCTCCCTTTCTGTGGCGACGGCCTCGTCGCGCATGTGGAAAGAGGTGTTGTATCCATGTAAAGCTTCCATTGGCGAGTAGGTGGTTGTCGCATTCTTGTGATTGTTGCAGCAGAATTGGGCAGTGCGGAGGAGCTTTGGCCAAGTAACCTGGTTGTCGCCGATGAAGGAGCGAAGATAATGCTCGAGCGTCTGGTTCATGCGCTCTGTCTGGCCATCGGTTTGAGGGTGGAAAGCCGTAGAGAAGCGGAGGCGTGTGCCAGAGAGATCAAAGAGCCTGGTCCAGAATTTGGAAGTGAAGAGTGAACCGCGATCAGAGACAATGCCTTCCTGGGGTCCATAGTACAGTTCAATCTCGTTGTGGTAGAGCTCTGCGAGATCGGAAGCAGTCATTGTAGTATGGACAGGGAAGAATCTCACGAATTTTGAGAAGCGGTCCACGATGACCAGGATCGAATCGACTTCTCTCTTCTCGAACGTTGTTTCTGGAAGGCCGGTGATGAAGTCCATAGACACCTCTTGCCATGGACGGCTGGGAATGGGTAAAGAAGCGAGAACTCCGTACGGGCGATGCCTTGGGCTTGCATTGCCTTGGCAAATTGGGCATCGTTTGACATACTCCTTGACGTCGTCGTGGATGTTCCGCCAGTAGAACTTGCGGCTGATTGTCTCGACTGTTCGAGTCCTGCCGAAATGTCCACCTGTGATAGGATCGTCATGGTGTAAGCGTAGGATCTCTGATTTGAGCTTCTCACCGGAGGGAATATAATATCTCTTCTTGAAGAGCACGATATCTTGGGGGTCCAACGACCAATCATCCATGCCAGGGGCTTCTGCAGCGATGGAGGCACGGATTCGAACTGTTTCAGGATCTTCATTCTGTACTTCTTGGATTAGTGATTTCAAGTCGACAGAGACGCTTGACACATAAGCCGTCTCTCCTCGACAAGAATCGGCCACACGCTGGTGGTAACATTTTTGGGAACGAGTAAGTTCTTGTCTCCAGGTATCACACGACCTATCCAACAAGGGTTGCCCTTGACCGGCTCGACAAGGCTCGGTTTTGATCTCAAAAAGGTCGGCAAGTGTATAACACACTTCCACCAAAGCTTGCCGCCCTGACACCTCAACGGTGCCAATCCGGGCGGCCAGCGGATTCAGCAAAGTGGCATCCAAGGCGTCCCTTGAACCAGCTTCCATCATCCTCGAAGGTCCATCCGCAGGGTTTTTCTTACCTGCGCGATGCCTTATAACAAAATCAAAAGGAGAGAGAGACATGCACCAACGTGCTTGCCTCCCCTGCAACCTGGGGGTGTCCATAAACACCTTCAAGTTGTTGTGGTCGGATATGACGTCGATTTGGTACCGACTCCCTTCAAGATAATGACGCCACACCCGGAAGCTATGAACAATAGCATACAACTCCTGATCCCCGGTAGGATACCGAGACTCAGTTGGTGTAAACTTTTTTGACCAATATGCAACGGGGTGCCAGACATTGTCGTCATCTGGTTGGGAGAGAATACCAGCCATTCCCCACTGAGAAGCATCAGTTTCGAGGCGGATTTGTCGGTTCGGATCAAAATGGCGCAAGATCGGTGCTTTCTGGAAAGCGAGGAGGAGATTGTGGAAGGCTTGGAGGGCTCTCGCATCCAGAGTGATTCTTCCCGGTTTCTTGCCATTTTTGCTCCCTTTTGTGAGATCGGTCAGGGGGCGAACGATGTTGGAATAATTGAATATGAATCGTCGATAAAAATTGCAGAATCCGAGGAATGTTTGGATTTCGCGGAGGTTGGTGGGAATGCGCCAATTCTGGATAGTTTCGACGCGGGCGGGATCCATAGACACTCCCGAGCCGCTGACGATATACCCAAGGAATTCGACACTGCTTTGATAGAAGGTGCATTTGGAGGGTTTGGCGTACAGTTCGTATTGACGCATGCGATCGAGAACGAGGCGGATATGTTGGGTGTGTGAGGCACGGTCTTTGGAGAAGATGAGGATATCGTCGAGGTATGCCACGCAGAAGACGTCGAGGTATCCAGAGAGAGCGATGTGGATGTAATTTTGAAAAGTGGCAGGGGCGTTGGTGAGTCCGAAAGGCATGACTGTATATTCGAAATGGCCGTATCTGGTGCGGAAAGCTGTCTTCCATTCATCGCCTTTTTTGATGCGGATCCGGTAATAGGCGTCTTGGACATCGATCTTGGTGAAATATCTCGCGCCGGAGAGTCGGTCGAGGATCTCAGAGATGAGTGGAAGGGGGTATCGGTTCTTGATTGAGACGCGGTTGAGGCCACGGTAGTCCACACAGAGGCGAAGGCCTCCATCTTTCTTGGGGACGAATAAAATAGGAGCTCCTGCTGGGCTCTTGGAGGGTCGGATGCGGCCGAGCTTGAGGTTGAGGTCGATGTATTCTCGGAGGACTTGGAGTTCAGTCCGAGAGAGAGGATAGATTGGTCCATATGGAGGTGTTGTACCGGGAAGGGTGTCGATAGCGTGGTCAATATTTTTGTGAGGAGGTAGAGTTCTGGATTTGTGTTCGGAGAAGACATCGATTTTGTCTTGTAATTCGGTAGGAAGGATGAAGTTGTCTGCTTGGCTGGGTTCTGTGTTGGTAGGGTCGTCTGGAGGGTGAATTTCGTCATTGAATTCATCGTCTGCTTCTTCATTTTTGTCCCAGATCATGAGGGCATAAACGAGGGGTTCGTTCTTCAGAACTTTGGCGAGTTGGTGCGGCGTTAGCAGTTCAATTTCTCTTTGTTGGACGCCAAAATACCAGCGATAAGAGCCCGTGTCAAGTTGTATATTCATCGGCTTCATTGCAGGCATCCCGAGCAAAATGGAATCTTCCGGCTTGCCCCTGACTGCGCAAGCGATAGTGGTCCACGATTTCGTAACTCCTCTTGCGTCGGTAGCGGTGATTGGAAGGTAGAAAGCACCTTGGGAGTCCGAATTCGAGTTGTGGAAATCTCGGAGAACCGGGGCTTTGAATGGAGCTTGGTCAAGCATCATGGTGACTGCGAAATCGTGACTGATGATACTAACTTCGGCGCAGGAGTCTAAACCCACCAGAACGTTAGCATTCTTTACGCAAATCATTCCCTTCATCTGAGGTAACTTCTCCACGTAGGGGAGCCGAGCCGAAGGAGTGGAGTCTACTCCGACTCGCTGTCGTTTTCCGAGTGCTCATATTCCATGGTGATTTCATTGATGTTGGCGTTGGTTGCAGTTTCCTTCTCTTTCTTGTCCCGGCAATTTGTCGAAATGTGGCCTAACTTTCCACATGTATAACAAGTCAGCTTTGAATGATCCGGGCGCTTGCTCGAACCCTGGCGTTGCTCTGAGGGGTTCTTGCGGTCCCAGCCTGGTTGTTCATCACGTAGAGAGGAGGAGGCGCCGTGAGATTTGCCTGCTGTTTTTTGTCGTTTGGGCTCGATAGGGGATGTGTCATCATCGCGGTTCCGTTTCCTGGTATGTGGGCCAAGATTTTTGTTGTCCCAGGTCCGGATGGCGGCCTGGAGCATCTCTTGTCGGTCTTCGGGCAGATTGGCTTGGTAAGAGATATTCAGTGCCCTGCGGAGTGGCTCGACGAGCTTGGCGAAATATCCCATGGTCTTCTGTTCCTCGGTTAAGGACATGTGCTTTTCGATAGACCCAAGGTATGCGTGGAAGTCATTGGGGTCTTGCTGAGGTAGTTGGCGGGCGGAATGGTAGAGTACCGCAATGTCGATTTTGCTGCTCCGTCCGCCTCGGATGAATAGAAGCGTCCAGTCCTTGAAATCTTCCCATGTTGCTTCCTCGGGTCCTCCGGGGAAGTTTTCCAACTCGTAGTTGGACCATTGTGCTCGGTGGTTTGGTTCAATGCAAAAGAACGCAGTGGTAATTCGGTTTGCATCGACGGAGTATTTGTACGGGGCGGCAATAAAGATCCTGTCAAGTTCTGAGAACCATCGTTGTCGCTGCTCGAGGCTGGATCTCGGACTGAGTCGGATAGAGACGACGCTCGTCGATATCTTGATGTCTCTGCTGCCCGGGTTGTTGGGTCGGTCGGGGATGTTCGCTGCCATTTCGGCCATGATTTTCTTTCGGAGTTCAAGCTCGAACTCTGCTTCGCGTAGGCGTCGAAGTGTGCTGTCGTTTGTGGTAGGGTCTCCCGGGGAGTTAACGGTCTCGGGGAGAGGTTCTTCGGTGGTCTCCCGGATACGTTGAGGGGTCGGAGGAGTAGGTTGACTCCGCTGGGAGCGTCTGGATGAAGTGCTCATTGAGTGAGGTTGAGCAGCTGCTGTAGCTGCTGTAGGGCGGCTGTTTCGGAGGGATCGGGAAGACATCTTCTTCTTCTCAGGTAGCCAAAAAGAAGATTCAGAATGTTATGGGGCAGTATAGATAAAGGTAAATTGGCTAGGTAAGAAGCAAGCAAGATGTATAGAGTAGAGATAAGAATGTGTGGTCAGAATATTCAAGTCAGATTGTAACGAGACTGAATCTTGGAGAGCTCTCATGGTCCTCTCCAAGTCGAAGTATTTAACATGATAACCACAATGAAAACAACACTGATATTCCAACACTGATTGGCCACAACAGAATAGACAGAAAGAGGGGAAATGCCCTCATACAAAATGATAATCACTCATACCATAACCCATGGTGATGAGCACGCAATGATCGACTGGGGTCCGAGTCCCAGGAAATGTGATGATCCTCGGAGGTCATACTCCAAGATATGAGGGGAACATACTCCAAGCGATGAGGGGCACCCAATGATCAGCCGAGGCCCGAGCTCCAAGTGATGTACGGGTCCCGAAGGGGAGCCCCGTAACAGGTATCAACCTTGATCATCACATCACCCCCCGTTTAGATTGCATTCAGTCCCTGAATGCGGGTTTGTCATCATCAGGATGATCATCCAACAAGAGGTCGTCTTTTGCTGCATCAATCCACTCCTGTAATCGCATGGGAGGCCCCGGCTTTGAAGAGTATCGGTCATGGAACTCCTTGACTTTCTCCGGTCCCTCCTTCAGGTTCCGCGCAGGATTCCATTGCAAATCAAGGTCGTGGCCTAGCCATTGGATTCGGTATTGTAGCTTCCGATAATGCATCCTCGCGTCTAGAACCTTTTCAACTTCCCACTCGTCCTCTTTGCCTATTCGGATTGGCGGAGGAGGGTCCACATGCTGCCCTCGTAAGGGTTCCGTCGTTGCTGCCTTGCGCAACTTCGAAGGATGAAAGACTGGATGGACTTTGATAGACTCCGGTAGCTCTAGCTTGTATGAATTCCCGACTTTTCAATGATTCTGTAAGGACCACTGGCTAGATGCGATAGCTTCTTGGTCGGTCGTTTTGGAAACCAATCCTTTGTGGTAACAAATACCTGGTCGCCTACGCCGAAGTCTTCCTCTCGGCGGTGTCTGTTCGCTTGCTGGACTTGCTGCTGTTGTGACTTTCGAATTTGTTCTCGTGTCTGCGTCCAGATCTCTTGTAGGCGAGCGAGCATGTCCACCGCGTGCTGCTCATTTGGTGTGCGGGTGCTGCGATCGTCCCAGTCAAACGACATCACCGGTTCATACCCCCTCTCAACGAAGAATGGCGAACGTTTCGTGGTATCCTGTGGCAGGATCCACCATTGGAAGAAATTCAGACCAGTCGTCCTGGTTATGGTGTCGCGACGTATGGCCGTAATCTTTGCGCCATGTACTGGTTCGCGATCTCACTCTGCCCGTCGGTTTGGGGATGGTGCGATGTCGAGAGGTTCCGCTTGATTCCAAGAATTCTGCAGAACTCTGTCCAGAATTCGGAGACAAACTGCCGGCCTCGGTCAGAGACGATTGTTTCGGGTATGCCTGTCGTTCGGAGTACATTGTCGACGAATAACCGTGCCATCTGCTTTGCATTGGTTTCTTTATGACAGGGAATGGAAATCGGTCTCTTGCTCAGTCGGTCAACCACAACGAGTACTGCGTCGAACCCATGTCGGTCTTTCGGGAAGGTTCGGAAATCCATCGCGATGTGTTGCCAGGGTCTTTCAGGAATGGGCAATGGGTGTAGAAGTCCAGGTGTTCGATCCCTCCAAGCCTTCGTCCGTTTGCAAACCAGACAGTTATCCACATATCTTCTCACGTCAGTTACCCATCCCGGCCAGTGATAACGATCTGACTGTTACGATCCGGAGCCGGTGTCATGAATCTTCACCAGGCACGTTCTTTACCCACCTTGTCCTCTGGTTGCGCGAGTCGCCACCGGTGCGCTTCTCTGGTTCCGGTTATGGTTCATGCGTGAAGGCCGAACGCTGGCCGAAGCCGAGTTACGGACAATGACCGACGCCGAACAGTGGTTGCCGGTTTGCTAAGTTAGTTGTTTGAGTCTTCGCATTGCAATCTTGGCACGTGGCGCGAAGTGAAAGTTATATCAGGACGCATCCCCTACTGTATATAGATTTTCTCTTCACGCAACAATTCACTCTTTTCCTGCTCTCTAGTATTCTCCCCATGTTATGATCCTTTCAGACTCGGAAATCGAAGAACATTGACGAGCCTGGCTGGAATGCCTGAAAACAAGTGGTGGAGAACACTTGGCGGCGATGCCTGAAATAAGTGGAGAAAAGACACTTAAGCGGCAACCAGTGTGGAGAAGATGAGAATTCGGGGGGAAGCCGATATTCTACTATACGAAGAGTAGTCCTGGAGACAGGAGAGAAGATAGATTCGATAGATGAGAGATAGTTCACTATGGAAGAGAAAACAAGAGAAAAAGGAAAGACCGAGATACAAATGGGGCAGTGTGGCAGTCAAGGCGAGCCGAGGGATGCCCCATGGGCCGAGGGAGTCGGAAGGACTCGGTTGCTGCATGACAGCCAAGACACATTGCCTGACAGCCAAGACATGACAGCGATGATGTAGGCCACCCGAAGGGGTTACTATGTCCGACAGATCCGGAGCCGGGGGCTAAGGATAATGTGACCGGATGTTACGATCCGGAGCCGGGGGGCTGAGGATAAAGGACGAAGGATAAAGGCTTGGCGACGAGCAGGCTGACTTACGCCGGATCGTGGGCAAGCAAGTATGCCAGGGGAGGTACCGAGGCTAGGCAAGATAGCAGAAGAGACAAGGAGCAAGGCAGATCAAGATAGGATGTTCAGGACTGGACTCGAGAGCAGGAAAGAAGTGAATTGTTGCGTGAAGAGAAAATGTATATACAGTAGGGGATGCGTCCTTAAATAATTTTCCCCTCTCGCCACCAAGCAAAGATTGCAATGCGAAAATCCAAACAACTAACTTAACCGAACCGATAACCAATGTTCGGCCTCGGCCATCGTTCGTAACTCGGCTTCGGCCAGCGTTCGGCCTTCGGGCATGAACTATAACGGGAACCAGGGAAGCGCACTGGTGGCGACTCGCGCAACCAGAGGACAAGTGTTACGATGAAGTTCTTTCGAAGATAAACATATTTCGATTCACTTGGATAAAGAAAACAACAAGACTGGGGAAGAGAAGAAGAGAAAGAAGAAAGAAAACAAAAGGGGAGAGGTGAAAGATAAATACTACACCTCCCCTCCCCTCACGTGACATGTCAAGTTCCACTTCCATCCAGTCATGTGACTTCATGTGTCACACCTCAGGCAACCACATTCAGGCACCAACCTTAGGCACCAACCTTGTCAGTCCATGTGACTTGTTGTGTCACAACAAGGTGGGTAAAGAATGTGCCTGGTGAAGATTCATGACAGCAGGCCCCTCTGTAGAGGCGAGCTCCAGCGAAGCCTAACCTCGGAACCGGAGTTCATGAGGCAGGGATCAAGGGGGAACGGGCACGGATCAGGAACTGGGCAGGGCATCGGGACATCGTCCACAGTTCTGACCATCTGAGATGGTCGTGGCTGCAGGAGCGGACAGGATCAAGACAGGGTATGGCAATGATGGGTATCGTAATGTCGGCAGTGTGACCGAGGTGATGACGACTGTAGACATGGGCAAGATCGAGGACAGGGTATAGCAACACGACAGTGTGATCGAGAAGATGACGGCTGTACGGGTGAGCAGGATCAAGAACTGTTACGGCATGTGGGCCTGACACCACCTGCCTAACGTGAGTCCAGGCGTTAACCAAAAAGACCACTATGACAACTAACTAGTTGTCATGTCAGGTTTCCAATTCATAACCACAGTACAGGATCTTAACATTATCCCCCCTTTCCAAGGCCGCGTCCCGAGGCATCTTCGCCTGGACCTGGACTTACACTGGCAAGCAGGACTGTTCAGCGGTTACCTTGTAACATAACAGGATTGTGGTATGAATTGTAGATCCCCAAGTGTATATCTGGGAACGGATGTGCAACGTGCGGACCCGTCCATGATATTCCTTGCGGAGGTGGAGGTTCGACACCTTCGCGGTTCGAACCCGAGACCTCCGTAGTTATTTGTCATATTTGTTACGGCATGTGGGCCTGACACCACCTGCCTAACGTGAGTCCAGGCGTTAACCAAAAAGACCACTATGACAACTAACTAGTTGTCATGTCAGGTTTCCAATTCATAACCACAGTACAGGATCTTAACAAGAACTTGGTATCGTAATGTCAGCAGTGTGATCAAAGAGATGACGACTGTAGACATGGGCAAGATCATGAAAGGGGTATGACATCGACGACAGTGTGATCGAGAAGATGACAACTGTGCGCGCGGGCAGGATCAAGGACTGGGCATGGCATCGATTACAGCGCGATCGATAAGATGACGGCTGCAAACATGGGCAGGATCAAGAGCGAGGTATGGCATCGTCGACAGCGGGATCGGGAGGAGTCACGACTGCGAACACGGGCAAGAGCGAAGACATAAACAAGGTATCGTGCGAAAGGTGATCGATGGGATCACGGCTGTGAGCGTGGGCGGGATCAAGAGCAGGGTATGGCGTCGTCGGCAGCGGGATCGGAGGGAGTCGCCGTTGTGACGTGAGCAAGAGCAAAGTGTGAAGGGCTAAAAAGGAACTTGATTCAGTTGTGCTTCTGCCTACTTGCTGTTATCGACAAACTTGAGAAAGAGAAGTACAAACAGGGTCAGCCATGGCCCTTAAAAGTGGTCGTCCTGACGTGGACAGAATCCTCTAGAACATGATGATGGAGTTCGCCAGAATCTTCTCGTCCTCCTGCCAAGCGCGCTAATGCACAAAGGCCATATCACATGGTCACATGCAGGGCCCTGGCCCGTCACATTACCCCCTCCTCACTCTGACGGTGGATATACGGGTCGCAGGTGAGATAGGCCCAACGCGTTCCTCGTACTTGTCAAGAGCATCACAGTCCTGAACCGATCGTAGTGGTTCCCAAGTCGCCTCTGCATAGCCTGCCCATTTCACCAAAACCTCCGTTCTCGACCCTCTCCCTACCTTCCGCACCCTGTGTTGTAATATCTCCTCGACTTCATACTCCAATTCGCTGTCAACCACCAATGGAGGAGGCTGCGCATCGTCAACGATCTGCGAGGGTAACGGATCTGTGGCCGCAGGTCGGATGAGATCCACATGGAATACGGGATGTACGCCAGTTGGCATATCTAGTCGCACCGTATGAGGAGATGGCACCTCTTGCACTGTATATTTGCCATGTAGCCAATCCAGCTTCTTCGAATGACGTTGAGATCGAATGTTCTTCAGATTCAGCCACACTTTGTCTCCCACTCGGTATGTTGGCGCTGCCTGGCGTGACCGGTTGGCATACTCTTGCTGCCTGTCTTGCGCGGTTGCGATGGCAGCTTGTGCCCAATCGGTGGCTTCCTTGAGGCGGTTCACAAACGCTTCGCCTGCTCGTCGAGGCGCAGTGTTCAGTCTAGGCGAATTGCCCTCGGCAATGCTGACGAGGTCCACATGGTAGCCGTGAGTGAAGAAAAACGGCGACAATCCAGTTGAGGTTGCGTCCCGATTGTTAATCGCCATCGCGACAACTGGTAGCAGACTCATCCAATCGTCTTGGGCATAAGATGTGAACACGCGTAGAATCCTCTCGACTTCTTGATTCGCTCGCTCAGTTGCCCCGTCTGTCTGAGGGTGAAAGGCGGTAGATAGTCTGCGTTGAATTGAAAGCTTTTTGCAAACAACCTCCCAGAACCCGTTGACAAATTGTGACCCTCGATCACTTGTGATCGCGAGAGGCAGGCCATGGTGCATATAAAAGTGCGTCAAGAAAACTTCAGCCACCTGCTCAACCGTAGTGTCGACCATTCCAACCAAGATAACTCCCTTCGTCAACCGATCAGTAATCACCAAGAGGTTCGTCGCTTTATTCTCCTTGGACGGGGGTAGCTCGACAATGAAGTCCATGGAGATCTCGGCCCAAATCCGCTGAGGAATTGGTAGCGGCTTCAACAGCCCGTGCTTCGTGTCTCGCCAGACTGTGCTCCTTCCACAAATAGTGCAATTCCGCAGGAACCTCCTCACATCCTTCGCTGCTCCAGGCCAAAAGAACCGCCGAGACAGTATAGCATAGGTGGCGTCTCGACCCGGATGTCCTGTGAGATGAGAGTCATGAATCTTCTGAATAATCCCAGTGCGCAATGGCTCATTTTCTGGCACCCAAATTCTCTGTCTGAAACACAAGAGGCCTCTCTCATCAAGGTGACATTCCGAAAGACTTGTTTTCACGCCCGTCTCAGCTGCAACCCGTCGTTCTCCCTTCTTCAATGCTTCTGAGTACGCTTGGTATGTTGGGTCTGTTTGCCGAGCCTGATGCCATTCCCGTTGCAAATCGTCCTCTTCGAACACCGGAATCTCGACCGTAAAGTCTAGCGGAATGTCGTCGTCGGTGTCACTTGGCCGAGAACGACCCGGTCGAACCGCAACCTTATCGAAGATCCTTCGGAAGCGGTTCGACAGCCTCTCATCCTCCACGCTCTGTGGCATATCCTGTTCCCGGCGAGATAATGCGTCAGGGCGAGATGCGTATCGCCCCGGCCGGTATTGCAACGTAAAGTCGAACTCGCTCATCAGATCTGCCCATCGCATTTGTCGCTCCGAAAGGTGTCTCGCTTTGCCGAAGTAACGCAGGTTCTTGTGATCCGTGATAATGGTGAATTTGGGGACCATCTTCAGCTCTGGCCGCCACTCCCGGAGGGCCCGTATAATCGCAAGAAGCTCCTTGTCGTGGATTTCGTAGTTGGATTCCGCCGGAGAGAACTTCTGAGATATGTATGCGCAAGGAGCCAACCTGCCATCATCCTGTCGCTGGGACAATACTGCTCCAGTAGCCCACCCCGATGCGTCGGCTTCTAGCACAGTCTCCCGCCCCTCCTCAAAATGAGCCAGGATAGGCGCGTTAATGAACAGCTCTTTCAGCTCGTTAAAGGCCCGTTGACAGGACTCGTCCCACTGGAATGTTGTGTCTTTCCTCGTCAGCTTGATTAACGGGGCCGCTAAGGTTGCGAAATGGGGGATGAACGTCCGGTAAAAATTTGCAAATCCCAGGAATCCTCGAACTTCGCGAACTGTCTTCGGGGTTTCCCATGCTCTGATTGCTTCCACCTTCTTGGGGTCCACGTGAATGCCCTCCCCTGCACGAATCACAAAACCAAGGTATTTGACTGTCTTCTGCTCGAACTCCGATTTCCCGATGTCACACTGTAGGCCTGCTTCCTTGAGCTTTCGTAGGACTTTGGCAACCTTCCGGCGGTGATCCGCAAGCGACCCGTTTGTGTAGATAATGATATCATCAACATATGCCGATACGAAGTCGTCGAGATACTGTTGCAACGTCTGATTGATGAACCGTTGGAAAGTAGCCGGCGCTCCGGTGAGGCCGAAAGGTGTCACATTCCATTCATAGAGTCCGTATCGGGTACGGAAGGCTGTCTTCCATTCTTCACCTGCAGCGATTCGAATCTTATGAAATGCCGCGATCACATCCAGCTTGGTGAACCATCTTGCTCTTGTCATGTTTCTGAGGGTCTCGCGTATCAGTGGCAACGGGTAACGATCCTTCACACTCAATTCATTCAACCCCCGGTAGTCGACACAGAACCGTACACCTCCACCCGGCTTGCGTACCAAAAGAACTGGGGCTGCAGCCGGAGAGTGACTGACACGTATGAAATTCTTACCCAGCAGATCGGTCAATGTCTTGCGCAGGTATAAGAGTTCCTCCTTGTTCATGCCATACAGCGGCCCGTAGGGTGGAGCCTCCTCATTGCCATTTTTGTCGCGTCTCAGTGGGATCTTGTGGTCAATTCCAGGTCGGTGTGGCGGTAACTTGTCAGCCAACTGTTGGCTGAACACCTCGAGCCATTTCCAATAATGTTTTGGCAGCTTCTCCCTCGGATCAATGTGTTCCTTTGGCCGCAACGCTTTGTCTATGTCGTCCAATGTAACTTTGCCGATTTGTAGCCGTTGAGGTTCCGAAGCACGGCCGAATATTCGATGGATGGTTTGTGCCGAGACTTTGGCCACCCGTAATGTCTTCACTCCCGTCGGTCCAATCGATGGGTTCCGTCTATTCCAACAACGCGTGCGGTGGCCGTCCTTATCGAAGATATCCAAATATCCTTTGTTTGCAGAATATACACCCCTGACATGTCGAATCCAAGGGTCTCCGAGAATCACATCGTCGGTCTGGTTCTCAACGATGTACGCAAACACACGGCCCTGCTGGTGGCCGTGGACATCTGCGTCGAAATGCGTAACATGAGTGATCCGACCCTGATTTGGCACCACTCCGTCCAAAACTCGAGTCTTAATACGAATGCGCGGGAGGTCGAGAGATCTAACCAGTGTTCCGCTTACAGTTGAGAAACATTGACAGCCTGGGTCAACCAAAGCTTTGGCAAACTGTAATCGATTCACTCTCAAGTCTACTAGAAAAGGCGGTGACTCATCTTGTAGCAATCTCTTCACTCCTTCTCGCTCCTGTTCGCGACTGAGAACAGGAGCTACTCGTTTTCCGAATCACTCCCTGACTCAGATGGCGTTTCCTCCCCACTCGAGTCGTCATCCATCTCCGCTGTCTTCCCTCTGCTGCGCCTCCTCGCCATCTCGCTTACAGCACGACCCTTCTTGGTTTGACCTAACGCCACACGGCTGGAACTAGGGCGTTCGGCAGGTCGGTATGGACAGTTGGACACAAAGTGGTCCTCCTCTCCACAGCGGAGGCAGAGACCCTCCTCCCGTCGTCGAGTGATCTCCTCCTCAGCTACCCACTTCGCCCTCTTCCCATTGGTAGCACGATTCCGGTTCTCGCGAGGTCTAACCTTGTTGGCGCTGACAGTGGGCTCCCAATCCATTTCATCCGCGATCTTGCCTCGGCGCGTCGACTTCCTCCCGTTCTCCCCCCAGTCAGGGCGTCGATGTCGTTGCTGATCTCGTGGAGTCGATTGACCAGCTCTGAATAGGTGTTGGGGATCCCTCTATTCATCAGTGCCACACTCATGGTCTTATTCAGAGAGCCAAGCAGAATCTGTCGTCTCGCCTGATCGTGCCAGTTGATGGCACCCGCATCGGCGAACTCCTTCTCCAGCCGCGGCAGGAACCGGGGAAAACTGACACCGTCCGGCTGCTTCATTTGGTGCAGTTTCCTCGCAGCTCGTGCTTGCGCATTGGGATCTCCGTAGATCCTCTCCAAGTACTCCAATATTTCTTCTGGGCTGCCCTCGGAGCGGCGGTGCTTCACAAAAGTCCCCGTATTTTTCCACGCCAGCTTTTCGAGGCGCGAGAATATATACATGAATTGGGCATGACGAGAACCTATCGCCTCCCCATCAACAGTCAATTTATTTTCCATCGTGATGCGCCAAATGGGCCAGTCATTGACATTTCCTCCAAAGAGAGGAGGGTCGGGGAGTCTAGGTCTTGGTCGGACTCTCCGAGAGGCGGTGGATATCGGTTCTTGGGTGGGCTCCGTGGCTGGTTCAACGGTGGGTGGAGCGGCCGCTTCAACTGTGGGTTCTGCAGCATTCGCATGGGCAAAGGTGCCCACCGCATGCTGCATCAACATCTCTTCGAGGTGGTGGATGCGCGCCTCCTGGTCATTGGCGCGCTGCTGCTGCTCCTGTCGTCCTTCTTCTATCTGCTGCATCAAGGCCTGCAACCATGGTGGTGGGGCCTGGTGATCCTGAGGGTCCATAATGCCTGAGGATGCTTTCTCGTACGCTTTTGACCTCGATATGCCTAGGAATGGGGGTCGTCTAGGGCTTCCGCGGTGAATCGACAAAAAAAAAAAAAAAAAAAAGGAAGTTTGTCGAATGTGAAGGGCTAAAAAGGAACTTGATTCAGTTGTACTTCTGCCTACTTGCTGTTATCGACAAACTTGAGAAAGAGAAGTACAACAGGGTCAGTCATGGTCCTTAAGTGTTCGTCCTGCTTGGACAGAATATTCTGGAATCCTGACGCTGGAGTTCGCCAGAATCTTCTCGTCCTCCTGCCAAGCGCGCTAATGCACAAAGGCCATATCACATGGTCACATGCAGGGCCCTGGCCCGTCACACTGCCGGAATGTTCATCTGTAGTTATATTGCCAAGATGTAAGCGTAACAGCCCAGAGAGATTCCAATTTCTCACCAGTGGGTATGTAAAATCATCATTTCTTTTAAGAAGCACAATGCTTTCAGGTCGCAATGACCCATGATCCATACCAGGCAGAGCTCCGGCAGCGATCCTAGACACACGTCTCAAGATCCTCCTTCGCAACTCCCGGATCAGACATCAACCCGGCAGACACGCCTAACACATAAACGGTCTCCTTCAACAACGTCTCCTGGTACCATGACCTGTGCAACAAGGACATCCCTTGACCGGCTCGACGAGGTCCGGATTTGATCATAAAGAACATGTCTCAGGTATCACACAAACCTGTGCAACAAGGGTTTCCCTTGACCGGCTCGACAAGGCTCGGTTTTGATCATAAAAACATGTCTCAGGTATCACACAACCTGTGCAACAAGGTTTTCCTTGACCGGCTCGACAAGGCTCGGTTTTGATCACAAAATCATGTCTCAGGTATCACACAACCTGTGCAACAAGGGTTACCCTTGACCGGCTCGACAAGGCTCGGTTTTGATAGAGGTCGGTAAGTGTATAATACACTCCCGCCAGAGCTTGTCCCATGTCCTTCTGGGCAGCAAGAGGAATCAAAACGTGCCCCGGGCTCTACCGGGAGCACAACCATCCTCGGCCTCCAAGGCCAACGCCTATCCCAAGTACTTCTGGGCGGCAAGAGGAATCGAATCAAAACGTCCTCGGCCTCGACGGCCAACGCCTATCCCAAGTCCTCCTGGGCGGCAAGAGGAAACAAAACATGCCCCGGGCTCTACCGGGAGCACAATCATCCTCGGCCTCCAAGGCCAACGCCTGCCCTGGCACCTCGACGGTGTCCATCTGGGCGGCTAGAGGAATCTGGAAAGTGGCATCCCAAGGTGTCCCTTGAACCAGCCTTCGTCATCCTTGTATTGTAATCTCGGAGTGTCCATAAACACTTCAAGATGTTGTGATCGGGTCGGTACCCACTCTCTTCAAGATAGTGATGCCGCGCGCGGAGCCGTGATCAATAGCATACAGCTCTTGATTCCCGGTAGAATACCGAGACTCAGTTGGTGTAAGCTTCTTCGACCCATGCCAAACGCCATCAACATCTTGTCGTGAGAAGGTACCGGCCAATCCACACTGGGAAGTATGTGTATTGGGGTGGTTCGTTGTCGAAATGGCGCAGAATAGTGTATTCTGGAAGGAAAGCGAGGAGGAGGTATTTGAAAACGAGGAGGTCTTTGAAAGCGAGAAGGGTCTTCGTATCCAAAGGGATTCTTCGATGTGTGAATAGCTGTCGAGGTTGTGGAGGGATAGTCGGTGAAATCGTAGAATCCAAGCAGGTCTGGACTTCTCGGAAGGCAGTGTAGACGCGTCAGTTGTTGGATAGTTCGATGTAACGCGGGGTTTATCGAGTCGCCATAGACGCTGACGCAATATATCGAAGAAAACTCGACGCTATTTTGGTAGGAAGCGCACTTGATGATCTGGCGTAGAGGTCGTATTGGTGCATGTAGTCGAGGATGGGACGAATGTGCTTTGGGAGTGGATCGCAGTCGTGAGAGAAAATGAGAGTATTTGTCGCGATAGGCCACACAGGACGCGTCGAGGTATCCAGAGAGAGCGATGTGGATATAGTTCTGAAAGGTAGCGGCGGCGTTGGTGAGTCCGAAAGGCGTCGATAGGGTATCGATTGAATGATCGATGTTTGTATGGGGAGGGAAGGTCCTGGACCTGTGTTGGGTATGCACTGATTCGAGTGTCGTACAGTGGAGGCTGAGATATCTTGCGGAATCGCGGAGCTGGAAGTGGTGTGTGCACAAAGACATCGATTTTGTCTTGTATTTTCGGTAGTAAAGGGTGATATTGTCCCTTGGTTGACTTGTATCGGTAGGGTCATCTGGCTGTTCGTGTTCGGGTATTTGTGCGAGGTGATGAGGAAGTAGGAGGTTCCTTGTTGTCGACATTGGTGTTCCATTCTCCACGGATGAACTGGAGAGTCCATTCTATGAATTCAGCCCATGTCGGTCGGTCGGATCCTTTTTCAGAGTAGTGTTGTCTTTCGTAGTTGTTCATTGAGCTCGATGATTTGGATCAGTACTGAAATATGCGAAGGTTAATTCGTCTGGTATCGTCGAGGAATTGGTGGGGAGACCAGTCAAAGGTTGTTTCGAGCTCTTGGAGCCATCGTTGTCGTTGTTCGAGGCTGGACCTCGGGTAGAGTGTCATAGGGATGGAGGTCAATGATGCGTCGGTATTTTCCATGTTCGAGCGGTTCGATCGGGCTTCGATAATGGATTGTCTATAGAATTCAACTTCGTATTCGAGTTCGCGTATGCGGCGTTGCCATGAGTTATCGACGGGTGCTTCCGCTGGTTCTCCTGGGGAGATAAGGTTATCGGGAAAGGGGTTCATCTTGAGTGTCCGAAGTAGGCGGAGGCGATGAAGGAATGGGTTGACTCTGGGAGTATTCGGATGAGGTGCTCGTGGAGCGAGATTGAGTTACTGTTGTAGAGCGATCGTTCCGGAGATTTTGGCCCGGTCGGGTAAACATCTTCTTCTTCTCAGGTAGCCATTAAAGAAGATTCAGAATGTTATGGGGCAGATAGAAAGAGAAGACTATTGGCTAGGTAAGAAGACAGCAAGATGTAGGGCTAGCAGGCTCAGACATGAGCATAGTCCATTTGGTAACGAGACTGAATCTTGGAGAGCTCTCATGGCCCTCTCCAAGTCGAAGTATTTAACATGACAACCATAATGCAACAACGCTGAACTCCGAACGTTGATTGGTCACAACAGAATAAACAGAAAGAGGGGAAATGCCCTCATACACAATAGTAACCTCTCATACAATATCCCGTGGTGATGAACGCGCCATGATCGGCCGGGGTCCGAGCCCCAGGAAACGTGATCAGATCTCCGATCCTCGGAGACCATACTCCAAGAGATGAGGGGAACCCAATGATCAGCCGGGATCCGAGCTCCAAGTGATGTACGGGTCCCGAAGGGGAGCCCGTAACAGATACGATCCATGAGAGATAACGCTGTCATGAGATGTGAGGGGTCCTAGGGTAGGACCCCGTAACAGCTCAGAGGCAATTATCAGCAACAACCAGTCGAAAGCTGATAGGCTAAGGCACGCGAGGCCAGGGCAAGGAGGATGGCCGAGAGAAATGCCGGCAGCGATACTGACGCAAGGAAATCAGTGCGCACCACACGGTCGGCCGAGAGGAAGCAAATCAGGAACGGCTTGACTCAGGGCTTGGCTCAGAGCCCGATGAGGTCAACATGAGAGACCTAGAACATCAGCTTGAAGCCCACAGAGTCGATCGTGAATATCAGGCAGCATCACCACCAGCGAGTGCAGGGAGCAGTACGCTGAATCCACAGCAGGAAATTATCCCGGCCAAACAACCAATAAATCACCACAACCACCACCAACTGTTACGATCCGGAGCCGGAGACGGGGTGGTGATGCGAATAGATGGGCAGAAACAGGTGTACAGACTTGCGGCCGAATCGTGGACCGACGAAGGGTTGCCGAGGGAGGTGCGCAGGCTTATAGAGTGAAACGGAGAAGACAAGAACTTAGGAAGACAGGACAAGGTGCAAGACTAGGACTAGATAGCAGGGAGGAAGTGAATTGTTGCGTGAAGAGAGAATCTATGTACAAAGGGGATACGACCTTATATAGCTTCTCCTTTCACGCACCAAGAACTGAGGCAATAACAAGAGAACATACGAGAAACATCGAGCAATGAGCACATGTGGTATCTAGAAGTTGCTTTACTACTGCGGGCGGGATGCAAGCGCCGAGCAATAGTCTTGGCAACTCCAGAATGTTCGGCGGGGAAGCTTCATGACACTTGAGAACAAGTGTCAGGAACTTGTTCAACAAAACCAAGAACTGGAAACAATCGTCGAAGAACTTGAGAAGCTTCCACCTTCAGAGGAGATAGAGAAGCTCTACCATGAGAACCGGAAACTGACCAAGGAGGTGAAGCAACTGCGAGCCCAGTCCAACGACAGTCAGCACCCTCCTTCATCTACGGGATCACGCCGTAGCGCTAAACTGCCTGACGCTCCGATCATGGACGACGGCGTGAGCGTGAAGTTCACTGCGTGGCGACGCGAAATCGAGAACAAGCTACTCCTCAACGATGACTACTACCCGACGGAGAAACACCGAATGGCGTACGTTATGAATCGCTGCGCTGGAAAGGCTCAGGCACAGTTACAGCCCCGCCTAGAGCCCGACGCCAAGAACCAGTATCGAACAGCCGAGGAGATGCTGGAGCATCTACAGCTTGTGTTCAGGGACCCACAGCAACGTCGCATTGCCTTACGCGAGTACGGAGAGCTGAAGATGAAGGTTAACGAGGACTTCAATGCGTTCTACGCAGAATTCTCCCGTCTTGCACTGGAATCGAAACGTGACGAGGAGCTGCAGAAAGACGACCTGTTCGAGAAGCTCCCGTACCGGCTGCAGACGCTAGTGGCCGGAGAGGTCTACAAGGACGACGTGACCATGCAGGACTTTGTTGACTCCTGTCGACGCGGTGCTATCACTGTGACTCGCATGCAACCTTCGAATCGCTTCAAGAAGTCAGAGTCGAGCACTTTCCAGCCAGGTAACAAAGGTTCCTCCACCTCGAACAAGCGAACAAGCACCACGCCCGCAGTCAACAGTCGTGGGAAGACGAACACAACCTTCGCTGAGCGACAGGCTCTGCTAAAGGAAGGGAAATGCTTCAACTGCAGGAAGGAGGGCCACCTCAGCCGCGACTGTCCGGAAGGAGAAACAGAGGATAAGAACAAGACAAAGACATCGACTACCTCCGCTAAGAAACGGGGCCAGTCAACCGAACAATGCATCAAGGATGCTGAGTCCGATTCCGCATCCGATTCGGGAAAAGACTAAGCCTGAGACAAGTCTCCATCTCAGGCTGCATATGGAAGTCTACTCGTGGTTTTGATCTCTCGAAATTGCTATCTCCAGTCAGTTTTACAACAAGTTCGCAGATAGCAGTTAACTGTTGGGTGCCAGATCGCTAAGGAGTGCTATTCAACTAGAGCAATAACTATGGAGAAAAAATAAAAGAAGAAGAAGCAAACAATCCGCGAGAAGAAAGTATCTATGCTCCTTCCTGCCACATGACTGTTCAACCATCAGGCTTCAGCCTTCAGGCAATCGACCTTAGGCATGAACCTGAGGTATCAACCTTGATCGTCACATCACCCCCCGTTTACATTGCATTCAGTCCCTGAATGTGGGTTTGTCATCATCAGGATGATCATCCAACAAGAGGTCGTCTTTTGCTGCATCAATCCACTCCTGTAATCGCATGGGGGTTCCCGGCTTTGAAGGGTATCGGTCATGGAACTCCTTGACTTTCTCCGGTGCCTCCGTCAGGTTCCGCGCAGGATACCATTGCAAATCAAGGTCGTGGCCTAGCCATTGGATTCGGTATTGTAGCTTCCGATAATGCATCCTCGCGTCTAGAATCTTTTCAACTTCCCACTCGTCCTCTTCGCCTATTCGGATTGGAGGAGGAGGGTCCACATGCTGCCCTCGTAAGGGTTCCGTCGTGGCTGCCTTGCGCAACTTCGAAGGATGAAAGACTGGATGGACTTTGATAGACTCCGGTAGCTCTAGCTTGTATGAATGCCCGACTTTTTCAATGATTCTGTAAGGACCACTGGCTAGATGCGATAGCTTCTTGGTCGGTCGTTTTGAGAACCAATCCTTTGTGGTAACAAATACCTGGTCGCCCACGCCGAAGTCTTCCTCTCGGCGGTGTCTGTTCGCTTGCTGGACCTGCTGCTGTTGTGACTTTTGAATTTGTTCTCGTGTCTGTGTCCAGATCTCTTGTAGGCGAGCGAGCATGTCCACCGCGTCCTGCTCATTTGTTGTGCGGGTGCTGCGATCGTCCCAGTCAAACGACATCACCGGTTCATACCCCCTCTCAACGAAGAGTGGCGAACGTTTCGTGGTATCCTGTGGCAGGATCCACCATTGGAAGAAATTCAGACCAGTCGTCCTGGTTATGGTCGACGTATGGCCGTAATCTTTGCGCCATGTACTGGTTCGCGATCTCACTCTGTCCGTCGGTTTGGGGATCGTGCGATGTCGAGAGTTTCCGCTTGATTCCAAGAATTCTGCAGAACTCTGTCCAGAATTCGGAGACAAACTGCCCGCCTCGGTCAGAGACGATTGTTTCGGGTATGCCTGTCGTTCGGAGTACATTGTCGACAAATAACCGTGCCATCTGCTTCGCATTGGTTTCTTTATGACAGGGAATGGAAATCGGTCTCTTGCTCAGTCGGTCAACCACAACAAGTACTGCGTCGAATCCATGTCGGTCTTTCGGGAAGGTTCGGAAATCCATCGCGAGATGCTGCCAGGGTCTTTCAGGAATGGGCAATGGGTGTAGAAGTCCAGGTGTTCGATCCCTCCAAGCCTTCGTCCGTTTGCAAACCAGACAGTTATCCACGTATCTTCTCACGTCAGTTACCCATCCCGGCCAGTGATAACGGTCTGACACGAGCTTCTTCAATTTCTCTATGCCAGGGTGACCTGTTAACGGTTGTCGATGCATTTCGTCTAGGAGTCGTGCTCGTAAGTCGCCTTCGTCAGGAACCTCAAGCCGTCCGTCGTAGAGTAGCAGGTCATCCTGGAGTGTCCAGTGGGGGTTCTCTCCGTCTCGCGCAATTCGTCGAAAGTCTTCTAACTCTTCGCTTTGCTGATTCAACTGCTTCACCCGCTCAACAATGTCCAGCGATGTTCCGGGTTCCATAGGAGCTAGTACTGTTGATTCTCCCTCAAAACAATGCTTTGGTAATAACGTGAGGTACCGTCCGTTGTCAGTGCATGGGGTATCCTTTCGTGACAGGACATCAGCAATGATGTTCTGTTTGCCAGGTCGGTATCTGATAAGGAAGTGAAATTGGGAGAGGAATTCACTCCAGCGCGCCTGTCGTTGATTCATCTGTCGTGCTGTCATGAAGTATTCCAGGGATTGATGGTCTGTGATAATCTCAAAGCTATCCTTTCCTGAGAGTCCTTCCAGTTCTGGTCTCCATTCCTGCAGCGCGCGAACTATCGCGAGTAACTCCTTATCTCTTATCTCGTAGTTCAGCTCGGCCGGTTGCATTGTCTTTGAGAAGAAGGCCACTGGGTGCCAGAATTGGACATTTTCATGATACTGGCTGAGTACAGCTCCAACCACACCATCTGATGCGTCAGTTTCCACACGCGTGGGAAGGGTGGGATCATAGTGTCGTAATATTGGGGCTGTCACGAGTCGCTCCTTGAGATGTTGGAAAGCCTCTTCACAATCCGTCGACCATTCAAACGGAACGTCTTGACGAGTTAGTCGATGCAAGGGCTTGGCAACTCGACTATACTCTCGGATGAACCTTCGGTAAAAATTGCAAAACCCGAGGAAGGACTGGACACCTTTCACAGTCGTTGGGGTCTTCCATGATTTGATCACTTGAATTTTCTCAGGGTCCACGGATATCCCCTCGGTGCTCACAATAAAACCCAGAAACTTCGTTTGAGTGACTGAGAACTCGCATTTTGATAGTGCAACTTGCAGTCCAGCGTCCTGAAGTCTCGATAGTACTTCACGGACATGACGATGATGATCCTCTTCGTTATCACTGTAGATCAGGATATCATCCACAAACGCGATCGCATATTCGTCCATGCATTCTCTGAGTACATGGTTCATAAATCTCTGGAAAGTGGCTGGTCCATTGGTCAGTCCAAAAGGCATCACCTTGTACTTGTAAGAACCATATCTTGTGCGGAATGTGGTGAGTTCCTCGGCCGCTGGCGTAAGTCGGATACGGTGGAATCCCTGCCGGATATCGAGCTTTGTGAAAATCTTAGCCTTGCTCGTGCGTTGCAACACTTCGTCGATCAACGGTAACGGGTAACAGTCTTTCTTTGTAATCGCATTTAGCCTCCTGAAATCCACGCAGAATCGTAGACCACCCCCAGGCTTCTTCGCCATAAGAATAGGAGATGCGTACGGGGCTGAGCTTGGGACGATGAATCCTTTCTCGAGGTTGTCTAGGATGTACTGCTTTGCTGCCTTTAGCTCTTCGAGCGAAAGCTTGTACAGGGGACAATACCCAGGCTGCGCCTCTGCTTCGAGGACAATGTCATGATCCACTCCGGGTCGAAAAGGAGGAAGCTCGTCTGATCGCTTCTTTGAGAACACCTTCGCGAGGTCGTGGTATTCTCGTGGAAGTGTGCGAAGGATCTCATCAAGTTCGGGCTCCTTTGATGAAGAGTCCTTTACATCCATGATGTGGTCGATCTCATAGAGAGTGATAGAGAAAAGTTCGATCTTCTTGTCTGTTTCCGCTTGCTTTCGGAGACGATGGAAGCCAGCTTTGCCAATAACGCTGATATTGATGGCTGGGGGAGACTTTGCTTTGGGCTCTTCATGAGCATCGATAACGAGATCAGTCCTGCTTCGTCTGTTCGGGCGCACGACTTTCGTCTCGTCGTTCAAATTCCGGTCCATCTTGTTATACTCCTCTCGTCTCCATTGACCTAACTGTCTTTCCCACGTACGAGGCGGATGTGACTTCTCCTGTCGGTTGCTCGTCTGACGTACATCTTGTCTGTTCATCAATCGGTCTCTTCGATTGGCGTCTGCCTGATGATCTTCTTGGGGGTCAGGTCGTCTGAGGATCTCCGTGGGAGTAGGGACCGCTAGCTGACTAGCTACCTCATCTGCTAACGAATTTTCGCTCGGCCAGATCAGTCGATGTCGACGACAGTCAGGCAGGACGTCGTGCTCCGCAAACCACATCCTTCCCAGGATGATGTCGTATTTTCCAAGGTCCGCGATCAGCATAGGAACCTGCCGTTGAACTCTACCATCAACGCAAAGTGTGAGAATAGTGGCATGCGTGATTGGCATTCGCGCCCAAGCCGCTGAACTCGAAGTCCGAATTTCTCACCCAGCAGAATCACGATTGCTGAATTAATACAGATATAACCATCTGCTCCAGTGTCACCCAGTGCTGAAATTGAAAAAGAACGTCCATTGTGCATTAGCTGTGTATTGAAAGCCAGCTATCCTTCGGACTTCCGACCAACTTCTGCAGATTGAGTGGATACAGTGACACTTTCTTTCCGCCCAGGAGGGAGACTTGTCCTAGGCAGAGACTTTTCCCTCGTCATTCTCTTCCAGCTTCTCGATGTCGGTATTTTTTGTGTCGCGCACAACGCTAACGCCAGTCGCTGACTCCTTCTTCGGACATCCTTTGCTCATGTGCCCCTGTTCCTTGCAGTAGAAACACTTTCCCTCTCTGATCAAGACGTCACGTTCAGGGGTGGTCATCGACGGAGCGCGTTCAACCTTCACCTTCGACCTTGTACTCTGGCTTGCTCCAGATCCCGAACTTGTGTTAACTGAGGCACGATTGCGGTTGGGCCGTTTCTGTTGAAGAAGGCTGATTTCGTGTGCCATGCTTTGGCATGCTTCGGTAAAGTCATCAAAGGGGACATCGGTCTTGTTAACAGCCCACATAACTTGCGTTCGAAGCAAGTACGGGTGCTTGGGGTAGAGGTCACGCTTTCGAGCCTTTTCCATGACACCGGCCTCTTCAGCCAGCTGCATGAACTCCGCCAAGAAGTCGGTGAAAGAATCTTTCGGCTTCATATTCAGCTTTTGGTACTTCGCCAGCGCCTCAGACTCTCTATTCCGGTTCTGGAAAACGGATCTCAAGTGGCCGATGATGTCTTCAGCGTCTCTCTCTCCTTTTGACTTTGTTATCCCCTTGGTTGTCAGAATTGGAACAAGTCCCACATTTACTAGCGTATTGAAATACTACTCTCCTATTGGCTAAGCATCGTAATGTGACAGTAACGCATGAATAGTGTAAATTAAGCAGAGCTAACCCAGAGCTAAACCGAAACCAGAAATATATATATTGTAGTGGGGAGGTATGACCTCTCCCCTACTATGTACGGAAATTCCCCCTGGCCACTCCTTTTGGGTTTTGCACGTGAGAGTTCTTTACGTCAGCAGTTTTCAGCCGAAGATATAGTCTCGCGGTGCCCATAGTTGACAAACACACTCCTACACATCTCTGATTTCTCTTCTTGTGCGCAAGCACCCAACCTCTTTGTTCCCTTAGTCCGATGTTATGCTAGGTGGCACTCGCTGAATCGACCCGTGTGCCTCAGAGCACACAGCCATAGAGCGCTCCCCTCTTCATATGGTGACCGACGCAGGGAATCGTTTCTGGGTGGCTGAACACGCAGTGCTATCTGGCAGAAACGTCGACTAAGGCCCAAAAGTTTGGGAGGAGAAAAAGGAGATTGGTGTGTCGAAGAGAAGTGCGTGTGCGGCTTGGCCCTGGAGATTATCCTCACAGAACTCGCTTGTGGAGAAGAATAATTCCACGCGTTCTGTTGATTGGACCAGGAGTCCCGTGCAGAGTTCAGAATGTTTGTTTGTGATGTTTACCTGCAGTTCGTGCGGGGCATGCTCTTGGCTTCCACGAATGAGGTTCGTGAATTAAGAATGTTGGCGCAGATGCGCCCGATGGATTTAGTCCAATTGGCCGAGCGAAAATGGCCAGGACTATGGTATGTCTGGTCCGGTGTGCTACGAGAGCACATGCTGAGAACCGCTTTGAGATTTTGTTTGGGAAAATTGTTTCCCTCACCCTCTTCTGAAAAAGAAGAGATACGAGAGTTTTCGCCTTTGTGTTTTGACCAAGCTACTACGTGCGGTAGTGAGGTCCCTAGTGATTTTGTTACCAAGATTGTTGATCATGTTGATGAGTCTTTTGATTGTGATTTTGTTGATTCAGCCGACTTTGTGGATTCCGCGGAATCCACTACGTGTGATAGCGAGATTCCTGTTGATTGTGGTACTGAGTCGGTTGATCGTGTTGATTTGGTTGATTTTGTTGACTTCGTTGATTCTGATGTTGCGAACTGTTCGAGATGCGGCGGAGAAGTTTTCAAGAAGACCGAGAACCCGATGCCGTCTCTCCCTGTCGAGCATCCCCGAGTTGAGAGCGCTGTGCATCAGTCGTCAGAGAGCACTCCGGATTCAGGTCCTACAACGGTGCCGGACCCTGCGCCTCCCTCGGTGCCTTACACAACCGTGAATCCTCCGGCATTCCCTTGTGTGCCAATGGGTCTGATTCAGTTACCGATGCCTGATCCCGGCACCCCCGCTGCTCCTTTCTTCGAGGGGAAAGACGTGACCCAGGTGATTGAGAAATTCGAGAGGATGTGCAAAAGGCGCGGTTGTTACGGGGTCCTACCCTAGGACCCCTCACATCTCATGACAGCGTTATCTCTCATGGATCGTATCTGTTACGGGCTCCCCTTCGGGACCCGTACATCACTTGGAGCTCGGATCCCGGCTGATCATTGGGTTCCCCTCATCGCTTGGAATATGGTTTCCGAGGATCGGAGATCTGATCACGTTTCCTGGGGCTCGGACCCCGGCCGATCATGGCGTGTTCATCACCATGGGATATTGTATGAGAGGTTACTATTGTGTATGAGGGCATTTCCCCTCTTTCTGTTTATTCTGTTGTGACCAATCAGCGTTGGGAGCTCAGTGTTGTTTCCCTTGTTGTTTTCATGTTAAATACTTCGACTTGGAGAGGGCCATGAGAGCTCTCCAAGATTCAGTCTCGTTACCAAATGGACTATGCTCATGTCTGAGCCTGCTAGCCCTACATCTTGCTGTCTTCTTACCTAGCCAATAGTCTTCTGTTTCTATCTGCCCCATAACATCTGTACACCTGTTTCTGCCCATCTATTCGCATCACCATCCCGTCTCCGGCTCCGGATCGTAACAGAGGTCTGCGGTCCTTCCTACTTATTTTTAGTGACGACTACTCGGCGACCTCGTAACACGTACCATCAGTAAACACTAGTGCGTCGTAAATGTAGGCGGACACAAATTCGTCCAGATATTCGCGTAAGGCGTGGTTGATGTACTTTTGGAATGTGCTCGGGGCGTTCGCAAGCCCGAAGGGCGTGACAAGCCATTCGTAGAGCCCATATCTCGTGCGGAACGCGGTCATCCATTCTTGGCCCTTGGCGATACGTATCTTGTGGAAGGCGGCAGAGACGTCGAGCTTCGTAAACCATTTTGCCTTTCCGATTTGGTTTAACGTTTCGTGAATAAGTGGTAGTGGGTATCGGTCTTTCTTGGTTAGTGCATTCAACGCTCGATAATCCACACAAAACCGGAGCCCTCCACCTGGTTTCCTGTCATGAATCTTCATCAGGTTCATACCTTGCCCCTCGCCCATTGGTCCTCGGCCCTGCAACTGCATGCCAACTACCATGCCAGCTATCCCTTGTTGTCTTGTTGTCTTGTTGTTTTGTTGTCTAGCGGGAAAGGGAAACTATATAGGATTGCATGCCCTGTGTACATAGTTTTCCTCTTCATGCAACAATTTACTTCCTTCCTGCTTTCTAGTCCTGAACCCGTAGCCCCGCTACTCTGTCTTGTCTTCCTCGATCCTCCCGCTTCCTTCTCACCTGTCCAGTCTTGGCATCTCCCCTGGCGACCCCTGTCGGCCTAGGATCCGGCCGCAAGTCCGTCTGTCATCCGCCCCTGATATCTTATCCTTCGTCCCCCGGCTCCGGGTCCTAACATTTCCGTACAAAAAGAACCGGAGCAGCGACGGGTGAGTGGCTAACACGAATGTAGCTTTTGTTCAGTAATTCTGTGACAGTCTTCGTCAGCACGAGAAGTTCTTCTTTCGTCATCTTATACAGGGGTCCCCATGGGATCGCGGGGTCCTTGCCATCTTGAGCGATGAGCTCGATCTTGTGGTCAATACCTTCGCCACATAACGGTGGCAATTCGTCTGCCTTTTTCGGTTGGAAGAGGTCGGCAAATTCATGGTACTGCGGGGGTAGTTTTTCGTAGGGATCGATCGGTTTCTTTGTCGTGAGGGCCTTGTGGATGTCGGCCAAAGTAGCTGCGAAGTTTCGCATTCTCCGTTCTCCAATTTCGTCATATTCTTTCTCTTTTGTCTCCGTGCGAAAGCCTGAACACTGGCCAAGGAAACCTGGGCAATATCCATGCTTTTTCGCGTGTCTTGATACGTGCTTTGGATTCGGGAACCCGTCGTCCGCACGAAGAGTTGTTTCCTTTTGGATTCAATCACCACGTCTTGCTTGTCTAGCCATTTTGCGCCTAGGATCATATCGTAGCCAATACAGTCTCGTACAACGTAGAAGTGGGCGTTGTCTTCCATGTGGGCGTCCACGTCAAGGGTGACGCAGACGATCTGCGAAATGGTGTCTTTGCCACCGAAGACTCCCTTCACTCCCCTATGAGGGATTTCGATGGTGGGGAGGTTGTTTTTCCGTAAGAAGTCTTCACTGACAACACCGTACGTGAGACAACCATTGTCGACTAGGGTCTTGGCTATCGCCTGTCGATCTAAAATCGCTTCGACTTCAAATGGGGGTGCGTTCATCTCAGTTTTCTCGAAGGTTCGCCATTTATTTGTACTAACTACCTCACTTAAGGTCTGAGATACTCCTTGCCCTCGCACACGACTTCGTGCGAGGTTCATTCTTTTTCCGTCAGTTGATCACCTTCGACTTCAGCCCCAACTGTTCCCACGACTGCAATATTGGTAGAGGCCGGGCGCTTCGGTGTTATGATCCGGAGCCGGGGGACGAAGGATAAGATATCAGGGGCGGAGGACAGACGGACTTACGGCCGGATCATAGGCCAGCAGGGGTCGCCAGGGGAGATGCCAAGACTGGACAGGCGTGAAGGAAGCGGGAGAATCGAGGAAGACAAGACAGAGTAGCGGGGCTACGGGTTCAGGACTAGAAAGCAGGGAGGAAGTAAATTGTTGCGTGAAGTGGAAAACTATGTACACAGGGGATGCAATCCTATATAGTTTCCCTTTCCCGCTAGACAACAAAACAACAAGACAACAAGGGATAGCTGTGAAGGGCTAAAAAGGAACTTGATTCAGTTGTGCTTCTGCCTACTTGCTGTTATCGACAAACTTGAGAAAGAGAAGTACAAACAGGGTCAGCCATGGCCCTTAAAAGTGGTCGTCCTGACGTGGACAGAATCCTCTAGAACATGATGATGGAGTTCGCCAGAATCTTCTCGTCCTCCTGCCAAGCGCGCTAATGCACAAAGGCCATATCACATGGTCACATGCAGGGCCCTGGCCCGTCACACTTGGTCCCATTATGGAGAATGAAGGAACCATTGACGGCACATTTGCAGTCATTGACAACGTCTTCAAGGAACAACTTGGATTCGATGCCTAGAAAGACTTCGATGGACCATTGTGGCTCGTTTATGGGGATCAAAAGACGGTTTCCTTGATCCAAACCGTCAAGAAGCAGGTGGATAATACCTTACCATACGATAGATTCGGCTGGCTGCTTCCAATCCCTGGTCTCTTCCATTGGTGGACTAACCTCATGGACATGATCCACGATCTTTATTCTGGCAAAGAACGGGATGAGGATGCAGCAACTCTGCACCACAGCAAGAACTTTCTGGGCTGTGTGCAGGGCCACAAGAGTCCGTTCCATCACAAGGAGGAAGTCGCTACGCGTGTTTTTGATGCCCGTGTGACTGCCAAGTTCTACTTGCTGTTGCGGTCTTTTGCGAAGGAGCAGGATGGAACAGAGCTTGATATTTCAGATGACGAGCAGATCGATATTTACATCAAGAACATGATGCCATCATCCTTCCACCACCTTGTTGGGAGAATCCGAGACGAGTTGTTCGCAGCAGACAAGCAGCAGTCTGAGATGATGGCAGAAGTCTTTCCAAATCGTCCCATCGACTTCCAATTCTCCGCGCATGCCAAAGTTCTTCAGCAAATTGCGACCTACAAGATGCTGAAGAGAGGAATCAAATACGCTGATATTGGGATCCTTCGACGGGTATTTGCGCAGTGCTGTCTCCTTTTCCACGGCTCCAACAAGTCGAAATACGCATTCCTCTCCCTGTACATGACCTGGCTCACACAGACACCAGCTACAGACCCAGAGCTGCAAAAGGCTATCCTGGCCAATGGTCTGGTCAATATTCGGGGCGCCGAGGATTCATGGTTTGAGATAGACCGGCTGAATGAGTTTTTCAACCTCGAGATGAAGACGCTGATGGCCACTCGACGTACCTCTAGCCTCGAAATCGCACAGACGTTCCAACGCCAGGCATTGACAGCCAATTATTGCACCGAGTTGAGGGCAAAGTTGGAGGCAGAATCTGGGGAATATAGCAATGGAAGGCATCAGATCAAGGATGCCAGTATGGATGTCCGCAACCTCGCGCATGAGAATGCCCTATCAGGTTCCCTCGACATGGATACGAATGGTCGGGATTCCCCGTTCAAACCCCCTGATATCTTGTCTCGAGGAAGCGGTGATTCATTGGTAACAGGGCTTGGGAATTTCGACAAGCAACGGGTTCATGGCGGGTGGCAAGAAGGAGAGGATACGAACGAAGGAGAGGATACGAGCCGTCCTGCTTCAATTCCCATTGCTGTCTTTGATGACTCCGTGATCCTTTCAGATTATGAAGATGGATTCGGAGACATCACCTCCCTTTTAGATTATGAAGATGGAATCGGAGACATCACCTCCCTTTGACCACACCTTCAGGGCATTTCCGTGGAAGCACATTTCTAGACACCGCTTCCAAGGCTTTGCGTTTGAGGACGGGGCTTGCAGGAGTATGTGTCAAATCCATATGATGTTGGGTGTTAAGATCCTGTACTGTGGTTATGAATTGGAAACCTGACATGACAACTAGTAAGTTGTCATAGTGGTCTTTTTGGTTAACGCCTGGACTTACGTTAGACAGGTGGTGTCAGGCCCACATGCCGTAACATTGGGACGGCATCTCATTATCAATCCATGGAGACACAGGGGCACCTCTGGAGGGTGTCGGTTGGTTGATGTTGTCCGGCGTAAGTGCAGAAGTCCATGTAAGGTTGCTGCATTCGCTGAGGTTGCTAGGGTCATCCGAGACGTGCATCCTCTTTGCCGGGGTTTGGAATCTGTCTGTCAAGACTGGGTGGTAAGCATATATGCGCGAGGAGTATGAAATTATTAACATTGTAAACTGACCTAACCGTTCTGCAGGTGTTTGAGAACTGCTCTCATGAGTGCGATGTGCCTTTCGCAGCACTTCAAAGAGTTCTTGAGTGAACCGATCCTCCCAATACCATGATCCTCCAAGTCTGTCGAGGAGGTCTTCTCTCGTCCATATCTGGTGGGCATATTGTGCCAGACGGACGCGCTCGTCTCTGGTTAGGATACTGCAGGCATGTGGCATAGGTCCACTGCTAATCCAAACCTCAGCACATTTAGACCATGCCCACTTTTCCAAGTCCTCTGCAATGAGCTTCCGCTTCTTGGTGTAAGAGGGCCCTCTCTCATGGTATATATAATACTGACCGAGGTCCTCTATAATCAAGTCCGGATTGCAATTACTGCAACATCGCTCTTTCCGGGTTGGACTATTGCCGTCCCTCGGTTCCCCTGTGACGGGCTGGAGCCCGGCGGTGTGACCATGTGCCATGGCCTGTGCACCTTGGCGGGCTTGGCAGGAAGTCGTGAGGATTCTGGCGGATTCCACCGTCATGTTCTAGAGAGTTCTGTCCGAGCTGGACAAACACCCTTAAAGGCTCCAGCAACCCATGTAGATAGTTTTCTCCTCAAGTTTGTCGTAAACTGCAAGTAGGCAGAACAACGGCTGAATCTAGTTCTTTTTCTAGCCCTTCACATCCCCAAAGTAATTCAAGAACTGTTCTCGTATACACAAGCCTGCATTAACGAGATCATACCAGAACTTAGGTAATCTCTCGCGGCGTTCCTTGTCAGACGGTGCCCTTTGCTTTGTCTCGGGGTTTTCTTCGGCAGGGTCTTCATTGCGCTCTGTGGCGACAACTTTGGCAGAGGTGTTCTGTTTTGGTCTCTGACCTTCCAACTGGCGTGCATATTCCTGGGCAGCGGCCTCATCACGGGAACCAAATGCCCATTCATCTACTAATAAGATGAACTCCCCATCCTCCCCATCTCGACTTGCTCGACCACCGCGCTGCCAAGGGACGGCTGGGTGGTATCCCCGAGGGATCCCATATTGGATCACACGCCGAATATCGGGCAGATTCACGCCTATCCCCAGTGCTTCTGTTGCAAAGATGACCCGGATAGATGAGTCCAGAGCGAATCGACGAAACTCCGCAATGATGAACTCCTTGTCATACTCTGAGGTGTTTCGATGAAACAGCCGAATGGTAGACTTGGTCTGCTGGCGTGTGTACTTGTGTTTATCGTTCTGTTCCAACCATTCGCGACATCCCGTCAGTGCCGTAGACGCCTCGTCTTTGGTGTCGATGAACACGACTGTCTTGGGGATGTTGAGATGCGCAGCTTAGCGAGCAGAACGAACCTCTCCTTCCTTGAACAGGAAACGTAAAGCCGAAAATTCTCGATATTTATTCTTTGGTATCTTGCCTAAACGGAGAGCCAACTCTGGTCGGTTGATAGAGGTGCGTTGGACTTTGACTTCAGGTAAGAAAGCACACCAATGTTTCACAGTCTCCAAAGTAGCTTGATCTAACGTTGCTGAGCAGGCCAGCCAAGGAACATTATTTCCCACCAATGCACGCAATTGATGCATCCGTGCGTAGTCTTTCCGGAAACCGCGACCCCAATGTGCAACCAAATGTGCCTCATCAACTGCAACAAAACTGAGACGTTCACGGAACCTTGGGTGGGTGACCACAGTGCGGAATTTCTCACTGACTGCAAGTTCGGGACTAAGCAGAACATGAGTGTACTTGCCTTCCTTTACTTCTTCAAGAAGCTTGTCAGTCATGGTATCAGCATTGAGAAAGCAGGGTTTGCCACCAAGGTTTGCGATACACTCAGCCTGTTCAACACCAATCTGGTTGAGCGGAAGCACGACGATTGCGATTGCTTTCTTGACCAGAAGAGACACTGCTTGCAAGATCAGACTTTTCCCAAAAGACGTCTTGGCAATGAGAATCAGATATTTACGGAGAAAGACAAGGTGTTGAAGTGCCTCTCGCTGACCGTCCCATGGGGGGAAGGTAAAGATTCCTTCAATTGCTTCAATAATGGCAGCGTGCTGTTCCTTCTCTCCCTTATCTTGAGCTTCTT
The DNA here is from genome assembly GCA_028827535.1 of Penicillium sp. DV-2018c. Taxonomy (NCBI): domain Eukaryota; kingdom Fungi; phylum Ascomycota; class Eurotiomycetes; order Eurotiales; family Aspergillaceae; genus Penicillium; species Penicillium sp. DV-2018c. The sequence continues at coordinate 2,746,610 of JAQJAA010000001.1, forward strand.
GGATGATCCTCTGGGCCTTGGTTATTGGCGCCGATGAGTGTGCCGCATCGCCTGAATCTAACCATTGGTCCAGGGATGCCTGCCCATGGCCTAGTCCTGCAGAGCTGGGGCCGGTCGCGCGACGGCGACGCGCTTTGTAAGACGGAGTAGTTTGGGTTTTCCGACGAGGCATTTAGGTCAATGATCAAGCGTAATCCTCCAATTATCGTGCTATAGTACAAAGTCAGTATCAGCATGATAAAGTCCGGGAAACTGCGGAATTACCTGTAGGATGGTAGGTTGGCAAGTCTAGTCGCTCGCGTTTGGTGCAACTTTTGGACCTTTATTTTGAGAAATGCGTAACGGATCTACCATCAAATGATAGAGGGAATCGATATCTAGAGGACCTCCTCGCTCGATTTGTGAAAAACACGTTGGTTATCGAGAAAATGGAAAATTGCTGTTTTTTTGGTGCCTTGATATCCGCAATCCGTCAGATTCTGGACCATGTGTTTGGTACAACTTTTGGACCTTTATTTTGAGAAATGCGTGACGATCCTACCATCAAACGATAGAGGGGATCGATATCTAGAGGACCTCCGCGCTCGATTTTTGAAAAACGCGTTGGTTGTCGAGAAAATGTAGAATTGCTGATTTTTGTTGGAATCTTTCTCGCGCAAACTTGTGTGGCTGCTAACACGCTTGGCCTCAGACGGCTCCCCCAAAAGGCTGAGTAATCATAGCCTTGGCGTGGCAGGCGGTGGATAACCAAGTCCACCGCCTTTTGTAGGGGGCCGGCTGAGGAAACTGAAATAAGAAAGGCCCTGCTGCCTTATCCGCTGGCTTCTGGCTTGGACGGTCCTGCTGCAGACCTTTCAACGATAGGTAAACATGGTCACCCACGTCAAAATCCACTTCCCGTCGGTGCTTATCAGCCTGCACTTTCTGTCGAGTCTGAGCTTTCGTCATTTGTTCCTGTGCCAGAGCCCACGCTTGCTGCAGCCTCTGAGTGTAGGATCGGGCTTCCTGTTCTCCAGCCTCTGTGGCGGTGTTCTATTCCCAGTCAAACGACATTCTTGGCTCGTATCCCTTTTCAACGAAGAACGGTGATAGTCCTGTAGATGCTGACGGAACGGTTGCAGCAGCTAAATCAATTAGAGGGAGTAGATCTGACCAGTCATCCTGATGATAATTCACGTATGGCCGTAACCTCTGAGCAATGTATTGATTCGTTATTTCCGTCTGCCCATCAGTTTGCGGATGTCGAGCTGTGGAAAGTTTCCTTTTGATTCCCAGGATCTTGCAAAACTCTAACCAGAATGAAGAGACAAACTGAGGACCTCTATCCGATACGACCGAATCTAACTCCCTGTTAATCGAAGGACATGCGTGGTAAACAATCGAGCGGTCTCCGCTGCGGTGACTTTCTTGTGGCAAGGAACAGAAATAGGGCGTTTCGATAGTCTGCAGACCACGACCATTACGTTGTCGAAACCCTTCTTATCCTTTGGCAGTGAGCAGAAATCAACAGTGATGTGTTGCCATGGACGGGCAGGCGCAGGTAGCGGCTGCAGTAGTCCAGGGGTGCGATCTCTCCACGCCTTCGTTAGTTTGCAAGTGTGGCAGTTATCGATGTATCGTTGTACGCCCTTGAGCCAGCCTGGCCAGTAATAGCGGGCAGAGAGTAGCTTCGCGGTCTTATGGACGCCTGGGTGAGCAGTAGAGGGTTGACGATGCACTTCATCAACGAGTCTTGCCCGTAGGTCTCCTTCATCCGGGACTACTAATTTTCCTCTGTGTAGTAGTACTAAGTCCTTCCCGTAGCGACGACCATGGTCCAGTCTCCTCTGCCAGTGCCTTTTCCCGAAACTCGTCCAGACTCTCATGTGCTAGGTTCGCTTCCTTGATTCGCCGAATAAGGTCATCTTCCGGATGTTCTGTTTGCTCTGCCAACTGTTCTGTGGGCTGCTCCGTTGGCTGCTCCATTATTCGAAGTTGCTGTCTCGTGGTAACAGGTGCTAGTGTTATGATCCGGAGCCGGGGGCTAATGCTAATGTGACAGGAGCGGAGGACAGACGGACTTTGTTACGGCATGTGGGCCTGACACCACTACGAACCCGCAAGGAGCCCGCCCTCCCGCAACAGCTACGATGAATACCACCGACCTCCTGGCGATGGTCCGCGAACTCGAGAAACGATTATAAAAACAACAGGAACAACAGGTGACACCGGCCCCTGCTCCCATGCGACCAACCTACCCAGATGTCGGAACATTTTCGGGAGAGGATCTGAAGGAGTACCATGTCTTCCAGCTGAATCTCCGGACCAAACTCGAGGACGGACACTTCTATTCGACTCCGTCCAGACAGGTTCTGTATGCTTTTGGAAGACTCACCGGGAAGGCGTCCCAGCGAATGTTGCCATGGATGCGCGCAAATGGCACCGACACGTCCCCTTATAGTCTAGAAAAATTTTGGAAGGAGATGGAGCGCGCTTTCGGCGACGCCGACCGCAAGCAACGAGCACTAGTTCGCCTCCATCGCTCGAAGCAGGGCAAGAAAGAACTTCGAGAGTTCTTGGGGGAGTTTGATCAAGGATTGGCGGAAGCGGGGGGCACTTACATGGTCAGACGAACAGAAGAAGACCATGCTCGAACAAGCTGTGAACCTCGAGATCCTCGTGCCGCTCATTGGCCAGCCCATCCTAGGAGGAGAGAACACGTACGAGAATTACTGCGACACCCTCCTTAGGGTGGAACATCAAGAAAAACAGTTGAAGACCAGCACTCGGTCGATGATCCGAGCCCCACCAGTGACAACCCCAGAGACTGTCGACACTGACGCGATGGATTGGGAATCAACCTCGGCCCGTATTGCAGCGTTGCAAGCCGAGAACCCGCGCTCTGTGCGACACAGAGTCCCATCCAACGTGCCCGTTGGGTACACGAGTCCGAAATGCAAGCCCGCCGTGCACGAAGAGCTTGCTTCCGCTGCGGTCAACTGGGCCACATGGTCGACGGGTGCAGATGGCTTCCCCCGAATGTCATGAACCTTCATCAGGTTCATACCTTGCCCCTCGCCCATTGGTCCTCGGCCCTGCAGCTGCATTCCAACAACCATGCCAGCTATTGTGACGGGCCAGGGCCCTGCATGTGACCATGTGATATGGCCTTTGTGCATTAGCGCGCTTGGCAGGAGGACGAGAAGATTCTGGCGAACTCCATCATCATGTTCTAGAGGATTCTGTCCACGTCAGGACGACCACTTTTAAGGGCCATGGCTGACCCTGTTTGTACTTCTCTTTCTCAAGTTTGTCGATAACAGCAAGTAGGCAGAAGCACAACTGAATCAAGTTCCTTTTTTAGCCCTTCACATTCGACAAACTTCCTTTCTTTTTTTCTTACTTTGTCGATTCACCGCGGAAGCCCTAGACGACCCCCATTCCTAGGCATATCGAGGTCAAAAGCGTACGAGAAAGCATCCTCAAGCATTATGGACCCTCAGGATCACCAGGCCCCACCACCATGGTTGCAGGCCTTGATGCAGCAGATAGAAGAAGGACGACAGGAGCAGCAGCAGCGCGCCAATGACCAGGAGGCGCGCATCCACCACCTCGAAGAGATGTTGATGCAGCATGCGGCGGGCACCTTTGCCCATGCGAATGCTGCAGAACCCACCGTTGAAGCGGCCGCTCCACCCACCGTTGAACCAGCCACGGAGCCCACCCAAGAGCCGATATCCACCGCCTCTCGGAGAGTCCGACCAAGACCTAGACTCCCCGACCCTCCTCTCTTTGGAGGAAATGTCAATGACTGGCCCACTTGGCGCATCACGATGGAGAATAAATTGACTGTTGATGGGGAGGCGATAGGTTCTCGTCATGCCCAATTCATGTATATATTCTCGCGCCTCGAAAAGCTGGCGTGGAAAAATACGGGGACTTTTGTGAAGCACCGCCGCTCCGAGGGCAGCCCAGAAGAAATATTGGAGTACTTGGAGAGGATCTACGGAGATCCCAATGCGCAAGCACGAGCTGCGAGGAAACTGCACCAAATGAAGCAGCCGGACGGTGTCAGTTTTCCCCGGTTCCTGCCGCGGCTGGAGAAGGAGTTCGCCGATGCGGGTGCCATCAACTGGCACGATCAGGCGAGACGACAGATTCTGCTTGGCTCTCTGAATAAGACCATGAGTGCGGCACTGATGAATAGAGGGATCCCCAACACCTATTCAGAGCTGGTCAATCGACTCCATGAGATCAGCAACGACATCGACGCTCTGACTGGGGGGAGAACGGGAGGAAGTCGACGCGCCGAGGCAAGATCGCGGATGAAATGGATTGGGAGCCCACTGTCAGCGCCAACAAGGTTAGACCTCGCGAGAACCGGAATCGTGCTACCAATGGGAAGAGGGCGAAGTGGGTAGCTGAGGAGGAGATCACTCGACGACGGGAGGAGGGTCTCTGCCTCCGCTGTGGAGAGGAGGACCACTTTGTGTCCAACTGTCCATACCGACCTGCCGAACGCCCTAGCTCCAGCCGTGTGGCGTTAGGTCAAACCAAGAAGGGTCGTGCTGTAAGCGAGATGGCGAGGAGGCGCAGCAGAGGGAAGACAGCGGAGATGGATGACGACTCTACCGGGGAGGAAACGCCATCTGAGTCAGGGAGTGATTCGGAAAACGAGTAGCTCCTGTTCTCAGTCGCGAACAGGAGCGAGAGGGAGTGAAGAGATTGCTACAAGATGAGTCACCGCCTTTTCTAGTAGACTTGAGAGTGAATCGATTACAGTTTGCCAAAGCTTTGGTTGACCCAGGCTGTCAATGTTTCTCAACTGTAAGCGGAACACTGGTTAGATCTCTCGACCTCCCGCGCATTCGTATTAAGACTCGAGTTTTGGACGGGGTGGTGCCAAATCAGGGTCGGATCACTCATGTTACGCATTTCGATGCAGATGTCCACGGCCACCAACAGGGTCGTGTGTTTGCGTACATCGTTGAGAACCAGACCGACGATGTGATTCTCGGAGACCCTTGGATTCGACATGTCAGGGGTGTATATTCTGCAAACAAAGGATATTTGGATATCTTCGATAAGGACGGCCACCGCACGCGTTGTTGGAATAGACGGGACCCATCGATTGGACCGACGGGAGTGAAGACATTACGGGTGGCCAAAGTCTCGGCACAAACCATCCATCGAATATTCGGCCGTGCTTCGGAACCTCAACGGCTACAAATCGGCAAAGTTACATTGGACGACATAGACAAAGCGTTGCGGCCAAAGGAACACATTGACCCGAGGAAGAAGCTGCCAAAACATTATTGGAAATGGCTTGAGGTGTTTAGCCAACAGTTGGCCGACAAGTTACCGCCACACCGACCTGGAATTGACCACAAGATCCCACTGAGACGCGACAAAAATGGCAATGAGGAGGCTCCTCCCTACGGGCCGCTGTATGGCATGAACAAGGAGGAACTCTTATACCTGCGCAAGACATTGACCGATCTGCTGGGTAAGAATTTCATACGTGTCAGTCACTCTCCGGCTGCAGCCCCAGTTCTTTTGGTACGCAAGCCGGGTGGAGGTGTACGGTTCTGTGTCGACTACCGGGGGTTGAATGAATTGAGTGTGAAGGATCGTTACCCGTTGCCACTGATACGTGAGACCCTCAGAAACATGACAAGAGCAAGATGGTTCACCAAGCTGGATGTGATCGCGGCATTTCATAAGATTCGAATCGCTGCAGGAGAAGAATGGAAGACAGCCTTCCGTACCCGATACGGACTCTATGAATGGAATGTGACACCTTTCGGCCTCACCGGAGCGCCGGCTACTTTCCAACGGTTCATCAATCAGACGTTGCAACAGTATCTCGACGACTTCGTATCGGCATATGTTGATGATATCATTATCTACACAAACGGGTCGCTTGCGGATCACCGCCGGAAGGTTGCCAAAGTCCTACAAAAACTCAAGGAAGCAGGGCTACAGTGTGACATCGGGAAATCGGAGTTCGAGCAGAAGACAGTCAAATACCTTGGTTTCGTGATTCGTGCAGGGGAGGGCATTCACGTGGACCCCAAGAAGGTGGAAGCAATCAGAGCATGGGAGACCCCGAAGACAGTTCGCGAAGTTCGAGGATTCCTGGGATTTGCAAATTTTTACCGGACGTTCATCCCCCATTTCGCAACCTTAGCGGCCCCGTTAATCAAGCTGACGAGGAAAGACACAACATTCCAGTGGGACGAGTCCTGTCAACGGGCCTTTAACGAGCTGAAAGAGCTGTTCATTAACGCGCCTATCCTGGCTCATTTTGAGGAGGGGCGGGAGACTGTGCTAGAAGCCGACGCATCGGGGTGGGCTACTGGAGCAGTATTGTCCCAGCGACAGGATGATGGCAGGTTGGCTCCTTGCGCATACATATCTCAGAAGTTCTCTCCGGCGGAATCCAACTACGAAATCCACGACAAGGAGCTTCTTGCGATTATACGGGCCCTCCGGGAGTGGCGGCCAGAGCTGAAGATGGTCCCCAAATTCACCATTATCACGGATCACAAGAACCTGCGTTACTTCGGCAAAGCGAGACACCTTTCGGAGCGACAAATGCGATGGGCAGATCTGATGAGCGAGTTCGACTTTACGTTGCAATACCGGCCGGGGCGATACGCATCTCGCCCTGACGCATTATCTCGCCGGGAACAGGATATGCCACAGAGCGTGGAGGATGAGAGGCTGTCGAACCGCTTCCGAAGGATCTTCGATAAGGTTGCGGTTCGACCGGGTCGTTCTCGGCCAAGTGACACCGACGACGACATTCCGCTAGACTTTACGGTCGAGATTCCGGTGTTCGAAGAGGACGATTTGCAACGGGAATGGCATCAGGCTCGGCAAACAGACCCAACATACCAAGCGTACTCAGAAGCATTGAAGAAGGGAGAACGACGGGTTGCAGCTGAGACGGGCGTGAAAACAAGTCTTTCGGAATGTCACCTTGATGAGAGAGGCCTCTTGTGTTTCAGACAGAGAATTTGGGTGCCAGAAAATGAGCCATTGCGCACTGGGATTATTCAGAAGATTCATGACTCTCATCTCACAGGACATCCGGGTCGAGACGCCACCTATGCTATACTGTCTCGGCGGTTCTTTTGGCCTGGAGCAGCGAAGGATGTGAGGAGGTTCCTGCGGAATTGCACTATTTGTGGAAGGAGCACAGTCTGGCGAGACACGAAGCACGGGCTGTTGAAGCCGCTACCAATTCCTCAGCGGATTTGGGCCGAGATCTCCATGGACTTCATTGTCGAGCTACCCCCGTCCAAGGAGAATAAAGCGACGAACCTCTTGGTGATTACTGATCGGTTGACGAAGGGAGTTATCTTGGTTGGAATGGTCGACACTACGGTTGAGCAGGTGGCTGAAGTTTTCTTGACGCACTTTTATATGCACCATGGCCTGCCTCTCGCGATCACAAGTGATCGAGGGTCACAATTTGTCAACGGGTTCTGGGAGGTTGTTTGCAAAAAGCTTTCAATTCAACGCAGACTATCTACCGCCTTTCACCCTCAGACAGACGGGGCAACTGAGCGAGCGAATCAAGAAGTCGAGAGGATTCTACGCGTGTTCACATCTTATGCCCAAGACGATTGGATGAGTCTGCTACCAGTTGTCGCGATGGCGATTAACAATCGGGACGCAACCTCAACTGGATTGTCGCCGTTTTTCTTCACTCACGGCTACCATGTGGACCTCGTCAGCATTGCCGAGGGCAATTCGCCTAGACTGAACACTGCGCCTCGACGAGCAGGCGAAGCGTTTGTGAACCGCCTCAAGGAAGCCACCGATTGGGCACAAGCTGCCATCGCAACCGCGCAAGACAGGCAGCAAGAGTATGCCAACCGGTCACGCCAGGCAGCGCCAACATACCGAGTGGGAGACAAAGTGTGGCTGAATCTGAAGAACATTCGATCTCAACGTCATTCGAAGAAGCTGGATTGGCTACATGGCAAATATACAGTGCAAGAGGTGCCATCTCCTCATACGGTGCGACTAGATATGCCAACTGGCGTACATCCCGTATTCCATGTGGATCTCATCCGACCTGCGGCCACAGATCCGTTACCCTCGCAGATCGTTGACGATGCGCAGCCTCCTCCATTGGTGGTTGACAGCGAATTGGAGTATGAAGTCGAGGAGATATTACAACACAGGGTGCGGAAGGTAGGGAGAGGGTCGAGAACGGAGGTTTTGGTGAAATGGGCAGGCTATGCAGAGGCGACTTGGGAACCACTACGATCGGTTCAGGACTGTGATGCTCTTGACAAGTACGAGGAACGCGTTGGGCCTATCTCACCTGCGACCCGTATATCCACCGTCAGAGTGAGGAGGGGGTAATGTGACGGGCCAGGGCCCTGCATGTGACCATGTGATATGGCCTTTGTGCATTAGCGCGCTTGGCAGGAGGACGAGAAGATTCTGGCGAACTCCATCATCATGTTCTAGAGGATTCTGTCCACGTCAGGACGACCACTTTTAAGGGCCATGGCTGACCCTGTTTGTACTTCTCTTTCTCAAGTTTGTCGATAACAGCAAGTAGGCAGAAGCACAACTGAATCAAGTTCCTTTTTAGCCCTTCACACTTTGCTCTTGCTCACGTCACAACGGCGACTCCCTCCGATCCCGCTGCCGACGACGCCATACCCTGCTCTTGATCCCGCCCACGCTCACAGCCGTGATCCCATCGATCACCTTTCGCACGATACCTTGTTTATGTCTTCGCTCTTGCCCGTGTTCGCAGTCGTGACTCCTCCCGATCCCGCTGTCGACGATGCCATACCTCGCTCTTGATCCTGCCCATGTTTGCAGCCGTCATCTTATCGATCGCGCTGTAATCGATGCCATGCCCAGTCCTTGATCCTGCCCGCGCGCACAGTTGTCATCTTCTCGATCACACTGTCGTCGATGTCATACCCCTTTCATGATCTTGCCCATGTCTACAGTCGTCATCTCTTTGATCACACTGCTGACATTACGATACCAAGTTCTTGTTAAGATCCTGTACTGTGGTTATGAATTGGAAACCTGACATGACAACTAGTTAGTTGTCATAGTGGTCTTTTTGGTTAACGCCTGGACTCACGTTAGGCAGGTGGTGTCAGGCCCACATGCCGTAACAAATATGACAAATAACTACGGAGGTCTCGGGTTCGAACCGCGAAGGTGTCGAACCTCCACCTCCGCAAGGAATATCATGGACGGGTCCGCACGTTGCACATCCGTTCCCAGATATACACTTGGGGATCTACAATTCATACCACAATCCTGTTATGTTACAAGGTAACCGCTGAACAGTCCTGCTTGCCAGTGTAAGTCCAGGTCCAGGCGAAGATGCCTCGGGACGCGGCCTTGGAAAGGGGGGATAATGTTAAGATCCTGTACTGTGGTTATGAATTGGAAACCTGACATGACAACTAGTTAGTTGTCATAGTGGTCTTTTTGGTTAACGCCTGGACTCACGTTAGGCAGGTGGTGTCAGGCCCACATGCCGTAACAGTTCTTGATCCTGCTCACCCGTACAGCCGTCATCTTCTCGATCACACTGTCGTGTTGCTATACCCTGTCCTCGATCTTGCCCATGTCTACAGTCGTCATCACCTCGGTCACACTGCCGACATTACGATACCCATCATTGCCATACCCTGTCTTGATCCTGTCCGCTCCTGCAGCCACGACCATCTCAGATGGTCAGAACTGTGGACGATGTCCCGATGCCCTGCCCAGTTCCTGATCCGTGCCCGTTCCCCCTTGATCCCTGCCTCATGAACTCCGGTTCCGAGGTTAGGCTTCGCTGGAGCTCGCCTCTACAGAGGGGCCTGCTGTCATGAATCTTCACCAGGCACATTCTTTACCCACCTTGTTGTGACACAACAAGTCACATGGACTGACAAGGTTGGTGCCTAAGGTTGGTGCCTGAATGTGGTTGCCTGAGGTGTGACACATGAAGTCACATGACTGGATGGAAGTGGAACTTGACATGTCACGTGAGGGGAGGGGAGGTGTAGTATTTATCTTTCACCTCTCCCCTTTTGTTTTCTTTCTTCTTTCTCTTCTTCTCTTCCCCAGTCTTGTTGTTTTCTTTATCCAAGTGAATCGAAATATGTTTATCTTCGAAAGAACTTCATCGTAACACTTGTCCTCTGGTTGCGCGAGTCGCCACCAGTGCGCTTCCCTGGTTCCCGTTATAGTTCATGCCCGAAGGCCGAACGCTGGCCGAAGCCGAGTTACGAACGATGGCCGAGGCCGAACATTGGTTATCGGTTCGGTTAAGTTAGTTGTTTGGATTTTCGCATTGCAATCTTTGCTTGGTGGCGAGAGGGGAAAATTATTTAAGGACGCATCCCCTACTGTATATACATTTTCTCTTCACGCAACAATTCACTTCTTTCCTGCTCTCGAGTCCAGTCCTGAACATCCTATCTTGATCTGCCTTGCTCCTTGTCTCTTCTGCTATCTTGCCTAGCCTCGGTACCTCCCCTGGCATACTTGCTTGCCCACGATCCGGCGTAAGTCAGCCTGCTCGTCGCCAAGCCTTTATCCTTCGTCCTTTATCCTCAGCCCCCCGGCTCCGGATCGTAACATCCGGTCACATTATCCTTAGCCCCCGGCTCCGGATCTGTCGGACATAGTAACCCCTTCGGGTGGCCTACATCATCGCTGTCATGTCTTGGCTGTCAGGCAATGTGTCTTGGCTGTCATGCAGCAACCGAGTCCTTCCGACTCCCTCGGCCCATGGGGCATCCCTCGGCTCGCCTTGACTGCCACACTGCCCCATTTGTATCTCGGTCTTTCCTTTTTCTCTTGTTTTCTCTTCCATAGTGAACTATCTCTCATCTATCGAATCTATCTTCTCTCCTGTCTCCAGGACTACTCTTCGTATAGTAGAATATCGGCTTCCCCCCGAATTCTCATCTTCTCCACACTGGTTGCCGCTTAAGTGTCTTTTCTCCACTTATTTCAGGCATCGCCGCCAAGTGTTCTCCACCACTTGTTTTCAGGCATTCCAGCCAGGCTCGTCAATGTTCTTCGATTTCCGAGTCTGAAAGGATCATAACATGGGGAGAATACTAGAGAGCAGGAAAAGAGTGAATTGTTGCGTGAAGAGAAAATCTATATACAGTAGGGGATGCGTCCTGATATAACTTTCACTTCGCGCCACGTGCCAAGATTGCAATGCGAAGACTCAAACAACTAACTTAGCAAACCGGCAACCACTGTTCGGCGTCGGTCATTGTCCGTAACTCGGCTTCGGCCAGCGTTCGGCCTTCACGCATGAACCATAACCGGAACCAGAGAAGCGCACCGGTGGCGACTCGCGCAACCAGAGGACAAGGTGGGTAAAGAACGTGCCTGGTGAAGATTCATGACACCGGCTCCGGATCGTAACAGTCAGATCGTTATCACTGGCCGGGATGGGTAACTGACGTGAGAAGATATGTGGATAACTGTCTGGTTTGCAAACGGACGAAGGCTTGGAGGGATCGAACACCTGGACTTCTACACCCATTGCCCATTCCTGAAAGACCCTGGCAACACATCGCGATGGATTTCCGAACCTTCCCGAAAGACCGACATGGGTTCGACGCAGTACTCGTTGTGGTTGACCGACTGAGCAAGAGACCGATTTCCATTCCCTGTCATAAAGAAACCAATGCAAAGCAGATGGCACGGTTATTCGTCGACAATGTACTCCGAACGACAGGCATACCCGAAACAATCGTCTCTGACCGAGGCCGGCAGTTTGTCTCCGAATTCTGGACAGAGTTCTGCAGAATTCTTGGAATCAAGCGGAACCTCTCGACATCGCACCATCCCCAAACCGACGGGCAGAGTGAGATCGCGAACCAGTACATGGCGCAAAGATTACGGCCATACGTCGCGACACCATAACCAGGACGACTGGTCTGAATTTCTTCCAATGGTGGATCCTGCCACAGGATACCACGAAACGTTCGCCATTCTTCGTTGAGAGGGGGTATGAACCGGTGATGTCGTTTGACTGGGACGATCGCAGCACCCGCACACCAAATGAGCAGCACGCGGTGGACATGCTCGCTCGCCTACAAGAGATCTGGACGCAGACACGAGAACAAATTCGAAAGTCACAACAGCAGCAAGTCCAGCAAGCGAACAGACACCGCCGAGAGGAAGACTTCGGCGTAGGCGACCAGGTATTTGTTACCACAAAGGATTGGTTTCCAAAACGACCGACCAAGAAGCTATCGCATCTAGCCAGTGGTCCTTACAGAATCATTGAAAAGTCGGGAATTCATACAAGCTAGAGCTACCGGAGTCTATCAAAGTCCATCCAGTCTTTCATCCTTCGAAGTTGCGCAAGGCAGCAACGACGGAACCCTTACGAGGGCAGCATGTGGACCCTCCTCCGCCAATCCGAATAGGCAAAGAGGACGAGTGGGAAGTTGAAAAGGTTCTAGACGCGAGGATGCATTATCGGAAGCTACAATACCGAATCCAATGGCTAGGCCACGACCTTGATTTGCAATGGAATCCTGCGCGGAACCTGAAGGAGGGACCGGAGAAAGTCAAGGAGTTCCATGACCGATACTCTTCAAAGCCGGGGCCTCCCATGCGATTACAGGAGTGGATTGATGCAGCAAAAGACGACCTCTTGTTGGATGATCATCCTGATGATGACAAACCCGCATTCAGGGACTGAATGCAATCTAAACGGGGGGTGATGTGATGATCAAGGTTGATACCTGTTACGGGGCTCCCCTTCGGGACCCGTACATCACTTGGAGCTCGGGCCTCGGCTGATCATTGGGTGCCCCTCATCGCTTGGAGTATGTTCCCCTCATATCTTGGAGTATGACCTCCGAGGATCATCACATTTCCTGGGACTCGGACCCCAGTCGATCATTGCGTGCTCATCACCATGGGTTATGGTATGAGTGATTATCATTTTGTATGAGGGCATTTCCCCTCTTTCTGTCTATTCTGTTGTGGCCAATCAGTGTTGGAATATCAGTGTTGTTTTCATTGTGGTTATCATGTTAAATACTTCGACTTGGAGAGGACCATGAGAGCTCTCCAAGATTCAGTCTCGTTACAATCTGACTTGAATATTCTGACCACACATTCTTACCTCTATTCTATACATCTTGCTTGCTTCTTACCTAGTCAATTTACCTTTATCTATACTGCCCCATAACATCGTCATACAACCATCGAAACCGAAACCGAACCCTTCCTGCGGCAGTCAGTCCTGATGCCGGATACTCGCAGTGGCAAGTCAACTCAGCCACTGAACGACAATAACGCTGGAGCACTGCTCAGGAGTGACCGACACTTAATCCCGAAGATGAGACGGATTACGACGATGAAGACGATGTCCAAGAGGGACCCTCGAACGAGATGGAAAAACGAATTGGGTGTCACGAGCTATGGTTATTGTTGTCTATGCCTGAGGCACTGACGTCTCGTGATGGAGGTGATTGTTTGTCTACACCTAAGGCACAGGACTCATGAGCATATAAAAAGCTCATCTTAGATAGTTTTCCTTCTTTCATTTACCTTCCCCATGTTTCGTTTCTTGTGATGCATCCAGTCACATGACGGAGCCTGGATAGCCTCAGGAGTCAGGATGGGTAGAGGGATGTCACGAGACTGGGTTTGCTTGGTAGTTCTCTTTTGTTGCGAGTCTCTCTTTCTCCTTTCTTCTTTCTTTCTCTTCCCTCTCTAGCTTAGATATCTTGTCGAATCGGACATTGGTTTATTTTATCAGTTTTACCATCATCACAGGGCCCTTCGAGATCATCAAGAAGGATGGGCACGCGTTTGAATTACGACTACCGGAAGGATTCGACATACACCCAGTTCTTGCGCCTGAGGAAGGAGCCCTCAGAACCCCCCATCGGTTAGATAGAGGATCCGCCGCCAACAGCCAAGATCGAAGATACCAAGAATGGGAAGTGATATTTGTCGTAGCTTGCACACGTCGATGCAGTCTTATCGTAGCTTGCCCAGGTCGATACAGCGTTGCCGTAGCTTGCCACGTCTAAACAGCGTTGTCCTGGCTTCCCCACGTCGATGCAGCCTTATCGTAGCTTGCCCACGTCGATGCAGCGTTGTCGTAGCTTGCCCACGTGAATGCAGTCTTATCGTAGCTTGCCACGTCAATGCAGCGTTGTCATAGCTTGCCGCGTCGATACAGCGTTGTCGTAGCTTGCCACGTCGATGCAGTCTTATCGTAACTTGCCAGGTCAATGCAGCGTTGTCGTAGCTTTCCCACGGCGATGCAGTCTTATCGTAACTTGCCAGGTCAATGCACCGTTGTCATAGCTTCCCCACGTCGATACAGCGTTGTCGTAGCTTCACCACGTCGATGCAGCGTTCTCGTAGCTTTCCCACGGCGATGCAGTCTTATCGTAACTTGCCACGTCAATGCAGCGTTGTCATAGCTTGCCGCGTCGATACAGCGTTGTCGTAGCTTGCCACGTCGATGCAGTCTTATCGTAACTTGCCAGGTCAATGCAGCGTTGTCGTAGCTTTCCCACGGCGATGCAGTCTTATCGTAACTTGCCAGGTCAATGCACCGTTGTCATAGCTTCCCCACGTCGATGCAGCGTTCTCGTAGCTTTCCCACGGCGATGCAGTCTTATCGTAACTTGCCAGGCCAATGCAGCGTTGTCATAGCTTGCCACGTTGATTCAGCGTTGTCATAGATTGCCCACGTCGATGCAGCCTTATCGTAGCTTGCCGCGTCAATGCAGCGTTGTCATAGCTTCACCACGTCAATGCAGCGTTGTCATAGCTATACCACGTCGATGCAGCCTTATCGTAGCTTGCCAGGTCAATGCAGCGTTGTCATAGCTTGCCACGTTGATTCAGCGTTGTCGTAGCTTCACCACGTCGATGCAGCGTTCTCGTAGCTTTCCCACGGCGATGCAGTCTTATCGTAACTTGCCAGGTCAATGCACCGTTGTCATAGCTTCCCCACGTCGAGGCAGCGTTGTCGTAGCTTCACCACGTCGATGCAGCGTTCTCGTAGCTTTCCCACGGCGATGCAGTCTTATCGTAACTTGCCAGGTCAATGCACCGTTGTCATAGCTTCCCCACGTCGAGGCAGCGTTGTCGTAGCTTCACCACGTCGATGCAGCGTTCTCGTAGCTTCCCCACGGCGATGCAGTCTTATCGTAACTTGCCAGGCCAATGCAGCGTTGTCATAGCTTGCCACGTTGATTCAGCGTTGTCATAGCTTGCCAGGTCAATGCAGCGTTGTCATAGATTGCCCACGTTGATGCAGCCTTATCGTAGCTTGCCACGTTGATTCAGCGTCGTCGTAGCTTGCCCACGTCGAGGCAGCGTTGTCGTAGCTTGCCACGTGAATGCAGTCTTATCGTAGCTTGCCGCGTCAATGCAGCGTTGTCATAGCTTCACCACGTCAATGCAGCGTTGTCATAGCTATACCACGTCGATGCAGCCTTATCGTAGCTTGCCAGGTCAATGCAGCGTTGTCATAGCTTGCCACGTTGATTCAGCGTTGTCATAGATTGCCACGTCAATGCAGTCTTATCGTAGCTTGCCACGTCGGTACAGCGTTGTCATAGCTTCACCACGTCAATGCAGCGTTGTCATAGATTGCCCACGTCGATGCAGCGTTGTTATAGCCTGCAGCGTCGATGCAGCCTTATCGTAGCTTACAAGTTACCAGGTCAATGCAGCGTTGTCATAGCTTGCCACGTTGATTCAGCGTTGTCATAGATTGCCCACGTCGATGCAGCCTTATCGTAGCTTGCCACGTTGATTCAGCGTTGTCATAGCTTGCCAGGTCAATGCAGCGTTGTCATAGATTGCCCACGTTGATGCAGCCTTATCGTAGCTTGCCACGTTGATTCAGCGTTGTCATGATTGCCCACGTCGATGCAGTCTTATCATAGGCTGCCCACGTCGGTACAGCGTTGTCGTAGCTTGCCCACGTCGATGCAGCGTTGTCATAGCTTGCCACGTTGATTCAGCGTTGTCATAGCTTGCCAGGTCAATGCAGCGTTGTCATAGATTGCCCACGTTGATGCAGCCTTATCGTAGCTTGCCACGTTGATTCAGCGTCGTCGTAGCTTGCCCACGTCGAGGCAGCGTTGTCGTAGCTTGCCACGTGAATGCAGTCTCATCGTAGCTTGCCGCGTCAATGCAGCGTTGTCATAGCTTCACCACGTCAATGCAGCGTTGTCATAGCTATACCACGTCGATGCAGCCTTATCGTAGCTTGCCACGTCGGTACAGCGTTGTCATAGCTTCACCACGTCAATGCAGCGTTGTCATAGATTGCCCACGTCGATGCAGCGTTGTTATAGCCTGCAGCGTCGATGCAGCCTTATCGTAGCTTACAAGTTACCAGGTCAATGCAGCGTTGTCATAGCTTGCCACGTTGATTCAGCGTTGTCATAGATTGCCCACGTCGATGCAGCCTTATCGTAGCTTGCCGCGTCAATGCAGCGTTGTCATAGCTTCACCACGTCAATGCAGCGTTGTCATAGCTATACCACGTCGATGCAGCCTTATCGTAGCTTGCCAGGTCAATGCAGCGTTGTCATAGCTTGCCACGTTGATTCAGCGTTGTCATAGATTGCCACGTCAATGCAGTCTTATCGTAGCTTGCCACGTCGGTACAGCGTTGTCATAGCTTCACCACGTCAATGCAGCGTTGTCATAGCTATACCACGTCGATGCAGCCTTATCGTAGCTTGCCAGGTCAATGCAGCGTTGTCATAGCTTGCCACGTTGATTCAGCGTTGTCATAGATTGCCACGTCAATGCAGTCTTATCGTAGCTTGCCACGTCGGTACAGCGTTGTCATAGCTTCACCACGTCAATGCAGCGTTGTCATAGCTATACCACGTCGATGCAGCCTTATCGTAGCTTGCCAGGTCAATGCAGCGTTGTCATAGCTTGCCACGTTGATTCAGGGTTGTCGTAGCTTGTCCACGTCGATGCAGCCTTATCGTAGCTTGCCAGGTCAATGCAGCGTTGTCATAGCTTGCCACGTTGCTTCAGCGTTGTCATAGCTTGCCACGTTGCTTCAGCGTTGTCATAGATTGCCCACGTCGATGCAGCGTTGTTATAGCCTGCAGCGTCGATGCAGCCTTATCGTAGCTTACAAGTTACCAGGTCAATGCAGCGTTGTCATAGATTGTCCACGTCGATGCAGCGTTGTCGTAGCTTGCCACGTGAATGCAGTCTTATCATAGGTTGCCCACGTCGATACAGCGTTGTCGTAGCTTGCCCACGTCGATGCAGTCTTATCGTAGCTTGCCAGGTCAATGCAGCGTTGTCATAGCTTGCCACGTTGATTCAGCGTTGTCATAGATTGCCCACGTTGATGCAGCCTTATCGTAGCTTGCCACGTTGATTCAGCGTCGTCGTAGATTGCCCACGTCGATGCAGTCTTATCGTAGCTTGCCACGTTGTTTCAGCGTTGTCACAGATTGTCCACGTCTAAACAGCGTTGTCCTGGCTTCCCCACGTCGATACAGCGTTGTCGTAGCTTGCCACGTTGATGCCAATACTACCCTCTGGCCTTCGAGAGTCTGATGCTTAGTTGCAAGTTACACCCTGTCATGGTGAGGCAGGTGGTCAACCAACGTAGTGGCATTGAACGAAGTAACTAAGCATGGGGAGAGAAGAAAGGCAGGAAGGAATCTCCACAAGGATGTTCTTATATCTTGTCCGAAGCCAGCACGCCTCAATCCCCCGATCACATGCCTCACAAGTCCCAACCTCACACGTAACGCACCCATTTAGTCGAATACACGGCGCCGGACTGAGCCATTGCCCCCCTCCCTCAATATGGCCCGATATTGAATAGCAATCGAGGCTGGACTCTAGAAGAAGTGGAGGTGCATCCACCCGTCCATTTTCAGTGCCAATTGGGATTCAATTTATGACATGACGTGGGAGGTCTGGGTACAGTGTACACACTGCAGTGTCCACAGAGTCCAGTCACAGACTCGCAGAAGTACATCAAACCCCCTGTCTCTCACTTTCCGGTTTCCCCTTCTTTGGCAATTTTCGACAAACCTAGTTGAGATGCATTCCTCTTCCAAGGTGTTCGGCATCACGGTGACAGTATTGGTCTATTCGTGAGTGTTTATAATCAAGTAAGAGTGACCGCAAAGTCAAACACAACTTACAAGTAACAGTGTTTGACTGGAGACAAAGAGGTAAACTGAGTATGTGAGTGTTCTTATGTCCTTCGTCCGCATTCCCTGGTTCGTGCCTGGGTATCACAACTGTCTTGACAGTAGTCCCGTTGGTAGATTACTAGATACCATGCTAGTATACCATGGATTGGCGTTGAGGAATGGCATCAATTGCTAACAGAGTCTGGGTGACTCCTGGTGTAGTTGGTATCCGTCATCAAGGACTTGGCAAGAAGCACTGTACATGTAGAAATATCAACTTCATGGGTAAAATGGGTCTCAATGGATATCACATGACGCTATAATTGTTTTGGGCACGGTCCTGACAATGACAATGTATACCCCAAGATTATCATGCTGAAACCTACAAAGCAAAGGAAGGAGTTAGAACTGCGCAACCAGCGGGACGCATTCTTGATGGATACTCCGTGCGCCTTACAGTAACGTTATCGCCTTGTTGAGATGACATCATGGCTGTTTTGTCATTCACGTAGGTAGAAGCACATTAGACTTTGATTCGCATATGCACAGTACTGCGTAGTACAAAGACCACTTCTATGGGTCTGAGATGCTCCGTACGTGTAGGCAGTCGTGTAGGCCCCCAACCTCAGCACATGTGTTTCAACATTAGAAGCCATCCATTATGAGTCATAGCGGCCCCCCTGATCGTTTGAGGAAAGAGATTGCAGATTCTCTTGAGTCAGATTGACCAAGTAAGAGTAAGTAACTACTCTGTAAAAGCAAGGCGGCATGTTTCCAAGAAGAATGAAAAAAAAAAGCTTTCCTCCGTACACAGTTCTGTGTAGATTGCACCACAACAACACCCACGAATAAAGATCTTCCATAAAAAGATCACATGGGACAGGGGTTGGGGTGCTCTTTAATGATTGGTCTACTCCTGTGATTGGTCTTATTGGTTGATTTAGGCCCCGCATGGGATGTTGTCATGTGGCAGCGGAGATAAGAAAAGGAAATCAGAAAAGTAGAAATTCTACGGATACCTGGTACAATACTGGTACATACTTGTTAGGTACATGTTTGGTCAAGTCATTGACCACGTAGATCGAGGTACCTTTACTGCGATACTGTCAATCTCTGAATGTATAATTACCATACTGATGAACATTTGAAGAGGGGGGGAACCAAATGATGAGATCAGCTGGTTCCTTTCAAATGACGCCCAATCTCCCCCTCTCTTCCTCTCAGATCCCTTGATGCCCGCTCTGATGCCCTGCACTAGTCCTATTCCAGCCGGTCCATTGGTCTCATGAGCCTGGGAGAAACTCGGACTCCCCATCGCTAAGCGCCACCCCGCAGTTTATCACCTCCCTCAGCCCCATCCCAACTGACTCACAGTTCGCTTTCAATCTCGGTTCCTTACTCGATTCCCCTCTCTCTCCCTCCCTCCCTCTCTCTATTTCTCCATCTTCCTCTCCACTATTGCTATTTCCCATCTCCCATCGATGGACCTTCACTTTCTTCATCATCTTGACTCATTCGGCCATTGGAGCCTTAACGCCGAGACTTAGGACTGGCTTATCGCCACCCAGAGAGACAAAGAGGTAGACCTGACAAATCATCTGTTTTGCCTGGTGATTCAAAACTTCCATTGAGTTCCATAAACACTCCGCTCGTCAGCTTTCGCCATCCATTTTCTCACTTCAACTGGTGTATTCATCTCCCCCTCCCCCAAACTTCTGGAAACCGTCTCCCTGGACAACATTGACCACTTTAACCTTACCGTCGCCAATTATCGCTGGCTTAGCGATTCTCAACCTGCAATGACTTCATCCACTGGCTGGCAGTCATCTAAACAGCCTCCCACCATGCATCGTCTTCCGTCCGTTTCTAGCCTTATGTCACCCCCCGAGACCAAGCCACTCGAAAGCTTTGCTACATCAATTTCGCCATTTGCAAAACCTCGAGCATCTCCCCCGGGTGACAACAAGCTCCCACCTATCTCAATTAACCGAAAACGGACGCAGTCGGAGATGGACCTTCCATCGCCACCTGTGACTCCGTACACAGGGCACAAGAAAAGCAATTCACATGTGTCGGATCAGATCGAGAGGGAGGTGGGATCTCCTAGGGACCCTCTCCTTTTTCCTCGCCAGGACTCCGTTACTGACGCCGCTGCCGATGAGCCGCTGTTCGGGCCCGTTCACAATGTTTCTGCAGAGGCGCTTGTGGAAAGCCACATTGATTCTCATATGGCTATGTTTCGCAATAAGTCGAACAAACCAACACGGGACGAATATCTCCTGGCGCTCTCCTGTGTTCCTATTGTTTCGACCCAGTATAACCGCAACCCGGCTGCTTGGGCTCGAGAGGAACGAGAGACACTGGAGCGTCAAATGGTCATGATGAATCGCCATCGCCCAGGAGATTACGAGCCTAAGTTGAAGAAGATTGCCCCGGCACCGGCAAAGAAGACAGGAGCTCAACCGCGCGCGCAGCGTGTCCGGGTCAGACGCACCCCAAAGTCCACCCCCAAACAGCAGGTGTTTGACACGTTTGATACTCCACAAACTCCAATCACCAAACCGCGTGCTCTAGGCACGAATCGTGACGACTCCGATTATCACTCACTCAAGGATTATTCGCCGCCGGCAGATACACTAGGGAACAATTCTAAAGCATTGAAGGCGGACTGGAAAGGGCAAATGCTGGATCTTAGCAATGACCCGGACAGGCACATGCTTAGTCCGGCCGAGCTCAATCTGGCATCTACCCTTAGATTATCATGTGCGACGTATATATGCAGCAAGCGTCGTATCTTCGAAGCTCGGGTACGAGCTCTCGGTGTGGGCAAAGAATTCCGTAAGACGGATGCCCAGCAAGCTTGCAAGATCGACGTGAATAAAGCTAGCAAGCTTTGGACTGCCTATGAACGCGTGGGTTGGTTCGATGCCGAGTTCTTCCGTCAATATCTGGCGTGATGGCAGCCGCTTGTGCACGACGCCGAGGATTACGACGCCCGCTGATATATGACCCCTATGTCCTCCTCCTCCTCCTTCCCCCCTTTCCTTATCAACTGGCTGAGCCACCAAGACATCATTTCAGTCAACTGACACGACCTCAGTGTCCACGAATGCGAAGTACAGCTCACAATTATTAATCCATGTTGCTGGACAGGATCTCTCTGAAGTCTGCCTTTCGGTTCCTTCACTTGCTACTTTTTTTACGACTTTTCACGACACGTTCTTTCCATTCGAGATTCCCCCTTCTTGTTGTGCTTTCTTTTGCTCACTTCCTTGTTCTATTCCCCTCGCACCCGTTTCGCATACATGGGTCTACTCTTCAACCTTGATTGCTGGATATGGCGTTAGGTGCTGGATTCCATTCGGTCTAGAAGGGCAGGCTTGATTAGTTATCGGTGTTTTCTCATTCTGCAGTTGATCTTGCTTCGTGGTTTTTCCTTTCAGACCGTCAATAGCACATATGAGAGGGCTTGATACCCTGACCTGATATGGTATTCGTACATCAAGTTGTACATGAGACGAAATTGAAATCCACATGAGATAATTTGATCTATTTCCAGTAAAGAAAAAGTAGGAAAAGTCCGTATACATCTGATTGATGTGAAGGTGTTTCTACTGCGTACTGCGTACTGCGTATATCAGAACTAAAGCGGTGGGGCGCGCGCAATCGTAATCCTCCGACACTCCGGCGCCACCTTTTTTCTGACGTATCCCTTGTCGTATCATCCTTTCGCTTGACTTCCATCTCGGCCCGTTTCCTCTCCTGAATCATTTTGAGAAGTGGAAGAGGAAATCATGTCTCAGGATGGGGTGACTCGTGCTGAGTCCATCGAGGAACAGCGTGCGAGCCACGAAGGTGACAAAAAGCCAAAGACCCGCCGACCAGCCAGTACGTTATGGATGCGACTTTGTCACTTTGCTAAGACTAACCTTTTCACTCAGATACTGCTTTTCGCCAGCAACGACTGAAAGCATGGCAGTAAGCTTAAGATTCATAGTGTTGTTCTGCCCAGGATCCTTCGGTACTAACCCTTCGCCAGACCTATACTGACCCCTAAAAGCGTTCTGCCTCTGTTTTTCATCGTTGGCGTTATTTTCGCCCCCATAGGCGGCGTCCTCCTTTGGGCGAGCTCTCTAGTATGCTTGGACCTTATTCCCCTGTGCTCGAAATATCATCCCTAACGATCCATATGCTTAGGTCCAAGAAATCTCGATCGATTACTCCGACTGCGCCACCCAGGCACCGACCGACAGCTATGATTTCGTTCCTCATTACTCCGCGACCTTCAAATCATCCAAGCCTTTTACGCCCCCCAGTTGGAGAAAGTCAAATGACTCGGGAGCCATCACTTGCCGTCTTCTTTTCGAAATTCCCAATGAACTTCCAGCACCTGTTTTCATGTACTATCGCCTCACCAATTTCTATCAGAACCATCGCCGATATGTCGCCTCGCTGGATTTGAATCAGCTGAAAGGAGATGCTGTTTCCTACAATACAATCAAGGGTGGCCCATGCGATCCATTGGCCGTCAACACCACTGCTCACAAGGTCTACTACCCATGTGGCCTGATCGCGAACTCGTTCTTCAACGACACTATCATGCAGCCGTTGGTCCAAGACCCGAATGATACCGATAACGAGACTACTTTCTACGAAATGACTAAGAAGGGTATTGCATGGGCCAGTGATAAGGAGCTCATAAAGCAGACTAGATACACTGTGGATCAAGTGCTGCCACCTCCCAATTGGGCTTGGGCCAGTCAAGATGGCGTTTATAAAGACATCCCAAACTTGCATGAAAATGAAGATTTCATGGTTTGGATGAGGACAGCTGGTTTGCCAACTTTCAGCAAGCTTTCTCGCCGTAACGACACCCATGGCATGCCTGCTGGGACCTATGCGATCGATATCGGTGATAGTATGCTCTCTATGTCTGCTTTGTTTATCTGCCTTTGCTAACATGATGTTCAGATTTCAATGTCACTAAATATGCTGGAACAAAATCGATCTTGATCTCCACCCGAACAGTTCTTGGTGGCAAGAACCCTTTCATGGGCATCGCCTATGTTGTTGTCGGTGGAATCTGCGTACTTCTTGGGGCTCTCTTCACCATAGCACATTTAGTGCGTCCGAGGTATGAGTTTACTCTTGACATGGTGCTTGCTCATTCTAACTTTCGGGGCCTACAGGAAACTTGGTGACCACACATACCTTACTTGGGATTCAAACCAACCGAACACTGCTGTCGCAACAGGACGGGATGATAGGTATGGCTCCAGTGCCCCTTAATGATGTTCCACTTCCGTTCTCTTTGTTTTGCTTTGGCGTTTCTCTCTCTCTTTCTTCTCTCTCTCTCCAGGGTGCTTCAAATACGATTCTATTGTATTCAATGTTCCAGACATGTAAATAATCCATTGGGATTTCCGAGAAATTGGTGTTTAACAAGGTGTTATCCGTGTATCTAACTTGACATTGCCATTCAACCACACTTTTTCCGAGCCTTATGGCGACCCCATCCGGTTCGAGAGCTCAGAAAATCCGACATACCAATCACTCAAGTTCTTCCGCGTCCTTCCTAGGCTAACCTTGAATTGCTCGCATTCCTTGCTCATGATGTGCATTCCCGTGTGACGCCACATTCCTTCGGATCATGATATTAGGCCATGTTGATGGCATGTTTGGGGTCGAGAAAATCTCAGTCGTATGCCCTATGATACAGCAGGATGGGTGGGTGTATTTCAGTGCTGAGTAGGTAGTTTCATGTCATTTCTTTCCATTCTTTTCAGCTCCTGACCTCTTTCTTCTTCCTCTCTCTGTTTCTCTTTACTCCATACACTCGTTTAGTTTCGTTCCTATATACCCCTTCCGTTCTCTTCACTGAAACAGGTGTGAAGGGGAGTGCATCAACAGTGCCACAAGGACTCCCAGCGCCAACATGGTCTGTCGCTCATTTATTCGGCTTTTGGTCCTTGTCATAGCTCTGTGCCTGCATGTTGAGTGCAGCCCCCTTACTGTCCACAGAAGGGGAGTCTGCGCCACTGAAGACCCTGGTCCAGATTTTGTCTTCGAAGTGGGCCGCCTCAAGCTGGAGGAAGCGCAACTTGACAATTCGCGGGCCAGACAGGTCCCGATTGAGATCGATACCTGGTTCCACATCGTCAGCAGCAAGGCAGAAACTGCTCAGGTCACTGACAATATGATCAATTCCCAAGTCAGTTCTACCTTTTCGTTCCACCGGCATGTTGGTGCTAATACATTTTTACGCATAGTTCACTATTCTGCAACAATCCTATGCAAACTCTGGCATTTCCTATAGATTGAGAGGCGTTACCCGTCACGTCAACGATGCATGGGCGAGTAATGCGGATGACATGGCTATGAAGACAGCCCTTCGTAAAGGCAGCTATCGGACATTGAACGTTTATTTTCAAACCGATCTCCAAGCTGGTCCTGGGCAAGCAGGGCGCGCTTTCGGGCAAAGGGGGGCAAGCAGCAGCAATGACCTGGCATCCAGTGTCCTTGGATTCTGTACCTTGCCTGATCCGAGTGTGAATGCCACTAGCCCAGCCTCCGACTATGTGAAGGATGGCTGCAATATTCTGGCCAAGACAATGCCCGGTGGCTCTTTGGATCTTTATAACCGAGGCGGAACCGCCATTCACGAGATCGGTCATTGGAATGGCCTTCTACATACGTTCCAGGGGGAATCTTGCTCGGCAGATAACCCTGGAGATTACATAGGTGACACACCACAACAGTCTACTCCGACAGATGGGTGTCCTGCCCGGAAGGATTCGTGCCCGGACTCTCCAGGGCAGGATGCGATCCACAACTTTATGGATTATTCGTCTGACGTGTGCTATGAGAGCTTCACACCCGGGCAGGGACAACGCATGCGAAGTATGTGGACCTCGATGCGTGAGGGGAAATGATGCATAGTGCTTGAGATCGCTTGCTTTAAGCCTCTTTGCCCGCGACCTTAGCCCCAGATGATACGGATTTTCTCACGTTCTCAGTCCATGAATCGCTGTTTACATAGATCACAATTTTTCCATGACTTGGTGGTCAACTGTGACTGGCACCAAGCCAGGTATAATCCTGTATATCTGTATGTTTATAGGCAACCTATCTACGGAGCAGTCTTTGCTGCGATTGAGATATAATACCTGCAGAGAAAGGAGAACTCTGAATGATTATGATTTGAAATCGAATAGAGTACAGATGAGCGACTACCATTCCACCTGACTAGAACCATGACTTCTGTCGGTCTTCTCCTTGCCAGCCAGCAATCTCCCCGGCCAAGTCTACATCCAGTAGCCCGACGTTACCGTCAAAAATGAGCTAGAGCAGGAAAGACAAGGCACACGCAACATGCAAAAAGGCAACATCTGGTGCCCTAGTAAGAATGGATACCATGTTCGACTAACGTTTGCGCTTAGTACCACGATCGTTCTCTTCAAGGTTGGTCTCCTTGTCTTTACGTTTCGCCTTTTCCTCGAGTTCATCCCAGTCCTCCCCACTCTCTTCGTCACCGCTGAACTCTTCGTCGCTGGCATCGGCACTCGCATCATCGTCAAATTCACTATCCTCCTCAGAACTCTCGTCTCCAGCTGCAAGTTCCGATTCAGATAGTTCGAAAGCTGACTCCTCCTCCTCATCTGAGCCGTTCTCAGAGTCGGATTCGGCGGCTAAGAAAGACCAGCCGCCATCAGCGAAGAAACCATACGGATCACTGACCACTGTCTTCATGATAGTGGTCCAGTTCAGGTTCAGTGGACCCTCGGTGAAGGCAATGTCAACGGAATCAAGCCAGTCCTTGACACCTTCGAGTGCTTCGACAGGAATCGTGTTGATATGAACGGGAGGCCGGCGGAAATCTTTGAAGATAAGGACCATGTCGAAATTTTTGAGCCCAAACTGTGCACGTGTTAATATATTAGACTGATACCATGACGATTCGTGAAAGCAATTACCTGAACTCTCTCCAAATGAGCAACCTCGATTTCATTCAGTGTGACCGTCGTGAAGGGAGGCTCCGTAAGCTGAACAAGAGCATCTGTAGTCGGTTGAATCAAGACGTTGGAACGATTGGGAACACCCGTGAAACCGATCTCCCTGAATGGAATATCGACATCGACACCCTCGTCTTTGCCAGCGTCTGCGATTTTCTCGGCGAAAGCCTTGAACTCACGGTCCAGCGCAGCTCTACGCCGTCTCTCTTCCTGTTCAGCCTCAAACTCTTCCTCATCTCCGTAGCGGTGCTTGCGCCGACGATTTCCAGTCTCGTCAAATTGCATCTCCGTGGCCTCGCGGTAGAACTGAATGTCCTTTGTCTTCCGCTTTCCAATCATGATCGGCGTTTTGAGATGTACATGAATCAAGACAATCAGCTCATGGGCGCATGGTTGGAAGAAGAGATGCTTTATGTTGCTGAAGAGCACATCAACATGCTCATTGCGGAAAGGCGATAGGTACCGAAGACCATTTTGATGGATCTCGACTTCTCCGGGAACGCGCTTTCCATCCAAAGGAGGTCGTAGGTAAACATCTGGGAGTTTCACGGGGCGTCGGTTTCTGATTTCAACCAATTTATCCTGCTCCACGACATCTTCCATTTCCTTCTTCTCCTGCTCTCGGCGTGATGCCGTCTTGCGCAATTCGGTGATATCTTGGGCAACCCGTGCAAGACGATCATTATCCTTAGACCGGAGAGTGAGGTTGCGAACAAAATGGGCTGACAAATCTTCAAAAGGTTGGTCATCTTTCCGACCAACACCCTGACCCGGCGATAGGAAGTTGATCCGTAGGTAGGCATACTCTCCCTCATCGCTTTTGCTTGCATTCTTTATGGTGTTGATGTGGAAGGGAACAGGTCGGCCCATGATAGGCACAATCACAGTCGAAGTTTTCTGGTCGACATAAACTGTAAGATCCTTGACTTTAGCAGGCAGTTGGTTGTCTCGCTTGTAAGACTCAAAACGCTTGAACTTCTTCTGTGCAACCCCATTATCATCTCCCGTGGTGCCAGCGAACCGCTCCAGGCCCTCCTTCGTCTTCTTCGCAGCCAACTCTTTCTGGTGTTCCCGACGACGGGCTTCAGCCCCTTCGTTGACCTGGGTTGGCCGTTCAGCACGAAGTTTCGTCCTTGTGACGTTTCTACCAGCAATCGCGCTGGAGTTTGTCTCCTTTTTCTCTTTGATGGGCTTCTCGGGCTCTTCCTCATCGCCGAAATAAAACGAGATTGAATCCATGTCGATACCAGCGTCTTTGGTGAAAATGTGAGGCCCACTTTCTCCAACGCGAACCGTGTCGGTGATGACCATAGAGTATCCACCATCCTTGGCACTCTTCGAGTCTGGATCCTTCACATCAGTTAATCCGATGGTGATGGACAATGTCATGCCATTTTTCAGGACGCGGTTGTTTTTGGCGTTGAGGACCATGTTGGCATCGCGCAGCTCAATTCCAATTCCTGCACCGACATTCTTCAGGAAGTGTGCCTCCAATTCGGGCTTCTTAGACCGAACGAGACCCATAGCCTTATTGTAGACATCTTTGGCTACCACGCCATCCCGAATCTCTTTCATGGTGGCTTCATGAACACTCAGCAAAAAGGCATAATTTGTTTCTTGCGATTTGGTGGGATCAACCAAATAGGTACGTGCAATGAGGGAACTATACGTCTTGTACCTGATTCCGAAGCTGGATAAGATGATGCCCGGTTCGAGATTTCTGCTGTCGGGTGTCGCCGTGAGCTTCAGATCGTAGACACCTCCGCTTTGAATTACAGGGCCATAAGCCCAGTCAATCTGCTGGGGGTCGAAGTCTGTCGGTAGCCGAGCCAGTTTGTTGAAGAATTTCGCATCGTCAATTTTAGCATCGACCTTTGCAGCGAGGGCCTTGTGTGTCATTTTCTTTTCTTCGTCAAGCAAACGAGACATCTCATCGACGAAGTACTCTGACATGAGGCCACTGCATGCTCTGGAGGCATTGCGAATAGAGACCTTGATATTGTGTTAGAATTTGACGATTTTTCTTGAGAGCACGCCGTAATAGAACAACCAACCAGTTCATCAGAATCTTTGATTGCAAAAGCAGCCGAAAGTGCGGGTGTTATGTCAACCTCCTCCACTTCTTTCGATATCTGTGCAAATGCACGTTTCCATTCATCTGCGAAGGGCCCCGCAGCCGTGCTTTTGGGCAAAGTACCGACTTTGTTCTGCATTCGACGTGGTTAGCCCCGAGAAAACCAAGTCATTGTTTGAGGCTCATCCAAAGCTCACCCCAGCGCCTTTGATAACATCCAAGCATTTTTCAAATGCTTTCGTTTTCGTTTCTGGATCTTTGGTGGTGACCAAGATCTCGAGTGGGATCTTGCCCCCCTTCAGTGGCTCGAGATGTTTTGCTGCAATTCATCCCTTTAGCTGTGAATAGTGCAATACGCGTTTATGGGGTATTACCTTTCTTCGCTGTAGTGACCACGTATATCGATTCGGTCGTGAGGACGAATAGTGTGGCTGGGAATTCATACCCAAGAAGCCAAAACTAAAGACGAATCTAGTCAGCGGCACTGTCATCAGGATCGCAGCCTTGTTCGGAAGCAGGATAGCAGGACGGGAGATGAGTCACCCACATGCATCGCATTGTTCTTCTGGAAAGAGTTCTCCTCGTCAGTTTTGCCCATCAAGATGACCATAGACCCTGCGTTGCCGAAGAGGGCATTGCCCGAGCGCTTGTCGGCCTTCCATAGTGCATAGAAACCAGAGAGGCGGTTGTAGAAATTGCTGCTATCAATGGTAATCTCCTCGGCCATGTTGGCGGCCTGATGCTAGCAATATTTGCCGCAATAAGAGACTGGGCCGATGGTAAGAGAGCTTGATAGAAAGTTGAAGAGCCGTTGTTGAGGACGTAGCAAAGCAAGCAGTGGTAACAAAAGTGGTGTAGATAAGCTGATAGTAAATTCAGCAATCATGCGACAGCTGTGATGATGGAAGAGCGACAAACCAACAAGGCTTAGTTGAGCTGTGAGGATTGATCAAAGCAGAAAGCGAAATGCTGAGGGAAGGGGACGCGAAAAGCGCGTTCTGACGTTTTAGGTCTCAACGGCCACCGTATCAAAGTATTACCACTTTAGTGTTAGTGTCCTTTTTCATTCTCCGACCAAGCTAAAAAAAAACGAATACTACTAGCTGAATCGATATTGCTCTCATCGAGCTTCTGCTTTTTTCCTTTCATTGGGGAAAAGGCTCCCGTTTCTCGTTCTTCTTCTTGTCCCCTCTCAGCCTTTCTAGTCAACATGTCAGTGAGCTTACACATGGTCATTCGATCCAGAACCATTCATACTCCTACCTCCATTACCCAGAATTCACTACCTATCAGCATCGAGCGAGTCTTCCGCTGACGACTCATGACCATCCCTTCCTACGATGTACACTGTGATCATTTGAGCCTATAAACAATGAAGTCAACAGCTCCCATTCTTCTCGAGCCCCGCCCTGGTGAACTTCCGGGAAGTTCCCACAGGACTTCTCGCAATGATGCAGCTACAGGAGCATCTGCAGCAGGCGTGCGTGCTGTGAGTGCGCAGATGGTTGCCTTCTATTTCAGGGCACCAATCAAAGCTTTTTTTCGCACACGTGTTGAGTATGTAGTGTCTGTGGGTGTCATATCCTTTCTCTGTTGACAATACTTTATCTAGCTATATGGTACAATCTCCCACCGCCTCCGATGGCTAAGAAGTACAATCAACTAATCACTGGTCTTTTCGACTTATTGTTTGGGACAGGCATTTGCGAGAGCTGTGAATCCCCGTGTTGCCGAAGGCAAATGGTCTCTGCACACTACAACTCCAGGATTGCTACTTCATGCTGTTCGGACATATGGCTGGCGGTTCATCCCTAACCAGGTCCTCCCACCTTTAATGGCAAATGCGGGGTAAGATATTTCCTAGAAATAACAGCTAGGTTCAATTTTTAATGAGGATTATCAGTGTTGGCGCCGTTCTCTATACATCCTACCTCCAGGTTTTGGGGGCTTTACATGAACCAACTTCTCACGGTGTCAAGCGGGTCTGGCCACCGGCTTCTCCTTCTGCTACCTTTGCTGCTGGGTTTACTGCCGGTACCATTCAATCTATTGTAGCCGCCCCTCTGGACGCCTTGCAGGTCCGCTTCCAAACCCGTGACATGCTAGAAGGTCAGTATCGGAGTATGTGGCATTATGGTCATCATAAGCTCAAACAGATTGGTCTCCGTGGGGTCTTTGCAGGATGGAGCCTCTCGTTTATGCGAGATTCGCTTGGCTACGCGGTGTTCTTCTCCTCGTTTGAATACATCAAGTCACAGTCCTACTACACTTTCGTTACCTGGTATTACGGGTCCTTACAAGCCCATCATGTGGGCATGCTTTCGTCGTCTGAGTCTAGTGGTCGTGGTGTGCCGCTCATCAAACCTCATTATGCTTTGGAGCCCATTTTCCTACTGATGGCTGGGTTTGTGGCATCGATCGCTCAGCAAACCATTCAGCATCCCATAAGTCGTATCCAAGATCTTCATCTCGGCCGACTGGAATATTTAGATCATCAGGCCAGTTTCATACCCTCTAGGCAGAAGATGATGCGACTATACTATCACGCCTACCAAGAGACATTCAAGAGGTGCAAGCGGAAGGCTGCACGGGCCGGGGGCTGGCGTCCCTGGTTGTTTCGTGGGTTTATCGGGAGCTCCATCCGCCAAGTACCTAGCACCAGCGCCGGTTTAATCATCTTCGAATTGGTGCGCCGACGGTACGCAAGTCTCGCAGATGCTGTCCATATCCAGAGTGATGGGTATGACATTCTTCTCACCTGACATGTTTCATCCATTCCCATCCTTAGCGCTGTCTCTCTCTGTTCTCTGTATCTACGCTGTTCCGTTTCTCATTCAAACCTACAATCACGCACATATACATACGATCCAAACTAGACGGTGCCCCGAGAACAGGTCTCTTCACATAATCACCCAACTACTGGGCAAGTTACCCATGGCTAGTCTGGAGTTAATAGCCGCAATGTACTCCGTATAGTTAACTACAGTCTACTACATTAACCAAGTAGTTGGTTAACTAGTTAGCAAAATGATCACTAGTTACGCAGTACTCCGTACTCCGTACTGCGTAGTTAGAAATTGGACCTTGTCCATAATCAGTTAGTAGCTTTACCTATCCGTCGATCCTTCCCGCTTCAAGGAAAATCATGTACGTATGCGTACAATACCCGTGGACACATATTAAGAAATGACCTTCAGCTTCTCTTTCATACTGTGAATACTTCTTGTCGTACTACTATCTAGCTTCCCAAAATTCTCCCATCATCTGATTAACCTCATCTGGTGTTCCACACTACATTTGACTTTGGTGGTGTAATGCCCTCTTGATTGGCTTCGAGACCCTTACTTCGGCCCAAGACCCCCTCGCCCGGATCTCCGAGCGTGACCCCGTTCTGACAACACCTCGTCATCCTGCATCGCGTGTGCCCTGCGTAGTCCTTGGTATCCACCCACATCGCCTGAGTGGTGTTGCCTCATCGTGACTCGTAAACCTCCAGGAAGTTGTGGTGCTGAGTCGCTGACTCCTTGTGGAGAACCTCTTATCGATATCACCTGTGTCCAAGATCGACACCGCATTCTTTCTCCAGGAGGGCTGCGAGGTTCAGCCCATCAGCATCGCCATCATTACTCTGATCACTTCCTCCCCACGCTCCTCTAACATACCCCTCCGGCCCTTACCCTCGGATTCCCGTACCTCAACATATCCGCCACTGGAGTCTACAGGCGAGAAGGGAAGTCGACGGTCTTCCCAGTCGTCTGCTCGCTCGGTTGAGTCTGACTTCTCAACCTGGTCAGACACCGGTGACCTTGCCGAGCAGTTCACTGAAACAGAGGATCCGTTACTGGACCACCTTCGCACATCTTCGGATCGACAGTTTCTGCGTCGAAAAGGGCGACGGAAACACCGCAAGCGCGTACATTATTCCCCAGAATTGAGCAACGAACTTTCTGTGATCGACATTGAGAAGATTCGGATACCAACCCCTCCCCCACGCCGAATCTCAGCAGGTGAACGTGTGCTGGCTGCCATCATGACGCCTAGGAACAGCCAAAATGCCCAGGCGCATGGATTGGTTGGAAAGCCGTTGCTGTAAGTATTTCAATCTATAATGCTGCAATAGCACCGCTGATGCCATATACATATAGTTACTTCACAAGCGTTTTTGTATCACTGGGTGTCTTTCTTTTCGGCTATGACCAGGGCGTCATGTCTGGCATCATAACGTTCGTATTTCCCTCCTCCAGCATATAACTATTGGAACGAGCGCAAGGCTAACAGATGCAGTGGCTGGTACTTCCGCGACTATTTCAACCAGCCCTCCCGGGCCACGATTGGCACTGTGGTTGCAGTTCTCGAAATCGGAGCATTCATATCCTCCCTTCTTGTCGGACGTATTGGTGATCTTCTCGGTCGCCGAAGGACTATCCTCTATGGCTCTATTGTGTTCTTCATAGGGGGCGCTTTCCAAACCTGTGCAACAGGCATTCCCATGATGATAGTCGGTCGTGTCATTGCTGGTCTTGGCGTTGGTGCCCTCTCCACCATCGTGCCAGTCTACCAGTCTGAAATTTCGGTATGTAGTCGCCGACCCTACCACGTTTCCAACGCAGTTATTCTGCTTTCTTTCTTGCTAGATGTGCTAATGAATCTCAAGCCTCCTCACAACCGTGGAAAGCTCGCATGCATTGAATTCACTGGCAATATAGCCGGATATGCAACCAGTGTGTGGGTTGACTATTTTTGCAGCTTCATCGACAGCGACTATTCCTGGCGCCTCCCGCTTCTTTTTCAATGTGTCATGGGGGCCTTGCTTGGAATTGGCAGTCTCATGATATGTGAATCACCTAGGTGGGTAGAGCTTCGCTTTATTAAGTCTGTCAGGCTAACCCCTATGCCCGTACCTAGGTGGCTTCTTGATAATGACCATGACGAGGAGGGCATGGTGGTAATTGCAAATCTTTACGGTGGAGGCGACCTTCTTAATGATAAAGCACGCCAAGAATACCGGGAAATCAAGATGGATGTTCTCGTCCAGCGCCAGGAAGGCGAACGATCTTATTCAGACATGTTCCGCCGGTATCGCAAACGGGTTTTGATTGCCATGTCCGCCCAAGCCCTAGCACAACTCAACGGGATCAACGTGATCTCTTACTATGCTCCTTACGTGTTTGAATCGGTAGGAAAGCCACATGCTGTTTCTGATGCCCAAAACTCCACATCAAGGCCCCATCTATCCTTACTCGGAAATGCTCAAAATGGCACACTGATACTGACCAAAGTTGACTGTAGGCTGGCTGGGCTGGACGGGATGCCATCCTTATGACCGGAATCAATGGTATTTCGTACTTGCTGTCTACTATCCCACCATGGTATCTTGTGGATGGCTGGGGTCGACGGCCGATTTTGCTTTCGGGCGCCGTTGCCATGATGATTTCCCTTTCTCTCATCTCTTACTTTATCTACATCGACATTCGCGCTACTCGAGCCTTGACGGTCATTCTTGTCATGGTTTATAATGCGGCTTTCGGGGCTTCCTGGGGACCCATTCCATGGCTGTACCCTCCGGAGATTTTGCCCTTGAGCATCCGTGCCAAGGGTGCGAGCTTGAGCACCGCTTCAAACTGGGCATTTAATTGGCTCGTTGGCGAAGTGACCCCTATCCTCCAAGAGATCATCAAGTGGCGGCTATACTTGGTCCATGCATTTTTCTGCGCATGTAGTTTTGTGCTTGGTAGGATCCCTCGGCTGTCCATTATCATCCGCATGTTGTTTCTAGTACTAAACTATTCCTGCAGTTTATTTCTTGTACCCCGAAACGAGCGGGGTCCGCCTGGAAGATATGGACGCTCTTTTCGGCGATGCTTCCACCACCATGCCAACTCCCGTCACTCAAGGCGAGCGAGGTTCCCTGATGGGTGCCGGGTCACCGGTTCCGTCGCTTGACCTACAGCGACAGTATGGTCAACTTGGGGCAGAGAACTCCATCCCTGGTCTGGATATCGACCCCCCGACTTCAAGTCATGAAGGGACCAGTACACGTGGACGCCTAGATTCTCAACGGGACAACACTCGAGGCGAAGGAATTGGTAGTTGGATCTCAAGCATGGTTAGTCGAAACCGAGTAGCTGGCGCTGGCACTCCCAGCAGTCAATACAGACGTTTAGAGCAAAGGGAAGGGGACGAGCGATAGAAGGTCTGCACAACATCCCATGGCTTGGGATTTGGTCTCACGTCTCTTTTTCGCACATACCATCACTGGCAGGGTTCCTCTATTGTTTCATTCGTCCCCACAGCACATATCCATTTCCTCGAGCTCTATACCATGTTTGTCGTCCTTGGGCGCGTGTTTTTGTCAGGTTTGTAGTATATAGATCTTATCTCGCTGCTAAGGGATGCCTTGTTGGATACGAGTCGTTCTTTTGGCAGGAATCAATCATGGTACATTGTCCATACAAGACTTTCAGGCACTGGTCTATGTACATCTATGGATATTGAAATAGTTAAGCTGAATGTAGTTAGTTAGACAAATCCATTAGCTGAGGTGCAATCCGACCGATCTCAATTTATTCTATCCTGGGTATGTTATAGTTAGTTAACAGTAAAAGATAAATAGGATGAATTGAGACTAGAGACCATAACTACTATAGTTACGAGAACGGACTTGATAGAGAGAGGGATATAAATAGAATGTGGTCAAAAGGAGAAATGTAAGGGCCACGTTCTGAAAACGGCCCGGGCTGAAAGTGGGACTTGTTTATCCTCCAAAGTCTCAGAGGCCACGGATCTCACTTCTCCTTCTTTCCTTTGGCCCACCTCTTGCTTCTTCTTGCTACAATTTCTTTTTGCTTCTTTTCTTTTTACCATTGTTCGACTCGTAGCATTGCTTTCGGTGAATCCGTTAGCATTGCTTTTCTACCACTCTTTTCCTCTGGACGGAATGACTATGTCCTAAGCCTTACCTATTTGTTCTCATCAATTGTTCTTATTACTACCATCCACAGCAACCCCTCTCTCGCACACGACTTTCGTTTCACTTCAATCACATTATGGCTATCCTAGACACTGCCGTGAGCACAGGCGCCAAACATGATTCTGACCTTCGTCGGAGAAATGTCCCTGACACCAGCAAACATCTGACCAATTCAACTCGCCTGGACGAGCAGGATGCAAAGAAAGCTAAATTGCAGGTGAGAATAATCCCGAATTGACTGCACCCCCCAGATTTGCACCTAGCCATTTGCATGGATTGTTAACTAACATCCCATAATAGTCCCCCTCATTTCTCCACGTGCTCGATCGGTGGGAACCGATAGTTGCTCCCATCATCTTGACTGCCCTCGCCCTTTTCACCCGCCTCTACCAGATCGGCCGCTCGAACATTGTGACCTGGGATGAGGCTCACTTCGGTAAATTTGGCTCCCACTATCTCAAACGCGAGTTCTACTTCGATGTCCACCCACCTCTGGGGAAGATGCTAGTCGGCCTGTCCGGCTATCTCGCTGGATATAACGGGTCTTTCGAATTCAAGTCCGGGGAGAAGTATCCCGAAGATGTGAATTATACCTTTATGCGAGCGTTCAATGCTGCCTTTGGAATAGTTTGCATTCCTCTTGCTTACTATACTGCGCGAGAGCTAAACTTCCGCCGGGCCACAGTCTGGTTGATCAGCCTCATGGTACTTTGCGAAAACTCCTATGCGACAATCTCTCGCTTTATACTTCTTGATTCCATGCTGCTGTGCTTCACATTCACTACTACTATGTGCTGGGCCAGGTTTCATCGGTTGCAACATGCCAGTTTCTCATTGGAATGGTACATCTGGCTTTGTTTGACTGGCTTGAGCATTGGATGTGTCTGCAGTGTTAAGTGGGTTGGTTTCTTCTGTACCGCTCTTGTTGGTCTCTACACTATCAATGACCTGTGGAACAAATTCGGTGATCTGAGGATGCCACAGGTGAGTGCGCCTCCTTCCAGCGTTATTCAACTCGATTACTGATCATTTGACAGGCCGTGCTTGCAAAGCACCTGGTTGCCCGAGTTGTGGGATTGATTGTGATCCCAGTCTTGGTCTACATGTTTTCTTTCTATCTGCATTTCCTGGTGTTGGCTAACAGTGGGCCCGGGGATGCCCAGATGAGCTCCCTCTTCCAAGCAAACCTGCGAGGTACCGAAGTCGGCAGAGACAGCCCCCTTGAGGTTGCAATTGGCTCGCGGGTCACTCTTAAAAACATGGGATACGGGGGAGGGCTTCTCCATTCTCATGTCCAGACCTTCCCGGAGGGATCTATGCAGCAGCAAGTCACTTGCTACCATCACAAAGATGCCAACAATGACTGGTTCATCTACCCCAACCGCCAAGAAGCAGATTACGACGTCAATGCTGATTTGCGCTTCATCGGCGATGGCGATGTCATTCGGTTAATTCACGGACAGACCGGCCGTAATCTACATTCCCACGCTATCCCAGCACCCATAACTAAATCTCACCATGAGGTCTCGGCGTACGGAAACATCACCATTGGAGACGACAAAGACCACTGGAAGGTGGAGGTGGTCGACGATGTTGCATCCCGTGACCGGTCTCGGATTCGGACCCTCACTACAGCTTTCAGGCTCCGCCATCCGGTCCTGGGCTGTTATCTTCGGGCAGGAAACGTCAATCTCCCTCAATGGGGCTTCAAACAAATCGAAACAACCTGCACCAAAGAAAACAAACCCGGTGATGTCTACACCCACTGGAATGTTGAATCGCATACTAATGACCGCTGTAAGCGCACCCTGCCCTTCTCTCTTCGTCATTGTTAAGCCTGATCAGACCCGCTGACTTATGCCTAGTGCCCCCTGGCGATCCTGGCTCTTATAAGTCACCCTTCCTGAAGGATTTCATCCATTTGAATGTGGCCATGATGACGTCCAACAATGCTCTTGTTCCAGATCCTGATAAGCAGGATGACTTGGCTTCGAAGTTTTGGCAATGGCCGATCCTGAATGTCGGCTTGCGCATGTGTTCTTGGGATGACAGTGTCGTCAAGTACTACCTTCTCGGAAACCCTCTGGTATATTGGGGAAGCACCGCCAGTCTAGGTGGATTTGGTCTTTTGTTCCTTTGGTACCTTTTACGCTGGCAAAGAGGGTACAGCGATCTCAGCAACGAAGAAATTAGTCACATTCACTACTCCGGATTGTATCCGGTCATTGGATGGGTCTTGCATTACCTTCCCTTCATCATCATGGCCCGAGTGACTTACGTCCATCACTACTACCCGGCGCTTTACTATGCCATCTTGAATTTTGGCTTCTGCATCGATTGGGTGACGCGGAGGATGAATTCTAGAGTCTCTGCGGCGGTGTATGCCTTGCTCTATGTGGCCATTATCGGTTTATTCATTCATTTCCGAGCTATCGTGTTTGGAATGGAGGGCTCCAACCAGCAATGGAGCCATCTGCGCTGGCTCCCCGGGTGGAAAATTGCGAATGAGAACTGATTACATCGCGCGCCATTTTGTGGCAGCGTGACCTTTGCTTTCTAGCTGGTGTTGATCTCACCAAATTCTCGACAGGACTCTGCATGCCTAGAGAGGATCTGCATCAGCCGATATAATCTTGCCTTTACTTTCACTGTCTATCTATCTGACAATGAATATCTGTAACGAATTGCAAAGTCATTGAAGCTACTCTAGGTTCTGACTGACAGTCATGGTCAAGGTTACGCTCAATACCTTGGTAGTAGTGTAGATAATTATGAACATCAGTAGCCGTGTGTCGTCCCAGCTTGGCTGACACTATTATTAGGAACCCTGCTTGGGCGTTTTCAGCAACACCCCCCGGTCCATCCATTGCGACCTTTTCGCATTGCATCGTCCATGCCCAATGTGATGGTCCTAGGGACTCCCGCGTTTGCTCCTCCTGAGGCGCCGAATCCTTTCACGCCGCTCCGTCGATCATTGAGGTCATATGCGCCCATTTCAATGTTACGATAGATTCTTTCGGCAACTTCCAGAAACGCTCGTTCAACGCCATCCCCAGATTTGGCGCTGGTTTCAACATAACGAACGACATTATTCATGCGACACCATTCCTCTGCCTCCTTCACGGTAACCTGCCTTTGGTTTGACTCAGAAGCAGCTCCCGTCAGATCGGTCTTATTACCCACTAAGATGATGACGATGCCATCTTCAGCTATCTGCCGTAGATCGTGCAGCCACTGGGTACATGATGTGAAGGTCGAGCGCCTGGATATATCAAAGACTAGAAGAGCCCCGGAAGCGCCTCGAAAGTACGACCGGGTGATAGACTTGTATGTCTCCTGCCCAGCGGTATCCCACAGGGAAAGTTTCATGCGCTTCTGATTTGGGGAGCCTTGTGGCTTTCGTGGAGGGGTAGGAAGACCGGAGGTGACAGATGCTTCCGGGGATGCATCCCCATTTGCTGCTCCGGGAGCAGACTCATCGAGTTCAAGCTCTAACGATGCCGGAGGACCGACTGGGACGATTCGCGATCCAAACTCAACTCCGATGGTCACATCATGAGATGGGGAAAAGCGGCCTTCACAAAGCCGGACAGTGAGCTGTTGTTTGATTAGCGGGAGCTGAAGGTCAAAGATAGACAGCACATACGCTGGACTTGCCGGTGCCAGAGTCACCAATGCAGACAAGCTTAGCAATATAATCCCATGGCTGTGACATGGAGGGGAGAGAGAGAGAGCAGATTCCAAAATTCAAGATGGGGAAAGAAAGCGGAGATGATCAAGTTTAACTTAGAAAGTTGGAGATGGTTGTTATCAGCTGAGTCATCTATCTTAGCCTGACGTGCCCGCATGACGCTTTTACCCAGCGTGATCCTCTTTCGACCGCCAGTTACTTCATCTTCGGTTGTTACTTTTCACCTTCCCTCCCTTTTACCTCTTAGATTCGACATATCACAAAGAAATCAAATCTCTTCTTTCACATATATACATCTCTCCCTCTCTCTCTGCCCTCTCCAATCTGAACCCTTTGATTCACTCCCATCTTCTAGTGATTGTCGGGTCATTACTGGCCCGGCCTATCCACTCACCGTATTTCTTTTGTCGCAAGAACAAGTCATGTTCTCCGAATGTAGGCGCCGGGAGATATTGAATACTGGAGCGTATTGCTGACATTCCTCTTTAGATGCTTCACGATTTCTTGCTCAGTCGCAATCCCGAATAACACCTCGACCAGATGAGGTTCAAAGGTCAGGTCGTAGCCGCCCTAGTCAACATCAAGGCAATCCTCGGCACCCCTCGTCGCGTTCTTTCTTACGACCTAGCAACCCTTATCGGTCGGGTGCATCCCAGATATCTCAGCTTCCTTTTGCTTCCCGTGGCTCCGACCCACATGCGCCTCTGTTCTTCAGTGCCACCGACGAGTTTCGAGAGGAAGATGACGAGACGGAGCGTGAACGCGAGATCGCTGATTTCTATGCACTCCAACGGTCAAGACGACATTTCGGCGATAGCACCTTAAAGGACTCTTCTGAACTTGAGGACTCCGAACGTTCGGCATTTGACGAGGATAGTGCAATGTACAATGATCGTCCAGGCAATGGAAAAGGCATCAAGAGCTCATGGCGGGGAGATAAAGGTGTCTCTGCTACTCGCCCATTTCCTATTGAATCTGTGGCAGAAACCGCAG
Organism: Penicillium sp. DV-2018c; assembly: GCA_028827535.1. Lineage (NCBI taxonomy): Eukaryota > Fungi > Ascomycota > Eurotiomycetes > Eurotiales > Aspergillaceae > Penicillium > Penicillium sp. DV-2018c. The sequence continues at coordinate 2,786,514 of JAQJAA010000001.1, forward strand.
AGCACGAAATAGCATCTACCAGTCCTAGCAGTAGCAAGGCTCGAGGCCACCTGGTTGATATTGGTTTGGTGGATTCCCTACGCGCCGACAATGACGATAATCAGGGGTTGCCCGATCCTGATGCTCAGGACCCTCCTGTGCAACGATTTCGCGTACAGAATACCGCGGAGGATCCCTCTATGCTCAACGTACCAGGGCTTGCAGTGGAGCCGACTGGGCGGTTATCGTCAAATCGCCCACGGGCGCCTAGCTCAGCGAGCTCATTCCCTACATCGATATCACCCTTGGCCTCAGAGAATATGGCCCACGACGCCTTCTGGGGCCAGTTGTTTTTGATATCCCTTGCAGGTTTGTTTGCTTCGGCATTTCTCGTCTACCTTCACACATCTACCCCACCTGGCGACAAATCAAAATGGGGTGATACAATATACATGACCGTTCATAGGTCTTTCTTTCTGCTCGCGATATACACGGTTGTATCTGTCCTCGTTTCCCTTCTCTGGTTGGCCTTACTACGGTCCTATGTGCGACTGTTGGTCCACATGATTCTAGTCGCCGTCCCTATTATTTTGTACTCTTTCTCCTTGTATCCTTTCATATCAAGCTTCAAGGGACCGTGGCATGGGATGAGTTTCCAAGACAAGGCAATGAGATGGGGCTCTGCGGTTCCGTTCCTTGTGGCCACTCTGTGGATCTACAATGTTCTGCGCGGGCGCCAATCTATCGGAAAAGCTATAGGGATACTTGAATTTGCTTGCCGAATATTAGCTGCCAATCCAGAGCTTCTTGCTCTTGGTCTGGGCGCCCTGGTCTGTGTTGTTACCTGGACGTGGCTATGGATGCTGATGTTCACTCGTGTCTTCTTGGGTGGTCATTTTGTCAGCTCAAGGTCATTCATTATTGACGCGGGTAGCTGGTGGCTCGGTATCTATTTTGTGCTGGTTTATCTCTGGTCAATCGGCGTCATCGCGGGCATCCAGCGTGCTGTCACGGCTGCAACCGTGAGCCAGTGGTATTTCCACCGGTTGGCCACACCGGCACCCACCTCCAGACAAATCGTCCAGGCAGCCGTCGTACATGCTACCACAGCTCTCTTTGGCACCATCTCTGTGTCCAAACTATTGGGCTTACTGGTCCGACTTCCTCTTCTCTTGCTACCGGGCCGCATCTCCTCATTGCTCAGTCTGTTTGCCTATTCGCTCATCCCCACCCCGATCACTTACTTGACGAACCCCCTTTCTCTCACCTATGCAGCAATTCATTCGCAGCCCCTTGCGGTTTCTTCCCGAGGCTTGGGCCAAATGACAATCCTCGCCCCAACGGCAGCCGCAACATCTTTACATGCCCGTTCCTTCGCTCGGTCCCCGGCAGGCTCTGGCACTCTTCTCTCATACAGGCTGTCCAAGTTGATTCTCTATGCCGCCCGTTTTGTCATGTCGTTGGCCTTAGGTTTTGGTGGTTGGGTGACCACTGCTCGAAACCTGACAACCTCTGCTACCGGTGGCACCATTCGCGGTAGTCTCTATGCCTACGTGGTAGGTCTTATTGCGGGAACCATTGGCTGGACCACGCTTGGTGCAATGGAAGGTGTCATCGCCGATATTGTAGATGCGGCCGTAATTTGCTGGGCAAGCGAAGTCGGTATCTATGGTAGGGAGGCTCGGTATTGTCGTGAGGCTGGCTGGCTCTTTGGAGACTCACAGTCTCACTTCGGACATGAACATCAAGACGTTTAGGTCATCGTTTCAATTTTCAAAGCGCCGGGCGATGAAAGAATACACTTTAGGCTATGACACGTGCACGATATCTCTATACGAGCGAGCGGTTTAATTCTCCCATACCATGATTTAGTAATCTTTTTGGCTTGGTGTAACTAGTTAGAAGTTTTACGTCCTTCGGGAGACTAGCGCAGAACCAGAGCATCCAATCTGTATATGGATATCAGATGTGCACAGATGATTACGAAGTACGCCCTTTTTGGAATAAGAAGTGATTCATTTGACATCCCCGTGGTATATTCGAATTGCAAATAGCTACATGAAATCCAGGGTTCGTGGTATCATGACAGAAAGAAAGCGGGAGGGAGGGAAGATGATGGCCGTGTGGAAGAAGAAAAGATAAACAAAGCCCCCTAGGACGCCAGATGAACGAAGTGACTTTGGGATCAATGAGGAAGCAAGGGATGTCAAGTAGAAGCCATAAGCTAAAGACCAAGACGTCCTGTCCACTCTACCTGTTCTTTCGAGCACCATTCTTTGAGGAGGGCCCAGCCAAAGCGAACTACTTCAATGGGCGGAGTAGTGCCACAAAGTGGTAGAAAATAGCTTCCCGAATAGTCGCCAGCCTTGAGAGATGACCGGCCTCGTTCGGAATAATTCCGAGATCGTTGAGACCAGCTCGTGGGAAACTCACGGCCAAGGACATCTTCAGAGAGACCTCGGGTGCCCTCAAGCCACAGTCGTTGGGAATCTTTGTAGAACTCAGGAAGACGGGTTTTCAGTTCCGAGAACTCCTTCCTGCTTCTCTTATTCTCATCCGACATGGCTGCGTTGCCATCGCTCCCGGGCGTGGGAACTGGGATGTGCTCCCCAGGAATTGGGCTGACGGCAAGGCGTTCGAGGTCGAGAGAGTGAATGGCAGTGAAGGAGAGAGCCCCAAGCAACAAGCAAAGACTGTTTAAAGCCGGGTAGGGCACACTGTTCTTTTTGACCACGCGCCAGTATGGTACAATAGACAGCCATGTGGAGGAATCTCCAACCTGACGTGATAACGCCTTTGCCTGATCGTTCGCCACAAAGGCCATGATAAAGGACAGCAATGCCTCAATGGCAGTCACAACGGCCAACTTTTCATCAGTAGCCGAGGTCCCTTTCCTGGAAGTATGTCGTTCGGCCGCATGTTTCAATTCCCGACCGATGGTCGCAAATCTTTGCCACTCATCCCACCAAATTTGCCGTTCATTGCGCGTGCGAGTCTCTGCTTGCGTTGGAGAAGCTTTTGTGGCTGACCCAGGATCACCGGCATGACGTTTGTTGGCGGGATAAGGAGCCTTGGAATCAACCTCCCCAGTATCGGTTCGCCGGGAGGAAGGGGGTTTCACGTTCTTCGTCGGCGTGTCGGCAGTCACTTTGACCTTGTCATGTGCAATTGAATGGGAGGCCAGAGGTGCTTGAGGGGCTGGTGTTCGAGACTTCTCGAGCAGTCCTTTCGGGTCTTTGGTGCGATAGCCCTGGGCGCCGAGAGATCCATCGCTTTCATGCTTCTTGCTTTTCGTGTCCTCGAATGAGGGGTTCGCGCGCAATAAACCATCATCCTCACCCTTCTTCCTAGAGTTAGAAGCATCATCTCGATCGGTATCCTGGCTGATCGGTGACTCTGACCGATGGGCTCTTCTTTTACCAGAAAATTTGAGCAAAGCTTCCACACGTTTCCGATTTGCTTTACCGTACCGCAATTTAGTGATAAGCTGCGCCCTTTGCAGATTGGCACTGGAGTGGTCTTTCAAGGGTTCATGGGTACTTGGGTGTCTCGCGAGCAATGCTTTTTCTGCTCGACTACTATGAGAAGGCGATCGGTCCTCAAGGCAGGCCAATTCCTTTTCAATGTCCGGGGGGAGGGTAGGGGACAGCAACCGCGGAAGTCGGGGGCCAACCGACGTTGGTGGGAGAGTGGGTGACAGGAGTGCAGGTAACTGGGGTGTATGCGACTTGGAACGACTGGAATCACGGCGGATATCTTTCTCAGGAGACAGCCGCGGTTTCTTGGTGGGATATGTTTCGGGCTTTTTGCCCCCTTCAAGTCCCGAACCAGATGGCCGTTTCAGACCCGGTTGGCTTCCGGGAGAGAGACTCGGATGCGGTTTCGGGGCCATGCGAGGCAATTTAGTTCCGTCGCTATTCTTGGCTAGATCCGAAGTTGCGATATGTGGTTTCTCCTCGGACTTGGTGGAGCTTGATGCGCCTCGACTACCAGCCTCAAGGCTCATAGGGGATGCGACAGCGCCACTGGTCTTCTGGGTCTTGTAGTCCTTGAGGCTGATCTTCTTCTTCGCCACTGTTTCTTTTGAACTGTCCCCGGCGCTTGGCATCGTCTGTCGATCTGCCATCATGCGACCCGTCTCGTCCGACCAATCTCCAACGGCCAGTAGTAACGAATCTGTGTCGTGGTGAGTCAAAAAGGTCATATATTGTAGTTGCTGCTCCTCCAAGCTGAAGGGCCTGTCATGCCCTACTGCCCAATTGTTAGACGGCCGGTCTCCCAAGCTAAAGGGCGTTTTTGTCGGGAAAGTGAGTAGATAAGGGACAGGCGGCAGGACCTCGTCAGAGAGGCGCTGCAATCGTTGATCAAGCGCTGCACGGTCCGAGGCGGGTGAGATTGCAGCTCGAGGAGTTATGGTGACTTGGGAATGGCGCCTCTCGTTCATCGACATCGCAGTTCGCCGGGGTCACGACACGTTCTTCCGCCAAAGATGCCAGTATCATACGCGCCTTCAGGTCGAAGCGTGTCCCCGAGTCCTGTCTCTCCGGCCAATACAGCGAGTATCCGTCAGAAAGAAAGCATTGAGTCAAATGAAGGATGATGGTGTACAAGATCCGGCCTTGTTCGAAGCCGAATACTCAGGGCATCCTATCACAATCGCGCGTGGGGATTGATCCCATAACCCCTAGGATTCTGATGTTGCACAATTGAGAATGGAGAATGGACAGCCGAATAGGCAAAGATAAAGTGGGGCTTGATCGCAATGAGAGGGTGACCTCTTTCCATGAAGGAGTGAGAGATGGGAAATGTCCCCGGATACAATGAAAGAGAGTCGAATTGGAGGTTACGTTGGGTCTGTTACGGTGCCTGTTTCTTATCTGCTTATCGTTACCGTATCATGTCAATAATGTATTACCGATGTACGGTCATCGAAAATTACACACATGGATCTTACATCCCCATTTAACCAATCTATTTACCTCCACCTACGGGTAACTACCTGTTAACTACCTGTTATCGTACGGTGTACTAGACTTTCTCTGCAATTGGGCCTTCCCTATTCGTGATTTAATGAGTGCGCTCAGAGTGTGGCTCAAGTTTCAGTCCGGGCTCAGACTCGACTGAGCTGCTCAGAGCCGGGCAGTCATGTGATAGATGAGTAAAGCCCTCTGACTCTCTGAGAAGTGAGCAGTGAATTACTGTGGCCACCATCTTCCACTTCTCTTCGTCTTCCGTATAGTCACGAACAAAGCACGATGACGCAAAAATGGAGGGTTCAAGTCCTAGGTATCTCGCAAGTAGCGGCGCAGAACAAAACTCCCTCGGTCATTGGCAAAGATCTATGCCCAAATTTTCGAAGTACCAATAGAAGCTATTTCCTTCATCTCAAGTTCTCACCCCCAACTTTCCCTCCTCTTTCATTCCAGTCTCTTCTTGTTGCGATTCTTATCACTCATGGGTTGAAGGCTCTAATTGCAACGAGAGTATATAGAGAGAGATGGGCCCCCAACGCAACTGGCAAAGGGCGGCTATGTTTTAGAATGTCAGCAAGCAGAATTGCTCACCCCAAGTGAATTGCTGCCACGCTCTGGTCCTTTCCTTCAAGTTACTGATGCCACCATCATTCAATCCGTCTTTCGACATTTAGGAACGGTCATCCTCGGCGAATTTATCACGCCAAAATGCGCGGTAATGCTTTTGCTCACCAATCCTGGAGATCTCGTCGGCCTCTCGAGGAGTCAGTTTGAACGCGAATACGCGTAAATAACTGCTCAGGCGGGATTCTTTGCCGCTGGTGGTGATAGGCACACAGCCACGGTCGATGATCCAGCGAAGCAAGATCTCAGAGTGGTCAACTCCATATTTTGTAGCCAGTGAAGATAGGAGAGGCTCCAATGGTCCTCCTTGGGCCCGGGTGATTGGGCTGAGACCTCCGTAACTGACAGTCTTGATACCTTTGCTCTCTTGGAACGGAACAAGGTTGCCATGTTGAAGATAAGGATGCAACTCGATCTGATTCACAGAGGGCACGATTTTCGCGGTTTTAAGGATCGTTTCCAAGTCGCTTTGAAGGAAATTTGACACGCCGATAGAACGGGCTTTCCCAGATGCCTTGACCTGCTCCATACTGGCCCAGGCAGCTTGAAGCTCTTTCTCCGTCTTTGCAAAAAACGGAGCGTGGATCAGGTATCTACTCACGTTATCAATGGAGCCCTTGGGATAGAGGGGTAGCTCAGCAGTCATACTACCTCCGAGTTCACTTACAGGTCCACATAGTCAAGTCGGAGCTTCTTTAGACTGGCATCAATGGCCTGGGAAATATCGGCGATATTGGTGATGACCTTAGTGGTCACGAATAATTTCTCACGAGGTACCCCGCAGTCCTTGATCGCTTGTCCCAGCTCTTCTTCAGTGTTGTAGACTTCGGCTCCGTCGAGATGGTGATACCCTAACTTGATTGCTGTCTTGATACTTTCCACCAACTCTTGGTTGATGCTGGTGTTGGCAGATCGCTTGAACCATGCAGTTCCAGTGCCATAGCCAATCTATATTTGTTAGTTCGCATATCCACCAAATCAACAGAGGAAGTTGGGCAATAAACTTACGAGTGGAACTGAGGTGCCATCATTGAGATCCAATGAGGGGATGGATGAGATAGCGTTTGCCATGGTTATGTACACAGTTAACTATGGGTCAGAGTAAGGGGGGAAAAGTCAAGACTCAAGAGGGGGAAGGGATTTGAATAGTACTACTCCGTACTACTGCGTAGTTATGGAACTCCACATACAATGTGGAGCAACCTTCCAAGGTTTCTTCCCCACGCGATTATTAATGACAATTATGTCATTTCTGATCATATGCCCCAGCTGTGTGAACTCACGGCAACTTTCTATGTTCACCTATTACTCTGAATTCAAATCACTTCCCGGATAAGACTCTATGAATTTCCGAGTGCTTGCATCTTCAAGGAGGTATATGTTTTCACGGACAAGCCTGCAATCGCCAGCACGGAATCGTTTGAATCAAATGGCTTCACATCTTTCCACAGCCGGGAACTGTTCCTTGGCCGACTTGCCGAAAACCAATGTATTCACATCTAAGATGCCCCCGGATCCGGCCTTTGATACTCCGGAGTCCTCACATAAAGCGCCGCGGGAGAGTTTAGGGCCTCGAATGGTTAAGGGAGCTCTGTTTACTTGGGTCCGTCCGGAGCCGACTGAAGAAGCAGAACTACTAAGTGTCAGTGTGAAGGCAATGAAAGATTTGGGATTGAAACCAGGCGAGGAACACACGCCACAGTTCAAGGCCCTGGTCGCAGGAAACGAGATTTGTTGGAACGAAGAACAGGGCGGAATCTATCCATGGGCCCAGTGTTATGGAGGTCAGTCAGAAGAAACATTTTCATACAAGGGTAGTCAACCTCGAGACTGACATATGCAGGGTGGCAATTGTAAGCCATATAACAGCTCCAGATGTAACATTCAAACTAACAATACCTAGCGGCTCATGGGCTGGGCAACTTGGAGACGGGGTAAGTTAATAGGTAGGAGAGCTCCGTGCAGGATGGATACTAAATGAAGACATATCTAGCGTGCGATCAGCCTTTTCGAGTGCACCAACCCGCAGACCAATATACGATATGAACTGCAATTGAAAGGGGCAGGCAGAACACCCTATTCACGGTTTGCCGATGGCAAAGCTGTCCTCCGGTCAAGTATCCGTGAATACGTGGTCTCAGAGGGTTCGTGTGTCCGCTTGAGATACTGAGAATTGATTCACTGATTAAATTGATAGCTCTTTCCGCTCTTGGTATACCAACTACTCGGGCACTTTCAATCACCTTAGCACCCAAAGCCAAGGTGCTGCGAGAGCGTATCGAGCCCGGGGCGATTGTTGCAAGGTTTGCCGAGAGTTGGCTAAGAATCGGAACCTTTGACCTTCTTCGTGTCCGCGGAGATCGTGCGCTGATCAGGAAGCTTGCGACATATGTTGCCGAAGACGTCTTTGGCGGGTGGGAGTCTCTCCCCGCCATTATATCGCTGCATGATCAGCAGTCTTCCTCACAAATCGACAACCCACCAAGGGGTATTCCTGGCGATCAAGTACAAGAGCACCAAGATGTACAGGAGAATCGATTTGCTCGAGTGTACCGAGAAATCGCTCGCCGCAACGCGAAAACAGTGGCCGCGTGGCAAGCCTACGGTTTCATGAATGGTGTGCTGAATACTGATAACACGTCTATCTTTGGATTGTCGCTAGACTACGGCCCATTTGCATTCATGGACAACTTCGATCCCCAGTACACCCCGAACCATGATGACCACATGCTGCGATACGCCTATCGTAACCAGCCCAGCATTATCTGGTGGAATTTGGTTCGACTGGGCGAGTCATTGGGCGAGCTGATCGGGGCCGGGAATCGGGTCGATGACGAAACTTTTGTGAACGACGGAGTGACCGAGGATTTCGAACCGGAACTAATCAAACGTGCCGAGACCATCATCGAGCGCGTAGGTGAAGAATATAAAGCAGTCTTCCTCAACGAGTACAAGCGCTTGATGGGCCGGAGGCTAGGACTCAAGACACAGGCCGAATCTGACTTCCGAAATCTGTTTTCGGAGATGCTGGATACCCTCGAAGCACTTGAACTAGATTTCAACCATTTCTTCCGTCGACTTTCAGGGCTGCCAATATCCAAACTGGAGACGGAAGAGAGCCGAAAAGAAGCAGCCTCAGTGTTCTTCCATGCAGAAGGCTTCGGTGGCATTGGATACACCGACGCTACAGCCAGAGATCGCATTGCGAAGTGGCTTGATAGCTGGCGGGCTCGCGTCCTGGAAGATTGGGGCCCTGCCAACGATGAGGAAAGACAACGGGACATGAAATCGGTTAACCCCAATGTAAGTGCCTGTTCGGACCCGACCGACCGTATTTCGACTTTGATTGACCAATCGTTATCAGTTTGTGCCTCGAGGTTGGATTCTCGACGAGGTTATCGAGCGCGTTGAGCGCAAAGGCGACCGTGATATCCTGGACCGGATCATGCAAATGGCTCTGAATCCATTCAACGATGAATGGGGTCTCCATAATGAAGAAGAGGAGCGTTTCTGTGGAGATGTCCCCAAGTACAAGAGGGCTATGATGTGCAGTTGCAGCTCGTAATCAGCTTACATGCGCTATGGATGGACGTCGAGTGTACCATAGTGCCGATATACTGTGAATAGTTCCGATCAATCCACATCATACGCGCATCATATTGACAAGTCGAAATGTGAGCCCAGAGAATCGGATTGTGCAGATGCTCGCATTTGCACTCTTGGGGAATTTCCTACTGTAGAAATTTATAGGTACGTGTTATCATGAACGGGGAAATAACCAATCCACCCTGGGCAGGTAGGAAACATCACAAGCTAGACCATGTCAACCTCGTCAGGTGTTGATCTCTAATCATACATTTTTTTAGGCAGTTAAAAAGAGAAATTCGTTTCGTGCATGCATGAGAAATGGCGCCCAACCTCAGGGAAACCGCAGAAAGATGTTGACCAAAAGAATCGATGCAATCAATCAATAGACACTTCAGTTGGGGCAAGCAGACTGAACGTGGCCGGGTTGCTTGCACTTGTAGCACATGCGCTCGCCCTTGGCCTCAGTAGGGCAGTCGCGGGAAACGTGGCCAACCTCGCCGCCTAATCAGAAGTTAGCAGCAGGTCCCCAGGTCCAGGAAATTAGCCGGTATACTCACAGTTGTAGCACTTCTGACCCTGAGTGCAGTCACGGGCCATGTGGCCGAAACCACCACACGAGTAGCAGGTCTGCTGGCGACCACCGGCACCGCCGAAGCCACCACCGTAACCGCCACCGTAGCCGCCGCCGTAGTTACCACCCTGGGAGCAGTTGCGCGCAATGTGGCCGACCTGTCCGCACTTGTAGCATTCCTGAGAACCGGCAGAGTAGCCGCTGTCACCTCCCTGGGGGCATTCGCGAGAAAGGTGTCCGGTCTGGCCGCAGCGGTAGCAGGACTTCTCCTTGGGGGGCTCCTGGCATTCACGGCCTTTTGAAATGGTCAGTCAATTTCAGCGATACTTTGGAATTTTCGGCCTGAACTTACTCAAGTGACCCTGGCCTATAGTTTAAATTCATTTGATTAGCAATGTTCCAACAATCATCCCAGGCGTTCAATCGTCAAATTCTGTTCTTGGGATCCGGCATACCGTTGCAGTTGTAACTATTGACAACCTGGATTAGCTCTTGAAACGATATATCAGTGTTATAGGTGGATTTACCAGGTAGGGTTTCCCTTCTTGGGGCAGTCCTTGGCCTAAATAAAGCAAAAATAAGCTTCCAAACTTGACAATTTCTTTTGCTTCCTTCTTCAATGTCGCAAGCTGGATATTGAGATCGGGAGATCTCAAGCAAAGGCCGTAATTACCTGATGAGAAGCCTCGCCACCTATCCAAGTCAGAAGTTAGCGAATCACCAAGGCCAGAGGGGAAAAATCGAGAAATAGGTGAATCAACCACGCGCGCAAGAAATGCCAATTTCCCAAATTTGAGTACCACGAGCTAGAGCTTCAGGAATATGACGTATTCATACGGGTTTTCATTCAAATTGACCAATGCTTGTCGAAGTGTGCATGAGCAGGATAGGAAAGAGAGCAAGAGCTTACAGTTAAAGCAGCCACCACGTCCAGCAGGGGGGAAATCCATAATGAATAAGTAGTTTTGAAGAAAAAAAGGACCCGAGATGTAGGATAAGCAAAAATGAAGAAGAGAAGAAGAGTCTGACTGCGAAAAATAATAATTGTAGTGCGGGGGAAGAAATTCTTCTAAAACTGACCGCCCTGAGAGGGGGAGAGTTTCAATCTCCGCCTCCTCTCTCTCTTTTCTCCCTCCTATCTCTCTTCCCTCCTTCCCTTCCCTGCTGCTGTGGAAAAAGAAGAAGAAAGGAAGAGAAAAGAGGATTCTTGTCTCTGCCTTCTCTCCCTTTTTACGCCCAATCATGACCAGAGCATAACTTTTCCATTGTGAGCGTCCCCCAAATTCCAATGAACGTATTCATAGAAATTACTCCGAAGTCGGACCAGTAAGGTCTAGTCCTTCTTCAGAAAGATGCTGCCAGTTTCTATACAAATATGTTGAAAATAGGAGTAAAGAGGGAAGAGGAAGACATGAGCAGATTTATATAGGGTCGACTCCATTGTTCTGCCCAGGGTCCCCAGCCCTGGTGGGCTGAGTACCTTGTGTGCTACGCAATTGATTATTGGTCAAGCTTGGGAGCTAAAGCACGTCTCTATAAGGGAAAAATACTAGCATTGCTGTCGTTCCTATTACTTATGATTGGTATACCTCGTTCGCTAGATACGGGACTATCAGGACATTAAGTGAAGTCGTAACATTCGAGTAGTTGCGTTCCAAATGATTCCTCTCGAAGGAGCAGTACTCGTTCATCGTCAAATTCCACATATCTCGGCGTGCGAGACAAAACACTTTCTAAATCGTGCGGGTTCGTGGTAGGCACCACTCCTGGCTCTGTACCCGGTTCTGATTTGAGATCCTGTTTGTTCTCAGGGCTGAGCTGAACGCTGTTCTCCTCTCTGAAAGATCTGCGACTACCGAGAGAGGATATCACCGTCTCTAGTTCCCATAGTCGAATATCATCGCCTCGGGAACTTACTGAAACGGCTTTGCCGCGGTTGGTCACTTGAACAGCGGATACCGAAGAAGTATGACCCCAAAGCCGCCGGCCGCCTTGAACAAACAGACTGTCTGCCGTCGACACCACAAGGTACATGGTCAGCGTGTTGTCAGCATGAGAGGTCAGCAAGTATGGGTGGGAATAGGACATAGAGGTTGGCGGCTGCTGATGTCGGATCAATGGTGCCCTAAGGCTATTGGGGAGTTGGTCATCTACCGACTCTGGTGCTGAAAATCGCGCTTTTCCGGGGTGAAGAGGCCCCAATCCATATTGAGAATCCACGGTAGTAGCCAATCGTGAATCAAGTTGTTGTCCATCATGACCTAGTCGCAGCTCTTGAATTCCTAGAGACCACCCACAGCCAATGTGAAAGAAATTATACACAATAGTAGCGACAATTTCGGACGACGAGGCCCTGAGAGACAGTGTCATTGGTGCCATAATATTCTCTGCTTTGAGAGATGAAAGCTGGCGGAGCTCAGAGATCTCGGTGGCGTGGCCAGTTCCATGACTGTCTCGCTGCAGATTGTACAGAGTCAAGGTCTTGTGCTGGGACACTACCATGAGGTATGGGGATGAAATGGCTATTGCGGTGACGACAGCATCATCGCAGTCGATGTGAGAGGATTTCCGCTCCAGCTTTGACGTCCTCAGATTGAAACTGAAAAAAATGAGGCCGCCATTCTCTAGTCCGATTGAGATGTCGACCTTGTCTTGGTTGCGGCATACGCCCAACGCCGTCGGGCCTGCAGCCGATGTTTCCGATGGACTCGAAAAAGGAATATTTGCAAGGCAACGCGCCGAATCTCTTGCAGTCCAAGCCCGGAGCCCATGAACCGAGTCCGCTGTGAAGACAACCCCAGCGCAGAATCTGACCAGTGCAGGGGGGCATGGTGGCTGAGAAAACTCAACCTCAGTAAACCGACATAGCCCTTTGGACCAGTTATGGCGGAGTCGGTACTGCCGTTTCCAATTGCCCTCTTGTGCCATGTGTCCATGGTCAAACCATGTTGCGACTTTGGGCGAATAATCTGTTCTGGCCGGCTTGACCGTGCGCCTGGCATTTGCGAGCCGACGGGCACGGGGGCGAACCCATTGCGAGTAATATTGCCTCTTCCATAGCTCGGAGTCTCCACCAAGGGCATGGAAGCGACGGGATAGCCTGGTTGTGGCAGCAAGTCAGTCAGAATCAGTGGAGAGGTAGATCAGAATGGGAAAAGCAAACCTTTGACACACGTTTAGAGACGAGACCGGGAGGAACGAAAGGATATGGAGGAGTAACTCATTGCTAAGACCAGACAGACGATCCCGCTCAACATTGTTCCGAGTGCGAATACGTTTTGAGGGGATATCAGAATCCGAGTGGTCCGCGCACCGTTTTGGCATCTTGCCTAGGAATAAGATTATCAGAGTTGCTTATACGAAGTAGTTATTGATCAGGAAATAATGCATTGTGGATAAAGGGACATCGTACATACTCGGTACGGGGGTGGAGTAAGTTATTGGCCACAATCTCGAAGGGCGGAGGGAGACTTTCTATTGTGCCCACTGCCTACCGCAGCCTCGTCCTTATCAGCGATAAGATAAGCTCACGTGTGCCCATTTGGTTCCGAGTCGCGACTCTCGACGCGTCTCCACGAATCTCGATCTCTCTTGGCAATAAATCGACTTATGATGCTCAACATATAACAATGGAAGTTGTCAAGGAACTTCATGCTGCTGTGGCAGTTGCTTGTGAGGCGTCCTTCGATAATGCCTACAAACAGATGACATCTCACCTTGATACGCTCGCGAAAGAGACCGAAGTCAAAGAGGCACTGGCCAAGCAATCCCAGCTACAAGCGGAGACTAGAATCCAAGAGCTTCAGAATGAAATCGTCATACTCCAGAGTGAACTACGACAATATGAGGTTGACCCGCGAGACCTTGAGCTCCCCAAGGAATATGCCAACCTAGAGACCGAATTTGATCCAAGGAATCTCTGGGGAGGTGACTTGGATGATGAACACTGCAATGTGCAGAAATATCGGAAGAGAGTCGAGGCCAAATACACCGCCCTATATGCCAATTTACAGACATTCATCAAGACCTGGAGCGGTCTCAAAGCCCGAGTATTGCAGCATAAAATGAAGCTACGGCGATGGGATCAGCAACTCGAGCGTGAAGAGTTCTCGCTTGTTCTTAATGGCAAACGGGTCAAATTTCGCAGAGTGTCAAGCCCCGTTTCTGACAAATTTGCCGAAGGACACTCGCAAACCACCCAGGGCTCCTCAAGGAAACGGCCAAGAGAAGAATGCTCAACTCCTCCAGACAAGGCTATCAAGCTGTCGCGCGAGGGGGCATGCGTTTCTGAGGTGGACACAGCCGCAAGGCTCGAAGATGATCAAACCCCAACGCGCGCTCCGACGCCAGATCCGGAATCCACTCAGTCTAGCTCTCCTATATCTGAAGTAGAACCGTCACAATTCCCTGCACCCATCCGCACCCAGGCCAACATTTGCATGCAGCAGACGGCGCAAAGCCTTTTGCCGAATCCCATCAGAGACCCCATACACAGCCAACAGGCGGACAGAAGCTCCGTGCGTCCTACTGTTGTCAAGAATGAGTCGTTGTCCTCGAGCCCCCTTTGGACTTCAGATTACCAGAGTGAACAGCCCCTTGTCAGTACGCAAGATCTTGATGAGGTAGGGGACAGCATACGGACACCCGTGAAACGAAAGGCCCACCGTGATATCCAGATTGCGAACACTCTGGACTCAGACAACAGCACAAACAACACACGTCACCCAGAGCCTATTCCGAACAACAAGTCGCCAGTCCAACGGCGTTCTATACTCCAGCCTGTGGACGGCAATGCGCGCATAGCTACCTCTGCATATGGATCTGCGAGCAAACGCCGTGAAGATCTGGAGCGACGTGCTATACCCGCCCTGGCAGAGGATGGCGAGGATCAAACATCTTCGAAGGTTAGGCCTGGCGCCAACCTCGGTCCTCCGAAGACGGCAACCAATACTGGGTATGCACAAAGGCGCCTAGAAGATCTTCTCGAAAAATCAGTTCCCCCCAAACCAACTCTCCACAACTCGCCCAAGTGTTCCGGCTCCATTACACGTAGGACCGAGGTCACACCTAATCAGATGCCGTCTCGAAATGCGAGTCGATTGGCCCCAAATATTGATCCCGATGATGAGCCATTCAGAGCAAGACCTCTTCGTTGCCTCGGGTTGGAACATTTCAAAATCAATCCGGTGAGAAATCAAGGGCTTGACTATGCATATGACGCAGTCGTACGAAAAAAGAATGAGCGCAAATGCATGTCGGGGTGTACTCGGTCTGGATGTTGCGGGGATCGGTTCCGAGCCATGGCCCGCCTTGGAGGCATCCCCGGTAAACCTGGGGTAGAACAAGAAGAACAAGACCAGGCGATGCTAAAAGAATTTGTGGGGAACTCGCAATTGCTTCAGAATCTGACTAGCGAAGAGCGTGAGAATTACTTGGTGGAAGCGAGAGCAAGGATCTTAGCCAACCAGTTCGGACGACATCGCCACACCCACCAACGAGCTCAATCCCCTCCCGGATATTGGCGGACTGACATGCCAGGCACGCAAGAGGAGAAAGATGACCTCGAAGCTGTCAAGAGGTTGGAACGCGAGAAGGTGGAGGAACGATATCGAGAAGCTATGCGCCCTGGGGGTTTATGGATGTTCGCGGATGAATAGGACGGATCAGATCTTTGATCTACCCCAAACATGCCTCATGCACCATTGAAACGTATGATGTGTCCGAATATCCTAGTGAAATATCTAGTTATATAATGCATAGTTACCATGTTGTACATAGGTTCCTACAAGACCCAAATGGTCAAATCCATGCCGTTGCGTCCGAAAGCATCAGCCTCGGCCCAGGCGTCTTGGCAACTGCGGGACCACGTGCCCCTTGGTGACCTTGTCTTCCCCCGGATCTCAGTTCCTTTGTCGCGGCTATCTCAACTTGCTTTGAAGCTTGAAGATGAACTCTATTAAGGATACTCGCAATCCAATACCTCCAGCTCTCTTGAAACCATCTAAATGGCTCTCGATCTATGAGGACTTCGTGACCAAGAACGCCAGTTCGGTTGGCCAAGTTGAGTCTGCGCTGAGGTCCTTGACTTATATCATCCCAGGTGAGATTGGACTGAGATCGTTATCTTCGTGGGAACTTTTTGCCAATAGATATTACTAGGACGATACCGTGAATCAGAGATACCGTCAGAATGTGGTGAGTGTGATGTCGCACTTATATTTGAGCGCCTGCTGATAGCCCCTGCAGTACACTCCGGCGTCCAGTTATTATCCTTGTACCATGACTCCCTTGTCTCTCGAGTCATTGATCGACTTCCGCCGACTGTTCCTCGGCCACCACCCACCCCCCATTCCCGTTATACCAAGTACTGGACCTCTCGCTCTTCGCTGTATCGCCAGGTAGCGCTCGCACTACAGATGCTGCAGTACACCGAGCTTCTCTGGGAAATGGCCGCGCGGCGGCGCGGTCAGAAAACGCGTTGGCGGGTGGTTGTATTTATCGAATTCGCAAAGGCGATCTGCCGCTTGCTCCTTTTGCGCTTGACCAATTCCAGGCCCCTGGTCAGCCCCCCACTGCCAGAGCGCGAGGTCGATCCCAGAGCGACAGAAGATCAAGATGGGCAGAGTGACTGGAATGGGATGGACACTCCGGTGAGCGAGCGGTCGTCAGACCTGAGTTGGACGATGCCTCGCACAGGACTATCCCTTCCATCTCTCCCAGACGCCAACGACGTGTCGAACTATCTTATCTCCAAAGTGCTCACAGCCGATGATATCAAGCCCCCAAAGGCGCTTCTCCACCGGGCCACAGGACAAGGGCAACTCGCTGAAGTGCTATACATTCTTCGACCGGTCTTCTACGCGATGGCGATGCAAAAATGGAGTGGTGACAAGCGAAGTTGGCGGCCCTGGCTTCTTGGATTCGGCATGGAATATGGCTGTCGTCAACTCGCAAAGCGTGACTTCCGCGAAAGGGTTGCCGGCGGTCTTCGAGGACTCACAGGGCTTGAGCGAGAGGAATTGAAGAAGCGCGGATGGTCCATGGCCTGGTGGATGATGCGAGGCGCGTTCTACGAGAACATCACCAAGTAAGAGCCCAAGCTGATCCAAATTACCTGCTTGAAGACTGACATTGGAACACAGATCCTGGATACACAGTTTTACCGAAAAGATGAAGGGCAAGCCATTGTTGGATTTGGTGGGCAGTGTCGTGGAGGATTATGAATACCTTTGGGATAACTTCTACTTCTCGACCGCTACACTGTGATTCTTTCGCGAACAGCCCCCGAATGTCTTCACCTATGATACCCATTATGTTTCCAGATGACATCTTTGTCTTTTTTTTTTTTTTTTCTTTTCGACACTCGCAATTGGACGCGCCAGTCTATCCTTCGTTTGATTTCACTTTTGCTGTGCTGGACCAATCAAGCCAAAGGGGTATCATTCATGTTTTATTGAGTTCATATATGATTGCATCACAGGCGAGCGTTCATATTCAGAGAATCTCAGCTTGTCTGTGGCCATACCAACCGCGTAGTCCATCCTTATTTGTACTTTTACCGGGGCCCGATGACAGTAAAAAGTCGTCTAGCCGCGGAGCACCTTCATCCTCTTCCGCAGGCCAATCGACCCGTGCTCCGCCTTTCAATTCAAGCATCTCTTTTACAGTGCCCCAGCTGAATCGACACTCATTGCCCCACCCAAACACAGGGTCCATGGTGCGTCGCAGCCAGCCGACACATTTGGAATCTGAAGGATACCCACTTCCCCAGGTCTCGAGGGCTGGGTCCGTTGACTGTTCAGCTCGAAGCACAGCCTCATACATCATTTCCAGGGCCACATCACGCGTCACCTTTGCTGCCACACTGGCGGCACTGACGCAAGGATACAATGAATCGGCCTTCTTGGCCACCGTTATCTTGAGAGATGGAAATATCCGCTCCAATTTCTGTTGGTACGTCGCCGGGTTGCCAATCGTATCAATGTACACCTCCCGAACATCCACGCCGCGGTCTTCGACCACCCCTCGAATAATCTCCACTGTGGCATCCATGGCCTGCGCGTTCAAATTGTATACTGCGGTGGGTGATCTCATCATGCCGGAAGAGATGTCGCGGGCCGAAAGTACTTTGACCGCATAGCCACAAGATTCAAATAAGGAGTCTCCGGGTGTGTTCAGTAGTTGCATCAGATTTGCTCGGACTGCGGGTGTGAGCACTTTGCTGTCGTCAAAGCTGTGCTGCTCGGTCAAGAGCGAGTGATGGAGATCGAGAGGAAGGTAGAATGCGCCGTACACCATTGGCCCTAGCACTGGACCTCGGCCGGCCTCATCGACACCCAATACACATGGTGTACTCTCAGATATATCGCCAGCACTGAGCGAATTATTGTGAGGCGTAATTTTATTCGGACACGGCGTGTAGTACGCGTAGGAATCGCCGGAAAGAAGATGTTCAGAGATCACGCTAGGAGGAACAAAGGTGGACGAATCCAGGAGAGGATTGGTAGGCGTTTCGTCTTTCATGATAGGTAAATAATTTGAGTCTCTTCTTGTTTGAGAAGTATCGACTCTTCAAAAGCAAGAGAGAGTCACGAGGTCAGAATATTTCCTTGTGGTTAAGTTATGCACAACGCGTCGACCATTCGGGATTAGCGGGCCGGGCGCGTGTTGCTCTTCCCGCGCTAAATTCCGTCGCATTCCTCCCCTCCTCCTCCACCTCTGTGTTGTGTCTCGTTTCACCCTTGCTTATCTTTATTTCATTGCCTTGTTCTCTGTTGGAGCTACAACACTGATCACGATTCCTATCCTGGCTGGCGCTTAATTTCCAAGATGGCGCGAGGGGTCGGAAAGCCCCGCGACTACGACTACTCCAATGTCGGAACCAAGGGAAGGTGAGTAGCCGTGGCGCTAGTCAATCTCGATATACAAGCCTGGCGTATCTCTTTACTAATGCGAACAATATGATTAGACGCACAGGTATGACTCTCAAAGAGGGTCGACGCGACGAGCATGGAATGGAAGAAGTAGACGGCCTCTTCTCTTCTCCTGAGAAGTCGCCGGTCAGATTCAATGGATTTGAAGACGCAGAAGATAACTCATCGGCTGAGTCAGAGGTCATGTCAATAGATGAAGGTGCGCAGACCGGGTATTTTCTCGTGGTCGACTAATCGCGCGCTAATGCAGATTATATAGGCAATGCGCCAGAGCCCATGGATTTCTTCAAGGGCACCAACGGCAACCGTACCTCGTTTCTCCCCCCGCCAGCTGCGCGCTCGCCAGTGAAGTCCGGCCTCACTGGGTCTCCGCGGAGAACACCGGCATTGCAATCGACTCCAGACCCCGAAGATCTCCAGTCGTCCAGTCCATCCGATGGTAAAGGTTCGACTAACGTGCGAGAAGAGTCGCGTCAAGATGTCTCTCCGCTATCTACTCGCTCGATGAATGTGGGACCGCCGAATGGTGTACGACAGAAACCGACAACCAAAGCTCAGCTAGCAGCAGAATCCGAGCCTGCGGTCCTGCATGACTTTTCCGACTTTTCCGACGGCGATGGCGACGAGAATTCCTTTGCTGCAGTACAACCGGATTTCGGCGACGACCTGGAAGAAGTCCAATCGGGTTCCGGTGCAGCGGAGAAGCTGCCTAATTCTCCAGGTCTAGATAGACCTGATCACGATGACAACTCATCTACAACTTCGCTTCAGGCAGAGCCGGTTGCGAACAAGTCGACAAAGCAGAGTGCGCCAAAGAAATCCAAGGCAAACAACAACCAGGCGAAGAAATCTGCACCGCGCGAACGTACGAAGTCTCAGCGCCGTACCGCGGAAGACGAAGTCGATCCTCGACCTACTAAGAAGCGGAACACCGCAGAAACGGCACCACCCGTACGAGAACCTTTGGAGCCGGGATTGGATCGAGTGGTTGAGAACTACGCGAATCGCACCGGCCCTCTGAAAGGCCGAAGTTTGTACATTTTGAAACGTGAGATTCCTACCGACAGTAATGCAACTCACACTCGATCCGGACGGGTATCAGTCCGACCATTGGCGTATTGGCGAAATGAAAGATGCGTGTTCGGCGATGGGGAGATAGCTGAGGGACATCGATATCCTCTTTCAACAATCAAAGAGGTCATTCGCACTGAGGAGCAAGAGCCTGAAAAGAAGCCCAAGAAAGGAAAGCGCTCGTCCCATAAGAACAAATCGAAGAAGCAAAAGGATGAATCATCGGACGAGGATGAAGAGGTTGATCTCTGGGAAAAAGAGGGCGGCGTTCTCCATGGCTACACGCTTAAATGGGATCCCAAAACGCAAACCAGTTCGAAGGAGGAGGAAGTCCTAGGTATGGTATTTCCGATAGTTCTATGTTTTGGTGCTCTAACTCACCCTTTTTCTTTCCTTTACCAGATATTGCATATGCCCCTTCGGGAATCGAGACCAGGGAGGTCAAAGACTCAACGTTCCGATTTGCAAAGCTGCTAAGCTCGTCGTTCATCGGGTCTGGAGTAGTAGAGCTCCCACCGGATGGGGTCAAGAAGCCCAAGAACTCGAAGAAAATGCACATGGTCTTCTACGTCTGCCACGGGCGCGTCCAAGTGGATATCTCTGGGGTCCAATTCAGTGCCGGAAAGGGTTGTGTATTCCAGGTCCCTCGAGGTGAGCTTCATTCCATCTGTCTGGACGAGTATCGATCTGTTGACGCCAAGGCTGATCTTCTTAGGCAACTATTATAGCTTTGCAAACACCCACAGAAAAGAGGCCCGTCTGTTCTTCACGCAGGGCTGTGTTCCCGACGAGAACGAGAATGGAAATGACACGCCGCAAATGTCTCAGGATGCTGGTCCTGAGAGCGAATATGAAGCTGCTCCTGCTCCTGCCCCTGCTAAGAAGGCCAAGGCTCGTCCCAAGGGTCCTACCAAAGGTCCTTCCAAGGGTCCTTCCAAGGGCAAGCAGAAGAAGACTGGCAAATAAAACATTCCCATGAGCTCTGCAATTCATTTTTGTTCCCATCTTTGGTATTGACGACGCGCCATGCTACCTCGCTTTTCAATTACGTGGATACCCTGAAATAATCATTACGTTGTCGGCGCGTCTGGGTGTCATTTCATAATTGTTAATTGTTCTTCAGCCACTTGTTTCGTGCTATTATCAAGGAGTTGGGCGTTGTTCTTTCCCCTCCGGTTCTGCGTTTCATCCATAGGCAGTGCTCGAATGACGATGGAAGAGTGAGGAGAGTTGGGAGACAGAGCCTCATTTATCCAAGAAGTTTCAGAATATATTCCCCTTTTTTGTGTCTTTCCCTAGTGCGTACTCCGAATATTCATTGGTCAACGAGGGCATGATTCAGATCTCCTCCATTAGATCATCCAGGTCATCGTCCAAACCCAGCGGAGGGAATTCTCCTATTTCCACCTTTTCGGGCTTCACAAAGACCCCTCTGTTGGCTAAGCACTCGAAGTAGCGCTGTCCGTTCACACTACCGTCATTCTTCCCCATCGGCTCATCCAGCTCGATCCCAACCCAGATCGGCTGGAGATGAGCTGGAAGGTCTGCATCTTTCTGAAGCTCACGACCCGGGCCAGTGATAGGGATGGCCGGCACCGGACCAACAAAGCGAACTGTGCCGCGTCGAATATGTGGCGGAGAAGAAGGCAGAATGATAGCTCGTTTGCCAATGTCAACTCCTGCAGAATAAGTCATTAAGATGATGATACAGTAATGCTTGGATACTCTTCTCCCAACGAACCTCTCGTCTGGATTTCTGATTTGTCTTTCTCGACCTGGTGGCGCAGAGACTCTTCGGGTGATAGAGCGTTAGGGTCGAATCGACCCAGCTTCTGGTTCTTCTTCCAGGCTAAAACGGAGTCCGAACGGGCTTCATATGTTTCAGTGGGCAGCACGTACTTGTCGACCGATGAAAGGTCGGTGAAGTTAGCCCGCATGGTTTGCGGCCGAGTGTCATTCACCTAGAAGGATAACCTGATGTCAATATCCGACCCCGCATTCTGCATTGCCATTCCTGTCCCTATAATATGGATTGGAATTGCCAATGCAAGCCACAGCAAAGTGGCGAGAGAAGAAATAGCAGGATAGGAAAAGAGAAGAGACGAACCTCGATCTCTGACCCCTTCACCAACCCCCACTCTCCAATTAACCGATCATTCCCATCAGCCCATTGATCAGGTCTCCCCGGCACTTTCACACGCAGACGCTGACTACCAGGCGGAATGCCCGTCATAGTCTCTAGCTTCGCCTTGACCTGCATGACCGTCCAGGTCGGGGTAATGCGACGTTCAGTCAAGAACCGGGGCTCCGAGTTCCCGGGTTTGCCTAACGCCGCATTGGTGATAATAACGGAAACATCCGTCGGTGTAGGCTGGAACGCCATCTTGTATCACTCTTATCCTGTTGTGTTTCTAGAAAAGCGCAGTTAGAACTGACCGTTGTGGATATGCATTGCAATTGCAGTTCACGACGGCTGTGTGAGGAGGGAACGGGAGATAATCACGATCAACCCAGTTCTGATCTCATGTTGCGTTGATTTTAACGGCCAATATTAAAACGGATTTTACATTCGGGGAAGGTTGATATCAAATTCCCCTGAAGGGAATCATGAGTATCTGGCTGCAGTTGCCCAGTGCATATTTGGGGATAGTTGACAGTAGAATAATCTTGCCAACTAGACGGGGAAAGAAACAGGTCCCTCAATAGAGGAGTACTTACAATTGATCTCGTATGCCTCACACGGTTGACAGGCGAGCGCCGAGAGTGATTCAGTGAATGTCTTCGTGTACAACGAATCAACGATCTCGAAAATGGTGGATTCTTAGTCAGCGTCTCCCGCCAGGAACAGGCACCGTTTGAGACCAGCTGCAGTTGAGAATGAAACAAAATGATATCAATCTCATGTGGGACAGAACCCTATTCAGGAAGATCCTCTTTTGGACCTTTGATTATCTCAATTGATGAAAGGTTGAGTGGGGGGAAGTGTTCGGGACTGAGAGGTTAGCTGGAGAGGGGAGGAGGTGCAGATGTACATAACTTTTTGAGTTTAAGTCATTGTTAGTTAGCTTTAACGTTTTCTGTACATAGTGTCATAGTTCGTACCATGTACACAGTACAAGTGTATAGAGTATAGAGTATAGCTGCGTAGAATGTTGGAGCACCTAATCTGGAGTTTGATACTTGAGAGGAGAACCTAAGCCGTGATGACCTCATGATCTGAGAAGACCTAGTTATGCAGTATTTAGTTATTGTTTACAAGTTAGACTACCACCTCCATTGAATACACCTTCTATCACCTCTGTTTATAGAAAAGAACTTAGAAAACATGAATCACATGATGACTTCTCTCATAAAAGATGATGTCGAGTTGATTTCATTCCCGAAGTTACAAAGCAAATAAGCCACGTGATGTCCATTCTCGCTTGACTTCTCAACTCTCAACAGCTCCCACTATAGATTCAATGATCCCACAAGACACAGAATGACATCCCAACCGGCAGGCGAGGCCTATGAGCACCAAAACGTACACCAAGTATATCAGGAAATCGCTCAGCATTTTTCTGCCACCCGCTACAAGGTGAGTTGACAGTCATTTCAAATGCCAATATCGACTCTTCCGAATTAACCCACCTTCCCCAGCCGTGGCCCATAGTTGAGCAATTTCTTAAAGGCTTGTCACCAGGCTCAGTGGGCCTAGATGTAGGGTGTGGTAATGGCAAAAATCTGATGGTTAATCGAGATGTATTCATTGTGGCTTCTGATAGGTATGTGTCGATAAAATCGTATCTTTTTAAGATTCTTGGAATTCCTTCTATAAAATACTTGATCTTCTTGAGATATCGAGATATCATGCACTCATTTCCCCGGGTTCATGGGGCTAATCCGACGCACAGATCGGAAAACTTGGCTCGGATCGCTCTGAAGCACCAGCCGCATTCGACCGTGGTGGCCGATATCCTGGACCTCCCACACCGGGATGGCCACTTTGACTTTGCGATTTCGATCGCCGTAGTGCATCATCTGTCCACTCCCGCTCGACGGGTCCAGGCTGTCGCGGAGATGTTGCGTACTTTGAGGCCAGGCTCGGAGACGCAAGAGGGCGGCAAAGTCTTGATCTACGCCTGGGCTCTGGAGCAAAAGAACAGCCGTCGAGGTTGGGACAAGGGCGATGAACAGGATCGCATGGTACCCTGGGTTCGCAAGGGTGACCAACCCCAGACCTTCCATCGCTACTACCATCTGTATGCGGAAGGCGAGCTAGAGCAAGACATCGTCAATGCCGGTGGCCGTGTGCTGGAATCCGGGTACGAGAAAGATAACTGGTGGGCGATCGCGGTCGCGAACTCCAAGGCGGCTCATCACGTTTGAAATGTAGTTGTATGCTGTCCGAGAGCCAGCCTCGGAGGCATGAAGAAACACCATTAATTCGCACTTCTGGCCCCGCCAAAGCTTCCGCAAACAAAAGACAAGAAAATCAACCAACACCGAGGGTTAGGAATCATCTATACGATTCACTGTCCTCATAAACCGATATACACGACATACCTCCAACCGGCGCTATGCAATCGTAACAAATGATCAACAGAAGAAAGCGAGGAAGGATAAGAAAAGAGAAAAGGAACAACAGGGAGGTATCATCTTTATCGTCATTTCATTCTAGGGCATGGTCCGAGGGGGCATGCCCAGATGAGGGCCCATGAGATTTGGAGGCATTCCCATCTCTGGCGGTCGTCCGATTCCATAGAATTCTCTCGGAGGCGGTGCGGGTGCATAGGCAGGAACGCCTGCCGTAAGCTCTTCCAAAGACGGAAGTTGGGGTGGAAGGCCGGGCAGATGGCCTGGGATTGCGCGAGAGGAGGAGCCTTTCCTGGGTCGGGCCAAAGAGGTGCTGGCGCGGCGGGTTCTGGTGGTGGGGGGGTCGATGGCCGTACTGGACAATGAGAATGGTACCACACCGGCGCGGCGAGCCATCTCCTGCTCTCCCAGCTGCCAGTGCATTGCCTCTGCTGCACGCCATGGGATAGCCATCTCCTCCGCTACCTTGGACCACATTTCGGCTTTGAATCTATCGTAATACGTTGCAGATTAGCGAGACCGTTCCGACTTCAAGATCTCGTGACCATGATCCCTACCTTTCATATAAACGGGCTAGCTTGTTCTTCTTGTCCTCGTCCCATTCACTTCGGCGCTCCAGGTAGTTTTGATAATGAAGACGACAACTGATGGCACTGCGGCCGGGGAGTCGTTTGCTGATATCTTCCCATTTCATGCCGCTGCCACGTAGCTCAATGATCAAGGCATCCTCCTCTGGCGACCACTTGGACTGCTTCTTTGCGGGTGATTCAGCCGTGTGTGCAGGTTGTAGACGCTTGGCAGCACCTGAGGGACCGGTCTTGGCCATTGGTGGCATGGCCATGGCGGTGGGGCCGGGCACTGTCATCATAGGTCCCATGGCCAACGGCTCTGTCGTTCTGGGAAGGTACCCGGTGTTGTGGGCCGGGGCGGCTTCTTCTTCATCTTGAGGCTTGAGTAGGAGTGAGATATCCACTTTGACTGGAGGCAATATAGGCCGATTTTGTAACGCAATCATATGCGCGGATAGAACCCGATGAATGAGATAGAAACGAAAGCCAGAGATGATTTTGGTTCCCACTGGGGAGGGGAAGGGAAGAGGCAAAAGGAAAGACGGAAGGTGCTCGTGATCCCCGTTGGTTTCCAATGACGACAGAACAATACACGTCCCAGGGAAAACAGAGAGAGAGGAAGAGAAGAAGAAGAAGAAGAGCAGATGAGAAGAAATCAATCAATCTTGGTCTGTTTTGTTTTTTTTTAATAATAGTTTTGATTCCTTTTTCTCTTCTGTTCTCCAGAGATCAGTCGAGACAGTCCAGTTATGAGGGTTTGTTCACCATAAGAGGTTACAGTGAAATCAGGTCAGGGTTTCAAGGAATCCAAAAGAGATAGATAGATGAGGAAAGAAGAAGGAGAAAAGAAAAGCCCAGAGGAGAGTATTCGTCAAGGTCGAAGTCCAGAACGTTGAAAGATGAAACGAGCGATCAAGAAGTGACAGTCCCAAGCTATCCGAGAAGAGGAGTAAAGAGAGAGAGGAGAGTCTTAGACCGGGAAGTAATTGGAAAGTAATTTACCAGGGAATTGAAAAATATCCACTGGATTTAAATTAAAAAAAACACAGATTCAGCGGTCAGGTCTCTGAGTAGTTATGATGTAGGTCTATTCTTCTATGTAGTTAACAGTGAACACTACGAAGTCAAGTTACTTCTTACTTTCTCTTCTCTCTGCTCTATTTGACATTAACTATTTACTTCTACTATAACACATTGACATAACTATACTCCGTGGACTTGAATAATAATAAATTAACGGGGACCCGCATCACCCTTTCGTTAAATGAGTCTTTTCTGGCCCAGACGCTAACCGTTGCAACTAAAAATTCCAGATCGTAACGGCTTTTCTCTTCACCAGTCGGGGATTTTCTCCAACGGTGGGGCCAACCACGTCGGGACTATAATTTGTACTTTGTTCTTGACTCCTGATCCTTGAGGAAATACTGACATAGATCATATTTATACGGATATCTCTCCCCTATACTCCCTCCTTCATACTCCATAGGTACTCCCAATGAGATTACACTCCTTAGACAACCTCCTATGAGCTCGAACGCGTTCATACCAAATTAAGGGAGCAGTGGGTCCCGTCAATCTCTTATATTAAACGAGCTGAGGGCGGGTTAAAGGTTTGCCAATATCTGCATGAGATCGTAGTTCTCCACGTTGCAATTTAAAACATGCTCGGGCCTCGAACACGAGTTCCTAACCATGCAATCTACTACTATATGTATCTCATTCCCGGTCTCTCGACGCTCTCCCAATGTGGCTGCTCCTCAACCGACGATCAATTTTGCCTGAAACACCTCATTTTGTCAGTGCACCGAGGATCAGCGAGCTATCATTCTTTTCATGTCCATATTACTGGGCCTTCAATTTCCTCTCGGCAGTCCTATCAACTGCTTCCCCTCCAAGAAAAGGGAAGGCAACCAAGGCAACTAGACAGGAGGAACCCCCGTTGAACGTTTTAAGTGGATCAATTCCACTTGACGATCGTTGCCCTTTCTTCAAGTCAGGACTCAGCACAGACATGACGCTCCGACTGGGGTATGGGACAGCAATAAATCAGTGAATAGGTCAGGGGGAAGAGAAAAGTAAGAGAAATATGAGAAATATGAGAAATATAGAGAAGAAACAAAACCTCCAGGCTCTGGGAAGAAATGTGTTTGTTAACATACAGCTGAGGGGAAGGAAGAAAAAGAAAAAGAAAAAGGGACTGACGACTGACTAAGTGGAGAAAAGTCCCGGTCACGTTTCTAAACTTAGAAATGTCAGAACTTCCTCTCCACAGGACCACATCTCTTGACACTTGACCGTTGACCGTTGACTCTTGACTGCACCGGTCATTCTCTTTTTCATTCCAAAATCCAAAGAATCTCTTCTTGCAATCCTCAGTAATGGCACCTCCCCTTGGATTCTCTCTTTGAGTATCAAGGGCTTCTTGTTTATTAATAGCTAATGCACCCAGATCCCAAAGATGGTCTCTTTGTCTTTCTGCTGGATATGGACTTGGGACTCGTTTTACCTTTCATTGAATTCTTTGGAAAGATGAGTTGCTTCAAAAATTCAGTCTAGTCATATTCTTCCGGAGAATGGATAGTGAGAGAAATAAATATCAGTGCATTTCTCTTCATATAGACATATCCAAACAGAGGAAAAAAGGAACCACTATTTACATTGACTACATACACAGTATATTCAATCTATCGACATGTCGGATTCATCTTTCGATGGGGACCAAGTATCGGTTGCTTCGTTTCCCAACGCAGGTCAAGCAGGTCAAGCAGGTCAAGCAGCCGAACTAGGCGAATCAGGCGGACCAGGCGAACCAGGCGAAACGGCCGAAGCAGCCGAATCAGGCGAAGAAATAGGAACAGCAATATGCACTTCCCTCGCAGCTAGAGTAAGTGCCTGTGTGAGCAGAACTACCGAAACTCTGACTTACCCAGACATAGATTCCGGTACCAAAGGACTGGAGTAAGAGCGTCGTCCAACGAACCCGTAGCGGATTCAAAAATCCAGACGGGACGCAGTGTTACCGAAATGTCAGCTTCCAGATGCTGCTACACCTGCCAGTCTTCCATAACTGGCTCAACATATACATTCAATGCCACTGCCTTGACGGGACCCCTTGCAATATGGGCGGCTCGACAGACACCGGCCCCAGAGAATGTAAGCTGTGTGAGCTTCATAAGGTCTACCAAGCGTATTGGAATGATGAAAAAATTCCACCCGTTTTCTATGAATTGACCGAGAAGATCTTCCAAGATTGGAAAGAGCCTGGCGCTAGAAAGGAGCAGGAGGACGCAGAGGAGTACCTGGGAAAAGTTTATGAACAGCTCTACGACGCAACCGCTCCATTGTTGTATGTCACTCCTTTGTAATGCCCATTCTCCGATACCGTTCCACAGGCACTGACTTGAATCGATAGTCGACATGACTTGGAGGAGATCTTCATGATGAGGATTACCCGGAAAAAGATGTGCCGATCTACGCAGCCTTGTCCGCCAATAGACACTCCCCAAGATCAGATCATATTGAGGTTACCTCTTCCCAATGATGTAGAGGGACAAACCACAGACATGAATCTGGCACTCTCACAATACTTCAGCCGTGAACACAATGGCAAAAATTGTGGCACTTGTGGAGGCAAATTCGTTGTTCATTTCCGCGAGGCGTTTGAGAGTTTTCCCGAGGTTCTCTTGATTCAACTCGGCCGCATCGACGACAATGGCCTCAAAATAGACCGCAGTGTGGCGGTGAATGAGACGCTGGTCATCAAAAAAGATTACCACTCCAAGGACCAGCTGACTGTCGAGAATATTGGTGATTACGGTAAATATCAACTGAGCTCAGTGATCACGCATGAGGGCGGGAATATGTACAGGGGGCATTACAGAATCGCCATCAAGGGCAAAGACAGCAAATGGAGGGTTTCCAGTGACCTTAAGACCAACAACTTGCAGACTTTAGATGACAATCACTACCGTACCAACGGGTATGTCTTTGCCTACCGCCTGTTACCCACGGAGGACGAGTGCCTAGATATAACGGATGCTGGGATTACTGCCGGCCTCGCGGCAGACTCAGGACCGGAAGTCCACGCCACTGAAATGCTTCCGGCCCCATTACCAGGGGCGAGTGACGCCGCACTTGAAGAAATCGTTACGAGGGCGGTGGCTAAGGAATTCACAAACATTGAGGCTGCTTTGGGCGCCTCCTTGACTCGCCTACTTCCTAATTTGCTTGATGACGCTTTGGATCGGAGGGCAAGGAAGCAGGCGGAGGAAGCAGGGGATGGGACTGGGCCTGAAGCCACATTTGTTAAGCAACGAGGGCTGCTCCAGGTAACGTTGACTACACAAAAGGGACTAGGAAACAAGGTGCTGGATATTCAATCCCAGGGGTTGGTCTTCAATAATCTCAGAAGGGAGGCCGTCGCAAAGGGGGCCGTCGCAAAGAGGCCCATCGCAAAGAGGGCCGTCGCAAAGACGGCCGCCGCAAAGAGAGCCGCCGCAAAGAGAGCCGCCGCAAAGAGAGCCGCCGCAAAGAGAGCCGCCGCAAAGAGAGCCGTCGCAAAGGAGGTCGCCGCAGAGGAGATCGTCGCAGAGGAGATCGTGAGCGCGGACGGGGACGAAGAGCGGACGGCAAGAGAAGAGCGCGAAATAGAGGTCCCACAGAAGAGGGCAAGGGAAAGTGCCGAAAGGGAAGAAGCTACAGGAGCAGAGATAAGGAGTTCGAAAAGGGCCAAAGTTTCCAAAGGTGCCAATGGTAAGACGCCGACTCCTTGAACCACTGGCTCCGTACTGAAATGTCTATAGAAAACGATCCTTATGAAATACCTGGGGACTCCGATTGAGTGAAATGGGAGATTATGTTTGCATCCAACTAGTTAGATTGTGTCAGTTAGGTGTATACTTCGTTTGTATTTGTATTTATACGGTTGTTCGTCCCTTTACTAGAAATCTCTTCAACCACCGCACATTCCCTCCTCTCAAACCAGAATGGATCCTTCCGAGCCCTACCCTGCGCTATTTATCGATCGTCTAATCACCAAACTAGCCCAATACAAGAGTGCAAAGGACCAAACACCTCCCCCACAGGCCTTCCGGGGACTTCCAGCCTCACAGACCGCAACCCTGAAACCATTGATGTTAACACTCCACTGTCTATTCCCAAACGACTTCCTCCCAGCCCTAGACATCCTAGATCGAAAATTAGTCCATCCGATTATTTCTTCAGATCGGTCTGATGTCACCACGTCTTCTCCAACGAACAAGGGTAACTCCCAATCGGCACCAGAGGATATTTTCCTCGTGATATCAGCCTCAGCACCATCCGCACACCCAGGCCCCTCATCATCAACCACCCTTTCCACTTCCACTCACAATCAAGAAAAGGGTTACGAGGTCCGGCTACATGCCTGGAATTGCAGCTGTCCTACATTCACGCTATCTGCATACCGAAACGCTCACCAATTGCCCGAGTCGGATGGAGCAAATCATCCCCATCCTCATCTCGGGGTAAATGAGCACGGAAACAAACCTATCCTCTATCCATTCGGTGGAACTTTGGCGCATGGTACGGCTCGTTTATCACCTCCTGTCTGCAAACATATCTTAGCTTGTGTTCTGCATGTACGGTGTCCTGGACTATTCGGGACTGAAGGGGATGGTAGAGAACTTGTTTCCATGGAGGAATTGGCGGGTTGGTGTGCTGGATGGGGCGGTTGATTGGCTTGTCTTGTCTACTGCTACAGAATTCAATACACAGTATCTTGTTTGCTCCGTGGTAGATGCGGAAGTGACCACCTGCTTTGAGAATGAGGTTGAATGACGGAAATCCGCCATGGACTATGAACCAATCCCTTTCCGATGCATTATATGCCTGGCTTTATAGTTAAACTACCTGTGTCCGATTCATCCCAGGAAAGCTGGTCATATCGTGTGAAGACACTCCCGAAGCCGTCAAAGGACCACACACACACACGGGAATTATCACCGGCCAGCTACAGAACCAGAAGCTTTACTACTTCGGGCAGTCTTCGATAGATAATCTACAGATCAAACAGCTTACAGAATAATCAAGGACTGGTCGCTGGTCGACACGCATGGTCCATATCTACCAGTGATACGTAGAAGGTATCATTTGATCTGGTCCAGTAGACCGCGAGATAGGAGGGAAGAAATTGAAGATCATATTGTCCACTCGAATAGAATGACAATCCGGGTAAGTGCATAAATTCAGAAAACTCCCTCAGTTCTTCTTCTTATCAGAGCTGTCCTGCTCCTCCTTCTGTTCGCCACCAAACGAGCTAGCCTTTTTGGCATCCTTATCCCCCTTCCCATTGGCCTCTTGGTCACGCTTGTTCTCACTCTCTTCTTGCTGCTGCCGGTTCTGGATCTTGTTGTCGATTAAGTCATGGAATGCTGTGATAGCACGGATCAAGCTGCTGATGTAGATAGCCATCAATTGATCGTTGGTCTTGATGCTCATGGCCCGTGCTAATTCGCTGTTCTCCATCTGTGACTCCTGGCCGGTGACCCGCTGTGTCGCCGATGGGGTGGACAGGTTGGGAAGAAGGTTGAATACATCCTGGAGATTTCCAAGGATAGCGTGGTTGACGGGAAGTTCCTTGTCAAGAACTTTCTGAAGATATTGGCCAATATCGCGTAGCCGCAGATGCAATCCTTGCAGCGACTGCAGCTGCGACGTGATACGAGTGGAAAGCGTGCCGACAGCGACGTCTCTGATGTCTCGCAGGAGGTGCTCCACGCCAATCTCCTCTGCTTCTTCGGCCTCGATTATCGACGGGGTGTGCACAAACGTTCGGGAGGTTGTAGTTCCGTCCTGTAGATGCAAAGATAACCATGGTCAGCGATGCCAAGCTAAATGGGTAGATCTCCTGTTCAACACAAACTCACATCCTTGATCTCATCCACAGCGAAGTACGCATCCGTGGGCACACCCACTTCCTTCGGTTGCACATCGACAATAACCAGCAAGGGATTGGGTGTGTATTTTTTGAAGAGCTCATTGATCTCCAAATCCGAAGCGCGCAGTTTAGGACCTGAGTGGTACCAGCCGACTAGCTTCTCGCGGGCATTGATCTTCTTGAACATATCCCTCATCGACTCAACGAAGTTGTGGTCCAAGAACCACACGGATGGGTCTTTCTCATCTTCTTCAAATGGAACTAGAAAGTAAACACAGACGTCAGCTTACTTGTCCTATCGGATCCATCGAAGCTTGCACTCACCAGCAAAACTGTTTGATACCCGGACATTATCACCCGTGTTCTCACCCAGTAACACACCTACAACACGTTTCCGGGTACCCTTTGCTGTTCTCCCATAATGATCTGCGACAGAAAGGAGGACTAATGGAGCAACCGTCACGGAACGGTTGACGAGGGAGAGTGTGTCCGCCGTGGTGGCAGGCATCGTAAACAGAGCGAGAGGAGACGGGAAAAATCAACTTCTATGAGGACGGTTGAAGCTTGTAGATCGAAAAATAGAAGTTCAATGGAATAGCAAATCAACACGAGGCAGAAGAATGCGGTGGATGGAGAGCGATGATGCACCGGTGCTTTGAGAGCTCTCCGCCGCAGACCTGCGCCATTGTGGCTGGTGAACTTAATAAGCAGATCCAGCCACTTTCAACGTCTCCGATGCCGTAGTGGCTTGGGGATGGATATTGGACAGGAACAATATGCGTAGTACGTACACAAGCAGTCAATGGTTATGATAATACGTAGAAACCTAAGTAGAGCAGAAAATATATCAACACTTATCTTTGCTCCCAAGACATACGTCAAGTTGGGTCTCTCCCAGTCCATAGACGGCTACGTATAC
Organism: Penicillium sp. DV-2018c; assembly: GCA_028827535.1. Taxonomy (NCBI): domain Eukaryota; kingdom Fungi; phylum Ascomycota; class Eurotiomycetes; order Eurotiales; family Aspergillaceae; genus Penicillium; species Penicillium sp. DV-2018c. The sequence continues at coordinate 2,819,232 of JAQJAA010000001.1, forward strand.
TAGTCGAAAGCGGATGCTCCGAGCCTCGGGCGCCAAGTACCTGCGAATCTTCCCTTTCCCCATTTCTCCGTTTCCCCGTCTACGCCAGCCTTTCTCTTCTCCAACCTTCTAATTCTCTCCTCTCTCTCAATCACAATGGCCCCTATCACTGAAGATGTCGTTTCCGGCCTGAAGAACACCATCGACCAGCTCCAGGCAAAGGTTGCCGAGCTTGAGAGCCGTATCGCCAATGGCGGCAAGCCCAAGTCCGTCGCCGAGCAGATGCGCATCATTCTGATGGGCCCTCCTGGTGCAGGTACGCGGCGAATAGAACAATTGAAAAGCAATGGATATTAACAATTTTAATCAGGCAAGGGTACCCAGGCCCCGAAGCTCAAGGAGAAGTACTGCGCTTGCCACCTGGTAAGTAGAAGTTTGCCCGAGCACAGCATAGGCCCTTTCCACTAACGAATTTCCCGAATAGGCCACCGGAGACATGCTGCGGTCCCAGGTCGCGAAGAAGACTGAGCTCGGCAAGGAGGCCAAGAAGATCATGGACCAGGGTGGTCTCGTCAGTGATGAGATCATGATCAACATGATCAAGAGCGAGCTTGACAACAATGCCGAGTGCAAGAACGGGTGCGTACATCTTACATCCTTCCCAAACAAATTGCATCTTGTCTTCCGCGCACTGGTCAAAGCTAACACGCGATTTTGATAGTTTCATTCTGGATGGTTTCCCCAGGACCGTCGCCCAGGCCGAGCGTCTCGATGACATGCTTGTCGCCCGTGACCAGACCCTTCAGCACGCCATTGAGCTGAAGATCGATGACTCCCTCTTGGTGGCTCGTATCACCGGCCGCCTGGTCCACCCTTCATCCGGCCGCTCGTACCACAAGATCTTCAACCCTCCCAAGGAGGAGATGAAGGACGATATTACCGGAGAGCCGCTGATCCAGCGTTCCGATGACAATGCCGCTACCCTTACCAAGCGTCTGGCTACCTACCACGCCCAGACCACTCCCGTCGTTGAGTACTACAAGAAGACCGGTATCTGGCGGCCCATTGATGCCAGCCAAGAGCCTGGTCAGGTGTGGAAGAGCATTCTCGGTGTCTTCCGCCAGTAAGCGAATTCTGTTGGATTGATCACAGATAAAAAACAGGAATTTTGGGTGGGGGTAATTTGGTTACCAGTCCAGGCTCCATGATGTCTACCGTTTTCCTATGTTCTTTTTCTTAATTGGGGGCACATCGTGAGCGTGGCTGGCGTTTTTGTCCACATATAGACCGGGTATAACCCCTTGACCGCGATGTACAGTAGTATGTGTGTACCTTGTGAGTACCAAATACACTCAAGATCGGCATGCATTCAATGGAGCGAGGATAAATCTCGTAGTCACATTCAATGTGTTCTGGGAGCTTGATAAGATCAATCCTACTAGGTAGAGGATGTCATGGTATTTACAGAGCACTTGTTATATTTCCATTCCCCATGTAACCCACTACAATTGCAGAGGATACTCAGTAGACTCAATCTTCTGAGGATAGGTCAGACCGTTCTGCTTGCGCACTTCATCCATAACTTCCATGATAACGATGCTCTCCTCCCACGGCAAGCCCTCGCTCTCAAGCTTCCCATCACGGAGACAACGAGCAACCTCATCAGCTTCCCAGTACATACCATGACCCTGGCCAGGGAACTCAGACTGAACCTCGCGGATCTCGCCAGCACCCTTCTTGGGAATAACGCGATAGCTCTCAGGCCGGAACGGGAAGCCACGCACCTGGATCTCGCCCTTAGTACCCTGAATACGGATGGGAGGACCAGCAGATCCCTTCTCATCCGGGTCAGCCGCGACGCGGATATTGGTCAAAGCCACACCATGCGACTGTTGCGGGTGGGGGCCGTTACAAGGCGTGCTTGTGGGGAAGCGGAGAAGCATGGTGGTAGACTCATCAACACCAGTGAGATGGTAGGGAGTCACCTGCGAAGAGACAGTGGGTGGCTTTCTCTGGTCTCGCGGTAAGGTGTGGTAGAGGGTCTGGAAGACCCAGGTAAGGGAGTAGATACCCACTGTATAAGCGAATTAGTCAAAATCCTTTTCCTTTTCCTCAATCTCGGATCGTAGCAATTGGATCAACCAAAAAGCGCTAGAAGAACTCACAATCCAAGAGAGCACCACCAGCCAGATCAGGGTTCACCATGCGATGCGTAGTCCCCCATTTCTCCTCAACATCATCGCCGAAGCTTGTATCAGCTACGACACGCAGCACCTCACCGATCTCACCCTTCTGGATGAGTTCGCGAATCTGAATGCTAATCGGGAAGTAGCGAGTCCAAACAGCTTCCATCAGGAAGAGCTTCTTCTCACGGGCGATGTCAACAAGGATCTTAGTCTGAGCAGCGTTGACGGTAAAAGCTTTCTCGCAGAGCACATTCTTGCCCGCCTCCAGCGCCAATCTGACATTCTGGTAGTGATGAGAGTGCGGGGTTGCAACGTAGATGACATCGACGTTGGGATCAGCCACGAGAGACTGGTAGTCACCGTACGCGGAGCAGCGGGTGGTGATTCCGCGTGCTGCGATGAATTGCTCGGCCTTCTCCTTGGACGAGGACGAGGCGACGGCCACAATTTCATGGGCTATATCTGAGGCATCACGGACATTAGGGTCGATGAGGAGGTCCTTTGTGAACACTACGAGAAAGGTCAATTCTTGTACATAGTACATAAGTGGACGGCGTTGCCAAGTGTGAGCCCTTACTCTCAGCGATCCAGCCAGTGGCTATATAAATGCGGCCCCCAAGTTAGCTTTGTTTTCATCTTCAATCCAGATTGAGGTGTCTCATACCCATGATACCCCAACGAACAACATGTGGCGCCATGATGGAGATATTGAACTATTGAACGGATTTGAGGACAACGATTTAGGACAGATCAAACAGGATTCAAGGCTGAAGAGGAAAAGAAGGACAAGGTGGAAATTATTTGATAATCGGTGGGGAGAACTGGAGTAGGTCGGAGATGAACCCGAGCGGGGCATTTAACCGTGTCTTAGTTGGTTCAGTCTAAACTACATTTCCGGATAAATAGGAGACTAGGTAGCAGGATCGCTCTTGAACAAGTTGCATTCCGCAAGGCTAAACGCCAGAAAGGGATTCTCCCATGCAATGCAATACTATAATACAGAAAGAGACCCGTAACCTTGAAGGGACTCGCTTAAACGGACTCGGTCTTGATGCGTGTCTTCTGGCCTGGCGATTCGGTCCCCTGTGGATAGTTAGCTCGCTGGGATATTCAAAGCAGTTCAGATACGCTGACGGCGGCACTTACCTCAGCTTTGCGCTTGCCCAACACCGAGTCGGGTGTGCCTGTGCGGGTTTGGTTCGTCGGTGCAGGGCCTTTAGTAACTTCCGCATAGCAGCTAGCGTGGTAAATTCTGCTTCCAACCTTGGTGGCGTCTTGCCAGATCCAATCTTGGACATCCTCAGACCAGGTCGATTCAAACTTCTCCTGGCAGATGGGACAAGGTGTGTTGCGGAGAGTAGCATCATTCGGCGCTCGAATCCACGGCTTAGGCGGCTCTTGCTTAGTATTGCCATCAACGCCTGCAGTCCCTTCGGCGGTGGGTTGAGTGTCTGCAGCGCCGTTTTCGTCGCCAGCCTCCCGAGATTTGATCCAGTCCTGTAAACAAGTTAGAGACAAAATTCGAAACAGTTTGTAAAGTGATGTACATACCCTTTCGTCGACATACCAGCTACGGTTCTGAGCTCGCCTGGTAGACTCGGACATGCGCTGATTGGTCTTGAAATGCCAGTCCAAATGACGTGCCTTCATTTCCTTGCCTTCATCCGTGGCCAGGAAGCGACGGCCGCAAGTCCCACACCGGTTGGGCCGGGAGTCATACAGGGAGACGAGAAGCGCAAACCGAGGAATCTTCATAGCAGCCGACTTCATGGGAACTCCAGAGCCACTAGAGGGAGTTGGGATTTGAGACGGAGCTGGCGGTGTTACTTGCATTCCATTGGATAAAATGAAAGGCAAGGCAGTTCCCCCGGAGACTGGTGTCGAAGTCGAAGGCGTAAGAGAGGAAGGTGTCGGTCCACTGGACAAAAGTCCACGAGCCCTCAGTGCAGCAATGAGGGGATTTTCCTGTACTGCTGGCTGTGGGGTATTAGTCTGCTGAGCCATTTGGAGCATGGGAGGCAGCGCAGCAGGTATATTTGGTGGTGGGGTCGGCTGTTGACGTGAAGCGGTAGCTTTGATGAGCCCGGCGAGAGTGCCGGAGTTTAGAAGTTGCTGGAGGGGTTGCGAGACTGGTGTTGCGGGTTGGATTGGCGGAGGAGTTGACACTGCCGGACCACTCGGACCGGCATGAGGAGGAGCAGAGGGTGGCCTTGATGCGGCAAGTGCAGAGACCTGGTCACGGACGAGTTTCAACTGCGCTGGAGCGAGCTGTTGAGTCTGTAGGATTGCCTGAAGATCCACCAAAGCCTTCAAGCGTTGTTGAGAAGTCGCGTTAAAAGGACTGTTCGCAAAGTCTTTCTTTGCAGAAATGATCAGGACATCCACATCTCGATTGAGGGAGCCTATATCAATATCCTGCGTCGGCGGGAGTGAAGGTGTCTGTGGGGCTCAGGTTAGCTTTGCACGTAACACGCAAAGGGAAGACGGTCATACTGGAGTGGAATGACCATTATGGGCATGTTGCATTTGAGGGGGCATAGGGCTGTTAGTCCGGCCAGTTGGAGTTGCACTCGCACGACTACGGCCGAGGATGTCAGATTGGGCTCTGGCCTGTTGCTGTTGCAAAGCTGCAGTACGTGCTTTGATGAGAGCACTCTCAATGTTGCGCGTGATTTCTGGAGGAAAGACCGGTCGCGTATCCATCGACCCTGGAGCCGGCACCTTCCACGTGTTGAGCATTTCGTCTAACTTCTTCCGCGTGTTTCCATCTACCAAAGTATAGACATTCATAAACGTCTGGTACATGTTTCTACCCAAGAAGCCGGTGTATGGGTTCCCAATGTTCTTCACGATGGAATCGGCTACGTAGAGGGCAGGAAGCTTCTGTGACGGTGGTGTCTACATCGCGGTCAGTATTCATCTTTTACTACGTCCCCCAGAAACAACAGAATGGAATGGAGAACACCTACTGTCCGAATGTGATTCTCCAATACTCGGGAGATAGCCTGTGCATGGTCCGTATTTTCTTTGGCGATGACCGTCAGGGTGCGGATCTGCATTCCATCGTTGATTGTTAGTTCCTCCAATGAACTCTTGTAATCCTCCGCGATTTCAGCAGAAGACATGATGGCGATGCGAATGAGTTGAGAGGCGAGCGAGATTTGAATTATCGGAGATGGAGAGAGCGGGGATTCAATATCAAGCCGAAGCCAGTTCCGGCACCTTCACTTGCTTCACTTGTGCAGTCTTTTCCTTCTTGTTTTTTTCTTTCTTTCACTCCTCTTGCTTCTGTGTTTCCGTTTTTCTGGGAATGGCCTTTGCCAAACCTTTGTTTCCTGCGTTTATCGAGACTGTCTTCTTTTCTTCTTAATCCTCGTCCTCGTCCCAAGGAACAAAATCTCTTGGATCAGCACAAAGATGGAGAAATAGTCGGAAATTGTAAATGCTTGGCTAGCTATCTTTGCGAAAAATTGAGACAACAACAGGATTAGACGCTTGCCCTCAGTACATTTCAACCTCGACCTTCCAACACCCTTGTGTATCTACCTTTCTTCAAGTCAATGATAAATCGTCGAGGGATGGTGGAGCAACGTCGAGGGTAGAGAAGATTGTCAGGCCGAAAAAAGCGCGTCTCGCTCAAAACGGAATCAAGCAGATGTGGTATAATCAAAGAATACTCAAATGCCAGAAATTGCAATAAAGTCAACGCTGTGAGGTAGTGAGGCAATGTAAATGGAGAGGTTGGATGGCGAGAAAAAGAGAAGTGGTAAGATGTGAAAGAGTTGACGCCGAAGAAATGCCCCGGGGGATTGTCTGTGCTATCTAATCATGTGATCGGGAGATGACGCCAGGCCGCCGCCAGGCGCCCTTGGATTCCTCCCATTTCCCCTCCCAAGTCAAACAACAATACTAACCTACTCCATACAATCAACCTATTTGAAAGACGTTATTGCCCCTTCAATATGAGATTTACATTCGCAGTCGGCTTGTTGGCTCTACCACTAGCACTAGCCGAGTCGTTCAAGTCCGTTATCGTCACTTTCCCCAAGGGAACGCCCGACTCGGTGGTTCTCAAGGCCAAAGAGTCGCTAGTGGCTTCAGTACGCAGTGCACCTCTGTTTTCATGAGGCTGATATGGTTCTTGGCTGACACTTCTAGGGTGGCGTCGTCACGCATGAATACCGTAAGTTCTGACCCTTGATTGATCTAATATTCATATGGCGTTTCCGTTTATGTATTGATGCTGACGTGTATCTCTCATGCAGACCTAATCAAGTACGACTTCAAATGGTATTTTTCTCTTTCGGAAAACACTTTCTAACCATAGCTCTAGGGGCTTCGCCGCCGATGCGCCTGTGAGCGCTCTCAACACACTCTCCACGCAGGACGTCAAATACTGTCCCACTATCGAGGAAGATAAGATTGTGACTGCCAACGGCGATTATGAAGCTGCCGTCTAGGATATCCTTGCTTAACAAGTGCTGGGGCTACGAATCCCATGGCACAGCTCGTTCTGAGCATATCACGGTGGCCGGTCGGGACACCGGCAAACCCACGCTGCAATGTACCAATCATGATAGTAATGCTCTTTGGTTCTTATTCGGGAATACTTGCGTGAATTTCTGCAACCTCGGGGTCTTGATGTATAATGTGGAGTATTTGGTTGAACCTGTGGAAGGGCCCGAAGGGCGCATATTGATGTTTGTTTTTGTACCTTACGATCTATCTATGGCATTTGATACTCCACGTTGTACTTCGTACATGGTTATGCAGTAAATAACTAGTCAAGTGCATCATCTGCTATCATAATGAAAGAGCATGTGCCATACATAAGGCCGATCATCCCCCCGCTAGTTAATTTCGGTCGTTTGGCCCCGACCACGAACGCGACCCGCGCGTGGATCCGCTCGAACTCGAGAGCCACGGAGAAAGTCGTCTACATCGACAGACTCTCACTTTGGAGTCTTGGAAATGCTGAAACTTTACCCAGTTTCTCTCACGTTCGACTAAGCACGTCGTGAATCCGCGAACATGGCCTCGGAACACATGGTGACCAAGGTCCTATTGGAATGGATCAACAGCTTCTCCCTAGGCAAGACCCTCCGATCCATTGATGAATTGACCGATGGAATCATCCTATGGGAGATTCTCCAGGATATTGATCCCCAGTACTTTCTCGAGGAAATCCCAGAGCGCAATTCCACCGACCATTGGGTAGCCAGGTGGCAGAACCTGAAGCACATCCACAAGCTACTCCTTAACTACATTCGGCACCAGAACGATGACACCCTTCCCTCCGGCCTCGATCCGTCGCCCGATCTCGAAGCCGTTGCGGAGAAAGCCTCGACCAAGGAGACGAACAAGCTGCTGAAGCTTCTCCTGATCGCAGCAATCAGCTCCCCCAACGCCGGAACATACGTGCAAACACTCCAAGAACTGAGCACCTCCACTCAGGAGGGACTCAAAGATATCATCGAGGAGGCGCATAATGGCCAATATGAGCCAATGGATGCTGCGGATGAGCTTAGGGAAGACCTAGCAAAGCATGATCGCCCAGTGGACCTTGAACTACAATTTGAAGAACGCGTCGGAAAGGTGCTTGCGGAAAACGACCGTTTGACGCATGAGAAAAAGGAGTTGGAGAAGGCGTTGGAAGACCTGCACAATCGCCTGGCGCGTCTCCAGGAGAATAACGACACTCTCCAGAACCGCCTGGCGTCCACCGAGGACCGGCTGGTTACTCTGAAATCTGGAAAGGGCGACATCGGGTTCAATGCGAAGGCGCTGGAAAGCAAGACGCGGCAACAGGATGATTTAATCGCCTCCCAAGAGGCTAAGTTGACTGCAGCCCAGGACGAGATTGACAGTCTTCGGATGACAGTGGAGTCCTTGCGCGTCAAGAACCAACGCTATCAGAAGTTACAGGATGACTATGACGAGCTCCGCACTGAAAAGGATCAGCTCGCGCGCAAAGCGAATGCGGCGGAGAAATATCGCCAGAAACTGCAGGCCAGCCAAGACCTCGACAAGGAGAACCAGACCCTTAAAAACCAGATCAAAGACCTCCAGCAACAGCTGAAAGAGTCAGACGCGCAGCAGCGATGGTCCTCAGAGCGTGAAGTGGAACTAGAAGAATACCGCAAGCTTCTGCCTCAAGTTGAACAGGAATGCACTGAAATCCAAAACTTGAAGAAACAACTTGAGTTCAATAACCATGCTCTCACAGAGCGGTTAGAAAGTGCGAACGAACAACACGAGAGAGATGATGCCCTAATCAGCGAGTTACGTGAGCGCCTGGGCGAAATGGATGGTATGCCGGGAAGCCGGTCTCCTGGGTCTGAAACGCCGAAGATGCAGGGAACATTGCAGAAGGACTTGGAAGCCCTCGGTGTCAAAGAATCTCAGCTGTATGCATATTTCATTGTCCTGGACAGTCTATCAGATGCTGACGATCAACAGTAAATCCGAGAACGACGATTTGAAACGGGAAATGGAGTCCATCAAAGCTCCACCTTCAGCTGTACGTGTCTGATATCTTCAGCCAGGATTGTGTTTTGATACTGATAACTCCTAGTCGGGGTCTCATACTGGTGGCTTCTCTGAATCTTTTACTGCATCGGTGCAACTGGCACGCGCCGGTTCCAGCCAAAGGTTTGATCACCCTACACTGTCTCCCCATGGAGCAACATCTGACATAATTTACAAGTGAGGATTACTGGAAACTATACGAGAACTATACGAGCGCTTTGAAGAAGATTGCCGAGGTCCAAGATACTCTGGAAACCACCAAACGGGACCTGTCTGATGCACAAGCTGAATGTAAGTTAATAAATCACGAGATTTCACATATCTTCGGTACCATAGCTTACAATCTCAAGTGGGTCTCGTCAATATGGAGCAGCTAGACATGCTCCGCGGACTCGAAGAGCACAACTCGAGCGAGTTGGCGAAACTCCGGGGTGACTGGGACACCCTCACACAGAACGTACATCACCTGGAAGCTGAGGTGGATGCCAGTCAGACGCTGGTGCGCGAAGTCTGCGCTGAACGGGAAGAACTGCGCAAGATGCTCGATAACAAGCAAAGCGAGATCAGCTCTGAAGACCAGGTGGTAATGAAGGAGATGCAGATGCTGCTGGGCGAATTTGAAACCCACAACACCGAGGGTGGCGAAGTGCCGCAGAAATCTAGCGTCGAGCTCTTGAAACAGTGTGCCGGTGTTCTCGAGAAGAATGTCGAACGACTAGCTCAGCGTGCGGAGGTTGGTCTTTCACCGAACTTGGTCCTGTTCTTTTGTTTAGTAAAGCTAACCTCTGCTTGGTATTACAGTACATTCAGCAGCAGAACGAGCTGGTCAAGTCGCTTCGTGAGCGCATGAGAAACTACGAAGAAAACTTCGACAATGGGATTCCCAAAGAGCGGGAGGTAAGTCAACGATGTCTGACCCCAATGTCTTGATTCTACTTCTCCGCAGTATGCTGATAGAACTCCTAGCTCGAGCTTCAGAACATTATCGACAGCCAAGCCCGAGAACTCAGCCTTGTAGGCTCGGCTTGGTATCACCTCCAGAGCCGATGGCAGAACAACAACATGACGGTCTCGCGATATCGTCATGGAGCCAGCACGGGAGATTCCAAGGGTTGGCTAGCAAAGCAAAGAAGCGCTGTTGCTGGCCAGTAGGAGTTTTGATTCAGTTTCTAGTACATAGTAGTTTGCTTTTTGGCTTTCGTCTTTGTTTTCTTTTGCTGGTTTTCCAAGGTTGTATATCGAGATTCCCACTATACATCCAGTCTCATTACTGTGATTTATCTTGTCTATATACGCCGTAGAATCAAGGTCAATTGAATAGAACCTTCTTGCTTTGGGTGTTCCAGCCCTTCGTTGCACTTTTCCGTCATGCCAGGTCTGTACTAGAGGAGCAGCGTATTCCTGAACTTCGCCTCACTGCTTCTCTTCGTATTGTTCCGAACCGGCTTGGTGGACGCCAGTATGATATTCCGACGTCGACAGCAGAAGTCGGTGGTTTTTTCCCTGAAATAGCTCGCCCTTCCACACTTGATGACGAATCCTCTGAGTGGTGAATAGTGGATAGATATTGATGGGAACCGTCCGCCCGAGATATGGTATCGATGTGATCCATCAAACCTGCCGACTGTACGATAGCGTCGGGCGATGGACGTTCGTTCAGGTAGAGACGGATATCACGATGACCCGGGTGCTCGGCCAACGCCTTCCTACGCTTCACTGTATTTGATTGACCGTTCTGATGCCGTCAATCGTCTAAGTGCAAATCCTACTTTACGAAGTGGTAGTCGTCGTATTTTTCAATGTTATGAGGTTTTCCTTGCTGATCTGTCACTTCGAAGGAGGGCCTTCTTCAAATGGCTACAAATCACTTGGATTTATGGTTCTGCGTCGACGTACTATTCAGCACTCACAAAATGCTCATCATCCCCTATCAGTCGAAAAAAAGCAACCAGAGTCACATCCTACCATCCCAAGCTGTGGAGATCTCCAGAAAATCTGTGAAAATCTTCCAATCTCTCCTTGCACCCTCGGCGCATGCATTTTGGGGCGTAAGGTACGTCAAACATGCAACTTGCCTTTCCTCGTTTGCGCAATCCTTTTAGATCTGGGTACTATGCATGTCGAGTGCTATCATTGTCATGCTTTATTCTGGGAATCTGAGATCCCCCGAGGTAGCCACGATGAATTCGAAATGTGTTGTAAGCGAGGCGGTGTTATCAGTGACATTCCCGATCTCCCCGAACCATCCGAGACCTTTTCACGACCATGGAGCCGGATGCTAAACTTTTCCGCCAGCATATTCGTCAGTTTAATGCTGCGTTTGCTTTCACCTCGATGTGTGCCAAACGGGATGATCGTCTGTCATCAAGCCAAGCCTCCCGGTCTTACCAGATCTGTGGATCGTCCGTTCACCTACAAGGTCCCTTGGCAGGTATGCTGGCGGAAAAGTTTAGAATCCGGCTCCATGGTCGTGACAAGGCTTCGGATGTACTCCGACGTTGGTTCGGGGAGATTGGGAATGTCACTGATAATACCGCCTCGCTTGCAACACATTTCCAATTCATCGTGGCTACCACGGGGGATCTCAGCTTCCCGGAATAAAGCATGACAATGATGGCACTCGACATGCATAGTACCCAGATCTAAAAGGTCAACGGTATCCGGGTGAGAGCGAAATGCACAGGGAAGTTCATCCTGTAGATCGAGCCTGATACAGGCTTCTTCAATGTAACAGTCTCTACATAATGGAGGATAGAGGGTCACAGTTGGATTGTCGGAGGCGCACCGAACACAACGACGGCGAGAAGTTGGGCATGGCATAAGGGTAGGTATTGTAAGAGTCGTCGAGCGTGAAGGGGCGCGCTCTAAGAGTGGTTGGTTTGTAGATGAGAGTGGCAAAGGAGTTGTAGAAACGCCTGCGATGACAGGCGTGCGATGTAAGACAGGAGCGGCTGTAGAAGAAGTAGTTGAAGGATGTGTGGAAGCTGTTGCAGTTGGAGAAGGAGAGTGTGCCGTGCGAGGTCGTCGACAGCGGTTACAAAGACGATGCCTTGCATGGGATCGAGGAAGAAGAGAAGAACAGTGTGCACAACGTCGTCTGGCGGACGCAGAGAAAGAAAGAGAGGGTGTAGAATTCCGTGCACTCCGACATGGAGTACAATTGGCATACCTGGCTTTACAGGAAAAGTCTGCGCCGTAGGTATTACAATAGCGGCGACCACCCAGCCACGTCGGTTCGCCTGCGTCGAGCGCACGCATGCATGAAGCACACAAAACTCGAAGGCGACGGGCACGCCGCACGGTCAGAGGAAAAGCGCGTGGCACAGCGCGTACAGAAAGGTACGCAGTATGAAAGGCATGATTGACACAAAATGAAAGTCTTGGAAGACAGGGAATGCGGTGATAAAGTAAGGGGCAGTGGAAAGTGGAAGGGATGGAAGCGCAACAGAGGGTAGGCACATGGCTACGTAAGTATACGAAGTCGTCAGTACTTGGTGGCGTTCTATTACGAAGAAGATTTACATCGCGGAGCGGAAGTGACTGAGATTGGTGGAAGGGGAAAGCTAAATAAAGGAAGAAACTGTAGGTTCAGAGTAAAGGCAGAAAAGAACAGTGCCATAAAGTTAGAATACACCTATGGATGACACCATAACACAGTTTTAAAGTATTCGATTCCGTTCGGTATACTTGCTTTACTACCTTAGAACTCTTCTAGCTAAATCATGACATAGTTAGGACTCGATCTAACGTCAATTAAAAGAAAGAATAACCAGCAAAAACAAAAACATACAACAGTGAGGATTCGCTGGTGGTCACCCACCCAACTACTAACTCACCGGCGTGTGGCTTAAGTACGGCTGAGCGGACGGGAAGCCCTGTTTTCCACACCCTATGGTCGTATGTACACGGTATACTTGTGAGTAGAATTATATTCAAAAGATAATTGAAAAAAATGAAGTGTAACCTGTGTGGACCGGGGGTGTGAATGTGGGATCTGTGAACTCAATCCCACGGCAAAAGGGGATATATATACTGAGCCCCCATGACAAAGTCATGATAACCCTGGCTGTTTGAATCTCGAAGTTGGTAAGCGTGATCGGACACATTTCGGGCCAACAATGCAGCGCGTTATCGCGCCGACAACAGGGGTTCGTAATGGCGCATTCATTGATCGAGAGCCCGCGGGGTCCGCACGTTCAGTGCGCATCAGTGGGGGACTAGCTATGCCTCAGCATATACCGCTCGCGCTAGTCTATCCATTTTCGTCTGCTGGCAAGCCGTAGCCATAGATTTGATGATGATCATAACTGGCTTAAGCTCGACTCGTTCCTCAATGACCATCTCGACATGATCGCTAATCCAGCCTATGGATACGAGATCCTCCTCGAGATTGGCGTGGTCAGGATTTCCAATGATATCCAAACAAAGGATGAAAAAGGGGATCAACTGGTGGAATAATACGAGACTGTCCGGAAGTTAATCAATTGCGCAAACGAGGAAAGGCAAGTTGCATGCTTGACGTACCTGACGCCCCAAAATGCATGCGCCGAGGGTGCAAGGAGAGATTGGAAGATTTTCACAGATTTTCTGGATATCTCCACAGCTTGGGATGGTAGGATGTGACTCTGGTTGCTTTTTTTCGACTGATAGAGGATGATGAGCATTTTGTGAGTGCTGAATAGTACGTCGACGCAGAACCATATATCCAGGTGGTTTGTAGCCATTTGAAGAAGGCCCTCCTTCAAAGTGACAGATCAGCAAGGAAAACCTCATAACATTTATGTTTCTAGTGTAGACGTACCGCATCCCAATCCGATAATATTAGCTGAACCTCGTCGATAAAACTGTCAATTGTAGCATCATGGGAGACTGGATCAGGATCTTTCCCTCTGTCAACCCAATCAAGATATTTCATCACAATGAGCGTCAATCGCATTGACGCAATGAAATGAATCTGAATGAAGCGGGATGATTCATGGTCGATGCCGTTGATAGTTGGGTCGGGGAAATCGACTTTCCACGATCCAACCGGGATGAGGGTTGGTTTTCCGAAACACATGCGAAAAAGACAATCCGTTCGCAAAATGTGCCAGAATTCGAACCGTTTTCGATTCCGCTCTACTTCCACCTGGTGTGGGGGAGATTCTGGCTTTGTAGAAAGTTCGTTGTCTCCGGAGGGTGTCTCATCTACGGAGAAATATCCTAGGTCTTTGGATATCCTGCATGCTTGGGCGAGGGCTTTCCAGGATAGATCGATATTGCAGCATTCGAGGGACAATGACATCTGTTGAATTTGTTAGTTCAGTGGTGTGAAGTTGAAAAGTATCTGGTGTTTTTTTACCAGCGTTAATGCTGCGAAGAAGTCGGCTGGGGTGTCTTTGACATTTTTCAGCCAGTCTTCACTGAGAGAAACGCATTTCTGGTACAGAATATGAATCAGGGCGCCTCTTCTTGGGAGTGCTTCTGGCTTTGTGACGATGCCTTGAAGAAGAACGGTGTAATAGATGATTTGGGAGGTACAATCTAGTTGAACATGGGGTATTTCAAGCAGATCAGAAATTGAAGATAGAAAAGATTTTTCGAGAGGAATCTTGAAGCCTTCGAAATTGCAGAAGCTGTAGTAATCTGGATTGGGCGTTAGCGAGTGAATAATCAAGCGCCGGGCAGATGTGTTTACAGTCTATGAGCTGTTGTGCCAGGTCTTTTGGAATGGACAGTTCTTCTGGTGGCTCCGTAGGCTGAGGCTGTATATCTTTCTTGAACTCGATTTCCGACATGGCGGAACCAATGGCACAAAGGAAACGTTCATTTTCGAGAAAGCACGATTCAATTTGTTGCAGGTGACATAAGACACTAGAGAGAAGCATAGATCGGCTGTCTTCATCTTTGACACGACTGATGATATCGCGGATCCCGGGTGGGACTATTGTGTTCGATGTTTCTGGCAGGGTTGTATTTCGTGTGTCCTCTGATTCGACAGAAGAGATAGACATGAAATCGATCTCGGTATCTTGATTTCCCGCCGAAGTATCCAAGCCACAATGCTCCTCTAGGCGCTTGAGGCGCTCGAGAACTTCTAGAAGAACACCCTTTTCAAAGAGTTCGGTTCTGCGATAGCCTCGTCAATTAGAATTTGAAAGGCTGTACTAATGCTTCATGGCCGGGCAAATGTACCCTTGTTTCTTAGTTCGTGGCTTTCGTGGCAAGTAAGTACACTCAGCTCCACTGGCTTCACATCTACCACATCTTGGCGTGACTCGATTGCAGCGAATCTAGAAGATTGTTATTGTGGCTGACCATTTAAGATGACATTACTGCCAAGGGCTCTATACCTTCTTGGACTGACAACGACCACACTAGGATAGCCTCAAGTCAGAATCCGATCGAGCCATGTGTACACATAATATTGTCTCACCGAAATAGTTGCTAATGCATGTCCAGTACTCATTATTGCTCGTGGTGACACTGCTAACTACTGTTAGCTCGACATGGATGTTGCGGGGAAGTGAAAAGGCCGAAAGTCCGGAGGGTAGAGTGACGAGTCTGGGTTAAGTGGGCCCGGACTCTCTGTAACCCCGAGATCCCACACGCTAGTCTGAATTAGGGCACGGTCTAACCATATTTAGGAACCACCTCGCACGCCGAGCTTTAGGGCTCGATCCCATGTAGGCATCTCTTTGATCCATTGTGATCCACGTTGACGATGGACTGAGATTCCTTGGCCTATCACAAGGCAGCGATGTTAAGACAGATCATCATATGTAGTTTGGAAACCTCCGTATTTCCTGTCAAAGGATCTACAGGCAATTCACGTTGACGAGAGCCGCGTGGCTGTCTTTAAATATAAACTTCAGACGAATCCTCTTCATAGGATGAGCTCTGTCCTCCACTACTATCAAGATTATTCTCCAAAGGATGGGTTCCTCCTCGGATTCTCCCCAAGGAGCTGTGATGACCGAGACAAGGTCTATGACGGGAGAGTCACATTCTCCATATTTGACGGATGACCGACAGCCCAATGTTGTCGATGTTGACGAGGTTTCCAAGAGGGATCCTGATGCCAAAGATGTGAAAGAGCAATCTGCGTCCCTTAACGATTATTTCGTATGTGTCAAGTGGCCGAGGGAGTATTTCGTCGCGATATATCGCTAATAACACACAGAGGATTCTTTCCTACCTGACCACCAAAGATCGCATGGTTTTGATAGTCGCTCTCATATGCTCCATGGCCTCCGGTGTTGTAAGTTGACTGTATTTCGGGAGTTCATTTTCAAAGTACAAAAAAAGTTACTAATCGGTCGCCAGCCATTGCCTATCATGAATATCGTTTTTGGTGAGCTGGTTGGTAGCTTCAGTGATTACTTTCTTCCCGATTCAACAACGACCGAAGGCGAATTCAAAGCTTCCATTAATCGTCTGAGGTAAGCGCAAAATCACAGTTGTTATCATTGTATCATGGGGCTAATTGTGAAAGTCTATATATCGTCTACCTCTTCATCGCGAAGTTCGTCTTGACATACTTTTCAATGGTATGCTAGGATGCCCCAAATATGAAACTGCAGTACTTCCCCAAAAGCTAACCCGCTCAAAATCCAACCACAGTACTGCTTTCGTGTCACCAGCCTTCGAGTTTCAGCGGCTTTACGACTTGAGTACATGAGCTCGCTCTTCGCCCAGCCTATGAGTAAACTGGACCAAATATCTGTCGGCACAGTTGTCAATGCCATCACGAGTTCCTCCAACTCCATTCAGCAAAGCATATCCGACAAACTGGCCATTTTGTTCCAATCCCTCGCCCTTTTGATTGCCGCATACATCATAGCCTTCAAGTATTCGTGGGCCCTGACCCTTGCGACCAGCTCGGCTATACTCTTCATTCTGATCGTATGCTGTCTGACGTTGCCCGCAATTTCCAAAATCCAGCAAAAAGTGGACAAGGCAGATGAAAAGCACTCGGCGATCGCGGCGGAAGTTTTTGGTTCCATTCGAACAGTCATCTCACTGGGCGCCGAGGCACCGTTGGCCACAAAATATCGCCAATGGGTCCAAGAGTCTCGAAAAAGAGGAATGAGCTTGTCGGTCATTATGGGCTGTCAGTTTGGTCTCCTCTTCTTTGCCATGTACGCTAGCTATGCGTTGGCATTCTGGCTGGGGTTGAGACTGTTTCAGCAGGGTCATATACCGAACATCAACACAGTCATAACGTATGTGTTCTCCCTCCAGCGCTACTTTGTCGCTACTCACAAATATGTTCCAGAGTATTCTTTTCGGTTATGATTGCGGTGAGCGTACTAGGCAGTATCGCATCGCCATTAATGATGGTCTCTAAAGCGGCCAGTGCAGCGGCTTCCTTTTTTGAGATAATCGATTCGGAAAGAATCGCTTCTGGCGGAGACCGCGATGCAGCTGCCCTCGGCTCAGGGGACATAGTCTTCGAGGACGTGCAGTTTTCGTACCCTTCTAGACCCGATACCCAAATTCTCATGGGTCTCAACGCGCGGTTTGAGAGAGGCAAGACAACAGCAATAGTTGGCCCATCAGGATCAGGTAAAAGTACTATCGTCGCACTCACAGAGAGATGGTATGCTCCAGAACAAGGAAGCATTTCAGTGGGCCAGCGCAATATCGAGGAGCTAGATCTCAAGTGGTGGAGAACTAACATTGGGCTTGTGCAACAAGAGCCATTCTTATTCAACGATACAATTTTCAAAAACGTCTCTTTCGGACTAGTCGGTACCAAATGGGAAGATGATCCTGACCCAGTGAAAGCCGGATTAGTGAAAAATGCATGCAAAGAAGCATTTGCCGATGAGTTCATCGATCGGCTGCCCAAGGTATGGAAGCTGCTCACTTTCCAATTTCGTTGCTAAAAAACCTCTAGGGATATGAGACACTTGTGGGTGAGAACGGCACGAAGTTAAGCGGAGGTCAGAAACAGCGCCTGGCTATAGCGCGAAGTATCATCAAAAAGCCTTCTATTCTCATTCTGGATGAGGCCACTAGTGCGATTGATGTTCGGGGAGAGAAGATAGTCCAAGCAGCTCTCGACCGCGTCTCTAGGAACCGAACTACACTTGTGATTGCTCACCGATTATCCACCGTTCGACGTGCTGATCGGATCATTGTTCTTCGCGGCGGTATGAACATTGAAGAAGGGACTCACGATGAGCTTCTTGCAGTGGAGGACGGCCTTTATCGGAGCCTGGTCAATGCACAGAGACTTGAAATCGCTGCAGATGATGAAAATGACCCAGTGGAGACCAAAGAGGCTTTCAAAGAGGAGCTTGAAACCCATGCGACTGCTACTGCCGAAGACTCGCAAGAGGAGGCCAAGGTGACTAAAAAGCGTGGCTTCTTTACCAGCGTGGGCCTTTTGATGTATGAGTCTCGTACTCATGGGCCATTCTTCCTCCTAGCACTACTCGGCATTTTGGGTGCTGCCGGTAAGCAGTCGTTAAGACCCGAACTCCTCTGATCCTGGTTAACAATAAATCAGCCGCGTACCCTTTACAGAGTTGGCTTTTTGCAAAACTTATCGATGTGTTCAGCTTTAGAGACCAGAAACTGACCGATGCCGCCAATTTTTGGTCTCTGTGGTTCTTTGTCTTGTCTGTTGGAATCGCCGCCTCCTATTCAGTGGTTGGCTTCTCGACCAACAGACTCGCAGTTGTCAGTGGATATCAAACTTGAATTATATACTGGATCTAACAGTATTATAGGAAATGTCTTCCACTTTCCGGACGGAATATTTTGAAAACATTCTGAAAAAGCCCGTTCCATTCTATGATCTGAACGACAATGCCTCGGGGTCTCTCGTTTCGCGCCTGGCAACCGATCCCAAGCAGATCCAAGATCTAGTCGGGGTAAATGGTGTCTTCCCAGTTATCTCACTCTGCAGCATGATTGGCTGCATCGCCATTGCTTTTTCCTTTGGGTGGAAGTTAAGTCTCGTGGCTACGTTTGCTGCTCTTCCGTTCGTTTTCCTTGCTGCGTTTATGCGCATTCGTTATGAACTGGAGTTTGATTCGATGAATGCTGCTGTTTACTCCGGCAGCTCCCAGTTCGCAGCGGAAGCTATCGAGGCATTTCGCACTGTTTCAGCATTGACAATGGAGGATTCCATTTTGAAAAAATACTCGAACCTTCTGCAAGAGCAGCAAAGGAAAGCTTTTCGCAAAGCATGGCTCGCCACTCTCGTGTTTGCCTTCTCTGATAGCGTGGAGCTTTGTGCCATGGCGCTTACCTTCTGGTACGGCGGTCAGCTGCTAGCGTCTAGAGAGTATGAGCCGGTTTCCTTCTTCGTTGTGTATATGTCTATCATTCTCGGCGGACAACAAGCGGGCCAATTCTTTAGCTATGGACCTAATATCGCCCAGGGTACTGCTGCAGCGAACAGAATGCTCGACTTCCGTCCAGATTTGAGCCATTCCGAAAAGGACTCTGAAAAGCTCAAGATCGATACAACTATTCGGTCTGGGGCTCGTATAGAATTCCGAAAGGTTGCCTTCAAGTATTCCTCACAGGATAACCCATTATTCACCAACCTCGATGTCACCATTGAAAGTGGTCAGTTCGTTGCATTTGTTGGTGCCTCTGGCTGCGGGAAAACGACCGTAATCTCCATGCTCGAGCGATTTTACGATCCTTACAAGGGGAATATTTTTTTCAACAATGACAATATCACTTC
Organism: Penicillium sp. DV-2018c; assembly: GCA_028827535.1. Lineage (NCBI taxonomy): Eukaryota > Fungi > Ascomycota > Eurotiomycetes > Eurotiales > Aspergillaceae > Penicillium > Penicillium sp. DV-2018c. The sequence goes on from JAQJAA010000001.1 coordinate 2,838,612, forward strand.
GCTAGATACAACCTCATACCGTCGATCCTTGTCGCTGGTAGCACAAGAGCCGCGGCTTTTCGAGGGCACAATTCGAGACAACATTACGCTTGGCCTCGACCCATCAGAATACACTGACGAGGAGTTGGTTCAGGCATGTACTGATGCCGAGATTCACAACTTCATTACATCCCTGCCTGCGGGATACTCCACAGATCTAGGCATAAAAGCACAGACAGCATTGAGTGGTGGACAGCGCCAGAGACTTTGCATAGCGCGTGCATTGTTACGAAAACCTATCTTGTTGCTTTTAGACGAGGCAACATCCAGTCTCGACTCGCAGTCGGAAAAGGTTGTCCAGGGTGCCCTTGAACGTCTAGCGGCACGCAGGAGTATGACGATTGTCGCGGTTGCGCACAGAATCGCAACTATCCAGAAGGCGGATATTATTTTCGTTTTTGGAGACAGTCAGAATGGAATTGGGTCTAGGATCATCGAAAGGGGGTCACATCAGGAATTGCTTCGCAATAAGGGGATGTACTGGCAAATGGTAAGTATAAACCTCTTTTTCCGATTACCATTTTCTAACGCTCGAAATTTAGTGCCAAGCAAATGGACTGGATAGGTGAAGTCAATTAAATGTTCTCGACTCATGTGTGTCCATTCCAGCCTCTCGTCTCTTCTATCTCGTCTTCTCTACTATTTGCAGCATCATTTTTTCGATATGAAGACATATAGAATAGTACTTAATACCTGAAATATCTCATTGAAAGTCAATGTGTAGGCGCTAGTTGGGACGAGAAAGAGAGAGGTCCGAGAGGGAAAGAGAAGGGAAAGGGCGTCGGCAAGTCGAGGGGAGGGAGGGCAGGCAGAGGGTGGTGTAATTAGATCGGTTTCCAGGGTCGTACCAACTAATACTAACATGTCGAAAGAAGGAAGACTGTCTGATACCCATTCTATAGGGAAGAGGACAGCGCTGGTTATGACGGGTCACAGTATTTAGAGATCTCAGGGACAGTGAACGTGCATTCGTACGAAGAATGGTGGTAGATGAAGATGTACGTCGTCGGATTAGCCGATGTGATTGACTGGAAGTAGTAAAAGCTCATCCGCTATGGTCTAGCGGCTAGCCTGATTAGGCAAGGCGCCGGGTGATGCGGGAAGGATCCATAGATCAACAGCACTCTAACCAATCAAATGAACATGTTCTATGATGTTCCTCGGTGCTGTCATCAGAGCAACCAAGTTGAGCAGCCATAAACCCCCAAATCGAGACACTGGTTTGAAGCCAGTCGGCTCGGTCATTATGGCACGGACAAACGATGTGTAGTTAAGTCCGCGGTGGACAGCAATTCCCAGCAAAAGTCATTATCCATCTCCTTTTATGACCAGACGGGGCATTCTCCATCAGTACAAAGGCACAAAACTCATCCTTAGACCACGATTTCTCTTCGTTCAACCCTCGAGTACAGCGCGCAGAATGATGAAGCTCTCTAATAATGACGGGACGATGTCAAGCTCACGACAGATGAGGAGGCAGCCAAGTCGCTGAGTCCTGACGCATAAATTTGAGGACGATGAGGTCGACCGGGACAGGCCACATCATACATGACCCCGAGAACCCCCTCAACTGGTCTGGCACTAAGAGTTTTGGCCATGTCGTGATTGTTGCCGTCTTGTCGATGGTCGTGTAAGTGAGCCGCTATGAGAGACAAAGCAACTGACCATGCCAACCCAAGCTCTTGGCCGTCAGTATCTATTTGCTGGGATTTGCATTAGGCCCCCTTGTTATCTCCTCGCTCTCCGAGATGTACGGGCCCCTCATCGTCTACCACATATGCAATACCATCGGTGTGGCCTGCGCCTTGGGTGAGACCTCCGCTCAATTAATCGTCTTCCGTTTCATAACTGGCTGAGCGGGAGCGGCGCCAATCATTCTAGGCCCAGACCAGTCTTGAAGATGGCCGTGCCAGATGCCAGATGCCTACACCAGCGCGGCAATCGTCAATTCCAATCACCATTCACCTCCGTCTCTACCTACAAACGACTACCGGCCATTATGCATGATGGGGGGATTCAAGCGTGGTGCAAGAGACACCGGCCATGAGAGCAGCGTCTAAGATCCCACTGTCCACCTTCGCTTGAGGGTAAGCGAATGCAGTATGAGGTACACCAAGATGGCTAATGTGGACCAGAGGGTAACGGGTTTAGTGCAGGATGTACGCCGAGGTCAAGGAGCCTGGAGGATACGGGACAGAGGGGGGGATGTGTGCGGTCACAACAACAGCGAGCCTGGAGTTCTCATGTACGCATATGCCAGAAATCATCATAGTACCTTGACACTGGGAGCTAAATGGAAAGTTATCATGGTAGTAGCTAAAGGGCAGATCGGCGCTCGTGCCTGAGAATACATATACATCTCCCAAGGGAACAATTCTTATATTTTGTCAAGAAGCGCAAGAGTGGAGTACTAGAACGGAAAGAAGATCCAGGAGATGGCAGAGGAAATCTGCTACAAAGGTAGATCCACACAGTAAATAAACATGTCTATGAAAAATACAAACTTCCGGGGAATTGACCTGGTCCAAGAGAGATGAGAAGAAGAGAAAAGGGAAGATGCAACCATTATATCAATACAGCCTCTATACAACCTGACCAAAAGCGGGAATCAGAGTCTGTGCCAGCCAGAAGCTGAAAACCAGCTTGGGACCTGTCATCAGCAGCTTGGGGGTCAGGCCCTTGAAGAAACTGGTAGGACCCTCATTCTTGAGCATGTTGGAGACAATTCTGAATCCAGACTCGGGGTTATCGAAGTTGCGGTTCTGGATACGAGTCTTGATGACATCGAGGGGAGCGGACACGATCAGAGAGGCGCTAGCACCGCAGACTGAGGCGACAAAGTTCTGGCCCCAAGAGGCCTTGTTGTAGTCGTTCAACTTGTAGATCTTTTCCTTGGCGAAAGCGGAACCACCGAAGAGCTGTGACATATGTTAGCGGTCATCCAGTGATGAAAACCGAGGGATAATGATCATACAGCGAAGGAGCCGGGGGCGTTACGGGCGGCAGTCCAGCCAGCACCGCGGTACAGACCCATACCCTCATCGGCGATGATTTTGAAGAGGCCACGGCCGCGGAAGGCCTCAGGGTTAGTCTGACGCTTAATCTTCAGGACGTCCAGAGGGAGCAAGACGATCTCTCCAATACCGATCAAACTGGAGATTGGGGCTTTAGATTGATTCGTATGTCCCGGGGCGCCGTTGTTCTTACCTTCCAGCAGTGGCGTGCATGATGGCCTTTCCGGTGCCCTTTCCAAATGCATTATCGAAGTCGGAACCGTGGTGCTTAGCAAGGTAGTCGCGTGCGAATGGCTGACCGCCGTACTTGTAGATGCGCTGAAGGACCTGTGCGATTCGAAGTAACGTTAGTTACTGTGCCCAGTGGACACACGCTGTCGATGGGAGCCACGAACCTTGTAACCGGCAGCGTAACCGAGACCGGGGAAAAGGGAAGTGAACTTGCGACCGATTGAGGCGTTGGCGTGCTCCTTGAAGACAACCTCCTTGAAAGCGGTAGTGCTGGTAATCTATAAAAAAACCAATCAGCAACTGAACACATGTATAACGTCGTCAATCCCAATCTCACCCGAGTCTGGTTGCTCATCAATCGCTTGGCAGTGGTGTCAACCTATGGAGGATGTCAGTATTCGGATCGCAATGACTCTCATATCGAAATAGCTTGGTCGTACGGGGTGGAAGATCATCAACTCAGCAATACCGGCAGAGCCTACAAGAGTCAGGTCAGTAATCGAGCGCGTGTTTTGGAGCAATTGATCGAGTCATACCGGAACCGAGGAGACGAGCAGTGGCAGACTCCTTCTTGACATCCTTGGAGGCGGAGCCACCACTAGCAATAATGGGAGACATGATTTTCAAATGTGAAGAAATCCCAAAAAGAAAAGACAGAGAAAGACAGTGCAATGACAACGCCGGTGATGGAACTCAGGAACATGTGCTCTCTCTTCGGACTTAAATTTTATCAACCATCCGAATTGACACTAGTCCTATTTTGGATCCGCCATCGGAGAGCCAAGAAATCGATTGTATGACAGTGGAGACTATCGGGTATTTAGTTGGTCGCTGCTCTAGTCATGTACTCCAGACGATGGTTATCGATCTACGGAGTAGATGTGTTCATTATGAACTATGCAAGCTGAACAGAAAATTCGTGGTGCCCTTAATGTATGAATCCAGGTTATCTAGCCTGATCTGTGGTTCCGGGTAGCCCTCCATCATCGCTCGACAGGGAAAACAGAGAAAAATGGCGAAAAAATCCCAGAATATTACCACAAACAGGGAAGTTTCTGTAGTGATCGTAGTTGCAGCTAAGGAAAATAGTTGTCAAGCAAAGCCAGAAATCGAATGCGCATAACACCAAATAAAACGCCAGTGGTCCAAACTCAGAATTCCAAGGTCACGGGCACCTTGTCGCTTGCCCGGTTCCCCATTACTACTCACATGTTCCGATCAGAAGATTCGGAAGTTGAGCGAGTGAAAGAGACTGGACAACCTCTACAGATCACCGAAAGTGTTCTCGCCCGAGTATCTATGGCTATGTCAGTATGAGTTCATCTATAACCGGCGCTTCGCGCCGAAATCAACAAGAAGAAAGCAACATACGTGATGTATAAAAAGCCATCTTCGTCCTTGTGCTCTTCGTAGATGCTGCTCATGAGTGCAGCAGTGGGAGGGAGGACCTCATCAACGAAGATGAAGATAGCCTTCTCGGGGGAGAGCTTTATGCGCTTGCGGATAACGTAAACGAACTGTCCCACGGTGAGGTCGGCCGGCACCAGATATTTCTTCTTGTCGATGGTGGCGATGTCCGACTTCTCGACCTTCTCGCAGATGACCTGTAGACCGCGGGCGTTAGCTGCCGAATAAGCGGTGAGGACCCGAGAGGTCTGGTTGCAGCAACCACCTCTCCGGTCAAGTAAATCCCTCTTAGAAGCAGAAAAAACTCACAGGAATACGGTCGGCATATTTCTGGCGAATGCGTTCGGCCTCAGCCTTTCGCTTTTCGAAAGGGTGCTCGTCCTTGAACTTGGACCGCATCGTGACTGATAAGGTGTAGATAAGTGAGAGCGGGTCGGGTGGAGAGTAGTAGGATCAGAGATCAAGCCCTGATGTAAAGTTGATAGAGGTGATGAGTTTTCAACAGGAAGCTCGGAATGTGATATTTCTGGCAATAAACAGAAAGAAGAAGTAGATGAAGAGGGGTGATAGAGGATGACAAGACGAGGAGTTCCCCCGCTGACGTTACGGTAATACCATCACGGGATCCATGGGCGGTGAGTCATAGTCACGCGGCAGAAATCAGATGCAGTTCAACTCACGTGGCACAAGATTGGTTATATTTCTGATATCATTGATGCATTCTAGCTCCATATCAAACCCGGAAGAGAAAATGCATACATAGCCAAATATCTTGAAGTCAGCTTTTTCCATGTCCTAAGGTGGAACGCTTCCCCAGGCCCCGCCGGCCCGGAGCCGCTTATCACGCTTATCTCATCCAGACAAACAGATCAAACTCCCGAACTCAGCTCTTGACAAAGTCATACGATCTAATGCCGAATTGCACGGTGTTTTGCTCAATTGATTTATTTCAATCTCTCCCTCTGTGAATCCTTTGTGCTGGTGCAAACTACCAATCCCTCAGTCCTAGGCATTCATACTCCGCTCGTTTGTCTTCCGTCACGCCTCCATCCCGGTTGCGAACATGGCCAGCCGATCATACACAGCTCTGCGGAGGTCGCTAAAGCAGCTGTCTGCTCGTGGCACTTGCATTGCTGGTCATTGCACCAGGCCCCCATTCCGCACATACGCTACTGGGCAGAAGCCGCCTCAGACAAAGACTTTCACCGTCTGGCGGCCCTACTTGCGCCTTGCCATCGGCGTGCCATTTATTGGCGCAATCATATACTCAATGGTAGGGCATGGCGCTTTTTCCAGGCACAAAGCAAGTCGCTGATTATCTCAGATGACAGAGGAAGTCACGGAACTCGATGCCCCAACTATCGCCGAAGTGGATGAGGCATTGAAACAATCATCTAAAATCAATGAGCACTCGCCGATGCGCTTACGGATGGAAAAGCTCATTAAGCAACATCAGCAGAAGATCATTGAGGAACTCGGCAGAATCGACGGACAGGAATTCAAGACAGATACTTGGTCGCGTCCCAATGGCGGCGGAGGCATCTCATGTGTGTTGCAGGACGGAAATGTTTTCGAAAAGGCGGGTGTCAACGTTTCCGTGGTGTACGGCAAATTGCCTCGACCAGCTATTGAGAAGATGCGAGCCGATCACAAGTCTTTCGTCGGGGCGGATGTAGATTCGTTGGACTTCTTCGCCGCGGGTCTTTCGCTCGTCTTGCACCCACACAATCCCATGGCCCCAACTGTCCATCTCAACTACCGATACTTCGAGACCTCGGATCCCAAGGACCCTGTCAACGGGGATAAGAACTGGTGGTTCGGAGGTGGCACGGATTTGACCCCGACCTACCTCTTCCCCGAGGATGCTCAGCATTTCCACAAGACCATTAAGGATACGTGCGACCGCCACGACGCTACATACTACCCCAAGTTCAAGGCCTGGTGTGACAAGTACTTCTACATTCCACACCGCGGTGAATGCCGTGGTGTCGGAGGTATCTTCTTCGACGACCTCGACGCCAGCTTCCTTCAGCCATCTGCCGGCTCATCGTCCAATCCCCAGGAGACACTGTTCTCGTTCGTTTCGGACGGTCTCGCATCGTTCCTCCCATCCTATGTGCCCATCCTCGAGCGACGCAAAGATATGCTTTACACTCCGGAACAAAAGGAGTGGCAGCAGCTCCGTCGGGGTCGCTATGTAGAGTTCAACCTTGTCTATGACCGCGGAACCAGCTTTGGTCTACGCACACCAAATGCCCGCATTGAAAGTATTTTGATGAGTCTTCCGCGCACCGCCAGCTGGGCCTACATGGACCCAGTCTCCGGTACTAGGACAGAAGACATGTCAGTTGGCGAGGAAGATGACCTAGCGGAGGATAAGACCAAGGAGAAGGAACTCATGGATGTGCTGCGACACCCCCGACAGTGGGCTTGATCGATTTATATACCATGTTCGATATAAGCTGTATTGGTGGCTTTGTTTGAGTTCTACATGTATAATATCATTCGCCTAGCTAGATAGAGACCAGCTACCTGACGTTCTGTCTGATTATGAATAGTCGTTACCCTTCACCTGTAACTCTATGATCATCTACATGTCTTCATGCGAAGATCGCCAGTTCGCGACCGAAATCAGCAGGGTGTTAATGTTCATTGTTCACCCTGCCAAAACTCGATCCCGATTCGGACATGTGTGTGTTTTTGCTCATATAGCCATAATGTTCCCTTCAAAACATCCAATGGTAAGATGGCCGAGTTGGTCCAAGGCGCCAGGTTAAGGTACACCTTAACTCCAAACTAGCAATAGTTTCCTGGTCTCGAAAGGGGCGTGGGTTCGAATCCCACTCTTATCATTTCCTTTTTTTGCTTTTATTTTTTATAGCCTTCACATTGTTTGCACACTATTGTACTCCATGGATTTGACGGTGAGGTAAAGGGACCCAGTTCAAAGGGGGGTTTCATTCTTTTAGCTCCCATTCTTGTGCGGTCAGAAGTTAAGTAACCCAACTACTAGTTAACTAGACAGCGAGCTGCCCCTTTGTTAACCACCCATGGGTCTAATAATGCTTGCTACTTGCTACCTTCTTTTGGACCTAAAGAGCCTTGATATCAATAGTAGTTAAGATCCAGGTTATTGATGTGACAAGTGACAAGTCACATGGAATGGAACTGGACTGGGTGGGGGAGGAAGTGTCATATCATGTCATGTGAGAGAAAGGTACTACTGCGTATTTCTTGAATCTTCTTCTTCTCCTTCCTTCCTTTCCTTCCTTTGGGGCAATCTTGTTGTCATCAGAAAAAGAATCGGTTACCATTCTCGAATACTTCATCGTCACACTTGACGTTTCACCATGAGCACCTCAAAAACACCCAAAACGTTTCAAGCGCACCAGGCCAGAAAGAGCCTTGGTCATTTTCCACCGACTTGGGAACGGCCATAAACCAGGCGACAGAATTCAAACTTGAAATCTTATCGAAAGACAGCTGTAATCGCCTTTCACTGGGAGAATGACGATATAGCGGCCCGTTCCCTCGGGAGAGAACTCCTGGACATCTTCAAATCTGTTTCTGGATTTGAGAAGAACGAGTTCGAGCGACACAGCATGTGACGCAACCCGCTTGTAGACAGGAACTGGATGGATAAGTTCCTATGAAGTGCCACGTCTATAGCACAAAATTGCCCCTTCGCTACTATTGATATGGATGCAAGATCATGCTCCTTGTCGCGTTTCGATGATACTTCTCCGGCACTTCACCTGCCATTCTTCTAGTCTGACAGTTCATTTCATCATTCAAAGGCTATTAAGATTTGAATTACGTGCTTTCGATGTGCCTCGATCTGTCTCGGGCCTCGGCACTAGAGAGCAAAGAGGGCTTCGGTGAGTTAGTTTCTTCCTAGACGCCTGCATCTTGGAGATTTGATGGATCCAGTTAACCTGTTTAGAAGTCCACTGGAAAGACATAGCCCCCCAGACTATTATCTTTTCTCTTCTCTCCCTTTGTTTTCTTCCTTCTTTCTTCTCTTCTCTTCTCCGGTTGAGTCTTGTTGTTTTTGGATCCAAGCAAATCGAGCTTCTTTGTTTTCGAAAGAGCTTCATCGCAACACGGCGGCGGCGTCGCAATGTCCGCGTCTAATATCGAACTTATTCCGCACACCCTTGGTCGAAGAGGAGGACAGTATCAATGACTACACAAACAACCCCCTCAGACAAAGTGAAGCCTTACCAACCCAGTTCCACAAGAGGGTCAGATCATGGACACCGGAAAAGGCTAGTTCATTCGGCGTGGTGCCATGTCTCCAGGATTGGCCGTTAAACCTCTTTTTCCGACATCTTTTACGACTGGCATACTCTCGAGACTACCATGAACCTAATATGATAGAGCTGGGACGCCACCAAGTGCAATGGTACAGGAAGATCCTTTTTTTGCCTTGGTAAGATTCGCGTAAATACGAGAAGCCTAGGCACCTGCTTTGTCTTGCGCTACTCAGATGCCTATCGTGCGTTATGTCTGCCTTGTCTGGATATAAGACTGACTATCCCCTGTCGAGCATAGTGGAAAAGCTAAGCGATGCTCTCTGTCCGCTGATGACTTTATCGGTTACAGAGGCAATGATGGTGACTCCTTCGGCTATGTCCGAGGATTCTTTACCCATGACTGGGAGAAGAACCGAAAGCTAGTTTTCGCCTGTATCGATCCGATGTTTCCACCAGGACAACGAGCCCCAATCCTCCGGCTTCCCTATCTCAGTCAAGCGGGACTAAATCGTCGGTCTACCCACGATCATCGACCGCCGGTATTAATGGTTCCATTCAGTGAGCCAGATCAAACTTTTCGACGTCCAGTAGAGGGGTTACAAAAGGAGGGAGAAGTATTCAGCCAGCAGATTTGCCACTATCTCCCCTTTGCTTTGCTTTGTCGGACTACCATTTTGTGCCAATCCGCGATGCTATTGTTCCAAATATCAATCCTCGGAGCTTTCTTTCGGAAGAAACCATCGAATGTATTCGTCTAGCCTGGGGTCCGTAGGGGCTCAGGTTCTTATCATTGGATGGATCTTGGTCTTGTTTCCGGACACATGCTTTTCCTTGTTTTCGAACCTGGATGATGAAGTTTACTCTACTCAAAATAGAATCTTTCTTTCTTATAATTCTTGTTGAGAAGGATCCTCTTGTGGATTGACGCGCCTTTAGTACACGAGATCAAAGAACCAAAGCGTGGCTCTTAAGGCATAGTGTTAGTGTTGCCTTACTTTCTATGTTAGGCAACCAGCACAACTCCTTGGTCTCTCGCAAAAGAAAATCACAAGTCTACTCCAGGGCACAGGTAGACTTGCCTGCTGGCAGAACCTAGTAACCTACTAAATATCTGTTAGTTATGATACGATGTGAGTCTGGCCCGAGTGGTGCAGAAAATAGACGTCCGTCAATGCGACTGTTCGCTAGCGCAAATCCCACAACCCTAAAAAATCTACCACCATAGGCCGCACACAGTGCCACACAACTTCACCGCGGCATCAAAATAACATCGATTGAACCGCAAGGTCAAAAAAAAAAGTGAATGATAAGAGTGGGATTCGAACCCACGCCCCTTTCGAGACCAGGAAACTATTGCTAGTTGTGGAGTTAAGGTATACCTTAACCTGGCGCCTTGGACCAACTCGGCCATCTTACCACTTGATGAAGAGAAATCAAGAATATGACTACATCAAGCAATAACAATTTGGTACCAACATGCAGACCTCAACTATGGTGTCTCCTTTGATTCCTGACTGACAAAACTCAAATAAAGCATGAAACAGTCGAAAATTTCGCATCGGATCCATCTATTGGTTCCACACAGCAATATAATAAATATTGCTAGTGTGCGAAACGTCGAAGACTACGGCGATTACTTGGCAGAGGGCCTACTCTCGTGGAGGCTCAAGCTCGGTGTAATCTGTGTAATGTTTTCGTTGTTCTAGCTAAGAATGCAAGCATTGCGAAATACCTCATACACGCAAGCGCACGCTAGAGCGCCCCATCTATGGCTATCACAGTCAAAGAGGTCCCCATCGAGGCCCACAACTCCATCGGCAAGGTTGAACGCTACCATGCGCCCCTCCGCCGTGCCTACAATATCATGCGAGCCGAGGACCCCTCCATAGCCTTCTTGATAGCGATGGCACGGCGGAGGGGCGCATGGTAACGTTCAATCTTGCCGATGGAGTTGTGAGCCTCAATAGGGGCCTCTTTGACCGTGATAGACATAGTTCGGGCGCTCTGCCTGAACTCGGCAGACGTGAAATTCCTACCGACATCAACGACAATAACCTTGCGCGGGCCCTGGTGAACGTCGATCCAACGGAGCTTTAAGGTCTCCCAGACGTGGCGAGGGGTCTGGTTAGTGAGAAACCTGGCGGCGTTAAACGAGGTAGCCGTATTGACGACGTGGAGCACAGGGGTGTTACCGTCGAGGAACATGGTATCGGCAACGATCTCGGCGTTGAATTCGTAATCGTATTGGAGGGTGAACTTAAAGCGGAGCGGTTTCTTCTCGTTCGTCTGGCAGTGGTGACAAATCTTGTTGATATCCTCCAGGAGGCTCTGATCCGTGTTATGGCCCGCAGCCGTCAAGACCTTATGAAGGCGTGCTACAGACGGGTGACCGAAGCGGCGGTGTAAGCGCCGTAGCTCCACCTCGGTCAAGAAGCCGTTGCTCAACAGGGTTTCGTTCCTCGGGGGAAGCCAGGCGTGACCCCAGCGTCTGGTAAGTGGTAACACCAGGCTACCTTTGACCATCTGGTCCTCTAGGTTGTTGACGATGGCACCTAGGCGGTCCATGTCGTCAAGGCATAGCAGAAAGGGTGTGTTTTGCGGTAAGATATGGAAGTTAACCTTGCCGAAAGGGTCCGGCACCACCGCTAGGCCTATGGAGGATATCGTCTTGCCAGGGCCAAAGCGGATGGTTGCTTTTCCAGCTTCCTTCTTGTCAAGGCGAAGAAACGGCATCTCACGCTAGAGTGCACGGAATTGGGGTTGGCCGCCAGTGGAGACTCGGGCGGTACCAGTATCGAGCATAATGCCGTGAAACCGCAGCTCGGGGTATCGAGTGAGTGTTAAGGACTCACCGATGCTGGTGATACAGTCAGAAATAAGTTCTTCTGTGGTCGTGGTGCCTTTAAAGGGATCCTCCTTTGTGAGTTGGTGCCAAGCGGACGTATCTTGCAGGTACACCGTACATGGTCATCAAAGCAACCGGCGTCCGGAATTGATAGCCTGGGAATCGATAGCCCGGTGGTACTGGCTGACTGGTGTATCCTCATCATCATCACTCTCCAAGCCTTCCACGCCCTCCCACCAGGCCAAGAAGGCTACGTAGCCGACCTTGGTTTTGTCGGTGGCGCCGGGGTCATTCTTATAGCGGTCATAGGCCTTGCGGCGCTCCTCCGAGGTGTGCCGAGTTGACCAGCATCCTGGTTTGCCGCAGACGTAGCACCGCCGATCAGAGGCGGGCCGGTCGCCGGCACGGCCATCTCGGTTGCCACGGCCGAGCCGGTTGTTGCGGCCGTTGCCCCTGTACTTGCGATCGGTCCCGTACTGCTCATCAAGGCCTTTGGGGGTTGTGAGCCGCTGCGAGGCAGGCCGAGACTCAGTGTTGACGCTGATGGCAGACCAGAGCTGGCTGACTATACCTTGGTAGGTTGGTGCAGGGCGGTACGGGAAAAGCGTACACTCCTCAGTTCCCGGCAAGCGTCAAGTAGTCGCATACGCAGAGTCTCCTGGGACTTGTCAACGGTTGGGAGCGCCCGTTGGATCTTGGTGATCTTGTCGAGTAGGATCTCTAGGCACTCGATCCTTGACTTGCCAGGATTCTCGGAGATCACGGAGTAGAAGGTAGTATTGCGCCAGGCTGACGCGTACAGCTGGTGCCTATCTTCCGTCTCGAAGTGACACCTGATCCTGGAGACGAGTGTGTGGAAATCCCGGGGAATCCCGACTTCACAGAGGTGAGCGTAGTAGTATGACAGTGCCGGGCCAGTGAGCATGATTGGCAGGGCTGCGGCGAAATGAGGCTGTGGAATTCCGATACGCAAGGCGCAGTCCCGGAAGATGATAAGCTTGAATTCGAGTACGTCGTACATCTTGCCGCTGTAACGCATCTCGTCATCGGTGTACATCCTTGCAAGGTTCTTGAGTTGCTTTGGGGTTAGGCCTTGTAGCGGTTCCGCGTAGTTGTTCTCGCGGTTCGGTGCGTCGGACGCTCTCCAAGTAGGATCTGGGCTGCCGACCCGTGGAGCTGTCGTTGAAGTTTGAGGGGGCGGGGGAGCGGAGTGCTCGCGAGGTTGCGGAATATAAGTTGGGACGAGGTAGGGCTGGCGCAAAGCAGGTCTGGCTGGTGCCTGTGGCTGGGCCTGGACATGCGGTGAGGCGTTTCGGATCCTTCTGGGCAAGTTCAGTGGCTCGTCAGGTTCAATAATATTGTCCACGAATGCAGGATCTTCGAGTTTGCGCTTGAAAACGGTGCTCCTCTCGCTCCATTCCTGGATCTGCGCAGAGTTCCAGAACTGGTACTCATCTGCAGCAGCGACGTTATACAGGGCCGTAGCAACACATAGGCCGGCCTTGGTCTCCACGTAGACACCATTATCCATCAGAAATTGGTGGAGATGCTTCTGTACCTGCTTCGTTGTATCGCCCCATCGTTCTTCGTCCCAGTCATCAAACTGATGGGTGAAGGCAGTCCACAGGTCTCGGCCTACAAGGCGTTTCCCTTCCCAACGACAAGCGATCCAGACGATGTGGCTCGTAGTTTGTTCCTCGGTTGGGGAAGTAAGGTCGTCGTATTTGGTGATACTACGCCATGTCTCTAGGTCAACCTCATTAACGAAAGATTGAGGGACTTGTAGGGTCGCGCCCTGGGAAGTACTCCCAGCGACCACTGGACTCATGGGGAATCCTCCTGACGCTTCGCCTGTTGCCAATTTTCTCGTTTTTGGCCTCGGTAGGCCGTCTTGTCTCTCGGTGGGTAATCTTGGGATCTGGCGAGGGCGCTCAACGCGTAGAAGTAGTGGGATGAAGGTTTCGCGATTTGCCTTGTTGATCTGTATGTTGAGTAGGTTCAAAACTTCAACCACTGATCAGTGTTGCTTCTACACGGCAATATTGCTAGTGTGCGGGAACGTCGGAGACTACGGCGATTATTGGGCAGGGGCCTACTCTCGTGGAGGCTCCTGCTCGGTGTAATCTGTGTATGTAGTGTATCCGTTGTTGTTCTAGCTAAGGATGCTGGCATCGCGAAATACCGCTGGTACGCGCTAAAACTTAACGCTAGGTCACATGACTCCCCTGTTTACTTGTTGAACTTGCGCCAGTTCCAACAAGACCCGTTCCAGGCAAAACCACCAAGCTCAGGTGGCAAGCTGGTCCTAGTACTCGTCGAACTCCGTTGATTTCTGCCAAACACGTTGCCTTTCCTGGTTACCTCGGTTGCTCTGACGAGTTTCGTTGGACGTGGTAGGGCAGTGTCAAACAGCAACGTCGAAGCTTGCATTTGGGTGGGGTTACGCGTGATGCATTTCATTGAGGTGAGCTGCTCACTTGACTGCTTCCGGTGCTCAGTAAGTCGACCAGGCTGCTCAAGTGAGGCTCGGTGAGAAATAGTGACAATGACTGAGTATTCACGCGGGAATGGAATGTCAAAAAGTGTCAGGCAGAGGAAACTAAGTACTAAATAAATAACTAGGAGGTACTACACTGAATACACGCAAATCCGAAGCCCTTACGTTACACCAACGCCTGTTTGTGATTTACTCCAGAGGTGCAGCTAGTGGAAGTAGCGTAGGTGCTTGTTTTGAACCATCGACATTGCTGTATACCTCCAATGGAAGGAAGGAAAGCCTGGCGTGCGCCGTTGTAGTCGATGCAACCAGGTTGCCATATATCCCGGGCTATGATATATGTGGCGTTGCATTCAAACCAACATATATATATCTCGCCATGACGAGCTCCTAAAATGAACTTATTTAATTCCACAGGTGCTGCCGAACGTCCAAATAGGCGTTTCTTTCCGTTTTAGCTAACCCTAACTACCGTACATCGACAGGTGGTGGAGAGATAGGACCAGGAAAAAAGAGGAACATGAAAACAATTCTTTATCTGCATTTGAATCCTGATCTAGGTATCCATCTCAGCAGCGACCTGAGATGAATCCAAAAAGCAAAAAAAGAAATGAATGAATGATAAGAGTGGGATTCGAACCCACGCCCCTTTCGAGACCAGGAAACTATTGCTAGTTTGGAGTTAAGGTGTACCTTAACCTGGCGCCTTGGACCAACTCGGCCATCTTACCATTGGATGGTGAGAGTTTGGAAATTTGGCTATATAAACGGAACCACAAATATCCAAGCATCAACCATCAGTTCGAAAGACCATGCATGCATGTTGTCCGAGATGCAATCACTACTTACATACTGCCCTGGAGACGAGCTTGTGCATTGCTAAGAACTAAGAAACCGAAACGCGTTATCCCGACAACGTAGCCCCAGGGTCAAATCCTACGGAGGAGATCCGTAATAACCGACGGACAGCCGGGCTGATGTACATGGACTATTTTCTACAAGCCGAGGTTGCGGCCCGCCGACATAGACAGATGCTACATACAGACAAATGCCCTGCAAGTGGATTTGGCATTATGTATCTAGCTCAAACCCTGCAATAGGTCAAGACTCAATTGGGCCTGTTGATCAGGTACTGAAGAATCCTTCCAACTCAAATCACGGTCATGGACGGGTTCGTCGGGCTGAAGGAAAGGGCCGATTCACGCGCCGAAATCGGATTATTCCTGTCTGGGGTTGGATGTTTCCACTTGAGATTGAAGGCGGGGGGTAGTGGGTATGATCGGCTTTCGAGTGGATTAAGCAGTGTTGTAACTTGTGATTAGTTCGCATTCATGAGACAATGGCTTGCGGAATCGCCGATTATCTTTTGTGACTCGGGCTTGTTTTCCCGATGTGTGCCCAATCCTAACAGTTCAAGCCATAGCATATGAAAGTGATTGATTATTTGTGAGATAAAAAAAGTACAGTCTAGGACAATGCACAAAAAAAGGTATCGAATAAAGTATTGTTGCGGAAAATTGCAAAGGTATTCAATGGGTATCGGGTCTGTCCAAGTCCAGACTAATCATGAAGCTCCATGAGCAATTCGATATAGACTAATTCAAATTTCCACACCGAAGACTGCAAGGCAGAGAAGGGTATCTCAAACCTTCTCTAGTGCTTCGCGGTGACTTTGTCGCCGGTCAGTTTTTCAACTGCTTCTTTGGCCCTGTTCGGTGTAAAGGATGTCTGATTAGCCCGAGGTCTCACATGAAAAAATAAAAAAAGTGGATCGATGACGATAGGATCAGGGGGAACAGTCTGGAGAATTAAGGGCAGAAGTGGAACTTACATGTCACCGAGAGCCACCATGCAGACGGTCTGCCAAACACCAAGGCCGATACGGGGGTCACACCACGGTAGAGGCCCTTGATGCCATTGCTGTCGTAGATGTACTTGAAGGTCTTGCCAACGGTCAAGTTCTTGGGGCGGTTAGGGTCAGGAGTCTTGCTCTGCATCTCGACACGGATGACCTCGATGGGCTGGTTCCATGCGGACAAACCACCACCGAGACTGGATGCCAAGATCTTTTCCCATGCGGACAGCTTGGTACCATCCTCCTTGCCGGAGACCTTGCGGATGGCGGACTCGGCCAGACGGGACAAGCCGAACCGAGAACCCCAGTTGGTAGTCTGACGAATGGCAACGGCATTGACACCACGGTTGATACCGCGGATACCCTCCTTGCGGTAGATATCCATGAAGGTCGCGAAGGTGCTGGGTGGCTTGACGCCCGCGGTAGCCATCTTGTGCTTCGTAATCTCGACCGTCTTCATGCATGTACAGAAGCCCATGGTAGCGTAAGCCTGGGCGACACCACCAGCCATACCACCACTGATACCGGAGACGAAGTCATTGGCGCCGAAGGTGCGGGCGTAGTATTCGGCCTCGGAGGCGACGAAGAGGAGGACCGCACCCTTGGTGGATGCCTCAATCCAGGCCCACGGAATGAGTCCCTGGTAGTCTTAACATCCGAAGTTCGCAATTAGTATTTTGGTTGATCGATTGAGGCGGGTCCCTCCCCCACTCCGCCAAGGGCGCCGGGTCGGGGGATATTGGAGAGCGGGTACGGAATGCGTCACTTACAACCAAAGATGCCGCCACGGCCCCAAATCCGACTCATAGCACCCACGAAGCTATCGCCTCGGTTCGCGGCCATGGTTGTCTTGGTCACCTCCAGCGGCTGGGGATGGTTAGTTTGCATTCTGCGTAACAATTGTGATCATTGGAGGGTGTATCATACCTGTCCCAATGTAGTGACCTCAAACAAGTTCAAGCCTGCGCCCAGCAACAGGTTGCTGAACTTGATGGGCTTCTTCTCGAGCTTAGGGGCCGAGGCCGCAGATGAAGTTGTAGACATTCTGCGATGGGGTTGCGCTGAAAGGGGCCCTGACCAAGGGATATAGGGGGCTTCGTGCGTTTGAGGGGGGAAGAAGAAGACTAAAAAAAGTCGAAAGAAGATGGAGTGCGAGTTGAAGACGTGAGTGGAAGAAGAAGGAGGAGAGGAAGCCAGATGTCTTATAGGGTCGGGGAAGGTAAGCTGGGGGATAGCTCGTACCGGGTACATTTGATCTCCAGAGTTTCCACTCATACTATTGGGTACTGGGTACCTCCCATACCACCCCATGCAGCTGAGGAAAGGAATTCGACCTACGTGCCTCGGCGCTTTTTATGATTAGCGTTGATCAATTCGGTTGTACTGATTTTCGGTTACTTTCAAATTATCTTCATACTGAAATATAGACATCTCTAGACTGATTCTAGGTATATACATGCTTGCACATATCAAGATGTTCATATGTGATCCCTAGCACAGGTGGGTCTGGCCATCGGCGGTTGAGTGGTGTCCCGTCCCAACAATCTGGCATGTGCTCGATTCAACACAGGTAGCCGTCAGACCGTTTGATCTCTACGCTGTAACTCCCAGTCCTGACACTAATTTTAAAGAAGCTTTGAAACTAATATATTGACCGATGTCTATATACGTACAGAGTACCAAAGATAGTCATTTCATTGAGATATAGGGCTAGACCTCATAGCTACTACCATCGAATATCGGAGTGATCGTGTTTCCAGATGCACAAAACAACAGCAAAAATAAACTACAGAGTGGAGATCATAAAATGATTTGACATGGAAGTTCTGTTACAAGGCCCGCTCGAACCGATCAAGTCCCTATCATACAACATGAAAATAACCAAAGACTCTCTCGGTCAAACAAGGGGAAATAATACAAAATGTCTAACCCGCGTCCTCACCGGGCCCCAAAGGGAGATATTGAAAGAAAATGGAAAAGAGTACAAAGTCATGCGCTTAAAGCTGAGCACCGACCAGCTTGGCGTAGGCCTCAGTGCTGAAAGACTTGGGGCGCTCAATGGGCATGCCAAGAGCACGGTCGATGATCAGCTGGGGAAGGACACCAAGGGCACGGGAAACACCGAACAGGACGGTGTAGTAGTTAGCCTCGGTCAGACCGTAGTACTGGAGGAGGACACCGGAGTGGGCATCGACGTTGGGGTAGGGGTTCTTGGTCTTGCCGTGCTCGGTCAGAACGCCGGGGGCGATCTTGTAGACCTGGCTGACCAACTTGAACATAGGGTCATCGGGAAGCTTGCGGAGAGCAAACTCGCGCTGGGAGACGTAACGGGGGTCAGTCTTGCGCAGGACGGCGTGGCCGTAACCGGGGACGACCTGGCCGCTGTTCAGGGTGGACCAGAGGTAGTCCTTGATGGACTGGTCACTGAGGTCGTTGCCGACAGACTGCTTCATCTTGGTGATCCAGTTCAGGACCTCCTGGTTAGCCAGACCGTGAAGGGGACCGGCAAGACCCTGGAGACCAGCGGACAGGGAGAGCATGGGGGAGCTCAGAGCACTGCCAACCAAGTGGGTGGTGTGGGCGCTGACGTTACCACCCTCGTGATCGGAGTGGATGGTCAGGTACAGACGCATAAGCTCAACGAAGTCCTTGTTGCCACCGAAGCCAAGCTGGTTGGCCAAGTTGAAGGAGTAATCCTTGTCCTTCTGGATAGGGGCGACCTTGCCGTCTTTGAAGACGTTGCGGTAGATGCGGGCAGCGATGGTGGGCAGCTTGGCGATGAGGTCCATGGAGTCCTCGTAGGTGTAGGTCCAGTACTCCTTCTTGCTGACACCCTTAGCGTAGGCCTTGGCGAAAGCGGACTCGTGCTCAAGAGCAGTCACGGCGAGAGAGAACTGAGCCATGGGGTGGAGGGTGTTGGGGCAACGGTCGATGAGCTCCTCAACGAACTTGGGGACATCGGAACGGGCGGCCCACTCGGCGGACAGATCACGGACCTGCTGCTCGGAGGGGATCTCGCCAGTCAACAAGAGCCAGAAGAGACCCTCGGGCAAGGGCTCCTCGCCACCGGGAGCCTTGGGCAGGAGCTTCTGGCACTCGGGGATCTAGGAGACACTGTGAGCAAAGCAAGAAACTCAATGGTTGAATCGACGAGAACCTACGGTGTAGCCGCGGAAACGGATACCCTCCTCAGAGTCGAGAACGGAACCCTAAGAAAGCAAGTTAGCTTCGTCATTTGTCAAGGGGGCGGTTGAAATTTCTCGACTCACCTCCCAGACGAGAGACTTGATGCCACGGGCACCACCGTAGGCCTGGTCGAGGGTAACCTCACCAATGACCTTGTTACCGTGCTCCCTGACATGTATTATTAGCTATTTTTTCGATTTCGAAGGAAAAGGGTGTAGAAACATACTTGCGGAGCTTCTTGACCTTCTCAATCTCAGCGGGCAAGTTGTCGGCGAAGGTGTCCTTGAGGGACTGCATGATTATACCGGGTTAGCATTCGACTGTGCAGCTAGACTCAGTCCATTGAGCATGATGCGCTTCTCACCTTAGCCTTCACGGAGGAGTAGCAGCGCATGCCATTGAAGGTAGCGGCCTGCACCGGCTTCGCGATGGAAGACCGGAGAGCGGTGGAACCGATTCTGAGGGAAGAAGCCATGCCGAATCAGACAGGTTATGTGTGATGTGTAGATGGAGGAGATGGAGGAATGGTCACAAAGCCTGGGGGAGGAAAAAGGAAAGAAAGGAAAGAATTCGGGAGGGAGCTCTTTTGCGCCTGGAATTTTCTCGGTTTTTTCCCGTCTGGCCGTGTTACAGCCGGTTACAGTTCGGTACGGTAACTGGGTCACTTTCGGGAGCCCGTGGAAGCTCGTTCACCCATACGTCGCCATGGAGACAGCCCTGTAACTGGGCACTTGTGCTACGTAATTTACCCGTCCCAACGGTACGGAAGAAGACGGGTTCGGGCTGCCGGCAGATCAACTGCGTTCGGATATCCCTGGCTAAGTTCCGTACGTTAGCCACATGCGAAATACGGAGCTCAAGGAGCAACTTGTATTCCTGTTTTCTTTAGGGATTATGCTTCTATTTTCATAGTACGTAAAATTGGCGTATATTGAGTGTCCAGAACAGAGTATGATATCTTTTGTCTGTACATAATTCAAAGAAGATATAGTTATACACTGTAGTTATGAAGTGATTTATCCCTAAGCTAGTTCCAAGGTTTGAGTAAGAGTGACGTCGCCAAGTCGCCATATTTTCTTCTGTGCCGCCATCTGCCCGATATGAAAATACTCGGTATTGAAACCAACCAACCCTCGGCATCCTTCGATCTTCTGTTGATGTCATTGTGCATCCGTACCGCCATGACCCCAGGACATATCGCGGCGAATTTGGACATTCATGATTCTGTCGTATGGGGTTGCCATATTTATAGCTGTAGTACTACCACAATACAGTGACGAATCCTTCCTACATTGGTTCACCGGGGTCGGGAGCTAACATAGGGCGGCATCCACGGGCAGAAATCCATTAGTTATGTACTGCGTATTCGTAGTTAGCAGAAGCTAGCTGCCCGTTATGGGTCGCCCACGAGTCCCTCGGCTTATCAGATGATTGTACAGAGTACCTACTGTTTGCCTTACTTTGTAAAGGACGTTGAAGGTTCTGTTGCTTTGATTGTTTCTTGACTTGGACCAATTTTGTCCATACCTATCATGGGTACGCAGTAGTCACTAAATATACCCGACCCCGTATGTACATAGTAGGATGGCTTCCATGATCCATCAAGAGACTGGTTAATATCTTCCATTAAGTTGCCACTGAATACTTAATCATGAACTGACCACGGGGTAACTATCCTTCACCATTGAGTCGACTGAATCATGATAGCATCCTCTTCATCTGCCTTCTTGCTAGTTAGATATTTCAACACATTTGATTAGGTACTCCGTAGGAGCTGCGTAGTTGGGAGGCTGCTCACCTGGGCAGTCATCAAATTTGATGGAGCCTTCGGTGAGCAATAACAACCAAGGACGCAGGTAGTTGAAGCCTCAGGCAGGTAGATGCCCATCACGTGATAATTACAAGATAGGTTTAGCGCCAGTCGCAAAGTCTGCCTCCCTTTCCTCCTTTGCCATTCATCTTCCACCCATCCTCATCTTCGCCAACTCAGCATCTCTTTTCTTTTCTTTTCATCAGTACCTTGACATCCAGTCTATCTCTGACTGCGCTGGACATCTTTTGGATTGCTATCGGAATCCGTAAACCCTTTATTTGGTTTTTCTCTGGGATCTCACTGCAAAAGACGCTCTAGGCTGTACATCTTCCGTACTCCCCGTACTCTCGTACTCGGCGCCAGACAGCCCTCTGGACACCATATCCCTAGGCTGTATTTCAGCTGTAGGCAGCTATTCCCTGGACGACAGTGAATACAATACGCTTGTGGAGTTGTAGTGAAGAACCGACAGGAACGCACTTAACCCCTATCTTCTCGAAACGACCTCGCGACAGTACAGTAGCTGGGACGTTACCTGCCTCTTCCCATCTGCATTAAACCGCGGCTGAGTCCTTCTTTCACCTCTCCTTATCGTGGCTCTTTTCACAATAGTCTTCGAATCATGTCTTCCGCAGTAGCTGAACTGGAGAATCTCCTCCAGTCAATGCTGGCTCTCAAGCCGCCTGGTGTATCCGGCTCAAAAATCGGCGGCATCACAAACCTATGCAATGCCAACGTACAGGTACGCTTGTCCTGTTTAGTCGATCTACTCGTCTCATTGGTCCCACTGTGATCTGTGATAGCTAACCTTCTCTGTCCGCAGAATGAATCAGTTCTCATCCAGAAGATTTACACTCACTTCAAGAAGGCACCGGGCACTCACAAGCTAGGTGTGCTTTACGTGGTAGATTCAGTAACTCGTCAATGGGTAGAGGCTGCCCGCAAGGCCGGACAAGCCCCGGGAAGTGATGCGCCTGATGGCACTTTCGCCGCAGGTGTCAAGCGTGTCACTGATCTTTTGCCTGTCTTGATGACCGATATCATTAGCAATGCTCCGAACGATCAAAAGGTACGCAAGGGAATCTGTAACATTACGATGAACCTCATAGCCCACCATCCTGGTCTCAGCGGGAGCCAAGAACCCTTTGGGGACGTTGGCTTTGCATCATGGTCCTCAGTCCGAAGGCTATCTATCCCACTTTCGTAATCCTATCTTGAACACGTAACTGACGCATTTCTGCTTCGATATAGGACAAGATCAAAAAGCTGGTCGACATCTGGGAGCGCGGTGCGACTTTCCCGTCATCCATGCTTGCTTCTTTCAAGGAAAAACTGAATGCCGCTCAAAGTAAGCCATCGTCCAGCACCAATCTGTATCACATCGAAGCTGACATTTGACCAGACCCAGAATCGAACACCCCCGAGGGATCTCCCGCGCCCAATGCGAACCCACTCGGAATTCCGCAACAACCAGCACAGGCCGCTCCTGATACCTCCAGCATCCTGAAAGCCTTGGCCGACATGGCTAAGCAGAACACTACTGCGCCTCCAGCCGCTGCGACTGCCGCCCCTGCCAATCCGCTTGGTGCCTTCGGCTCTGCTGCCCCGACTCCTGCCGCCGATTCTACTTCTCAAATGACTGCTGCGATGAACATGTATGGCGGGGGGAATGTTGCAACACCTTTTGCGGGCCTGGCTGGCATGGCTCAGAACCCTGCCATCCAGCCGCAGAGCCAGAGTGGAACTCCAAACCCGATGACGGCCCCGAACCCGTTGGCCGCGATGCTTCCCCAGGGCGCGCAGCCCGGTGTCCCGGACCCAAACGCGATGGCACAGCAGCTCCAACTACTCCAGATGCTCGCTAGTCAGGGTATTCCTCAGGACCAGTGGGGGACCGCCTTGCAGCTCTTTAGCATGACCAATGGTGGTATGGGTGGTATGCCTGGAATGCCCGGAATGCCTGGTGCGCCGATGGCAGGGTTCAATCCGATGCAAGGACCCAACGTGGGTGGATGGGGTCAGACGGATTCTCAGAACATGGATGATCGTGGTCGTGACTACCCTCGTTCGCCGCCCACTGGATATCGCCGTCGTTCGCGCTCCCCTGGTTGGGATAGACGCCGTGATGTCTCGCCCCCTCGCCGTCGCGACAGCCCTGTTTATGGAGAGTATCATAATGATTCTCCTGGCCGCCGTGGAGATCCTCGCGATGCCCGGCGTCGGGGTGAGTATCGCCAGCGTAGCCCTATGGGCGCTCGTGGTGGACCTGGTAGACGTCGTTCGCCCTCGCCTGCTCGTAACAAGGATCCCAATTTGCCTCCCCCTGGACCCAAGTTCATTGAATGGGACTACTCGATTGGCCAGGGTATGATCAAAGTTTTGAGCCGCACTCTCTTCGTTGGCGGTGTGACCTCTTCGGAATCTCACCTGCGCCAGCTCTTTGGCCAGTTTGGAGTTGTTCAGACCTGCATTGTCAATGTCGACAAGCGCCACGCTTTCATCAAGATGGTCACCCGCCAGGATGCGATGCAGGCACGTGATGGAATGGAGTCTTACCGGACCGGTGACATGCAACTTAGGGTAAGAAGTTCTCCCGTTTTTTACTCGTTGTTTAGTAGGATCTTTGTTTGCTGACCTGAACGTATCATTTTAGACTCGCTGGGGTGTCGGTTTCGGACCCCGTGATTGCAGTGACTATCAAACTGGAGTTAGCGTGATTCCTATTGAGCGATTGACTGAGGCTGATCGCAAGTGGATGCTCACCGCGGAGTATGGTGGCACCGGTGGACGCCCGATTGAATCTGGAATGGTTGTTGAGGAACCTGACATCGAGATCGGCGCTGGCGTCTCGTCCAAGGCTATCAGTCGCCGCATTGCGACTGACACTGGCGGCAAGCGCGGCCCCATCTCCACTCGCACCGGTCCTAATCCTCCGGATACCCGTTTCGGCGGTCGTCGTGAGCGTGAGGGGTACGGTGGACCTGAGAATGACATGTCTAACATGAACAACCCTGGTGTCCCGCCTGCTGTCCCCGCGTATGGATTCAACTTTGCCAGTATGCCCATGTTGCCCCCTGGTTTCATGATGGGTGGTGGTCAGGGTGGATTGCCTGGTGCGCAGCCTCCTAATCGCCAGGGCAACTGATCTTTCTTTTTCTCCCTTTGTGTGTGCATGGTCTGACGACTGTGCGCGCACTGCGCATGGTACAGGCGTTGGAGGATGGGGATTTTAATTCGGAGGCATATCATCTGGCGGGAGGAAGGTTTTTCTTCGAGTCTCTCCCGAAATATCTTCGGGTCTTTTCTGTTTCTCCTATTTTGGTTGTTTACTTTTACTTTCTGCCTCCGGTTGTCGACGGCGATAACATAATTCATTGCAAGCGGACCGAACAAAGCACAATACTACTCCGTACCAGATTCCTCTGTATCCGGATTTGAACTAAAGGATCTCTATTACTACAATCGACGTGATACTTGCTTGCACTTCCAACCCATGCGATACTCGTAGAGTCAGTCGGGGTGATGTCAGGAAGGAGTACGCAGTAATGCTTGAATTTACAAGCAACCGCTGTCCGATTGTACATATTAACCACCAAAGAGCAAAAGACATTCGATGTATTCAGCTATCTAGACTGTAGCAAGTGAAATAGAAATAAAATCAGAAAAAAAAAGAATTGAATGAATGATAAGAGTGGGATTCGAACCCACGCCCCTTTCGAGACCAGGAAACTATTACTAGTTTGGAGTTAAGGTGTACCTTAACCTGGCGCCTTGGACCAACTCGGCCATCTTACCATTGGATACAGGGATTGGTCATTTGTGACTCTATGAATCAAAGATAACGTTTTCGCATTTGCGATCACCACTGGCACCAAGAAATCTCCCCAGAAATATTTAAAAAAGCCATCTTCAATTCAAAGCCCTATGAAGCCTCATTCTATGATTTGACCAGACCCGCATGGCAGACCCGCTTTCGGCAGCTTAATATGAGCCATGAGATACAGAGATTCTCAGCGCGCCAAGCCATTGTTTGGCCGAGATCGCAGTATCTCGACGATATCTGTCGCAAAGCGCAGATCACATTCTGGAGACCTAACAGACCGGAGAGATGAATGATAAGTGCCTGGTCCTCCTCGCACTCTTCATGGCTATCGTGAACTTTCTTAAGACCGGACAATGTAATGAAGAAGGTTCCCGTTAGGGTTCGGTTTCACGCTTTCTACTCTTCGGGATACGTTTCCTGCAGTGCCTTTTAAGCGAGTTCTGAGTTCCATCGTGATATTCATACTGGTACGTGGTGTACTTCCAGGCCGATAGTTTTTTCAGTTTGGATCGGTGTGTGAATTAGGAGGCTACGAGTCGTGCCAAACCTATGCCACCAGTCGATGTATATACTAACTACTAGTCGCTGCATATGCATACCTAAGTACACCACCGTGTAAGACTTGGGTTCACTTAAATTGGCGTACGCAAAATAAGGCAACATAAGCAGAATATAGCCGGTAAACATAAAATCCAATTACAAGATTGAATTAGGAGAGAAGAAAGAGAACGAGGTATACGGCCGATCACGCCATCCTCCCCCCTCTATACGCAGTAGTTCGCTCCGTGTATTTACTTGGCATCTCCCCAATTCATTCACTTTATCTCCTTTCTCAATTCCTTCAAGTTACATTCAAGTCGTGCTTCATATTCCATTCCTCGGAGTGTCCTATTTCCTTCCTTGACTGACCTGTAGCCCCGAGCAAGGCTACCCCGCATCAGAATCATGTCAGCCCCCAAAGATCTCCACTTTGACACCCTGCAGCTGCACGCCGGGTAAGTATTCGTGGATAATCCAACCCAAGACCAATTCTAACAAACCCAAGTCATGAGCCTGACTCAACGACCAACTCCCGCGCCGTCCCAATCTACGCCACCAGCTCATACGTCTTCAATGACTCCGCACATGGCGCGAGGCTCTTCGGCCTCAAGGAGTTCGGCAACATCTACAGCCGAATCATGAACCCTACCGTCGATGTCTTCGAGAAGCGCATTGCTGCTCTCGAGGGTGGTGTCGCCGCCGTTGCTGCCTCCTCCGGCCAGTCCGCTCAGTTCATGACCATCGCCGCCTTGGCTCACGCCGGAGACAACATCGTTTCCACTACCAACCTCTACGGTGGAACTTACAACCAGTTCAAGGTTATGCTTCCCCGTCTGGGAATCAACACCAAGTTTGTCCAGGGTGACAAGCCCGAGGATATTGCTGCTGCCATTGACGACCGCACTAAGGCGGTTTACCTTGAATCCATTGGTAACCCCCGCTACAATGTGCCTGATTTCGAGGCTATTGCCAAGATTGCCCAAGAGAAGGGTGTCCCCGTCGTGGTACGTGAGATTTCCAGAGGCAAAAGGTCAAAGGCCAAAACTAATCTGTGTGTTTTTCTCACTGTCTAGGTTGACAACACCTTCGGCGCAGGTGGCTTCTTCATCCGACCCATTGATCACGGTGCCGATATCGTCGTGCACAGTGCCACAAAGTGGATTGGCGGCCACGGCACCACCGTCGGCGGTGTTGTAGTCGACAGCGGAAAGTTCGACTGGGGAAAGAACGGTGCTCGTTTCCCGCAGTTCATCGAGCCCTCAGAGGGTTACCACGGTCTGAAGTTCTGGGAGACTTTCGGCTCTATTGCCTTCGCCATCCGAGTGCGCGTAGAGATCCTCCGTGATCTCGGTTCTGCCCTAAACCCCTTCGCGGCCCAGCAGCTGATCCTCGGTCTCGAGACCCTGAGTCTGCGTTGCGAGCGTCATGCAAGCAACGCCATCGCTCTCGCCAAGTGGCTGCAGAAGAACGAGAATGTCAGCTGGGTGTCATACCCCGGCTTGGAGGGTCACCCCAGCCACGAACTCGCAAAGAAGTATCTTAAGCGTGGCTTTGGTGGTGTGCTCTCTGTTGGTGTTAAGGGCGGTGCTGCTGCTGGTTCCCAGGTGGTTGACAACTTCAAGTTGATTTCTAACCTTGCCAAGTATGTTTCGTCCTCGTTGTTCATCCTGCTGATGTTGAAAAGCTGTTGCTAACCTATCGTAGTGTTGGCGATTCTAAGACACTGGCTATCCACCCTTGGTCCACAACCCACGAACAGCTCACAGACCAGGAGCGTCAAGACTCTGGTGTTACCGAAGATGCAATCCGCATCTCGGTTGGCACAGAGCACATTGACGACATCATTGCAGACTTTGAGCAGTCGTTCCAGGCTTCCAAAGCTGTGCCTGACCGCACTGCTTGAATGATTTAACAGCTGACACCATGAAGGCGGACTAGCAGGAAGCTACGGCACAGTCTACGCAAATAGCGACACGGTAACTATCTAGTATCACGAATTCAATGAAGAAATCTTACGACTTGCAACAAACATCACTATCAGGCTTGTCCGTAAATTGGCTTGGAGACCATCATGGCCTCTCGATAACTATAAGCGGCGTATGTAATGTTATATCTGCCCTGGACATTCTCGTCGAGGCCTGGTAATATCCCTTAGCAATGAGCCTACACTTGTCTCAGTTCTGTTCTATCGAGGGCAATATCTCGCTCAACCACGGTGCTCGGTGCATGACATCTCCACGGCAACTTCTCCACTGAATATCAACTGCCACGGCTGACTATCCTGAAACTTCGTATTGTATTAAGCGCTCATTGTGATGTTATCAAGTGCATTCAGCCCCCGTGAGCTATGTTTCGTGTCATGGGCGTGATGTAAGGTTGCCCACTTCCGCCCTCGGTGCTACATATGCTTGTTCTGCTAGCCCTAACTCCATCACCTTGTGGAAATCAGAGTCGATGCTCTCTTAGATCCGATCTCTCACCCGACTATGCTTACAGTAGTGCAGCCATATGGATGTTCCTGCCATGGTGGAGTCATTTTCTTTTGGTTTGTTGCCCTAATCACTCCGTTTCCATGGCCCCCCTCACACCTACCTTGTATAACTTCATGTTTACTCAATGCAAAGGTGTTCCTGCCTTGGCGACGCTGTACTTTCCTGTTTCCTTGCCCTCACTACTTCGTTGCCATGGCCACTCCCACGGCTTGTATCGCTTCATAATTGCTCAACTATGTGGATGTTTGCTCAGGTGAGGTTGCAGTTTCCCTTTCTCGTTGTCTTGATCACTCTGTTTCCATGGTCGCCTCAACACCTAGGTACCTTGCACATAAACTTCATGTTTACTCTATAGTTATAGATGCTCCTTCTCTGGCTACACCGTACATTCATGTTTCGTTTGCCTGAGTACCTCGTTATAATCGCCACCGTCACACCAGTATAGCCTCATAATCACTCAGCTATGTAGATATTTCTGCCCAGGTAAAGATATTTCTGGTCCCTTGTCCTAGTTGTTCGTTGTTTTATGAAGTTTGCATAGCTACCTTCACATATATCTTGCTTCCAGTTACTTCATGTTTACTCAATCCACAAATGTTCCTGCCGTGGGGAAGTCGTAGTTTCCTTTCCCTAATCGCTCACCCATGCAGTTTGTTTACATGACCACTGTTGTACCTGCCTTGGTATAACTTCAGTTCACCGTTCCTTCCTGTTTAGTTGCTCGAGACGTTGCCATGGACAGTCCCAAACAACATTTATTTCCCTCTTTCGTCCGACTCTTTGCTTTCTCTTCTTCTTCTCTCCCCACTGCCACTGGCCTTTTTTTATTTGCTCATAGCAAGCTTCATCATGCAGTTCTCTTTTGCTACCACCGCTTCTTCCTTTTCTTCTTCTTCTTCTATCCGCCGACCCCCTCCCCTTCCTTTGAAGTCCTGTCTTGTCCTTGCGGACGAGGACTTGGAGGAGCTTCCATCTGACGAGCCGTTCGTCCGAAAGTCTGTGCACTTCCCGGCCGATGAGGACCTCGTTCAGGTGAGGCTGATTCCCCCCGGGAACGTCCTCCATGTGTGGCCGAGGACTGCGAGTTCATCGACGCAGTTGAGCAACTGTCAACACCTGTAGTTTGCGGATTACCCCCACAGACGGCCCACCATGGACCAATCATTGAACCTGCCTTGGACGGTTCACATGCTCCAGCTTTCGACTTGTCGGCGCTGGAGGATGCACTCCCTGACGTGGAATCTGATGAGGCCGTTGATGCGGCTGGTACCGCATTCGATATGAGTGCTCTGATGGAAGCCTTGCCTGACATTGACGAACCGACCGTTACATCGCCATTGACGCCCGTACCTGAGCCCTTGGAGGCGCCATCCACTTTCAACGCTCCTGCAGAGGCAGGCCATTTGCGTGTGGCCGTTCAAGCCCACGACCAGTTCCGTCCCACGGACGGCTATAACTGGGTTAGCCACCTCTGTTGGGTGTTGTTTGTGCTGGCATTCATCCTCCCAGGACTCCTGCCAGCTCTGCTGGGGGTACTTGCGTGTGTCTCCCTCGCAGTGGCATGTACTAGATTCTGATAGCGGGTACCTCGTCCATTCCCTCTTCCACATAGGTAAGTATTGACTTCATTATCCGATTTTCTTTTGTTCATATTTCTGTTTGTTTCTGTTCCGAGTCTTTTGCCGTTTGCTTTTCCAGAAAATCCACAAAACCCCAAAAAAATCTGTTGTCTTGCTTGCTGCTGTTATGTTTTGCTTATTTTGCTTGTTTTGCTTTTGATTGTGTGTTGTATCTTTTACCCTTTATCCTTTACCATTTTATCTAGGTTCGAATCGAGGCGGGCGTATCTGACTGTGATCGTGCGGAAGGCAGCAGAGCGTGGGGAGGCTCAATTATGGGTGAACTGGAGTAAGTACATTGTCTAGATCTGATGCTTCTGTGTGCTGATATGAGAATGAATTGTAGGTGGCTTGTAGGTACCGACTACGAATCGAATCGATCGAACGTCTCCGTCTGTGAACGCGCGGAAGGCAGCGGGACGTGTGTTGGCTCGATTGGATGGCGACGGGGGTAAGTACCCTTTTTATATCTGATAGGTGCATCTGTAAGCTGATTTGGGATCGAATCATAGGTGGTTGGTGGGAACCGTCGCCGCGACTCGAATCGCGGACGTCTCTGTCTGTGAACGTGCGGAAGGCAGCAGGGCGTGTGTTGGCGTCATCTGTTCCCCAGCATGTGAGTATGACTTCTGTTTCTCTGTACATTATTTCAGCATGCTGACAACACAAGCCCTAGGGAGAGGGAAGCACTCAGAATGTAAAGCTGTGGGGGGCGGAAGGACGTGTGGTTTGAGTGGAAGAGAGGATGAGACTTGAGCGGCGGCTGTGATTGTATATCTGTGCTTCATGTATGACATAAATGGAAAAGTACTTTCGGATGTGTGACCATCTCGCTGTAAATTACTGGGCCGGACAAAGATTCTGGTGTCCTAGATTGGAGAAGCTCGACCTAGACGCAATCCAAGTCAAGTTCATGGGTAGTATGAACCACTCAGCCCATATACTATCGAGCAACAGAGATCTGAAGGAATTGAAAGCCTTTTCAAATGATATCGAGTGACACTGTGTGCATAGTCGATGTTGTTTCTCTCGTCTGGCCAATGCCAAATCCTCAACCAGTCTATGAGGCTTGTCCGTAGATTGATTGGCTGCAAGACCATCATGGCCTCTCGATCAATTTGCAAGCAATGTAAAGCTAGAAGAACATTCCACTGCGATTACTGACACCATAGCCAAGCTCCAACTAATTGACTCCTACTAACTGATTAGCACAAGAATCGATGATGAGATACAGAGAAAGACAAAAAAACAAAAACAAAAAGATAGTGACAAGAGTGGGATTTGAACCCACGCCCCTTTCGAGACACGGAGACAGTTGAATATGAACCATCGGGATCAGGTTGACCTGAACCGTGCGCCTTAGACCAACTCGGCCATCTTGCCATGAATTGTGAATAGAATCCGATTTTGTGCTACATTAACCAAGATTATCCCTCCACCGAATTCCAGGCGTTAACGGAGAGAGGATGTGTGTGTGTACTGCGTTGTCTAGAAGAATAACCTCAGCACCTAAGAGACGGGCTTCAGTGATCTAGTTTTTATAGATATGAGCTTTCGGCCATAGTTTCTTTAGTTCTATAGAATAAGATGTATGACGATTCGGACAAAACTCCAGTGTCCATTTGCATTACCGAAACTGTGATCACGGAGCCATTTTCCCTCTTAGCAGCTGAAGCAGTTACCCTTCTGCAAGAGTAGAGCCTTGTCTCATGTATGCAAAGCAGCTATAGTTTTCATCCAATGGCAAGATGGCCGAGTTGGTCTAAGGCGCACGGTTCAGGTCAACCTGATCCCGATGGTTCATATTAAACTGTCTCCGTGTCTCGAAAGGGGCGTGGGTTCAAATCCCACTCTTGTCAATATCTTTTTGTTGTTTTTGTTTTTGTCTTATTTTATTGTTGTGGCTTCTTTTTACTCAATGCGACTATGTAACTAGTGGGAGGATCTAAGTACAAAGTAGGTTGTCTTCGTGGTTGTGTGTGCGCCTCGCCTTGCCCTGTCTTTTGCTGCACGTGTTTCCACCCATAGAACAGAACATAAGGATGACAGGTCTGGAGAGTGGTTGTGGTAATTTAAAGGGATAGAAGGAGGAAGATAGTTAGTCGAGACTCAATGCATACTTTATCATCAATTTCTTCCGAGGAACAAATGAACTAGTAAGAAGTTTCAATATACTACAATGCAAAGACTGGTTCTATGTACAGATCTCGAACCAAGCCTGAGAAGAATTTGCCAAATCCGAGAATATGAACACAAGTAAAGGCAAAATCGAATGAAAATAAATACTGTGCAGTAAAGCCACTACAGCTTAGCCCGGGGAGCGGACTGCTCCTCGTTGGCCTGCTCGTAGAGCTGGTCCAAGAGGGTTCGGTAGACCTTGACGACGGGGGGACGCTTAAGCTTGAGACTGCGAGAACGGAAATGTTAGCAATGCTGTCGATACGAGGAGAGAGAGGGAGAGAGTGGGATTCAAAACTCACGTCGGGGTCAACAGGTTGTTCTCAACAGTGAACGGCTCTAATCTGAGGGAGACGTTGCGGACACGCTCGTAACCGGCAAACTTGTGCTTCTTGGCCATACGCTCGAGATCACGGAGGACAGCGCGACGAATCTTGTCATCGTCCAGTGTCTCCGTGATAGCCTCCAGATCGGTCGGGGCAATGGTTTTACCCAGGACCTTGCTAGCGTAGGGAGCAAAGAGGTCAGGCGCGACACCGAAGATGCCGACCAGGAAGGTCTGCATGCTGTCGCCGTGGATGTAAGCCTGGGCGATGTAGCCGAGCTCGGAGAGGACGACACCCTCGAGACGCTCGGGGGAGATGTACTCGCCCTGGGCGAGCTTGAGGACGTTCTTGCGACGATCGATGATGATGAAGCGGCCGCGCTCGTCGATGGTGCAGACATCACCGGTGCGGAACCAGCCGTCCTCGGTAATGGCCTTGCTGGTCTCTTCCTCGTTCTTGTAGTACTCGCGGAACATGTTGTTTCCGCGAAGCAGGAGCTCACCACGGGGGAAAGGCTTGTCGTGCACGGAGTACTCCATGTCGGGCAGGGAGACCAGACAGGCCTCCACGCAGGGGGCGAGGGCACCGCAGTTGCCGGTGGTGAGATCTTCGGTGTTCTGAGCGGTGGCTGCGGCGTAGGACTCGGTCAAACCGTAGCCCTGGACAATGTCGGTACCGGTAGCGAGACGCAGGAAGTTGTGCAGGGTTGGGTCCAAGGGGGCGGAGCCCGAGACCATGTATTTGGCGCGCTCGAGACCGAGAGCGGCGGCGACCTTCTTAGCCCAGATGCGATCGTACAGGGCGTGCTTGGTGGTTGCCTTGGAGGGGTCGGGGTTCTTCAGGTTGGCGGTTTTGGCCGAGATGACGTGTCGGGAAAGGGCGCCCTTGAAGCCGGGCTGCTCGACCGTGGCGGCACGGACGGCGGTACCGAATCTGCTGTACAGACGAGGAACAGACATGAAACCGGTGGGCTTCAGCAACTTCAGATCGTCGACCAGCTCGGTGATGTTTCCGTGGAAATAACCGATCCGTGCACCGCCCCAGAAAGCAGTGTGCTCGGCCAGACGGGCATAGATGTGGGCCAGAGGCAAGTAAGAGCACATTGTGTCGCCCTTGCCGTGGCTGATAGTGATCAAACCGCAAGATGTGGCGGCAACGGCATTACCGTGGGTCAGAACGACACCCTTGGGGGGTCCAGTTGTGCCGGAGGTGTAGTTAATAGTGACAATGTCAGAGGCAGAGGGAGGGTTGCAGGGGCGCTTGGAGGCCGCGCCCAGCCCCTCAACCTCGTCTAACGTATAGATTGTGAGGCCCAGGCCGTCGGCCATGGACTCAAGCAAGGCACGCTTGGAGTGGCCAGTCTGCTCACCCCCGTCCAGCGGGTCCAAGCTGACAATGAACTTCAGATTGGGGAGAGAAGACTTGAGCTTGATCAGAGTCGGGATGTGGGTGATAGAGGTGACCACACAGCTCAGCTCAGCGTGGTTGATGATGTATTCGGTAGCATCCGGGGCCAGGACGTCGTAGATGGAGACAGTGTAGAGGGATTGAGACATGCAAGCCAGATCTGTCGAAGGTTTACGGTCAGCGTTCAGAGCCTCGAGATCTCTCCCTCGCCATGCAACTCACCAGTGATCTGCCATTCCGGGCGATTCTGGGCCCAGAGACCGACACCATACTGGCCGGGGCGGTGGCAGTTATGCTTTTGGTGTAGTTCTACTAGACCAGCACCAAATGCCGCGCGTCGCTTCTGCACGGTCTCGTATGTGAGCCACTGGTACGGGTCCCAAGCCTTGGTAACGGAGTTATACGGACGCCATCCGAGGCAGTGGCTCTTAGGCAGACGATTGGCGGTCTGCTCGAAAATGTCGTGCGCAGTGGTGACCTAAAGCCAGTCAGAAACGGATACCCTCGCAATCACAGACGATCCTCCTTACCTGGGGGTCCAGAGTCGCCAAAAGTTGTTTCTGCGAGTTCCATGCGCGGTATACCGGAGTGCGGTCGGGCTGCTCGGTGCCGGCAATGGGCACAGAGTAAGCTCCGCGCTTGGGAGGGGCCTGCTTGAGCTCCGTGGCCTTGGCCAAATGGGGTGGCTGTGAGTAGAACATGTTGATACAGCCTGGGATCAGCGAAGAATCAGGGTGAAGTAGGTATAAAAGTAACGGCCCAAAAATTACCAAAGGATAGAAAGAGAACAGAAAAAACGTATAATAAAGGGGGCAAAGAATGTGGGGAGGAAACTGGAGGTGTTGAGGGACTCCGGAGTGACCGACCTTTTTGGAAAAATCTCCAGAATGGTCTCCGTAAAAGTCATGCGCCGGGACAATGTGCCTCGGCTTCTTCAGGGGTACTTCCCTTAATGTGGCAATCCCCATATCGGGTCAGGTACCCAACCCAAGTGGAGCCTGCTTACTTACACCACGTCATTTACCGGAATGGCCCTAACTCACATGCGAATCAGGTGCGATTTGTTTCTCTTTTCACGTGGAGACCGAGCTTTCGAGAATTGATGTTATATACAACGAAGGCGTATATATGTGGTAAGGGCTATGTACGAGGTATGCAATATACAGGAGAAACCAAGAACGCCCAGCGGAAGATGCAAACCCAACATCCCAAAAAAGACAATATGTACATCGCGAGGACCGCTTGCAGTCTTTAATCACAGATCCACTTCCATGCCTTGCCATACCATGTCGTTGGCTCAATGGTCTCCCAGGTCTCATTTTCGGCAGTGGTACGGCCAGTATCCAGATCAGCCTCAAGGGGCTTGACAAAGGCGGGGCGGTAAATGATCTTGTGGCCAGCATACAAGACCGCGAACAGAATCAAACTCAGGTAGTTGATAAAGAAATCCTTCACCTTGAAGCCCCCAACGAAAGCCGTGAATCCCTGGGTAAAGATAATCAAAACATTGAAGAATAATCCGTACCAGGAGAACCATGGCTGCCAGAGGGCCTTGTAAGGTAGGACATCCCGGGAGATGTTGCGAGCCTTGAGAGCCCGCTGGAAAGCGAGGTGACAGGCATTCAGCGAAGACCAGGTGATGAAGCCAGCAACACCGGAGATCTGGAGCAACCAAGTGAAGACGGTGCTACCTGAGTCGGAGACGTTCAGGAATCCGAGCAAACCAAAGGCCGCGGTGAAGAGAACACTGTAGTAGGGAACACCACGCTTGGTGGTTCTCTTGAACCAATGAGGGGCAAAGCCTTCCTGGGCAAGACCAACTAGGATACGACTGCCACTGTAGACGTTGGAGTTGGCTGCCGAGAGCACCACGGTCAAAAGAACGGCATTGATGATACCGGGAAGAGAAGCCACGCCGGCGAGGTTGATGGCAATAACAAATGGCGAAGCGTTGGCGTTCTGGGCATCAGCACCATCACCCTGGCTAGCCAACAGATGCGGGTCATTGGAAGGCACGACGATCCCAAGGAAGAAGATAGTCAGGATGAAGAAGAAGACGATACGGAAGAAGGTCTTGCGGATAGCGGATGGAACGGTCTTGCGAGGGTTCTCGGTCTCACCGGCCGCGATACCAACCAATTCAGTTCCCTGGTAAGAGAATCCAGCCTGAATTAGGGTCGACCAGAATCCGACAAATTTAGCCAACGAATCGTTGTCCTCGATCAGATAGGGTACGAAAGGTCCCGGATGCACCCAATATCTGAAACCAATGTATCCTTGCTTTCCAACGCCGGCGTTCATGCAGATACAAAAGATCATAAAGCCAATCACGGTGATGACCTTGATACTGGCGAACCAGAACTCGATTTCACCATAAAAGCCAACGGGCATCATGTTGAAGGCGATAATCACAACCCAGAAGATGGCAATGAAGATAGCGATCGAGATATCTTTATCCCAGTACTGAATGATCAGACCGGTGGCGGTTAACTCCAGCGCGAATGTCGACGCCCAAGAGAACCAGTAAATCCAACCCATTGCAAACCCCAAACTCGGGTCAATCAGGCGAGCAGCGTAGGAGGTGAAAGCGCCAGGAATCGGGATATATGTGGCGATCTCTCCGAGGGCGGTCATGACGGAGTATACGATGGTTCCGACGAAGATATAAGCTATGAGAGCACCGACGGGGCCTCCATGGGCAATGGCCGTGCCGCTACCGATGAACAGACCGGTACCAATTGTGCCACCTGCGAGGGAATTCGTCAACACCGGAAACGAAGGGAAAAACTCGATGCCACTGCCAGAAAGCCCGACTCACCAATGGCAATCATCTGAAGGTGTCTGCTCTTCAGCTTCCGCTTGAGTTCCGGCAGCGGATTGGCCTCGCGTTGAGCGCCGTACTTCTCATAGTCGACATCATATGCATCCTGTGCCGGTTCGTGAACAGGCACAGGCTCTTCGGTGCTCATCTTGCCCTTTGGGGTGACAACTGACTCGTCCCGGTCCATTTCTGCTTGTGAGAATGCAGATTGGACGTATGGCGAGGTTCTGTGGTAACGGAGAGGAGAGAGAAAAGGATCAGAGAGGAGACCTGCCGGTATCCACTCGAGCCTACGGGGGGGTCCGAAGACGGGCTTTTCAGTTAAATGTGGAGCACCACACCGGCAATGACTTCGATGAGGGGAATTATGTTAGGTAAAAGAAAAGAGAAAGAGGAGAAAGAGAGGGGAAATACAACGTTGAATGAGTGATCGCTGTTGTCTCCTCACTCTTATCTCTTTTGTTCTTTCTGTTCCCCAGGATCTTTTTTTTTGCCTGAGTTCTGACCAAATCTCGGCCACATGTGGGCCGGGGAAAGAGTTTTTACTACGGTGGCGACTTTTATACATTTCTTCTTAAGTTCTTATGAATATAAGCTATCTACAACAGTACTCCGTACTTTGTAAAGAACTGGATGGTTCTCAGACCTCGTACGCTTCAGGTCAGAGATGTGTAGATCATTGCACGAAGCTACGATAGAACGTGTCCAGGTGGGACAATGTGGGTATTCGATAAAGGAGGTTATTCTTTATTCTCGGATCTGGGGGCGAATACGGAGTAGTCTACTCCTCGAAGAACGGAGTCCACTCCTTGTTCTTCTAGAGATCCGGAGCTACTGCGTACAATGATGTCTACATTCGTTCGATATAGTGGCGGAGAGCTAAGGAATGCCATGAACTTGGCATTTCGGTTGTTTCGGCATGCCGTTTGCGGCGAGATTCATAATAAAAATGACCATCGAATATAGATAAGCGCATGAAATCACCAACAGAACTTCATAATAAACAGCTATCAGTCCTATTCCTTAAGCCACATAGAAAAAGGGGTATCGCGCCAATAAAAACCCGCTCGATCCTCGAATCGTGTACTTCGTTACTCAGTCATGTGATCTCGGACACTTCCGAGCAGTCGGAGAAAGACCTCTTAAACCCCGAGATGGGCGTTGTGGTGTGTTTTCGGCGTCACTCCGCTGGCGCTGCGGTGATGCATAACATCCACAATGGCGAAATAACTCGTAACGGCAAACAGTACCCTATTTCCCACGTTTTACAGTCAGGCATGCTTACAATGATGCGAAAATAACCGAGAAAAGACTCACCACTCGATCGCCCCAAATACCGTTGCTGCCTGCAACGAGCTGCATGTGCTCGAATGACACAACCTAGGCGGAGGTAACTGCGCGCCCATCGCGATAAAACCCGCAAACCAGAAGATCATGGTAATCACTTCCACGGCAGAAACCACATAGCGGTGCGCCAGGCGGGGGAACCATATCGGTGCCAGGGCGAGGTAGGGCACTGCGACAAAGGCAGTCCAACATCCAACGAAGACAAGGTAGTTGACAGTATCCGACCAAGCCCAACCGTCCCATGTGGAGACCACTAGCAGAACAGATATATATCAGCATGTCATGTCTGGATTCTGGGGGTTGGGATTCAAGTCAGCGCACCATATCCTGTCAGTCCGATGACGATGATGCCAAAAAGCGCTTGCACGATTCGGACGGGGAATATCCACGGAAGGGCCATGTTTTTGACGATGGATGGAGGTCGATGGAGATATGAAGTGGGTTCGAATGCGAAATGGATATGGAGAAGCTAAACTGGCTTTGGGGGGTTTGCGTCAGGAATATCGTTTTCTAAAAGCTGCAGGGTGTGGCAGGGTATATGAAGGTGATGGGAAAGTGCAGGGATTAAGCAGCCACCGGCGTTGCGCCAGCGTCATTAACAACGATAGGGCTGACGTAGGGAATATTTACCTGAATTTGAAGATGAAACTTCCAAGATGTTCCGGATTTCTTTGACTGGCTGGTATTCTCTTCTCTTATTTTCCTACTTTCCTACAAGTTAGTTATATAACTACTTGATCTTACTAAAACAACCACGCTTTACTAGTTACTCTTTCTTTGCTGCCTAATACCTACGTATCTTGGCAGAGAACGCAGCCACATGACGCCAGGCTGTCGATCATCGTGGAACAGTCAATGTCCGAGATCGTATTCCGTATCACGTTGTATCTTCTAGCTCCAGCTGTTTGATTCTGTCACCTTCTCTATATTCTCTAGCCAGAAGATGAAACTTGGATCTATCTATGGATAGTCAGGCGAGCCCATATTTATCCATAATACGAAAATTGCCCTGATTCCGATGACTTCTTTTCATACTTGTCTTTTACTTAGCGACGAGTGTGACTATGCTATCCCCGGAGGCAGTGTCAATACCTCGTACCCACACGATGGACGGCGGAGTATAGATTCCCAATCTCGCAGGATTCGGATGAGTATTTCCGTCGTGGCTGTGCGAGGAGTTCATCCTGACTCAAGCCACACTAACGTGATGTCTCACTCTGACTACTAACGAGGTGTCTTTGAAGGAAGCGAAACTGTTGAAGTAAAGGGTGAAGTCGCTCAGCTCTGCTCACGCAAGCCCGGAGGTCATTGCAGGTGACTAGTATCATACATACTCACATGTAGATGGATGGCCCTTGGCTACCTACTCTTCAAGCCTACGGCTACACAATAGAAAAGGAAAAAAGAAACACATAGAAATCATGGTATGATTCGTTGCTCATTCGCCTGTACAATTCTCCCGTGGTATCAACATTAGATCAATAATCACGGAAAACCGCGACCATCTCATCCAGGCGCGCCACCTCTGCCAGCAACAGAGCCTCCCTGGCCCGCCAATTGCGGAGATGCTGCAGTTCAGCCTCCGAGAGGAGTTGCTCTTCGTGGCCTTTGACGTCCGTCCGTTCCGTCTTCTCGAGGAAATCCCTCTCGCGGCTTCGCTCGAACTTGATGCGCTGAATGCACCGGGACATCGCCTTGTAGGTATCTTCGGTAATGCTGTGGCATACCCGGTCTGGATCGTAATACCATAGATATATGGTCTTGGAAGGTTGACGCTGTGCATCGCGCGGCACTTCCTGCAAATCAACAAATCCACCGGTTTGCATATGAGCAAGTGATTTGCGCAGGTCTTTGAAAGGAAGGAGACTGATATCCTGGAGGCGTTTCTCATCCAATTTGCCCTTGTCATGCAGAATCCGGATCAGTCGAAGCGCCACATCTCCGTACCGCGCCTCAATCATCTTCTCCAGCTCCTGATGGCGGAGCTTGCGGGCCAGGCCTCGAAAGGCAACTCGCCATGTAGGAAGGCCGGAGATGACGTGTTTTGTTGTGAGGTTGTAAGGAGGCTGTGAAAGAAGACTGAGGTGTTGATCGATCTCAAAACCGCGGTTCTGCCCGCTCGGTTTACCTTCATGTTCACCATTCCCGTTTGTGCCATTCGTCTCATCGTCCAAGGGTCGCTTGCCACGGCGGTTCACTACGGACGGCGGTTCCATAGGAGCAATAGAGCCTGCGAGATCAAGATCCGGGTCAACGTCCTCGACAAGTGTTTTCAATTCAATTGGAGCAGAGTATTGTTCTCCCTCTTCGCCTTCACGTGGAATTTCGTAGGTGTCTCGGCAGCGGGACGTTTGATACTCGATGCGCCGAAGTAGACAGTCGTAGACTTCGACCGAAACGGGAGGTGCACATTCCGCCGCAAGCTCAAGGAACCTCAGATTTCGAAGTGCCACATCGAGTTTCTCGTAGTTAACCCGAATAATGAGGTTAGACTGCCAGTAAAATCAGCGGTCAATGAGAGCCTTGTAAGAAAAAGATGAGGCGAGCTTACATCCATTGGAACTGAACTGAACCCATCCTCGTCTTCAGACCAATCGTTCTCTTCGTCATCATCTTCAGCATGATCCCCGTTGACGCCATTGCTGCCGTTTGTCGCCTGCTGATGGGATACCCCGTTGGCATGATCTCGTTTCCTTTTAACACCGTGAGGAAGCCCATTGTACATTAGACCACGGCTCAAATCCCCTTCCATTCTTTGCTTGACCAGCTCCTTGGCTTTCTCCTCGATCTCCGCCGCTTGTTGCTTGCCCTTCATTTGTTTGACATCTGCTCGCGAGCCGATAATTCGAGTGGCGTCGAGCCAATTGTCATTGGGACTCTGGAAGTGTGCCTCGCGAACCCGGTGGATATATCCGTGGGATGCGAGACTCTTCAAGGTGGGGTGAAGACGTGCCGGTTTCTCGCTCACGGCATGATCGCCACTAGGCTCATCAGAAACCTCTTGAATTTCCCCGTTTTCATCGGCCTCGGTTTCGGGGTGGTCTACCCCGTTGGGAATGCGCTGTGTCCGGGGTCGGAGCTCGGGAAGTGTCTCGAGGTGGGCGATCGAGGTATGGCCGAGACTCATGATCTTTTCCAAGACCCGGGCCGCGTATTCACCTAATCGGGTTTCAACAAGGTGGAGGATCTTCCCGGAGCGTACGAGGGAGTATGCGGCATGTGGATTGGCTTCGTAGTAGGTGTTGCCGTCGTCAAGTGAGGTGAAGTGGTAAATTAGGTGGTGCTGTATCATAGCAGCGAGGCCATTGAGTAGTTGACGCTCCGGTAGGCGAGCAAAGAACCGAAGCCGAGGAAGTGTCAATCTTTCGTAACGGTGAAGCACGGTGAAGATGCGCTGCGAAAGTGAGCTGGTTAGTTCTGATTCTTTTTCCTGCTGTCGCAAAGTATCGCATGACACGCCGAGGGTCCGGACGAAATGACTCACAGCAAATAGCTCCCCGAAGTTATCTTCAACTAGAAGCGTACAGAGCTCCGCAGAGCACTGGGCTCATGTCAGTAAGTAGCTCCTTCAATGTTGGCGGGACAGTCACATACCTGGGACATCATGGTGGGCAATAAGAATGAAAAGATCTACCAGCCTCCAAACCTCCAGAGGGGCAGTTGTCGTCACCGAAGGCTCATGAAGGATGTGGCCCGGTAGAGATCTACAATCCTTAAACTTTTTAAGATGCGACTAGATGCAGGTCTCCACGTTCGTTTGCCTTTTTTTGCTTATCGGTATATTCACGTGATATGGGATCAGGTGATCTGCGCCGAAGTGGAAAGGAATGCTTTCAACTTTGAAAAGTGAGAGCCTCGGAACAATGAAAGCGAAGAAAACTGGTAAAAGACAAACAATAGAATTAAATGTAATCACAAGAAGTTGTTTCTCTCACCTCAATAGAGCTGGAAGCACTCGCCGAACAAAAGTAACTCCGGTTCCGTCCGCGCTTTTGATTACTTGACCGCTGATTGGCTGGAGTGACGAGTCGGGATCTTGAAGCTTTTCGTGACCTCTAAACTGGCTCTTCCCTCCTGCTCTCTCCGCATCCCACCTCCTCCCCCGCCTCATTTGCGCCCCCTTAAAGACCCAATTAGGGCTCTAATCTACTCTTCCATCCTCCGCACAACACAGGCGACGATGCTGTCGCGGTCTTCCCTCAGCCGAAATGCGCCGCGTGCGTTCTCCGCCGCCGGCCGTCGGTCCATGGCTTCCGCTGCCAACCCGGCTTTCCAGTACGATGTCACCGAGGCTTCCGGAGTGAAGGTCGCCAACCGTCAAGTCGATGGCCCTACCGGCACCCTGGCCCTGGTTGCGAAGGCTGGTTCCCGTTACCAGCCCTTCCCTGGTTTCTCCGATGCTCTCGAGCGATTCGCTTTCAAGGTCGGTATCCAGGCATCAATTGAATCATTTCTAGGTGGAATCGACGATACTAATAGGTCAATGGGTCGATAGTCTACCTTCAAGCGCTCTGCACTGCGGATTACCCGTGAGTGTGAGTTGCTGGGCGGTGAAATCTCATCGACACACTCGCGCGAGAACGTCGTCCTCCGGACCAAGTTCCTTTCCAAGGATCTTCCTTACTTCACAGAGCTGTTGGCTGAGGTTTCTAGCCAGACCAAGTTCGTTGGTGAGTCGGTCCCTTTTTGCCAATTCGTGATGGGTGGAGCGCAATCTATATGAGAATTTCCGTACTGACTCGGACCCCCTCGTCAGACCACGAATTGAACGAGGTCGTCAGCAAGCTCCTTAAGCTCAAGCAGCAGGCCGTGCACTCCGACTCGGAGGCCGTTGCGCTCGATGCCGCCCACGGCGTTGCCTTCCACCGCGGTCTGGGCGCCTCTATCACCCCCTCCCTGACCTCTCCTTACGAGAAGTACCTCTCCGGCGATGCGATTGCCGAGTTCGCCCAGAGCGCGTACGCCAAGTCCAACATCGCTCTTGTCGCCACCGGCCCCAACTCCGCTGAGCTGTCCAAGTGGGTTGGCCAGTTCTTCAAGGATGTTCCCACCGGTGGTGCCTCCACCAAGCACAGTGTTCTGCCCTCCGTGGCCTCCAAGTACTTCGGTGGC
This sequence comes from Penicillium sp. DV-2018c, assembly GCA_028827535.1. Taxonomy (NCBI): domain Eukaryota; kingdom Fungi; phylum Ascomycota; class Eurotiomycetes; order Eurotiales; family Aspergillaceae; genus Penicillium; species Penicillium sp. DV-2018c. Next base: position 2,881,420 of record JAQJAA010000001.1, read on the forward strand.
GAGCAGCGCATTGCTTCCAAGACCGGCAACACTGTTGTGATCGGTTTCCCCGGCTCCAGCGCCTTCGGCACCGCTGGCTACAAGGCCGAGGCTTCCGTCCTGGCTGCTCTCCTGGGCGGCGAGTCCACCATCAAATGGAGCCCCGGATTCTCTCTTCTGTCCCAGGCCACCAAGGGCTTCAACCAGCTCCGTGTTTCCACCAAGAACAATGCCTACTCCGATGCCGGCCTCTTCACCGTCACCCTGTCCGGCCAGGCCGACCAGGTCGGTGCCGCCAGCAAGAACGTGGTTGACGCCCTGAAGAAGGCCGCCGCCGGTGAGGTCGCCTCCGAGGACATCAAGAAGGCCATTGCCCTCGCCAAGTTCCGTGCCCTGGAGTCCGTCCAGACCCTCGAGACCGGTCTCGAGGCCACCGGCTCTGGTCTCATCCACGGCAACAAGCCCTACCAGATCAACGAGATTGCTGAGGCTCTCGAGAAGGTCACCGAGCAACAGGTTAAGGAGGTATGTTCACCATTATTCCCACCGTTTATATTGTTGTCATGAAACTAATAGCTTCGTACTAGGTCGCCAACTCCTTCCTGACTGGCAAGGCTACCCTCGTCAGCGTCGGTGATATCCACCAGCTCCCCTTCGCCGAGGACCTCGGTCTGACCGTTTAAAATCCCTGTATACATTATGTAGAAAGGGAAAAGCCTGTTCCCTTCGTTCTGGATTCGATGTGACCACTTGTGCCTAGATTCATTGCCGATATCTCCTTTGTTCTCTGAGGGTGTAGTTGACTGTAATACAATTGTACCTTAACCTTTGATTCCATTATCTTTAGCCGATGGATTGCCTTGTCTTGTGTTGACCATGCATTTTGTGGATAAGATTACGGCATAGAATCATTGCTTTATCATAGTGCTTTGCTGTATTCTGTGTGAGATTCACTACCTGCACCCATGACTATATGCTTTTGCGTAAAAGGATTTGGCTTTACGATATCTCTTGTAACCAGAACAGGGAAACTTGGAAAGTATCATCTATCCCGCGGCTAGCAAAAACAACAAAAATATATGACAAGAGTGGGATTTGAACCCACGCCCCTTTCGAGACACGGAGACAGTTAATTTGAACCATCGGGATCAGGTTGACCTGAACCGTGCGCCTTAGACCAACTCGGCCATCTTGCCAATTATATGAAAGGAATTCGCCCTTTTTGAATCTATGAGATAAAGCAAAAAGAAAAAGAGATAAGAGGGCATGCAAAGTAAGTCCAGTGAATACGATGACGGCAAGACCCAAGACACCAAGATGGAAGAAAATGATCATTAAAGCCTAGAGGAATAAAGAGCCAGGTAATAGAGAGGCGAACCCCACTACAAAGTAAACACCATAACGCCATCCAGACCATACCGGTCATACCACATGCACATCATAAGCCCTTATCATCTCATAACTTATCGTTCCGCAGTGCTACACCAATAATCAACCCTTAGATCCGAAAGATTGCGAGCTGGCAAGCCCCAAGTACGAGCAAGCCAAAGCGCCAGTCCCCCAACAATCCCCACACTCCCAACAATCTGAACAAGCACCCAACTCCGCCGTCCGAACTCATCAATCCACCCAACCACGCCCAGCGGGTCATGCGGACTGAAGCCCGACGCACGATACCCAGACCCAGATCCAGCATGAAATCCATTAGTACCTTTCTCTCTCGCAGCGCCGTGGAAACCACCGAAACCAGGCGTCTGGGATAGAGGTACCAGCGAGCCGTCGGCGACACATTCGCCCAGCCGCTCGGTAAGCCATATGGCGCGCTCGCCTCGAGAGAGCGAGGCGTATCGATCGCGCTCGTTCTGCAGGCTACGCTGTAGGTCTGTTGCCCACTGCGCGAGACGGACATGGGCCATGCGCTCTTCGTGTCTGGTGTAGTCTGCAATGCGGGCCATCGCATACCCAGGTGGAGAGCCGGGTGAGATAGATGATCCTGAGATCGACTGCCAGCTGCTAGATACAGATCGGGGTCCTTCTGGAGTCGGATCTGGCTGGGCACTGAATGACGGCATTGGCCGTGGCAGGGAAAATGAATTAGTACATTGCTGGATGAGCTTCTTTGCGGCGGAATGACGCATCCAGGCTAGATTGTCGCGGTCAAACATTCTGTCGACCAGGACTTCTAGCTCCGATGGCACGAGTGGTTGGACGTAGTCTGGGCTCATTAGAGTGCTTGCATCCATTGTCTCTGTGTCGATTGACTTCTCGGAGGAGACAGCATATGGGGGTTGTATTTCTAGCCCATGCATGCTGCTCGGCGGGTCACCGAAGAGGAAAATCTTGATACCAGCCTCACGAGCTTGTTCGTGGAAACGGCGCTTTAACGTAGCGATTTGGTCTGTGGTAAGTGTGTCTGCTTTGGATACTACCGGAATGACATTACTCAGCTCGCTGAGCCTGCGGATGCATTCCACATCCGTTGAGAGGGTATCTGTATGCGAAATCAGCAACTGGGTGATGTGTGGTTACTCCAGAGAGCAAGATCAACCCGCCCTACCAGTAGAAATCAAATATAAGATGGCATCCACCTGGGATCCACCGTTCCCCGCTAGCAGGTTTTGGAAATCGATACCCGAGCCGTGAAGGGCATTGGTAGCACGGAGAAATTGCTCTCTCATATATTGTCCGATAGCGTCCGTCTGACCCTCGCTACTTAAGGTTGTGGCAGGCGTGTCCACGAAGCAGATGTTTCTTTCGAGCACAATTTCGCCTATGCTTTTCCGACGCGACAGCACGCGCGAATCCTCCAGATCCGACCACCACGAAGGGTAAGGTTTGGTGCTGGCATAAATCTCCGTAGTGGGATTTAGTTTCCCCCGGGACCGGGACCGAGAAGATCTGCGGCGCTCCAAGGCTGTCACCTGTGGGATGGTGTCGACATGTACAATATCGTCGCATGTCTGGACAATGGATCTGATCAACGAGGTCTTACCAGAACCTGATTGAGGGCGATTAGCAGTGTGCAATCTTATTCTAGAATTCCTTCAACCTACCAGAAGAGCCGGCTAGCAGAATTTTGAACCGACCCATGGCTTTTCCTCGCTCGGTGAACGGCCGCCGACTAGGCATTTTGATACTCGGCATGATAAACTGGGAGGCTCCACCCGGAACCAAACGTGGAGACTCGTGGATCCTCTCCTCCTCATCGCCAGATGCAACAGTCTGACTATTGATTTCATCTGTGATAGAGATATCATCGAGTGGCCGCATTGATCGAATGGATATAGATCTAGGGCTGCTGGGCAGCGATGATGGGTCGTCGGGGATGCCCAAAGTGAGTGGGGATAAGGGCCGCGATACTGCATGAATGGGAGACGCGCGTCCGGAGAGGTTCCCGGTGGTTGGATTCAATGGCTTCAAAGTTGACCGACGCTGTGCAAGGTGCGAATCTAAATCGTCTGGTACCTGCTTCAAATTGGCCTCGGGTTGATGGCGGGGAGAGGATGTGATTTCCGATTGGGATAGAGTATCATTCAGACTTTGTACCCCATACATCGTCTCATTGGCATCTCCGTGACTATCTACCAATATACTGGATTCTTCGTCTGTGACATCCGGACCGCGAGATAGGAAGAAGGTCGCGGGGGTAGTAGTGCGGGGATCGAGATCAAGGGATGGAGTGGGAAGACGATCATGCGAGGATTTACGAGAGAACGGGAGGCTTGGACTAGATCTCATGATGGAAGGAACATTTCTCGACAGGTAAGATACAAAACAAAGACAGAAATCCCTTTGAGATTCGATCACCTCAAAGTGATCATGTCATGTTATTTTGCTCAGGTAAGCTCATCACGAGGTGATAAACCCCTCATGTATGCCTGAGGTATCCACACAGAAGCTTATATGCGGCTTTAAAATTGCCAAAGTTGACTAGTTAGCTACTCTAAATACAAATGTATCAAATTTCTTAGAACAGAGAATCTGTTAATATAGAAATCTCCGTGAAATGCTTCTTCATGTACGGAGTACATCGAGACATGCATAGCGTACTCTAGTCTCCGCCGCATATCTCCACTGTGGGTTGGTGTGGGAGAAAGGTACATACGTTAGAGATATTTCGTACTTTTTTCCCTTTTAATTTACACTAAATAGCGCGGGAAAAGGAAGCTTACTGTGTTGGAAAGCAATAGAGACGAAGTGCAGCTCATACTATTGCGGACAGTGGCAATCTCGTCCTGAACAGCCGAGTTAGTCGAATGTACCGTGTCCGCCCGAATAAAGGTTGATCTCCACCTTTCTTTACGGGCCCTGAGATCTCATTCCCACATCACCTTCACCCTCCTTTTTTCCGATCTCTACCTACTGTCTTGGCTCTTTTGTGTCATAATGTCTCATTGAAAAAGAAAAGAAAATATCCCGAGGACTGCTCCATTACGATCCTTTCCCTCCTCACCGTCTGATCGGCCCCTCCGACCTTGCATTGATCCCGCTATCACATTCATTCTCGGGAAAATGGATCAATCAGCCATGTCGTGGCCGGAGCAGCTTCAGGAGAACAATCTCATGACTGCGACCGGAGACGAAGAGTTCTCCAACTTGTACGACTTCAGCATACCTTTCCCCGATATCGAGCACGGACCAGGGAATATGCAGCATTCCCTACCGACGACCACCGGGCCGAGCCTCGATATGGATACTTTGCGATCGCATCCCATGGAGTACTCGGGTCAGATGGAGGGCCTCATGGACTTCAATGATCCCACACAGTCGCAGTCACACTCGCACTCGCATGCCGGCCACTCAATGTCTTACTCGACTCCCAGTATGACACCGTCCTTCAGTGCGCAGGAATCGTCGCCCATGTCGCGACCTTCGACTCGTCAACATTACGGTCAAGGCCGGACAGGGATACCTCCAACTCCCAACAGCATTGAGATGCACGGCAATTTTGCCCGCTGTCCTCAAAGCGTGGACGGGACCCCGGATATGTACGACCAATATGCGCAAATCAACGAGGAACAAGTAAGTGCATTCGCAAGTTCTATCGAATGAATAATTTGACTAATTAATCAGGCTCTCTATACCCCTCTTATTTCTCCAGCCATGACGCCCCTAGAGAACCAATTCCGACTCCCTGAATACACTATCCCCGGCGAATACTTCACGCCTCTCACCTCTCCTGCGCTAGAGGCCCAAAACGCCGAGTCCAGAAGTTACCAGCACCATGCAAGACAGGTGTCGGAGGTGGGATTCGTGCCCACATCTGCCGAAATGAATACTACTCTCCCGGGAGCCACGGCTCCACCTTCTCCAAGCGTCGTTCGGAAGACCAACAATCGCCATCGACCATCGACCACCGCCAGTAACCGGCTAAATAATGCGCGAAAGGTCAAGCAGTCGCCTATCATTCGAGCGCAACGTAAACGAAGCATGCTGGCCTCCAACTCGGAAGAGTTCTACAACAGTCTGACACAAGAGTTAAACTCCGCCGATTCGCGGAACCAGGAACTCCGCTCAATTCAACCCAGCAGCAACGAAGGCTCTGGACAAGACTCTGTCTCCCCCGAGACATTATCAGAACCGTTGATGCCACCTCCTGCCGTTCCTCCCCCACGGATGTCTCCTGCCATTGCTCCCTACGTTCCCTCCGCCTCGCCCGGCACTGCTGCGACTCCGGCGCTATTGATGCGAATCCAGCGGAATCAGCATTTGCAAAGTCCCTCAGGCCAGTTTGGAGGCCAAGCGCAGCTCGCAGAGCCTGAACTTCCAGATGAGGTCATGGAGGATATCTTTCTCCCAGAGGCGGCTGCACCTTCGCAGCCGCGCCCGAAACCAAAACGGATCGAGACCGCCATACGGACACCATCGGTCTCTGCGAGTGGGACACCATCTCTGGCCCCGTCGCCTGCGGCGTACGATCAAACTCCTAGTGCCTCTCTTGCGCCCAGTCCTCGCACATCTGCCATGCCGTCTCCGAGTGGGCCTATACCTCGAAAGTCAGAAGCCAAGTCTGCTTCTAATCGCAAACGACCCAGTTTGAGTTCTGCGCAGCCGAGCCCACAGTTGCGGCCTAAGATCAGTCCTAGCATACAGCCGTTGATGAAAGGAAACGAGGGTGAGACGAACGCCCGTTCCGAGTCTTCTAGCTATTGTACTAACTATGTCCTAGGCATGTCGCAAGATGCTCTTTACCTCGCATCAAAGTCCAACTATCAACACATTCTCGACGGTACTCTGCCTTCCGGTGTGAGCTACCCCGAGACTCTGGCAGAGAATCTGAGCTCGAAGCGCACAAATCATAAGCTCGCCGAGCAGGGACGCCGTAACCGGATCAACAATGCACTCAAGGAGATCGAACAGCTCATTCCACAGGATTTCATTGACGCCAGAAATGCCAAAGAAGCCAAAGAATCCAGTGGAAAACCCGGTGACAAAGAAAAGGAGAAAGAGAAGGAAAAAGAAAAAGCCAACCAGGCTATCAGCAAGGCCACCGCTGTGGAGATGGCAATTGAGTACATCAAGTCTCTAAAGTCCACCCTGAACGCAACTTCAGCCAAATTGGCCGCGGCCGAGGCCAAGTTGTCGGGTGAGCCTTCTAAACAGGAGATCGCTGAGAATCCCCCTGCCATCTCGACTTCCACCGCTCAACCCGAGAAGACCGAGACCTTAACCGTTACCGTTGGCTCCGAGACAACGACTTCTACTTGATCAGATGTTATCCTCATAATATGGCTTCATCTTCTGCCTGCCTAATCATGCAATCTATAGAACAGCGGAAGATTGAAAAATAGGTGTCCTTTTATGTGTTACGGAGATATCTTGCGCGATTGTGCTATTGTCCTTGACCCATGTCTTTCTATATGCGATTTGTTAGCGTCGGTGTTAAATTAGAGGTGGGCTATTTGTGCTTCTGCTATGCTAGTATTAGAAAATTTCTACCAATTCTCATTGCTCAAGACTTGCCGTCCAGTAGCAGTAGGTCTGGGTACGTCTTCAGCTTTGATCTCGAAAACAGCCATAGCTATCAGGGCTCACTCAGTTTAGAATCAGTCAGGCTACAATCCTCCATGCGTAAACCCGGGCCCCCACACATTGGACGCCTTAGCTCGCCGCAGAATGCCACTGTCCATTAGTCAATGCAACCATTTCGACATATGCTACCAATCAAGCTACTGATCAATTACAGAAGGCAAGGCAAGTAAAGGTAAAGCATCTCATCAATCTCGAATCAATCAAGCTATCTAATCCCAAGATAAACCAATGGATCCATCCAACCCGTGGACCACCCCTACTCATTCTCCCTAACATCAATAACAGTACTCTTAAACTTCCTAGCCGGCACCTTCCGATTGAACAGAATATCAATCTCACGATAAGACCGATCCTTAAGTTCAGGCAAGAAGAAGTACCCCGAAACAAAGCAAACAGCCGCAGTCCCACCCCAAACATACCCACACTTACCCGCCAGATTCCAGCCCGTAGTATTGAGCATCTGCGAAGCAAGGTAGATCATAGGGATCTCAGCAATGTAGTAAGCCGCACGACCGACACCGGTACTGAGCGCACGCAGACGCACAGACGACGTTTCCGAGATAATGGTGTATGAGATCGGGCCGAGGGAACCGGCGTAGACGAAGGAGATGATAATTCCCAGGACGGCTTGGACGTAGTTTGTTGCTGAGCTTTGGTGGACGGAGGCGATGATGCCGAGGAGGATAAGGAGGGTGAAGTTTGTTACTAGGCCCCAGAGGAAGATTGTTCGACGGCCGAAGGATGAGGCGAGCGGGAGGGAGATGACGTTTGCGACGAATTGGAGGCAGGAGTTGATTAGGTTTAGTTCGAAGGCGCGGCTGGGGGACATTCCGGCTTCTATAGGGGTATTAGCTTTCTTTTCTTTTCTATTCTGAAGTGGAAGGGGGAGTGAGGGGAAGGAAATGAGAGAGTACGTACGTTGGAAGAAGTAGGTTGCCTGATTGGCGATCAGGTTACCGGCAAAATTCTGAGAAGCGTATATCAAACAGGTGATGATTGTTCGTCTCAGGTCTGTTCCCTTGAGAAGATCGAGCAGAGTAGGAGAGCCGCCCATTTGTGCTTCAATCTCAACGGTACGCTCCATCATGGCAAGTGATTGCGTGGAGTGTTCGGCGTTTTTACCACCGAGACGCTCGATGGAGCGAAGAGCCTCTGCCTTGCGTCCGCGGCGGATCAACCACCAAGGGGACTCGGGGGCGAGGAAGACCAGAATCAGAAGGGGAGTCTAGAGAAAGTTACTAAGTGGCTGCAAGTACAGCATCCGAGAATTGAGACTTACGGGGAAGATCCACTGCAGGGCAAGAGGTACTCGCCACGCCCACTCATCGTTTCGCTTGTTGTAGCCGTAGGTAGCGGCGGCAACGATGATCGAACCGATAGACCAACTCATCTGCAGGGTAGCCGTACAGGCGCCACGAAGAGAGAGCGGGACGATCTCACTTGCATAGGCGGGGGAGTTGGCAATGAAGATTCCCCAAGGGACACCCTCAAGTGCTTGTCCGACGACAAGGAGAGCCAGTGAATTGGCCTAGGTAGAGATAATTAGATGGTGGAGCTTAAACAAAGCGTCAGGACAACTCACAAAGAAGGAAACGAAAATCGTAGCGTTCATCAGGATCAAAGCGAAGATAGTAGTCCAGCGATATCCGAAACGGTTGGTGATAGGACCGGCTAAGAAGACACCGACAAAGGCGCCACATTGACCGGCCTGGAAGAGAGAACTCTGCCATTTGGTCGGGATCTGCCAATCGTCGCCCCCGACGAGGACACCGTACCTCTCTCTGAAAGCGGGCAGTGCGACAAAGTTACCGTTCAGGAACATATCGAACGATTCCATGACCTAGAAGCGAACATCGTCAGCAAATGTTCGGCTCGGGACCCAGTTGGAGAGACTGGACACAGATCTGAGATCCGGGGATAACTCACAATCGTGAAACACATAGTGAACGCCCACAGACAAGCCCAAGGGTGCGACTTGACAGCCTCCCAAGTGCTCATCTCATGCTCGCGGTTCTCACCATCAAAGGCATCATTCATAAGCTCCGGATTAACCAATACCTCCTCGTGCAGGACATCAGCCTTCTCGGGCCGCTTCTCATTTGACTCCATGGCCGACATTTTTCTGTCCTAGACTATTCGCAGACCACAGCGAAGGGAATAAGCAAAACGAAGCCAGGGCGAGGGGGGACCGCAATAGGGTCTTATATTTACAGCGTACCCCATCTGTGCATCTGACGCTAGTGCATTGCACGATGTACGCGTGATACGTGGATAAAATCCACTTGCAATCAGAAAAGGCCAGGGTGCGATTGAACAAGGCCCTAGCCCCCCGCGTTTTCCAGATGGAACAAGCAGGGGCGAAAACCTGTGCCCGCCGGGGTTTTCCTTCTTGAAAGGGAGCAAACGACGGTTGTAACGCGAGACATTTACCCGTAGCTCGGCACGGCGTTGAAGCCTATTGGGCTTGAAGCTTAGCTGACGCCGTAATAGGTTAGGGGGCGGCGCCGAAGGCGTGTTGACAACGTGACCGGAAGGTTTGTGGCGTTGAAGTAAGCCGTCTTGGGAGAGGGGACCGGGGTGTCTTTTTCGGATTGCCGAAAATGAATGATATGACTGGAGAGGGGTATGAGACTGGGGGTTTTAGCTGACTTTTGTTAAGTCTGGGGTAGTTTTGGATGTTCCCCATGATTACTTTTCTGGATGCGGGGCCCCGGACGGAAGTTGAGAAACAAAGAAAAGTCAATACTGGACTGTGGGGAGGATTCAGGAATGGGAATGAATGGAAATGATAGGCTGAAAAAGAAAAGAATGGACGAAGCCACGGATGTGACTTAAACGTGGTAGGTCTCATAAGCTATGCTATTCAAGGACTAAGGTCAATGCATGTTCTCGGTTACATTTTTATTTCCCCCGGAGAATGAACAGGTTAAATGTGATCAATTAAAGCGGTTAAAAGTCCTCAGAACCTTGTATGGTGGCTTACAGAGGCTCCATGCTAGTCAGCTAACGCTGTTGTTCCATTAAGAAGTGCCTGGGATCACTTCGTCGGCGGACTTGAATTTCCTCTTCGAGCATTAATGTGAAGGGCTAAAGCTAGATTGATTCAATACTAGCTAGGCCACATGCTGGGAACGAAAAGCTTAGAAGAGAAAGGAAGTGGAACAGGCAGAACAACAATAGAAGTAACAGGCAAGGCGGTGGCAGAACAGGGGCGTGCGGGAAGGGCTATGGCAGAGCCATAGTGAGAAACGGGTCTAGCCCGTTACAGTTAATCTGGCTTGAGAACCTTGTATTTTAGCTTACGGAGGTTTCATGCTACTAGTCAGCTAACCTGTCCCTTTATGAAGAGCTAGAATCACTTCGCCTGCTGAGTCGTGCTGACTTCGATCCCCTTCTCGAGCATTACTGGGTGCTCTGCCTCTGCAAGCAGCGACGACGATCGTGAAAAGTACCTGGCAGTATGTACGGCCTTGCACTAGTATTATCCTCCAAGAGAATTAAGCTCAGACCATCAGATTTGGCTTTAGAAGAGGACTAACCCCAGCAACCCTAATTACATGTAGGCTTCTAGAACTCCGGTATCGCGAACAAACAAGAACTGCCGGTGTATGCAGGTCCAACATATAGATCTCGCCTTACACCGCGAGCTATCAGTGTCTGTGTTCACTACGACGCCCGGAAGAGCAACAGGATCCACCCAGAGCCGCTCTAGCCAAGTTCGCACGAGTAGGCAGACGAGGATGAGGCAGGATATCACCTCCATGGTCCGGGCGAGGAGGCTTGGAGTGAGGAGGCTTGGGGTGCTCCTTACCCTCACCCTTGCCCGGGGCCTTGCAACCCCCAGGCTTCTCGGGTCCAGCAATCTTCTCCTTATAGATCATATTGATCCAATTACCCAAGCGATACCCACCCTTCGCAACCTGCATCTCGATAGTCCCAATAGCAGACTCATAGTACTCAGGATACAGGTCACTCTTAGCGAAAGCCTCAGGTCCATCCGGCATAACCACCGTACAAACAAGAGCATTGGCATCGGCCGCCCAGCGCGTAGCAGTAGTGATAACATCATCAACATCATCGCCCTTAATCCAACTCGCCGCCTGAGCCTTATAGTTTCCAGAATCGATCTCCTTGACCAGACTATCAGCCCAACCCTGGGCATCCTCAAGCGAATTGCCGCCAACCAGCAAATCCGGCATGTAGTCATCCCAGTCCGAGTGGAGATTATCGTGATAGCCTTGGAAGGTGGTGTTGATGCCATTCCCGCCAAGCTCATATGCTTCGTCATGCAGCGGCTGCACGAGATCGCCGATGAAGTGAACGACGAACTTGAGGGCTTCGAGTGTATCAGCTGCAGCAAGCTTGGTGTCGCCGACGCGCTGGGTGTAATTGGCAATAGCGGAAATGGAGCAGCCCTCGGCTGAACAGTCGCGCTCGTAGTCTACATTGCAGCTTTTGGGGGGGTCGTCGTTGGCATCGATGTAGTGCAAGACTGCTGACCAGCTTCCTTCGTCTGTGAGGCGGAATTCGTCGGCCCAGGATGCTATGTTTGCTAGGTATGAGCTGGAGGTGTCGCTGAGGACTTCTTTTGCCCTGGTGAAGACTGTCAGTATCCACTGTTGGTGTGTCGGTGATCTTATACATAGTAGCGGATCTCACCAGGACGCAGCTTCAGGTGTAAGGTATTTCTGCGCGACGTATGCGACGGTGGCGTGGCCTAGTTTCCCCCATGCGTTTGCGCCATGCGCTGCGCTGAGGGCGACGAGCGCAACCCTGGTTAGAGATACCATTGAATTGATGTAGATGGAGTTCTCAATATAGAAGGAGTGGATATATACGCAGATAATTGGGGAAATATCGAATTCAAGGAATGAGATGGACTATGAAGATTCGACGGGGCTTATATAGTTTCTGGGGACGATCCGGACGGAGACCGATGTGAGTAACATCGGGCCATGATGCTGATCGGCGTTACAGTCAACAAAACAAATTCACGGAGAAGAGATAAGGAGCTCAGGAACTGAGGGTATGCATGTTGATTCGCGAGTTTATTTGCGGGGCTGGCACTAACAAGTCCAAGACTGCAAGGCCGCCGGAGACCACCGGCGATGTTAAGATGGAGGGATGTAGTTCTTTCTCCTTGGAACTCATGCGCAGATGGTTATTAAATAAAGGATAGAGGCGGAAATTGAGGAGGGATGAGCGGAGGGGATTTAACTGGGTGTTTTGGCGATCTCGTTGGTTGACGCATCCTCGCAAAGGGTCGCGATATCGCGATCACCTTCGAGGAGGACAAATGGCACTGTTACAGCAACCCCGCCAACAAACGCTGGGTGAAGGTCTTCGGGAAACAGACCCAACTGCGACGAAAAACCTACGCTGTCCTAGCAAAAGGGATACGCTAGGACGAAGTCGCAGGATGTGAGGAGGATCAAGACAAGCAAGATAAGATCTTGCAAAACAGCGATTCGGCCGAACATGAGGAGAAAGGTGCCGCTTGTGAGGCTAGGGCATGGGCAAATATCAGTTCTGTTCCACCCCAGTAGGATAGCCTAGGCGTTATTGACGACCATCCGGCACTGATCCAGGTAATTTCCGCAATGCTCATGTCAAGGTCATGGCCAAATAAGAGCAGCTAGGCTGACAGTGAGTCCAGCGAAAATGTGCAAAAGCTATGGTTGTTGCTACCACGAATAGAAGCTCTTGGGCAGTTGACTTTGGACAGATTGGTCAGATTAGTCTCCTTCCTCTTGCGTGGTCGTCAACAGGTGGCACCTGGTCATCAAGATCACGTTGTTGTCTCTCTCCCATCATATTGAGTATATCAAGGAGCCTTGTAGGCCAAACACGATGCTGGTTGCCTTGCCTATTGCGCAGTTGAGCAGGAGGTTTTGCGATGACAGAACTACTGAAGCCTTGCCGTTTCAATGGGCTACGCGGAGGAAGGAAAATAATGGTGCTCAAGTTGCAGCACAGAGTTTGGATTCTTGGAATGACGTTTGACTGTGATAGTGGCAAAATCCTGAGAGGACAGCCCTCAGTCCAATTCAATTCAATAAATGAAGCCTGGCTGTTTCGTAGTCGTTGAAGCGTTTGACGTTGGGAGTTCCCACAGAAGCCATCCTTGTGAATGAGTTATGACAGTAGTGAAACCAAGGACGATGGAGATGATCAACCGGAATAAGCCTCTTATGAAATGACTCTACTCAATTCGTTTCGGTGCATCCTTGCAGACGACTCGGAAGGACTTGACTGCGCATGTAACATGTTCTGATTTCAGTAAGCCGATTATAGCCTGAACTGGCCATGAAGAAAGAAACAAACGAAAGATTGCAAGCGTATATTTTTGGATCTATCGCGGGTTGCATTCGTCATTGATTGAGCCATAATCCATTGGAAGGTAGAAGGTACTGGAACTAGGTACGGAGTAACTAGCGACGGAGTAGAGGGGAGGGTGAAAGAATAGCTAGCCCATCCGGGGCCATGTGGTTGGACAGTGGGTCTGGATCCGATCGGACTAGATACCCCACTCAACAGAAGTACTCCGATGTTTGCACAGCCTTATGTCGGGCACCGAGAGTCAATTGCGGAGTACATAAATACTATTGTAGCTACGGTTGATCAAATGACAAAACAATCAGACAGAGTGGATTCAACAGGAATTAGCATCTCATCAGTGGTTCGTGATTTGAGTGCGCATCCATAGACTTCGGTTCGGAATAAAAGTTCAAATTCGGACTAATCATCGGCCTACCCAAAATCAACTCCGCAACACTCGACGGAGTTGCAATGCGGGTCAAATGCCGTTCCGAGTCAAACCATATTTGGTTTTGACTTTGGTCTCTTATTTCGCTTTGTTGACAAACAGTTCAACATGTGCAAACAACTCACAGTGAGTCATTCCCAAGCCACATCGTATGCTTTGTAATTATTGACTATATACGGAGTACTCAGCGCCGGGCTGCCTTCTTCTTGTTCTCTCTTGTACATAGCCATTGTTAACAAGCAGAATTACTGTGTAGAGGCAGGCCGTTGTTAACCGACACAAGAACGAAACAGAAAAATCTTCCCTGTCCCTTGTGGACCGTAGATCACTATCTAGATCCATGATCCATCCCGAACCCGCTTTGCCGTTCGGACAAGATCTAGGCTTCAACTCCGCGAGCTAAGCTTTGAGAATTTGTAACCTATTTTTGCACATGAATAGCAAACAAGCCTCACGCCCTTTCGCATGATATTTCTATACGTAGAAGACCATAAGTCGTATATCCAAGCACGTGCAGAATATTAGCAATCAGATTTGCTTAGCTTAGAAGTTAGGCCTAGCCTTTCAGATTTCTCAGCCTCAACACCTCGTAAAATAGGTACACTCTTTACTCCGTAGGCCCAGGAATCAACCCCGATCAAGAACTCCGATGGGGTGCCCCATAGAGCTGGCAGACTGACGTCTATGATGCTTCTAAGCCATTTTGACGGCAATCCAGACTCACTTTAATCCCTGCAATGGCTTAGCAGGTGGGTCACTCTAGCTTTTTGCGGGTTTTTATTTTTATTTTTACTCTCTATATGGAGTGACTATCATGGGATACGGAGTAAAAATTGGAAAGATCGATGGTCACACCCAGCGACTTCTCTATATAAAGATCCAGAACATCCACCAAAGAAGACATTCAGTTCATTGCAAAGCATCAGAGGTCTCAAAGATCAAACGCACCTTCCAATTCCCAAAGAGAATCTGTCAACGTGATCACCCAGTTCTTATTTAACGCACATCTACGTCCACCATCACTTCCAATCCTCCTCAAACTCTCATACTTCCTCAAATCCACCATATCCCTCTACAAAACAAACGATCTCAGAACACATTCATTCAAAATGTTCAGCAATTCTTCCAAATCTTCCTGCTGCTCATGCCCCAAGGCTGCTACCTCCAGCGCAGCATCCACCTACTCCACCATCTCCACTGCGGCAACGCTCAATAATGCCAATGCAGGCGAATCTGCCAACGCGTCGAACCACCACAAGTGGTACTCGCTGTCCAAATCCAAGTCCTCGAAGACTGGTCCCAGCGACAACGCGACAGCCCTCGAACAGAAGAGAGTGCACAACGAGGCTCTCGCTGGTTACTTGAGCATGCGCTAAGCTGAACGCGTCGAACGCGCCAAATAAGGTGGATCGCTTCTTTCTACCTTCTTATTCTAAGGTGCTTCAACACTCGCGAGATATGATATGCCCATTCGTTACGCCCTTTTCTGCGAGTTCGTTCTATTCTTTTGCCAAAGTTTCCCGGTGCTCTTTATGCGTCTTTTCTGCTTAACGACGGGATGATTAGGATACCACTTACTATGTTTTAATGCTGGGACTGTGCTTTCTCTCTTTGATCTTTATTCTTCGACGCGTTGTGTCTTTATGGGAGGGGTTATTGTTCTTGCTGCTAAGAGAGATGGCTTTTTTAATCGCGGGAAATTGTTCAGCAGACGCATATCTTTAATTGAATCAACATTATCATCAACATCTGGCAGCATCTAGTAATTGTGTAGTATGCAGTAGATGTGCAGTATTTAGTTACTCCGTGTTGTGCAACTACTGTGTACATAGCGAGAACCTTAAAAATAAGGTGGATCTGACGTCATGTGGGGCGCTAGCCCCGATTAAGAATGGCGCGACGATTCCCATCTATGCTACTACTACAGTCAACTAGTACAGTGTACTCCATATCTACTATTCACTTTTGTTCCTTTGTCCCTTTTTAGGAGACCCAGGCCCCTGGCTGATGCTATTTCAATTTTCTTGACACATCCCACCCTTCCTCATGTTCATTGGTCTCGGTTAGGCTTACCTACTTCCTCTGTCTTCGATGCTGAGTTCCTCCCGAGTCCTGAATAGAAAAACATACAAGGGTCTGGCACTTTGGTTTGCGGAAATGGTAATCTTTATAGAGCAATACCTCAAAGGAGAAGTTGGAACTATATTGACCATTATATCACAGAGATCGAAGTCGTATGAACTGGAGAGTTTGAGTCGAACGGCCATCGGGTGAACCGCATCACAATCTCCAGCCCATTCTCTTCCAAATCAGCAGAGATCTTCCGAATACGACGGGTTTCTTCCACATTGATATCGTCCACGCTAGTTCCAATATCTTCTTCTTCTTCTTCAATCTCAATCATTCTCTGAGCACAAAGACCAGAGTATCGATCCTGCCAAGCACCGTGGTAAAACGGAGAATGGAGCATCAGATCAACCGCCTTTCGACGTATCAATCGATGGCGACATCGGGAAGCAACGAAGAACATCGGCGGCGTGATACCGAGATCGAAGCTGAACAATATATTGAAATCCCGTGACTGTATCTTCCAGATTTGGGTGACGCTTTCGGCAAGGTCAACGATTATCTGAAACCTCTCGGTGAAGCTATCGAAAACGCCTTCAGATTCGGCACCATATGTTTCAATAATGAGGGTGGAGACATGGTAATAGAGCTCCAAGAGTTTGTGGGTGCATTCTTCAATCATTGGGGCCTCCGCTGAAATTTCGGAACGATCCAGGGCTGCTTTCCACTGCCGTAGGACAGTGATAGGTTTTTTTTTCGGTGATTGGCTCTCTGCGGGTCCGTCACGCTCGAGAAAAGAAAAGACGTAATTCATTGCACGGTCATAATCCTTCCGGGCGTCATCAAGGGAGGTGTAAGATGATGGAATCATCGGGGGTGTTAAACTAAGCGGAACCCCAGACTCTTTGAGCGCATGTCGAGAGTCCATGCATAAAGAAAACTGCACACGCAGCCGTTGCAGAATAGGCGTTATTTGGTTATTGATGAGATCTCGCGTTGGCCGACTGTATTCTCGAAGATTGCTATAGACATTAGTACGGTGTCTCCACCAATGTATCAGCTTCAGGCCTGCCGTCAGATGGATCAAACAGGCAGCATCGCCGCTTCGAAACTGCTCGAAACAAATAAATAAAAGACACAAGGTCATGGTGACGTCCGGTCTTGAAGACATGTCCGGGGCTTCACTTTGCACAGATTTGATGGCTGCAGTATAATGTTTCAGGGCCAGAACTTGAGCCGCAACCTGAGCGTGTCTGTCTGATCGGCGAATAGATACACAGGAATCTACTGGTTCCAGACTCTCATGCAATGAAGCGAGCGCTGTGAGTGCATGCTTGATCGGCATTTCGCTGTGTCCAAGCTGCAGAAGAGTTGATAGCCATGCGTCCACATCGCGGTGGCCGAAAATCTGCCGCGAAGTGCGGCTTCGGAAGAAGAGGAAAGCTCGTCGTTCCTCGTCTTTTAGAGAATCTGGGGAAAGGCTGTGCTGCAGAGGGATGGGGTAGCCCTCGCAGATTCTTTTCGATGTGACACATCGTAGACAGGAGGGTTTACGCTCATCACATTTGATACGTCTGCATTGCGAGATGGTTAGCTATGGGAAATCTGACGTTTCGTTATCCGCTGGGACAAACATGCCGTGACCTAATACAATGATTAGTGGTGGCCTTCAGAGGTTGGCGTAGGGGGTTTTACTTGCAAGTGAGGCAGCCAGTCCGCGTCTTGCGTTTTGATAGCGCACTCGAGCTTGCCTTCATGTTGATCAATTCCAAGCTAAGGCGGGACCGAGATATTCAGTGATAGGATGATGATCATAGCTATGCGGCGAACGAACCCACCTGAGGCGGCCAGCGTCGAGCGGTGGCAAATGCCGTTCTCGGATACAACTGCCACTGACCCACCCACTGTCAACTGGCGAAGTCGCGTACTTCTCATTTCTCCCATAACATAACTAGTTGATTCTCTTCTAACCTTTACTATGCTTTACTATAGTCATTAGTCTAATAGTCTATGCACGCCAACTGCTTCTGACGCGGAACGGAAGTGATTCTTTGTTCAAGCACATCCTCATAACAAGCGCATCACCGAAACAAAAAGCTGTATTCTATAATCGGGGCGTAATCAAACCCGATTTTCTATCTAAGCGATGTCTCAATTCTTCAAAATGGCTAGATCTTGATCTTCCATTTCCAGCGCCAGTCCAGCACCGCCCAACGTGATAGAGCCACGCTGACCAGACCAACAAGCAAAACAGCAGAGTAGAATCCAATGAGGACTTGTGGAGTCGTCGATTGAAGCAATTTACCACCGACAGGCACGGTGAGGAGGACTCCAAAGGCGGCGACACTGTAAACCGTTCCATAGAACCGGCCGTATTCCTCAGTTTTGCACATTTGTCCTGCCTAAAGACGGGAGTCGTTAGATTTATCCGTGCAACATGGGGTCTTCGTGGAGAGGAAGATCTTACACAAACAGGAGCCAGAGATAACCATCCGCCAGAGCCAAAGCCAAATATCGCGACAACGGCATACAGCGTCGCCTCATCATTGGATCCATACGGGAGCCAAACACATGCCATAACGATCAATGTGAGACAGACCATAGACAACAATATGTTGAATCTCCCGACTTGATCAGCAGCGAAACCTGGCAGGACTCTGCCGAACAAACTCATTGAGTTCAACAGTGTTAGGGAGTAGAACTGGAGATCCTCCGAGAACCCAGCATAGCGCACATAAGTAGGGAGCAGGGCCGCACAACCAAAAATGATAAACTCAAACGAGAAGACAGCAACGGCAAGAAAGCAAAGCCGGGGTGCAGCCAACGCTCGAATATCAATAGTGAACCTCTTTATGCTACTGGTAGGTAGCCTTCCCTTCACCAAGAGCATGCCTAGCGCGTAGCATCCCAGAGCCATGAAGGCAATGATGCGAATAGCCCACAGCCACTCATACTTCTGAAAGAGTGTTCGAAGAAGTAAAGGGATGATAGCTCCACCGGTCGATGAACCTGCCATACATATTCCGGACGCCAAAGCACGGCGACGATAAAACCAGTGACTAAGAACCGAGATCGAAACGGTGGTGATGACCGCCGACGAGACACCCCCGAGAATTCCCAGACAAAGCATGAAGTGCCAATACTGCGTGCATTGTGCCAAGAGCATATAGCATGCAAAACTGGCAAGGCTCCCGCAAAGAAGAAGCACTCTCGGTCCGTAAGTATCGAAGAGAGGCCCGACTTGAACTCCTAGGAACAAAGTCAAAAATACGAGTACTGCTGTGATCCATCCGACATCACTGATACTGTAGTCGGCGAGCTGGTGAGTACTGATATAGTCCTGGACGGATCCGACTGCATCATGTCAGTTCTGATTAGAGCAAGGTGTATAGGGGGAGTTCTATACCGGCAGTTTGAAAGCCAAATGATGGAAACATCATCAAGAAGGAGCCCAGCAGACAGGACCAGGCGGCCCAGCTGTCTTCTGGAAATGAATTCTTGTCATCGCCTTCGTTAGTCTCGGCAACATGATTGGCTTCGTTGGCTGTATCAACAGTAGTCTGAAGGGCGATCGCACGAGGTTCGGGGACGGCGGATCGACGCATAATGTTCTTCAGATGTGACCTGCTAAGGAATCACTGATCAGTAAGGGTCTTTCAAGGGTCTGGAATCAATTGGCCCAGTGAGACATACCTTTGGATTCTGCGCTTTGCGGGGAGAAACGTGCGCCGTATGAACAAGGCTGGCGATGCCTGTTGAAGTGTTTCTTACGTAGATCGAGATCTCGCAAAATTGTTGAAGTTCATACTTCGACAGAACAGTTTGACATTGCGAAAATCTTTCTAGATGACAGTAATCGAGGCCAGCTCCTATTTAGATGACTGTCCAATTAGTCACGTAAAGACGTAACATCATGAAGTGGATAGTGCGTATAAATCGACGGTACAGAGAGCTGTAGATTGACCACGAGCCCGATGATTGGTTGCGCATGCTTAAGTGCGAGCCGGCCAATGAGCGACTGCATTGGTCCCACTGCGGACCCACATATATAACCTCGGCTATGAACGGTGCTGGAATTCATTGCCATCAATACCAAGTTAAGGGTGAGCCGATTTACCGGCCAGAGATTATACTGTGTATTATGTGCATGTAAATGTCAAACATTGGTCAACAGGCAGGAAGCTCAGCCAGACGTCCAATTCCGCCGTTTTCGGCAACCAATCCACTCCAATGGCGTCGTGTCGTCAAAGGAAAAACACCCAGCACGCCATGATAGAACGCTCAAAAGCAGCATGCATATAATTACAACCCAGCCATCAGTTCACCCATAGAGATCGGTTTCCGGACCGCATTCGAAAACCCTTCGTGGAAAGTAACCCAGACCTTCCGTCCAGCCTTGGATGACTCGTCAGCCCAGGCCTCCGCACTATCCGGGTCCTTAGGCTGTGGTGTAGGTTCATCAACTATTCGACCAAAGAAGTCACGTTTGACAGTCGCATCTCTGAGTGCTTTCGCCGCGACACCATCATCTGACTTCCTAGGCCCCTTAGCGCCGAGTTTGGATGCGCTCATGGCATTCGACTGTTTGCGAGCCGTTGCTTTGCGGTACTCCTGGTCCAGCACCTGGCGGACGGCATATCGTACCGGTGCTGTACTGCCCGAGGTCTCGATGGTGCTGCCTTTTATCTTTGAGAAGACGACGAGTGAGTCGATGGGTCTGTTGAGGGGTCATTAGCTTGGTGTGTCGGACGGAATCTCTGCAATTATCACTCACGGTTCCATTCTATACGCCCATCCACCGTGACTTCCTTCATGTTCCACGCGTACTTTTTCAAAGGTCAAGCCAATCCCAATCATGACATGCACTGCAGATTGAACGAGCGCACGTTCAGACTCTTTGCGGACGGTTGCTGTGCTTCTCTGCTCTCCATTTCCACGGATAATAACCGGTTTCACATCTGGTGATAGCATGCGGATTACATAAGGGACTAAATCCGTGATCACACTTTCAGTAGACCGGAACATGCGAGCCATAGGCGCAGATAGGGAGGAGTGGAACGCAGTCAGGGCTGCACGGTTCTGTTTCATCGCCTCAAAGGCCGCGAAGTCGGCTTTCGGCCCTGAAAAGGGGTGAGCCTCTTCGGCGTCCTCGTCATCATCATTTTTATCGTCTTCGATCGTCCTGCCCATAGCTGTAGCAAATAGATGATGGAACGCGACAACCGATTGGCTGAGGTATGGTGTCAGCTCCCATTCCTGAGAAGAGTAGACCTTCGAGCTGATTAGATCATGGAAATGAAGCCAGTCGTGGGCGGCATTAGGCTTGGAGAAGTAATTGTCATCCTGGTATTGCTGAATGGGATATGAAGCAAAACAGTCCGATACACAGCGGTCGTGGTCGCCGCTGGCATCAATCATTTCGCGCAGGCGGTTGATTGCATGTCGCTTGCGCAAATCCGCCACTCCGACGGGTACCCTGGAGTTCGGGCCATCGAAGCGACCTTGGAAACTCATACCGACAGGTGCATCTGCGAAACCGGCTCCCTCTGTGAAGACACGATTGACGATCTCCCGAATGCCGCCACGACTTAACTCTTTGAAGAACGAGCTACCCTCAGCCGAGGCATTGAGCACTCGACTCTCCAACCAGTTCCTCGTCAGTCTCAGTGGAGAGGGCAACACCTCGTTTCGAAGCTTCTGTGCCACGAATTCAGCGGCAACAAGCACGCTACGGATGTCACCTTGGGCAGAGCCTTGCGATTTGGCAGTGCGTTGCTTCTTGCTGACCATACCCCAGGCCGCTTCACAGAGTCTTCGAGCACCGTCTCCATCACAGGGAATGCCTTCGCGGTCGAAGATGACCTTGACTCGCTGAACAACGTTTTCTAACGGTGCCTGACGGACAGTGATCATCTCTGCAATAGAGGAAGCTCTGAGTGGCCGTAAACTGTTGTGATAAAGGTCATTGCAAACCAGGATCAACGGCCGCATGAATCGGAAATTGTCACCCTTCCGCTTCTTGCCTTTGTTACCTTCCGAAGACCATTTCGCGTTCCGTTGATCGAGCAGAACGAGGTCGATGAGGGCCTTCATAAAACCGCCCTCGCCACCGCTCCCAGAGCCACCAGTGACACCGTCGACTTCGTCTACGACGACGCAGACGGGCTTGCCGGCGCGGCGGACCTTATTATCACCAATCTGCACGTCCATACCCTTGACATTCTCTGTACCCAGCGCATCACGAATACGGCCCTTGACCACGTCTTTGCTGCGGTCATCACTTGCATTAATCTCGAGTACTTCGAAACCCGCCTGTCTGGCGCACACATGCGCGAGAGTCGTCTTTCCAAGTCCAGGAGGGCCACTGAGTAAAAGCACCTTTCGATGGACATACTCTTCGTCATCATCCCCCGCAGGTTTCTTCCCTCGAGACTTGGCTAACCCTGGGAAGACGATTGACTCCCAACCCTTGAGCCAGCGGAGTACTGATCGATGGGTGCGCTCGTCTCCGAGGAGGTCAGTGAATTTGCGAGCACGATATTTTTCTGTCCACATCGCGGTGTCTTTCTTTTGCTGCTTCGGGCTCACATGGCTCGTTTCGATAGTACGCTGAACTTGAGGTGGAGGGACTCCCTTCGGGGAATTCGTGTCCCTGGCCACCTCGTCCAGCAATTGATGGATATCGACACCGTAATAACTTTTCCTCGCTCTCCCAGGCTCTGCCTCAGACCGACTGGCGATCATTTGTTCATATGAAACCGAGGCCTGCACTTTTCTTTGGGGTACGTTATGGGTCTTGCCAGCACAAGTCTTGATCTGGAATCTTTTCAGAGCTGTTGGAGCGGGCTGAGGTGTCAATACTGTGAGCGTCCTGGAAGAGCTAGGTATAGCATTGATAGCCTCGCTTGGCTTCGTGATTGCCGACGTTGGTGCCAGTATATCGGGGAGTTCCGCCGAAGGCGCCTGGGCGAAGGGCGGCGGCAGGTCATATTCAATGTCCATTTGCTCGTCTCTGAAGGCAATGGAGTTATCTTCTTCGTCATCGTCATCGTCATCATCATCAACGAATCCTCCGATCATGCGCGGACGCTTTGACTCTGTCGGCTGCGAGCCTGCTTCTCCATCTGTGCCTTTTCTCTTCTGCGAATCATTGGTCGCATTGCCAGACGTGGGCGTGAGTGCGCCCGGAGGTGCCATGAATGGCATTCTTGTAGTTGGCGGAGAGGACGGAATAAACGAGAGCTTTGGAGTTGAAAAGCGCGAAATCGGTCGTGGGGTCGTAACGGTCTTGGTTGGCGTATCTAGTCCATGGCAGTTAGTGTCTGGGTACTGGTCAATGTGGGCTAGAAATTGCCAACCCTGGGTTATGTCGTCTTCACTGCGAAACACATCGACGAGATCCCACGCCCGGTGCTTAATTACGACTCGGTTGCGGGTTTGTTCCTGGAGGTGCAAGTGTATTGCTTCGATATCGTCGGAGAATGATTCGGATGGTGGATTTGGCGTGTTGTCTGGGCTTTGGGAGTGAAAGTGAAGCGCAGGATCAAATGAAGATAGGAATGATGGCGACGAGGGAATCATACAAGCGTTCGGATATCTCATGTCATTGGATGGTCTCCACTGTCCAGTACAATTCCCCTCTGATAGACGCGACGCGTTCTGGTAGAACGCGCTAGTCCCGTTTTGGCAGCAAAGTCCTTTTTCATTTGCGCAGCCTTGAGAGGTCTGTCTAAGGTAGTACTGCGTGCCTACGGAGTATTCTACATTTGACGTTTGTACTCTAGTATTTCCGTCTAACTAGGTCCTCTAGATAAAGATCAGAAGATGCGTACATGGGTCAGCATCCAAAAATCAATGTGCTACATCTACATTTGCACTGGAAGTAAGAATATTGGAAACTTATATTGTAGACCAAGCCAATGATCAATCCGGCTCTAGTCTTCTAGTCAATGGTATACTGTACGGTTCATAAAACGAACAAAAACTGGTATCAACCTGCTCGATAGGCCATGATACAAAAGGAAAACGACTCATCAACCATTCTAGGCGCTCTTGAGCTTCTCAGTCAGCTCAGGCACCTTCTCAAACAGATCACCGACCAGGCCAACATCAGCAACCTGGAAAATGGGGGCCTCAGGATCCTTGTTGATAGCCGCAATGACCTTGCTGTCCTTCATACCAGCCAAGTGCTGGATAGCACCAGAGATACCAGCACAGAGATAGAGCTGAGGAGCAACGTTCTTACCAGTCTGGCCGACCTGCAGACTGTTATCGGCAAAGCCGCTATCAACAGCAGCACGCGAAGCACCAATGGCAGCGCCGAGGGAATCCGCCAGCGGAAGCATAATGCGGTCGAACTCCTCCTTGGACTTCAGGCCCCGGCCTCCGGACACGACACGGGTGGCTGTGCCGAGATCGGGACGCTCAGACTTGGTGAGTTCCTCCGACACCCACTCGGTCATCGCGGGGGCGTTGGGATCGGTTCCCTCAACGATCTCGGCGGAGCCGCCCTCGGTCTCGACGCCCTGGAAGGAGGTGCCTCGGACTGTGATGACCTTGATATTGTCGGACGATTGGACGGTCAGGATGGCGTTTCCGGCGTAGATGGGACGGACGAAAGCTGGGATATGGTCAGTGGCCGCCGGTCACATGTCAAATACGTCTTTCGTCGGCTATCCACGTACTGTCTTCGCTCTCAATGGCGGTGATATCTGAGATTTGCTGCACATCCAAAAGAGCGGCCACACGGGGCAGCAAGCTCTTGCCGAAGGCAGAGTGGCCTGCGACGACGTGGGTGAATCCACCCTTCTTGATGTTCTCGACGAGAAGAGGGGCATAGTTTTCGGGAAGACCCTGTAGTGCAGCAGAATAATCGTTAGCCAGAGTTCGCTCTCTTCATTTCCAGTCAGTGAATGTAGAACTACACACCTTCTCGTATGCGTCATTGTCCACGGCCAGCACCTTCTCAACACCCTTAATCTTAGCAACCTCGGCAGCAGAGGTGCCCTTGACACCGGTACCAGCAAGGAAACCCGTTACTGAGCCACCCAGCTTCTGTGCGGCAGCAATTGCGGACAGAGAGGAAGGCTCTAGCTTGCCTCCTCGCTGCTCGAGAACGGCGAGAGTCGAAAGCAGGCGGGCGAGCGCCGAGGAAGCGGGCTGGCCCAACTTCTGGGTGGGTTGGAGCCGGGTGCGGGCAGCCCGTAAAACAGAGTGTCTGGCGATGGGAATCATAGTGACGGCTCGGTGTGATGATCTGGCGATGTTCTTCCAGGCGTGGGGAGAAGGAACAAGATTGAAGCTCGGCGATTCACGGTGATGTGAGGGTGGCTATCGTCGGGATGCCAAGACCGATGGGCCCGAGGTCGGAAAGTTTGGGGTCTTGACGACAACCCGGCTTCTTGCCCGCCTTGCGACAAATCTTTCAGTTAAGGGGAATTCAATTCCCATATTGGATGCTACAAGAAGGCGAATCATTTGACATTCATCGGAACGCCAGGGTCATGTCGAGCGGATGAGATCAGTAGGGGGTCTCCCAATCGCATGCAGTCTTTGCTGTCTCATAGTGTCTTCTATGTACATGTCTTCCATGGACCATGGGTTCCTTTTAGCGTCGCTTTGTGCCACAATTATACCATAGTTAGTAGCGCAAACGCAAGGGAAAGAAGTCGCAGTAATGTAGCAATAGTATCAATGTCCCTCGAGACCACATTGCCATGACCGTCCCGAAGGTTTGCCGTACTCCCGGGGTCAGAGTCAGTCAATACTGTAAGCGCATATAGTTCAATCAATCTCGACATCACGCTACGACGGCGGCGGACGGATTTGCACTATTGCTACATAGTAACTCGCGGTTTTCCCAGGTCTTGATTATGTCCAGTGAGCTTCAGTATCATTACTAACAATGGAACTAGGAATCATCCCAACAATAGACACATGATATTTTGTACGCCAGAAATACCTTTACATGCAACAAACATTAAGAGCTAAAACCATCATGAACTGGACTTCTTCTTCTTGCCACCCGCCTTCGACGGGGCAGGCTTGCTTGTGTTTCCATCTTCGAGAGCCTGAGCCTTGAGCTTGGAGAGCTTCTCTTTCCGCGCAGCAACTAAAGCAGCCTCCTCCTCATCCTCTGCGGACTTGGTCTTCTTGGTCTTCTTCTCTTCGAGCAGCTTGCCGTCTCCGACGGACTTGCGCTTCTTAGAGTCCTTAATAGCTTCAGTCTCGGGGGCAGCTTCCAGCACATTGGCATCGTCCACCCACAACTCATCAGCGAGCCAGATGGGCAGGGCCATAGTGTTGGCACCCTTGATGTGAAGAGCCTTGATGTTCCTCCAGCCCTTGGCGACGAACTTCTCGGTCAGGCCGTCGACAACGGCGGCAATATTCTCGGACAGCTGCTCGAGTGTGAACTTGGATGTGCCAACACGGACGGCGGCAGTAGTGGATGGCGCGAGTTGCACTGAGGCGCAGTTCAGGGTACGCTCGATCTCCTTGGCGACAATTAGGGGAGAAGCGAAAGAGGCGTTCTTCACTTCCTTGGAAGAAGGAACGTTGGGGGCCTTGGGGTCCTTCTTGACCCGCTTGCCGTCCACCTTCTCGATCTCAGCGATACGGATGGGAATTGGGCGCTTGCTCGACTTGTAGAAAATCTTTCCGAGGGTCTGAACCAGGCGCATAGCTATACGATCATCGGCCAGGAAAACATCATGCTCTGAGAACAGTTGGCGACGGGTCTCGAAGCTCTGGTAGCGGGCCTTGAGTTTAGAGAAACCAATGACTCTCTCGATGCGGGAAGAAAGGCCCTGGGGGAAGGACGGGTCGGCAATGATATCCTTGACACCACGCTGGGGATCGGCAGTGATCAAGCAGATGCTGAGCGACGGGGCTGTGTTGAGGGAGTGAGGGATGCTGATCTTGCCGGGCTTCAGACGGTTCTTATCCACCACATGCTGCTTGGTAGTGAGGACAAGCCAAATGGCCTCGCTCTTGGTCGCGCCGTCCTCGTCATCGGAATCGTCGTCGCCAATCAGAGTCTTCTTGGTTGCATTTTTCTCTTGTTCTTCCTGTGTGGTCTTGATGTGCTTCAGCAGCGCGGTGGAAGCTTTCAGGGTCTAATTGAATCCGATCAGTACTTTGCGAAATTCGGCGTGGGGAATCCCTAATGCTAACCTGGGGCTTGTCAAGCTGATAAGGGGAGCCGGAAGTCACCTTCGTGGTGAGTTGAGTGGTAGAAGAGCCCATTTTTGCGATTTGTAGACTCGATGAATATCTCCAACTTTTTTTCGCAATCATATCGAGACTCAAAAAATTTCGGAAGGCGGTGGCAGTTTATCCGTGCTTGGCAGTCTGGACCCCGGTTGGTGCCTGAGGTCTTAAACTTGTGTTGTCACTTGTGTTGAGAGGAAGGTCAGCTGACCGCCATCCAGGCCTGAGGCAGCCAGGCTCCAGCCCTAGGCTCACGACTCACGAGTCACGAGTCTTCCTCTTCTCTCGAGTCTCCAGAAGGGCTACATGTGACCTTAAGTTACGAAAAGCCTTAGCTAAATGGACACACTCTCTCTAGTCTCTCTCCCTTCTCTCGAGTCTCCAGAACCCAACACAGTCTCAAGGGCGAGTATCTTACTGCGTATAGCAAGGTCGGGCATAGAACCCTTATCCTCACATGCATAATGCATGCCCTCTCGGTTGACGCTCAATTGACAGGACTGAAAGTGTAACCGGAAACTGGACCTGCGCGAGATCAACGACCATCACTGTAAAGTTGTCGCTGTTTCCATTCTCGCAGAACATGAAGTTATCCAGCTTCTGATCCCAGTATATGGCTTCATATGCAGATAAAGATCTGGACAATTCCTCAAGTTGACTCTTCAGCGTCTCCTCGTTGATAGGTTTCTTGCTGCGGGCGAGATCATAGAGAGTGACGCCAACAATTTCCAATAGAATAAGTGCCGGGACCCCATAAAGTTCAGCACGGCCGGAAAGGCGAGGTATCGATTTGCCTTCAAGGTCCTTCACATTAGCGTAAGCTTATTCTTCCTCCTCGAATTCATCCGACCACCCTTCTTTCTGCTGTTTGACGATAACAGTTGGCGGTAGATCCCCAACGGGTTTAATCTCTACTCGGTATAGCGTGCGCCTTGGATCCAGTACTAGCTCAGCCTTTGTCACAGTGATGGGCAAGTCACCTATTTCAAGCGTCTGGTGCTGCGTGAGCGTGGCGAAATCTTCAACCCACGCCAAGGAACACTATCTTACCGGACAAAATTGCGCGTTTTGACGGGTAATAACTATACATTGTGTTCATTATTATAGAACACTGGGAAGGACGGGGCGCCTACAAGTCTTGAGAGGGAAAAGAAAGGAAAGGGAAGGGATGATGGATTGAACAAGTAAAAACTGTGTGTTTGCTGACCAACATTCGTGTGATGTGTAACTATCCAGAGCTCGGACTCCTTGAGCAGGCGGCCTTAACACGGATATCTACTGTAGAGTACGGATTACTTAGGCCGATCATCCATCTTATTTTTCGAGGGGACGAGCATGTCAAATTATCGGACATTGAATTCAGTGGTTGCCTATGTGCGCAGGATCCGGAGTCCCGACTAACTACGGTTTGAGTGGAGTACGAATCGGACCGAGACCCGTGCACTGGCGCCGGAGGATATCCCCTGCTTGGTCCTCACAAGGCATCAAGAAGATGTGCATAGAAGGGGTTGGTTGGGTGCTTTCGTACATAGATCGGTCAAGCAGACTGCTAGTCAGGGGTGAAACGCTTTATCACTGCATATGTACAGTACGCGTGTTAGCACGAGCCCTGGGGGGCATATGATGGCCGATGGAGAATTACTTGAACATCCACAAATTGCGACACGGAGGAGTTGCAAAGTAGCTTCAATAGCGTGGTTGATGAAATAGTTAGACAACGATTGAAATAAAGCAGGCCCTAAAGAAAAGCCTGTTGTTAAAATGCCCTTGGTACCCATGGATACGCAAGGAATTCGGCAGCTCAAGTGAATTCTGATTGGTGTACCTGAATTATGGGGCATAAAAGGAGCGCAGTGGTCAGTCTGTGATTGGTTCCCCCTGGCAGATTAATCTCGCTTTGCCGCCAAGCCGAGGCAGCCAAGGTAAACAAAGACAACTTGGATGGACACCGGTGGATAACTTACAACGTTGTAAATTCGAATTCGAGAGTTGGAAGTTAGCAAAGAAAGAGAGAAGGGCAATGGGAAATAAGAGCAACGTAATCAGGGATCTTCTATGCCAAGGGGACCGAGTCGCATCCAGACTCTTTCTCCAAGGCCCACTAAGCTGCTCCGTAGTGTGAGACAAAGTTGGATCTTGAAATTCGACTTCTGCCCCTTTTCCCGTGACAATCACGCTAAACGTAATTTGGACGTGGACCCGATTGTACTGCCCCCTCCTTTTCGTAACCTCTCCTGACTTCCTCCTCCCCAGTTCCTTCCCAACCGCAGTCGCTTTTCTGAAGTTTTCCCACACCAGAGGGGTTGGATCTCTCTACATTCTTTTGAAAACTGCTGTCCTTACTCGATTGACTGTTGACGAAGAAAAAAACGCGCGACCATCTCGTTCGATTGATGTATGTGCTATCCTCGTTATCATATCATATCCCGTGATCTGGGATACGATTCGGATCATTTGGTGTGCTGTGGTGGTCCAACTAATCGCTGGTGGTACCTATTGGCATGATTGTGCGCCACTGCAGACGCGAAGTTGATACGATCTGATAAACACCATCGCCATCTTTGGAAGATAGTAACTAACATATTATGATGGGCAGTTCTGCGCTTTCGCCAAAACAATGAAGTTCCAGAATACAGTTGCCGTGCTAGCGACGGCTGGCCTCGCCGCTGCCCATGGCCACGGTCACGCGCACAACCACAAGCGCGCCACCGCGACCGAGACCGTTTCAGTCCCTGGCCCCGTTGTCTACGATTTCGTTGTGATGGACCCTTCCAAGTCTGGCGCTCCCCAATCCATCAGCGTTGATGACGCCTGCAAGGGTCTCGCCAACCACGAGCTCGAATGGCTCGATGGTGCCGTCGCGGCTGCTTGCCCTTCTAGCAGCTCTAGCACTTCGACTCCCGCCCCGACCACATCCACGGTTGCTCCTGCCATCCTCCAGGAGATGTCCGCTGTTATCACACCTGCCAGCTCCACCAGCACTGCGGAGCCCACATCCACTACCACCACGGCTGCGGCTCCTACCAAGAGCGCCAGTGCCAAGGGCCTCAACGCTGAATTCCCTGACGGAGAGATCGACTGCAGTGAATTCCCCTCAGACTACGGTGCAGTGGCCCTTGATTACCTCGGCCTCGGTGGTTACTCCGGTATCCAGTACGTCACTCTCGTCGACGATTTGATCAGCGACATTGTGACTGCCGTTACAGGCGACGAGTGCCACAGCGGTGCTATGTGCTCTTACGCTTGCCCCCCTGGCCACCAAAAGTCACAATGGCCTCACACCCAGGGTTCCACCGGCCAGTCCGTTGGCGGTCTCCAATGCAAGGGTGGTAAGCTTTACCGCACCAACGATAAGTATAAGCAGCTTTGCATTCCCGGTGTTGGTGGCGTTCACGTCAAGAACAAGATGTCTGACAACGTCGCTGTTTGCCGCACTGACTACCCCGGTACTGAGTCTGAAACCGTCCCTCTCGCGGCCTCTCCTGGTGTTACCCACGACCTTACTTGCCCTGATGGTGACAGCTACTTCTTCTGGGAGGGCAAGGCGACTTCCGCTCAGTACTACGTGAACCCCAAGGGTGTTTCTGTCGAGAAGGGTTGCCAGTGGGGTGATGGCAGCGAGCCCATCGGAAACTGGGCTCCTATCAACCTCGGTGTCGGTTACACCAAGAACGGAAAGTTCCTCTCCATCTTCCCCAATGCCCCTACCACCGATGAGCCTCTCGACTTCAACATTAAGCTCGAGGGTGATAACCTCAGCGATGAGTGCCGTTACGAGAACGGCAAGTTCTATGACTCCAAGGGTCCTATTCAGGGCAACAGTGGCTGCACAGTATGTTCTATCTTGGATTTGTTGCTCCTGATTTGTCTCCTGCTAACATTGTCCCCTAGGTCGGTGTCACCTCCGGCAAGGCCTACTACGTCTTCTACGAATAAGTGCCGCGCCGGCTATTCGGGCGAGGCCTGCCGCCATCTGGCCACGCTCATTTCAGATTGGCAGTCCCTTTGGAATTACAGTAAGGCAAGCGGAGCCGTTACTCTCGTCTCGCTTCCCTTTGTGCACCTGTCTATATTCATGGTCTCTTGAAGGATCAGTTTTCATTTCTGTGTATCTTACATTCTATGTCTATTTTATGTGGCTTGGTTCGAAATCCAATTCCATTTTGCATTTTTATCGGTTTTATCCTTATGACCAAGTTCCACCATCTGGTCAGACAACTTCGGGGGGCAATTTCTTGATTTATCTGATGGTTCGATTTACCTTCTTTGTTTTTATCTTCAAGTACCAATCAATTCTTCGTTCACTTTTTGTGTTCAGAGAAACGGCCCTTGACTTTCCCGTCGAGTGTCTTTGGGATGTTGGGGACTTACTGAGTTGATCCAGTGAGATGGAATTATGGCACACAGCTGGTACTGTAACAGTCGTTGAGATCGGCTGGCGATTCTGCGCTGGATAACTAACATATGGGGGCTTCCAACGATCTATTCGAACAGATATGTACGATCTATTTTCTAGCCACTTATTCACTCGATGACATTCTGAAACTCGTTTCCATCTTCCTGATTGCTCATGGACTACCTGCTGGGAGAGGTCTGTCATTTAACTGGTATACCAAGTGCCATGGTCTATGGTATCTTTTGACTACAATTGCCTCGGCGCGAGGGGTCTGTCAATTATCCATAAGAGCCGCAGGTATTCAAGATCCTAGTGGTTGTGATACATCACATACATGATCAAATGCAACGCGCACCCCACCAGGCACTCAGTTATAGTATGCAGGATTGCATCATCGTTCTCGTGTGTAGTAGTATGTACATAGGGAACAATCAAATGGTGATTCCATTCGTTCTAGGTGCAATAATGTTGCTTAAGCAAAGGTTGGAAGGATGGAAATGTCGGTTTATCGGATATGGCACGTGTGAGATATATAAACACGAAGCCCTAACTACTCGGCCTCAACCTTGATATTCTCGAACATTCAAACAACACACAGATTGACTCCGCGCTTTTCAGTGAGAGCGCAATGAGATGGAAGAACATGCACCTTTAGATATAGGCTAAGGACATTAGAAGCGGCATCGTAAAATTTGATTGTCATTAAGTACACCGTAGTTGCAGCGTAAATAGTATTTCTCGTGAGGTTGTACTAGGTTGTAAGCCTTAAGGTGACTTCGTTTCTAAGTAATCAATAGCACCCAATCAGACTCAATGAAATAAGAAATAAAATATAAGCGTCGTCTCGCGGCGCAATAGTTAGTGTGTTAAGTTTGCCCAGCACTGAGTAGTGGACCAATTACTTACAACAGTTCTTCGACGACATCGATCTAGACCCCATCATATACCAAGCAAGGGATCGATTTCACATGGAATGCAATCACGACAGGTAACCCCGTAACTCCCACGATTCAAGAAGATTTACTCACCGTTATGTATTGTCGAGAGTTACAACTTACAAGAGACCGGTGAAGACGGATTGACCCGCGTAAAGAATCAACACTGAACAGTACGGGAGGCCCCACCAGCACTTGTCAACGAATACCTGCAAGATGTCTCCGTACGTACGGTGTTTGATTATTTTCTCGGTCCTGATGTCAATATTGACCAGGTCAAGGTTTCATTTCCAAGGCTGGAATGTAAGCCGCATGTTTTCATTCACTACGTAGAGAGGAGGAATGTTTGTGAGATTCAATTGAGTTGTCGACGTTTAATGGGTTGATGTGAGATCATGATTCATCCCACATGGTGGCTGGTAGACGCGAGGATGTAGGTAGGTGGTCGGTGACAATAAGTGGGGTGGTTAGTTAGAACTTAGGGGGCTTGTTGATTTCAATTTTCTGCTGGGAATTGAATACATACCTGTCGACGTACTGGCTAGTTAATCAGTTAGAGACAGTGTTAGACCTGAGTTTAGTTGGATATGCCTGGGCTTGATGAACTACTGATAGACAGAGACCAAGGTAACATAGTTACTATATACGGAATACATAATTCCCAGCCATAGGTAAATTAAGTGCCAATTGAGGCCGATTTCGCAGGATGAATACCATTCCTGACGGTGACATACTCAAACCGGGTCTCATACATTGACTCGCGTGGAGTCACGTGTTTCGCGACGCGCACGCGCCACAAGGTATAAGAGTGACCGCTTGAAAAAAGAGGAAATCCAGCTCTAATTTGCGCTATATCACTATTTGATCTCTTAAATCACATATTCATAGCTTAATACTACTCAAAAAAGTAAGAATTGGAAATCGCGAAAGTGGCGTGGAGCGCGGAGTGTGGTTGGCGTCTACAAAACGCGTCTCGGGCTGTAAGCGTGCATTTCTCCGCAGGGACGAGACGCTCCGCCCAGGGCATTCCACCACCACACAGCTTTCGTCCTTTTTCTTCAATGCTTCTTCTCCTTTCTCCTTGACCAATTTCTTTCCTCCCACCACATCCTTTTCTCTAGGAGAGGAGTAGTCGTCTTCCTCTCCTTCAATAATTCCCTAGCTCCTCCAAGTTTGTATAACACGCGGAGACGCGGGTACCTCGACCTCGACTCGGGTTTTCTGCTTCGTGAGTAGGAGTGTTCCGTTGGTCATATCCCACTTTTACTTTTTTTTTTCTCATCATGGAGTCCTCTCCATTGAAGAGCCGAGTCGGCTCAATCTTGGGTATGAAACGTCCTGCAGCATTGCTGCCTGCCTTTGAGCCGAGCTCATCGCCCTCCCTTCCTCGACCTCAAAAGCGTGTAGCACGCGAACCAGAAATCTCGACATATCCCACCCCGGTCCCGACCTCGTCCACCCACATCATGTCGTCCTCTCCTCCCCCTCCGGGCGTCGCTGCCGGTCGACCCTCCCTGCCACGGTCCTTCTCTGCCGCCCTCGAACGCGCTCCCTTGTCGACCGTGCCTGCGATAATGTTGCCGGAGAGTGGAGAGTCCATTCTCATGGGTAGATCCAGTGTCTCGTGTCATCACCAGCTAGCTGCTAGTCGTATGATCTCTCGTGTTCACGTGAAGGCTACATATAAGCCCGCACCCAATCCGTTCGATCGGGATAGGGTGGAGATTGTGTGTATGGGTTGGAATGGGATCAAGATACACTGCCAAGGGAGAAAATATGACTTGGCCAAGGGCAAGACCTTTACATCGGACATCAAGGATGCGGATATCATGATTGATGTTCATGAGGCTCGCGTTTTGGTTCAATGGCCTCGTAGTGAACAGAGGGACTGCCCTTCGACCGATTCGGAACAGACCAGTGACGAAGCCACCCCAACCCAACGGCGTCATTCTCGACGGGAGCTGCAGGAAAGTCCGCTGTTGGATCGTCAGCGCCTGGCATCACCTGTCTCGCCCTCGCCTGCTGTGCAGCGAACTATCCCTCCCTCCTCGCCAGTTTTCACACCTTCGCGTTCCCGTGCCGCAGTTGTGGTCTTCGAGGATGAGCCTTCTCCTTTGAAGCGTCACAACACTGTCACAGGCGTCATGTCCCACAGTGTCCATCGTGCTACTGCTACCCTTCACACCTCGCGTGAGTGCGAGTCGAGTGACTTGGGTAGGTCTGAAGAGTTCTCCGACAATGACGAAGAGAACGACCCTATTATCCACTCCTTCGGACCATTTGGTGAGAACCTCCTTCCCCGTATGGCATCTTTCCATGCCGGTGATTCGCCGGTTCAGTCGGCTCGCTCCCCGAGCAGCCTGCTGCCTGCCCAACCCCTCCGACCCACGCAGTCTCCTAGACAGCCCGCCACAATCCACGAAGAAAAGGAGCACCAGGAAGAGAAGCGGCCGGAAACTACCGAGGTCAAGCCCCAGTATATCGACGAACAGTCTGAGAGAGTCCGCAACCATGCTGCTAACCAACTCGCTTTCTCTCGACTGTCATCAACGCCCTTCTCCACCATCCTGAAGAACCTTCCTCCGGCGTTCTGGAAGTCTGGCCATGAGAACCCCACCGGTCTCACCAAGTATGATATCCGCAACATTCTCGAATCGACCAAGTTCATTGGCCGTGTTGCCCGTGAAGGCAAGGATGCGGCTGGCAAGCCACTCGAGAGCGAATACTATTACATTCCCGACGAGGATGATGATGTGATGCGGCGATCAGCTGTAGTGAATGATCTCCGGAAGCCTGGTCTGCGCAACTGTCGCAAACAGCACAAGGTACGTACTTTCATCACTGTACATCCCCCGATGTATTGGAAATACCAAACTAACTGGTTTTAGCAATACTTCTGGCGCAAACCCAAATGAATCATAGATCGCAAAAGTTCCTATGACTCTCCTTCATTGGATGGACTTTCTTAGTAAATATTTGCAGTGATTCTTGGTCTCCCTGGCATCATCCTGGGGAGACCTGCATAGCGTGGCGTGAGGCATACCCGGATTTTTGATCCATTCATCTCGATTTCCTTGTTTTTCATTTGGGTTGTGCTTGCTTGTGTTCATTGCTGCTTTGTGGCTATCTTATTTCCTCGTTACAGCATCGACGTGTACGATTCTTGGGTACCCAAAAGCACTTGTACATGGCCTCTGGTGCACCTTGAATACCTCGAAATGGGTTGCAATGCTTGGTATTTTGTTTCTGTTTCTTGTTTTGGGCCATCTTTGGTTGTGGTATCTGATTTGGAGTCAATTTCTTGACTGTCACTGGCTCTCATGCCTTGCAGGTGTCTCTTCACAGACTCGATGTATCCTATTGTTGCTCTTTGCCTCGTTGGTTTTGCTATTTTGTCAGTCTGCTTTCCAATGGTTGAACGCACTCACGACTTGTACGTTAGCTTGTCAATTTCAATATAATACGTAGAGCGAACTGTCGTCCATTGTAATCACTGCATACCTACCTCAATATGGTGACTTTGTGAGACCAAAAGTGTCCGATTCGCCTGTATTTTGAACTTCGAAGTCATACAGTATCACATGATGTAGGGAGATGTTCATCTGAAAACTTGTTGCTATTTATTCAACTCTCCAGAATTGGCATTCGCCACCCACACGTCATCTTTACTTCCCCACTATTTGTACTGTGTACGGGAGTAGATCACTGGACTTCCTCTTTCATGAATCATCAACTCTTCTTCTAGACTACAAAACCTTTGTCACTGCTATCTTTTGAATTCATATGGTCTGATCTTTTTACCGCCACCACTGCATCTAGACTTGAGTACCCCGCACCCGAAGAGGTATAAAAGCCCCGAGTGAGTTGTGAATTGAGCATCCAGTCGCATCCAATATTCATTCTCTAATCCATCTCAAGCCAGCTCCATACCAATAGCCTAGCATCTATCTTCATACCACCTAATTGTCACCAATCCACCTACCTTGATATCATCCAGAATGGCATCGAACATCCGCGATGGTGACCACGCTCGATTCCCGGACGGGAAAGAACACACTGTGACCCTTCCCTCTGTTCAAAGCGCCACTGCAACTGGTACCACCGATTCATCCGGCTCCAATCGAGAGACCACATCGGGGAAGTCATGGAGGCCGACACTTGATCGTCAACAGAGCTGGAATACCCAAGACCAGAAACACCAGCTACAAAATCGATGGCTTGATTCTGAAAAGGGAAAGGAGTCAGGGTATACAGAGGCGCATGGTCGGGTTTAAGCCAGCTGGCAATTGTATCTAGCGTTGGATTGATCGTCCTTTGATGCGGTGTTGCGGTAACGTGGGACGTCTGGGAAGTGGAGAAGTTGATAACGAGTTTGGGGGAGAGGGGCAACAATGGATCATTGACCGATTATGCCGATATGCCTAAAAGACATGTTGTAATTTAACATAAGAATATTCAATAATAGAGAAAGTATTGAAGAGAAGAAGAGTAGCAAAGTAGAGCAAATGCAAGAGTCGACTATTCGCACAAGTGGATAAGTTGATAAGCAAATAAAAGTCCGCCCTCACCTCCGCTCCGCCCTGGACCTTGGGAGACCTGACCTGAACCTCTCCTTCTCCTTCTCCTCCCACTTCTCTCTGAGTACCACTCGACCTTGGTCTTCTTCTTTTTATCCCCAATGTGGCGTACAAGTCACCTATGCGCTTTCCTCTCCGACATTCAGACAGGACCCCACGATTGAGCTTCGGTCCTTGACAATCATGGATCGCCAACGGAAAAGTACGGTGTATGAGATCAACCTGGGAGGTTTTGACTGACGTTTTGCTTTTTTTGTGCAGGAGAGCTCCGCGATCTCAACGAGCGTGCCTGGGCAGGTGAATCAGGTAAAGATCGAGATTCCGTTCATCACGAAATGCCTTCCTCCAACGTGATACTAATGACTTGATTCCAGATGTATTCCCCACTAGCAAATCACTTGATTCAGCTCTCAAGAAGAACACTGCATTCATCAAACGTCTACGTACCGGCATCAGTGCCTCCGCCCTTTCGACTTTCCTCGCCGATATTCGCACCCTTTCCCTCCACAAGTACCTTTCCGAGATCATCTCTGCCTGCTACGAAGGCCTCTGCAAGCTAAAATCTCCCGGCGAAATTGCAGCCGGGGTAGAAGTCGTCAGCGCGCTGCACCAACGTTTTGGCCCATGGGAGTTTACGCGACAAATTGGCTGGCTGCTCGGCCGCGGACTGAGCACACCGGATAAAGCGCAGCTGAAGGCTCTGAGCCAGGAGATTCGCGAACGCGAAGAGAAGGACCGACTCTCTCGACACCGCGTTCTTCTCCGCGTCGTTACCGAACTTTGGCTGGTCAATGTTCTGAAGACCCTTGATGACGTCGAGCGGCCCGAGGATCTTGGTGCGAAGGGCAAAGAGGGCGCAGTTGGAATTGGAGGCAAAACAGACACACCGCTAAAAGCAAAGACACCTTCTGCGGCCGCGAAAGACCAAGACAAGCAGGCTGAGCCGTTCCCGTTGGAGGTTCTGAAGGAATTGCTCGGCCATGACCGTGACCATACGAATCTGCCCCTTGCAGTCTTGTTTGTGAAGAGCTTTAGCTGGGATATTGTTGGCTCAAAGCTTGCTGAAGAAGGCAGGAAGACTGTGGAGGCTGATGGCGCTACTACGGCTGCTGGCGCGGAGACGCAGACAACAGAGACCGATGGGCATCCCAACGCTGATTCTGATATGCCCTTGATTCCAGAGAAGACTCAGCAACGATTCAGAAATATCTTGACCCGTTACCTTGAGGATGTCAAAGCGCACGTGGTTCGCGACCAGAGAGCACTAGCACAGCAGAATCGCCGCAACGCCGAAGCATACGTGAAGAGTGGTGAGATCTTCGAGGACCGCCAGGCGAACTTTGAGAAGCAGTCGAAGGTGTTGGAGAAGCTCGTGGCCAATACTCAGGTGCTGTGCGAGGCTCTAGGAGTCGAGATGCCTGACTTGGCTGAAAAGGAGTCTAGCGATGCTTCTGCTAGTGGTGGCATTGGGCTTGTTAAGACCACTGACTACCTCCGAGGCCAAGGCGAAGGCGCCGGAATCTGGGAGGATGAAGAAGAGAGACGATTCTACGAGAATCTTGCCGATCTGAAGGGTAAGGTGCCCGCTGTTCTGCTCGAGGACGGCAAAAGAAAAAAGGCGAAGCCGAGGAACCGGCCAAAAAGAAGCCCGATGACGAAACCACCGAGACTGCCGAGCCCTCAGATGAGAAGGCTGCCGCCGAGGCGGATGATCAATCGACTGCAATTGCCAGCAAGACGGTGGGTGCGCAGGTGGACGCTCTCCTTGCCAAACTTCCCGAGCTGCAAACCAAAGATCAGGTTGATCAGTTCGCTCTGGACTTCTGCTGGGTTAACTCCAAGGCGTCGCGAAATCGGCTGGTCAAAGCTGTCTCGGACATCCCCAAGGGTCGCATTGATCTCTTGCCTCTTTATTCCCGCTTGGTGGCAACGCTCGGCCAGTACCTGCCGGACATCCCCCAGGGACTGACGACGTACCTCGACGAAGAGTTCCGAAGCCTGCAGCGGCGCAAGTCCAAAGAGTTCTTGGGTCAAGTACGCATGGCAAATGTGCGATATCTGGCCGAATTGACCAAGTTTGGAGTGGTTCCGGAGCACATTATCTTCCACTGCTTCAAGGTCTCACTTGACGAATTTTCGCGCATGAACATTGAGATCATCGGCCATTTGCTCGAGAATTGCGGCCGTTACCTGCTGCGCAATCCTGAAACATCGCCGCGGATGGCGTCTTTCCTCGAGACTTTGAGCCGCAAGAAGACCGTCCAACATCTGGCTCAACAGGAACGCATGGTTATCGAAAATGCCATTTACTACGTCGACCCGCCACCGCGCCCGGCGATCCAGCAAAAGGAACGTACGCCCATGGAACAGTACATTCGCCGATTGATCTATCTGGATATGAACAAGCGGAACTACACCAAGATCTTGAAGTCTATTCGCAAACTCCACTGGGAGGAGCCCGAGGTCGTCGAGATTCTGGAGAGTGTGTTCAGCAAACCGGTCAAGGTCAAATATGGCAGCATTCACCTTTTGGCAATTCTTGTCAGTGCTTTGTACCGGTACCATCAGGATTTTGTCATCGGCATCGTGGACAATATCCTGGAGCAGGTCACACTTGGCCTTGAGCAGAACGACTTCAAGTTCAACCAGAAACGCATTGCAGAGATCAAATACCTCGGTGAGCTCTACAACTACAAGATGATTGATTCACCGGTCATCTTTGACACGCTATATCGCGTGATCACCTTCGGCCATGAAGGTGGCACCCCTGCCCCTGGTAAGATTAGCATGTTGGACTTGCCGGATGACTACTTCCGGGTGCGTCTGGCATGCACCCTTCTTGATACGTGTGGCCACTGCTTTGACCGTGGCTCGGCTAAGAAAAAGCTGGATTTCTTCCTTGCTTTCTTCCAGTACTACTTATTTACCAAGGACCCGTTACCCATGGATATCGACTTCCTCGTTCAGGACACTTACCATTCGATCCGCCCGCAGTGGACAATCGCCACCCAGGCCGAAGAAGCGATCCGCATCTTCAGCGAAGCTGTAGCCCAGAACTACAACCAGCCAGATTCAGAGCGGCCCATTGAGGCCGAAGCCGACGAAGAGGAGGCAGAAAGCAGTTCGTCCGACGAGGACCTGGAGGAAGACGCGATTCCCGAAATCGACGACGACCAGGAATCCAGCGACGAGGCCGAAGTAGGTCCCCCATCTCGTCTGCATATAGTACGACCCATTAACGAGTTCCCGTTGAAGGCATCTGGACCCAATCCCGAGGGAAATGACGACAGCGAAAGCGAGTCGGAAGATGAACAGATCGTCGTCACCCGCCAAGAAGAGGAGCGAGACCCCGTGACGGAGGCCGAATTTGATCGAGAATTCGAGAGAATGATGGCCGAGAGCATGGACTCGCGACGCTTCGAACGCAAGACCGTCTTCGACATCCCCCTGCCAATGAAGCGCCCTCGCGAGAACATGCCCGGTGATTCTAGCCCCGAGCCAGCCCCGGCTCAGCCCGTCGCGCCCAGCACAATGGCCTTCTCCCTGATGACAAAGAAGGGCAACAAGCAACAGGTACAGAGAGACTAGTATCCACATTCCCAAACATAGCTCTCGCATATACTAACAAACATCTAGACTCGCACAATCGACCTCCCATCAGACTCAACCTTCGCCATCGCCATGCGCACCCAGCAACAAGCCGACCGCGAAGAACAACAGCGCATCAAGAACCTAGTCCTGAACTACGAGGCATCGACTGAACCCGAGCCCGCGGAGAGTGAGCAATTCCCCCTGATGAACCTGAACCGAAGGAATATCAAACTGAGACAATCCCCCCAACAAGGCCCCCAGGAGAAACGCGCGCCCACAAATCAACGCATGGACAAATCCGGTGCAAACCGGTCTGCGTTCCGTTCTCGCAAGCTTCAGCTCAGCGATGTCAATTGGTAAATGGGCTGTTCCATGCAATGTCTGTTCTGTCCGGATTGAGTATCCGTGACTTCACTTAACACAGTTAATTGCCTCTCCTCCACCAATTACCATGCCCACACAGATGGATTGAGGCCATTGAAAAACCGGCCTCGGCTCAACTCGATGAAGCTTATCGTGACACGGATGGATACATCGCATCTAACACGAATATCTTGCAATGCCGTGTGAGAGTATGAGCGGGGAAAGACTGCGACTCTTGCTTTGTCGCAATAGCCATTTTGGGAATGGAACGGATGACCGACCCTCTTGCTGTGCTACCGGGTTCTTTCTTCACCACTTACCATTCCTTACCCTTACCCTTACCCCCATACATAGCAAGTTCTGAGCCGGAACGGAACGGACCGATGCTCGGTATACCATTACACCTCTCGTCCTTGCATGCAAGATTAGATTCCTGATATGGTCATCGAACATCGCACCGAGGCAAGACTCTCTACATTGGTCCATTGGACGGAAATGGCAGTGTGAACTTGGTGGTTTGGTTTGGTTTGGAGGTGAATGTCAGAAGCCGAATCGCGTGGTGGAATGGAATGGGGGATTTGGGGAATTCTACCGACAATTAACTAGCAACGCATAACTATTTATCTCTAACCATTTTCTCTATTGCCAGCGGCAGGGGAGAGCGGGTAATGAACGCTTGAATGTAACTGGATTTTTCCTTGGGCTCGAAGAAATGGTGTACTTTCTTGACGAGGATCTGAATCTCTAGAGTCTAGTGGTGTTTACGTTTACGGTGGTAGCATGGAAGACGTGATGCTATGAGAAAACCAGAGCGTATGATTTCCTTAGGGCTATGGATCCATATAGTTCGCGGTGTTCTATGTTCTATGCGGAAATATCACCAGTAGCTTTTGAATCCCAGCTAGATCCATCAAGACATCCATAGAATCAGCAGATCTCTAACTATCTGCAGTAACACTAACGATGCAGGTCTATTCGATCTCCTCCCCTCCTATTTGTCAAGAACAAGAGCGTTGGCATACATATCAGTACACTTAAGTTACACATTGACAGAGAAAGCATCAGAGAGGATCAGATCAGATCAAACGAGAGCGCAGATCGGGGGGGGGGGGGGGGAATGATTATGCTGGAAAGAGATTCACGGAAGGGAAGGGGGGAAAGATGCAAATGCACCGAGATGGACATGGAGATGGAGAGATGGCAGAAAGCGGTCTATATAATACAAAACTCCAATCCCAGATTCCCTGATGTGCATTACAGAAACGAGGTCAAGATCAAGATTAAGATCAAGCAGTAAGCTCTTGTCTTGTCTCGGTCTTCTTGGGAAAAGAAAGGATGGCGCCAAACAGCATGCAGAATCTAATTTAAGCCTTGTTGCTAGCCTGGTTCTTCTCCTCGGTGTCGTGTGCAGCCTTGGGAACGAGGGTGTCGCCCTCGGCATTGTTGTTGCTATCAGCAATGGCTTCAGCCTTCACCTGAGCGTTGGTTTCCTCGGCGCTGGTCTGGTTTTCCGTTGGCTTGTTGGACGCATCCAGCACCATGTCAGGGTGGTGAGGTTCGGGTTCAGCGGGAGTTGGGATTTCAGGCTTGGGGGCATCGGATTGGGGAGCGGGAGCGGGAGCAGGAGCATCAGATTGAGCATCAGATTGGGGCTCATCGTCATCTTCGAGCTCGGCGCCGTAGACGTCAGGGTATTGACGGAAGCAGTCTTGCATATTTCTGTCGAAGATCATTAGCCCGCTATTTCTCTTCTCTTCCCTTCCCTTCCCTTAAACAACACAACAATAAAACATACTTGAACTTGTCAATGCAATCAATACCCTTAGGCTCCTCCTCAGAGTAAACAAAGCAGCTAAACGCAGCCTTGAAATCCTCTCCGCACGGCCCGTGAGCCATACCTCCAAGACAAGGGCAGTCCCAGTTAATCTCGCCAGTCTCCGGGTTGAACGCAGCCTCCTGACCAGCCTCCTCCTGCAGCTCCTCAGGATTCAATCCACCTTCGAGATTGGCGGATTCGCGTTTCTGAGTCGCCCGTTCTTGCCGGATCTTGGGCGTAATGTCATCGAGGGTCTTGGTTTCGGCGTCATCGTTCGATTGTTTCCGGATAGTAGAAAGGACAGAGACTAAATGCGCAAAAACCAGCGTTAGCAATCAATCCGTGGTCCTGATCTCAAATGCCTTGTGGCATTGACAGTGACAGTGACAGTAATTGTCGCAGCTTGGCAATTGCTGCGACCTCGGGAACGGAAACGAGGAACAGGAATAGGAACAAGAACAAGACAAGGGCCAGCCACTTTCACTTCTACGCCAATTGGAAAGACGTACACTTCGGTTCCTCGGAGAAAACACTGCTCGTGTTATAGTAGTAGACAGCACCACCAGCCAAACCTAAGCGGAAGACCGTATTCTTCCAGCTCCTCGACTTGGACGGACCGGTGCTTATCAATCGTCTGTTCGCAGGTGTACGGCTTGCGACGGCGGGGGCGCGGGCGAGCGCGCGAGCTGCTGGACGGAACATTGTGAAAAGTGGAAATCGATCGAATGGACCGACGAGATACGCTTCCTCGAAGGGATTGGAGGCGGGGAGAGGGGAGTTTGAGAACGCCGCGGGATATGGAGAATAGAAAGTTGGAAAGACGGAAAGGTGGATTTCTGGCCTGAGGTTGTTGCTGCGCTCAGCCAGTCACGTTGCGGCTTTAGGGTCAAGATAATTATATCGTCACCACACGATATTCGGGGCTGATTTTGGTTCTTCAATTGATTTCTCTTGGTTTCCGTTTCTATTAGAGGATTTGATTTAGACTGCACAGCTGTCATGGAGTGGGATCCTAGTCGATTTTTCCGTTCGGAGGGCTGTCCTGGGCTTTACGCTTTGCTTGTTCTCAACCAGCCAATCAATGAGAAAGCATTTGCTGTTTTGAGCAGACATGGTAATTATATCTGAAGTTCACTGTTCTACGAGCTGTAGATCTCAAGGAAAAGAGGAATTGCTAATATCTACCACTACAGCATCATTCATTCTATGCGCTGATGGCGGTGCCAATCGGCTTTTTGATATGAAGAAAACCATCGAAAACAACCCTCAAGTAAGAAATATATCTCTAAACGCAGGTTGTGGGAAGCCTAAGCTCAAGCCCAATCCCAACACCAAATTCATACATCAAAGACTGACCAACATAAGATCCCCGACGCCATAATCGGCGACCTGGACTCCATCCGTCCAGCAGTACAAGAACACTACGAGAAACTCGGTGTATCCGTCATCCAAGA
The DNA here is from genome assembly GCA_028827535.1 of Penicillium sp. DV-2018c. Classification (NCBI taxonomy): domain Eukaryota; kingdom Fungi; phylum Ascomycota; class Eurotiomycetes; order Eurotiales; family Aspergillaceae; genus Penicillium; species Penicillium sp. DV-2018c. The sequence continues at coordinate 2,925,607 of JAQJAA010000001.1, forward strand.
CCCAGACCAATATTCAACAGACTTCACCAAATGTCTAAAATACCTCAATGCACACGCCGCAGAGATCATAGCTTCTCCACGGAAAGACGCATGCATACCAGCAAAACCAAACACCAATGGCACAGGCACAGGCACAGGAACAGCTAAAAGCACATCATCTGATCAATCAGAATCAAAATCAGAATCAGTTCTTGAAATCGTCATCCTCGGTGGTCTAGGCGGCCGCGTGGACCAGGCTTTCTCACAAGTCCACCATCTGTACATGATGACACAGAAACAGCGCTCAATCCGTGACCACGGGATGTCTCCAGATACAGATACAGACCCGGACCCGGACAGACGACACGGCGGGGGTGGTAATATCTACCTCGTTTCGGAGGAGAGTATTACGTTCATTATCCAGACGGGAAGGAATACGATCCTCACGCCGGGGACGAGACGCGCGGATATGAAGACTTGTGAGAAGGGTATGGGTACGTCGAGGAAGCGGAAACGTGGGACGGGGGGAGGGGAGGAGGAGGAGCCAGGGCAGGAGGAAGAGCAAGAGCAAGGGCAAGGACGGGAACAAGAGGAAGAAGAAGAAGAAGAAGAAGAAGAAGAAGAAGAAGAAGAAGAAGAAGAAGAAGAATCAGAAAGGGAGAAAGAATACTTCTTCGAAGAGAATATCGGAGTCATCCCTCTTTCGGCACCTGCTAGGATTACGACTCATGGGTTTGAGTGGGATGTGGAGGATTGGCATACCGAGATTGGTGGGCAGTTGTCTACGAGTAACCATATCCGTGCTGATAAGGTGGAGGTTGAGACGAATGTGCCGGTTCTGTTTACGGTTGAACTGGCGGAGAGGTTTAAGAGGTGAATGTGGAAGGGAATTGGGAACAGCGGCTGGCATCTTCTTTCTATTTCTGTCTCCCTCCTGGGCTGTGGACTCCGACACTTGTTTACCTATACGCTGTCCTAGGAGTCGAAGTGCCCTACACTAAAGTGTTATAGACCTATGCTATGCTCGACATACCAGACCCAAACCTACAGTCATGACCACCAAATACACATGTATCCGCTCCCTGCGGTTGCTGCCACACATTCTCGAGAATGATTGATCATTAAAAGCGAAGAAGAAGAGGAGAACTCTCCCCAAAAGATATCAGAACAAAAACAGCCTGACAACCCCCAACGCGCCTTCTCTGGCTAGAACGAAAGACCAAGAAAGACAAGGGGAAAAAGAAAGTCAAGAAAAGAACCCAATATTGCATATCGCATAATCCACATACCCTGGACCGAACAAGACCCATAAAGGAACCAACCAAAAAGATCCAGAGACAATACCCTCAACAAGAAGAGAATAACAAACCACCAAAACGACCCGATACCCACCACATCTGTACAGCCCGATACCACTCCCATATATCTCCTCACGAGCGGTGCAGAATAGCCTCATACAAAGCAGCAACACCACCAATAGCACTCCCAGTCTGAAGACCCGAAATACCACCCGGGACAGACGCTACAACCTTGCGAATCGCAGACAAACCATAAACCCCAAAGAACCCAAACCCATTCACAAAAACCACATGCACCATCAAAGCCCTAACAATATTAAACGTCAAAGGATCAAACTGCGCAAGCGGCGACTGCGCCGACCTCGTCCTCCTCGCGCCCGCCGAAGCCTGCCAACTCAAATTAATAAAGTAAGCCGCCGCCAACGGCAGCAAGAAACAAGTAAGCAGCCAAAGCGAGAAAGGCGCCCAAAACGTCCCCTCCAGCACCGCAAACAGATCCGGAACCCGAATCGGGATCGGCGGGATCTGCGCAGCTTGCACAGGCGGCGTGGTAGTCAGGTAGCGGATTGGCACTAGCTCCTTAGCCAGACTGCCGCTTTCAACGAGGAGAACGAGGATCTCGACGGCCTTGAGACTGGATAGGTTTGCGCGGAGGGCATGCGCGCGATCGACGAGACCAGATGCAGTCCAGACGTGGTCGATTGTCTCGCGAATCTTGACGGTTTGCGCGTCGATCGCTTCGGTGATGATTGCCGGCGAGGCGGGGAGTGTTGTTGACTCTGTGTCTACGATTGCGTTGATGATTTGGCGGGGGGTTTGGATGCCGCGCGGTGATTGGCGCGTGCTTGTGCGCGTCGTCGTCGCGGGTGTTGGGCTTACGACTTCTGGGCTGGGTTCTTTTTCGGCCTCCTCGCTGCTGGGGTGGGGATTTAGTATTGCGCTTATACATGTGATATCTTTGGAAAGCGCATGGCGCCATGCAGAAAAGAGACAGTGCTCTTACCTTGATTCCTCGTGCTTGACTTCCTCCTTCTTTGCATTGCGACGAGCAGGAGTGCGCGCAGTCGCGGTCTTGACGGGGGTTCCTCTGCGAGGTGGCGCGTCGAGGCGCGAATAGTAATCCGCGAGACTTTTGAAACTGCTGAAGATCTCGCGATTCTCGCGCAGGTGTTTCTCTAGTCGGTTGACCAGCTCGGTTTTGTTGTAGTCATTGTAGCTATAGAGAGGGGTTTCGTTTCAATGGGTGTGTTTCTGTGGGATGCGACGGGCGGTTTTTCGCACTTACTCTGGCAGATCTGTTTCTTCTGCTATGTTGACCAGCTGGGGCTTCAGCAGTGACTTGAGATAAGGAAGAGACATGATGTATCTGATACCGAAGAGAGATTGGACCAATATCAAATAGAGATATGGATACACGGTACTTGTTAGATTAGAGGGGATGGGGGAGGGAAGATGCAAGGGAGGGGGCCGGGTAATTGTTTACATCCGGGCGATCGCCAAAACAAACCACCCATTTAGCGCGTCCGCTCTTTCTTTGTTTTCTGTTCTTTGACGTGGAGTATGTAGATGTGGGGATTTCTTACTGTATATGTAGTAGTTGGTCTTCTATCATGGTCTTTTTATAGGTTCTTTGTACAGATATCCATATGTAAAGAGTTGAAATCCTATGGTACAAAGGCCGCAGCCAGTCTAATGGTCTATCACAAGTAGCGTACACAAGTATACAATGTTCTCAACACCAAAGGTCATAAACATCCCAGATTGGGACAAAGAATCCAACGCCCCCCAATGGCCCAACGGAATAAGTAAAGAAAAAGGGCACCCCCATGGAAATGCATGCAGTAAGATGAATGTCACATCAACCAGAAAGCCTTACAAAGCCCCCTCACCCAATTGATAGGCTTCAAATTGTTTGAGCAGGTACTGGTACATAACCAGCATGGTCCCGCTCTGGATGCTGGTCCACACACCGCGTGGGCCCACGCCCCGGAACCACCCCGCGATTCCTTCTGTGCGGTAGATCATCTTCAAACCGGTGAACACAGAGGAGGTGTCGAGTCGGGGTGCACCGGGTGGTGGAATGGTGGTATTTGCGCCTGAGGTGGAGATGGGTCGCGAGTGTGGTCGTGACGGGTGAGAATGTGATGATGAGGATGCATGTGGTCGAGGGCTTTCTTTGGGTTTGTGTTCAACGGCGTGTTTTGCGCCTGAAGAACCATGTGCCGTCTCTGTCGGGTTCTGCTGGGTCTGAATGCGCGTCTTGACTACGTCCATGGGACAAGTGATCACACCAGCCATACCGCCGGCGGTGGCGGCTGTCAGGATCTCCAAGCCCAGTCCAATGTCCCGTTTCCCAACCCAGTGTTTAGCCAATGCTTGTTCTTTTTCGTAGAATGCGAATTGCAGCGCTGAAAAGGGGAGGTCGCGGAAGATCGTAGCCTTGTAGCCGTGGAATAATGCTGAGAATCCCTCCTGGCGAACAATCTGACGGAATCCATCCCGCATGTTGCGGTAGTTGTAACCCGACTCAAAGTGCGGGTTATTGTATCGGCCCTGCAATTGGAGTCGGGTTTTCAGAACCTCGGACGGCACATAGACGACTGACGCAGCCAAGTCCGCAAAGAAACCACCGGATAGATAGGCGATGCTGGGATTGATTCCGGAGTCGATCATCAATCGTTTAGTATACTCATACACGCCGAAGAAGATCACGGTGCCGGGAAACGAGCCGAGCAGGGCGGGCGTCACGCCTCCATATAACCCCCGACATATTCCTTCTTGGCGATAGATCGTTGCATAGGACTGCCCCATCGAAGTGTATTTCGGCGGAAGAGTCGGGTCGCCTTGTTGTCGAGTCTTGACTGTGTCTAGTGAATGCATCAACATGTCGCCGCATGTTCCTCCGATACCTCCAGCCAACATCGCCTAGTTTTATATCAGATCAGCTAAGCGCAAAAGTTATGGTCTCGCGAGAGACAATCGTACGTGTAGATATGGCGGCCGAGGCTCCTCCTCCTCCTCATGCAGGAGTTCGCCACCATTGATTCCGCCCATTTGACTCCATGTTGAGCTATGTGAGTCCCCTGCAGGTGAGGGTGCTAAGTCCGAAGTCGCTGTCGAGAACAGGCCAAATACCCGCGAGGTCAGGCTCATGGCAGTATTATGCTGAACTGCGACGCCCGAGTGTTTCTGGCCGGGCCAGGGTGGAGGTTGGGGGGTGCTGAGGGATTGAATGGAAGATGAGCACCCCTTGGAGGTAAGGATAATTCAAAGAGAGTGACGAGGACAGAATGAAATGATCGATGGGTCTTGTTTGTAAGATGGTTGTCCGTCAGCCAAAAATCTGATCGGCTTCTTTTCGTTGCCAAGCCCGACCCGACTTGTCGCCTCAGGTGTCAATCACGGGATTCCGCCGCTGGATCAGCTTTCAAGATGCATTGGAGATCTTTTATGACATATATTGCTACATGAACAACATCTTAATAGTTACATGCTACTTACTCGCACCCAGAGACACCTACTGGAAGATGACTGCATAATGGAAATAATGAAATGAACCCGAGCAAGGTATGTGAACAAGAGAAAAGCAAATACAAAAACAATGCATCGCAAGCTCTAGAATAATAAACACACAAGTCGTCGCGTATAGCATCATCATGGCGGGATTCCTCCACCCCCGCTTCTTTTTCTACAGTTGGGACCTCAGGCGACCCATACTTGGACATTCTCCATGTTCTTCACTTTGGCGGGACCTCTCCAACGAGAAAGGTGAATGTGTGGTTTCATGTCTCGCACCAACTACTTCATTTCAACCAGACTGCCAGGCAAGGCTAATGCCTTAAACCACATCAAAGTCCAGCCAGGCAAAACAAGGTAATTGGCGCATGGCTAGGGATATTTACTGCGGCTTCTTAGCAGCAGTAGGACCAGAGATGTAGCGGCCAACATCGGTGATCTCGTAGCCCTGGCGCACGATTCCCTTCACAGTCTCCCAGCCCTGGCGAACTTGAGGGGGAGTGCTCTGGTGGGAGATGGAGGCATCGGCGCGAGCAGTGAGCTGACGGACAGCCTGCTGGACGAAGGAGCTCTGGGCGTAGCGGGCACGGAAGAAAGACAGGTAGACAATGAGGAGGACCCAGCTACCCTTGGAGAAGGTGATAGCGGACAGAACCAGGCGGAACAGCAGGGCGATCTCGAGGGTGGCAACGACACCCATGCTAGCATCGTAGTACTGCTTAATGAAGCGTCCGATAGTCTCGGCGAGAGGAGACTGCTTGGCGGCGGGCTTCGAGCTAGGGGAGGAGGGAGAGCCAGGGGTCTGCGCAGGGGGCTGCAAGGTGGGGATCAGGTACATGCGGGTGTAGGTTGCGACGTGGAAGACCGAGTAGACGCTGAAAGGCAGAAGAGCCAGGATAAGCTGGCGCGAGTACAGCCAGACCAGAGCCATTCCTATGATAAAGGTCAGCTTTGAATGCGGACCATCGCATCACCGAGCACTCACCGAGGTATTGCACATTCTCATCGGAGATGAGCTTCATCACAATTGCCAGAGGGCTTCCCTGGACACCCCGGGCAAAGTGGCCCTTGTACACGACGATGCCATAAGTCACGGCGGCCGAGATGAACGTCAGGCGATAAGCAATTTGCGCTGAAGAGGAGTAATAGTTGAAGAAGATGCAGGAGAGTGTGTAACGGAAGACCGAGAGCAATAGTGTGACATGTCTAGATATCGTTAGTGACTCGGAATTCAAAGGTACCGTGGGTGTGCGCTTGAGCGGATGAACCTACCCGACAAACCAAGCGAACCTATAACCATTTATTAGTACAGATGAACAAAGCATTGAAGTATCACTGAACAATGTCCAGCATGGGAAACGCACTGCAGGGTCTGGGCGAGGAGCTTGAGTCTCTCGGCCAAAGGCAATGTCGCGGGAGGAGGAGCCATGATAGAAATACGCCGAGAACCGAGTAAATAATGAAATGGATGGTAAAGTCGAGGATTACGAGTCAGCGAGATGAAGAAGAAAGAAGAAGTCGAAAATGTGAAAGCGACAGATAAGAAGGTGGCTGGGAGGAAGCGGGGAGACAAGTTAACACGCACACTCAGCTAGCTCTCCGCCTTCTGTTGTGGTGACGTCGAGTATTTGCCATGATGCAATCTTGTCTGGGACTCTGGGGTTAAAAGAGCTTTCAAGTTTCTATTTTGTACATTCTTGGTTCTCTATATAATCTCAGTTCTCCAATTGAGGTATTACTACAGTGCGCCCAGAGATACAGGTTGTTCTGTTCGTGCCATCGACACTCTCCGAGTCGGTGTGAGTCGCGACTCAACCCGAGGAGTTCCTTTCTCGGCACATCTTCGGCCATGTGCATATCCTCGCAGCTTCCCCAACATATTTCATACCCGGGGTTGGTACGGGGCACATATCTTAGACGTCAAATGTCCCCGGCTTGTCATTTTGAACATCCTCAATGTGTTCTTCGGGCTTTCAAGTTTGTTCAGACTGTTCTTAAATCTTCGGCGATCCAGTCACAGGTCGCACGGCTATGTCCGTGACAGCGTGAGGTAGATGTCACTTGAACACAGCAACTCACCAAGTCTTTGCGAGAAACCAAACGGTCCCATGAGAGTACTAACACAGTCCGGAGGAGTTGGAGGGTCTATGTACTCGTACCTGTTTGAGGCGGGCAAGCGAGTCTTCAATGAATGCCCAATGGGCTGAAACGAGTCGCACACATACAGAAGGGGATAGATCACGCTTTAGATTCGATCGATTGGTTTTTATAGAGTAAGCAACTCCAATTCTTCATAGGCTCGACTCCTTGGATAGTTACTATCTTTAGACCAATCTAAGCCAAGAGATCCTGTAGCTAAGTAGGGTGTGCATCCAGTTTGGTAGGAGTACGATGCAGATTACACTTCTCCTTTCTATTACATCCGAGCACGACCATAACCTGGCATGGATGCGTGATTAACGGACGATATATACGAGTTAGCACTACTAACAAACCGATGGTGAGCGATACTAACCCACCACAGGCTCCAGCTGCTATCCTCGATCACGAGAGTCATTCCAGTGTTGAAGTGTCTTCAGCTCTACCAACTTACAAACACGGAACTTATTCACATCGAATACCGACCGACTCCTAAATCTATCCACGGTCTACAGAGCCCCAACCTCACTAACGCCTTGGCTGTCCGGAATCCGACGTAGTATGCGCTAACTCTGCCAGGAACACGACAGATCATTGATCGAAACTTCGAAAGGCTCGATCGGAATACGGGAGATCTGCATTTCGCGACGCTAAACTCCGAGGAGCATACTATTTTTAGGGCATGTTAACCACGCCCTGAGAGGCAGTCTGCAGGAACACGAGCGCCAAGCTTGAGCAATGTTCAAAAGAAGCTTAACAACATCGGAAAATTGACCAACACGATGTCCGCCTGTGGAATTATACGACACTGTCTATTGAAATAGACACATTACTCCATTCTACGCAGTCTCAATCTTGTATACGGGGTGGACACAATGCAATTCGCGAATACGAATCCACCCCTTCGCACTTCGCAAGGTTCTATACGAGCATCGTGGGGTCCGGCTCAAGAATGAGCAAGGTAGAAATCCAGTCTATCAAGGAATGAAGAGTCCAGAGTCCAGGGATATAAATTGTTCGATGCATCCCCATCAACATATTCTATTCATCAGCTCAGAACATCACAAAGCATCGACTGCTCCACAATCTACACCACAATCCCAGATTTGAACTTCAAGTACATACATACTCAATCCAATCAATATGTTGTTCGCTCCCATCCTGGCTCTCGCCTTCGCGGCCATGACCCCAATCGTCAACGCATACCCCATCACCGGCAGCGTCGTCAACTGTCGCAGCGGTCCCGGAACCTCCCACTCCGTAGTCAAGAGCTACAAGAAGGGGACCGATGTCAAAATCTCCTGCCAAACCTCCGGCACCAGCGTCAATGGCAATAACATCTGGGACAAGACCGCCGACGGCTGCTACATTGCCGATTACTACATCCGCACCGGGACCAACGGCTACGTGACCAAGAAATGCGGCAGCAGCGGAGGCGGCGGCGGCAGCGGCGGCGGCAAGGGTAACTTGCCCGGACTTGGAGCTACGCAGTCGAAGCACGCAAAGGCTATTATCGGGGAGGCCAAGAAGGAGGGTCTAGGTCGTCAGGGATGCCTTGCTGGTATTACAACTGCGCTTGTTGAGGTGAGTTTTCTAACCAACAAACAGTGGTTCTCCAAAATATGATCCAGAACATTGGATAGCTCATAGCTAACACATTATCAAGTCCAATATCTACATGTACGCCAATAAGAAGGTCCCCGCTTCCTTGAAGTATCCGCATGACAAGGTCGGCTCGGATTACGACAGCGTTGGCATCTTCCAGCAGCGCGCTATCTACTATCCCAACATTGCTGCCGACATGAATGCTGCCAAGTCTGCTGCGCAATTCTTCAAGAAGATGAAGGGTATCAAGGGCTGGAAGACTATGGAGGTTGGAAAGCTTTGCCAGAAGGTGCAGGTTTCTGCTTACCCTAGTCGGTATACCCAACGTGTCGCTGAGGCTAAGAAGATCTGTGCTGCTGGTGGTCTGTAAATGGAAATTGTTGTGAACTAGACTCTAGAGGTGGGAATCTTCGGATTTCTGGTGGACTGTGAGGAATGTGTTTTGATTTCTCTGTTGGCTTGAACATACATCAATTGAAGGAGCGTGTTGTCATCTAACGTATTTAACGGTCAAGTGGATCAAGTCTCAAATTTCAATTACAATAGAAGTCAAAAGATTTTAAACACAAGGAAAGGGCTAAACATTACCTTAAAAGTCAATTCAGAGCTACACCTGATACATACGACCATAGGGTGTGGAAAACAGGGCTTCCCGTTCGCTCAGCCGTACTTAAGCCACATATTCTGCACAGTCAATACTCAATTTGCCTCTAGCACCCAAGCGGCACTCCAAGGTGAGTGCGGGTGATATGGGTGAGAAGTTTTGAGACTAGGGTGAGAGAGGTGAGAACGGGGTGAGAACGGGGTGACAATTCTCACCGTATGGGTGATAGGGGCCAACTCATTCGAATCCTAAGCCCGCTCCAAGAACAATATTTAAGACCAGCCCTAAGGCTGGTTTCTTACTCTGCCATGATTTTCGTCGATTCTCTTTACCACTCAAGATATGTTCTCCGAACAGAATATCCCGAAAGCACTCCAGGAGCGTCTTGCACGTGCAATATCACGTGGCTTCACACGTGAATATCAAGACGAGAAGGAAAAAGAGGGTAATACTATCTGCCACCCTGAGCTAGCGCCTGCCACGCTAGAGAAATACGACTATGCGGTTAGCAATTGGGCTCTGTATGTTTGACTAATATTTCGGATTTCTCGTAATGAGTCCACTGACCCAGATTTTCCAAACCTGCCTGTTCCGACTCCCGAGCTTCTGAAACTTTTCGCAGAGTTTTACATCAAATCATGCAAAAGAGTTCCGTCTCAAACTTCGGCTTGTGGTCACTTCACCAGCTTTACGTCAAAGTGGGAGCGAGAAACTTCTCGATCCCTTCCCAGGGAAGTCAAGAATGATGTTCTTAACGTAAGGGGCCACCACTATCCTTTTTTTAGAGCTCGCAGCTAATTAAAGAAAACAATAGTTCATTAGAACCGAATTAACAGTGAAACATAAGCTCCCTACAAAGCCCAGAGAGCGCTCCCTGGTCAACGGAAAGGACATAGATTACCTGCTTCGACACCTGTTTGTGGATGACTCTCACGATTATGTACATGAGAGAGTACGCGTGCAGACGGGAAGTTCTCTCTCTTTATTCGCTGGCTCGGGTGCAAGAGCAGGCGCTATCGTCGAATCAAGTGCCTATCGCAAGTCAAATGAATGCTTATATTATAGGGTTTGTATCTTGATGATTATATTATTTTTGATGATATGGAGTGGCTAATTATTATCAGCACCTTTCATTTCATCTCAAATGGAGCAAGGAAAGGGGATGCTTGATACGCTGGGTGACAATTGATCCCGAATTCATAAAAGGCTGGCGTTATCGCGACGATACTACCTTGTGAGTTTACGAGCTAAAATCATCCTATTGAAGACGGCTAATATAGAGAATCAGGCCAAAGAATTGGTTTAGAGAGCATCCAGTTCTTGAAATGAGTTTTGTCTTCTGGGTAATCGTTCATGGGGTGGCGGATGGTCCCTACAAGGGACTTGCTACTGTAACAGAGGTTCTTGCCGCAAAGCCACCTAAGGGAAGAGAGTCATGGACCCTAGAATGGGACGAAACCGTAAAGAATCTCCCATTCTTCAGAATGGTTGATTCTGGAGGACCTAAATCATCGAAAGCATTAAAAACGGCCTCTGATAGAGACAATACAGACAGCCTTTGATTGTGAACTGATATTCCAGCCCGGAAGTAGGGCTTCCGAAAATCTGAGCACAGCGGTCACACACTGTATGTCCACATGCTAGAACATGTTGTGCGGAACGTAGAAGGCAGACCAGACAGATACGACTGCTTTTCAAGCGAGCCACCTGACCACTCAAGGACTTGAGTTGTTCTTTGCGTAAATTTATTGAGGACACTGCGTTCTTCGATATCGTCGAAGGCATTGGATTTGGTGTTGTTTGGGCCGAGGGGGAGCGGGGAAAGGGCTTGAGAAGCCATCTCCCTCATACGGGCTTGCTGTACCGGCATGTGGTCTGAGTCTGTGGATAGGACGGAGAGTCAGTTTGTGACGCAGCGAATTCTGAAAAGATGAACAGGGTCATATTCGACAAGATATCGAAGCTGGGGAAGAAAGGAAAGGAAAGAAGGGAAGAGGGGAGATGAGAGAACAGAAGAACAACCAGGATCTCTCGACCACGTGACTGTCAGAACAACAACACGTCACCAACTTTCCACCCAACCATCCACGCGGCGAACCGAACTTGGTTAGGTGTGTCATGTGATCCCCTAATACCAGCCAATCATCTTTGGTCTGAGCATGCTGAGGTCACGTTATGTCGGCTTCAATTTCATGACGACAAGTAAATAGAAATCACTGCCTGTCGTCAACAGCTTGGTATTGTTTCAGTCGCCCAGCTTATCCAGTGGTTACCCATGACTACCCGACCGAGCGATTCGGCGACTGGGCCTCCGGGACGTCAAGTGGCATCCCGGCGCCATAAGCGGGTGCAGGTGGCTAGGGCATGTGATGAATGCCGACTCCGACGCAGAAAGTGCGATAACAAAGTCCCTTGTTCAAACTGTACAACAGCAGACCGAATATGCAGCAACAGTGGAGTGCCAAAAGCATCTACGCTCACGCAAGCCTCTGAAGAGATTGAGCGGCTGAAGCAGAAAGTCCAGCAGCTAGAAGCGAAACTGGAGCAGCGTTCCCATGAGAGCAATGACCTTCCCACACCAACAGGGTCTTCCCCGTCGCCACCTCTTGTCTTTTCACCGAGGAATTCTGAAATTTGTGACTCGGGAAATCTGAAAAAATACTGGGGCGGTATACAGCTTCGCCCTGCGCGATCATCCAATGATACATGGCTTGGCCCGTCATCACTACATTCTTTCATCCAGCGCCTCAGTGTATATCTGAGTCTCAATCTCCAACAGACATATTCTCCCAACAATCTGTTGCCCATCTCGGCCAGCGACAACAAATTGCTGGACAGACCAGAAGGCCCCGACATAGACCCAGTACATAGGCTGGTCTCAACAGGGAAACTTTCTTCCGGTGTCTATTTAAGCCCGATACAAGAGGAGTATTTTATCAACTTCTTCTGGCACACATATCACACCTCATTATTCCCAATATTGGATGAAACCCAGTTCAAGAAGCATTACCAGTCTCTATGGGTGTCTGGTGACAAAGAACGAAAACCATCAGCCCTCGTCGATGTTGTCATTGCCATGTGTATGCAATATGCTATTTCAGCTCTCCCCTCAGATGCCCAAGGATTTCTTGTAGAAGGTAATGATGCTTCAGTTGCCGGTCGATGGCACTTTTGGCGTGGGCAGACACTGCTCACATACGAGCTCGAAAGTCCCTCCCTTTCAACACTACAATGTCATGTACTCTGCGCGGTCTATCTGTGCGGCGGGTCTTTCCACAATATGTTGGACAATTCAATCGGCCAAGCTGTGCGCACCGCTTACTCTTTGGGCCTCCATTTGGACCCCTCGCCGAGCATGCCTGAGCAAGACCGCGAAATGCGGAGACGCATATGGTGGGCGGTCTATGTTATGGATAGCAAAGCCGGAATGAAGCTCGGTCGTCCTTTTGTGTTGCGTGATTCTCATGCCATGCCTTTCCTCCCAGGTGACAGCTTGGAGGTTGCAAGAATGTCGGGATCCACTTTTGCACCTATTGGCAACAATTCCACCTGGCTGAGCTATAACCTCCACCAGACTGAGCTATACATCAGAGCACGAGCTGCCTACACGAGCTTTTATGATCAAGAGCTTCACTTGCGGAATGGCCAGACGATATGGGATGATCGTCATGCCCTCGAATCTAGCGCGGACGTTCTGTCTCCACATATCCAGATGCTGCAAGAATGGAGCAACGCTGTACCAGAATCTCTAAAGTTGAAGCGTCAAAATAACGGCATCCCTCTTTCGACGGATGGCACACGCCTGTTATTCGAGCAGTTCGCACCACTCTGGCTACAGCGACAGCGCGTTCTCCTCGAACACTCATACCACCATCTCAGCGTCAATCTATACCGACCATTGATCTCCTTCCCCTCCAAACCTTCGCCAGGATCTCCAGCGGAGGAGATCGCTATGCGCTGTGCTTCCCATGCTATCATGCTATCGAAGATTACGCAACAGGTTCTTGCAGAAACCTCCATTCTCGACGGGTGGCATGAGGCCTTCCACTGCCAATGGAATGCAGCTATGACATTGATTGGCTTTGTCATGGTATACCCGGATGCACCATTGGCCACCGAAGCCAGGAATGCAATCGACCTTGCAGTCGATGTGTTTGACAACTTCGGTGCCAAGTTCTCTGTTGCGGCTAATGCGGCCAAAATTATGCGAGATCTATGCACCAAGGTTGACTTCCTGGCAAAGCATAACCAGTCCCAGCGTGATCCTTTGAATGGCGTTCAAACTATCTCCATGAATGATTCTATGAGTATACCACAAGGTCTCTCATTCGAGGCTTCATCGAGCTCATACACAAATGCTCTTGCACCAGATTTGAGTTTGTTTGACATGGCGGTTGATGTGGATTTCTGGAACAATCTGGACGCGCTCTGGCCAGAAGCTGACAATTTGTTTCAATTCCAATCGGAGATCTGAGGATCTGACCTTTTACTCGGAAACATAATGACCAATCCTGCAAGAACAAATTATAAATGTGAAATTTCCTTGAAATCATCCATGGCGCGGAGTTGCGGAGTCTCAAAATTGGTGACCACCTAACTGGCATTCCACATTCCACCAGTGTTGAAACAGCGACTCATGACGGATTGGCGGAGTTGCGGAGTTGCGGAGTTGCGGAGTGCTGCGGGTGCCCGAGCTGCGGAGTTGCGGAGTTCATGCGGACCGGGCGACACTATACAAATCCCCCCAAGTCGACGGATATAAATACCAGACGATCTGCCAGTTCCAGAATAATCATCATTAGTATCGCTACATTAATCCCGACAATCGAAAACAACTCAAGTTTAATACCAACTCAATTTCCTTTCAAAATGTCTCCCGCTCGCAAAGCCCTCATCGCCATTACCTCGGCCAAAGCCACTCTTCACAACGAAACGACAGGTCTCTTCATCACCGAAGCCCTACACCCCTACAACGTCCTAGTAGCTGCCGGCTTCGAAGTTGACCTCGCCTCCGAAACAGGCACCTACACCGCCGACCGTCTATCCCAAAAACCCGACTTCCTCAACGGCGACGACCTGAAAACCTGGAACGACGGCAACAGCGACTTCCGCAAAAAGCTGGATAATATGCCCAAAGCCGCCGACCTGGACCCATCGCAGTATGGCCTTTTCTATGCCTCCGCCGGCCACGCCGCTCTGATCGATTACCCGACTGCGACTTCGCTGCAGAAGGTCGCTGAGCAGGTCTGGGCCAGTGGTGGTGTTGTTGCTTCTGTTTGCCATGGTCCGGCTATCTTTGCCAATATCCTTGATCGTGAGACAGGGAAGCCTGTTATTCAAGGTCGTCGTATTACTGGGTTTACTACCGAGGCTGAGAATACTTTGGGTATCATTGGTGATTTGAAGAGTTGGAATGTTGAGCTTTGTGAGGAGCTTGCTGCTCGTCTTGGTGCTAAGTGTGAGTTTCAGCTTTGTGTTGGAGAATTTTTGGGTGTTTACTGACTTTTTCATTGCTAGATGAGCGCTCTGTTGGTATTTGGGATGACTTCCATGTCGTTGATGGTCGTCTTGTAACCGGCCAGAACCCTGCTAGTGCGACTTCTACTGCTAAGGCTGCTGTGGAGGTCTTTGAGAAGCTTTAGGCAAGTGATTAATATGTTTGAGAATTTCATGGAAATGTTGTTCACGCGGACGTAGTGTGCATTTAGCTCAGCTTTAGTGGAGAGGAGAAATTGAGTGTCACTAGGAGTGATCGTCATTGGATGAGATTACTGAATATTGCATTTTATCGTGCTTTAAGCGTCATGAATTGTCGATGTGAATGGATTATATTGCTTGATAAAACTCATAATGCTGTCCAGGTGGAAACACTTCTCTCACCCCGTGTATGAACCTGGTGCTTGGGTTTCTGTAGCAATTGAAAACAAAAACAACAAAACAACAGAAATTAGAGACAAAAGACTCGTTTCTTCCTTAATCTCACCTCGGTAAGGTTCTCGGAGAGAAGAAAAGGACAACGTATAGCACATTCACCCTTGTCACTCCTGGTTGCGCGACCGTAAAGCGGCGCTCACCCATTTCTCACCCAGGCGACACCCACTCGACTAATGACTGCACATAAGCCACACGCCGGTGAGTTAGTAGTTGGGTGGGTGACCACCAGCGAATCCTCACTGTTGTATGTTTTTGTTTTTGCTAGTTATTCTTTTAATTGACGTTGGATCGAGTCGTCAAGATTTAGCTAGAAGAGTTCTAAAGTAGTAAAGCCAAGTATACCGAACGGAATCAAATACTTTAAAACTGTGTTATGGTGTTATCCATAGGGGGGCCCGTAACTAGCCAACACTATCTTATATAGTTACCTCTTAAGAGCGGTAACCCTAATCTCATCTAACAACCCTCGCCCTAACACTCTATCTGATTCAAATCCTCACGAGATATAATACTGCACACTGCACACTGCACTACAAACCACATACGACCATAGGGTGTGGAAAATAGGGCTTCCCGTCCGCTCAGCCGTACTCAAGCCACACGCCGGTGAGTTAGTAGTTGGGTGGGTGACCACCAGCGAATCCTCACTGTTGTATGTTTTTATTTTTGCTTTCCTTTTGCGCCAGAGATTGAAAAGGGAAGAAATGGACTCGCTCC
Organism: Penicillium sp. DV-2018c; assembly: GCA_028827535.1. Lineage (NCBI taxonomy): Eukaryota > Fungi > Ascomycota > Eurotiomycetes > Eurotiales > Aspergillaceae > Penicillium > Penicillium sp. DV-2018c. The sequence continues at coordinate 2,941,399 of JAQJAA010000001.1, forward strand.
CATGCGAGGACAACCTTCTTTGTGCTGGAGCCTGGGACCATGAGCGTAGAGTCAACAGTCCACTGGTGCTTCTTCCCAGAGACATACGCAGCGTATTGTTAGTCTCGACTCCTCGCCCAGTACTCCGTACAGACCAGAGTCAATTGATTGATCGCCACAAATTCATCGAATTCCTTGTTTGTCTAGAACCAAGATCAGCAGCTTAAACCCCATCTCTTCACATGTCTACCTCGGCGGTCCACTTTTGAGGCTGCAATGTACTCCGTACATACTAGCGCAAATCCAAACAGGCCTCGAGCTTCCTTCCCCACACATCCAAAGGATATCGTGGTGGGCCGTGGCTGCCGTGCATCATCCACGAGCTACGAACTGCTTCTTCCCCAAATTACCCATCGACCTCGGGATGATTGGTAGTTAGTCAGTCCTTTCATGAGGAGGTACCCATCATCCCGCAAAAGCACGTGCCAGTATGCGTATACGATATCCATCATCTGGGGTTCCCCGGAAAACCGATAGAACTACCTAGTATCCAATGCTGCATTCCAGCCCTGTCCGTAGGCTACACGCGCAGTAAGTTGTAACAGTGCCATTCCAGAAGAGAGTAAGTATGTATCAGTAGTGACTTCCGCGAACCATGACGGTCGACCACCCCACCCCCGCCTCCGGCCGGGAGTCGGGACTTCGGAGTTCTCGCAAATACGTACTGTACATTACTACTGTCTACATATCGTGCCCGTGATAGTTATGTACCTCGTAAGACACTGACAGTCTGACTAGCCATGAATATTGTATTCCAATAATTTGTAAAATTCGTAGATCAACTAGTTAGTTCAAAGTAGTAGCTTCAATTGATCGTCGCGGGAGTTCCCCGGTCTCGAGAAATAGAACATGGTCCATGGTTTACCCGGGATCCGAAGTTTGGGATGCGGGATGCGGGGAGGATCGAGCCGTGGATCGCTTCTTCTTTGGTTGTTCGCTACCGCTGCTGGCACTAGGTACTCCGACCTGATTTTGAGGTCTGCAGCAAACAATGGACTAGTAGAAACTAAACATTAACATTGTGTATTGTACAATGTACAACACGTTAGGAACATGCGACGACCGAAAATCAGAAGATCAAGAAGATCAAACTTAGTATGCGTATAATCAAGTCCGAGGTTCGAGGATGGTCAATTCAATGCGAATGCGAATGAGTTAGAGAATGCACATGTGTTTTCCTTCTTGCTTCCAGACTAACACTGCATAATGTGAACTTTCTCTACTGAGTACTCCGATCTCATCGCCTTGACATACCTTCTACAGCATACTAAATTGGCAATAATATAATTAGACTTCCCGACCGGTTAGTACCCGGTAGTTACACAAATCTGTGATTCTTATGTGTGCATTGATATCAGGCGCATGAAAGAAAGTGGAAGGGAAGATACTCCGTACTCCGCTCAATGCCGTTCATCAAACAACTCTCCCCCGCTAGTTATCTAACGAAGTAGGGAAAACCATCTACTCGCCTCCCTCAGGGAAGCAACATTGCAGCCCACGCTAGCACCCAAAACCAACCGTCCGGGAGCCAAACCATCTCTAGCGCACAGCAAGCTTACGACTAACCCCCCACGGGCCCACCCTCGTGTTTCCCATGCAGGAACGGCGGTTTTGCCTCGTTCGGGCCCTGTTTCAGCACGAAGCAGTAAAATGTAATAGGCAGGTGGGATTAAGAAGATAGAACTAGTTAAGGTTGTACACTGTAGGGACGAACGCGAACCCCTGTTAGAGTTTCTGAGAACTCTTCTAGACTGTTGCTGGTTGCATTCGGGTGTTTAATCCCAGTCGTGGCTGGAGCGGCAATGGGTTTACTTTACACAGTGCAGCAGAGAATTGCGCTTGTTTTGCCTGGTCTGGTCTGGTCTGAGTTCCATGTTGATCAGTGTACACGTGGACAACTATGGTAAGTTAACTAGTGATGTAGTTAGCAGGGTAATAGTGCCATGCGGGTGCATTGGTTAGATTCATAATTGTGAATCTGTAGATCATAGTTAGTAGTTACACAAGCTGAGATGCTGATCTATGCTTATGCTGATGACGGGCATACCGATGCGGTTGTGATGATGATCTAGATAGCGATTGAGCTACTATTACTCCGTACGGAGGAGAGATGGTCGGAATGGGAATTGACATCTGATGTACTGTCACCTGTGTACAATATTAAATGAATCATGATGGGGCTGGAATTAGGTACCTACTGGTTTGGGTACGGAGTACGGAGAGAAGTTAGAACATTGAAGATTGTAGACTAGAAGGCAATTGTTAGTAGATGTGGAGATTGAATTAAGATGATCATGGTGGAGCATGAAGGAGAGAATAATACAAAAATAGACCATTCAAAGATCAGAGCGATGAGAAACATGAAACGAAAAGAAAATTCATCGATACATAGCGCATACACACATGTGACAAGATAGACAAAGTCTTCAACGCCCCAATCCAATACTGTGAGACATGACCCCGTAGCACCGATAACACCCTGAGAGAAACGAAACCTGCTTTTTTTGCGTAGACCAAATTTCAGACATGGCCCATGGGAACACCGAACAAGTAGAGTATAGATCGAAGACCAGATGGGGAAATACCCGGAAATTATTCGGTACAAAAACGTATGAGAAAAAAAATTGAAAATTAAGAATAATGGCAATGCAATCAATGTATTACTCTCAATCTCGTCCGTATCCTGGAGACTGTCGTCCATACCCTGGTGATTGACGTCCATAGCCCGGAGATTGTCGTCCGTATGATGGCGACTGCCCATACGACGGCGACTCACGCCCATACCCCGGCGCAAAACTAGACTGAGGGTCCCAATCGCGAGAATTATGCGAAGTAGGCGCTCTAGGCCCAGAGAAGCTCATAGAAGGGCGAACATAGCGAGCCTCCCGCACATTGTGATCGAGAGTCGGACTGGGGGCAGTAATAGGGCTGCGGCCGTACCCATCCATCCGCGACGGGCTTGGCGACCGACCGAAGGTCTCGGGGGATTTCACGGACGTGGTAGTCAGCATCTCAAAGCCCTTATTATCAGCGAAGCGACTGTGCGCATCTACAGAGACGAATTCGTGACCGCGTTTCGGTCCGAGGATCATCTCCATCCAGCCGACGAACATTGACCGCCGGGCGAAGAGGATGAAGTTCCAGAAGCCAACGAGCGAGAGCAGGAGAACAACTGCGAGTAGTGTTCCTTCGTTCGGGCCGATGGGTTCTGCGTATTCGTGGCAGCGCTTCCTGTCGCCGTGGGTTAGGGCCAGACATCCCAGCCAGGGGGTTGCGGTTTTGGTGTTTTCCGGGGTGAGGGCGACTGCGTTGTCGAGGTTGATGAAGACCACTGCGAAGAAGATGACGTTGGCGATGATGATCAGGACTAGGGCGATTCCGCGCCATTGTAGTTGGATGATGCGGCGGACACGTCGGTATGCCTGTCGGGCTGTCACGGTGCCGACGCTTGCTGTGTAGGAGGGGAGAGTGGCGGGCCCGGAACTGCCTGTTGTTGAGGAAGATTTGTCGAAGAGGGAGCGAAGGTAGATGTGGGTGCAATAGCCCATTGTCGATAGTTGGAGGAAGAGGGCGGCAGCGGCGAAGATCATCAGTGGGATCCAGTAGTCGTATAGTCCATTGGTGACATTGATATGGCATATTTGGCCGAATCGGAATGATACTCCGGTCAAGATTAGCATTACTGTCAGTCCGGCTGCGGGGATACCGAATCCGCAGGCAAACGCAGTCCACATGAACTTGGGGCCTAGAACGACTTCCCAGCATACTTGGAGGTGGAATGCCAATGTGCGGATGAAACTCCACATGACTACCAGCCAACCGCCGAACAATAAGAGAGATCCGGAGAAAGCGCAGGAGAGATCGGATCGCATATCATTGGGGGTGATTGCATTGTGGCATTGGTCTGGTTTTGCCCCGAGGGGAATAATGAAGGCGAGCTAGATGGTGGTTAGTCGTAGTACTTCGAGGGCATACTGCATATATCCGCTCACCTCCATGCAACAAATGCCCAATGTAAAGCAGATGCTCAAGTAATGACGGTGGGTCCATTTGACAGGCAGTACGGCGTAGGAGATTAACAAAAAGATACACAGAGGGAGAATAGCGACACTGATCCAGCTTGCGACACCGATTTTATCTTGCAATTCTATATGAAAGTCCACGGTTAGCCAGTCCACACCGGAAGACAGACAGACATCAACTCTCAAACTAACCCATATCATATCTCCACTCCGCTAGAGGACATGGTATACAACAGGAAACGCTGCTGTTGCCGTACGGGATCAGCTGGCAATAACGGCCATCGACGAATCCCCCATCGGAGGGGAACAGCGTCTCCTGCAAGAAGGGAGGCGGGCAGAGACCATTCGCGTGGGCCATGTTGATGAGAGACGCATGTCCTGCGCGGATCTCTAACGCGCCAGCGCGAGGATGTTTAAAGACCCAGTGTGCGGAGTGCGGGAGATCAGGATAGGAAGTAAAGAGGCTCAGATGGCCCGATGTGGGCGGATGGGGGTATACTTGTACATCGGGTGGATCCCATTTTGCAATCTCACAGAGTCTGGAAGGTCCTCTGTCATTACCACGGCACACGACCGCATGGCACTGCAGGCACCGCAATGGCTCACGGTCCTCGAGAACTCAATTGACTCTTGGCAACGGAAACATCATCGTGTAGCGGGGTAAAATACGCGGGAGTCTGGAAGCGAATGCAGGGGATCTGTTTTTCTGACCAATTAAAAATGAGGCTGGATGATACAGGATAAAATGGAGAAATGGACGAACATTTACACACTGTACCTTACGGAGTACCGAACAGTAGGACAAGTCAACCAAGGAACGTGGTCAGCTCTAACTTTTGCCATCCATGGAACACAACGATCTAAATAATGCAACCCCTTGAACGATCGTGTGTTCATCATATATCAATGACAATGATCATAACACGGAGTAAAGAGAAGCCAAACTGCGAGGAAATCGCCTCTGAAGCCACCAGGGGAATCGGACCAGATCTAGATAGGCATGGCCGATGCATGGATCAGCGTCCCATGTACATACACAGCGCCACTTGAGAATTTAATTCGGTATAATACAACATAATACAATACAAATCCTACCTCACCATCACCCAGCCCTCGGATTCTACTTAACTTACTTGGCTTGGGGCTAGTGGTCTTGGTGCCTGTCAGCCCACGTGTAGACAATGAAAACTCCGTACAATGTTAATGTTCCTTAACTAACTCGATTCAATATCCCAGTCAGAGAAATGAAGAGCCCCTTATTTTTTGATTTCAGCTCTTCACCGAACCCAAGACTGGACTAAACTGAACATGCCGGCTGACAGTACTAAATATCCGGGGACTTGAAAATGCTGCAGTCGCCAAGGACAAACAGACAAACAGATTTCCAAGCCTCCTCCCTAATAATGTCTCTTATTCGTACCACAATGCTTGGAGGGCAAATTCAGACATCTGTGTGCGAAGCGAATCCTAGCCCTCGTCCGTAGAGTGGCCAGCGGCGCGCGGTAGACCGCCCAATCACCACCAATGACTTATCTCTCGCTGTGATCGCTGCCGGCATTCGTCTTACACAAGTCCAATCGGATGGCTGTATGACCGATTAACATTGAAATATGCTGCTTTGCGATCTATCACAGCTGTCAGAAGGTATCAAGAGGCTGCAAGACGATTTCACGGCGCAGTTGGAGGATACTTGTACATACTCTTGAGTCATGGCGCAGTGTCACTGTCCTATCATTGTTATTTCTGGATTGAGTTGCGTGTCAGCTGTTGATACTGTCAGATTAATTCTCTGGTGTTCGACTAGCGGGTGGAAATGATATCCTGATAGTATAGGAGATCATGATTCTACTCGCTGTAGGTTCTGGTATCTAGCGCCAGTCCTAAGCCCTCCAAGGCTATATTGGCCAGTAAAATCATAGATTTACGTTCGACGCTGCTCTGTCTTATACCACGATGATCGATCGCCCAGTGATGGGCTATAACACACCAAGCCTAGATCTAGATAACCAATGGCTCTCTGTCGTATACTTCCTCCCCTCTAAGGATCATTTTCCCTCGACTCTACACGTACTCAAGAATCAACAGTCCAGCCCGAGACCCCATCCCGACGAAGCGACGAGATCACGGCTGTGAAGAAACCTAGGTATATACTGTGTAGAAGAAAGAGAAAACAGGTGACTTTCTTGACTTCACGAACTAGTTAGCATACTTTCGTCCCAGATTGTCATGGAATAAAGTATGAAACTCAAGATCTACAATCCCTACTTCCATAATCCCAATATATCTCCAACCTTAGGTAGGTATGGAACTCTTGCCATACGATCCAGGAACCTTCCATAATTCCATCTACGCAGTAGTTAGAATCTTCAGAACAATTCACTTCCATTGCGCGCTTTGCGCACACCTATCCATATGGATACAACGATCCACACCCGCGAAGATCAGCGCGCTCGGCCGCGCCTAACTAGTACATACTGTAGTATTCATTCTTGTTCCAGCACTGATCTCCAGACTCCCACACTATGGAACCTACCAGTACGACATTGAACACAAGATAAAGTATGCAACATACATATTGACATATTACACACAACACCGAACCATCCAGTAAAAGTAAACCGGAATATTCTAATTCCCGCGCCAAACGCCAGATCTACATCTAACTACTGCGTACGATCTGAGCGTGGGCGACAGAACCGGGAACACTGGGTAGGTTCGGATAAGTTGCCCGCGTGAGGGTAAATCAGTGGGGACGAGTGGACTCTGTGACAACATGCAACGGAAAACTTGCATTGTACGCAGTACGCAGCGTAGTAGGCTGAGGTAGCTACGTAGTTAGTGGGGAGGTTGGGATTTGTTTGAGGGTTTTGGATCTGGTGTACTCCGTACGGAGTAGATAGATGGTCTTGCCAGGTAGCTTGCGCACTTGTTAGAGGATAAATCGCTACTGTCTGGTTAAATACGCTTTATTGAGCTACTGGTCCAGCTCTAGCCGGAGTCTTATCATGATTACTGTGTACAAGGACTCCGTACTCCATAGAGAATACAGCATGGATTCTGGAAGTATTATTTGCTGAGCTTCGCTCAGCAAAACTAGTAACATGTGCGGATTGATCGGGCCGAGCCCTGACCTTATTAGGAAATCTGCAGCTCTGCAACTCTGCAGGTCTGGCACCATGCAAAGGCAACTGAACCGAACCCACAGCGGAAAATAAATGGAGAAACGTTTTCTTATGTCGAATTCATAGCCTGATGCCTTTTTTCCTTCTCTTTATTATGTACTATTCGCCCACAGTTGGGCGGTAATTACTACCTGATTGTACGCTGTACTATGCTACCTAATCCTATGCCAGAGGTATCATGAAGACTCATTACTCGTGTTTTTCAGGCAGTGAAGCCATGTGAGACGTCACATGTGTCAAGGTTGTTTCACCCCTCATTCCGGTGTATGGAGTGACGCTGTCCCACTCGGTATGGCGTGGTGGTTTGGTGAGACTCCAGAGAGCGGCGCGCACCGTTCCAGGTGCGAGACTATATACCCGTTTCTTTGGATGACGTCTCGTCTCCCGAATTAAAAGTAGGACTGGTGGACTGTCAGAGAACTGATAGCCCCAAATACAAGGGCTCTCAACAGCGGCACCGGCACCGGCACCCGCGATATGGCAAGCTATGTCTCTGAACTGCCAAACCTATCCTGCAGCACTTCAACCCTCAGGATCCAACTTCAGGCGACCGGGTCGAACTCTCGTCCCACCCCCACTCCTTCAGCAACTGCTGCACACGATACTCAGTTGCCCAGCCCAAGTCCGACTCGATACTTCTCAGCAGACGCACTGTAGTGCGACGCTCGCGCGGGTTAGTCACACACTGCCCGCTAACAAAGAGCGGCTGGAGAGAGTTGATCCTCACACTCCCATCCGGACGAGAGAGGCCAATGCCGACGATCTCGCGACTATGGAACGCAATCTCCGCCTCGATGGAGCGGTAGGACTGGAGCCGGTGCGCGATCGTACTTCGGCGACTGGTTGACTCATGCGGTTTGTTGATCAGCAGCAAGATGCGCGCCATGTGGTAGTGCTGCATGGCTGATGCGCACATCGGCAGACTGTACCAGATCTCCTGGAGGGTCGAGATATCTTCGAATTCGTTAGCTGGACGGTGGTGCACTGTCTTGAAGGAATCTACTCGTGCGCAAGGGCGGAAGGTCTCTGGGACACCGTTGTACCATGCGTCGAGCTCGGACTCGAGCCTGTACCACCGCTCCAGTAAAGTTTGTTGCGAGACGCCTAAAGGCCCTGGGACAGAGCGATTATCTGATAAGTGCATGTTGTCGCCAGAGCTTATGAAGTTGACTATCTTGGACAAGATCCAGACTAGTCCGTTGCTGATGAGGTCTTCTTTCATTACGTCTTCGTCTTCGAGGTATCCTGCTGCGCCTGCGTTGCTCGGCCGGATATAGCCCGCGCTGTCGATGAGTAGACCGGCTTCGGTCCAGAGGACTGTGTCATCTGGGTTCAGTCTTGTGTGGCATCCATTGATGACTTGTTTCGGTCAGCGGGGCTCCAGGGAAACTTATTCATCGAGACAATACTCACAGGCAGCCAGATAATCCTGGCGCGCAAAGTTCCAGAATGTCGCTCGACGTGCCTTCGATAGTCCCGACTTCTTGGCCGAGGTCTGATATGAGTTTTCTCCCGGAGACGGACGCTGTTCAAGAGGCATCATGCCCACTTCGGCAACGTCGAGCAGCGACTTCACGCCACTCAAGTGACGGTTCCACGCAGGGCCCGCAGCGTCAAGGAACTCATACACGGACAAGATCGCCGTTGCTGCGAGCACCTCATCCGAATGGACGCCATACGACAGCCGACTGTCAGAGACCCGTCTCCGACGCTTACGTGGATTATCGGTATCCGCAGACAGCTCAGCAGCCTGCCATTGACCAAATGCCTCGGGCGTACTCAACGGAGGCGGACCCTCTGCATCGGGCTGCAGCTCCTTCATCAACAGCTGGATTGCCTTTTCATAATACTTTGCCCCGTACCACGAGAAATCGGGGTCCTTATCAGGCCATATTTCCATGGCGGCTTGTTGTGAGCAAACTCCACCCATTCGTGCCTTAGCACCTTTTACTCTGCCCAGCTGCTTGGCAGCATATGCGCACGCAGCGAATTTTAAAAGTGGGTTACTTCTCGCTCGTACTGGGACGTATGAAGCGAAGTATGTCCCTAGGTCGAAGAGGTCCATCCTGCGAATGTCTTTGTTACTCATGATTCCTATCAGCAGACGATGGAAAGCATACCACAGCCCCGGGCCCTCTGAATAATGACGCAACAAAAAAGCGACCTCGAAATCGTTCTCTGCATTGTCGTCTGGTGGATAGCTGATGTGACTCGTGTGACTCATGTGGCTCAAGCTCCTCTGTGCAACTGCTGGTCTCGTTGGCAGCGCCGTACCTCGGTCAGAGAGTTGCATTCCAGGATCAATATTCGGAGATAACGTATGTGAAGGGTTGAGAAGGAAATTAATATTGTTATTGTGGCTGGTGGACGACAGCGACATGGATGATGGCGAAGGCGGGGGAAGAGCGACACTCCGCTGTTTGTTCGGAGAGGTATAGGAGGGAGAATCGGAGACCGAAGGATCTAGAGGAGAATATGAGAAGCGATCATGCGTTGCGACCGCCGACAAAGCTTCCAAATTTTGCGTTTCAGCATCGCTCGTTCGAGAGCCACTTCTGCCCCATCGATTGTTGTTCGGGTGTGCTTGCGCTGCGCTACCCGGCTCAGCCAGCGAGGCCTCGAGATCGTCGGCGTACGGGTCGGAATTGTCAACAAAAACGACTGCAAACATAAGCTACCGTCCAAACAAAACCCCAGACCCGAACAATATGTCCCCGAGTGGTGCCGTACCATGTTTAGGAACATCCAGCCACACGGAATCCTTGTCGAAAGTGTTCTTATACGAATAGAACCCGTTGAGACTACCCCGACCATCTGGGGAGTTCCGATTCATCGACGCGTTCTGCTGGTGGCGAAAGACGACCCCTTCGCTGGGACGACATTCTCGGCCACCTTTGCGACACTGCGCACATTGGGGCTTTCCTTCATCACCTGTAGATTATTTCAGTCCGTGTTTAAGGGAATGGGACGAGATCGAGGGCGCGGATGGGTCCCTACATTTAAGCTTTCGTGTTCGACACGTTAAGCTGGGTGGCGTTAGCACTTCATACCACATCGAAATCGCAGCACATGCTTACCAGCCCGTTCGTGACCGCATACCGAAGTGGCATGCAATGCGAAAGCAACATCCGAAGCAGAATGGTTTGGGTGTTGAGGTTGGGGAATGATGAAAACCTGGAGATCGACTTGCGGGGAGAGAGAACAGGTGACCTTGGGGCCCCCACACAATTCGGGACCTAAAACAGGCGAGGGCTGTGTACGGGCAGTACGGAGTACAGAATACGCTTTATGATTGGAAACGATTATAGTTACTAAACTACCTAGCGACTATTATATACGAGGGTGACCCAGGTTATCAGCAAGAGGGTATTGTATTAATTTCCTGCCCACGAACAGAGCGTAGCTATCTACTGGTCTCCAACCTTCCTACATGATCCATTCAAGTAACAAAAAGATCGCTGAAAAGCATATGATACACAACACAGAGACATATTCACAGGGGAGCTTTCGGGGACTGTATCGGCCACATGTGCCAAGAGTCAGAGGAAACAGAATATGAAGAAAATAAATCGCGATATGGCCGGCGCGAGAGATAGGGGTGAAACCATAACAACAAACATTAGAGACAGCTGGGTATAGCAACGTTGCTTTCACAAAACAAGAAACAAAACAAAATAAAAACGCCAGCCTCGAAGCAACTCAGAGGTGTATAGTGTTTTTGGAGCAAAAGGGGACATTAAATGGCAGGGGCAGTGGGGTTGGTCTGACCCAGGGAGTTGAACAGGTACTCGGGAGGCAGGCGCTGCATGTCGGAAGGTCGGTCAGTGCCAAATGTTTGCGGGGCCGCTGCATAACCCTGGCGGCGGCGTTGCACCTTATTCAGGATGACACCTGCTAGGACAATGAGGAAGACGGAGCCAAGAGCACAGCAGAAGGCAACCAACACCGCGATGCCATTCGAATGATGTTTTGTCTTTTTGGTGTAGGTGTTCTTGTTCTCGGAGATGAACCTTGACATGCTGCCTGGTTGGCCATCGGCATGCTGGGAAAGGATGAATGGAATGACATCAGTTCCGTTGTAGAGCGCCGCAGATGCGTGCCCAAACTCAGGGATCACAAGGGAACCCAAGATCAACAAAGTCTGGTCATTACGTAGCAAGGCGGCGTCGTCATGATCCTGGCGAACAGGAAGAACTTCTAGGCCACGAATGACCGTGCCCTCGGAGAATAGGTTCGGAGGAGATTCGAAGTTGGAGCCATCGTAGCTCATGAAGAAGGCTGATCCATTGGTGGCGGTACCTGCGAGCCAGAACTTCGAAGTGTCTTCACTAGCGGGAGTGAATGCAGTGACATTTCCCGGGATGTCCCCCTCGGATGCGCCTGAGAAAGCGGTCCATTTGTCGGACTTCACACTGTATGTGGCAATTGAAGTTTGCTTGCCACCGACCTGGAGGTCACCAATAGCCATCAATTTGTTCTGACTAGCCCACTTGAGTTCAATGACAGTGCCACTTATGGACGTTCCGGGTCGCGTCCAGTCGCCAGTGGTAGAATCCATGTAACAAACAGTCTGACAGGGGAACTGCCCGACACCGTCAAAGTTTCCTCCGAAGTAGACATCAGATGACCCCGGCCGATTGACGATAGAATTGACTGCGACATCAGAGCCAGAAAATTTGGGTTGGGTCGTTGAGAACTCATTCTCGTTCAGGTCAAAGACTACAAGGCCACCCAGTGTCGCATGGCCAATTTTGCCTGTGACGTTTCCACCGGCGTAGAGGGTGTCGTTGTGTACCAGCATTGTCACAATTGTTGCGTTACTGTGAACACCTTGCGGCAGACCTGAGATGGTCTCGTCGGTGCCGTTCAGGATCGCAATATTCGTAATCATCGATCCGTTACTGCCAACCGCGGTGAAGTGTCCACCGTAAATAGTGAGGTTACGGTCCGATTCAGTATCGTAAGCACCGGTGAGCAGACCGGTGGTCGGTTTCTTGTGGTTGACCTTCATTGCCAGAGGAATGAGCTGTAGGTCATCGGCGTCTGTTAACGAAACCGCGCCACCGGCGGTGATACCATTAGTGGCAAGATTACCGGCCATAATGAGCGTGTTGTTGTGCGAAGCGACGGTTGACAGCTGACCACCAAACTGCATCTGAGTGACATTGAGCCTCTGGAGCCAGTCCTCGTGGGAGGGGACCCAGATGGCAAAACCACTAACAGATACTGCGGGGTTCCCGTCGGATGCAATGATCTGATCAAAGTCTCCGCTCACTGCGATGATGGTCTCATTGACAGCAGATGATACGTTCAGTGCAATGGGCCAAATTGAGCTGACTGGACCGTTAAGCCCAGCCCCCAGGGCCGACCACTTCTTGGAAGAAAGTGAGTATGCTGCAACATGTTCGAGACCATCCGCGCCTCCGTCAGATGTGTCGGTGAAATGACCTCCAACGTACAGGACGTCACCATGGGCGGCCATTGCCGAAACTGGAGAGTTCAGGCCAGAGCCAGGCATTGCTGTGACATGACCATCCTTGATCGACACAATGTTGTGGATCTTGTGATCAGAGAAATTGCCCGCAACATACATCACATCGTCATGCTCCTTCATTATAGAGATTGTTGCATTGTGGTTCAATGAAGTCCCCGCTTTGTTGATGTCCGACTTTGTGAGATCCGTGGTCTCAGTCGTGGAAGTTGGATCATAGTCATAGAGTCCATTGAGGCCGCCAGTGTCTGATAGCAGTTCAAAGCGGACGCGCGATGCCACAATAGTGAGATCTCCTTGGCCGTCCTTGGCCCGCAGAGTAACCCGGGGTCGGAAGGAGTCACTGTTGGCGTCAATGTAACCATGATAAATCGGGTCATACTTGTCATCGTTATTGGTTTGGGAGACAAGTGACGAAACAGATTGCTTAGCATCAGAGTCACTCGAAAGGACGGCCGTGACATCGACAATGCCCCGTGAGTCACAAGTGTTGTCCTGGACGCAGCCTGGGGTGTATACTGTGACGTTGTAGATCCCGGATTTCTTGAGATCGGGCTCGAAAGTCACGGATGTGGTCGAGGCATCGGAGCCAGTCACCTTTGCAGAGACATACCCGTCCTCGATGGTCCATGAGCCGGTGCGTGATGACTTGGCGGGGTATTCAATACCAGCGCAAGTCGGTTCATTGTATTGGTCGATAGCGTATGTTAAGATTTGATCCTGGAATACCTCAATGCCATTCAAGCCAGCTCCTTGTCCGTACCAATCAAGGATTTCGATCTGAAGTCCCCGCATACCGACGGGATTGACCATGGTGAACTCACGGTACTTCTCACTGGGGTCGTTAGAAAGCGGGCAGTGCTGCTCACAACTCGCCTTCTTGCCCGACTCGTCGATATAAGTTAGATTCATGATACCGGTATCAGGGAGTGCTCGAAGCAAAAAGGCCTTAGTGCCGCGTCCATCCAAATGAGTGTTGTAAAGGCGGATTTTGGTCGGGAAAAAGTCAAAGCCGAGGTCTGCTCTCCAAAAACCGGGCGCATAGTCATGAAGAAGGTAGGTGCTACCTTTGGCAGCTTCCCCGCTTGTTGAACAGATGATGTTACGGGGGTCGGAGTAGCCATCCAGAGGGCTGTCTGCATCGGACGTGACGGTCGCATTCTGAAGGTTGAGGACTTGTCTCTCTTTTGACGAGCTGGCCTTGTTTCCCAGGGCGTCGAAGGATCCTCCGAAGATGATATGGCCATTGTCGGCCTTCAAAATCGAGCTGACTGGGCCATTCAAGCCGTTGAACGGCAGTTCCTTCCAGCCATCGCCAGGCGTCCAGGCAACAGCATTTGTCGTATTATCGTATGAGAACTTCCCACAAACATATACACGATCGTTCTCCCGATCGCATGACACGGCTTCTACCGAGCCCGAAAGGCCTGGCAAGGGAGTAACCTTGCCGGTATTTGGGTCGAACAGAGCAGCACCTGGAGAATGGACTCCACCCAGGCTGGTGAAGTTACCCCCGACAAAAATCCCTGCGAAAGTTCCGTCTTCTTTGGTAAAGGGGCACATTGCCGTTATTTGCGCATCGGAGGAGGAAAGGTTGGTCAGGATGCCGTTCGGGAGCGGGGTTAAGAGAGCTTGGGTGCCATTTGTGGAAATTGATTCGGTCTGTCCCTTATACTGATATAGAGAGACCCCGTCGAAATCACCAGTGATTGAAACCCGTCCCAGCGAGGTGAGGTCCAGTGCCGGAACGGAGACTGGCTCGAATGACAGGGCGTTGAGGGTCGGCAAGAGCGCGAGAAGCGAAGGCCAGCCGGCCGTCGCGGGCCCAAGCAATGAAGATAACCTCATTGTTGTGGGAGCGACGACTGGCAAAAAAGGGTGGTTTAGCAGTTGAATTGGCTGAAGCGAATGTGGGAAGACTAGACAGGGTTATGCTGTCTAAGGAATTCAGGAGGCCGTCAGGCCGCAACGCGTGGAAAAGCAAAGAACGTGTAAAGAATGTGGTAGAAAAAAGCGATCTTAGCAACGAAAGAAAGTAAATGAATGAATGATGCTCGAGACCGAAGTCTCACTGCATTCGAGGAATTAACGAATGGCTGGATATGAAGGTGAAGCCTTGCGAGAGAAACCAGGGGAAGACCCAGTTTCCTTTTGCTTGAAATGGTGGTACTTCAAATACAGAAATATACACAAATTACCCAAGTCACCCAAATTAAAATACAGAGGACCCACGCTAGTACATTAGCTGATGCATAGTCAACCAATGATAGTGGCGGGACTCCAGCTTCCCGTCTGAACAGTGGGGAACTACAGTACCGTGGTCCGTGGGACTGATCTCGAAGGTCTGGATATCCCTGTCAACATGAACATAAGAGGAGGTTAAGAAAGAAGAAATGTCAATATTGATCGATGCTGGTCTTGTTTGTCCTCTCCAACTATGTCAAATTCTAGAATTTAGCCTGATCTCGATAATTTGACTAGGACAAGGGTGACTCTGGTAGAATGAGGATCTACTCCGTACTGATCTACGACCGTCGACTACGGATCAATTTGCCCGGTAACAAGCATAACAGGAGATTAGCACTGCCCTTGTCCCCTGTGAAGTCATATCCCAGTTTTATTCCTTTCTGCGTAGTCCAACCATATGTACTCCGTTGGTTCATCCATGCTTGCACTTTCTTCTCTTCATCTTCTCCGCTCTACTTATGACGGGCTCGCCTGATTGTGTCCACTCGTCTACGTAAATGACAACTATACCCTCGTAATTTATCGATCGTGAAACGTTAAGCTAAATCGCAAAGTGGAGCTGTGGCAGCAATGGAGCCCCGCGGTCCCTTTCGCTTCTGATGTCGTACATAAATAGAACTGCCTACCTAAAAGTACGTCGTTTCAAACATTTGGGTGCCGCGCACATGTACTCTAGTGGGGTTAAGTATCTGGCTTGGTGCGAATTCACTTTGTACATCACCTCTATACGGAGTAGTGCTATACAATTGATGCTTTGGTGCACAACATAGTAGATACAATCACTCACGTAGGGAGACAGGCCACGTTTGAGCTCATAATGCCTGATTATTGGTACCCATATCATGTGCGTAGGCTTTATTGTTGGGCTTATGAAGAAATTACTAGATATGCAGAACTGTTGCGCGTGTTTCATATGGTCCGACATAAGTATCTGCAAGGTCTGCCACTACTTGTCTCAGATGCAGAGGACATCTAAACAAACAACCTTGTGATTATCGCTGAGGTAGTTATCTGTTGGATGAGATCTAAATGTCATCTAGTCCCTAGAGCGGACACTAGCGTTTGATGGTCTACATAACCTAGGCACCGTGTACATAGCGACTATGGCAACCATGTAGGCGCCTTTCCTCAGGTGAGCATTCTATGGATCAAGGATTCACGCACCAGCGATGTTCTCCACGCATCTCTTGGACATTTCGCTAGATAATCCAGAATATCTAATTAAAGAAAGGGATGACTTCAAGAATCAATCTCAAGTTAAGCCCTAAAGGATCACAATGGACTACCATATGGACACAAGAGATGGTCATCGTTCATTTGTATGCAAACTCATTGTCGCCTTAGGCGGCAACGCTAGGCCATTTCGAGCGAAAGTGGCCTCCCTACGGCGCGCCGCAACGCGAACTCCAGACTGAAATCTTAAGGCTCTCAACGTAACCCATCCTCATTCCTCACCCACCATTCTCATATCTTTCTCAGGCATTTTGAACCTCTGACCTCTGCATAATCTTCATTTGCCTGGATTTAGATCTCCAACCTCCGTCATGTAAGATTCTTTGCAAGGGTCCTCCTGTCCAGAACTGACCACCATACAGGGAGAGCTTCGACAACATTTACCTAGACCTCTCAAAACAGCCTGGAAAATGCAAGCTGGCTGAGAGTGGTCTGGGCTGGCGTCCATCTGGCGGTGGCGATACCTTCACACTTGACAGCAGCAACATCGGCGCGGCCCAGTGGAGTCGCGCTGCCAAAGGCTTTGAGCTGAAGATTCTGTCGCGATCATCTGGAGTGATTCAACTGGATGGATTTGATCAAGAGGTGTGCCCCTTCGACCATGCTGGGACCATTGACTTGTCCAACTAACACCAAACAGGACTTTGAGCGACTAAGCAAGGCCTTCAAGATCTGGTACGGGATTAACGTGGAGACACGCGAGCACGCTTTGCGAGGATGGAACTGGGGAAAAGCAGAATTTACAAAGGCAGAGCTCGCCTTCAACGTCCAAAATCGACCCGCCTTCGAAATTCCTTATTCCGAAATCTCAAACACCAATCTCGCTGGAAGAAACGAGGTCGCCGTTGAGTTCGCCCTGCCCGCCGATGCAAAGGATGTCGCTGTGAAGCCTGGAAGCACAAACAACCGCGGCCGCAAGGCTGCAGCAGGCCCAGACGAGCTAGTCGAGATGCGATTTTACATTCCCGGGACGGCCTTGAAGAAGGAGAAAGCAGAGGGCGCCGACGGCGAGGAAGAAGACAACGAGGAAGATGCCGAAGAACAGAACGCTGCCAATCTTTTCTACGAGACCCTTATGGACAAGGCTGAGATTGGAGATGTCGCCGGTGATACCTTTGCTACTTTCTTGGACGTTCTACACCTCACGCCCAGAGGTCGCTTCGACATTGACATGTACGAATCGTCCTTCCGGTTGCGCGGAAAGACATACGACTACAAGATTCAGTACCAGGCCATTAAGAAATTCTTCCTTCTCCCCAAGAATGACGATACCCACACGCTTATTGTGCTCGGTCTTGATCCGCCTCTGCGACAGGGTCAAACACGTTATCCTTTCCTGGTCATGCAGCTGAAGCTGGACGAGGAGATCAGCTTAGAGCTGAACATGACACCGTAAGTTTTTTTTTGTTTCTTTTTGCCGACTTTCGCATGCTAATAGAACTCTAGGGAGATCTTGGAGAGCCAATACAAAGATAAGTTGAACGCGCGGTACGATGAGCCTATTCACCAAGTGGTGACCAAGGTTTTCCGTGGCCTGTCGGGGAAGAAAGTCATTATGCCTTCCAAGGATTTCGTTAGGTGAGTTACTACCAGCATACCAAGGCAAAATTTGCTACAAGCTTTGCTAATTTGTTCTTAGCCATCACGGCCATCATGGTGTCAAGTGCTCCATTAAGGCCAACGAGGGTCTTTTGTACTTCTTGGACAAGAGTCTTATGTTTGTGCCTAAGCCTGCGACCTACATCCAGATGGAAAACATCGCGATCGTCACTATGTCGCGTGTCGGAGGCGCCGTTTCTGCCAGCCGAACCTTTGATATCACTGTCACTCTGAAGGGTGGCTTGGGAGAGCACCAATTCAGCAATATCAACCGGTATGTTTTTATACACCGTTTGTTCCCCGAGAAATTTCTAACTCGAACAGCGAGGAGCAAAAATCCCTCGAGGACTTCTTCAAGTCTAAGAGCATTCGCATTAAGAACGAGATGGCCGAAGAGGTATGTGATTTATCTTCGTTTTTGCTTATCCAGATGCTCATCGTTTTCCCTAGGCTGCTGGACTTATCGCCGCCGCTCTTGACAATGATGCCATGGGCTCGAGTGACGACGACGCCCGACCTGATCGTGGATCTGCCGATGAAGATGAGTCGTCTGTTGATGAAGACTTTGCCGGCTCAGATTCAGAATCCGATGTGGCCGAGGAGTTTGATTCAGATCATGAGAGCAGTGGTGGTGACAGCGATGAGGAGATGGCTGATGCATCGGATGCCGAGGGCGATAACCAAGAGGATGAGCGTCCGGCGAAGAAGAGCAAGACCAAATAAGTGTATAGCTAGTTAGTTTGGGATATCTCTTCTAGTAATGTATTATTGAGAAGTCCTTTATCATTGTACGGAGTACGGAGTACTTCGTAGTTACTATCCAGGTACCAGTGGAGCTCATGTGAACGGTGATTGGCCCGAGATTCTGGGGGTGTGTAACCCCTGATCTCAGGAGAACCGAAATCTGGCAACTACACGGTAGGTTACTAGGTACGGAGTACGGAGTACTGTGTAGGTAGTTTACACGGACATATGTATGTATGAGCTACCTTATCTGTCAATTGACTAGGTACATAGCTTAGGACTCATGTGCTGGGCCATTCGCAGCTCTCTGGGACAGAATAGCTATTTTCTCATTGCGAAGTATGCATGGGATTGGGATTCTTCACAGGGTAATAGAGTAGAATGGCAGCAAGACACGTAAAGTAGACCCGAGCAATAGAAGAAAAGAATAAGCGAAATATGATAGATAATTAGTCCATTGTATACTAACATCAGGTGTTCGACGCGGGTCGATCCAAACCAACTCCAGAATAGCTGGGCCCCCCCCGTCACCTCTCTCACCTTCCTCCTCCCCCCTTTCTTTCCCAGACTGGCAGAGTCCAACCTCCTTCTCTTCCTCTCTTCCAATTCTCTCTTTTTCATTTCTCCCTTTGTGTTGATTTCATCCGCTTCTTTTCTGGTCCCTCGCTTCTGGCTATTTTGAATCCAGCCTCCCCTTTTTGATTTGACTTACATTTCCAGGTACATTCTCTCTCCATCAACTTTTTTCTGAAACTCCTATCGCGACAATTCGACCCCACAGAAGATTGAGAATACATGCTGACGGCTTTCATCATTTAGAGGGTCTTACTTTGCAGTTTACAATACCTGAACCCTTCCAGCTTTCGCAATGTGTAAGCTCCATACCCGTGAAACAGGAGATACAATCTCGAAACGTCGACATTGCTCCAACAAACGAAGAAGCTAACTTCTGTCCAAGCTTCCTCCCCTGCGACTAGCTCGCCCGTCGCGTCCCGGGAGTCCGTCACCCCGAACTCCGAATCGCCCTTCGTCGAGCGCAGCAACCCTATGGGTTCCGGAATCGCCCAGACCGTCACTTCCCGCGACCCCAAGGCCGCGGCTCAGGCTGCCACCGACATGAAGAATGTCGTCCGCCGCAAGTTGACCGGTTACGTCGGTTTCGCCAACCTACCCAATCAGTGGCACCGCAAGAGTGTCCGCAAGGGCTTCAATTTCAATGTTATGGTTGTCGGTAGGTCATCACGGCAGAGATATCCCACGAACTATACTCATACCCATCAGGTGAATCTGGTCTCGGAAAGTCCACCCTCGTGAACACCCTTTTCAACACCTCCCTCTACCCGCCCAAAGAGCGAACTGGGCCCAACGCCGACATCATCCCCAAGACCGTCTCTATACAGTCGACCAGCGCCGATATTGAGGAGAACGGCGTCCGTCTGCGTCTGAGCGTGATTGATACCCCCGGATTCGGTGACTTTGTCAACAACGATGACTCGTGGCGCCCGATTGTCGAGAACATCGAGCAGCGCTACGACACATACCTCGAGGCCGAGAACAAGGTCAACCGCAGCAACATTGTCGATAACCGCATCCACGCCTGTGTTTACTTTATCCAGCCGACCGGCCACTCTCTGAAGCCCCTGGATATTGAGGTGATGCGCCGTCTGCACACCAAGGTCAACCTGATCCCCGTTATTGCCAAGGCTGATACCTTGACTGATGAGGAGGTTGCCCTGTTCAAGCAGCGTGTATGTTTCTATACCGTGTGATGGACTTTCAATAATTGCTGACTTTTCCAGATCCTTGCCGATATCGAAGCACACTCGATCCAGATATTCGAGGGACCCCGCTACGAGCTCGACGATGAGGAGACCATCGCCGAGAACCAGGAGATCATGTCCAAGGTTCCTTTCGCCGTTGTCGGTGCCAACTCTGAGGTTGCCACGGCCGACGGTCGCCGTGTCCGCGGCCGTAGCTACCCCTGGGGTATCATTGAGGTCGACAATGAGGAGCACTGCGACTTTGTCAAGCTGCGCCAGATGTTGATCCGCACTCACATGGAAGAGCTCAAGGAGCACACCAACAACTTCTTGTACGAGAACTACCGTTCCGACAAGCTCACCCTGATGGGTGTTGCTCAGGACCCCAGCGTGTTCAAGGAGGTCAACCCTGCCGTCAAGCAGGAGGAGGAGCGCGCTCTTCATGAGCAGAAGCTGGCCAAGATGGAAGCCGAAATGAAGATGGTCTTCCAGCAGAAGGTCGCCGAAAAAGAAAGCAAGCTCAAGCAGAGCGAGGACGAACTCTATGCCCGACATCGCGAGATGAAGGATCAGCTAGATCGCCAACGCGCCGAACTCGAGGAGAAAAAGGCTCGCCTCGAGACCGGCCGGCCCATCGAAGAGAAGGGCAAGCGAAAGGGATTCTCGCTTCGCTAATGTCCATGTCCTTCTGTGTCTTCTTTTTGCCTCTGCCTATACTTTGCGGCATCTTCGACCGATGCCAACTCTCGTTCCCTTCATATTTTCCTTACACTTGTCACTCTCATCACACTCCCTTACCGTCCCATAACGCAACTGCTTTCTCACTGGATGGGCCCACGCACCGAAAAAGAATGGTTTTTCTCCTTATCGATTGACTGATAATACGATCCTGCAAGGGTCAGCCTGGGACCTTTCACTTCTTGTGATGTACTTTTTGCTACGCCATATCTTGTCTTGTCGCTTTCTTGTGCCCTATTACCCGCTCATTTTGTTCTTTTTCTGTTTCTCCTTATTTTGGGACGTTTGGTTCGTTCGCCGCCTGTCCATGTGTTAGTCAATTCAGCGCTTCAGCTTTATATGTTGATGTAAACAAGCAGTAGTGATAATAGACAGGGGAGTTGTGATGACCTCGTTTCGATGCATCAATCCATGCATATAACGTGTTTAGCACCGACAAGGTACACGTAGTCACCTGGTATGCTACGGAGGCAGGCACCAGTGAATCTACGAAGATAATGTGAACTTACCTGGACACCCGGGTAGTGGGCTTAGGGAAGTGGTAAAAGGCAACTTGATGGCGAATGAGCAACAAGAGCTAGCTGGTACCTACATGTAGCATACGATGGAGATATCTGCAGACTCAGTACATACAACTAGGTAGGTTACCATCATCACAACGAAATCCAAAGCACCAACCCTAATATTTACTCTAAAGACGTAGAAGACCAGAATTGGCAGCCATTAGAATGGCCATCGTATGACATGAGTATTTTTCGCTATGGTACACATTCAAGAGAAACCAGTTAACTACTGTACCACCAGCTTCAAAAGCCACTGGTCCACGGTCCCGACTCAAGAAAGAGAAAAGAGAGAGGGAAAAAAGAAGAGAAAAAAAAAAAAGAACACGCCTGCATCAAACGAAAATACAAATGAAAGCCCACATCCAAAGTTATCAACTCACCAAGCCTCCGTATCAAAATTCTCAACAGAAAAGTACGAAGCAACAACCGTCCGATCAGAGAACTTCCGACCAGCCAACGCCTTAAGCGCATTAGTAGCCGCCTCAGCAGAATCATACTTGATATAAATTTTGCCCGCACCGTGACCTCTCCGCGGGATCTTGATACCAAGCATATTCCCGAACTTGGCACATTCCTCACTGACGTCTTCGACGATTTCCTCGTAGTCTTCGTCGTTGAGGAGTTCGTCCAGAGTGACCATGTTGAGGAGTTGGAGGACGGGGGTGGTCTCTAGATCTTGGGATGTGGTTTTGGCGAACATTTGCATGGCGTTGACGCCCATTTCTAGACCGGAGGCTTGGGTTATGCCGATGGAGGCGCGGACGACTTTTAGTTGGCGGTCGCCTAGTTCCATGCCGTTTAGGCCTTCGACGGCGATTGGGGTTGCGGCTGGGTCGATGTATTCGCAGAAGGCGATTCCCTGATTATTTGTTAGTTGGATGGTTTTTTTATTTTTTGAGGGAGGGAGAGAGACTCGACTAGACTAGACTCGACTCTGACTTACCCGAGATTCATCTGTAGAAGCATCCTTGAACAGGACGAATGATTTCAGCTCGCCGAATGACTTGAGCAGCATTGTGACTGGGTCCTCGGGGATGTATGTGGGGATATTGGAAACGCAGATCTTGTTAGGTGAATCCGGCACCTCGCTTAGCACGACGCCCTCCTGGACTTGCTGGTCTGCGCTGCCGTTGGGAACGATGTAATCCTTTGGTCGGCGCACTTCGAGTCCTTTGTCTCCACTCTCCGGCATGCTGATACCATCGAAAGCCAACGCGACTGTAGCATCGTTTGGCTCCTTGAACTCCAAAAGCGCGAATGTCTTATCCTGCGAGATCTGGGCTGAGATGCAAGGGTCGGCGCTGTGCACAACGTTGAGACCATTCAACTGGAGGTTGAAGAAAGAGATAACGGCCTCGCTCGAGATACCAGGAGGGAGATTGTAAACGAACAGGCGCTTTGACTGGCGGGAGTTCGAAGGCTTCAGAGCAGCATTGTCACTATCACCAGTGGGAGGGTTCAAGAAGTCCTTCATGCGGCTGGGATCCATCGGCTGCTGACGAGGAGCTCCGGGAAGAGGGAACATTCCTGAAATTGGTTTAGTTACTGTGGATTAACTCACAATCTTCCAATACATACCTGAGATCTTTGCTTGTTCAGCCGTGACATTCTCGTACCCAGGAGGCTTGATATCCCATTGCGTCAAGCGGCGTTTGCGGGTCAACACAGAAGGCACGTCTGTGAGATCGGGAGTCGGTTCCTTGCGCCGCGGCGGCGTGGCGCTGCGCTTGCGCTCCCGCTCTCGTCTTTCGCGGTCCCGGTCACCTCGGTCACCACGATCACCACGATCAGCTCGGCCACCCCGATCACCGCCGCCACGATCACCCCGTCGGTCATCGAACAGGTCACGGCGGGGTCTGTCGTCTGCATCACGTCGTCGGCGGTCACCGCGATCACCACGGTCACCACCACGCACTGCTCGGTCACCCCGTTCTGCACGGTTGCCACGGTCCCACTCCCGGTCATCACGGCGGCCGCCAGAGTAGCGGTCTTCGCGCTCACGGGCACGATAGTCACGGCTGCTGGAGTAGGAGTTCACCTCGCGCTCCCGACGGGAGTCGCCTCGAGATCCATGGTGAGGTGAGCGGGAGCGGCGTCTGTCCCCACGTTCCGATCCACGTTCAGCGCCGCGTTCGGGTCTGTCGCCTCGGT
This sequence comes from Penicillium sp. DV-2018c, assembly GCA_028827535.1. Taxonomy (NCBI): domain Eukaryota; kingdom Fungi; phylum Ascomycota; class Eurotiomycetes; order Eurotiales; family Aspergillaceae; genus Penicillium; species Penicillium sp. DV-2018c. The sequence goes on from JAQJAA010000001.1 coordinate 2,965,168, forward strand.
CGCGGTCTCGTCGCTCGTCGCGCTAGAATTCGGGGTTAACTAGTGGCCAGGTTGCGACCAGGCTTGAGCTGGTACTTACGAAGTAATCGCGGGATCGTCCCGAGTCTGGAGACAATTAGCATGTAATCGGAGAATTCTGGCAGGAATTCTTACCCCTGGATGTGTACGTATCGCCGTTCATGTTGAGCTTGGATGGAAAAGTGAAGCTTCGTAGCTGTGAAGGGGAAAACTCCATGGCCCGGAGCTGCAGGCGGTGGGGTCGATCACCGCCCGTACTCTCACTTTCAAAGCCGGCAAAATAAAAGAACTGGAGATAACGACTTCGCAGTGTCAATTGCTTTGCTTTGCTGTTGACAATGATTACTGTGGCTTTATCGGAGTGGCAGAAGCTCCCTGTAAGCCTGGCTGAGCTTTGCATTAACACGACTCTCAGATGTGGCCAGTCATTCAGGTTTGTCTGCTGCAATTCAGATTGCAAGATTGATTCACTGACCTTTCTTAGATGGCAGCACCTCCCTGAGAGTGAAGAATGGCGGTGCGTTCTTTATGGTAACCTTCTATCACTGAAGCAAGACTCAAACTACCTATACTACCGATCTGTACAATCTTCTTCGGATACATCCTCACAACAAACCTCCAATGACCATCTCGCCCGCATTATCAAACATTACTTCAATCTCTCACACAATCTGACTGAGTTATATGCACAATGGTCTTCACAAGACCCTAATTTTAAGAAGAAAGCTCTGCAATTCACTGGCATCCGCATTCTCCGTCAAGACGCCTGGGAAGCACTGGTATCATTCATCTGCAGCAGCAACAACAATATTTCACGGATCTCACAGATGGTCGAGAAATTATGCATACATTATGGAAAGCCAGTGGCAACAATTGACGGCCGTGCATACCATGATTTCCCTCCCCCCGATGCCTTAGCTACCAAGGACGTGGAGGGCAATCTTCGCAGCTTAGGATTTGGCTACCGGGCCAAGTACATTTATCAAACTGCAGTCATGGCATCAAACCGAGAGAAGGGCTGGTTAGACGCTCTGAGCAACCCCGAGTCTCCGCCATTTGGTGTGGAACCGAGACCTAGCGGTGAAATGAAACCAGAGGGTCGGGATGGATACCGCGAAGCTCATGAAAAGCTCCTCGAGCTACAGGGGGTGGGGCCTAAGGTATCAGATTGCGTTTGTCTCATGGGGTTAGGCTGGGGAGAGTCTGTGCCGGTGGATACGCATGGTGAGTTTTCTAGACAGGGTCGAAGGTCTATCTCTAATTGTTCATGATAGTGTGGCAGATTGCACAGCGAGACTATCGGTTTGGAAAAAGCGCCAACAAGAATTTGAACAAGGCGACTTATGATGCTGTTGCGAATCACTTCCGCAAGCTTTGGGGCAAAGAGGCTGGATGGGCGCATAGCGTGCTCTTCACCGCGGATCTGCGTACCTTTGCAGACAAGCTGGCTGCGACTAAGAAAGTTGACGTGAAGGTCAAGGAGGAAGAGTCTGCTATCAAGGTTGAGACGGAAGTGACAACTGGTGTGGCATTGAAAATGCCCGAGGAAGATGTTGAGCTCGATGTTAAGACTGAGGACATAGACGATGTCAAGAAAACCAACGGCAAGAGACGAAAGGAAGCCGAGGAAATCGTTCCTCTAGCTCAGACAACAGAGACACGGAGAATGTCCAAGCGACTACGACGCTGAGCGTTTTGGATATGCGACAACTACGTTGCGAGTACATATCGCATGGAAATATCAGTACAGTATGAAGGGTAGAGCAATATCTATGCCCCATTGAAATGGGTGGTACTATTGTGTGATTCAAATGGTCTTGTAAGATGTTTGTATTCAGTAATCTTGCTATACTAACGATCGATGTCTATAACCGTGGTCAGTATAACGGTCGAGCAACTCATATCACAAAGTCTTGAAGTGGGAGAAAGTTGATCAGAAGTCCAGGTAGATCATCGAGCAGATGTCCGAAAACACCTACTCTGACATAAGAGGTACCAGAAAATAAAGTATAAACAAATGCGTTGTATCATCATGTGGGAGAAGTGGAAAAATGAAGATCGAGAGAAAAGCGTAGTACTGACCTGATATCGATGGTGATGAGAGCACAGAAAGGTTAGTCGACAGAGTAAAGTAGACCTTGCACTCAAGTTGAGCCAGAACCCATTAATTCAAGCCCAACTCGAGCGCAAAACCAAAATCGTTGGTGGTTGAAGTTGGAACAAAAACAAAAAGGAATCGAAGTGAAGTTTTCCCAAAAGAAAAGAAATAAGCGAACATAGTCACGTGACCCCACACACCGGCCCCATCTTTCCCGTCCACACTCCGAACTCCTCGAATTTCGATCTTTCATCCACGCCGACAACCGACCAGATTTCCTCCGGACACATCACCAAATCAAAATGGGTCGTCTTCACAGCAAGGGCAAGGGCATTGCCGCCTCCGCGCTCCCCTACTCTCGCGCTCCTCCTGCGTGGCTCAAGACCACCCCCGACCAGGTTGTTGACCACATCTGCAAGCTGGCCAAGAAGGGTGCCACTCCTTCCCAGATCGGTGTTGTCCTTCGTGACTCCCACGGCATTGCCCAGGTCAAGATTGTTACTGGTATGGAATTCTGGAAACACAACAAAATACGATATGCAAAGTCGAGAGGGTCGGAATTTGCTAACATTCTTTTTTCGCGCCACAGGTAACAAGATCCTCCGTATCTTGAAGTCCAGCGGTACGACTCCGACTCCCTTTGCGCGCATAATTTCTTCCGTCGGGTGAAAGAGCGAACAAATAGCGTGGAAAGACTTTCCGGTTCGGTAAAAGAACCGTTCAGTTTGGAAGCGCATTGTTCGACTCTCCCTCCCCGACACTGGTCGCAGAAATGCACCAGCAATTAAGCCTCTGCTTGGTTTCAGAACATCTAGACTGACAGAGAGATTGGAATACAGGCCTCGCTCCCGAACTCCCCGAGGACCTTTACTTCCTGATCAAGAAGGTAAAAAGAACAAAAATGAAATTCCCTTTCTTACCACCTTTCCCCTAGGCAGATTGGGCTAACCTTGAATGAATCACACAGGCCGTCGCTGTCCGCAAGCACCTTGAGCGTAACCGCAAGGACAAGGACTCCAAGTTCCGCCTCATTCTGATCGAGTCCCGCATTCACCGTCTGTCTCGCTACTACAAGACCGTCGGTGTCCTGCCCCCCACCTGGCGCTACGAGAGCGCCACTGCCTCCACCCTTGTCGCATAAGCGTCTTTCGTGTTGGGAGGATTGTGGTCGACGGAGGAAACCAATTGGATCGTCGTGATCGTCGTATCTGGGGGTTTTTCTTCTGCTAGATACAACAAAAAAATGATTACGATTATTTGATACCATGTTCATGAATGCTCTAGATATTTGGTCGTAGGTAATTGTTAGATGTAGACTTGTAGCCATTGCATCTCCCAATGCCCCAATCAGCGGTTCCAATAGGGCAGCTCAGTGGATGAGCCTATGTTGTACGATTCGAATTCCAGTCAAGTCGCCTGGGAATGCCGAAAGAAGTGACCAATATATCCATGAATCTCAAGACATTGAAGACAAATTACCATCGTCCTGGAGCACTGATCGATTCGCAGCCTTATAGACTGATGCAAGTATGCAAGTTCAGCCGAAGATGCATTCCAAGGAAACGACGAGAGATAGATGTACCTAGACATAAAAATGACGAAGCCCTAAAGCAAGGCTTCAAACCGAGCCAGAGATAATCACAAGCACATGTACAATGTCCAAAACCAACAACCCACACACTTACTGTACACTCTACCCCCCTTCCTAGAAGAGAAGTAGGTAATAGTATTCACAAATCACACCTCGCCCTAACCTCCCTCGCAACAGCATTACAAAGCTCAACCCCAACCCCAGCCCCAAGCAAAATATGAATCCAAAGCCTCTGGGTATCACTCAACCGATCATTCACCGACTTAACCTCAGCAAACATAACCGTCCTGTTCTCATAATCCCACAGGAACAAATCCGGGATCCCACCCCCCGCTGCTGATACTCCTGCGCCATAACCTTACAGATAGTAGCCAGCGCCTCACCGCGGAAACACCGCACGATCTCAACCAAGTCCTCCAGATCAAAAGACCAGTCCAGTCCAACGACGCACGGCTGCGCCGCGCCGTGGCGAGCATGGATGTCACGGATGATTCGCTCGGCTTCGCCGTTGGTAATTTCGACTAGGCGGTGGTTGATCTCTGATGCGCGGGATGGGTAGAAGACGTCTGTGTGTAGGTCTAGGGGGCAGGTTTGGAATGCTGTTTGGAAGACGTTGGGGACGTATGTGAATAGGATGTCGTAGAAGAGGTAACCGAACTGAGCAGGGTACATCATGTTGTCAGCTTCGATCCATATTCATATCAATATTCAGGCTTCTTTCTGCATGCAAACCAAATCGAAAAACTCACCAATGTTCGAACGATCCCACCCTCCGAGTGAAAGCCTTTCCAGCCATGATCACGATACCAGCTCAAACACATACTCTCAACTCTACACTCTCCCCCTCCTTCCCTCTCATCAACCCAAACCGTCGCTTTTCCCTTCTTCGGCGAATCACCCGTCTCGATTCGGATCCCCTCAACCGTCCGTTCAACCGGTTTCCCAAGCATAACATGTCCGAAATCATGCTGCTCGCGCTTGACGATCCGTAGCGCCTTCTCCAGCTTCGTAATCCGTTTCTGCAGATCATAATGATAAATCAAATGGCACAGGGGATCCTCCAATCCAGTCTCACAAGTCTTCAATGCGATCCGCTTCCACTGCTTCCGGCGCAATTCCTCGCTAAGCCCCTCCGCAGGCGTCAACACCCACATATAATGTTCTTCCAACAGCGCTTTGCGCTGATACCAAGCGCCGCGCCGGGCAGCGTGGAAGAGACGCTGAGATAGGAGTTCCTCCAGCACCTCGTGCTCGCGTTTGTGTTCCTTGAAGCGGCCGAGCGGGTGGAGGCTTTTGTGGATGATTCTTGTTAGCACCCAGGCGGGCGAGAAACGGCGGAGATAGGCTCCTTCGCCGCTTTCGTAAATGCTGTCTTCTTTCTTTTGTTCTTGGTCGACTAGTTCTTTCCATCGGGGATAGGATTTGTCGGCTAGGTCGATAATCTGTTGGAGGGAGGCTGTTGTGGGCGGGCCGTTGAATTCGAGGATGTTGTCTATGGCGAATTGAGTCTGAATCGCGGACTCGAATTCCAGTAATGCTTCTCGGGATGCGAAGATGGAGTTTGAGCGGCAGACGATGTACTCGGGGAAATTTTTCTTGGACATTTTGGCGAGGATCATTGTCGTCAGGGACTTTTCGGTCCATTCGGTTGAGCGGTAGAAGACTAGGTGTACTCGCTCGAAGAGGACTCGGGGGACAGGGGAGATTCGGATACATGCACCGGTATAGTCGAGGATCTTTTGCGTGAAGTGGCTGTCTCTGTTGTTTGTATCTTTGAGTCCCTTTTGGGTCTTGCTTGTCTCGTGCAGAGCTGCCAGCAGCTCTTTCTTGCTGTTTCCCTGGACTTTGGCGTCCTTTGCGAAGATCTTGAGTTCCTCGAGTAATAGAAGTGATGAAGCCTCTTCCAGCGTTGTGATCTCTTCTATTCCATCTGCAAATCTGAATGTATTTCCGAGTTCTGAATCAGGCAGCCTGCGTTCCCGTTGTAGATCCTCTGTCACTGAGACCAGATCTGAGATATCGGAGTAATAGTTCAATTTGTTGATACGATGCCAGGCGGATGTCTTGCGGAGGAACAGTCGAACATACCTGTTCAGACGTTAATAATCAACCATCAACCATATCTTATAAGAAAAAGAAAAAGAAAAAGTCCAGGCATACAAATACTGTGATTCATAAGACAGCTCCCGCCACTGTCTAAAGATCTCCATTTCCGCCTCATTAAACAGATGTGACTCCTCACCCAGCACAGTTTCCAGTGCCAGATTGAAAGCATCCACATAGATAGAGCTCTTGCCTCTTTGCCAGCTCCCATCTCGAAGCCTCTCGTGTAATCCCAATTCCGCCTCATGCTTCGAAGCCTCGTACTCCTCAATCGCGTGCTCGTCAACTTTGATCGTAGGAAGTGAAGTCTCGAGTTCCGTCTGGCTACTGGGTATGTACTCCAGATCATCTGGAGCGGGCGTCTGCCCCACTGCGACTGTAGGACTCGGACTCGGACTCGGCGGCGGTTTGATCTCTGTCTGACTCTCTGTACCGTTAGAAACGGGAGTCTCGAAGGTCCGTCGGCGTTTCGCGGGGCGCTGCGTGTCCCAGTAGTTCAACAATGACATTGTCTTCGTGATCCATGGATGCAGTCACTGTCAAAGAGACGAATTGCCCGATTTTGACTCGGTCATGATCGACGTGTCTCGCGAACAGGCTGAAACACGTGGTCACGTGTCGGGAATAGCCCATTTAACACTGTTTGTCCTGTTTGCATATGACATCGGGGAAAGAATCACCGTCTAACGAGGGGAAAGGAGAACAAGCAAAGCACTTGGCGACTCAAGAAGCAAAATTATGTGCAATAGCAGTCGGAACAGTCCCATTTCCCTTCTATAAGCTTCTAAAAGCCAACCCTGGCAGCAATCATACACCTCTCAGGCTTCAGCCTCACAGCCGATCGACACGAAGCTGCTCCACAGTTTCCGCTCCGCAATCATTAGCACAATTTTGCGACAACATCCTCCCTCTACAAGTGACAAGCTACGCCTTACGATCCCACACCCCAGTCAATCAAGACCTCAGGACCGCACGGATCTCATCTTCACCAGCCCCCACCCACCAACTCCGCACCCACCCCATCCATTCCAATCCACATCCCCCTCCATATCCATACCATATCTACAATGGGCGAAACAAACGGCGTCAACTCGGGCACACCACTAGGCGACCTGGGCAATATCCCCGCAGGCCAAGTCCGACCCGGCGGCGCCCCCGCACGAGTCTATCTAAACGAGAAGATTGTGCCGTACCTACTTGACGGGATGAAGACCGTCGCGCGAGACCAGTGAGTTGCGAGACTAGACTATGGCGGATATAACACCGGTTGGACTGGGCTGGGTGGTCTTTTGCTAATATGTATTTTTTTTCCTTTCGGTTCCAGACCTGCGGATCCGCTCCGTGTGCTCGGCGAATACCTGTTGCAGAAGAGTAGTGAGGTTGAGGGCGAGGCGAGGAAGGAGTCGGAGTAGTACTGGTAGCCTGTAGGTGGTGGGCTATTAGGGTTTCATGAATCATTGGGCGTTTGGGGACGGGACACTTGATCTGTTGCTTGGTGTTTGGGTTCTTTATATTCGATTTGTATGACATGTTGTTTATTTTATGTGGTGGCATTAGGTGATGTTGTTCGAGATTGGATGGAGGGTGGGTTACATTTTTATGGACTGGATGACGTGCACAATTTGATTTCGTTTGATACCCCCATTGATGCCTATGTCCGGCATTTCTTGCTAGTAGGGTCTGAGGACCGGTATGCATAGTAGGATGATATAGATCGCGCATATGGTGCCTTAATGTCGTGGATTATCAAGATGCACCGGTCAAGAGTAAGTATACACTTCATGATGGACTCCCATGACTATCTAGTTGGATGGGATAGAGGAATACAAGGACGGCCGAGCTTTCATCGACGCTGGCCAGTAATTTACACAGCGCCGTCAAGTGAAGGGAAATGAATTCAATCATTATATATCGTCTTCCAAGACGAGATTTCATTGGGATATGCACCAAAGGAATGCATAGAGGCCTGGGGTTAAAGACACAGTGACATGCCCCGTTGGCGACTCGCCTTGGACGAGGATGCGTGAAAATGAACATCAAAACGAGCAACCTCGGCTGCCCAAATGCTTGGAATGTTGGGGACACCTTGGAAGGCTACATACCTCTCGACGAGCAGAGCCGTGGGCACGGCTCAGGTAGAATAAGCACAACAACACCTCAGTCAAGTGGCTGGAGAAGCACAACGAGCCAACCGGTCAAGAAGCCAATGGACACAAATACCCAACAGGGACTAAACCTAGAGGTCAGCGACTCAGCGTACGAGACATATCCCACCTTGCATGGTACTGCAAAATCAATTGAGACATGCAGTTTAAGGTCGATACTACAAGCGCAAAGTCGACGGCTTTGTGGGCGAATGGTTGATCATTCAGTTGTTTAAAAAAGTCGAATACAATCGAGCCGTTACTGGAGATGGTGTAGAGGTGAAGGTGAAGGTGTAGCTGTAGCTGTGTGACGAATTTGCTGGCCATGAGATACCGAATTACAGCGATAATTGTTTTCCCCTCTGCCGCTAGAAGATTCTCTCGAAGTCGCGTTGCGAACAGACATAAAAGTGACACATCCAGCGACCGAAGTGTCCAAAAGCCGATTGAAATTGCCGAAGTCGTAACGCTCCGTTCTTTTTTTGGAGTCCAGTAGAAAGAACCGTCGAGACGAGAGCCGAGAGCAAGATGACAACAAGAACAAGCGACGCCCCGTGGCCCGTGGCCCATTTTCCGCAATAAAAACAATCCCAGAAAACAAAGGAAAGAGGGGGTAAGAAGTGGAATATGGAAAAACATCGACATCAGGGATCAAAACAACATCAAATATCGACATCGTTTCGGGTTAGAATATAACGGGGGATACTTTACCTGCCGGCGTAACGATCCTCGCCACCACCACCGCCACCAGCGCTGCTGCGGGCCTGGCCTTCGTAGGAACGTCCACCGCCACCAGCGTAAGGATCGCGGGCCTCACGAGCCTCGCGAGGCTCACGGGGAGGGCCAGCAGCATCGAAGCTGGGAGGGTTGGCATCACGGTCGTAGTAACCACCGCCACCACCAGCACCGCGAGAGTCATCGCCACCACGGCGGTCGTCACGGCCACTGTAACGGTCTTCACGGCCACCTCCGTAGCGATCACCACCACCGCGGTAAGAGTAGTCATCGCGAGACTCACGGCGGCCACCGTACTCACGGCCACCACCACCAGCGTAGTCGCGACGGCCATAGTCACGGCCGTAGTCACGGCCATAATCGCGGCGGTCATTGTAGGAATCGTAACGGCCGTAGCGCGAGTAGTCATCATCCCGACGACGCCAGGCACCACCGGCGGGGCCACGGCGATCATCATAACGGTCACGGCGAGGACCGCCACGACCACCAGGGCCACCGGGAGGGCCATCTAAAGAAAAAGAAATGTAAGCTTAAGGAGAGGCTAAAAGGGGAGACGCAATGTAACTTACCACGCTTGGGAGGACCGAAGTATTTGCCAGGAGTCGGGGTACGAGGGCGGGCACGGCGAGCCTTCTCAATGCTCAAGGTGCGACCTTCGATGACCTCGCCCTGGAGACCCTCCTTGGCGGCATCAGCCTGCTCGGCGGTAACCATGTTCACGAAACCAAAGCCACGAGACTCCTTGGTGTGCGGGTCAAGCATAATGGAGCAGTTCTCGACATCACCATACTTCTCAAAAAGACGAGAGATATCGGACTCGGTCAGCCGTGGGTGGATACCAGTGACGAAGAGGTTGGAGCCAGTGTTGATGGCGCCCTCATCCTCTTCCTCGATGGGCTTGCGAGCCAGAGGAGCTCTGTGGACAATGTTATCAATAAAACGATTTCATACACAAGTTCAGACTATTACATACCTGTCATCAGATCGGCCATTGGGGGAGCGGCTGCGAGCACGGTCGCGGTCGGCCCGGGGCTCATCGCGAGGAGAAGCGCTGCGCTCGCGCTCGCGATCGTAGCGCGGCTCGTCTAATTAAAAGGGTAAGCATTTGCAAGCGCATCAAAGTCGAATCAATAAACGCACCCGCATAACGGCTGGTGTCGTTTTCAAAGTCAGCCATGATGAATAAAAGGACTGAAGGGTGTAGGATGTGAGAGAGAGGGAGAGAGAGAAAGAGAAGTTGGAACTTTTAGGAAGCTGATAAGAGACTAAGCACGGGAGCTACCCGCCCGATCATTCAGGCAGAAATACAACTCAACTTGTTTGGCACAATCTTGAGAGAAATAAGACATAGATCATTTTTTCTTTTCAATCAGACTAAATGCAAGATCGCAAGGGGTGCCGTACTATTAAAATGCAATGACTACAGTTCCAAGATTTGCACAATCATACATTAAAACTAGTAACTGATTTAGCTACAACACTACACATACAAGACCAGCTCCTAACTCCATTGAATCCAATTTGTCCCGCTAAATTCCAAAGCCGCCGGCATAGCCTGTCCAGAGAATGATCATCGTGCGCGCAAGCTTCGAGTCTGGCGTGTACTCTGTGGCGGCGCCACCGTAGTGCTGGGGGCCTGGCCCTTGAACTCCCCATCAGTCACCAAGTCCTTCAGCCCTTCGAGTTCATCTTCGTCCAATTCACTGAGCTCTTCACTCATGCCACGCATGAGATCCCGTCCAGTCCACCGTTCCTCATGAATTGTCGTACCGACAGGGTCGAACGGCTGCATGTACCATTGAATACCACCCTGGGCCAAAGGCAGCTGCTGGTCCTGCTCAGTCAAGACAGGCGTTGGATGTCTATAAGATACGGGGACACTCTTCGGGAGCATTTCAGCAGGTGTTTGTTCTTCAGCCGCAGGTACCGCAGGAGGTTGGTCATCCGCAGCAGGCTGGGCTTCGGACGGAGCTTCCGTTGTAGGAAGCGTTTGTTCAACACCCTCCATAGCATCAGGGTGGGCAGACAGCTCAGTATCGCCCTCTGGTTCGATGGAGATACCACGCGACGCTACACTGTGGTCGAGGATTGCATCCAGTTCCTTCAGTTCCTGCTCGAATGGTTTGCGGTTGAGCTCACTCTCCTTCCTGATGGCGTCTTCCAGTGAAGGCTGAATGGCTTTGATGATCCTCTTTGCCAATTTTCGCTTCTCGCGTTGCTCCAGGCTGAGCTCCGGTGCACGACCACTGATCTGCGCTTGGAGTTCGGCGGTGTCGCCAGCGGGCTCTACGCCGATTTCTGACGTGAAGAGACTCGCTAGATCGGTCGAGAAGGAAGCAACGGAAGGATAAAACCGTTCTTTGAGTCTCTGCCGGATAGACATCAGACCTGCTGCAAACAGACCCTTGCTATCGAGCCTATGGTAAAGTCAGTAACGCCGTTGACGGAAAGGTATAAGAACAGCTTACACTTGTGCTTTCTCCAAGATGGGCCAAAGCAGAGGGAACAGAGGGAAGTAGACAGTATCGACGATGCTGCGAAGCATCTCTGCATCCTTCAATTTCTCCCTTTCCCTTTTCTTCACTTCGTCACATAGCATCCTCAATTTATCCAAGTCCTTGTAAAGTCGCTCACCAAACTCGATGCGACGTTCCAGGCGTTTGTGCCCGGCAACACCCATCGCCACATAGTCTCTTCGGGTCATTTCCATAGATGAGAATGTCTCTAGCTGCAACTGAAGCCGCTTGAGCAATGCTGCTCCACGTCTCGCCTCTCGTTTAAGTGTCCAATATTTAGCTGCATCCTCGGCATACTGCTTCTTTTGGCGAACCGTGAATCGCCCAAGAGATCTGATTACCGAATTCAGCACAACATGAGGAATCACAGGAGCACCCGAGGGGAGCTTCCAAATCGTTCTGGGAGCAAGTTTTCGTTTGTTGCCGCCCCCAGCCTTATTGCCGTCCTCGGTCTTATTGCCGCCCACGTTCAGCTTAATGCGAGTTGGGCCAGTGCGCTCATTCTCGCCTCCATCATCGGGATGCCCTGGGCCCATAGAGAGGGCTGCAGCTTGGCTATCACCCCAGCGCCGACCCTGCATGGTGACGCGGTAATATTCCATGGCATCGGCAGTTGCAGCATCAGTGTTATGCTCCAGTTGCCATTCAGGAGGAACATGCTTGTCGCAGAAAGCCTTGAGAAGGTGGGAGTCCATAAGGCTATGACCCATCTTCATCTTTAGATAAAGTTGAGCCCTGCGGGCGCATGAGACGTGGAAGGCAACAAAGCAATTTTTGTTACTGCATTGGATAGATGCACCCATCCGCTGCTTGCAGATGTAGCAATTCAACTTCCAGCGACTTCGTGGAACCTTTTCAACGTCGGTCACCGGTTCCATAAGAGACGGATTGCCGATGGAAACCTCAGGAATCCAGAAAGAGCAGAGGAGATGAGCCCATTTGGACGAGGTTGTCTGCTTGAATGCACCCTCAGTATTGGGACAGAAGATGCAATTTGTGGAACCTCTTCCCAGTAGCTGGCACTTGCGGCAAACCCATTGGCCTTCTGGGATAAATGGGACACCATAGCACTCTTGATGCACAGCGAGGTCGCAACCATCGCAGAAAACAATCGCATTGGCATTTTCGCAGTCGCCGTCATCACATATAGCACACTTGCTATCTTGTTCTTCGCCTGGCCCAGCAGTCTCACCGTTGACCGCAGCCGCAGAGCTGGAGCGGAGACGTCCAGTTTGTGGGGGCTTTGGGTTCGGTTTTGGTATGCGCTTCTCTAGCGCATGCCATTCTCGCTCAATTTTGGTCATGGTGACTTCGAACACAGCAGGTTTGATGGGTTCGAAGCCATCTTTACGACGCTCAGCATTGTATTCTTCCAACCATCTCTCGTCCTGTTCGTCCATGTCGTATTCCACACGTCCAAGGGTAGTATTGACATCGCCTTCCGCCATGGCAGGTTGGATCACATCTAGATCATCTTCTTGTGTACCCTCAGTCATTCGAATAAAGCGCCGCTCATGGCGCAAGAATAGGTCGCTCTCCTGGTATCCTACGTTTGCCATTGTACGGTCAACGTAGTTCTGATTACCAACACCCTTCTGCTCGTAGAATGTGAAAGGGTCACGCAATCTGAACGATGGCTTGGGAAGTGTCAACTTCTCCCGGGGATTTGGACCCGGGGGCGGTATAACCTTGTGTCCTTGCTGAGCGAGGAGAGCATTGAGGATGGCCTCAGGACGACGCGGTGGGCGGCCAGGCCTGCGTTTGATCGGAATGGGGGTAGCCAGTTCACTGGACACAATGACTGGAGAACCTGAGTGATCCATAACTGTCGCGCCAGCTAGCGCCTCCAGGCTCAAGACAGGCGCAGATGCATTTGGAGCATCAATCTCTGCAGCGGTGAAGACAGCTAGTTTGCCATCGATATCCAAATCAGGGTGAAACTCCTCCCACCCGCGTTCTTCGCGTGGTTTGTAGCCATCGCCCTGCTGTAGAGCAAGAGCAGCAGCTGTGGATGAAGTGAAGCGAGCGAGGTGTTGGGTCTTGTCGCGCCTTGGACGCCCCACGGACGGTGGTGTTGTCGGTATGTTCGGTGGTGGTGGAGGGGCTAGTAATGGTTGCTCCATTTCGCGTGGTGGGCGGCCGGGTGGACGACCGGGCGGACGGCCTGGGGGACGGCCTGGACCACGACCTGAGGGGCGACCTGGGGGACGACCTCGACGACCAGGTGGGCGGCCTCGAGTGCTCGTAGAGTGTCGCCGCGGAGCACTTGCTCTCCTGGGCGTTTCTTGGGCGGCGTCGGCGTCAGCAGCAGCAGCGGCGGCGGCAGCGGCGCCCTCAAAGTCGACGAATCTTCCTCCTCCTCCAGGGCCACCTGGGACGTACTTTCTTTTCTTCGTAGGAGGCCCCTCAGGGGAATCGAACGAGGCACTATTCGATGGTAAGAGGGAAGACCTGGCGCTATGACGCGACGGGCGACCAGATATCGAATGTCTGCCCGACGGCGCCATTATTTGTATGACTAGCTGTTGTTGGTGCGTATGTTGATCGTTGGGGTCGGTGATTGTTAATCGGACGGCGTCAGCTCGCGTTCTGAGGCCGACTCGGACGGGGCTCGGGGGTATTTCAAGGTCGCAAAACTCGGTGCACGCGATGACAAACCGGGATGACAGAAAGCAGACGTTGCAAAGGACACCAGAGCCCGTGGAAGCTAAAAGGCCCGATGAGGTGGTATGTTATCAGGTCAAGGCGGAGACGCCCTATTGTCTGGGTCCAGTGGCCTGAGGCGGCCAATCTGCTTAAGCATGGTGCACGGTGCACCTCCGCGGCGTGTCATGCGACTTGACATAGTTGCCCCTTGAGAGCTATTGACGATTTTTTTCCTTCTCTTGAGCTTTTGATTCTTTCTTTCTGCACATAACTGCAACATGAGTGGCTCTAGCGATAACAGGTAAGCGTTTGTCGCTCCAAAATGCCGTGAGAGCTCATGTTGCTAACTGTTCTTGCCTTCCTAAGATGGCGCGGGGGACCTAGCCGCCATGGATCGCAGCGCAACAACCGTGATAAGACAGGAGGACATGGAAATGTCCGCGATAATAATACTGCCTGGGGAGCATCCCAACCTCCGCAAGAACCGCATGTCCCTGTACGGGGCTTCAATGCGGCGGAGGTCAAGAACACCCTGAAGAAGGGTGAGTGTTAACATTCAATCCGCGACGGACAAAGCTGACCAGTGTCTTGCAATATACTAGGACCCGAAGGTGTGTTCTAACCTTACTCTGTGACTTGTCCGGACCTAACCTATGCGCCATTACTATAGCAGCCAAGTCAGTGCCTTACAAGCCGCAGCCCAAAGACGGTCCGCAGCCACGGTCTACGGCTTGGGGCCCAAAGGGTACGTCTCTCTTTGAGCCACCATGACCTTTACCACAGAAGCTAACCAACTTATAGCACAAAACATGGCGAATGGGAAGGACTTCTTCCTAGAGCTCCGAAAACAAGTTGCTGCACTGCAGCGCAACGGCCCTCCTGTGGGCGGCTGATCACGACGATTACGACTTCATTATCTCAAACTACTTGCATTGCACAGTCGGCCGGTCGCGAGTTTGGTTCGTTTTATGGGTTGCAACGGCGCTTCTTCGATACCCTACTGTGGAGGATGCATGGGTGATGAGTGGACTCGGAGGTTACATGGCATCGGCGTCTGATGATTATGGTTCTTACATGTCAATAATGCACAATGGCTTCATTTCTAAGTTCTATCCATTACCATTCATGCGCTATGAGAAATCTGGCGGTGTTCTGATCTATATCTTACAACTAGAATATGAGAACTCGCAGGATTAACCCCGCATATGACCGCTTTGAGGCCAGATACGGCTTGCTTTCCACCCGTAAGTCCAGGGCACCGGTCGACTGGCTAGAATCATAAACGTGAATAACGCTAGCAAAATATTGCGATGCTGCTAAAATGCTATTATGCAGAGGGGTGTTATGTCTAATATACAACGTTTATACGTAGCCATCCTGCGGCAGTCATCACGCTCGGATCCAGCCTCCTGGGCCAAGGATACCTCCGTCGCCAGCATCGGGATCAAGGGACCATTTCCGCAGGGGACGACAGCTGAGTTCAGATCTAAACCCAGCCTCGAACATCTCAATACCTGCCCACCCAATCATGGCCGCATTGTCGGTACACAGGTACGGCGGCGGAGCAACGATCTTCATATGACCAAAGCCGCGCACTTCCAAGAAGGAAGTTAACACTTTCATCAAAAATTGGTTGGCCGCAACACCACCACTAACAACGAGAGTCCTGATCTCATCCTCGCCAGTATTGTGCGGCCGCTGAGTCTCCAGGGCAATAACAATCCGCGAAGCAAGGTGCTCGAAACAGACGCGCATGGTTTCCCGACCTAACTCCATACGTTCTTCATGTGACATCTCACCGTCCGTGGTCTTATTCTTGACGATCTTCCCTACCATGCTGGCGATCGAAGAAAAGCTGAACTGCATCATCCGCGTATTCGCAAAGGGAGTCGTGAGAGACCAGCCCCAGTCACTTTGTCGCTTGGCGATTTCTTGTCCTCGCGTCTCTGGTGGCGAGTAGTCTGCGAAATCTGCCTTGCCATTCGGAAAGACAAATTGCTCCAACGTCTTACCATACATTGTACTCTTAGCTTCTTGGAGTAGAGAAGCGGGCAGGATATCTCTTGCAGATTTGTCGAGTGCCTCTCCCATAGCTATATCTTCACTAGTGGCGAGTATTTTATGGTCCGTGAGGCTTTTGGATTGGACCAGAATCGTGTGTCCGCCGGACACAAGGATGGACAAGAAGGGGAAGGCGGGTGCTACTGCTGGTACTTTGGGGTTGGCCGCATTTTCCAGACATGAAACGAGTCGAGGTGTCAGGAGATGTGCCTGCATGTGGTGTACTCCGACCATCGGTATTTGCCATGCAACTGATAGCGCTTTTCCAGTGTCAAGACCGACGGATAGATTGGATCGCATGCCCGGGCCTCTCGTGGCGGAAATGAAATCTGGTCGGCGGCGACAAGTTCCATCTAATACTATGGATCCATCTCGAGTTGTAGATTCCGGTAGGTGATTGAGGGCTTTCTGTACAAGGGTTGCGAGGTGGTCCTGATGAGATTCGAGGGCGATGATAGGGTGAATGCCGCGGTGCGCACGCGTGTCTGCCGTTACATTCTCGAGGAAATGGATCTTAGCTGCACTTCCGTTGGATTGTTTTGTCTTCTCGACAATGGCTACTGATGTATCGTCACTATGGTTGGCCAGCAGTCAGTTGAGTGGCTTTTTTCGGACAAGCATCCACCTCCGCTTACCATGACGTTTCAATAGCCAACGTGAGCAGACCTCGGCGGCAGGTGAGACATCCCCTTGCACTTAGCGCCGATCTGCGAATTGTCGCAGCAGGAATTGCTGAAAATAACATTGGGAAGATGCTTCACATTCAGACCGGCGACAGGGGCGGAAAAGATCGGATGCGCACGGGCCGGAGAAGCCCTTGAACAGTGCCCTAAGTCAACTACCAAAACGGCAATCTGCGATGATCTACTCCATCGTTGCGCCTTTACAAAGTTGAGTCTACGGATGGATGCTTGGACTATATATATATCTCGGAGCCCAGGCATATGGCCAAGAAGACCCTCGTATTCGCAGTAACGACCGACTAGGTTAAAAATGTACTCAAAATCAAAATCATCAATCCAGCTCCCATCATAACGTCATAAAAGTAGTTGCTCCTCCAAAACACGGGTACATCGATTGCCTGGGACGTCCAGTATGCGTAGTAATTGTGCTCAAACAGCCCGATCGGCCTTGACAATTTTGACGGGATCTGGGGCCTGGGCTGGGATAAGGCGGAAGAGACAGCATGGTCACCCAGAAAGCCATCTCAAGGGCCAAGGCTTTCGTTGGATATTGGATAAGTGCTGGCCACGCTTTTGTCCCTGGGCTGTCATATTGAAGTGCCGGATACTGATTGTCGAGCGCACCAAATGTTCAATGGATCGAGGGCGTTTGCCACCAAAGACTCGACGTGTCAACGAGGCAGTATTGTGAAGCAACATACAAACCTCGAGTTATACACAGACACCTGATTGCGCCTCTACCCCAGTCATGGACGGCCATTAGTGATACATGTTTCCAGCGTCCGTTCACTGCCGAACCGTCCATCGCCGCTCTTCTCGTGACATCTTCGTGTGCTTGCCGTAATACTCGTCTGGATTCTCAATTGGCGTGACACAGTGAACCGTCGGCGTCCCCTTGAATTGAATGCGCTTGTCGGCAGTGGCCGTTTGTGAGGAAGTCTGCTTCTTGAGGATGCTCTTCGCTGAACAAGAGTTCGTATATGAATAGCTTGGTACTTGGAGAGTCGAGAATCTCTTGCTTGTCGGGCTTCCCGCAGAAATCGGCGAAGGCGAAACAGGAGTGCGAGGCAGCGCACTTGGCGACTTTAGTGACAATGATGGTCGAGGGACGTTCTGCGCAGTGGAGATGCTGAGAGATAGCTTTGGTCGAACGGCACGGGCTGTGTACATTGTGACTGGTATTGATCCACGAGAGATGAAGTATTGATGCAAGTTGATGATTTGGTTTTGGTTTTTTCCGGGGAGACAAGGCTTTGATCAACAAAGTTATGTCTACGTGTCCAAGTAAGGAGGGGACGAATTATTGACGATGATGCAGATAGGAAGGAGATGAATGATTCGCTTGGACCAGCCAAGTCGAAGATACGAAAATAGAAACAAGAGAAACTAGAACGATCTTTCAAATGATGGAGAGATGAGAATTCAGTGGAGAGCGACAGGGCGGCTATATACAGTTGAGAGAGGGGAAGATCGAGTGCTGGGGTCCAACCACCTTCTTCAGCCTAAGCGCCCATTTTATGCACGACGCAGCACAAATCACCACCTCATCACACGCTTGGGTTTCTATCTTAAGAAAGCTTGGTTTTTGACCCAATCGGAACCCATCATGGGTTGACTCCTCTTCTACTTAGTGTGATGTGATGGGTGTTGGGATTGGGTGATAGGCTGAGATGGCCAACAGGGCCTGCAGCTAATGCGTTTGAAGCACACCCCAGTCCACGGAGTACTTTTCGAGGCATATCGAATGTTCTGTGAAGACCTCCAGTTCGAATGGAGTCGTACTATATTAAGTGGCATCCCCGCATGATGCATTATCACACTGACTATCAGCGACGGGGACGATTGACACTCGTTACTGTGACTGGATAATCGCAGACATTCACTGGGCTGAATTAGGGTATGTTCTCCGTACGGCGTACTTTGTGAACATCCTCCGTGCTATCATTGGATACACTTGCCCTACTAAAGCTACAATAGGGCTGTTATCAAACGGTCTCAAACTTGTAACTGTTAATAGCGCACGAAGTCTCGAAGATCGCCCATCAATTGCGAGACTGTTGGCATCTTTCGAGGTGGGCTTACTCTCTCTCTTGTCGCATAACCGCCACAAATTCCCTGACGTTCTTGTTATTATGTTTGATCATTGGAAGAGACCAGGCTGGTGGTGGATCATGACTCGAGGACGAGCATACATCCATATTCCATATCGTTCATAGAGAAGCATAGCAAATCAGGCAATGCACACTGGTTACTGGACACGTAGATCACGTATTTGCATCTCAAGTCAGCCAATGGAGATAGTTAATCTGCGTTTCGGCGAATAACTGGTTTCCAACAGCCCAGGGAGTATAGGCCGGCGATTAATCGGACAGATAGATAGCAGGCTGAAGTTGTACACACGACACACGACCTAATTTCCTATGGGCAACAATGCTCATGAAATACTGGAATACGCAGTATAGGGAGGCCATTCACATTGGCTCGGCGTCGGGCTCCGATAGACTGACTGATGTGCTTATCGAACCCTTCGGGCTGTTTTTGAACACCGGGCAGTCACATGAGTCTTGACACTTGTGTGTAGCGCTACACAGCTCCTGAGGCTCTGAGCAAGGCTTATAGCTGACATGTCGCATGGTGTTCAGTATGACAGTACTGTATATAGGACGGATGGGTAAGTACAGATTGTCGTGAAGGCCAAACCGAGCAACTTCGGAGCAAGTCAGTCCTTGGACAGGATTAGAGTCTAGAGATGACTGGAGGCTCTTACTGAGTTTGCAGATGTACTCTGTAACCTTCGTAGTCTCGTAGACAGAAAGACGCTTGTCAAGATGTCTTAGCATAAAACTGTAGGTAGGAGGTTATCTCGCGACAGCTTGTAGGTTGTGATGCTAGGCCATCCATGATACCGATATGCAGCTAGTTGCCTGAGGCAACGTCGATAAGCTTGGCTCCCGGTGAAGAAGTCCAGAAGCTGAAGGCAACGAAAGTAGCTCGTACCTGGCACATGCTAACTATGAGCCAAGAATGGCGGCTAACACATCTTGTAGCTAGACCGATACGAACGAGATATACGCATGGGTTAGTACAGATTTACGGAGTATGTACCACGTATGACTACTGCTATAATGGCTGTCTCCAATTCTAGAATTGTGTTTGTCATTGAAAGCTCTGGGGAGAGCCGTGCACTTACGGGGAACTTGGATAAATATGGAGAACACCCAAATAGGTAAGTTTATGCGTTCTTATCCATGTGTCTGGGGTTCAGATGGTCAGAAATAGGCAGCTATTTACCTAACAACTGCTACTGCAGCTGCTGGTATCGTGATATCTGTTTAATGTAATGTCGTTGGATACTCAATAAGCTATCAAAATGCATAGCTGGGTAGGTACTGCAATGCGGAGAAGATGAGAACACATAACCTCTCCGTAGATCGATGTAGGAATCCGGAGTTGACCCGACCCAATGCTGGAGGGGAAAAGAAGGAATTGACCAATCAGACGAAAGGTCTCCAATTTCTGGACTCTGTTGACTCCGCACCGAACTCGGAGACACCCGATTCATACTCACCGGTCCCGAAAAGACCATGTGACAGAAATCATTCCATCCGGTTTTTTCCTGTCAGAAGATAAAAAATATCAAAGTCGCCTGCTGACTGTGTTCCATTCAATTTCCTTTGCCTCCGACAGTAGAGGATGAGACTGGTACCCAATACTATGTGTGGTGGCAAACCATTCGTTTACACCCGAAGGAAAGTCCATAGAATGGTCCTCGAACAATAAGAAATTGGAGCCACTATGGAGCCCAATGAAAAACGGTAGGGCCAGTAATGCGGAGAATCGGTGAAATGAAAAGGGAATGCGATTCGGCCCCAAGATCTGCCACGGGTAAATAACGCCATCTTAATTATGCAAAACAAACCCCAAGGGGGTGAAAATTCAATCGCGTGGCCAACAAGAGAAAGGGATTTTATGCGGATAATCTTCATAGAAGGAATCAAATATTCAATTCATCCAGACTGTCTAATCCCAAGACTTAACTACAAAGTGGGTTCGAATTGATCCCGCATAACTTTTTATTCAAATTTCATACCTTCCCTTTTTCTTTTTTTGACTCACTCCTCTCCTGCTCCACTCCCCGATCCCTTCTTTCCTCCCTCCGGATTTCTCAGTGCGGTGCCTTTTTGTTTCCTAGACTCATCTTTAGTTGATTTGGATACACAATGGCGAGTGTCGCAACCACCGTGAAAGAGCAGCTCTTGGGCAGCTCAGACTCGTCTCAACTGTCACACCAATCGCGTGCCAATTTCCTTCGCCATGCGCAAAAGGACGAGAATGGGGAACTTTTCATGAACAAGGACAACTTCATTGACGCCGTGGCACCCACACAAGAAGACTATGTGAGTGTCACCAGGAACAGCCAAAAGTACCCCAATTCTGGTCGCAATGGCTAACATGTTTACCTCCCAAATAGCACAAGATCAAGCGCGAACAATACGGTATCCTCTTCAACGTGGCAGACCGCCGGAGAACAGGCCGATTGAACCTTTCGGATTGGGCCACTTTCGAAAACCTCCTCGCGAAGCCCGACGCCGAGTATGAGATCGCCTTCCGTCTCTTCGACTTTGATGGAACCGGAAGTGTAAAATTCGACGCCGTGCAGGGACTGTATAACCTGAACAAGAGTACCGACAGCATCCCTTTTGATTGGGAGTCGGAATGGGCTTCGCTGTACGGTGGACGCTCCAAGTCTCGCCATGATATGACCTACCCTCAATTCGCGCAGATGCTGCGCGGTTTGCAGGGTGAGCGGATTCGACAGGCTTTCCACATCTTTGACAAGGATGGCGATGGATTCATCCAGCCCGAGGAGTTCCAGCGCATCATCCTCGAGACCTCAAAACACAAGCTGTCTGACCACATCCTCGAGAACCTTCCTACCTTGTGCAATATTTCGACTAGCAACCGCATCTCCTACGCCAATGTCCGTGCTTTCCAGAATGTCATGCGCGAAATGGATATCATCGATTTGGTTGTCCGGGAAGCTACAAAGAAGAGCAAGGATGGCAAGATCACTCGCGGCGATTTCCTCGACGAGGCCGCTCGCGTCACCCGTTTCTCCCAATTCACACCCATGGAGGCTGACATTTTGTTCCACTTCGCTGGACTGGATGCACCCTCCGGCCGTCTCTCACAAAAGGACTTTGCCAAAGTCATCGATTCTTCATGGCGCATTCCGATGATGGTTGCGGACCAGGTCTCGTCCGCTGGACACGAAGTTGCCGAAAAGACCAAGAGTGTGCTTCACGGCATCCTCGAATCCGCACACCACTTCGGCTTGGGCAGTATTGCTGGTGCCTTTGGTGCTTTCATGGTTTACCCCATTGATCTGGTCAAGACCCGTCTGCAGAATCAGCGTTCATCTCGCCCCGGCGAGAGACTCTACAACAACTCCATCGATTGCGCGAAGAAGGTCATTCGCAACGAGGGTTTCACTGGTCTCTACTCTGGTGTCATTCCTCAGTTGATTGGTGTCGCACCTGAAAAAGCCATCAAGCTGACGGTAAACGATCTCGTCCGCGGCTTTTTCACAGACAAGGATACCCACAGAATCAAGTACGCGCATGAGCTGATCGCTGGTGGTGCGGCCGGTGGTTGCCAAGTCGTCTTCACCAACCCCCTCGAAATTGTGAAGATCCGTCTGCAGGTGCAGGGTGAAATCGCAAAGAACGTCGAGGGTGCCCCTCGCCGCTCAGCCCTTTGGATCGTCAAGAACCTGGGTCTAGTGGGTTTGTACAAGGGCGCCAGCGCCTGTCTCCTCCGCGACGTCCCCTTCTCAGCCATCTACTTCCCCACATACGCACACCTCAAGTCCGACTTCTTCGGCGAGACCGCCACAAACAAGCTAGGCGTTGTCCAGCTCCTCACCGCCGGTGCCATCGCCGGTATGCCCGCTGCCTACCTGACCACCCCCTGCGACGTCATCAAAACCCGTCTGCAAGTCGAGGCCCGCAAGGGTGACACAAAGTACAATGGCCTGCGCCACTGTGCTTCCACCATCTGGAAAGAGGAGGGTCTGGCTGCATTCTTCAAAGGCGGTCCCGCCCGTATCATGCGTTCCTCCCCTCAATTCGGTTTCACCCTGGCCGCGTACGAAGTCCTGCAGAAGGCCCTTCCCATGCCCGGTGAGGGCGACGCCATCAGTCCCACTGGGCATGTTGAGCCCGGTCTGGGCGGACAGAGCGCCACGGCGCCTCTGCCGTACCTCCGATCAAGGAATGCTCTCAAGCTTATCCTTGATCTGGACCAGAATATTGGCCGGGTGCAGGTCCCGCGGCCTGAGAACTGGCCCAAGTTCCTGCAGCCCTCGAAGTAGAGAGGTGTGTACTCTCTGCTTCTGAATCTGGGCGTGTTAAATTTTTGTCGATTACTAGCGATGTGTCTTGTTTCTTTTTTCATTTGTTTATCTCATTGGTTGAGGCTTTCCTTTCCATAAATTTAGCATGAGACCTTTCTTCCTTTTGTATCTCTCATATTTCTCAAGTTGTTTCCTTTTACTGGGCTTTGGCTGGGACTTGCATTACTTCTTTTCATCATGTCTTCACTTTCTCGTTTTCTGGAGACTAAGACTGTGTGTATGCATTGTATCAACAGCAGATAGATTTGGAAAGAAGGTGTGTGGGTTGTCATAGAGGGCCCTGATTGTGGTGTTATTCTCAATGTAGATTGGATTTGGGAAGTTGATTTTCTGATGCTTGTGGTCGTAGTTGTAGGTAATGGAATTGTAGGCTATTGTGTAGTTCTGTCTGGTTTGTCTCTTCGAGGCTGTGCCTTGGGATCACCAAGGCTATACTTATTTTACGAGCAGTCCACCTATACATTGGATGTGATCTTGTCATGCATTGGAGTTAGGTATTCATGCCAATTTCATGTTGATCTTTGAAATGTTCGTCCCAATCTTGAGATAATATGTACATGAAGCATTATAAGCTAGCTCACAAACGGGTATCGGTCCTGATGTTCCCTGCATGGGTATTTTATATCCTCGGGAGATATCTCAGTCATTAGCACAATAAGTGCGCGAGAGGTGCTGGACCCGAGGCCGAATCTCCTGGATATAGAGCTCTCATTACCGAAGAGACAGACCGGACCTCATGGGGGCAGATGATGGTTCAGTGAGTTGTTGACCAGACCCCATGAGAACTTGACAACCAAGGTCTTTCTGTATGTATGAAGACCGCTAATGGACCAAATCAATAGAATCTCCTCAGCTTGCCTGTAGACTCCGACTTAACGACCTCATCATTCCTCTTCTCTTCAACAGGCTTGGTAGCTTGCTTCTTCTTCTCCTTCACAGTCTCCTGCTCTTTCTCAGCCTGTGCCTGATCACTTTCGCTTTTCTTCTGATGCCACAAAGAGTCCTCGGCTTCGATCTCGCGTAATACTGCAGGTAAGAAAGTCAGACAACCGGCCATCAAGGCCAAGCCGACCACCGTAATGAAAACGCACCTTCATCCCATTCTCTTTCCTTCGCCTCATCGCCAGTTCCCAGCAACTTTTCCACGTCGACCTTCTCTCCATTCTTGACTCTGGCAATAACCTCCCGCAAGAGCTCAATCTTCGCATCCGTCGTCCGCGTATACGCCGCATAGCCGTTCTTCAAAGTCATCATGCGAATGGCTTGCGAGCCGATCAGCGTAAAAATGATGATGTAAAAGGTAGCCGGGTTCCACTCTTTAGATTTCGCTTTCGTGGGATCTTTGCGCGTCCTCCCATTTCGAATAAACCTTGGAATCATCGCCGTCCATACTGAAGCGTCCGCGATCTTCGGGAGGCGATCGGAAGTCGAATACGAGCGCCCAGCGCGAGCGCGACATTGCCACGAGGCATTTGACGTAAACGAAGCAGGAGAGGAGTAGCGGCCTAGCCCAAAGGGCCTGAGTCTGAATATCGTAGCCATGTTCCGTGTACTCGCAGCCAAGCGTCAATCGATGAAGCGGGAAAAGTGCGGGCTCATGATTTTGCCTGAGGCAATAAGGCTACTGTCCCCACCCCAAAGCGGTATAGCGTTATTGTTGCTGCGACAACGCCAGCGTCCGATAGCGATTGCACATCAAAGACTCCGACGCGAGAGAGCGATGACCTCAGTCCTGCAGCTTTGATTTAAACACACAAAATGGCGGTCACCGTCTTACCGGGTAGCTCTCTTACAGAGTCCGTGAAACAGGCCCTTCGATCAACGACAACATGCTCAGATGCTACCGTGTTGTCCCTCCAAACACTCCTCCGCGGACCGCCAGAGATGCCCGAGAAGCCCGCCAGACGCACAAAATCCACCAGAGAGCCGCCCGCGGCGTCGACCAGTCGGACGAGAACCTCCCGCGCTACGAAGACGAAAAGTAGTGATGCTGCGGTACAATCTTTGGGCGAGAATGACGCGGTGTTGTCGTGTCAGGAGAAGATGGTTTTCGCTACGGAAGTGTTCAATGCTACGCTTAAGACATTGACGGGTGCTGCGAAGACACATACGGCTAAACGGCAGAACAATTGTTCTGGGGATGGTGGGAAACTCGATACGGGCATTACCTCCGCCGCGGAATGCGCCAGGCTTTCTTTGTCGACGCTGCGCAGTCTCAAGAGTGATAATGGGAGTGACCAGTTCCCGAATATGCAGCTTGAACAGGGACTATGTGTCCTTGCGGGGAAGCTTATATCTCTGGAATTGAATGATATGGCATACAAAGAGCTCCGGCTTTTGAAGAGGAGGATTCAACGATATCTGGATGGGGGGAAGAGTGGGAAGAAAACTCCCGACGCGAAGGATATGGATGAAGAGGCGGCGAAAGAACGTATGTCGGATCTTTTGACGTTCGCCAACATCTCGAATGCGGAGTCTTTGTACGGATTGCTCGTTCCGTTTCAATCGAACGTGATGAGGCTATTTGCTGCCGATAAAAGAGCCTCGACAATCCAGAAGGTCTGCTCTTGCTTGCAACTCTCTGATAAGAGCAGCCCCGCTCAAGTCATTCTGGCTGCATTGAAGTCAGGTCAACTATCAAACGACAAAGCTGCTCTTCAACTGCAGCTTCTATCGAATGCAGTTTTGTCGCTTTGCTCAGGGACGTCGTTGTCAAAGGATGAGGCGTCGAATAGCTTGAAACCGATCACGTCATTGACTCTGCAACTACTTTCTCTCGAGATCCGATGTTTGGGCTGGAAAATGTCTGGTCATGTCTGCGATGAGAGTAAGGAAGTTTTGGATCCTTTGTTGCGCTATTTCGGTAGTTTCTCTCATCGGAGCAAGGGAACCGATAAAGCCGAGTTTGCTTCAATCTACAAAACGGTTACCAGGCTGCAGACGTCCATTTCAGAGGTCAAGAAGAGTTCACCGGAAACGCAAATTGCCAACCAGGCTGCTAAGCTCATGACTATTCTTGGGCAGGTTGCGTTGGATGCGGGCTGCTTTGATGAGTCTATGAAGCTGTTTACGGAAGCTGTCAATCATCTATCAAAGACTCAGAGTCTCTCCTTGGCCACGGTGCGATGCAAAATTGCGTCTGTACATTTTCAGGCTCTAAAAACATCGAAGAAATTTATGAAAGGGACGTTGGACGCTTTGTCAGAGGCAACTGGATCATTAGGGTTGCAATTAAGAGGGAGCGCGAACGACCTGGACGAACTGCTTGTCGAAGCAGCAAGACTGAAGAAGGCTGCGCTTGCGTGGTTTGGAGACGCTATCACGAAAAGCTTCGAGACCGAAGACGAGAGAAACGAGGTTGCCAGCCAGATTAGGGAATATCTGCAGGCGTTTCTCAGATTCCTCAGGCGCTATGTCGGGCGCCAGCCCACCGAAGAGACTGACGAAAAGGAAATTCAAATGTTCAATAAGCGCATCGAAATCTCCAGAAGTATCATACTTGCTGCAGTTGATTCGGCTGTCGCCGTTGGGAAACTCTCTATCATGTCCCAGAGGCCACCCTGGGGGGACATGCTCCCTATTCTGAGCGATTGCCATCGCCTCCTTTCAACCATCGAATCCCCCGACGAGCAAAGCGCAGAGATAACGGAGAACCTGGGGTTGGCGCTTGTGAAGCTTTCAAATTTGTTCTGGTCTCGATATCTCAAAGAGAAAGAAGCCGGACAAGGCTATCGTGAGCTCTTGCCTCTTCTGAAACAGTCCACACAGCTGCTCTCAAGCTGCTCACCGTCTCAACGCAACACGGCGTTTGCTGCGCTTAAATACGAAAGAATGGCTCATTTGTATCTCGATGGCCATATGTACACCGAATCAGAGAAGATGTTCCGACAATCGATCGAAGAGTACATCCTGTCTGGTACCCTGGAGCAGATTGCCAAGAGCAGCGCAGCGCACAGTCCGAGTACAGTCTGTCAAGATCCCAAGAGTCCTGGCTTCATGCTAGGCCGTGTTCTCTCGGCACTTCTCAGGATGAAATTGCGGAGGAAGGGATCGCATTCCTCTACCGTTTACGATGACACCGAACTGGAATTCGAACAGAGGGGTCTCCTTCTCGAGTGGCAGATGAGCTTGCTTATTGACATGCATAGCCAGTCCTCGAACGAAGAAGAGTCCCGCTCAATGCTAGGCTCAGCTGTTACCTCACTCCTCGATCTCTACCCTCCCGAAGCCCACCCTATCCGCCGTTCTCGCATAATTCTTTCCTCCTTGCGGCTTCTCCTGGAACATCCCACCGCCTTCTCTCCATCATTGGTTGAGACCCTGCTGGATGCAGGAGCAGAGGCCTTGGATGGCGGTCTACAAGTCGGAGATGACCTTGACCTCGCCTCATTCGCAATTCACATCAGCAACTCACTGCGCATTACCATCGGCTTCCACCGCGGTAAGATTGAGCCGAGTGATCTTGACGATACGCTTGCATCATGGACTTTATTGGCCCACCAGTGCCGTGAATGGAAATCATTACTGCTCTGTGTCAATGACACGGACTACTGGGTCTTGCAGTTGAAAGCGCTGGTTGATTACACCGAGATTCATGGGCTCTGGAAGGCCCAGCTCTGCACCCTAGAATTGATTCTGCGTGCTGCTGAGCTGCAGCAATCAGGGGATTTGTCAGACGCCATCATCATTCTGTCGCGCTTGGTACTTCAAAATTGCCGCCTCGGGTATTGCCAAAAGGCAGGTGAACTCCTCTCACGGGGCGAGCAATATCTTGCCCAAGCTAAGGTGACCGGTCTTGCTACCATCTCGTACAAAGTTGCAAGGGTGGAATATCTTTTGGAGACTGGAGAGCCTGACAGGGCCGCCGCTGTTCTTTCGGCAGCTCGTGCATTATATGAAGAGAGCCAAAAGTCAGAACTGAACAACCTGTCTGTATTGTCGAAGATCTCATGGGAGAGACTGGTGGCAGATGCTGCCTATGTACAGTCCCGCTTGTCCTCTGCGCAAGGGTCTGCTACTCAGGCTCTCTACTTTGCGAAATTGTCTGTGAGGTTGAACTGCCGCATCTGGGCCAAAATTGAGCGACTCGCCCAGAAGAAACAAGACAAGTCATTGCCTGCCGCTGGAAGCTCCGATGTCGACGCTGTCGCTGATGGTGTGGCCAAGCTTGAGCTGTCCCGGAACGGGTCATCGCCGGATGTATCTGCCAGCTATATGCAAGGCGCGCCTTTCTGGCCGCATCTGGGCTCCCATCACACCTGCTTGTTGAATCTTGCCACACTATCTGCCCACCATGGCTTGTTCCAGGATGCTATTTACTACGGCGAACAAGCGCTGAAGATCGACAAGACTCTCGATGCCAATGCACGGTTACTTGCGGCACAGACACAGCTTGGTTGTCACTGGATCATTAGTGACCACCTCGAAGAGGGACAGGAACAGCTCTCTGCAGCGGCCGAGTCGGCTAAATCAACCCAGAGAAGCATTGAAACCGTGTATTTCCAAATGGCACTTGCATCTCTGTACAAGATTCAAGGCGCACACAATAAGGCACTTCGCGTTCTCGCCGAAGCAGACAAGATCATCACTGCTGTTACCTCCGCTGATTCACCTACCGCCCTTGAGACATCAGGCTTGGCAGAAATTGAAGAGAAGATGGTCAAGCTACGTATCCGATCAAGCAGCCGGCGTACACCAACACCTACCACATCTACTACGACTCGACGGACTCGCGCAGCTAGTGCTGCCTCCACCAGAAGCACGAAGAGTACCCCGGCCCCGAAGGCCACTGTCCCCGATGTCCAATCTAAGTCCCTATCACAGCTCAAAGGCAACATTCTTAGACAACAAGCTGATTGTCTGCGTGAGCTCCGTGACTTTGAACGATCTGCACAAACGCTTGCAGAGGCCCGAAAATTCGCCGTAGCTCGAGAAAGCAAGATTGCTTTGGAGATCGGTGAAAGCGAGCATTTGCTAGCTGACGCAATTCGCCGCTTCGCCAGCCATGCCGTGTATTGCGTTTTACCTGAATCCACTATCTCATTGCCGTCCCTCAAATCACCGAGCAAGACGGTGGAGAAGCCTGTTACTCCCGCAAAGCCGACAAGGAGAACCAGAGCCCCAGCCAAAGCCCCGCGCACTAAGGCTCAACAAGCCAGCGAAGACTTTTCGGTCATGCTGTCCAAGGCGAGCGACTGTCTTGCCAGTGTGTTCTCTGACGCTACGATCCTAGGCTCAACGCTCGATAGCCATGCGGCATCTCGCTTGATGAGCCGAATAACCATGCTGTCCCATGCGACTTCTCCTGGAATTCCGGCGAAGCTGGCTCAGTCGCCTGCGAATATGAATGGTATGTTTTGATGTCTCCTTAGTCGTATAATCTCTGACATTTGCTAGAAATCGGCCGCGTTGGCGCATTTGCTCGGGAACGGATCGCCATTGATATCGACCGGAGGGTAGCTGACTTTGCCGACCCTCTTCTCTGGCCGAAGACTTTCTCCTCGGCAGTCGAACTGGATGATGATCTCTGCTCAAATTTCACAGCGGACTACGTGGACATTCTACCTGAAAGCTGGAATGTTCTTTCTTTGTCGCTGAGTGCCGACAAGACTGAATTTGTCGTTTCACGGCTACAGAAAGACCGCTCTCCATTCCTTTTGCGTCTGCCGCTTCACCGAGGGAACTCGGAAGATGACGAGGATGAGCAGTTTACTTTCGAAGATGGCAAAGAGGAGATGCGAGAACTCATCAAACTCGCCAACGAGAGTGCACATGCGGCCAAGCTTCAGACCGACAAGCTGTCGAAGAAGGAATGGTGGAAGACCCGTGAGGCGCTGGATCGTCGGATGGAAAGTGTGCTGCAGAACATCGAAAACATCTGGTTTGGGGGTTTCCGCGGTGTTTTCTCGCCACTCTCGCGGGATACTACCGCTCTAGCCCGGTTCGCGAGTACTTTCCAAGGCATTCTCGACAAACATCTCCCATCCCGGCAGAAGGGCGGCACAGCCGCCGGGCCCCGACTCACCCTCCACCAGAACGTAGTGGACCTATTCATCGGACTCCGCGATCTCGAAGCCCAAGAGGAACCCGAAGACATCCTAATGGACCTCCTCTACTTCGTCGTGGACATCCTCCAATTCCAAGGCGAACGCAACGCCTACGACGAAATCGACTTCGACATGATGGTCGTCGACACCCTCGACGCCCTCCGCCGCTACCACGAAACCGCCCGCGACGAGCTCGCCTCCCTTCCACCAAAACACACCATCCTCATCCTCGACAAAGCCCTCCACCTCTTCCCCTGGGAATCCCTCCCCTGTCTACAAGGCTACCCCGTCTGCCGCGTCCCCTCCCTCGAATGTCTCCGCGACCGCATCCTGAAATTCACCACCTCCCCCTCCGGGACCACCGTACCCCGCACCTCCGGCTCCTACGTCCTCAACCCAACCGGCGACCTCCGCACCACCCAAACAACATTTGAACAGGACCTCTCGCGCTTCACGTCCTGGAACGCGGTTGTACAGCGCGAACCGACAGAAGACGAATTCCGCGACTCGCTTGAGAAACATTCCTTGTTCCTTTACTTTGGCCACGGCAGTGGCGCACAGTATATCCGCGGCCGGACGGTGAAGCGGCTGACGAAATGCGCTGTTACGTTCCTTATGGGGTGTAGTAGTGGGTCGCTTACTGAGGCGGGTGAGTATGAGCCTTATGGGACGCCGATGAATTATTTGCATGCTGGGGCTCCGGCGTTGGTTGCTACGCTTTGGGATGTTACCGATCGGGATATTGATCGGTTTACGACGAATGCTTTTTGTGAGTGGGGGCTTGTGGAGAAGGAGATGGGGAGGAAGGAGAAGGAGAGGAGGGAGGAGGATGTTGGTCTTGATGTTGCTGTTGCTCGTTCTAGGGGGGCTTGTGTCTTGAAGTATTTGAATGGGGCTGCGCCAGTTGTTTATGGGGTTCCGGTTTTCTTGGAGTGATTTATCGTTTTGTTTATGGTGTATATGGATGTGTGGGTTGTTTGCTCTTTTATTTGTACTTGCATATACCTTGGCGTCTGCCCATAGGGCTGTTCCATTATTATTTATTCTATTCGATCTATGTTCTACCTGATCAATGTAGTGTGGTCCCGACTCCCGGGCCCTTTGTAGTTACCGTCTCATATTCAGGAGTGGAGTCTCCGACTACGGAGTCCAAGGACATACAGTATACTCAAGTTGATCTAGGTTGGCAGGCGTATGACCATTGACCTGATCTATTTGATTATTTGATATACACTGGAGAGAACAATCGTATCTCTCAATCTCAGCATGCTCAGGAGTCAGCCCAACTTCCAAGCATTATTATTGGCTGGGCCATGTGTAGCCACATGACATACCTAAACAAGTTAGGTCTACTCCGTAGATATCGGAGGAAACCCACGAAACCAGCCTTTCTTTTGGATCATAAGATCTCGACCACCACCTCGAATTTCTTCTCAAAGCTTGGCCTCCAGCGTCTTCTCCTTTATATCCATTACTCTATACACTATGATCTATCAACCATGTCTGACTTAGACCATCGAGATTCGAGATCGAAGCGTCCGCGCTCAACCCAAGATTGCGGGGAAGACACACCCGATGACCGTCCACGTCGCACCAACCACGTACATGAAAGTTGAAAGGATCTCCCGTGTCGCTGATTTGCTTCAAGAATGGACTTGGAGCTTCCCCCAGCTGGTCAAATATTGGATCCATCACAATAATAGCGCCAGAGGAACGCGACGTACAACAAAGAAATTGGGTATTCTACGAATCTTGTTTACAGACGATTTGGAGCCATTATCAAAGATATAAGAGATGATCGTATCATTCTACGGTCGATATTATGTCCAGGAAGGTATGTATATGATCTCTGACTGGAAATCAGTTGAGAGCCATCATGGCGTCTAGCTGCATCTGCCACGACGAAGGGAAGCTTCAAGGATGTCTTGTCCGGCCTCTTTACTATCGACCGTGACTGGATCATCTCTTATATCTTTGATGATGGCTTCCAAGTCGATCGTAAACAAGAATCGTAGGATACCCAATTCTTTGTTGTACGTCGCATTCCTCTGGCGCTATTGTTGTGATCGATCCAGTATTCGACGTGCTGAGGGAAGAGCTAACCCCTGTCTTGGCCCGTGATACTCGTTTCAAAGAACTTATCACCAGTTCCGATCCCGATCTCCCTGGCATGTCAACTGGGATAACTGATCTTTTTATTGTTAGCTTCGTCCAGACTGAGACGGACTCATGGAGAAATAGGAGACTCCATTGAGTCGTTCGGATCCCAAAGCTCGTCGCTATCCAGATGGTAGGAAGGAGGGCTCGGATCAGCGTGACCCCTGTCAAAGCCGCGGACCTCAAGAATTGCGCACCACCCGCCATGAACATCCTCTTCTCCCACGGGCCACACCAGACATGCCTCCACGCTTGAGCGCCTTGAAAGCTGCCATTAGGGCAAGAACAAATCCCTCACCAAGATCATTCGTTCGATTACCAGTGGAAAGGCCCATCGACGAGGAGACGTTACCTCACTACGACCCCGAACATTTCTACCCCGTCCACATTGGAGATGTATTCGATGGTAGGTATCGGGTCACAGGCAAGCTTGGATTCCGAGCCTACGCGACAAGTTGGCTATGTCAGGATCTTGGGTATGTGCCAATTGTCAATTGAAGTCAAGATAATTAAAACCGCTAATTCTTATCAAAGAAGTCAACAGTTTTCAGTGCTGAAGGTATCTACATCCCTACGAAAGTTCCCCACCGCGACGGACCGCGAGTTCAAGGTTTACGAGCACCTCGCGAAAATCAAATCGACACACCCGGGACAATCACTTATTCGAGAGCTCTATGATTCCTTCGAGTTCCAGGGTCATGCTGGCAAGCATCGATGCCTAGTCCTGCAACCGATGCATATGACGATCCTGGAGATGATGAGACTAAATCCCAAACCCTTTGACCTACCCCTTCTCAAAATGACACTGCGACGGGTGCTATTGGCGCTTGATTTTCTGCATACCGAAGCTGACACCATTCACACTGGTACTGTCCCTCAGACTCCCTCTCGAATCTCAATCAGATAGCAAACGTTTGATTTGACACCCTGCCTGACTTGCCTTAGATCTGAAGACCGACAATCTGATGCTTAGCCTGGAGGACAGTACAATGCTGGCTGATTTTGCAGTTGAAGAGGTCCGGCAGCCGAGTCCTCGAAAAAAGATCGACGAATCGCGCACCATATACCTGAGTCGACAATTCCGCCGTCCCTTTAGAGGGAAGAGCTTCGGTCTGCCTATTCTTTGTGATTTCGGGGAGGCACGAATTGGAAAGACACACGAGTCCGGCCCTTTTGTACAGCCGAATATCTATCGATCTCCAGAGATTATATTTGAGATGGCCTGGGGAAGCGCGGTTGATATCTGGAACCTGGGGTCTCTGGTGGGTTCTTCTGTTTATTCTAAACCATTTCTGATATTCGGTTCGGTTCTCTACTAATAGAAAAGGACAGATTTGGGATTTATTTGAAGGAGATCATCTTTTTGGTGATATCTTCAATAATAATGGCCACTATGAGCCATTCAAGCACCTCGCATTAATGGTCGCATTGATCGGGCCACCGCCGGCTGAGTTTGTTCGGCGCAGTGAAACGACTGCGCAGTGCTTTGATCAGAATGGTAAGGGCCGTCACTTAAAATATCAATTTGAGAGTTGACCCTCTTGCAGGTGCTTGGATTGCTCATGAAGAGGCGGCTGTGCCGCCGATTACCCTGGAAAGTCTGGAGAATCGGCTTGTCGGCACTGAGAAGGAATCTTTTCTTCGTTTTATTAGAACCATGCTTAAGTGGCTGCCGGAAGAGCGCAGGACCGCGAGGCAGCTGCTTGATGATCCATGGCTACTCTGATTCCGGCCGATCTTGTTCGATTCCGGAACTACTTTTGAATGATTTTTCGAGGTTTTTAACACAAATCAAAGCGCTGCAAATCATTGTATAGATAACCCAAAGAAATCGTTGACTTAAGTTGGTCTTGACAGGCGTATCATGTATGACTTGGTCTAATTGATATACACTGTGGTCCGTGGAGAGCAACCCTATCTCGACTGCATAGTTATAGATCTCCAAACTACGGAATCCCAAATAGGAAGAAAAACCCGCCAATATCCAAGTGGAGTTCCGAGTCGTGGACCTTTTTCCCCTCATGCGGGACAACTTTCCCCCCACCTGGAAATAACGTCAACCCTCAATTTCCCGATTCCCAGTTTCTTCTTTTCTCTTCTCCTTCTCTTTCTGTCCAATTTCTCTCTACCCTTTATCCCTAAACTACACAGCAACACCTCACAATGTCAGTAACAACAACAGCAACAATCGCCTCCTTCGGCGGCAAACTGCTCAAACTCTCCCACGCTGCCACAACAACAAAATGCGAAATGAAATTCAATCTCTTCCTGCCCCCACAGACACAGACACAGAGCAAGATCCCAGTCCTCATCTACCTCTCCGGTCTGACCTGCACAGCGGATAATTGCTCCGAGAAGGGCTTTTTCCAGCATGCTGCTAGCAAGAAGGGCATTGCCGTTCTTTATCCTGATACCAGTCCGCGTATGCTATCCACCTCATCCCAATCCTCAATCCTCCTGGCTGCTTGCTCGTATGACAGGAATACTGCGTACAATAGCAGAATTCCAAAAACAATAGCACAAAATACAAAAGCTAACACCATATACCAATACCAGGCGGCCTAAACATCTCCGGCGAAGACGACTCCTGGGATTTCGGCACCGGCGCCGGCTTCTACGTCGATGCCACGAAAGCCCCCTACAACGCGGGCTATAACATGTACAGCTATGTGACCGAGGAGCTACCGAAGACTGTCTTTGATGCGTTCCCGCAATTGGATGCCAGTCGTGTCAGTATCACGGGACATAGTATGGGTGGACATGGGGCTCTTACTTTGGTATGTTATTTGTTTCTTTTTTTTTCTCTTCTTTTCTATACAATTGTATTCTGGAAGTGGGTAAAGAAAACCAACTAAATCGACTCTCCAGTTCCTCCGCAACCCAGGAAAATACAAGTCCGTTTCGGCCTTTGCGCCAATCGCGAATCCTATCAACTGTCCCTGGGGTCAGAAGGCGTTTACCGGGTACCTTGGCGATGATCAGACTAAGTGGAAGGAACATGATGCTACGGAGTTGATTAAGAAGTGGAGTGGTGGTGCGCTGGATATTCTTATTGATGTGGTTAGTTTTTCTTTGCTTTCCTTTCTTTTCCTTTCGGCCGATACTCTCGTCGGCTTTGTTTTCCCTCTTTCTCTTCCCTTCTATCCCACTACACACACCCGAATAACCCGTAATCCTCTTTACTAACCTACTTATCTTATATTTATATACAGGGCACCGGCGACAACTTCTACAAACAAGGCCAACTCCTGCCCGAGAACTTCGAAGCCGCAGCCCGCGACGCAGGACACTCCGGTGTCAACGTCCGATACCAGCCTGATTACGATCACTCTTACTATACCATGGCGACCTTTGCGGATGATCATGTTGAGCATGCTGCTAAGTATCTTCTTGCATAGTGTGTTTTTTTCTTCTTTTCTCTTCTCTGCTTTGTTTTTTCCAAATTCCTGATATAATGTCATTTTTTGTGTTCCGTATACATCTTGCTTCCATGCCATGCTCCATGCTCCATGCTCCATGCTCCATTGTAAACTGGTTCTGATCGTTTCTTTTTTTCTGGCATAGTGAGGGACGGGCTGTTAGGGCTGTTATTTAGTTGAAGTAGGCTAAAGGGAGAGGTAGGGGATCGGAACAGATAGAGGATTACAAGAGCGAGGAATGAGGATTACCTATCTCTATGCTTTCAGTTGATCTTCGTATGTATCTAAGCTGGCAAAATTGTTCCAGTAACTGACTCAGAGCAGACATCTCAATTCGGTTCTACAGAGTAGTTATTAACTCAAGCTCAAGTCTACCACATTGGAACCGAACAATCTACATTCATTTCATCAGGAGATTAATCTGGAAGCAAGGGTCACGCTATGTACCCAGGACGTTCAAGAAGGCCGGTGAATCTACTTTTATTGTTTCCCCGAGTCTTTTGTGTCTCGCATCCAGCGCTTGTTGTGAGTGGTGCGTTCAAGACAAATGTATCGAAATCTGGATACTCGAATCTTGGATTTGGGAAAGCCGGGATGACATGGATGTAGATGGGATAAGAGGGCGAAGTCAGGATGAGGGAGAGTGTCACGTCGGGCCAAAACACAGACATGAACATGAACAGGGAATTTGAATGTATAATCGAATTTAATGTAAATTGGATTTGGGGGAATCTAGAATGCAGACAGTGAGAGGAAAACAAGATCTCATGCGCTCAGTCGTTGGATGAATGACTAGTTAAAAGATCGGATGTTAGCTATATGCAATGATAAGATCAAAGGGTAAGTAAGCAAGGTAAGGTAAGAACACATACCGGGAAGAATTGCCGGAATCCTTTCACGTCCGACTGGTTCAAAGCAGTCAGGAACTCTTCAATAAGGTCGCTGCCCATGCCCATGCCGGGCAGTTCCTGACCCCGCAAGTACTGTGCGTATTCCATGCCCGTCTTGGAGTAGATGGTACGCTGCAAGCCACCCGCTTCGGCGAGGACCTGCTTGGCTTGCGCATCTTTGGAGTTGAAGTTGGCCGTGGTAGGGAGGGCCCAGCAGAGGGGGAGAAGCGGGAAATCATGAATCCGCTGAAGCCGGGGAGTGCGGCTTGGGTGGATGCAGCGCCGTTGGTAGGTGCAGGGGCGACGTCGGGGCCGCCCCAGCAGGCTGCCATGCGGCTTAACACGGAGAATGCCATTTTGGCAGTTGTGAAGTCATCGATGTCCTTGGCGAAGTGTTCGATGGTGGTGATGACGGTTTCAAAGAGTGGCTGGTTCCTCTCGCTGATGATGACGCTTCCCAGGTCATTGTTTAGAACTGCCAGCAAGAAGTTCAGGTACTCTCGCTTCAACTCTGCAAGCTGGATCTCATCGTCGGTGCCAGTTGTCGGGTCGGCGATGCCAGAAAAGACACGTTGCAGGAACGGAGTCAAGAGAGTATCGAGAATGCTATAGATCTCACCCTTGAAGCCAAAGATGACCTGGTCCAAAAGGCGGAGGAAGAGCGCCATCTCGTCACGAGACGAGGTCTGAGTCAGGAGTCCATCAATCCAACGCGGCAGCTGAGGGAGGATCCCGGCACCCAAAACGCCGATGAGCCGTGAGAACGCAAAGCGAGCGGCAGTACGGATGTTGAAAGAGGTCTTGAGAGATTCCAGCGCAACCAGGGTAGCTTCAGCCACCTGGGCGAAAGCTGCTGAAACCTCTGGGGATGGGAGAGTAGAGGGCGAGCTGGTACCCGGCTGCCAGTCCGAATAGCCACGGGCAAGGGTTCCTAGAGCCATGATGTCGTGATGGATTTGAAGAAGTGCACGTTCGTCGTTAGCCTTGGCGGCTTCGAGATTACGTTCCATGTCCGCGAACACAGGGTTCATCACCGACTGGGCGTAGAGGACCTGCTTGTCCGCGGGGACACTGGGAGTCGACGAAATGATGCCAACAGATTCGAATAGGTACAGCTGGCTGTTGAAAACGGCGTCCGCGGAGCCCTCGTGGTCTTCGGAGGACATCTCATCGCCATCCTCGTTCTCCGAGGGCACCTCGGCCTGAATGACCAACAGATCACTCAGGGCCTCCACAACAGTCTGCACCACATTGCCAATTTGGCTACGCAGCTGTTTGGCTAGTCGCTGGAACAGATACCAAGAACGGGTCTTGACTTTTCGGACAGGGTGGTGTACAAGCTGAAGGAAGCTCTCCAGAACTCCGGGGATAAGGTGGGCGTGATGGGTAAAGAAAGAGCTGTAGCGAACACAGATTTCCATGTATTGGAGTTGCGTCGCAGGGTGGGTGAAGGAGCGGATATCGGACTCCACCAATGCAAGCATCATTTCAATGAGACGGTTCGCAGCCATGCCAGTCGTCGCACCCTTCATGTATAGACTGCCGCCCTTGACGGCCAAATCGCCAAACAAGAACATCTCATGCAGTGCAAGATCAAGGTCACGCCAATCAAGCTGACCACCAGATGACCGCAAATTCTGGAAAGTTGTAGCCACCACGTCGGAGATCGCATCGATGTAGAGCTGCTCGTCGGCCGAGGCAATTATTTGCTGCAACACACCCAGTCTCTTGCGCAGCTCCTGGAACTCGGCCTCGTCCGTCTGTTCGTCCTCGTCGCCCCAGTTCGAGGTCTCGTCGTACCTCATTTTTGCAATAATAGCCTTCAAAATCGGAAGTAGGATGGCCTTGTTTCGCTCCTCGAAGGACGGGTTCGCCTTGGCGAGTTTCCGAATGTAGGTGAGCATATCGCTGACGCAGGGAATGACGGTCGAGCAAACTTCGTCGTATTCGTCCGAGAAAAATCGCAAGATGTGGGGTAGGAAAACCTGCAGCAAGTTCTCGGCCTTCTCCTTCACAGGACCAGCGTCGTTATCCAATACTCGCACGATATCCACAACGGTATTGTTGACAAGCTTAGCCACTGTCTCTGCCAAATCAGTGTCATATTTGAATGTGAATCGATTATCTCGCAGGGGAGGGCTGCTGGACAGCTGCGTGATGATGGTGTCGAGGTTCAAGAAAACGATCATCTCGATTTTATCCGAAGGCTTCATCTTCTTGCCAATGATCTCTGTAAAGACATCAATAGCCGCATCACGCACCCGCTGTTCTCCCTCGCGAAGCTCCTGCTTTTCTGCCCGTCCAAGCTGCTGGAATAACAGATCCAGCATGGTCTGATTCACGACAAGACTGATATCAATCCAGCTGACCCAGCTTCCAACCGCCTTCAGGCACATCTCGACGATTGTGTCATCGCTATCCCGCCATATTGCCAGAATCTCCTGCCACGAGTTGGCAATTTTCTGCATGTCCCTCTCACGAATCAAATCTTTCAATGCATTTGCTTTGTCCTGCTCCCCCCGAGATCTGGAAACCAAGACATCACCAATTTCCTCATGAATCGAGCTAAGCA
The DNA here is from genome assembly GCA_028827535.1 of Penicillium sp. DV-2018c. Lineage (NCBI taxonomy): Eukaryota > Fungi > Ascomycota > Eurotiomycetes > Eurotiales > Aspergillaceae > Penicillium > Penicillium sp. DV-2018c. The sequence goes on from JAQJAA010000001.1 coordinate 3,004,262, forward strand.
CGCGCAGGTAAAAGATAACGCCGAGCTGGTTATCCCGGGCCGCCGATTTGTTGGTCAGGTTCAGTAGGTCATCGATGCAAGACTCCCAGCCATTCGCATAGAGGGAGGAGAAAAGAAAGGTGACAGTTTGTGCAATTTTGTTTTGAATATAAGGAGGGTCGGGGGTGGCCGAAGCCTCTGGTCCGTATGCCTGGCGGATGTAGCCCAGCAAGCTATCTCGAACAATGCCGAGCGAGGCCGGATCGATCAACCCGACCTGGGCAGCACTGTTGACAATCTCCAAGCTAACATGCCGTACGACTTCGGGCTGTTGTGGGGTTTTGGTGAAGAGGGAGAGGCAGACCTGCCATCCGGAGGGGTCGGAGCGGAGTTGATTAAGGTAGTCGAAGGCTTGTGATTTCAGGGTTTGGTCGGAGGACGGATTCCAGGCGATCTCAATGGCATTTGCTACCTGTAATGGGTCAATCATTTTTGTGTCTTAAGCTAAGGGGTTCTAAGTGGTGGGGGGCTGCATGTTCGAAACGGCGGGGGAGGGGCGGTGTTTGGACGAGCGGGATTTTTTTTCTAATATTGCGCTGAACAGAGATCAGGAGACTAACCTGTTCTTCCATCTTCCAGCCAGTCTCCCTTCGAAACGTGGAAAGGGGAGAGAAAGGGTAATCGAGGGGAAGGTGTGTGTTGTTAAAATTGTTTTTTTAGGTGGTGGAGATATCATTTGGGCTGGATATCGTAATCGGTCCCGTGCCCGTTTCCGCCCTCGCTTGCCAAGAGAGTGACAAGTGCGTGCCTAGGTAGTAGGGTAGGTAGCTACCTACCGTAGTTGTTTGAAGTATAGATAATTAGACGATCGATGTGAGAGAAGTTCTTTGTGCGCCTTTCGAGTAGGGCAAGGGGCAGACGACCGTTTTCTGGTGAAAGCCTCATTGTCGTAGGAACATCATATCAGATCGTTATGGTCATTGCTATAACAGGCCTATTATAGCTTGCGAATGCCACGAAATCATATCAAACTATTCTAAAGTGAACTTTTTCATATCTACATTATTTTCCACTGGCCTCGCTAGCCTCTTGCTGCAAGACCTGCAGCTCCATCTTCTCAAAGCCCTCGACGGCTTTGCCATACTGCTCAAAGACCCCCTTCTGGTAGCCATCGGCAATTTTCTCAATGAACTCGTCCTCGTTCCACCGCTGGCCAATCAGGTCCTCAAAAGTCTGACCAGGTTGTCGCTCAATACCCCAAACAGCCTTGTATGCAGCGCCCAGAGCGCAGGCATTGTCGCCAATATCAAGCGAATATACGCCCTCGGCTCCACCAAGAATTTGACCAGCAATTTGGGCAATGGCCTTGTTCTTGGAGCCGCCGCCGACGAGATAAACCCGGCGCGGCTGGGAGGGAAGTCCATTTCCAGGACTCTCGGTAAGGTCTTTAGACCGTAGGCGCAGCGAGAGCATCTGGCTCTCGACGATAGCGCGGGCTTCGTCTTGCGGCGCATTCCATCCATCAGTCGTCTCCTTGAGAGTTCCAGTGCTAGGATCATATGTGAAGCGCCACTGGCCCTGGGGGATGTTGGGTACGATCTCGTGTCGCGGGAAGAACAGACCCATCTTCATGGGATCCGACGGGCTCCGTTGGCCCAACACGGCGGTGTCCAGTGCGACCTTATCGAAGTTGGCCCAGGGTTGGGCAGGGGTATCCTTCAAGCTCTCGTTAATGGCATCTCTGACGTATTCACGGGCCAGGCCACCGTTCTTGTAGCACAGCATGAACATGTACAAGCCGGGGGTAGTCGGGTGATTGAAGAAGTGGGTGGCGGGATCGGGCTTGTAGCTGGGGGTCGACATGAGGAAGGTCGTGGAGGTACCGAGTGAGACCATTGCGTCTGAAGGGCGCAAGGGCAGTGCAAGAATAGTCGCCGGGTTGTCACCGGTTGCTGGAATAACTGTACAATCAGGACTGAATCCGAAGCGCTCCACGAAGTATTTGTGAACGTGACCCAGGTGTAGGCCTCCATCTTCTGGTACCTCGCCAAGCTTGTTCTTGAGATCATCAGCCCCAAAGGCACCGGAGCAGAGCTCAATCAGACGGTCGTCATATGCGCCTTTCTTAATGTTCCACAGGTTCATGCCGCACACGTCGGAGATGTCGAATGGGGCCACATGGCCGAGGAACAGGGACGCCAGGAATGAAGAGACCAGTGAGATTCTCGACGTCTTCTTATAAACCTCGGGGTGTTTCCTCGTGAATCGGAGAATTTGAGGACCTGTGAATCTCTAACGAGGATGTCAGCATGCTTGCCACACACATATATATACTGAGAACTTCTTACGTGGTGTGCTTTGCTTCCAGTGGCCTGAGCCAAATCTGAGGGCTTGCCGAGAGCTGCGTCAAACTCGTCACATTCGACCTGAGTGCTCGAGTCTTGCCAATTTGGGCTGTATGGGTGGGAGAAAGCGCCCTCCAGTTGTGCCTCCAGGGATTTGCTCGAGTCTAGGTTGCGGAGAACTGACTCCGCATTTTGGCCCCAGTATACGCTCCCGTGCTGCTGTCCCGCACCGCTGATTCCCTTCACGCGGCGGAAATCAAGTCCCTGTTTGCGCAGGCTCTCCAGCACACCATCCAATGCCTGCAGCCACAGAGCGACCGGTGCGTACACCTCATGCTCAGCTTCATTGCTCAGAACACCTTTCTTAATCGGGAAGCCTTTTGAGTCGGCATCGAAGTCGAATTTGGCAACGTGGACAACCTTGAGGTCCGAGTTAACGACCAATCCCTTCAACTGTTGTGTTGAGAGATCGAATCCAATGTAGAGGGGGCTATCTGATGCCATGGTGGGATAGTCAAGTGCCGCAGATAACAATTCTACAGCAATAGAACCAGAATGCAGAAAGATAAGGACAGTAGATCGGGTTATGTCGAATTTATAAATAGGCAAATAGTCAAAGGAGTGGATTCACCGGGAAAACACATGTAGAAGTACAAGCGGCCTTGGTGGGATGGTGGGATGAATCGTTCGATGATGTAAAGGGCCGAACTGCGTATAACCGGCCCGAGGGGTCCCATAATTTACTGCGTACTGCGTATCTGGCATCTGCGTACCTGACACATTTTTTGCTTGTTATCAGATCTTGGAGAGAGCGGAAGGTAACTATACACCGAGTGCCAAGTTCTAATCTCTGCGCAGTTACACTTGTTACACAGGTTCCAAATGTAAAGTCAAGCCCGAGCATGAAGGTTCCGGGTAAATAAGTAAAGTTCTGCTAAATTCCCGGTAGAATGGGAAGGCCCCACATACGGAGATAGTTACAATGTGCTGGATGTTCTATCTACAGAGTACATTGGTTTGTATTCGATCTATGACAAAGTACTGATCCTGCTTAGGAGGGTATCATCGCAGGCCTATCTATCACAACCTCTTTCTTGTCCGAATCCCGTCCTTATTGCTGCTTTCGAGAACCAGTCGAGCGCGTCTCGGGGTCACCGCTGACATCTTGTGTAATGAACTCATCGTAGAATGTGACTTCCTTGATCTCGGCTGGAATGAAGCGAACCCTGATGCGCTTCACACCACGAACTCCAGATCCAACGGCGTTGCGAATGGCATCTTCGATCTGTCGCGACCGGCTAACAGCCCAGGCACCCGGCACAGCCAACTCCACATCCATCAAATAGTTCTGGCCGGACTTCATGCCTTGCACACTGCGCACACTCACTTCGTGTCCATCCTCAATGTCCTTCAAGGCCTTGGAGGCAACATCTTCCACCGAGTGCCGGATTTCCTCATCGACCGCGGTGTCCACCAATTCCATAAGAGAAGTGCACGTGTTGCCCCAGCCGGCTTTGATGACCATCAGGGAAATCAGAAGTCCGCCAACTGGATCCAGCCAGGTGGCGTCCTGGAAGACATAGCTTCCTCCAATTGTGAACAGGGCGACGATACTCGTCAACGAATCGACGCGGTGGTGAACGGCATTGGATGCAAGCACGGATGACTTGCGCTCTTCGGCGACCTTCATGGCTGAATTGGAGTTAGTCAACTGGAGGCAAAAGACCACATCCCTGTATCTTGATACTTACTGGCACGGTAGAGCCACTCCTTGACCACGATGGAGCCCGCTGCGATCCACGCGGCGTGGACGCTAGGACCAATTGGCCCATGACTATGTGAATGACCATGCCCCAGTAGCCCCGAGTGAGCTATTGTCTCGGCCACCTCGGGATAGAACTGAGCCAGCAAGACCTGTCCTGCATTGAGACCCATGAACACTCCTCCACAAAGTAGAAGCCCACTGACTCCCAGCGCACCAATACTCTCAATCTTTCCATATCCGTTCGGGAATCGTTCGGTCGGGGGCTTGAGGGACCAGGCGACGGTACCCAATGTCAAAAAGTCGGAAACGAGATCCGTGAGGGCGTGGTAGGCGTCGGCGATGAGAGCTTGAGAGTGAAAGACATAGCCACCAATAAACTTTCCAATTGCCATGCATAAGTTGGCGACAAGACCAATGCGTGTAATGCGAACGCCAGCGTCGCGTTTGTTTGTAGAGGTAAGGTAGGTAGTATCGTGGTGGTGATGACCATGACCATGGCTGTGGCCCGCATGGTCTCTCGTTTGTGTCATAGCGAGCGTTGTAGGGCGTAGGACGGACCGAGACCTGGAGTGAAACAAAAAGGAATTTCTTTTTAATAAAGGAGCGGATGTAATTCCACGCCGTTGAAGAGATCCGAGACGAGAGACTCGTAAGTGGAGAGGACGAAGCCTGCACAGGGGTTGCGTCAGCGGCATCACGGCTTTTGAGGCACGCGAGCGCCAAAAGCAAGAACCGGACAGGGTGTTCTTTTGGAAGTCTTTTGTCGAAAGAAAGGTATTTAGGGTATTCTTAGGGATTATGAGGAATTCCTATCACAGACAGAACAAAGTGGGCTTGTCTCCGATCAGGTCCGATCAGGTAATCCAGTAAGACGCCATTCCCAGATACTGGGAATTCGCAGTTTTCAATGTCTACTGCGTAAACATCCTCGACTTGCTTGATTCACCTTCTCAGAGCCTCTCAAACCATCTGTTTCTCAATTCTATTCCTTTAACTTAGTTCATATCGATACTGTCTATTACTGTGTCGTCAGAAGTGACGAACTCCGGTTTACACCCTCTGACGCAGCTGTGCCAAGCTTCAACTAAACTACGCAATCGCTGGAGAACTTCCTGCTCCTGCCGTCCGATACGGAGACGATGGTGCCACTTCAATGACGACGCCTGCGATTCGCATTCCCTTTACGGGTCCATTACCGCCTGCTACTATACTCCCCCGATCTGCAGCAACCATCGCAGGTGCCATTGAGGCTGTCAGCGCTTTCTTTACGGCGCCGCCATCCTTTACTCTCCGCGGCGTCGATGTGGGGAGACATTCTCAGACAGTCCTGCTGACCGGTGCAGGCATCTCCGTCGCCTCCGGTTTATCAGACTACCGAGGAGAACAAGGTACCTACCGACGAAACAAATCTTATCGACCAATCTATTACCACGAGTTTATTGCCAACCATGAGTCGCGCAAGAGGTATTGGGCGCGCAGCTTTGTCGGATGGCCCGGTCTTGTAAACGCCAAACCGAACTCGACTCATTGGGCGATCAAAGGTCTTGGTGACAAAGGGTATATCAGTGCCGTGGTGACGCAGAATGTTGACTCATTCCATTCACTCGCACATCCGGAACTGCCCACCATCGAACTCCACGGATATCTGCGATCAGTCGTTTGCACTAGTTGTCGGAATGAGCTTCCGCGCGCTGACTTCCAAGCATCCCTGGAAAGGCTTAACCCAGCATGGGCGGCATTCTTGGCTCGCATGGTTGAAAAGGGAGCTCTCGATACCGATAACCCGGAGCAGCAACGGCGGGCGGGCTTGAAGCTCAATCCTGATGGTGATGTTGATTTGCCCGAAGCGCCATACTCTACTTTCCGATATCCTACCTGTCCGACCTGCTTGGAGAGTCCACCGAGGCTACAGGATGGCACGAAGGCGACTGTAGAGGTCGAGAGTGACGGAGCATGGTCGCCAACATCAAATGCCGGCATATTGAAACCTGCAGTAATCATGTTCGGGGAAAATATAGACCCGTTGGTCAAGACAGCAGCTGAAGAAGCGATCGACGATGCTGGGCGGCTACTGGTCCTTGGGAGCAGCCTGGCGACTTTCTCGGCGTGGCGTCTGGTGGAACGAGCTCACAAACGGGGCATGCCTATTGGCATTATCAACGTTGGTGGGGTGAGGAACGAGTCGATACTTTTTAGAGGACTCGGAGATGAAACCACTCCCCATGTCCGGTGTAGCCATACATCCCAGTCGATACTCCCGACCGTTGTATCGCAACTCCCAATGAATGGATAGTTTAGAATTGCATACTACTGTATACATAGATGAAAGAATTAAGATATTTATTGATATGATTGTATCAAAAGATCGCAAGAATAAGTATAAATGTAACTATAAGCGCCTGCTAACTCAGCCACAGAAGAAAAAAAGGCGTGGCCGAGCAAAGTCCCGACTCCCCGCCCGCTCTCAACGCGGGGCTCCTCCCTCACGTCTCAGCATGGATCATCTCAGAGATCCTGTCCACCCTTTAAAGATCGCCTCAAATCTGGTCTCTCCTGGTCACTTCCTCTTTAACAAACCCAAACTATCGGGGCCACCGGCTTCCAAAGTTCCACAGAAAATGGCCAATCCACAGCAGCCCAGTTCCTTCCAGCAGCTGGAAAAAGTATGTCTCTCGATGTCCGCTATGATAATGAATCTTTACTGACTGAGATTTTGTCCTATGTCTAGCTCGGTGAAGGAACCTATGCTACCGTACGTTTCGATCTCTCTGTTTCCTTCTTGCCCCAGCCCGATCGCCACTCGACCCTTCAGTCCCGTTCACCGCTGATGCAGATTACTACAGGTCTTCAAAGGGCGCAATCGCCAGACCGGCGAGATGGTGGCTTTGAAGGAGATCCACTTGGATTCGGAAGAGGGGACCCCGTCGACCGCCATTCGTGAGATCTCGCTCATGAAGGAGCTGAAGCACGAAAGCATCGTCTCGCTCTACGATGTTATCCACACGGAGAATAAGCTCATGCTGGTTTTCGAGTTCATGGACAGAGATTTGAAGAGATATATGGACACTCGTGGAGATCGCGGACAACTGGACCCTGCCACCGTCAAATCCTTCATGCACCAGCTACTGAAGGGCATCGCCTTCTGCCACGATAACCGAGTCCTCCACCGTGACCTCAAGCCGCAGAATCTCCTGATCAACAAGAAGGGACAGTTGAAGCTGGGTGATTTCGGACTGGCTCGCGCATTCGGTATCCCTGTCAATACCTTCTCCAACGAAGTCGTGACTCTGTGGTACCGAGCACCGGACGTCCTGCTCGGCAGTCGTACTTACAACACCAGTATCGACATTTGGTCTGCTGGTTGCATCATGGCAGAAATGTTCACAGGCCGCCCGCTCTTCCCTGGCACAACGAACGAGGACCAGTTGATCAAGATATTCCGACTGATGGGCACACCATCTGAACGCACATGGCCCGGTATCTCGCAACTGCCAGAATACAAATCCGACTTCCACATCTACGCCACCCAGGACCTGTCACTGATCGTCCCTCAGATGGACCCTATCGGGATGGATCTGTTGAACCGCATGCTCCAGCTTCGTCCGGAGATGCGCATCAGCGCCGCCGAGGCCCTGCAGCACCCGTGGTTCCATGATTTGCCCCAGATTCAGGCTCAATTGCAGCAACAACACCAGCAGCAGCGGATGGCCGGGTATGGAGGCATGATGCCCACGCAGCCCGCTTATTAATGGTCTAGACTGCGCATAACGAGATGACGAGCTCTTAGACACTTGCACAGGGGTGAATTCGGCGTTATACCCAATCAACTAATCTTTTCTTGTCGTTTATCTATCTTAATCCTACCTAATACCGCAAATCTAACCAGTTTGGTCAGAGGCGCTTGGAGATGTATCGACTATGAACGCTGTCTGATTGTCTTGATCTCAGGGAGATGGCCCGAGGCTTCTGCCTCTTTAAGTAGCTTTCTTCGACAGGTCATGCTGCTTCGCCTCAGGTTGTAAAGGGACCAAAACAAATGCTGCAAGTGCTATAATTGTTTGGGCCCTTCCTAGACTCAGTTGGAACTCCAATAGTCGGGAGTATATCGGCTTGTCACCGCAGCTGCTTCCTTGTACCCCAGCCAAGAATTTTCGGGATGAACAAGCTCATGGCTCCTTCACTTCGCTTCATTATCCCAAAATACCTGCCGGAGCTACTTCGAGCAACCTTCCTCGAGCAACTCTTTCTTGGACTATAAGCACTACCGTTGCAATGTCTTCATGGCTGCCTGTTCGGACGATCTTTTTCTCAAACCTGCAGCCACCCGCGTTCTAATCCGGCCTCTTGCAGCAAGTAATGAGCTCGCAGTGAAAGGGTCGGGGGAACCAACTGTGCGACTGTCACGTCCCGGCGAAGTATTTATGTGACTTCACACAAGGAACTTCAAGGTTTGTTTCCGGTGTACCATTGACATATTCATCAAGATAGACTTCGACTTGGACGCCACCAAAGACGTACTCATCATGTACTCCGTCCACCAGACACCCCAACGGTTGCGGGGCTGGAAAAGACTGCACACCTCAACAAGGTTTCTGACCATCGGTGCAACCCAAGGTCATGCCTCCGAGGCTTAACTATGCAGAGCTCTACTGGCCCCTGATCCAATCCTTGCTCAACTACTTCGCACTTCCCGGGAGATTGCACGTTATAGTGCCACACACGTTGGCAGGTTCGCATGTCTCTTGTCAGGAATAGGTTTGAGCTTCGGCCCACCCATGCGGTGGATGTTTGAGACATGGAAACATTTAGAAAACATCTGCCAGACCCTCATCCAAGTCCTTGGCGGTTGTTTGAGGCTAACACTGTCGAGGAGGCGCGCCTTTTGCTTGCATGCCCCGGCATAAACCAGCATTTTCCGAGCTGCAAAACTCTAGAATCAACAGTGGATATGCTGATTGGGCTGGTGTCTCCTCATTTGCCGTTCCCTTGATTGTTTTGCCGCGGGCAATAAGCAGGTGGTATTGTGCTTCGGTCATATCTGCTGCCTCGAAGCGTCTGGCTCCCGCTGGTCTCCCAGGACGACCATACACCATACCTCCCAGAAGTAAGACCCTGCGGGTAAAATCCACAATTATCTGGATCCTCAATTTACTTCACGCACTTTTTCAGCATTCTCGGGCCAGGCGGACTCTCTCAATTTGTATCCTCCACTGCTGGATATAACCTTGGGCGCTGGAGGCCCACCCCCTCTCGCGGCAACTAGGTTACAGATCATGATACCATGACTCTGTCAGAAGAACAGGTGTTGGCCATATCGGCCACAGAGCGTGTTTGCTCAACGATCTCCCTGGTTGGGACATTCGTTATAGTCACTACATTCATCTGGTCCCCGACGTTCCGTAAACCCATCAACCGCCTCGTCTTCTATGCATCATGGGGTAACATCATGGCCAATATAGCAACCATCATCTCGTCAGATGGAATCCATTCTGGCGTCGATAGCTCCCTGTGTCAATTCCAGGGGTTTTTGATTCAATGGTTCGTATCAATCGATGATTAACATCTTCAGCAGACGATCAGTTCACTGATAGCAAGAAACACACAGGTTTATGCCCGCAGATGCATTATGGACATTCGCAATGGCATGCAACGTCTACCTGACCTTCTTCCACAAATATAATTCCGAGCAACTACGCCATCTGGAATGGAAATATGTTCTCTGCTGCTACGGCGTCCCATTCGTCCCAGCCTTCGCGTACTTCTTCATCCAAACACAAGCTCGAGGCCACATATACGGCTCTGCCATTGTAAGAAATGTCAAGCCATGTACAACTACCAATTTCAAACTAACCAGATTACCCTCCAACAGCTATGGTGCTGGATCTCCATACAATGGGACTTTCTCCGCATCGCCGTCTTCTACGGACCAGTCTGGTTCGTCATCTCGCTAACCTTCGCCATCTACCTCCGCGCAGGAACAGTCATCTATCAGAAAAGACGTCAGCTCCGAGATCTCGGCGGCATCGACTCGGAAATTGCGCCGGAATCCCCCTTTGCTATGTTGACGGGGATCCAGGTGACCAGGGAGATTGCCTGTCATACTCCAGAGCGGCGCTCTTTCTCGGAGAGTTGCCCGCGCGGGCTACCTTCACCGTCAAATGCATTCAGACAATACACTGTCACCATCGAGGGCGGGAGTACTGCCAACCAGGTCCAAGAGTCCAGACCAAGAATCGGCCCGAGCCCTCTTCAACACGGACATTCCGTCAAATCCGCGCGATCAGATCATGACTCGCAGTCGCAGCGTAGAACGTCCACAGATGCTAGTTCCGCTACGTGGGCCTATACGAAATACGCAATGTTGTTTTTTATTGCATTACTCGTTACATGGGTATGTGACCACTGACATGTCTATGCGATGGCCCAGGGCTCAAGACCCTCTCTCATACATCCAACCCCACCGCTCGTTCTTCAAGTACTAATTCCTCCCAATCCCAGGTCCCCTCAACAATAAACAGAGTCTACTCCCTCGCCCGTCCAAACGACTTCAATTTCAGTCTAAACTACGCATCCAGCTTTGTCCTTCACCTCCAAGGCTTCTGGAACAGTCTTATATACATCTCCATCTCCTGGCCGGCATTCAAATCGCTCTGGGCGGACCTACATAGCCGCATATGCTCCTGGCGGCGGCGCATACCATGTTCAGTGACGAATCTGCCGCAGTTCCATGTACGTAGGAGCTCTCAGAGCTCTGGTCCTGCGCTCTTGTCGAAAACGGAAGAGGAGAATAATCGGAGGAGTTGGTTGGGTTTGGATCCGTCGATTTAGTTAGGGCTTGGCGGGTTGGATTGGAATTTGGCGGGATGGTTGATTTGCTTCTTCGTTGCTTTACGTATCCTGTTCTTATGACTTTCGTATAATGTCTTGTATCTTCGCGACTGCTATATAGTAATTTAACCACTCACTAACTATGATTTAACTATAATTATTCCACCAACTACTGACATGATATACACAGTTTAAACCCATCAACGTTCTTCAATGTATAGAATCACGTGACCGTCGCGTCGCGTTAATGCCAGAGGGATTCCAACCAACACTCCAGACCAAATTCCAAGAACCACAAACCAAAACAGACATCCCATCCCCCCTACATACACATTTGTATCTCAATATTCGTCCACCTCCCAAATCCACCAGATAACAGAGAAAAAAAACAACCACAACCATGACCGAACCCAATTCCCACCAACAACCATCACCACCCGGCCCAGCACGAACAACGCCCCCAACCCCCGGCCCCCGCGCCTCACGCCTAAACCAAGTCTTCGACCAAGCGCTAGCACGCACGCTCCGCGCAAACTCCTACGCAAACTTCGCAAGCTGCTTCCCAACACCGGCGCGCCACGTCCCAGCCAGCTTGGAGAGCGTCTGGCGCCAGCTGAACGCGAAGCTGGAAGCGAATGCGAAGGCGGAGTTTGAGGATATTATTGCGGAGAGAGATGCGGTTGCGCAGTTGAATGAGCTTGATCGGCTTGTTGGGGATGCGAGGGCTAGACGGGAGCGGGAGGAGAAGGGGGAGGAAGGGGGAGGAGAAGAGGGTCAACAAGGACGGGAAAGGATAGTGTATGTTTTTTGATACATCTTGCTTTTTGCTGGTGTTGGATTTCGTGGCTTTTGGAAGGAGATTTTTACTGATTATGTTACGCTACTATATAGTCCCCATACACTCGGCGCGGAAGAGCTCTACAAAGCGCATCTCACGCCGTACCTGCGAGAAGTGCAGTCAACGCTCGATGCTAGGCTTGAGGCTACGCATGCGGAGAATGCGGAACTGGCGCAGACGGTGCAGAAGCAGAGGGTGGAGATTGAGCGGTTGTTGGCGAATTTGGGATTGGTTGTTTCTGATATTGAGGGTGCTGCTACGGCGGCGGCGCAGTTCAGTAAGGGACATCATCTTCGTCAGGATGCGATTCAGATGGATGAGGAGGTGAGGGCTCAGTCTGGTCTGTGAGGGTATTGTGGCATTTTCTTTTTTGGCTATCATGTTTTTTTTCTCATGAGATCAGGGCGCTCAGTTCCCTGCCATCGACCATTCCGTCTTCTACCATGTCCTGCGCCACGGCTACTACTTGCTGGAGGACTGTTGTTTTCACCTGATCAAGCTTTGTGCTCTGGCCTTCAATGGCTGCGGCGATAGCTTCCTTGACGGTTCCGTCACGTTCTTCCTCCGCGGCGCCTTCGCGGCGGGCTAGAGCCGCGGCTCCGCGGTAGTACGTTTGCGCGTTGCGCAGGAGCATGGCACCGTTTTGTTTCGCCATGGTGTGGTTCCAGGGCGCGCGACCGAGGCGCCATCTGTGCATTTCGACATCGCCGCGGCCGATGTGGATCTTAGGCAGGTTTGCGGCGTCGGGGAGCTTAGTCGCTGCCGTTAATGCGTCCAGGGCTGTTGAGAGTGATTTCCAGCGCAAGGACACAGCGCTCGCGAACACTTCGTCGTCTTCCTCCGAGGGCGGGATATCATTCAGCGCCTGGTTCAAGGATGTGAGCGCATTCGCCTTGGCACACAGTCCGTCAATATCGGCCGATACATCCAGGTCTGGACTGAACCCCTGTCCAACCTCCAGCTGGTAGGTCTGGACATCAGTATGTCCACCACGATAGAGCAAGTCATTCAAAGCACAGATGAACTTGGCTCGCGCCAACGCCGCCTCATACTGCCTATCCGATTCCTCAACATAAGCAGGCAACCGGGAATGTACAAGCTCCGACGAATACTCCTGCACCCAGCCCACACCGCCAGCACTGGGGTTCGAGGTCAACAAGTTACACAGAGTAGTCAAAGTCTCGAGCTGCGCCACCGCAGTATCAACAAGCGTATTTTTCGTGACGGGCTCCACGATCATCGCCCACTGCTCCTGCTCCTGCTCTTGACCCTCACCCGCCGACCCAGACTCGACCTGCGCTTGACCGGAACCAGCGGCCGGTGGTGGTCCAACCTCCGGTTCTGGTGGTACATCCCCGGATTCCATCTGCTCGATCTCCTCCTGTCGCTCTGTATACTTCATTTCCTGGATCATCAGACAGCGCTGGAACAGCTCGACTGCCTCTTGCAGATAAGTGCCAGCTTGCATCAGCTGTTCCTCGTCGCCGATTTGCTTGGAGTTGGACATCAACTCGGCTATACTGGTCAACACCTGGCCCGAATTGAATAACACGTCGGCATTGTCCTGGTCGAGGGCCAGTGCTTCCCGGTGCGATTGCAGCGCTACTTGCAGGAGATCTCCCTGTGGCGCGGGTAACTGGCCTGCTAGTTTTGGATGCTGGGTGATTTCATATTGGACTCGTGCTCTGGTGTTTAGTGTCAGTATGGGAATGAATTTTGAACATAGCGTTTTTCAGATATTCAAACAATAAGAAACATCAAATGTAAAATCTCAAATGTAAAATGCAAAACCCTCTACTAGGTATGTACTAGGTATACGTACTTGTTATAAGCAAGATCAAAAGCCGAAGGATGCTTCTGCAAACCCTCATCATAATTGGTGATAGCCCGCATAAAGAAGCGCATGGACTTGGCCGCATCTCCGGCCCGCCATTTCTCGCCGGCTTCTTCGAGCTCAACGCCAGCTGGAATTGGAATTGGTCAATATTTTTCCTTTCTTCCGTTGGCTTTTGCAGTTTGAGATTTATTATTTTATATCGTCATGGATATCGAAATACATACCTGCTAGATACTCATCTGCGGTCACAGGCGCCTATATCCATATAAAACTGCATGAGATTATGTCCTTGGATTCAGGATGGATTGAAGCTGGTAATGCAAATCTATGAAACGGCATACCTGTTTCGCGGCTGACTTCTTCTTTGTCTTCGTATGGCTGAGGAAAGACTTGTGTTTCGGCATAGCGAGTCTGTGATTCGAGTGGTTTGATAGAGATCGACGGCGTTGGTTCAGGTTGTGCACTTGAGGTGTTGGAAGTAGACGCGGCAGAATCTACGCGGTGTGGGAATTGTAACTATTCTGCTAAAGTTCTCCCCTCCCCGGACGCACGCGGCACTGGCACACTCGACCCTTCATCCCTCAGAGAGCCTCTCTAGGGTCTACGAGCCTCTTAGCAACTCCCAGAAGTGGTGGTAATGTATGGTAACAATTTTGGGCAAAATTGATTATGTGATCCGGTGTGGTGCCGCTAACAAAAATGTGTGGTGTCTGTATCCATTCCCCTGTATTACAGGTGCAAAGCTCTGTGCACACCATCCATCCCATCCGCCTTGCGTATCTTCTCTGAGGGCATAAAATCTGGAGCCGACAATCCTAAAATCTCCTCTTTGTATTTGTCACCGCCGCCAACAATTTCGAGCAAAGAGTCCCTCGAGATTACTTCAAACTCCTTCATATCAACAACAATGAGCCAATCACCAAATGACCCTTTTACTCGTGAAGTGAAGCGACTGAGAGATGCTTACGAAGAGAGGAGAGAACGGTCGAATCTGGGTTCTGGGGGCAGCCGGCAGATAATGGACGTCAACGTGGAGACAATTGATGGTATTTTCTACTACACATACTGGTATCCGCACCAGTGCATCCGGCTGGCTTGTATACCCGGCACTCTCTCTGGTGATATCCTCGGCCTACGCCGAAACCTGCCTCCCTCAGTTGATGTCGGCGACCACGAAATTATTGGGGACCAAATACTTCTCCTTAACAAAGCGCCACCTCTTCCAGAGCTAGAAGATGACAGCGAGGATCTTGATACAATACTTGCCTCACTTCCATTAGTCAAAGTCGATCCCAGCAAGCATTTTGTCAAAAAAGGCAAATACAAGAGCGAGATTCGGAATTTGCTTCAGTGCCAAGGCGGATCTTGCCCGGGAGTGCCAAAATCACCGCACATCATTCAGTTGCAAGGAAAGTCGCTAGGTGGGGAGCTGGTTTTTGACAAACTTAAGACCCGTTGCTTCTTAGTATACTTTTATCCCCTCGCTACCTACAAATGCTGGATACTGCAGATCATCTCCGGGCTGAAGCTGCTTCATTCCCTTGGGATTGTCCACCGTGATCTCCGTATCGACAATATCGTCTTCTCCGCTGATATGTCCCGAGTACTTATTTGTGATCTCGAGAGTCATTGGGGAAACCGTCTTGCGCCTGAACTGTCTCGCGTTCCTGTGTCAGATCCTGGCTGGACCGAGCAGTCGGACATCTTTGATCTCGGCCATCTCATAGAGAGCATGATATATGGAAACGCTCCGTTTACACATGCAGTTGAATGGCCTATCCCCCTCCTCTGGCTGCCGTTGTGGAAGCGTGCATTCGGGTTAGGCCTGAGGATCGCCCAAGTTTGGATGAAATTTACGCTATGGTTGAGAAGATCAAGATAGTCAATTAGGTATGTGTGCGTGGACGAGGCAAAGGCCGTAAAGATTGTCGTATTGAGCAAGGAGGCTTCCAACGGCAGTGAAGATCTTTTCACGGTCAATGAAGCGTTGTTCAGCGTCTTCGAGAGTTGGCAGTTTGTTGTAAACTGCAGCTGCCATATTTAAAGCTTGAGGTAAGAATATCTTGTCTGTGTGGAAGATGTTTGTCGAAAAACTAGACTGCAGTAAGATGATGTCTAGCGTAAGAATTGAAAATGATCACTTTCGGATGAGATAGTTCGTTCTTATATCTGCTATCTTTGAGGGCTGAGCTGGAAGCAAAACCAACTACCGAAACAAAGTGGGCTAATGTGCCCAGCTGCTATCCACGAGTCGCGAAACTCAAAGTATCGTAGTGGTTTGAACTCTAAGCTAAAAGTCGCGAGTTGTCTCGCATCCTTGCATCCTTGTCGATACATACCCTTAGACCTCACACTAAAGCCGACCCGGTCACAACGTGTCAGAAACTGCGATTTCAATTTAGAAGTTGAAATTGCTATGTAGCACCCTCAATATCGATAAATCTTACATCATAAGCGTTGCTGATTCGAATTTTTCGCTTATTTGGCGGCCACCCACCGTCAGGACTTGTGGCCTGATCCTCTCGACCTCGGACTTACGATTATATATCCATCGCCTGATGCCGACCCGACCCCGATGCTGCTCCTCTGCTATCAGATCATACGCAAGATGCGGAGGTTACCTATCACAGAACCGCCAGCGTCAAACGACCTCCGCATCTTGCATATCGTCTGATAGCCGAGGTGTTTTTCGTCGCGGTGCAATGCGGTCTTCTTCGTTTCAAGATTCGTTTGTGTTTTGTGTCGCGGTGAAACCTTGACGAAATCGCTCGAGAAAACGTATCAAGGTGGGAATGTCGCAGCTGCATGAGTTCCGTCTGCGGTGACTGCTTCGGCTTGGGACCCGTAGTCGTCCCGGCGGGCATTGTCAATGCAGGGGACTAGCGGCGGGCTTGGCTGTGTGCTGCTTTGTCTCATGTTTCAATTTGTCTCCAAGGCGGTACTATGTTAGTGTCTGTTGCAACGGGCGATGTCGTGTCGCCGGCTCTGTCGGGTGTTCGTGTAAAAGTGATAGATACATGACATTATCCGATAATAATACCGGGAGCCATTTTGGTGTCCCGATAATTTTTCCCGATAATTACCGACAGCTAAGAAATTCTCCCGATAACGTATCGGGAGGAACTCTAGCTAGGACATTGCAGAGTAAGTAAATATCGAAGGGAAAGGACTAGTTAAGAAACACATGTAGTCTATGAAGTAGATAATTGCCGAGATGAGCGGCTCGCGTGGCCGCACGTGGCAAAGAAAATCCCGGAAATGAGTTTCTCCATTGACATCACAGACATCGGACTCCGGAGTTGGTCTTTAAGATAGAACAAGGGTGATTAGTTGTGTATGACATTGTGATTATATCTCCTGGAAGTTTCAAATCTCAGTAAATTGGTTTGCCTGAGCGACTCTCTTCTTTGTATTTCTTGAGACTCCGTCGATCCTTCCAGCCATACAAAAATCCCTTCCTTCCCCCTTTCCCACACGGTTCTCCACTGTGAACTTGACCCACACCGTTTCGTCTGGTCTCCTTTCCGTCTGTTATCATCCAAGACCTACACTTTGCGCCTATTCCCTTTCTTTATTGCATTCGCCGTGTCTCCACCGGAAACCTGCAGACCATCTTGTACGTATCCCTTTTAGAGGGTTGACTGACCCCATTGCCAAGAGTATGATCTGAGCAACACTCACTAACCGATCAGTCTCGCAGGCTGCATCGCTTCCAAGATCTTCCCTTACAACTCAGACCCGTGCCCCTCTTCAGACGCGACTTCCCCTTTCCCACTACCCCCATCAACTATTGGAAAAATGGCCCGCCAACCCTCTATGGACTCCGAGCGTCCCATGATTGCCGTATGACAACCCCTCCTCCCATTTACCCCTCCATCTGAGCTTTCCCTGCCGAAAATCTACATACACATTCCTAAGAGACACGCAATTTCTAACGTCTCGCAGAACCGAAACTCAAAGCGCTTCTCGACCGTCAGTGGAAGCCCCTCGGTAGCCGCCTCCGACCGCACAACCGGCAGCCTCGCCTAGCGGCGACCCCAGAATCGCTGATATCTCCCACCTCCACGATGGCTTCGTGCGTCTCGAGAACAAGCCTCTCACCCAGCAGCGATACGTGGCTACCGAAGAGAAGACCGACAATCTGAACAAACTTGCTCTCGGTGCCAAGGTTGAGCGCGCACTCGGCCGCAGAATGACTGGCCAGGATGCTGTTATGCGCAAGCCTCTTTCTGAGAAGGCTGCGGCTGCCTCGCACTAATGCGGGCTTATTGTCTGGGAAAGTCATTCAAAGGCTTTCTTCACAACGTGTTTGACAGTCTCTGCGTGTTCTTTCTTGCTTTTACGTTTTTCGGTTTCCCGGAATGGTCCATATGCTTCTCGTTTCTGGGACTGCCAAGCACGCTGCCCTCCATGGATGTCCTATCATACCCCTCGTTTGTTTTTCTTTCCGGTCAGTTTGCGGCGTTTTGACTTGATGAGAAGCGCGTTTTTCCTTCCTCGAATATGGACTTAGAGACCCCGGTCTCTTCTTCCCTTTTTATTGATGCTTTCTGACTCACGTATCTTCATTTTCACGAAAAATCATTCTCATCTTGTGTTCACTTTTGACTGCCTCAGTTCACATCCTTTCTATTCTCGTCTCTCTCATGGGCCTTTCATGTGTCGCATGTTTTAACTGCAGCATTGACATTGCCAATAGACATATAAACTCATCAATGGTTAGGCACAACTCACCAATGGCCAGGCTTCTCCGTCTGATCGCATTCGTACTACATTATCTCTTTGTAACTAGATCTAATCTTCTATCACAGCTTGATGAATTCTGCCGGGCGGTGACTACTCGCCAAGCCCACGGGAAACCCGCACGGAGTCCAAGAGAACATTGAAGGAACTTCTTTTCTTCGAAGGCGAATTCCCACAGCTTCATTCCCATCGCTTTTGGTCTACCATTTTTCCCGCCCCTTGCCCCTCTGCTGTCTTTCTAGACCCCACATTTTTCTCGATCTTCTTCATCTTCCTCTTCCGTCCTCCACATCACCTTCTCCACGCGACCACAACCGCACAAGAACTCTCAGTTGCTTCTCACTTAAAGCTATTATACTTCCCGCTTTCCGCTCAAGCGCCTTGCTTCTTGCTTTATCTTCTATCCTCTTCAATTGCTTGCGTCAGTGCTCCGTCCATTCGCATTGTGAGTGTCGACACGCATGTCCACTTCGATCTCATGACGATCTCGAAGCTAACTTCATACAGTAAAGCGAGGGAACACGAAGAACTTTCATTTCTAGACTTTCCCATCAACTGCCTTTCTATCAAAAGCCTTTCGGCTGTTATAGCATCGCTCATCATTGTCGCCGCTCTCGGTCACTTCTTTTCTCATTTCTCAAACCCAAATTCGTACCTCAATCCTACGCCATGGCCGACATGACTCAACTTCCCGTCAATGGCAACTACCCTGCCCAGCACGGATACCCCGAATCCTACAACCACGCATCCGCCACCATGAACACTGCCGCCAGCTTCCAGCCTGCTCAGTCTTCCACTCCTACCACCGCCACTCCTACCGATCAGCAGAAGAACGAGATCTCCAAGGATGAGGTCGGCTGGTACTTCGTCGAGCAGTACTACACCACTATGAGCCGCAACCCCGACAAGCTTCACCTCTTTTACTCCCGCCGGTCTCAGCTTGTCTTCGGCACCGAGGCCGAGTCTGTTCCCGTTTCTGTTGGTACTAAGGTAAGTTATGTTCGATGCCTCTGTATGAATACTGTCTAATCGTGCATTACGATACTTTAGGCTATCAACGAGAAGTTCAACTCTCTGAAGTTCCAGGACTGCAAGGTCCGCGTTCTGAATGTCGATTCCCAGGCCTCTTTTGACAACATTTTGGTCTCCGTCATTGGCGAGATCTCTAATAACTCCGAGCCTTCCCGCAAGTTTGTTCAGACTTTCGTCCTTGCTGAGCAGCCCAACGGCTACTATGTGCTCAACGACATCTTCCGCTACATGGCTGAAGAGCCCGAGGAGGAAACCGAGCAGCCCACCCCGGCTCCTGCTGCCGAAGCTCCCGAGGCCGCTGCCCCAGTTCCCGCTGAAGAGGCTCAGGTCGTGGATGAGGCTACTGCCTCCAAGGTCGATGAAAAGCTTGAGGAGGTTGAGGTCAACGGTCATGTGGAGGAGGAGCCCAAGGAGACTGTTCCCGAGACCGTCGAAGCCCCCGCTGAGGAGGCCTCCGCCCCTGCTCCCGTCGTCCCCGCTGAAGTTGTGACCACCGAGAAGCCTGCTACTCCTGAGCCTTCTCCCGCTCCCGAGAAGGTGGAGATTGCCGAGAAAGAGACAGCTCCCGCCGCTCCTGCTGCCCCCAAGACTTGGGCCAACATCGCCACTACCTCTTTCGCGGCCAAGGCTGCTGCCGCTGCCAAGGCTGCCGGTGCCCAGGCTGCTCCTGCTCCTGCTCCTACTGCCGCTGCCCCTAAGCCTGCCGCCCCTGTCGTTCAGCCCGCTGCCACCCCTGCCGCCCCCGCTGAGGCTGGCAGCTCCTCCGAGACTCCTTCCGCTGAGGCCGGATGGCAGACTGCTGGCCCCGATCACAAGAAGTCGCAGTCTCGCGCTGGTGACGAGACCGTTCTCGCTTACATCAAGAACGTCAACGAGAAGGTCGATGCCAGTCTCCTCAAGCAAACCTTGGCTCGCTTCGGCAAGCTCAAGTACTTCGATGTCAGCCGCCCCAAGAACTGTGCCTTCGTTGAATTCAACGACCCCGCCGGCTACTCCGCCGCCGTTGCTGCCAACCCTCACCAGATCGGTAGCGAGCAGATCCTCGTTGAGGAGCGCCGTCCTCGTGGCAACGCTTACGGCAGCAATGGTTTCCCCGCCGGCCGCGGTGGTGGTGCCGGTCGTGGTCGCGGTGATCGTAGCGGTAGCCAGGGCCGTGGTGGCTTCCAGCGTGAGGGACGTGGCAGCTTCAGTTCCCGCGGTCGCGGTGGTAACGTTGCTGCCAAGGGTCGCACCCAGGCCCAAGCTGCTTAAATGCCCTAACGTGATTCTGATATGATCCTCGCTACGTTCTTCTTCCCTGCCCAGTGAACTTGTCGCCATTCCCATGACACTTTCACTCTGGTGGATGATCTCGGGGATCTGTATTACTCCGATTTTGACTCCATTTTTTTCTTTTGCCCCGTTTCTTCCTAATGACATGTGTTACGTGACTATTGCCTTTTTTTCCTCGTCACAGTGCATATTAGCGGTTGGTCCGGGTTGGTGGAAAAGTTGCGTCTCTTTCCTTCCCTCTGGGCACTTGTGTTTCAAACCTGACTTCTTTTCTACTTGCACCATATTCCTTTTCTTCTCTGTCTTCCCGCCATGATCTGTTCTCTCTTCCAAACGATTATATCGCATCTGTCTTTTTTAACCAGCATAGCAAACTTCAGGGTCTTACGATGGTGCGCCGTCCTGGCCTTTCATCTTTCTTGTATTTTGCTCCTATTCTTATTCCATATATTTTCATTTGCTATGGGAATATTCTATTTATCTGTATGTAATGGGGTCTTCTCTCATGAATGTACTTCATCAATTCAAGGCAATTAGCGTGTTGTATCCATACTGTGTACGCAGTACTACTGCATAGTAGTCACTGAGGTTATTTATACTACTGTGGACTAAGCCCTTCTGATGTGCCACTGCCAAGCCTCAGCCACTTTTGATAGTGATGCTGACTCATCTGGGGAAGATTCTAGAGTTCGACAGGCTAAAGAACTTCCTTTGCCCATAGAATCAAAAAAAGGAGAATTAAAATGCTGTAACTTGGTTAGAACAAAAGAGTCGACTCAAACAAAACAAATTGCCTCCAGAAGAATCTAGAAATAACAACCTTGATGGAAGCTGCAGCTAAGGTTGCCTGAACGACGAGGTGGAAGTTGCTGGATCTTCGTAGAAACTCTCCACCCAGAGATTTTTGGAAACACAAAAGGAACCCCATTCCCTCCGTTTCTTTCTCATCTCTCTTTGCTTTGGTTTCTCCTCTCCAGAGCTACGTATTTAGATCACCTTTCCCCCGTGTTCTTGTAAGTCATTGTCAATTCTCTTCTCACACACACACACTACTTTTCTCTCTTATCTCTCATATCCCTCTTACCGCTTGATCAGATTCTTCATATTATCTCGCCATCCTCTCTCATTGCTCAAAATCACCTTATCTAACTCACTTTCCTCCTTCAGAATCACAACCCGCCAATATGCCTGAGACATTCGAGTTCCAGGCTGAGATCTCTCAGCTGCTTTCGCTGATCATTAACACTGTCTACTCTAACAAGGAAATTTTCCTTCGTGAGTTGATCTCCAACGCCTCCGATGCTCTCGATAAGATCCGCTATGAGGCTCTCTCCGATCCCTCAAAGCTCGATTCCAACAAGGATCTGCGTATCGACATCATCCCCGACTTGGCCAACAAGACCCTTACCATCCGTGATACCGGTATTGGTATGACCAAGGCTGTAAGTTTACTCTCTTAAGAGTCTCGACGACTCTTTCCCAATCTAATTGGCGTCAAGTCACTAATATTCATCGTTTCTAGGACCTCATTAACAACCTCGGAACAATTGCTCGCTCCGGCACCAAGCAGTTCATGGAGGCTCTGTCCGCCGGTGCTGATATTTCCATGATCGGCCAGTTCGGTGTTGGTTTCTACTCCGCCTACCTCGTTGCTGACCGTGTCACCTTCGTGTCCAAGCACAACGATGATGAGCAGTACGTCTGGGAGTCCGCCGCCGGTGGTACTTTCACCCTGAACCAGGATACCGAGGGCGAGCAGCTCGGCCGCGGTTCCAAGATCATCCTCCACTTGAAGGATGAGCAGTTGGACTACCTCAACGAGGCCCGCATCAAGGAGGTTGTCCGCAAGCACTCCGAGTTCATCTCCTACCCCATCTACCTTCACGTCCTGAAGGAGACTGAGACCGAGGTCCCCGATGAGGAGGCAGAGGAGACCAAGGAGGAGGATGAGGAGAAGAAGCCCAAGGTCGAGGAGGTCGATGACGAGGAGGAAAAGAAGGAGAAGAAGAAGACCAAGACCGTCAAGGAGTCCAAGATCGAGGAGGAGGAGCTTAACAAGACCAAGCCCATCTGGACTCGCAACCCCTCTGATATCACCACTGAGGAGTACGCCTCCTTCTACAAGTCCCTCTCCAACGACTGGGAGGACCACCTCGCTGTCAAGCACTTCTCCGTCGAGGGTCAGCTCGAGTTCCGCGCTATCCTCTTCGTTCCCAAGCGTGCTCCCTTCGACCTGTTCGAGACCAAGAAGACCAAGAACAACATCAAGCTCTACGTTCGCCGTGTCTTCATCACTGACGATGCTACCGACCTCATCCCCGAGTGGCTCAGCTTCGTCAAGGGTGTTGTCGACTCTGAGGATCTCCCTCTCAACCTGTCCCGTGAGACTCTCCAGCAGAACAAGATCATGAAGGTCATCCGCAAGAACATTGTCAAGAAGACCCTTGAGCTCTTCACTGAGATCTCCGAGGACCGCGAGCAGTTCGACAAGTTCTACCAGGCCTTCAGCAAGAACATCAAGCTCGGTATCCACGAGGACGCCCAGAACCGCCCCACTCTGGCCAAGCTCCTCCGCTACCAGTCCACCAAGTCCGGTGATGAGCAGACCTCTCTCGCCGACTACATCACCCGCATGCCCGAGCACCAGAAGAACATGTACTACATCACCGGCGAGTCCATCAAGGCTGTTGCCAACTCTCCCTTCCTCGACACTCTCAAGCAGAAGAACTTTGAGGTTCTGTTCCTGGTTGACCCCATTGATGAGTACGCCTTCACCCAGCTGAAGGAGTACGAGGGCAAGAAGCTCGTCGACATCACCAAGGACTTCGAGCTCGAGGAGACCGACGAGGAGAAGGCCGAGCGCGAGGCCGAGGAGAAGGAGTACGAGGGTCTCGCCAAGGCTCTCAAGAACGTTCTCGGCGACAAGGTCGAGAAGGTTGTTGTCTCCCACAAGCTGGTCGGCTCCCCCTGCGCCATCCGTACCGGTCAGTTCGGTTGGTCCGCCAACATGGAGCGTATCATGAAGGCCCAGGCCCTCCGTGACACCTCCATGTCCTCCTACATGTCCTCCAAGAAGACCTTCGAGATCTCCCCCAAGTCTCCCATCATCAAGGAGCTCAAGAAGAAGGTTGAGGCCGATGGCGAGAACGACCGCACCGTCAAGTCCATCACCCAGCTGCTCTTCGAGACCTCCCTGTTGGTTTCTGGCTTCACCATTGAGGAGCCCGCCAGCTTCTCTGAGCGCATCCACAAGCTCGTCTCCCTTGGCCTGAACATCGAGGAGGATGAGGCTGCCCCTGTCACTGAGGCTGCTGCTCCTGCCGAGGCTACCGGCGAGAGCACCATGGAGGAGGTCGACTAGATTCCTTTTCTCAGCTCTTTCGCGCTTGCTGATTTTTAAGTCTTACGGGAAATGGTAACGGGACATGACGTTTTCTTATTTTTATGTTACGGGTTTACAATAAAAGCCTAATTCTTCATTATTCTTCTTGGATGTAATTGTAGCATTCTACTGTGTTAGTATGAATGAAAGCGAATCCATTGAATGATCTTGCTCTTTGGCTTTCCGCTCTGTAGGTTAGTCCAGTAAGCAAGCCCTTGGAAGTTCTCACTGATGATCAAACTTAAAACATTCCGCTGGCGTTAGATGCCATTCTTCCTAGTCCATATGCCCTAGCATAAGATGATTGAAGACCAAAGTCTTCCAGTTGTCAAGCAATGTATCGATTAACGCCATCACTAATCCTACAACGGAAGTCCAACTGGCCTTTCATCATACCCACTAGGTATTCATTCAACGACCTGTCACCTGTCTGGGACATAGCCTAGTGTAGGTATCTTAGGTTTTCCATTTTCGTACCCCAGGTTAAGCCCTTGATTCTTGATGTACATACATACATACTACCTCGTTTTACAAATGGTATTCGGGCAACATTTCTACACCGGTCCGCACCAGCAACAAGTTCAAAAGAGGTGCAAGCCCAGCATAGAAACTGTTGCCAACCGAAGACTGGCGAGTCGCCAATGATATGATATCAAGCAATGGTAAGTGATTACGGTAGTTTTTATAAGTAGAGTCCACCCACAGAAAGAAAGGATTTAATGGTCCTCGCTATCCACGGCGTACGCCATAGTGAATAATCCTTTCTCCCTGTGGATGGACTGTACTTATAAAAACTACCGGTATCACTTTCCATTGCTTGATATCATCGGCGAGTCTTCCGTTGGCAACAGTTTCTATGTTGGGCTCTCACCTCATTTTCGATATTGTCGCTGGCAGGCGGGTGAATGGACCTTGCTGCTAGGTTCCCGGCAATGGTCTCGGATTTGTATCTCTCGAGCTGTCTTCTTTGGTCGACAGTGATGGTATGACCGGGTTGTCTCGGTCTGCCATCAATCTGGTACCAATACTATCACTGTTCACCAAAGACGACAGCTCGAAAGGTATGAATCCGAGATTATTGTCGGGAAGCAGCTATCGTAATCACGGTATTTGGTATTTGGTATGTCCAGATTGATGAAACTGACCATAATACTTGATTTCGGGGTCGTCGTATCAACGGATAGTAGGTAGCACGAAAGGGGCAGTTGGTTGATCGGGTAGTCGGATGACAGTTGGTGGTCTTTTGGGCTTTGTAATGCCTACTTCGGTCGCACTGAAGTCGTATCTATACGGGGCCTGGTCAGCCTCGGAACCTCGCACTGAATACCCGAAGCGCTGGGGCTGGGCATGCATCTGCGTGGGCTCAATGGCCTGCTGATGCTCAGATAAGCGATAGAAGAGCTCGCCAGATTCCGAGATAAGTATTAGGCGGCGGGAGAGCATGGAAAGTGTTGGGATTGCTGGACATGATGATATAGGTAAAGGCCGGATGTGAGGACTGGGTATGGGATAAGGAAACTGCAGGGAAGTCTTGGGGTTAATGTTTTGTGCGTTGCGTGGGTCCCGTGGAGTAGCGCGAATGCTATGGTAGACCGTAGAGTCGTAGACTGTAGTTATCTGAGCTCTATTATCTGGGACTCGAGCCCGTATTTATGTGCCCCGAAATTTTCGCTGCAACGTGGGGCGTTAGTAGCACACCGCTATGATGCGCTACCCCCGCATCTCAAGATTTACGTAGCACACCGCTACTATCGTCGCAACGACTTCTCCGCTATCCCCACAGACCAGTATGCATGTTACGGGTCACTGGAACTCTCACATCCCTATGAGTATGCCGATCTGCAATCGCATCGGCACTGAGTTGCATTGTTTCCTTCCATGGGAATACTTCGGCTGGGAGAGGACAATCTGAGGGATATGAACAACATCGTCAGCATAGCTGCAGGCTAGCAGCCTGGGCAACGGTCTTCCAGGCACGGCTTCCGTGGCCAAGTATAGTATGTATGCGTAGCGTTGGACGCCCGACTGTTGAGAATTAGGGCTACATAACTGTCAACAGAAAATTGGTACATCCCAGAATCATGTGATGGCCTAATAGGGTATAGCCAGGGGTACAAAATTGGTCGACCGTATCTTACTACTAGTACTGCGTATCCGTCAGTCTCATCCGACAGATACCGAGCTAGTTACTAGTGTTAGGGCAAGTGGGCCTAAGACCACTTTCCAGAACGAGGAGGTAGGTCCAGGCGTCTACCAAAAGACCACTTCCAATCCATCCCTGCAAGTTGCAACCTCACTTGAGTCCTTCCATGACTTTAACAATTAGCTGTAGATACCTAACTAACTGGTTAAGTGAAGTGAGCTGATTGGAGATCTATGGGGTACCAGACCAATTGCAGAACTGTGCTTTACTCTCCTTCGACGAGCTCCAGGACTATCCCATTGATACATGGAAAATCATTGCAACGTGCAGAATATAAAAGGGCGATTAGGTAGAAAAAAGTGAATTATCGAAGAGCAACCATAAATTCATCATATACACATGGGGAACCAGCCAAAGTAAGAAGCTAAATCTCGAGACGTACATCGTATTTATGATTAATCCATGTTGATGGTAAACCTTCGAAGAGAGAAGTGAAAGGTGAAAAAAGAAGTTAACGTCAGGTATATAGACAGTATATGTCCAATACGAAAGGGAACTGTGATATATCAACGTATAGGTAGTATCCACGATACACCGAGCGTCTCTCATCTATTTACAACTCAACAAGCCCAACTTAGATCTGCATGGCAACGGCGCAGAGAGCACCGAAGGCAACGGCAACACCGGAGAGGGTAGCACGGCCGGCGGCGTTGAAGTGAGGGGTAGGGCTGGAGCTGGGGGCACTGCCGGCACCAGGGCCGTTGGGGGAGGAACCGCCGACGGGGCTGGTGTAGTGGGGGATCAGAGCGGTGGAGGTGCTCTTGGCAGAGCAGGCGGCGTTGCAGACAGTCACGGTGTTGGTGACGGTGGAGGTAGCACGGCCGGTGGGGGTAGGACGGCCGACGATGACGCTGGAGGTGACGTGGGGGATGACAGAGGAGGAGCAGGGGACGACGGGGGAGACACCGGAGGGACCGGAGGGACCGGAGGTTCCGGAGGGAGAAGGAGCGCCAGTGGCACCAGGAGCACCGGGGGTAGAAGTCTCGTCGCCGCCAGCGCCGCCGGTAGGAGTGGGGACGGGGACGTCGACAGTGCTGGTAGGCTCGCCAGCGGGGGTGTCAGTGGTAGTCTGCTCGGCGGGGGTGCCGGCGGTGGTGGTAGGCTCAATGGTGGCGGCAGTGGTGGTAGTGGCACCGCCGGAGCTGCTGGTGCAGTCGGCCTCACCGAGGACAGCGAGGCAGAGGTTGACGGGGATGTTGACGAGGCCGCCCTCTGTTGTGGATGACTGTTCGCAGCGGGCCTTGCCGAGGACGGCGAGACAGACGTTGATGGGGACGTTGATGAGGGAGCCGCCGTCGCCGTTGCTGGAGTTGGCCTGGTCGCACTTTGCGCGGCCGAGGACGGCGACGCAGAGGTCGACGGGGACGTTGATCAGACCGCTGGGGGAGCTTTGCTGCTGCTCGCACTCGGTCTTGCCGAGGATGGCGCCGCAGAGGCCGATGGGGATGCTGATCAGGGCACGCTCGGCGTTCTCAGAGGGAGCGGGGGCTGCTACGACTCCGGTGACGGAGGCGGCGAGAGCCGCGATGGAAGTAATGATGGAGGACTTCATATTTGCGTATGGGTATATGTGGAGTATTTGATCAAAGAAAGGACGCTGAATAATACCAGCAAAAAAGAGTGACTGGGGTCAAAAGACTGAATAGATCAAATGAGATGAAGATCAAGAGGAAAGAGAGAGACAGAGAGAGAGATGGGCCCCTTATATGTGGTCCATATTCAGCGTTTCTTATGAAGACAATCTTAAAAATAGGGGAAAACGGGTGGATCTACAAGACGAAATACCCAACTTGCATTAGATATCAAGCAAAAGAAGGTTAGGCTAGGTTCAAGCAGGATATCAAGTAAGACCAGACCGGTCCATTTAGGTTCATCCAGGTACAAGATGGTTCTTATTGGTCAATTGGCATTTGCCTACACCGTTACCATGCCACACTGACCAGTTTGGGGTCCAAGAGTAAGAAGGATTCCATAAAAGTTTATCCACGACCTATCAACAGCCTGAGCTCCACTCTTGCAGGCGCTAATGACCGTGGCGTCCGCTTTGATTGCTCCAATTTACGCCCGCTGCAGGTTAGTTTGAAGTAGTTCTGTGCTCGTGATATCTCGGTTCAGGGGGGTTGCTAAGTAAACAGTTGATTTCATTGTTGTAGGGCTGGCCGAGATACCGGCGCTCTAACCGATAGACACAGATTATGTGTAAACACCTGGCACACCTGTTCGAATTTTATAGTCTCAAGCTGCATGCAGTCGAGAAAAATCAAATAAACTATGCAGCCATGTGTCTCTTACTCAATAGAAACCTCGGTTATCGCTATGGCACAAAAGGAAAATGTCTTATCCGTACGGAGTATGCAGGTCCAGTCTCCGTAGATAGAAAGTACAATTTGGCGCTAAGTTCAAGCCAAAGCAGGTTTCCAAAGGTTCTTTCCCCCCTATTCCCCCACAGATCACCACTATAAACACCCATTTCTTTCCATTTTCGTCCATAGACCCTGACTTTTCCGCCATTGAGAAAAAATGCACAGAATAAATCAATAAATTAGGGCATCAAGCTTGGCAATTGAGTACATAAAAGTGAGCTCCACTGCTTATTTGCTCTTTCTTTGACTCCACACCACAGTCTGAGCTTCCCCCCAATGAGGTTAAGTACCGTCTTAGTTGCAGGTTCATATTGACATGTCAGCCAAACTTCTCCCTTGACTCCCACCTACATACTGCGTACATATGTACACCTTGAGCTCATGGCTTCCAGGCTGATTTCAAATGCGGCGCAATATTAATCTTACTCCTACAGTACTCCGTATGCATTCAACGCCCACGAAGGCAATCTCATCTCTCTCCGGCAAAAGGTAATAGCGGTAAGCTTCCTCGGCTCACCAATAACGCCCCGCACATGGGTTGGAGTAAGGGTTTACGCCTCCGGATCACGAAGTCTTTGTACATACATACAACTTTGAACTGAGACATCCGACGCCCGACGAGGCAATAAGCAATATGTATTGCTCCAACTCATCAAATCAATATTTGCGTTTCTCCACATATGATCTAGTTCACTTTTCTGCACCGTGCGCGAAAGGGGCTCGTTCGGGTTCTCGGAAAGGTTCGAATCCTGTTCCCCAATTTGGATCGTTGTGGAAATTATCAATCAACTCCTCCCCCTTCGGTGGCGTTCAAAGGGAGAATGAGGAGGGAAGTTTGGGCACTTCGTATGGAATACGGAGATACGAACAGCCCTCCAAAAAACGTCTTTCTTCAAGGCTGGCTGGTAGGTTCTCACATTCGAGTTGTTGTATGTACGCATGCTGCAGTACTGCTCTCTAGGCGTCGCTTCGAGCCGCAATTATCTCAAATGCTTGATCCTAAAATAGAGCTAGATACATACTACTGTAGTCTCTTTCGCAGATCTACAGCGGATAGCCGCAAACACATGGTTCGTGCAAACTACTTGTTCTCCACCTTCTCCTATATCAAACCGACATCATTCTTCGCTGGAGCAACTGAGGTCAGATACACTGTCTTCGAGGAGCTGTCTTTACATGATATTCGGAAAGTAGGTAGTCTTCTGGTGGCCGCGAATGATCCATTTGACTTTATTGACTGATAAAGTTCAGTTTAGACGGATTCTAATGTAGTCCCGAGTGGTCTCGGGTTTGAGTGGTCCGGGGTAGCCTGGCTCACATAGTCTTCGGGCGGGAGTTGCATACCAACAGGCTTGCCGACTTCCTCTACATAGTTTCAATGATTAAAAATCAAACCAAGTCCCGCGAACGCAAGTATCGGATCTTGAGGGATTACTAGGAAGCAATCCTTTGAAAACTAATAAAGTAAGAAACTAATAACTAACTAACGTTAAAGTAGTTAAGAAACTGAAAAAGTAAGAAACTGGAAATGTTGATTTTACACAGCAATTGCTTGTATGCGAAACGTCGAAGACTACGGCGATTACTGGGCAGAGGGCCTACTCTCGTGGAGGCTCCTGCTCGGTGTAATCTTGTGTAGTTATCGTTGTTGTTCTTTCGAAGAATGCCAGCGCCGTGGGATATCCCTTAGACGCGTGAACGAATACTATGTCACATGATCACGCTGCCTTGCTTGTTGCACGCACCAGTACCACCAGGAAAAGTAAAAAAGAAATCTCTCCCTCGGGGAATCGAACCCCGGTCTCCCGCGCTCATCGGTTTTAATGACAAGCGGAAATCATCACCACTAGACCAAGGAAGATAGGACGGCTGAGTTACTGCTCGGCCACTTGGCTGGTTGACGAAACAATTCGTCATTTTATGGTCTATAAGCGGCTCCTGTAGAAGACATCTGCAGTAATGCCCTGATACATGCATAAATTGATTGCAAGTACACATATCAGTTTTCTGAAGTTCCCTTCAGATCCTCTACGGGATTCACAACTCGCTAGCTG
The DNA here is from genome assembly GCA_028827535.1 of Penicillium sp. DV-2018c. Classification (NCBI taxonomy): domain Eukaryota; kingdom Fungi; phylum Ascomycota; class Eurotiomycetes; order Eurotiales; family Aspergillaceae; genus Penicillium; species Penicillium sp. DV-2018c. Next base: position 3,034,903 of record JAQJAA010000001.1, read on the forward strand.
CTCATGGCTTCGCAGTAATAAGTTAAGAGTTGTAAAGAGCTTGTCTCATCTGCACGAGATGCACATCCATCCTTTCTCGTATTTGCGGGTTAGAATATATGTTCGACGGGAGTAGACGAGATCATGAAGAATAATGTTGTATTGTGAAAAGTTTGAGGAGCTAGGTAGGTACCTATCCACCGAGAGGGAGGAACAGAGAGAGAGACCATGGAGATCTATTATGGTCCATATAGCATTTGACTAGTCATCAAACAGATGCAATAGAACTTGAAGTCAAGACAGACTCACGTATCCTCAACTCGCCCTCAAGTTCAATTCGTCTCATTCGAGATTGCAGCACAAGCTGGAATGATATTCTTCGTATCACTTTACTCTCAGCTCACCAAGTATGCGCCGACCGTGAAAGCCTGGGCGCACCTCGCTGCTGTTTGCAAATATAGTGTAGGCAACTCGCGGAAAGCCAGCAGCCCAATGGAGGTGGGATATGTGGACCCCCGGGCCGTGATGTACTGGTCCCCAATTGAAGGCAGGCTGCAGCAATATTGTGATCGCAGATAGATAGAGATGCGCGTTGCTTCAGAATCTATGTGAACAGAGTCATTGTTGACCCATTGTTGCTGCCGTGCTTCCTCTGACTCGTATTGAATTCTCTCACTCCTGAACAAAGCACAAGGATGCCTGATTGCTCACATCTGATCGACATGCATGTGTGGCATATTGTAGTCTTCTTTATGGCTGTTATCATGTGGAGTGGTATGCGATTTTGCTTGAAGAAAGCTCGGGCCTTCGGTCATGACATATGATCCAGTGACAGTCACAAGAAACTGTGAGTCTTCGTCTTCGACGGAAAGTGCGAGTATCGCTCCTTCGATATTGGGATTGCTTGCCATTATAAAAGAGAGATGTTTTTTTTTTCCAGTCGCGCAGACTCTCTCATCTCTCATCTCTCATCTTTCATCTTTCATTCCCTCCAACGCGTCCACATCCTCGCAGTCACCAACTTTGTCAACAACAACCTCGACATTGCCGCTAGCATCGTCGCCGATAATAACCCTGCTAACCATCAACAGTACCACCACAAGTGCCGCCACCACTAATGATCTAGACACCAGTCCTCTCCACACCGCCGTACGTAGCCCTACTGCTACGGTCACCGGACTCGGACTTCCCAGGCTCGAAGCTTGCAGCCCCAATGCTTGTGTGTTATGGGCCACGCAGCTGCCCGAGTACATCAGATGACATATTAATCTTTGAATGATGTTGCGCCTGGCACCACCAGTCCAGTTGTAGAGTCGGGTCATGGCTCATACTGTTGTCCATCCCACCTCGTCCCCGTGTTGGCGGCGGAACTGAGGGTGAGATGCAGCAACAAGGGAAACGAGGTGAGATGACAACAGTATCAATCGACTCTCCAATCGGACTGGAGGTGGCAGGAGCAACGTCATTCAAAGACTGATATGCCATCTGATGAACCCGTGCAGCTGCGCGGCCCAAAACACGCAAGCATTGGAGCGGCAAGCTTCGAGCCTCAGAAGCTCAAGTCAGGTGGCTATGACGTTAGGGTTGCTACGTCTGTGTCGAGTGAGTTGGTGTCGACATCGTTAGCGTCCGTGGTACTTGTGGTGGTAATGTTGCTGTTGACAGGGTCATCGTAGATGATGTCCCTGGAAGGCGGCTTCGATGTTGGTCGCGTACCCTTCTCATAAAGCATTCAGGTATGCCGCAGCTGCATCGGATCCATCGCATCAGTGGCCTCGTTGTGCGATAATCGTGAAGATGATTTTGACAGGCGTGTTCGGGACCACAGGGACATAGCAAACAGTGTCATCCTGGTAAAGTTTTGAAAGTTACCACACAGGACCCAGCGGACCTTGAAGAGATGGCCTTCGATCCTTGGTTACTTTCAAGCTTTTACAAGGACGGCTCTGTTTGCTGTGCTCCTGTGGTCCAAATACACTTGTCGAAATCATCCTAACCATTTCGCACAACGAGGCCACTGATGCGATGGATCCGATGCAGCTGCGGCATATCTGAATGCCTCACAAGATGAGTGTAAGCGGCTCGTTGATATCAACTACATCTGAAGTGGCAGCCTTTGAGTCTGCAGATCGGCGGCTAGCAAAAAAATGCACATCAAAGGGAAATCCTTGTCAGAGGAGGATAGTCAGACTTGCGCTCATGCTGTGGATATAAAAGATAACTCACAATAAATTTCAGGGTACTTCTCCCTTTGATATTTAGGAAGAAGGGAGCCAGGGTAGTAGAGACCACCTGCATAGCATCGTACCCCGGAGATGCATACAGGCCTGATTTGTCTAGAGAGCATTAGAGCAATGTACTGGCTCTAGGTAGTAGGCTTGTCTCAATAAACACCGAATTGAATCCCGGGATGGGCAGCAGTAGGGTAGAGACCATGGACATACTGATGGAATAGTGCGTGATGATATAGATCGGAGGGCGTCGGGCCGAGAGATGTGGTGTGGAAAAGGAAGAAAGCGTCGGATTAAAAGAATTCCGCTTTTATAGACACGCACCTAACCCTAAGTTCTAACGTGGAAGGCAAAACACCTGCGCGGCACTTTCCTCGAATGAACGGACCTACATGCTACAGGCTACAGCTTCTCATGATAGATCGACCATAGATGATAGTTCATATGACATGACGATATATGCCCTTGTCCTCTCTTCAGACAAAGATCCAGAATATCACCCCCCGTAAGAGACGGACTATAGTCTATTGTATTCCACACAACATACATGCATGTCTAGCAGACCTGAAGGAGCGCTCGTCAATCGTTGTGCTTTATTAGAAAGTAAGGTACTCATTGCAGATCGGAATACAAAGACAGAACAATGAATCTCTCTTTACATAGATTCCAAATCAATGTGAGTTCAGGATAGATGTAGATTACATTGTTTCAGCAGACAATATCAGACAATATATTAAGTACAAAGAGCCCAGCCGCGAGGTACTCGCCGTCGGGACTGGAGCAGGCACTACAGATGTAGAGATCGCCGTCCTTGTCAACGTTCTCGTCCTGAAGAGTTGCCGATTGAGTAGGAGCTATAAAAAACCCAATCTCGCGCAATCACGGTGTGGTGCACCATGGCGCATAAACCTCAGCTTGCATAGACACGCGTATCCGCCCAGTATGAGCTTGAGGATAAAAGCATTGAGCAGACCGCAGAACTTTATGGGAGCTTACTCTGCCACTCAGTCGCCGGTTGTATTGATAGCCGCAGGTCGGGATCTCCTGCGGAAGATGTAGCTTTTGATACGCCAGGAATTTCAAACGGTCAACTCGCGGTGGATGAGCTTCTTAGTCGGAACCAAAAAGACCTCTGAAGATAGCTTTTGAGAATGAATGTGAAGGATGCCCGGAAACAAACTTGCGGTTCAATTCCTCCAAAATGAATCCCTTTTGGTCTTTCTGACGAAGCAGAACATCATGACCCCTGCAGGCTACGAGGATTAGACCGGCACAGAATCTGACTAATGCGGATGTCAGTAATGGCTGGAGTAAATTGTAAGATATGTTGACTTACAAGCACCGGTTTGTGTTATGACACTCATGACACTCTTCATCTTAAAGTTTTTAGTCCAGTCTTGGATGTCTTTAATGGCCTTTGACCACTGCCATGAGGTCTCATTTTTGTCAGGGTGTGCCTCCCGGATGAGGCTATCCGAGTGAAGGTAAGACTATGAATGACATCTGGATAGAACCTTGTCGGTAGTATGGTCAAGGAAACAGATTCTTTTGTTCTTGCTGCAGACGGCTCAAGCCGTTCCTTGCTCACGCTGAATACCTAGTGGGGAACATATCAGCTGAGTATTGGAATGTGACTGGTACTTCGCCCAAAGAGTAGCAAATTGTGAAGGGATACGCAAGCGGATGAAACCAATGTGTCGCAGCTTGTTGTCCAACTCTTCGTTCCACCGATAACTGGAGTCCCGTAATATAAACAGAGTTGATCCAGCGCGCATACCCATTGGTTCTTGTCTCCTTTTGCATCGGCGTACTCGAAACCAGTAGGCTGTCTCCGTCTAATGTAACCTACAGAAGCATAGGTTTAGCCAGAAATGGCCTTTCCGGTAGTTGCGACACTCGCCATTGTGTATCCAATTCAACTGAAGATGAGTCTAGGAAACAAAAAGCCACCGCAATGAGAAAGCCGGAGAAAGGAAAGAAGGATCGGAGAGTGGTGCTTGCTTATATGTGGACGGTATGCCAGATGTCCTTTGCATGTAGTGGTTTGCCATTGTATATGGACGGCTCGTTGATATCAACCGGATCTGAAGTGGCAGCATTTGAGTTTTCAGACAGGCGCCTAATGAACTTCTTGGTCGAGTCTGGATTTTCGAGCCCCGGGTTGTGTGGATTGAACAGGGTTACTGTCGCCCTGATTTTTGCGTTGAGTCATAGCCTCGACATACTCGAAGTCGCCAATCTCCCAGGCTAGAAGATATGTGCTCATGACCGGCGTCTTTTCGAAGGTGACGAACTTCAATCCGGGATTGTTTCCTTCTCTTTTAGATTGAACAGACATGGTGCTAGTGCAGTTTGTGCCTTGGGAATCAACCTCGAAATCAAACGTGGATTCAAGTTCGGCTCATCGAAACAAGGGAGAATTCTCCGAGCATCACAGGACTCTAGCAGCGACGTCATCAAGCTGCTTCTGCATAGCATCTTTCCATAGTTGCCGAAAGGACTTTCCTGTGCTTGCAGCTTGCTTGTATAAGGTCGATATACCAAACGTCCTTTGCGTGTAGCGGTTTGCCATCGTATATAAACGGCTCGTTGATATCAATCGCATCTGAAGTGGCAGCCTTTGAGTTTCCAGGCAAGATGGAAGATGCACATCAAAGGGAAAGTCTTGTCAAGGAAGGATGGTCAGAATTGTGCTCATGCTGTGGATATAAAAGATAACTCACGACCAATCTATGTCAGAGCGCTTTTTGCCCTGGTATATATAAACCGAGTACCTATCGCCCTCCAGTTGTATGGATGTGAATCGTGATCAACTAGCTGATGGTATCAAAGAAGGTAAGGAGAAATAAAGAAGAGAACCAGTATGGTAAAGACAATCTGGATAGCACCGTATTTTGAAGATGCATACAAGGCCTGGTTTTGGCAGTATCCGGCATCCAGCAAGATGGTGGAACTGTAAAAGGAAACGTCTAGTGAAAGTTAGAGCAATGTATTAGTGCTTGCCTTGTCTCGATAAACACCGGAATGAATCCTGGGGTTGGATAGACCATGGACATGTCACATACTGATGATATAGTGCGTGGTTATATAGATCGGAGTGCGTCTCGGACCGAGAGATGAAGGTGTGGAAAAGGAAGAAAGCGTCGGACTAAGAATGTTCCGTACTTATAGACACGCACTAGCCCTAACGAGGAAGGCAATTAGGCAATTAGGCAAAACACCTGCGCGGCACTTTCCTCAATTGAACGGGCCTATAGGCTACAGCTTCTCATGATGGATACAGTCATATGACATGACGACCTATGCCCTTGTCGTCTCTCAAACAAATATTCGGAATATCACCTGACACTGTACATAGTCTGTAACAGCCCTAAAGTTGAAAGAGACGGACTACAATATTCCACACATCACACATGCATGTCTAGCAGATGTACATAAAGAAGCGGACATCAATCGTTGCGCTTTTTTCTGTGATGCGAAACTATTACATACAAGCCAGAATAAAAGGGCAGCAACAATGACTCAACTTTGACTCTCTTCACATAGATTCCGGATCAACGTGAGGCTGGTAACTGGGTTACTTGTATATCATTTTGATTTAGGATGTCAATAAAGACACGTCCTCTCTGTCTGTAGCTGTAGTTACAGAAGCACCTACTCTTTATACTGCAACTAGCTACGCTGCCTGGATTGTCGGCCGGGGAGGTCAAAACAGAATGCGATAGTCAGAAGAGGAAATAACCACTCGGCGACTATTACTTGCTCAATATCCATACGGAGTTAATCAGTCAGCAGCGGAAGAGAACACACGCCGGAGGGAACCTTCCGGATCCAACCGCCAGTAAAGACCTGAAGTTCCATTGAGGAAACGTTGAGAATACATGTATCCCAACCGCAATCATGCCTGTATCCACACATGAATCTATAACTTGGTGCCTACTGCCGCCTGCGTACTCTGTAAACGAGATACTTTAGGTACTCATGAAGATTACGTTCAGATCTTGCACGAATCAAGCGACAGATAAAAATATGAATTGCATTTCTGGAGTTGACTACATATTAAGAATGAGAATAATAAAAGCTTTCGTCCCATGCTCACAGTAACTTCAATCGTAACATCATATCGGTCCAATAACACCGCAGCTCGTATTTGAGCACTGCTGCGTATGCCTGGACGTGCGGGCCCCCCTCATAAGAATATCATAGGTAAGTAACTAACTGCGGAATTTTCTGGCAAAGAAGAACAATCGCTGTATGTTCATGAATCACAAAAAACGACCCATACCCTCATCGTCCTCGGCGGGGTGATCCTGTTGCCCACGGCGACTATTCAAAAAGGCTTTGACCATTTCATTTGAACTAGTGAGTTCTTCACACGCCTGACCGAACTTTTGGACGCGATGCGTTGGATTTGTGGAATCTTTTGGTTGGAAAGGGTGATTTTCATCGTTCAAAAATTGCTCCTGTCGCATGCGTTCTGTCCGGAGATCAAACTCAGCAATGGCAGCCCGGCGAGCGGCATACTGGCGCCGCTGTTGTTCTGCGAAAACCCGCTTTCTGGCTGCTGTTTTGGGTGTTGGTGTCTCGGGCAGTGGCAGAGGTTCGGATCCCAAGCTCATTGGAATTTGGTTTTGCAAGCGTGTTTGGAGGACGAGCGTAGGAGAAGTAGAGTCATCGGTATTCTTCGGGGAATCCGTGTAGGCACCATCCCCCGGCACAGGCTTGCGTGCTGACGGTGGGGTGTAAGGTCGAGAGAAATTGCGTGAAGTTGTCCGTTGTCCCGTATGCTCTTTCCCAACGGAACCGGAACCGCTCTGAATCTGTGGTGGAGTTGTGAAGTTGGAAGTTTGGAACCGGGTCGGAGGGGAGATTGCATCGTTGTTTTTCTCTCTTGCGATGGTTGTCCACTGCTCATCATCATCTTGGAACTGTTCATATTCTCTGATATGCTCCCTCGGCGGCTGTGTCTGCCCAAGCTTTCCGAGCTCCGAATCTGTCCACTGCCGCCACTCCGCACTAGTTTTTGAATAATTTTCCGCATTTGTATGCGGAGCTGGATGTCTGGGTGAAATATACGCCGTCCGCTGCTGGGAAAATATGGTTGCTGTTCCAGATCCATCGTGTGGATTACTGTCGACAATATTGGCATCCGGCCTCGGCAGGGTGACGCCACTGCTGGTCCGGGAATACACACTTGGTGAATAGTCTCTCTTCACGCGTCGAGCACGGAATGCATTGTGTAGGTCTCTATCCTCGACCAAGTCAGCTCTCGGACGGATATTACTACCACTGCTTAGGGCCAGATTATTCATAGTATCTATCCTCTCTCTCGACTCTCGCGCGCGACGAACGAGGAGGCGCCCGATATCCTCAACATCCTCTGCTTGCAGAGAATCACCAGGCCCGAATCCAAAGCTTGGGGAACGAATAATTCCCCTCGCATCTTGAATATGGAGACTCATGAGACTGCTACTGTTCTCAAATGAATTTTCAGTGACTGGAAATGACGACAACCTCTCTGAGAAATCATCTTCCTGTTGAGCTCTGAGCGGAGATGACTTGCTGGGACGAAGCTTCAAGGACTTTGCCGGGACCAGATGATGTTTTTGGGCGCTTGACTGTTCCCCACGCGCCGTTGAGAATGATTCGGGCGAGATTGATGCTTCTTGGCTAGGAATATGACGAACAGTGCGTCGGCCATACTGCGAGATGTCTGAACCTTGTGTCTCTGGAACCACGCGACGCTCTGGAACCCTACCGAAAACAAGAGCCTCGTTGGGCTCGGTTGGCTGGTTTCTGGTAATTTGCTGCTTCAATGCGGAGCACAGGTCTCGAGAGTCGATCCCCCTTAGATTCGGATTCGCCAATGTGACAGAATGAAGTGGTTCCTTTGTACCACTTACTAAACGTGCAGGTGTCGGTGGTAGTCGCTTATTGAGATTTTCGTCCTCTCTGATTGAAGTAAGTGATCGTTGATGCCCTGGCTTGCGGGTAGTGACTGTGTTTGTCAGGCTTGAATCTGCCCAGCTAGTGACGCGCGACTTGGAATCATAGGGACTATCCCAGCTGGGTGATCGAGAAATGGCCCGAGAATACTGAGGGCGCACCGTCTGCCTAGAAGGAGTGCCGCCTTCCATGTCCATGTTTCTCTTTGACGGGGTTACTGCGGCTTCTCCAACACTATTCGAATACCCTGACAGTGGTGATGGGTGCGTCGTGACATCCGCGCCCTTGGAGAGCCCAAACACACGTTTGAAACCATTTTTGATGGAATTCGACAAGGACCGATGCTTATGAAAGCCACCAAGGTTCTTCTCAGTGGGAGTCGACGGGCTGGCAGTACATCCACTTGTGTCCCGGAAGGTTTTGCGAAACGGCTTGTGTTCCCTTTTGCGTCTGTGTGGGAAGACCGATTTTTTCTGGACCTCGTCGCTGGAATCACCCTCAAAGGAACTTTGTTCGAAGTAATTCCGAGCCAGATCCACTACCTCTTGACTGTTCTGCAAATCGCGGTGCTCTTGTTGGGATCGGTGCCCTCGATGGAAAGACATGGAACGTGTAATGCTTCGTGGCAGACGGAATCCAGGGCTACCCTTGGAGCCGACTGGACGACGACCAGGAGGAGGGGGAGCCTCAGGTGAAGCCTGGGAAGTGCGTTGTCTGGTTGAGAACATTGACTTGGATTTGCGCACTTGGCGGCGATCCGAAGAAGGCACCGTACTGTTTCGTCCATCGAGTCCACCTGGTTCCATTAGTGCCTCGAGATCACCGGGTTCGAATAGAGGCGACATCCCGGCGTTGTTTTCGAATTGATATCCTACATACGGATGACCGAATATCTGTTTGAACTCACGGCGCTGTGCGGCGGCAGCTGGGTCTGGATCCTGCTGATCCATCGACTGATCCATGAAAGGGTTCTCGCAGCTGCTCTGATGAGTTGCGTCGGGAAGTCGACGGGGAACAGGAAAGCCCTCCAAACGACCGAGTCCATCGTATGGGCGTCTCGAGTCCCGAGATGGGCTTTGACCGGATCGCATTGCGCTCGATGCTGCAGCGGCGGCATCCGAGTGTTGCACGCCGAAAGAGGGTATGGGTGGTGTCGCATCATCTAAGGTCGGCCTCCTTGACTTGCGCATGGAGCGGGCAGACAAGGACCTTCTCAGAGGGTTGCGTGAATTGTATGTGGATGAAAACATGCTTCAAATGTCTGTACGGTATGGAATACACACAGATATTGAGATGAGAATGATTTGGGAATGTGGAGGAAGAAAGGTGATGCGAGAGAAAACAAATTCTCAGAGCAGTTTTGGATACAGGTTGGTCCGCAAGAAAGCACGTCTCGTTAGGAAGGCGCCACGAGAAAGAAGCAGCAGGAACAGTGCCACACAGTCCGTCTTCCCAACTCCCACGCTTACGAGGAAGGTGCAAACAGCTTACAGTGGTCCGGAACAATCGCCATGGCGACGGCGACGACAATTATAAGCGGCATAGGAAGCATTTTTGGATACTATCAGACCTGAAATATGGATGGATTTATGTGATTTCGACGTGGGTTTTGCAGTACGTACTGCAGACACAACTTACAAGCGTATCAAGGATGACATCTTCACCCATTTCGTTTAATACCCCAACGGCCACGTTTTACGGTCTACTCTCATACATGGAGTTTGGCAAGTGAAGCTTTTTCAACATGAATAAGCGTATTAACGTGGAGTGAGATCCCACGAATACTGCGAGGATCTCTCCGTCCTACTACCATCTGTTTGAACCGAAGCCTTTGCGGGCATTTCCGACTATTAAAGCCCTCTTGTTTATGGAATCTCAAAACTCCACTGAGTGTTCCTAGACGGCGTGTGTGAAAATTTAGGGATACTTATGTCTCATTTGACTAGTACGAAGGGCTTCATTCCATATCAATCAGCCTGAGCATGCAGGTGGAATCGTGGAGGTAGCGGAATCATCCCAGGAAGTGGAAATGGATGCACGTATTCATATAGCAATGTTAAGAAGCAGTTGACGTTCAGCATCATAGGTGGAGGTTGAACCATTTGGTTAGTGAGGTGGTATGTATAAGTGGAGTCCACCAATCGACATACAAACCGGTGTTAAGCTTCTGCTAGGCGCCAGCGGAAAGAGCCGCATCTGACTCGTGAGTCACGCCAGGATGACACAGCCTCTGTGCCTGACTCAAGCTTGACCTTGATCCTTTCAACTTCGCAAACCCAGACAGGTCAAAATAGATATTTATCACCAAGCCCCCCGTCAGTTCAACGAAGACGACATCTCATTATTTATAAACCTCCAAAATCCCACCATTAGATAACCCAATCTATGGATCCATCCAAAATGCCAGCCCCGAGCCCACTGGCACCATCAAAACCAAGACATGTCCACATAGATGGCCGCACCCTCGAGGGAGGCGGACAGCTAGTCCGCATCGCGATCGGGCTATCCGCGCTAACCGGGCGCCCAGTTAGCATCGATCACGTCCGCGGAAACCGACAAGGGGGAAAGGGACTAAAACGATCCCACGCGGCAGCAGTGAAATTGTTAGCTGAGATCAGCGGTAGCGAGGTCACCGGCAGCGAGGTCGGTTCTCAGCACCTCGATTTCATACCGCAATCATCGACGACGAAAAGTGGACCGCTGCTTGACTTATCGAAGGTGTCAGTAAAACCTGAATACGACATCAATCTCACGACTGCTGGTGCTGTCTTCCTCGTCTTCCAGGCTCTGTATCCGTATCTTCTTCACGTTGGGTCTCGAGCGCCTGGCTCCTTCGTGAAGGTGAATATCACCGGTGGAACAAACTCGAGTCATTCTCCATCATATGACTATGTATCACAGGTGATTGTGCCCAATTTCGCTAGACTTGGGCTTCCGCCTTTGTCGGTGATTTTACATAAGCGTGGCTGGTCATCTGGGCCGATCGATCTTGGAGCAGTGACATTCCTCATCCATGCACTTGGGCCTCGAGGGAGGTCAGATAATGGAGAGGAACGGACTCAACCGTGGAAGAAGAGGCAGAGACAGACGGCTGAGCCTGTTTCCACCTTTCCACGGATGAATCTCATGGATCACAAACGAGGGAAAGTTACGCAAGTCGATATAACTGTGCTAGCACCAGACCTGGCCACCCCCAATGCTAATCCAAAATACGGCGATGGGTATACAGTTCGTCAGTTCATTGAAGAGGGCACACAACGCAGCCTACGTCGTGCATTGCAAAAGATGGATCCGGCTATATTCAAACACTCCGCTTCGTCTCCACCTGAGGAAGATCCGCACACTAAACGAGCAAATCAAGATGCACCAGTTCCCATCAGGATCCACACATCAGAAGCCACGCAGCACCGCAGCCACGTGTACATCCTCATTGTGGCGCATACCTCCTGGGGATTCAGGATAGCGCACGATGTCCTCGGTAGCGTCGGAGGCAATCGCTCGGCCAGGCGAAGGGACAAAGGGAAACAAAAACAACATCCAGCTCAGGCTGATTCTCAGAATGCGGATATACTCTCCGGTGCTGCAGAATTGGTGAATCGATGTGTAACAGGGTTCATTGAGGAGATCTCCGATGCGAACGCAAACGACAACTCAGATGAGAAACCCGCTTCCAACGTCAAGAGGTCATGCGTCGATCAGTACATGAGGGATCAGATCGTTGTATTCGAGGCACTGGGAGAAGCCTGTCGCAGTGATAGGCATGCAGCTGAAGAAGAGGTAACCGATGCCGGGATCATGGAGGATGAGCGAGCTTGGACGCTCCACACTAAGACTGCACAGTGGGTGTGCCGGCAGATATTGGATGCCTGGTATTTGAGGTAGAGACAGGCACAGTGCCCACGAACAACCGAAGCGGATATTGAAGCACGTCATTGACATGTCTACAAACCCCCTTCATCCGCCCAACCGGGGCACATAACATCTATATCAAACTTGAATGGAGTGTAGGGATAATACGCAACACCCCTGCGACGCAAGCAATCCAAGCCTTGATTGCCAAGAAAGTCCTCCCAAACCTGCCGTCCAGACACGGCTAGGTTGCTCCAAATCTATATCCGAAACTAGATATACGCGGCGCTCTCAGGCCGTTCCTACCGGGCAGCCGGTCCACGGCCCTGCCGCTTGAGTTAACATCTGGGAAATGACACCCGTCCAGGATCGCCGGGTCGAGTGCTGCATGGCACGAGAGATACTCAATCTGAATAGGGTTTACAGGAGCTTCAACTCGAGATTGCTGACCAGCCGCGAAAGCGAGCTTCGGGTCCCCTGATTCGAAGGTAGCCAGTTATTGCTCCGAGTCTAGACCAATATTACCGCAAATTGAACTCAGAACGATGATTAACGTTTCTATGGCGATACATATAGATCTTGCGCATGTAAAACGCCCCCGGGGTCGGACGGCTGAATGTCTCGGTTGAAGGTAGTTGAAGAGTGGCAGTGGACTGTGGCCCCAAACCTCCGCTCAACTCGAACAATTTGCAGATCGAGGCCTTCGGTATATCGTAACATAATCGTCGATTTCCACTTTCCCTCTTCAAGTGCCGAGTCCTGTCCTCTTTTTGGGCCTCCTCCTTTGACATTCAAACCCGTACCCGTACCCGTACCCCTGAATCCAAGCCGCGAGTTGTTTATTCCGTAGTGAAATCTCATATTTGGGATGTCCATGGACCATCCTCGACTGCTTCTTGCCAGGGTTAGGTGGGATGTTTAGCTTACAATAACCTAGACAATAGTTTCAGATGTGGACAAAACCCGCCCCGCGTATTGGAACGAACTATCGCACTCTGAAACAGATGATCGACGGTCTGTTCCCCGAGTCCCGAGCCCAGGGCACCCGAAGCGAAAGCGGCGAAGATCTCCGACATTCTGCCAGATCTTTTCCCTCCCGGACTTTCTACTTTCTGACTTTCACGTGTCAAAAGGCTACCTAGTGGGGTCACGGGTGTCGATTCGAGGATCTGCCGATCTTTGTCGCCTCGCCGCAGAATCTATGTATGTACCGAATGCGCCAACCGCGGCAATGTTCAGAACTTAGAAGTTTTAATGACCATTCATTTTGCAATGAGGTATAGCTCTATTGCGAAATTATTGGGACAGGAGGGCGATGGCTATACATAGGACAGACTCCGGCAGAGTGCTGGCGCAGGAGGAAGTGGACTTGTAGTGGGCAACGTTGAACGTTCTGACTACGTAGTTCAAACTTGACGGTCTACAAAGGTGATATCGAGGCGTCGAAGTCCAGGCGGACCTCCGAACAGACCGGGAACATCGAAGGAGAGGCGCCACATAGAACCCTGTAACCATGTCGCCATCCTGTTATTCATCCAACAGGCTATTAGAAGTCTTTCCCGCCACCGGCACTCAATATTCAAGGCTCCTAACAATTACCGTTTACGGTAGTTAGTAGTTACTAGTAGGTTCTTATTTCCCAATTCTTACCTCCCATTCTACTGCGTAAATCCTAATTCTAAACCTAATCTCAATTCCCCGAGGGCCCGAATAGCCAGGCCCAGCCCAATCCACAATCTTGAATCCAGAACCAGAGAACCACATGACCAACACAACCTGCACAAAAATTCAAAAGCCGAGTCCAGCCGGCAACCGTTTGGAGTTTCGGCCCAGGACTCGATTTTGTGTAAGGCGTTTTTGTGTGACAAGGATGGTCCCTGCAAATAGGCACAAGCGCGGGACACTAAGAAGATAAGAGATGGTAATGATCGACCGTGCAGGTGGTATGGTGATCATAATAATGCTTGTGCGATGTGTTAGAACTTGTGTGTTACGGGGTTTGGTCTGGACTCTGGATCTTTCAGAGGTTTCTGTTGTGACCTAGGAGGGGGTGATATCCTGGAATATGGAGTTGTGATTCGAATTTGGGTGGAAGATGTGGTGGGAATGGGGCCGAAGACACCTGTGTTTCACGAGGATTGGAGAGAAATGTCATGTTGGGCGAAGGCTGAAGCAGCTGGGTGCCTGAATCCTCGACGGATTTAGAGAGAGTCGAGTCGGGGCGAAATGTTTACAGCCTCATGAGGCTGACAGATCAGCCCCATACATATTAGTAAAACGGCCGTTTCATAGAATCCTTCGGCGGGGCCGAGTTTCTGAGTATAGATTGACTTTCTTTAGTGGAAGGCAGCGATGTGATTTCATAGATTCCAGCAGAACGAGTGTTCAATGCAGTAAATTGGTATATAGCACCGAGGAGAATGATCATAGATAACGCAATGAGGAACAGAGGGGTATGGCGTCATAGTTCACAAAGGAAAAGAATCAACATGAGATGGGGCATCAATCAAAAAACCGAAAGACCAAGGTCAAAAGCACACATGTGCGCAAGGAAAAAGAAGCGAAGGAATCAAGGTCAACCGTTATACACGATCAACCAGATTGAGTCTCCATCCATCAGCGCCACTGCCCTCCAGTGGCAGATCCATGTCCGTAGGTATCCATGCAAAAAAAGACCAAAAAAATATACGATCTATCCTCCATGCAAAAAAATAAAAGAAAGGGGCCGTCTTTGTCCAGGATCCAGGAGCAAAGCCCAAGCAAGTGAGAAAGGAAGTCTCCGTGAAAGTGTGCGAGCAACTCCCGGATTTCGAGTTTCCGATTTTAAGTTTCATGCAAGATCCCCATACATCAGCCCGGCCGATGTGAGAGTCGGACGAAATCAAAGCAGGACGAAATCCGGAAATCGGCGTTCGGAAATTCGGAATTCCGTAATCAAGGCAAAGAGTAGAACAGCCGCCGAATGACAAAGAGAACTCCGACGATGCAGAGAAAGAGTTGATGAGAGTGGCAAAGCAGGCAGGTCAACGAACAAAGAAATCAGTCTTGATTCGTGCGATGAGTCCCAGCCAGCAGGACACAACGAGCGAGGCGGTGACTGATTCTCGGTCCGTTCCGAGCGTGTAGATGTATCCTTCGGACAACACTACAGCTCAGGCTGCGGGGTCTTATATTCAGACCCGAAGAGTTCTGACGGCAGCATTCGCTTGTACTCGCGTGGTTGGGCGAGGGGCGAAGCAAAAGCCGGACGGCGCAAATTCAGAGCCTATCGGAAATGTTAGTATGGTCTATTTCTGATTTCTATGTTTCTTGTTTTCTTCTTCGACGTGTGCATTTCTCTTTGCACAGAGTCAAAGATATAGTTCGGAATTAGAAACACATACAACGCAGTCAGAGCACTTTTCGCCCATTTTGTTGACACGGCCTCGGCATCCGCGAGAGTAGTTTGAACAGGAAAACATGTTGGAAAGTGGTCGACCGGGTGCAGTTTAGATCGACGAAAGGTGAGGGGATCTTCGACTTCTCCGAGAAGAAGAAAAGAAGAGGAAAAGCAGAGTAGAGAAGGTCTCAAGCCTTAAATGGAACGGAGAATAAGGAGGACGGTCTAGAATGTGTAGCACAACACAATGACGTCGGAGGTCAGTCGGAGTTAAATCAGCCACCAGGTTCTAGCGTTTAGAGAAATGGAAGAAAGGGAGGAGGTAGGAGAGAAGGATGATGGGGTTTATATCAGAGGCTCAAAAAAGATGGCTTAGACATGTCAAAACCAGCTTAAATTCCATGGGAAAATAGGAGTGTTTGAAATTTTAGGTTCCATTATTCATAATTACCGTCGTTTGCTGGGGTTGGTTTTTGTTGTTTTGTGATTTTTTTCTTTATTTTTTATTTGGTTTTTTTCATTCTTTCATATTGGGTACCTACTATGGTTCTACGTAGTATTTTATTTCTTTAATCTGCTTTGACACTTGGCAATTGGTTCCGGACTTTCCAAGATTGGCCCCTAATTCTACTAAGATACAACTCAGATCAGATGACTCTAATTCCCATCGTACATACATGCAGAGATCGGTCGATCCTCATCCCTTGGCCCGGAGATGCGGGTTTGTTGATCGGCTGAAATGCTGGTCTTCGATGCATAGAAATAATTAAAACAAAATCAGAGAAAAGAGACGGTCCGATGCATATCCATGACTCGCCTCAAAATATTGCAAGGGCCCAAGTGGAGCAGCTGATACGAATGTCGGGATTTCGAAACATCACACCGTTAGTTTGCCAGATACACTGGGTACTAGCCATCAACGTATGTGATAGATTGGTTATGGGGATATTTTAAACTATTGTTTCAGGTTCAAGGCTCGATTCCCTAGTTTGTTCTGGTTGTGTTCTGGAAAACATCCCCACTTTTTTCTCTCAGGGGAGGATTGTCTCAATTGTCCCCTTCAGGCCTGTTTGCAAGTTTGCATGGAACATTCTGATCCTTCCTCTGTCCACTTTCTCCTGATCAGCCCTGTCAATGATTGTAGTGGAAGTTACCGATGTTGGCATTCTACCCCCCTTTTTCGTTATTTGTCTAGATGATCGTTATCTCATCTGCAATCCCTAAACCAATCGGCATTCACATATCCAGTGCCTCTGGTCTGAAACTTCACTAGAAACAATCAGATTCAATAGCCAGTTTGCTTGGTTCTGGAGTTAAACGGTGTTTGGTTCTTCCCTTCAATCCCTGTGGAGGCTGTGGATCTGGTTCGTGTTTTTTTTCTTCTTTTTTTCTGTTCTGCGTTTTTTTCCGCACTTTCCCCTTTTTACCCCTTCTTTTCCCCCCTCCATTCTCTCTCTATCGATACAGCCACCAACATTCCTCAAACAATCGGAAACGAGATCTGTTAGAAATTACCCGAAAAAAATGCAGGGTAGCATTCTCTGTATCGTGTCAGATCCAGTACTATGCATTCCGGCACTCCGGCCTAGATCTCATCATAGTCAAAGCTTGAATTTACGATATACACCGCCTCTCATGAAATCCTTCTTCCTGCTGTTCCGCTTGCCCCTCCTAATCAGCATAGTCATCCGGTTGGTGCGGTGAGAGGAAGATGTCGTGTCTTTCCATGTTTGAAGAAGCTCTTTGACGGTCAGTTGACCGTTGAGTGTGCGTTTTCTCTATGTGTTGTCGCACCTTTACCAATGGTAGCAATAGAGTGGAGGTGTGACAACATGGTCATCATACATTAACGGCACCTGTTTGATTGGGCACCCACAACCCGCATAGGTAGAGTCAGGATAGACATACATCGAATCAAAAACTGAAAGCACGAACCGAACGGCAGATCTTCCGCACAATGACAAAATGACCTTTGTATTTATTGGACAACTGCATCCGGATGTCACGGCCCGTCAAAGAATAGTGGACCATGGTTCACAGGTTCAGGCACAGAGAATGTATCCATGGTACTCGGAGAGAAACACCTTCAGACCTTCTAGATCATCGAAGTTATGGATCCATCTAGACCTCGCAAACAATGACATTAGGTTCCTATCCAACACTTTTTCTACATATTGTATGTACATAAAAATGAATAAAAAAACATTAGAAAAAGAATCACCCCACTCGAGTGACACAAACCTGGGGAGTTCCGAAGTGGGGAGACGATCCAGTCGAAAGCTTAGGTACTATGACGGCAATGACAGTGACATGACAGCCACGATCAACCAGAAAACGGGACCTGTCAATGCAGAGCTGTTCTCCCCTGCAGCCCAACCGTCTCAGCTCAGGAGACATGCAGTCATGGGAACCCGTGCAGTACGGTGACATACACTGATGGATAGACAAGCAATGAGCGATAATCGGAGGGTCAGGAATAAGAAATTACAATCTGCCATCTGTAGTGACCTCATTTGCTCTCACGTACTCCGAACTACCCCCCAAGCCACGGCGTTCCTACTCCTCCGCCTTGACGCCATGGCCCATTCTCACCTGCAGAATGCATCCTGATCATTTCGGAGGGGCTGTTCATGTGATCTCGCGTAGAAGAGGGCCGGGTGTCCCATTTAGGCAGCTACTAAGAGAGCGATCATCTCCCGCCCGCTGTGTGTGATTTACATACATACACGGTCAGTTGCGCTGTAGCCGATGCTCGAATAATGAAACTCGGTATCAACTTGGACAGAAATATTGTTGAAGGCCTGGACATACGGGTGATAGTCCGGACCCCCAGGTGTGTCCGGTGTGCACATCACAGGACCTTTGATCGAGACTGCTGGCGATGCAACACTCCTGTCGGACTAGGCAATTTTTACAGAGCAAAGGGATATAACGGTGCTTTATCACCCCGTGTTAATTCAGCGACTGGCAGCGTTGCATGATCACATTCCGAAACTCCTAAGTGATGAGAAGACAGCGCAAGGAATACAAGAGCCGAATAAGAAAAGAAAGTTCCGACTACCCCCATTCACCGTAAAACCGTCCATGCTCAGAACTCCAACAAGGATCGAAGAATGAAGTATGCTCCAGATATCCCAAACAACAAGGCAATCAGGATCCGATTTCCCTCTCTCGTCAGCCCCAGATACGCAAGTCCACCTACCACCAGCTCCTTCCGTCGCGCCGTGTCACGCTTAGCTTCCCAATTCGGATCGAGGGAGAAGGGTGCCAAATCTCTGCCTGGAGCTGCTTCGGAGGAACTGAGCGGGACTGATGCAACGAGCGCAACAGCGCGATGATCCGACTGGGCGAAGAGAGGCAGTGCGTTATACGCCAGTGGCGAGACGCTTCCAGATTCGCCAGCCCACGGGGGCTTGTCGAGGTAAAGGATCCGATCGCACCAGCTGGGCCAGCGGTGAGTCGACCATTTCCATTCCTGGCTCTTAGCATCCAGGCCTTGGAGGACAGCCTCACGCGCAGCATCCGAGTACTTGTACGTTGGTGGGAAATCAATCGGCGCTTCAGACAGGCCATGGAAGGTTCTATCGTGGTCCATTTCGCGCTTGAGCTGGTCTTTCTTCAGAAGGTGAGAGTAGTGCGTGGGATCATCAATGCTGGCGTCTCGCCGAGGGAACTGGGCAATTTCATCAGTGGAGGGACCGGTGTCCGAAGTGCGGTAGTTGAGATCTCCGGCAAGGAAGAGGTAGGCATTTGGCGCGAAGAGGTCTCTACGACTGCGCTCAGCGTGCGCAGACGCAGCATCGTCGAGAAGACGGGTATTCTCGTTGACACTACCTCCCTCTCTTGGTCTGCCCTTGTCATGAGTAAACACAAGCCGCTCAACAATACTCTGCCAGTCCTGATTTCTCCGCTCGCAAGCGTCCTCCATGGGCGCGAGATGAGCCGCGACGAAAGTAAGATCAATAGTCTTTGACGAAAGCCCATCAACAACGTATCCCAGACGTGCCCCGACAGCGCCCTTATTTCCCATATCCTGGAACCCAAAGCCGACATGCGCGGTATCCTGCCAGGCAATCTGGCGCAAAGTGTCGTCGCGCGCGAACAGCATCAGGGCCGTCATGCCCGTATTGTCGGTGAGGAAGTTCACGTAGTCTTGATTCCATCTTTGCGCGGACGCTTTCTGCACAGCGTGCCGGAAGGCATCGAAATAGGGCAGGAGCAAAGATCCGCCGAGGAACGAGTGTGCGATAGGTGCAATTTCTTGTAGGGAGAGGAAAATCAGATCCGGTGCGGAGCTCCCCGCACCGGAGGCGGGGAGGGCATCGAAGAAGTGCTCCGCGAACGAGTCGACATTGATCAAGTTTCTGGCGCAGTTAAAGGTCAGCACGTAGACACCGAGGGCATCCATACTGATTTCCCAATACTGGTCTAGCGTCACTGCGTCAGAGGAATTGTAGAGATGGTCGGGGAAATAGAGGGCGTGACGTCACTTGTAATCAAGTGACCGCTTGCTGTTGACCGCAAGATGTAAATACGAGTCACGACCAAGTCGAGCCCCGGAATTCATGATTTCTACTGCTATTTTACTGCTGAGCTTGACGCCATATCAATATGGCTAAAGCAACCGAGGATTGGACACATTCGTCTCATCAAGAGAGAAAAAAACAAAAAGAAATGTGCATCATCCGTGAATCGAACACGGGCCTCGTCGATGGCAACGACGAATTCTACCACTAGACCAATGATGCTGGAAAACCAGGCAGATCGTAAGCTGATTCGCTGGTTATATTTGAACTTCCAGAATGTGTCTTATGGCTCGATCTAGCTAGATATCGCAGTTGAATTCCACCTTGTCTACTCCGTATGGATTCACAACTTCCCTCGCACTTCGGCATTGCCATTACTCGGCTCCAATTCAGCCAACAGCATACCTTCAGCAACATCCTCTTCTTCATCCTCCATCTGATAAACCCACTTGACCCTTCCACTTCGAGGACTCCGCACCTCGAGCTCCATCTTCATCTGCTTGACGAAAGCCAGAACCTGGTTCTCGACGACGTCTTCTCCATCCGATACCAGCATCTCCATCAACTTGCCAGACAGAGGCAGGATGATGTGCTGGGGGTTATTAGGATCACCTCGGCGATGCGACGAGGACACCAATGCCGACGCGGCAGTCGTGGTCGTCTCAAGTTGCATGCGGTAAGGCATCGCGCCTTGCGAAGTCGGTGTTGTGTATTCAATCTCAGCAGCGAGAGAGTGCGGGAATTCATTGCGTAACACCCGGGAAAGACGTAGGTGGTGGGCGATTTTGCCTGATTGCGGGGCATCTTTCGAGAGAGGTTCTAGGGTGATTGACCAAGCGTCACCTTTCCGGAATAAGAGATTGGATGCTGGCAGCGCAGCATGAGATATCGCTTGCTGCGACGGGCCGGAGGGACCATTGGATGCCCGAAGAGCCCTTGTGATTCTCTCTCCTTCCTGGAGGACGGCATCGAGATTTGATCCTAGCCATTGTGTGTCGACTTTGCCGGTAATGAAATCAGGGTGGGCTACGATTCCTCGCAGAAGACCAATGTTGGTTTTCACGCCGTCAATCTTCGAATCAGCCAGCACCCGCTGAGCCTTTCTGACAGTTGCTTCCCAGGTAGGTGCGGTCACAATGATCTTAGCCAGTAGATTGTCGAAATTGGACCCTACAACCAGCCCAGGGCCAGAGACATCGATATTGGTGTCTACCCGGATTCCGTGGCCGCTGGGTACGGTGAACGCAGTAACCTTGCCAATACTTAGAGAGAACCCGTTGCTCGGATCCTCAGCGCACAGTCGAAGCTGAATCGAGAAGGCATTTGGCGGATGCTGGTTGGCGTCAACTTCAGTACCAAGCCCCAACTCACGCAACGTATATCCTTGAGCCAGCAGAAGCTGCGTCTGCACCAAGTCTATCCCACTGATAGATTCCGTAATGGTGTGTTCAACCTGCAGACGCGGATTGACTTCCAAGAAATAGTATTTCCCTTCCTGCTCATTCACTAGAAACTCGAAAGTTCCCAACGACCGATAGCAAACCTCGCCAGCCATCCTGAGCGCGGACTGAATAACCCGACCAACCAACCCTCTATCACTCACCAAAGCCGGCGCACACTCAACGACCTTCTGAAACCTCCTCTGAGCACTGCAGTCTCTCTCCCACAGATGTCTCACCTGACCCGTCCCATCACCAATAATCTGAACCTCAACATGATGAAACCCATCAACAGCAGCTTTCTCAACAAACACAGACCTCGACGGCGACTCCCCAATAGCCCGCTGAATACTATTCTCCAGCTCCGCCTCCTCCCTCACCAGACGAATGCCCCTCCCACCCCCACCATCGACAGCCTTAATCATCACAGGGAACCCGACCTGTCTCGCGAACGCCCGTGCCTCGTCCATATTGCCGGTAGGTCGATCCATGGCCTCTAATACAGGGACACCGCATTGAAACGCTAGCTGTTTCGCTTGCAATTTATCGCCTGTTCGAGCGAGATTCTCCCATCCGGGGCCGATCACAATGGCCCCCGCTTCGTGCCACATGCGGTAGGCGAACTCGGCGCTTTCGCTGAGGAAGCCATAGCCCGGATGCACGGCGTCGATGGAATGCTTTTGGGCTAGTGCTATCAGCTGCGTGATGTCGAGGTAGGATGATGCTGATGGGAGTTGGAGGGCATGGTGAGGGTGGCCGAGATCGCAGTGCGATCGGTCGTCTGCTGTATAAAGGGCGAATGTCTCGATTGGAGAGGGTAGTTCTCGTGCTGCGTGGCGGATGCGGACGGCGATTTCTCCTCTGTTTCATGCGTGAGTATTTATCTTGCTTAGTATGTATAACGTTTGTTGGGCGAGTTCGTACCTGTTGGCGACCAGCAATCGCTGGATGGGTCGCGAGTGCGGGGATGACGACATTGGGGTGTGGAATTCGGGGTAAATGTATGTTTTGCCGGGGTTACTCTATACCGTCTGGAAAGAGAATCAACGAAGAGAAAATTTCGAATGATTATTCTTGAGAAGGACGAGGAAAATGAAGACAGAGAGAAAGCATGTCACTTATTGGCACTGACTAACTAGTCACATAGTTATTGAGGGTTGCTCGTTACCTCGGGACAATCGCTTACTAGGGAGTTGTGGGGTTGGCCCGAGGTAGTTAACAAGCAGCCCTCAATGACTAGCTAACCAGTCACCTAACACAGCATGTACTTAACCAGTTGATGCGATCCACAGGCGAGCTAAAACTAGATATGTGACTGTACTTTACAGATATCCCCCTGCCGAGCGAGCTTTCCTTTCTGAACTGCTGCCGCTGTACGAGGACGCTGAGAAAGGCTCTGGGCACCGGCTAGATTCGAGTCCGGTCTGAGAGTCAGTGGACCGCTCAAATCCTATGCCCCCTCGTGGCTTATACATACTAGCTAAGGAGGCCTACGGGAATCCGTGCAGCTTACAAGTCTACACTACATAGCCTATAGTTGAGGTAGAAGGCACCAAGTCTTATTTGGCGAGGCTAAATCTACATGAAAATGTAGTAGAACAAGATGAACAAGAGCACTATCCAGATAAATCAAAACTTGGAAGTGTATGATCAAAACATGGAAAACAGAACAAGCATTGGTCAGAGAGACTCCGTCGTGGTGTTTGCAATCGCAGAAGCGGGCACGTGTATCATTGACCCAACACCATGTGGACTGCAGTGCGTACGTAGGTGGTATGCGGATTCTTGCCCAAAAAGCGGCAGAACCGATCTTTCTCTTGGTCCTATTAATCAGGACTCAGACCATGAGCGCCAGAGGGCAGACCGATTCCATGGTGAATTGAGTACGGAGGTGATCCCAATTCAGGACCTGGCGAGGGTCTCTCATGGCAGACGGACATCTTTTTGTCATCCTGCAAGTGACCGTTGAGCTCCAGAGGGCTGAGTGGATTCAAGTGGGTGGGTTAGCCATGGAGCAAGAGTCAAAGGACGTAGCCAAGATGGTGAGGGTTCATGTGTCATGCCATGGATGATGTATGGCAGAGGGACGTCATATCCTCGTTGTAATACTCGAGCCGAGTTGCCATCGAGTTTCAGAAAGCGAACTGATTGTATGGGGGTTGGTCACGGAGACTGAAGGTCATCGTGAAGCTTCCCAACAACATATGGACTGGTTGATAGTGGCCCCTGATCGAAATGCAGGACGTTGGCCGACAATCTGACCAAGGCTTGTTCTTTTTTTTTGTTCTTTTTGGTTTTCATTTTTCCTTCTTCCATTTCCTCCTCCTTCTTCTTCATTCTTTTTTTTTTTTTTTGTTTTTTTCTTTGCTGTTTCCTCCTGATCCTGCGTAAGCATATCTCCAATCTAGTCCTTAGTTCTCGCCAAGTGGTCCATGGACCTGGCTGTGCTCAGTGTACTCAGGAAGGTCATCCTCAAAGTCACGAGGGACAGCCATGAGTCCCTGCTTCTCACAGGCTTCACCATTCTCCCAGACAGCCTGGTACTCAACAGGTTCGGTGCCGCGGTAACGTCGCCAGACGAAAACCACGGCCTGCCCGACCAGCATGCCAATAGCGCTCGCGATCAATCCCGCCAGCACGCCGATCACAGCGGGGACAAGGATGAAGTGCACCGCGCGAGAGAAGGTGCGGGCAAAAGCGTCACCATATTGGTGATGCTGGTGAGGATGTGCAGAGGCGAATCCGTGGGAGCCAGGATGGATTGTTGGCTTGCCCTTGTGTTTGCCATGGCAGGTCTTGGCACCGGATTTGGCCATGGCCATCAGGCGGTCTCTGGCGCCAGCCAACAGACCTCGAATGCGAGTGACGAGAAGTTCGTGCAGGCATTTGACCTTGCCGTGGCACTCCTTCCAAGAGGAGAGATCGGAACCAGAGGTGTTCACGATCTCGGTCCGAGTAATGAAAAGCTCGCCGGCAGGATCCTGGAGGACAATGATAGCGACGGTATCCACAGGCACTGGGTGGGCGTCCAGGTCAAGAATGGTGAGCCGAATATCCAGCAGCTCGTAGCCTTCGTCGGGGGTGCCAGTGGACATTATTTCGAGTGCGTAGCCAAGGGGAATCGGAGGAGAAACCTCGCGATCCTCGTTTTGTTGGACTGCGAGGATTGGGAGGGGCTGCGCCGGTGGGAAAATCTGGCGGCCGTTGGCCAGCAGAGCGTTGTCTGCAACAGAGAAATCTAGAGTCTGTTGAGTCTGTTAGCCGGGATCGGTGCATGGACTCGTTCGGTTATCCTTACCAACAATGATGGTTTGCCCTCCGTCCAACTGGCGACGCCTCCCTCATTATTTGCACGGAAGGGACATTCAGTGCAGGGCAACTCAACGACCGCATGGCGGGCGTTCTCCATAATGACGGGGTGGACATTCCCAAATCCGTCTTCAATCCTGTCGACGTTGGGCTCCATCTCAGGGATGACCAGCATCGCGCTGGCGCCTAGGGCGGCGACGCCACCCAGCAAGGCAGAGCGCATGAACATGGTGACGGAAGTAGGTAGGCCAGAGGCAAGCTGATCGTCCGTTCGAAGTCAATAGTTGAAGGTCGATGAAAGAAGAGAGCCCAATAAACTCAACGGTTATCTCCAGGACTCCAGGAGTATGTAGCTGTGTAAGTGTCCGGAGTATGGGGGGATCATCTTCTTCCGGCGGGAAGTGGAGTGGGTGACGCCAGCTGCTGCGTCGCTCGGGATATGATTGGTGGATGTGGGAGGTGGACAGTCAGCTTGCTGACTGTACAAATATCCACGCGAGAATGGCCCACGACGTTTGTGATTTGTGGATCCCGATATCATCTGAGACCGAGTTGCATGTTGCGATAGATGGTATATCTTTCCCACGAGCTTGTTAAGCCTTGTTTGCAGGCGGAAGGGTCAGAATGGGAGCGGCTCCCATGTCCGTTGGTGGTCTGTTCAAGCTCACATCGAGGGTAGGGCAAAGGTATCGATCCCGAGAGACGGCGCGCAGTGCGAGCGCAGAATGGCCATGGTCTTTTCTTTTGTCTTTTGACTTTTTTTGCTTGGTGTTTTATTTTTTTATTTTTTTCTTATTTTTTATTGTTTTTGTTTGTATTTTCGAGGAGCCTGGAGCGATGTCCCTGCGAGCGGAGAATGAAAGGTGATGTCGCAGGACGGAGTACACACTTAGAGATGGTGGAAGTCCGAATCTGATGATGTCCACGCATTCAGCAGTCCGAACATGCCCATCCGACACCCAGGCGATGACACACTAAGCTCCCGGAAACTGGGAACATGATATGATTTCCAGAAACCAGTGTGAACACCACCGAGCGCCGATTGGACATGAACGAACCGCCAAACACGCGGACACCACCGGATCCTCATTCCACCAACTCCAAGTGTATACCGCAGTATACCAGCCCCTGGGATATCATAATTTGTTCCCAGTACCCCAGGGGCGGGTATCTCGTCGCTGGGCAGCGAAGCTGGCATAGAAGCCATTGACTGATGTCAACCTCTAGGGGATCATAAAATGTTCCCAGTCCTCCAGAGGCTGACGTGTGGCCGCCCAGCGAACAAGTTTGATGCTCGACGTACTGGACTTGCAGGAGACGTTGAAGTTGTAGTTGGGCCTCTCTGCCTCCGCGTGTTCCAGCACGGCTCCGAATTGTGCTTTGCCTTTTTCCCTTTTTTCTTTTTTTTGTTCTTTTTGTGTTCTTTTTATTGTTTCATTTTTTATTTTTTTTATTTTTTATTGTTTTTTTTTAATTTTTTGTTTTTGACCCTGGGGCACAGGGAGCCATATTGACCTCCGACGGGGCCCCAGGAGCTGGTGGAGGGTCTCGACGGCCTGGCCAGAAGAAGTCTCCAGTTGTGTTGGGGCAGGCCGCCGAGATGCATGAGAAATTGACCAGCTCCCAGGGGCCAGGGGACAGAGCTTGATGACCGCAGGTGGTCCCCCAGGAGCTGGTGAGTTGTCGGTCGACGTTTGAGATTGGCCCGCCCCCCGGAGGCCGTTTGATGAACCCGATGGGCCCCCGGGAGCAGGCAAGCCGTCGCTGGATGGTAGAGGCGATGGACGGACTGCCGCCTGACATGCCCCAAGATGTGGGTGCAGCACGAAGTTGTTGAGGCAGGCCGCCGAGCTCCCTTTCCTTTCACCACCAGAGGACTCAGACAAGAATTGAACAATAATCATACACCCGCCACCCCGAATGATAGGAGGGAAGAACATGATCGAACATCGCACAAGGTGTATAACGACAATTGAACAAATAATTATAAGTATATAACACCCCGAAGGGTGCCGGAGACAGGAGTACTCCAAACAATGGTGCTTGTCCCTGTGTCTTTCGTAACAGACACTTTTCAGTGCAGGTGAAGCGGCAACCATCGGGCTTGCCAGCTTCCCGCTTGTCGGGTTCCACGGCAAAAGTCATCAAGAGGCGGCTCATTCGTCCCTCCTCTTGGCCGTGGACATGCAGGTGAAGGGGCAATCATGGGACTTGCCAGCTTCCTGCCATGCCGAATTGGATGGCCATCAAGGGGTGGCCCATTCGTCCCTCCCCTTGGCCATCGACTGGCCATCGACATGCAGATGCAGCGGCAATCATCGGACCTGCCAGCTTGCTGCGTTGTCGGGTTTCATAATAGTAATTAAACCAAGAGGCGGCCCATTCGTCCCACCTCTTGATCTTTCCGACCACCTGCCTTCCACCGAACTAGGTCCGATCTCCAGCAAAGCAACGCAAAAAGACATAGATCAGGCGCCCTAGAAATTGGACGCCGCCATGCTCCTCACGAAGCTCCGACAGCAACTGTACCGGTCCCTCCATCTCGTACCGCAGATGTCCCAGATACTCGGCCCACAGGGGGAATGAGCACAAGAAAAGGATCATCAAGACGCAGACGGCGAAGGCCAACCGGCGAGCTCCTGCCCACAGTCTCCCCAGCAAAGCCGATCCCTCCTGCACGCCAGCCTCAGACGCAGTGACGATGGGACGGGTGCGGGGCTGGTCTCCTGGCTTTTGACCAGAAGCCGCCTCTCGGCCACCCGATGATTCCCGCTGTTCTCCTGCAGCCTGTTCGTCGCTGAGCGTTGCCGGGCTATCGGCATCCTCGACCATTTCGGTGCCTTGCAAAACCCCCGCACGGGCTGTCTCTGTTGCCGAAGCGTCTTGGAGACTGGCTACCTGGGAAGAGGTGGAGACCGGAAAGGCTGCTGTGACCTGCAGCCTCTCAAGAAGTGACATGAACGCCGACTCTGCCCGTCTACGCTCCTCATGCTGAGCCAACAACACTTCGAGGTGCGAACAAGTAGCGGTCCGCAAGCTCCCGTGTGTTGGCTTGTCGACAATCGGCCAAGTCGAGCCTGATTCCTTCCGAGCCGACCTGGAGGCGGCCAGCTTTCTCGGAACTTCATCAGTCAACATTGGCGACGTCGACTTTGATCGGTCGGCGACCAGCTCAGTGGCAGCTGGCACACTCGCGACCTCATCGAGCATGTCGAAGACGTATGATCCGGGCATTGTCGGCATTGGAGAATCCCGTCCGGACTCAGAAGGGGCCTGGCTCTCGAGAGCGGACCACCATTCCTCGTCAGACCAAGCAGAGTCATTGTCGCCCGATGGCGAAGGCTCCAAGGCAGCGGGGTCCTGCTGAGAAAGAGCAGGCCCACTTACAACTGCCCCGGTGGCGACCTTCTCAGTGCCATCCATAACAACCTGAGTCGGCTGGGTTACCGAGCTCGTGACTGCTTGGGTCGAAGGCTCCGAGGTAGCGGGGAGCCGCTGCAGGGCAGCAGGCTCACTCACAACCACCTCGGTGGCGACCTTCTTGGCTCCCAAAACAGTCCGAGTCGGCATGCGACCAGCGGGCTCACTCACGGTTGCCTGGGGTGGCACTTCCATCGGACCAGTCTCAAAGCGCACTTGGCGAAGTTTGGCTGCTAGAGCTGGCTGCGGAACAGCTGGCACACTCATAGCAACCTCGAGAGGGACCTGCTCGGAGGGCTCCGGAGCGTTGGGAGCTGGCTGCGGAACAGCGGATTGACTCACAACCTCCGAAGTTGACGCCTCCTCAGCCTGGACACTCTCGATACGCGCTTGCGAGACTGGTGGCGCTGGGTCTTGCACACGGAAGGACTGGACAGGCTCGGCTCGGATCAGCTCATCCTGCGCAAGCAGCAGAGAACCAGTCTTGCGGACCGGTTCTTCTGCGACTTGCGCGGTGGATGTGATTTGTTGAGACGCTTCAACCCGAGCAAGCAACTCGGAGCCGGCCTTGACGACCATGGCTCTGGTGACGTGCTGCTTTCGCACTGTCCATTCTGTCCCTTCCGCGGGCCCCATACGCTTTTCTGCTTGTGGGTGGGAGGACCAAGGGTATTCGTACTCCACAGCATTCTGAGTCGGCTGTGGTACAGCTGGCGCACTCAGAACTGCCTGCGGTGCCTGTGGACCATGTTGGTTGATGGCCGATCCGTAAATCGGGGTCCACGGCGTTGACACGCACTCCTTGGTTACCTCCCATTCCATGTCTCCTTCAGACGGAGGCAGATCTTCCCCGGACTGTGGCCCATCCTGGGGTTCTCTCACCTCCGCCATCTGGATGTCGGCGGGATCCACCATCATGTCACTGTCCTCCACTTGCTGGGGAACTGTCGGGGTGATCTCAAGCTGTTCCAGAAGCACGACCAAGGTAGGCTCGACACCGCCCATGGATGAGCCTGCCTCCAATGACTCGTCGCTGATGGTAACGGGTGCGGGGAGCAGGGCACCGTTCGAGTCATTGTTGGGCATTGTCAGCTCAACCAGGGGCGTGGCCTCGTCATTGTCCATGGGTGAGCTTGCCTCCAATGACTCCTCAATGGAAGGGACTAGTGCGGGGATCAGGGCACCGTCGGAGTCATTGTTGGGCTTTGTCAGCTCAACCTGGGTCTTGGCCTCCACATTGCCCATAGATGAGCTTGCCTCCAATGGCTCTTCAATGGAAGTGACTGGTGCGGGGATCACGGCACCGTCGGAGTCATTGTCTGGCGTTGTAAGCTCACCTTGGGTCGTGGCCTCGTTGGCTTGACTCACACCTGAGCTCGGCCCTTCACCGCTGTCCTGCCCAGCCTGCGGCTGACTGGGTGGGGGTGGACAAGCGGCGCGGTCAGCTGCTTTGGCGGGTGCCAACGAGTGTGTCTTGACCTTCTGTGCGTGCTTCAGTCGCTTGATTGGTTGCGGACCTCGTGGAGTAGATCGGCTCGTAACCTTTGTGTTTGGCATCCCAGGCTGTGCCTGCTTCTGCCTGCGCTCGAGGAGCGCCTTGCCAGCCAACGCGCCCCCCTCTTGGAGGAGGCAGGCGACTTTGTCCTGTCCGTCGGCATGGCGCACACAAAGGTCCGTGTCATCGATTTCCTCCACGAGGTCCGAAAGCGCCGTCCATGCTTCCTCGTCGTCCGAGTACTTGCTATGCCAGTCGAGGAGCGCAATTGAGTTGCCCCCAGCCTCATCCAGTGCCTCTTGGCTTTTTTATAGCGGGCTCCGAGGACACTGAGTTTGGCAGAGAGCTTTGCGATCTCCTCTGGGTCTTGAAAGCGAGCACTCTCTCGAGTAACGACGAATCCGCAGTAGATCCTCGGCTTAGTAGCCGACTCCTTTTGCTTGGAGCCAGCTTTCTCGATCTCTTGTCCAGCAATTCTCTTTTCGACGCCAGCCAGCTTGTTGTTCAGCGCGCTAGTGTCACGCTGTTGTTGTTGTTGATGATGTTGTTGACGCAGCTGGCTAGCGGGGAAAATGCTGATGGGGACTGCCTCAGAGGGGCCAGTCTCAGATCGCCAAGGACGGACGGCGCTGGGGTTTCGGATATTGGAGGATCCGAAAGAAGGCGGTTGGGCTGTGGCGGGGCCCATAAGGAAGGAAGGAGGTTGGGCTGTGGCAGGGCCCATGAGGAAGGAAGGAAATTGGGCTGTGACGGGGCCCACCAGGGGGAAGTCCTGTGCGGAGGACCCTGGTTCTTAGTTGCAGAGAGGGAAGAACGACCGCTTTGCCGCGGAGCGGTCCCCAAAGTGGCGAACGGGAACGGACCACAGAGGCGCTTCTTAGGCGCGGGCTCAGTGGTGTCCACAGTCGCAGCAGAGGCAGCAGTCTTTGAGGTGACCCCTGGGAACGGGCCACCAAGACGCTTCTGCTCTTTGGGACGCGCAGGGGTGCTCAGAGGTGCCACCGAGGAAGCGGGCGGCAGCATCTGGAATGAGATTACCCCGTTCCGGCGCGGGGTTCCCTGAGGGGGCGCGGGGGCGTTCAGAGGCGTCGCGGAGGTAACAGGCGGCGCCATCTGAAAGGGGATTACGCCGTTCCGGCGTCGAGGTCCCTCAGGGAGGGTCGGATCCTCTCTCTTCTCCATTGTGCTAAGACGTTGTCAGACAAGATGCCATGAAGAATGAATAGACGGGTGGATGGATGGATGGATGGATGGATGGATGGATGGATGGATGGATGGATGGATGGATGGATGGATGGATGGATGGATGGATGGATGGATGGATGGATGTGTGGATGGATGCATGTGCGGATGGATAGATGGATATGACCAAACAGGTCTCACAACAAAGGTTATCGAGGGTAAGTGGTGAATGAACGCGTCAAGGCACATGCAGGGAGCAGACATCATCAATGTATGACAGCTGATTTGACTTACGAGGTTCTTGTCGACGCGGTGTTGCAGGAAACTTCGTCTTGGTAGTGGGGGTTCATTTCAGATTGAATAATGGAATAAATCGAAACTGATCGAGAGGAAGAGAAGAAGGAAAGATTTGAAGAGAAAGAAGATCTTATTTATAATCCTGGACAACAACAGGATCAATGATGCCCCTCTGTTTGATTGGTGATCTCAGGTTGCTCTGATCTACGAATTAGGAAAGAATTCTTTGTTCTCGACTGAAACCACAATTATTTTGTCAATAGCAAACAACAAATCGAGCACAGTTACACGCTTAATCGAACAATGAGTCAATAGAACAAAGAAAACTCAGGAACGCACCTTCTCCAAGTCACTTCAATGCGTCCTGGCATCACTCCAGGTGACCTCTGCTTTTGACCAATGATCATTACTCGGCTTTCTCGGCGATCAATGTTGCTTCCGTTTTGAGCTTTTGATTTGATGTCTTTCTTAGGTATCTTTCTCTACTAAAGAAGTCCCAGCCTTCAGCAGTTCCTGCGTATACATGCCAATATTGGTCTCTGTTCAAGCTCTCTATATGTATGATACCTAGTATTAGCACTAGCTATACACTCTTATGTTATATCAGCTTCCATAGACAATCCATGTGAACTCGATTTACATACATTTTATGGATTTGATTGTAGTACAGTACCACTAATTTTATATGCACGTCGTAAATAAGGTTACGGACCGTGCCTTGTGGGTCCACGCCACGTGAGATTGATCGTTGGGTGGTCCGTGCTCCGTGGCTAGAACTTTAGTGGGGCCGGAATTGCAGAGGTCCGTGCACTTTTGGTTGCCGAAAACTTCCCTCCTACGTCGACTCGGGTAGATAGTGTAGTGGGAGAACTGCGCCATCGTGGTGAAATGAGTGGTGTACGGATGACTCAACATTTGTGATATAAAAGGCTTCATGGCGCAGATAGGACAGACAGAGAGACACAGACACACTTCTCCTCTTCTAGACCACCCCTTGTGTTCTCCTCTCCTGTAGTCCCACTACTCCCAGTGGCGGACCTGGTTCGCAGCCAGATTCGCGTTTCTCGCTCTTCAATAGGTTCAGACAATCTATTAAGTAGTACGGACTAACAGGCAACGCTGCTCTGCAAGTACCTAGAGGCTGAGGCTAGATGTAGATGGAAGGAATGCTCCTGCAGCGTTTGTGCGCGGGTCCAGGACCTCAAATCAAAAAAAAAGTCAAGTCTTGATGAAAAAAAGAGTGCTAATATTTACAAGTACCGCGAGATCTCTAGGTATGTATTGGAGGCTTCCTGGCTCCTAACCATGAGAGTATACTAACGGGATATCCTTCACACTCCAACTTTCGGCATCATTATCTGCGACACGCGACTCGGCCAGCAGCGACCGAACTACAGATGGCCCGATGGCGATCCGATTTTCATTTCTGGTCTAGAACACGAATGGTGTAGAAAGACTATGCAGTGCGAGGAGTTTGACTATTAACGGGGTTGGCATACTCTGCCATCCTACTCAGGGATGGTCAATGAAGGCTCAACAAAAGCTTGTAATGTTTGAGGAGTCCGGATCGCTTCTTCCGAAGAAGTCTTTTCCTTCAGTTCCTACATCCAGCTGGCGACCCGGATGACTAGGTTTCAAGAATATATCAACCTCACGGGCCGACTTATTTCATTGGCGCTATTCGATCGCGTCAAACCAGCTGGCAACATGGGCTTTATTTAGGCTCCGGTGCATTTCCGCGTCTGTTTCTGCATCATCAGGCTCTTCTTCTTCGTCAGTACTCTCCAAATCAATCCATGAATGCTGGTATATGGCCTTTTCGCAGGGAGGGTACCCCGTTGCTCTTAACCATCCAAATATTCCACGGGTGGCGCCTTCCGAGATCGATTGAGAGGATAAATCATATTTATAATCGCTTAGTGTAGCGTCTGTGATACTGAGAGGGGGGTTCGTTATTTGGCTAGGGATCTTGACATGATCTTTCCCAAAATCCTGAATTGAATGGCCATTCGCCAGTATCCATTCCCAAGATTCGTATTCTAAGCAATGAGAACATTGAGCATGTTGCCGGACCGCTAGCTCTGCGTCGCAAAGTTTTGTGGTCCCAAAGGGCTTCCAAGTCCATACTGGAAGTGGTCGATCACAGCCTTCACTGGCGGTGATGTACAACAGGCGGCATTCGTCATCGCGACGTAACGATTCACCGTTGTTGGTTCCCATTTCACAGGTCATAAATGTGTGTGTTGTTGCGGTCCAGGCCGAAGCTGGAAGATCCAGAGCTGTCATTCCCACTCGTATGTCGCGCAGGACAGTCTTTGCCAGACCTGTGAGAACTGCACCGAGCCACAGCGTCCCGAGTAGAGGGCTTCGATTTGCCAAAAATACGGCTAATTCATTTTTTATGGGTGAGATGGAGTCAACTATTGCAAAAGCCGGGTTCAGCCAGGCGCTGGCAAGGTTGCACTCAATATCCGGATTGAAAAAGGTGCTGCACAGAAGAGAACGCAAACCCCATACATTAGAGCTTAACGTCATGTACTTAGGAAGCAATTCTTTATGCTCAATGAGAAGATCTGGAATGAAAACTGGCGAGCCACCAACATACTGTGTTAGTTCCATCCGAGAAGCTTGTCTTAGATGCGGGAGTGATATTGTACGGTCCCCCAGGAATGGAATGTACAGGACTCCGGCAAGGGCAACCGAGCATTGAGCGTAAAGCCGGTGGCGCACGCAGAAACGAGAGAGATAGTTGAGAGCGGCTGATGACGACGGGGCTTCTGACTTGGCGCCGAAAAACCCATTGGTGGCTAAAGTAAACCCCCTCTTCTTAGACGAGATCGACCACGGTGACACGTAGACATGGTTATTATACTTGACGGTCGCATTCCAGCCATCGTTAGAACACAGAATTGCTCGCCACCAGAGGACTTCCTCCTCACAAGCATCATCGCCGATGTCAAGTTTCGCGCCCGACTGCGGCGAGGGATCCTCCATCCTATCCGGATTGTAGTCCATATGGCATTCATGGTCAGCAGAGCGATCAAGCAGCTCAACCCATCGAGCCGAGATTATATAGGCCCATGCGAAATAAAGGACTGATAAATAGTTTCCCTTGTCATAGCCCGGGAGCCGCTCAACTCCGGGCCATTCTGACAGAGGAGAGTCTTCAGACAACTCCACATTTAATCGCCAGCTTACTGCTAGTAGAAGTTGCTTAGGCAGGACCTTCGGCGGTAGGTCACAGATTCCTTCAGAAGTCCTCCATGTCGACCTCCCATTAACGACAAGACCGCCTTTCCCGTTTTCCGATTCCTTCTCCTCGCTAGCGAAGGAAAACGTCTCATCAGATGAGACAATGCCATCACCGAGGAAAGGCGGGGTCCGGCTGACAAGAGGTCTCATGTTGATGGCGTGCTGAGGGAGTAGGTGCTGCTTGTTCAAATTGTTCTCGGTAGCTAAATAGGATGTCCATGTTTTGAGACTCTCTTGAAGGACCTGGTTGAATTCATCGTCACTTGGGCGCAAGGCATCGCCCATCGTCGCACACCGGCAAGCTGAATGCAGATACCTATGCAGCTGCTGCGTGAGCCACCCAGTTGGGTCGGGGGAGGAACGGGATTGTTTATTTATTGTCGATCGAAAAACCAGGCCACAACAAGGCTTAGGGCGTGCTCGATTTTGCTCAGTAAGGAGTAAGCAAGAAGTAGCAGTGAAGACCAAGCACGTTGCTCTAGAGAAAACCGAATCAAGCAAGGCAAAAATAACAGTACTCCAATTGATTCTTTACGAATGAGAGAGAAAGAAAAGAATACAGGAGGAAGAAAGGGATCTACGACTCGCGGAGTCGCGGTCAAGGCCAGGACTCCGCCCGGCCCGCGCACCTGACCTCAGGTAATAGATTCTTCGACACCTAGACAAAGACCTTGTCTTGAGAAAAATAACTGAAAGTTGGAAGATTTCAATATAGTGAAGTGCTACAAATGATAAAATATCCGATGCACCATTGACAAGGCATTCTTATAGCAGAAACATATTTGAGTCTTGACCTCGGCCCTCGGAGGGTCCAATCAACCCCTCAATACCTAGCACCCATCCAAAACAGTCTCCAGTTCTACATAATAAGTATTAATTGCGGCGCAAAGCAACATTATACAGAGAAAGCAGACGAAAAAAACAAATTCCATATAGACCGACATACATCATGACAAGATCCACCAGCAACCCCCCAAAAGACAAAGACCAAGCCGCCAACCGCCTAACACAACTCTCCTCCCACTTATCACCTACCTCCAACTCCAAAGCTAAACCAAAACCCCAAGAGCCCCTCCCAGCAGACCATTCCGATGTTCTCTCGCAACTACAAACCTTGCGCAACATAGCCCAGACACCTGACCCGGAAAACAGAGGGTACATCCGCCAAAAGCAAGCAGGCAAACTCTGGGTCCGCGAACGCATAGATCTCCTGCTAGACAAGAATACCTTCACTGAGATAGGCTCCGTCTCCGGCACAGCAACATGGCAGAAGACCGGACATGCCCGCGAAAAACCCGTCACCTTCATACCCAGCAACAACGTCCAAGGCGCGGGCCTCCTGCGCGGTCGCAAGGTCTTGCTCACAGCCGACGATTTCAGTATCCGGTCTGGACATGCGGATGGAGCGTCTGCAGGAAAGACGGTTTACGTTGAGAAGTTGGCGATTGCGTTACGGCTGCCGGTTGTTAAGCTTGTTGATGGGAGTAGTGGCGGTGGGAGTGTAACGACGATCAAGAAGGAGGGATGGAGCTATCTGCCCACTGTTGCCTCGTTCGAGTACGTGATCAGGCAGTTGAATATGGGGATCCCGAATTTGGGGGCTGTTGTTGGACCGGCGGTTAGTTTTTCTGTTTTCCTCCCTTTGCTGGAAGCGCTTTATACTAATCAAGCGGCAATAGATCGGCCTCGGTGCAGCCAGGGTAGTCTCCTGCCACTTTTCGGTTATGGCGGCTGACATCGGGGCACTCTTTAACGCAGGCCCGAAAGTGGTCGAAGGAGCGACTTTCGAAGAAGGACTTGACTTTCAAGACCTTGGTGGTCCAATGATGCACTGTACGAATGGTACAATTGATAATCTCGCCGCTAATGAGGAGGAATGTTACGAGCAGCTGCGTACTGTCTTATCTTACCTGCCCAACAGCGGGTCCGAGACACCGCCGACAATACCCTGCGTGGACTCTGTGGAGCGCGAGGATATTGCGTTGCGG
This sequence comes from Penicillium sp. DV-2018c, assembly GCA_028827535.1. Classification (NCBI taxonomy): domain Eukaryota; kingdom Fungi; phylum Ascomycota; class Eurotiomycetes; order Eurotiales; family Aspergillaceae; genus Penicillium; species Penicillium sp. DV-2018c. The sequence continues at coordinate 3,071,195 of JAQJAA010000001.1, forward strand.
AGTCTTATCCCGAGACGACAGGCTCGCATGTATAATGCCCGCACTGTCATCTTTTCTGTTGTTGACGAAGGGTCTTGGTTTGAGATTGGTGCTTTGTGGGGGAGGACGGCGATTGGCGGTCTTGCGAGGTTGGGTGGACGGCCCGTTGGTGTAATCACACTTAACTGTGAGGTTAATGGCGGGGCATTGGATGCAGCGGGGAGTCAGAAGTTGACTAGGTTGTTGAAGCTGTGTGACGTGATGAATTTGCCGGTCGTGCAGTTTTTGGACATTCGTGAGTCGATAATACCCCCGAGCTGCATTTCGCAAAAAGATTGTAAGCTGACAGTTGTGCTTAGCGGGATATGCTATTGGTACTGTTGCTGAGCGCACGGCGACTATGCGCTGGGGCGTTGAGCTTGCCAAGGCGTATTTCAGTACTAGTATGCCCGTCTTCAACGTCGTCACGCGGCGGGTTTATGGTGTCGCCGGTGGTGTTATGCTGGGCTGTCGGGATCCGATTATGCAGGTTGCTTGGCCGTCTGGGCAATGGGGTTCTTTGCCGCTTGATGGGGGTATTGAGGTTGGGCATCGGCATGAGCTGAGGGAGGCGGAGAAGGTTGGGAAGAAGGAGGAGCGGTATAATGAGTTAGAAGAGGAGTATCTGCGATTGATGAATCCTGTGCGCACGGCGAATGCGTTTGGCGTCGAGGAGATTATCGATCCGAAGGATACGAGGAAGGTTTGCTGCTCATGGGCTGAGCATGTTTATGAGGTTCTTATGAAGGAGAGATTGGCGCAGAGGGCGTGTGGGAAGCTGCAGCCTTCTTTCGCTTGATGTTGCTATTCCTGAAATCCATGGAATTCTATCAATTAACTTAGCTGGATCTTATATCCAATCGTTTTATACACAAATACATAGTCCAGACATCCTGTCGAGATCGGTCCCTCAAAGTCCAATCCCAAAGGCCTCCATACTATGCTCATTCGGGTCATTCACATGCACAATGATCTTCCCCCTAGCCCTCCCAGACCTCAACCTCTCAAACGCCTTCACGGCATCCTGAAACTCATAAACACCATCAACCTGCACCTGAATCTTTCCCTCAGCAACCCACTCCCCAAGCATCCCCAATTGTCTCATATCATTCTTCACCATAACAAATACAATCTTCCTCCTCCCACCCCCAAGAAAGGCAGGCCACAAAAGCTTCGCCGCCACATTCAACAGCCCAGTAACCCCAACCAACACAAACACACCCCCTCCCTCAAAAACCGATGACACCCGTAATAAAGCCTTTCATCCCCAACAAAATCAACCACAATATCAAAGACAGATCCCCTCCTCTCCAACTTCCCCACAAGATCACTTTCCCCAACATAATCAACAACCTCATCCGCCCCATACCTCAAACACAACTCCATATTCCTCGCCGAACAAACAGCAGTAACATGTGCCCCCATATTCTTCGCAATCTGAATGCCAAAAGTCCCACACCCCCCAGAGCCCCCAATAACAAGAACCCTATCCCCAGCTTTAACCCGCCCCTCCAAACTCTGCAGGGCCGTCAACCCAGCAACAGGCAGCGCAGCAGCATTGTCAACAGTGACGCCGTCCGGCACAGCGACGATATTCTCAGCGCCAAGACAGACATATTCGCCCAGAGAGCCGAACTGCGTTGGGTACGGATGAGCGCCGTGCACGAGCTGGCCTTCGGTGAAGTGCTGCGCTAATGGGCCTGCTGCGACCACACGGCCGCAGAAGTCCAGGCCTGGAGAGACTTGATTGCCTAGGAGGAGACGGAAAGGGAAGCCCATGGATGGGAACTTGTAGTCCAAAGGGTTTAGAGCGGCGCTGAGTACGCGAACGAGGACTTCGTTATTCTTTGGGGGCGGTGGGGGTCGTGTGGAAGGGATGTTTTGGAGGCTTTCTTCCAGTGGTGAGGATGTAGGAGTGTATAGCCAAGCTTTCATGCTTTCTGGATGGGAGGATGATGTCCCTGGTGGCATGTTTGTGGGTTGGGGCTTCATTTTGGTGGCTCTTTTATAATTTGACCCCGATCGGCTTCCTGTATGTAAAGATTGGTTGCAGTGTGATATTTCTCTCGGTAGGCCAACTGCGTTTGTCTATAACATCATTGTAGAGAACATCGACGCGGCAAATATGAGGCTGCTGGTCAAGAGTCAACACCCAGGCGAGATCCAATTGGTCCAGTGGTGCACAGGTGACAGGAGAGGTAGTGATGGCGGTTTTGGAAGTACAGTTTTGCAAAATACCTACAGTGACACGGACCATGGAAACTTCAAAGTTTCAGCAACAGGATGCAGATGAGGCCGACAATACTATGCGGGTCAGGCCGCAGTCCGTGGGAAAATATATTTTCCGAGAGTAGATGGATAATTTGTAATCAATTATTATTGGCCAATCTCAATACCAACTTCTTGGCAATACTGACCCTATCATCCCCACTTTTCCCACCAATGAGAGCGTTCTCGGTCCCCACGCCTATTTTCATCAACAAGTACTCCGTCCAGGTCCCGTACTCCCTGAATCAAAATAAGCTGATCCCGCATTTTCAGAAACTTCTTCTCGTCATCCTCGCTTTACCATCACGTTACAACAGAAACTATCATAATGATTACGAAGGCAGCTTTTCTCCCTGATACTTCCGCTTTACAGCGCAATCGAGACCTCATGAGAGAATTTGAAAGGGCACTTGAGATAAATCCGGCCGCCAATTTGACGGCTCTCATCCCTGATTCCTACCTTCAAGGACATTTGGTCGCACAGCCACGAAATCTAGAAACAACCACAGCTAAGCTTAATCAACGAACGGTCGATGAGCTGCAGGATGCCCTTAGAGATGACCCTGAGGTGGACTTGCTTTCAATTTTTCCTCCAAATTACGCTCGTCGTCGGCAATTCGCAAGCCAAACTAGTGAAAAGACGACAGTGCCTGATAGGGCGAAACAGGCGACCCCTCCGGATTTTCGGACACGTCTCGATGGTGTGGAGACAGCTGAAATCATCTTCCCACTTTCGAATGATGCGACTGCCATGCTGACACCATTCTCGAATTCTTCTGATGAAGGTATGTATTCGGATAAGTCTCTTGTCTTAGTACTACAACGAATGCTTTGGAATTCCAAAAAAATATGGGAAAATCCGATACGGGGCATCGTCGTTCAATGCAATGATGATATCGTTGCGAAAGTTATCACGACAAACGGCGACTACACAGAGTATACGGCTTTGCGATACCTCGCAGAACAAGTCCCCGAAATTCCAGCTCCTAGGCCCCATGGCTTGATCAAGTTCGGATCTTTTTGCATGATTTTCATGTCGTATATTCCGTCCATGACGTTGAGCGAGGCATGGCCGTGTCTCTCACACGAAGAGAAGATTTCCGTGAAGCATCAGCTAGATAACATCTTCAGGAGGTTGAGATCCATTCGTGAGGGAGATGGTCATTATCTTGGGGGGGTCGATGGCGAAGGAGTAAAGGGGCACAAAGGCAATACAATCGTCAGCACGGCTGCTGGATTTGAGGAATTCAGATACTCCGCCCCGCACCACGGCAGCACCACATACGCCACCTTCCTTCGCTCTTTTCTCACGGATTCCATTCAAGGTTCGGTCTTCACTCATGGGGACGTCAGACAAGATAATATCTTGGTGAATCTGAATCAGGACAATGTCTGGATTGTTACTGGGATCATTGACTGGGAGGACAGCGGATTTTATCCAGAGTATCATGAATGTACTCAATTGACGAGGACATTGAGTGTGATAGAGGAAGATGACTGGTATCTCTATTTACCAGAGAGTATCTCGCCGCTTCAATTTCCGATACGTTGGCTTGTTGATCGACTGTATGATATCCATACAAAAACTACTTGAGTCCCCGCTTTGAAATTATTCCCGTTCGAATTGTGTTTATGTGTGTGCTCTCCTTCCACTGTATTATGATGAATGATGGGGGAAATGGATGTTTAACATGTATACCTCGTGAAGAGGGGAACGCTCACGGCTGTGTTCTCTGAGGCACACGGGTCGATTCAGCAGATACCACGTAGCATAGACGTCAGACCAGAGGTAGCAAAGAGGTTGGACGCTTGCCCACAAGCAATCGACAAGCAGTCGAATTGGAGATGCGTAGGGGTATAATAGACTAGCTCATTCGTCAAGAACAACCATTCCCAGCCGCCGAGCAACCGCACTTATATCCACGCCACACACAATATTCGTATTATCAGAAAGAACCTCCGAATCATTGACCTTACTGCAATGATTCTTGTAGAAGTAAACTCCGTTCTCGGAGACAAATTTTGCGCGATCAAGAACGACTGTGAACGTGCCAGATTCGTACGGTAACCAGTTGTACAGATATTTTTCAGGGCCACGAGGAGTAACTCGTTTTGCAGCTGGGGGCTGATCCTCTTCTGAGCGGATATTGTGAAGGGCGCCAATAGGGAAAGGGCTTTCCTGGCTTTCTTGATTTAGCTGGGATAAACTTTCAAGAACTTCATTTTGGGCAGGGCCGATGGCCGACCAGGAATTGGACTTTGGAATGAAGAATTTGAGGGTGAGGGTTTTACTGGCCGGAAGGTGGGAGAGGACAGACGCTGTGAAGAGACGCGCTGTGCTTTCGAGGAGAGAGAAACCTGCCGTGTCGCGTATATGACTGAGAAAAGATGCGTGGACAACGTATTGAATGTCAGAGGTTTTGCCCTCAGGAGTACTGGTGACTGTAACAATGTCGGCTTCTCTAGAAACCTGGAATGCCGGACCAAGAGAAAAGCCACCAACCGAGGTTTCTTGGCCGAGCTGGTCACGAATCTGCTCTTCTGTTGGCATATCTTGGCCAGGAGGTTTGCCCTCATCAACATCCAAGGCATATCGCTGATCGGCAAAAGAAGAGACGTTAAGGAACAAATCGAGGATTATCATCTGGCCGATGTCCATTTGCTCCGTAACACGCTCGATGGATAGTTCAAATGCCTCTGACCTGAGGTCTTCATTGTCCTCGGGTGAATGTTGCGCCAAGTCAGCATCAGCGCGTGTGCTAGAAAATGTGCGGTTGAAGTAAAGTAAATCCGGGCCTTCGCCGATCTCGTCGGCCTCCTCGGAGTCCTCCATATTGCCCACTCGATAACTGTGCGATCGCACCAGAACGCAAAATCCAATATTGGATAGGCGATTGGGACGATTCCATCGCGCAATCAGCGGAAGAGGATTTTCGACTCCTGACCGATGTTGCTGCTTGCGACGCGCGATTTCCATGCGATTATGCTCAATGCAGGCAAAGCCATCGGGCGGGCGGTATGAGTAAATTTCGAACAAAGGCTTCACTTCGTCATCCGAGAACGTCTGCATGAGGTATTCTCGGAGCTGTTCGTGGTCGTCGTCCAAGGGAACAAGACTGTAGACCTGAATGGGAGTTTCCAGATCGGGGTCTGTCTCGTATTCTGGCGAGACATACTGCTCGAGCACGACAGGATGACCCAAATGGTCCGTGTAGGTGCGCACTTGCTGCCAATCCATCTCAGATCGTGCAACTGGGGCTATGGTTGGTGCAAATGAGCAGCGACCTTTGATGAGGAAAACAGGTTTGAAAGAGACTACTGAAGTAAACGTGGGGGCGACTAAAACGCCTGTCAAATCCACTTTTCCTATGTGCATACTCAACACTATGTACTGCATTCAGAAGCACGATTGAAAGCCATCATGTACGCAAACGGCATTTCAAGTGCTCTTATATAACTACTACATTGACCAACACACATTTGAAATATACAAATGGAACCCAGCTCAAGCAGCACTTTTACCCGTCTGTCCTGGACCAGACACCTGCCTAGTCGGCACCACAGCTGTCGGCAGCCCCTTCGCCGGCACCGGCGCGATCCAAAAGACCGGGTACCTCCGCTGCAAATTATTGAACAGCAGCGCACAAGCCAGAAGCATAGCCGACGAAAGCAGCACAACAGGCAAGAAATACCACGAAAGCCGCCAGATCTCCTCGTTGGTCGCGGGGAGCAGGGCAGTCGCACCGGCGGGCGGATGCGTGGTACCTGTCAACTGCATGACGACTATGGCGAGTGACGTTGAGAGCGAGGCGGCGAGCCAGCGGAGGGATTCGAAGCGGGCTTTGTCTGGCATTAGGCTGAAGAGCTTTGTCACGCAGACACCTGTCAGGGCGCTGAAGAAATGGCCGAAGACTAGGGCGCGGGGTTGGGCGAGGGGTGTTTCGATTGCGCCGAAGACGAGGACTGCGGAGGCGCCCTGAAGTGGGTTACGGTATTAGATTGGAATTTTATTTGGGGTGATAATAGATAAATTGTTTCGCGATTGGTACTTACAAAGGAGGCAACGATTCCTGGTACATGACGCGAGGTGAAGTACTCGGAATAGACGAAGATGACTTGTAGTATTGATAGACCGCAGAAGGAGGTTATGAAGGACCAAAGAGCGATTTGGTATGCAGGTAGTGGCTTCACGGGTTCAGAGCGATAGCCGAGCCAGCGGCTTATCCACGGTGGGAGACGCGATAGAAACGAAGAAGTCATTGCATGGCTAAATGGGATTATTAGATGATCAAGATTCAACTGAGGTAAAGGATTATTGCGTAGAGAGGAAAAAATTCTAGCTAAAAAAAGAAGATCAAATAATCCAGAAATCTTGATTTAGGACCAGAATTGGGGTAAGTAAAAGAAAATTGGAGAACTTTCAGGCCGTGCGGGGAAACGTGAAGGGATCCACTTTCCACGACACAGCGTTATGGCACCTATTCTTGTGAATAGTATGATAGATCGAGATTTTCGTCGTGTCGGAGTTGGACTGTTCATCAATGTTATGATTTTGATCCAATGTTGCGGCTGCAGAATATCAAGAAAATCCCGCTTCTTTTGTCGAGTGTTGCCACGAGATTGGACAAACCAGCGAGCCTTAGAGAGCGAGCTTGGTCAACAACACAATATAAGCGCACACGAGAAATTCGCGGAGATTGGCGTGAACGATGCCTGTAATGTGGGACGCCATTTTAGTAAAGGTCTATAGATACGTGTAGTTAGACAGACGCAATGTCCTAATTAGTTGTAGTCGGAACTTACATAGCACGTCTTTAAGAAACCATCGGCTCAGCTACAGCAGAGGATCATAGCCCTGCCGACCCTAGGCATGGATATGCCTCGATAATTTTTAGAACACAAACTGTACAGCTCATATTTCCAAACTATTATACATGTTGCGCCTGCAATAGATCACGACTGACAATGTGCGACTCGCCCAATGTGCCCTTCATCACAAGCACCAGATCATCCACCGCAGCCAGAAACTTGAGGTAGGCACTAACAGCAACGCAGAACCGACGATAATTCTCGTCGCGGATCAAATCTGTGCTCAGCATGATATCGACATGGTGCGACTGCCAGAAGTTGTGACAGCGGTTAAGCAACGGCGTTGGCAGGATCTCAGGCAGAGGATCGCCCGTCTTGAGTGATTGTTCGACGACGCCTAGAACAGCCATGACATCGCCGATGTTGTGGTGGTCAAGTAGACCGGCCTGACGAGCTAACCGGTTTTGTAAATGTTCGGGCAGTGAAGCTGATAGGGCAAGAAGACGACCGAGGTTCTGGTTGAGTTCTTGACACAGCGATTGCACTTGGCCGAGACGGTCGCTGTCAAATGGCGAACTGGAAAATTCAAACCGCAATAATGCGATTGGTCCGTCCAATCCTGTGAGGGTCTCCGCAAGGTTAAGGGCGAGCTTTTCCGCTGCTAGGCCTTCTTCGCGCCCTTGTCCCCAGCATGACAGAAGAAGAGCGTAGTGGTCTGATAGTGATCGAATAACATTTGACAGGGACTTGCAGACGTGCCCAGATGCAGACGGTGGTCGAGGGAACAGCTGTACGATCAGTGCGGCGGCGGATCCGATGAGGACAAGTACCAGTCGTCGCCAAAAGACACTGTATCCCCAACCAGGATTGCCATAGGCTGGGATATGTCTATAATAGTGTTAGCCGTGTTGATTCTCTGCGACAAGTTCCAATCTACGTACGTATCATCGTAACTGTAACCAACGATCAAGATGCAGGTCGCACCAGCCATAATCATAGCTTGCATCATAGCGACGGGGGCGAAGATACGTCCCCACATGAGAATGACGATCACAACAGCCATGATAGCAGCGAGGCCGTATGGGCTGCCTTTACCGCGTCCCGACCCGATATACCACGCGACCAGGCCAAAGACGCCGCCAACAATAGTGCCGATGGCTCGACAAAGCACGGAGAAGGTAAAATCAGCCATGTATATGACCAATGTGGTCTGCCCCATGATGAGGGCCCAGAGTCCTTTCTCACGGTAATAAAAGCCCGCAGAGTGAGGAATTGCAGCAGGGATAGCGAGCGCAATAGTGACAGCCACCATGCGCAATGCATAAAGACCATCGGCGTTGATGAACCAATGATAGGTGCCGATGATAGCGCTTCCGAGACCGCTTCGTCGGCTGACTCGGTACCCTCTGCTCATGCGAAGATGTTGCTGAGCCGCTTTAGACTGCGCTTCTGCAGCATCAGGGTCAATAGTCGGGTCGTTGGCTGCGGTAACGGGTGCCACGGCATTCTTGCGGAGAACCCAATTCACCGCATATCGCAAGCTCTTGGGCAGCCACAATCGGATCTTCTGGCGTTCTTTCAAAAGAGCAACCAGCTGGCCTAGGACCCGCTCCCACCCGTCTGCAACGCCGAGCATTTGTTCTTCAAAGACCATCCCGATTGTGATACCCCTGACCCTCCCAATCGAATGCTCATCGAGAGACTTTAACATGCCTTTTTCGTCAAAAATCTCTGCATGAGTTTGAATCAGTCGTTCGGTGGTCTCGGTCGCAAAGGATGCCCGCAAAGCCTGAAGATTCTGCAGTGCGGATAAAGCGCGCTCGTGCATTTCGTCGAGTCGTTCCTTGGACGGGCGACCAAACCAGCGTTTGTTCACCGTGTTCAAAGATTCTGCAACTACCTGAGTAGCCTCCTGACACGCCGGAATGATATCCATACCGGACACACGCAGTACCTCGATGGTTTCCGATCGCATGGATTCATGTTCAGGGCTTCTGAGAGCTTGGACCAAATTGGCACTTTCCATCAACTGACGCATACCAACCTCGCGCGGAAGTCTCTTCTCATTGCCAGCCGCCTGGGAGTCAGAGTCAGAGTCTCGGTCGACAGTGAGCTGATGCAGTTTCTCCAGTTTCGCGTATCCGCCAAGGCGAGCAATATGAATTTCCAACAGAGACAAACTGCTTATCAAAGCCTGGCGAAGTGGCTTTTTCATACTCTTCACGTCGTCAGCGCCCCACCAACCGACTGAGAAATCCAATGGCAAGAAACCGATGGCTGGCGTCATGTTCTTGTAAGCAGCAATAGCCTTCGCTTTGATCTTGTGCAAATCTGCCATATTCAAATCTCCGCCTTTCAATAGCGAGGCCTCCGTGGCATCCAGGGGTCCTCTCAGAAGCCGTACGAGCCCCTCCATGCCATCAAGTACGACATGGGACGTAGATCGAGGGAAGAAGATAAAGTGAGAGACCAGGCCCAACCCAATACCGATAGCTGCTGGCTCTAACAGAACCTTTGGAATTGTTCCGTTGAAAGACGGAAGCAGTGGACCAATAGTCAGGGTGACATCGACAATAATGGTTGCGAAAATCTGGAGCAGAATGAATTTTGGGTTCTTGGCCCGGAGACGAGCCTGCACAAACGAGTCAGCAATTGTTACTTATACATCGCTCAGAAGATGCCCACCAATGTATATACGAAGAGGCAGATTAAACAATAATATACAGCCGTTACACGAGCGTCAAGCATAAAGCCATTATAGATAAGCTGCTGCTGAACTGCTGGTAATGGCTGGCCAGTGGCATTGGCCTGTTGGGACGCCGCCTGGCCTAGAGCTTGAAGCCTAGCCTGGGTTTCCGCCGCTGGTCTAGCTGCTGCTGCAGCTTTCATGGCGATGACACCCCAGGCCCAGCCAAGTCCCATGCCAAGAACGAGCGTCAGAGTAGCCAGAAGAAAGACAAAGACTGTCCCCGTCGGGGGTACCATGAATAGTACGAGACTGATTTAGTCTGTTAGCGATAGATACCGGGAGGAAAGTTATATAAATGTGCTCACGTTGCGAAAAACGTTGCGGTACCAATGACGCTCAGCGACGGCGTGATGAAAATCAACAGCGATGCGACCCAGGCAGCTAGCGAGCAGCGAAAAAGCACTTTTAGATCACGGGCATTGAAGTGATCCAACCAATCTGGCAACTTTCTGCCGGTCTTGGTAACTGGCACTGTCTTTGCGGACGAGACAGAATTGTGCCCATTTGAGGCGATCGGGGATGCCCCCGCCCGGGCATCTCGGACATCTCGCTGGGAAGACTCCAATTCACTCATCCCAACATGAGCCGCGCATGTAAAAAGATGAGATTGAAGGATGAGGCGGTTTGTGATTGAAAGGGATGAATATTGGGCATTCCTCGCGATCAAAGGGGAGGGAGAATCGATGAATCGAGGGGACAAGCTGATTAAGGTTTTACCCACTTGGTCGCCCGTGGAATTGAAACAAAACGCAAGAATCGAGAATGATCGGCGCTATTGACAGAGCTCTTAACTAGTACGGAGTAGTTGATCTCGTTAGCGAAAATATGACAATCCTCCGGGTCATGATCTACTACCGGCTTTCCCAGTTCGAATTCGTCTAGATCGGCGCATGATACTCCGCATAACTCCTTATGCAGCGTTATGCTAGCACGTTAGCCTGCTTGGCACTTGGTAGCCCGTGGCAGGCATCAGCCGGAAATTCAAGTCATTTGGCATGCATCGATGGAGACAACTTCCAGTCTGTAGAGCCTATGAAAATCGCCGACGTTCCGGCTTTGCTTCACATTAGCGCACTCATGTGCCCGATGGGGCGGGTATTCGTCCGAGCTAGCCCTCCCAACGTGGGTTATGGGCCCAAATCTTAGGTAGGGCGCAACCAAGCCAATAACCAGCCCATAAGTGGGGACCATGAAGCCCCAAATATAGCCCATTTCTACGCATAACTATGGTCCTGGCGTTCATAAACCTGATGGTTTCATCTCTGGATTTTACGCATCTTCCGACCCCGAGCATGTGCCAAGACTCGAGACGAGGGCGAGAAGAAGTTCTCGAATTCTTTGGGCACAATGATATAAGACTCCGTTGGCTGTTCTTTTCATTCTTTGGAATTGGTGAATCTTGCATCTGTTCTTCTACCAGACAGAAAGCTGCCAGGAGAAGATGACAATAGATGCCCACAGAGCTCATTTTGCCTTGAATTGCTGCCCGAGCTTCTTAATATCGAAATGTGAAGCTTTGCAGCATCCGCCCACAAGAAATGAAGTGAACCGGCCCTTTGCATAGGCTTCACCAACCACTTGTGCCAACTGGACTTCCCAAGGGCCCTAGATCTGATGTTAGCATGAGTGTCCTTCTCCGTATTTTCGCCTAGCCAAGCATCATCAATCTTCCTTACATTATCACTCCCGACATCAACCTTCTCCCAAGTCTGCGTGGTAGTGTCATAAACCTCCCCATTCGTCCCATCAGGGTACAAAACCAAGCACGGAACAGCGTCAATCTGCCGGGCCTCAACAACCTCCGCAATAGCCCGATTAAACGCATCAACAAGCCCAGAAAGTTTATGCACCTTAGTACAGTTAATTCCAATCCCCCAAGGAACAGCCCCACCCTCGAAACCCCCAACAGCAGCGCACACAGCCTCCCGAACCGAACTCCCATCCGGCAGAGCCTCATCATCCCTTGGAAAAACACAAGAAATCCAAAACGGCAGCTCAACCCCCGAATCCCGAATCGCCCTCCTAACAGCCCTCACCTCATCAACCCGCGGAAGCGTCTCAAAAGCAACATACTGTACCCGCGCCAACAGACGCCCCTCATCCGCCTCAGCAAACATCCGCAACCGGTCCAAGTGCCAGCGATACAATGACTCTTCGTCATCGTGCTCCGCGTCATACGCACCGCTATACTCCTGTCCCGGGATCATGCATGCCCCGTAGGGCCCAAGGCTGAGTGCAATGCTTGTGCTGTCGCGCACTTTCGCTTGCTCGGCGATGTCGACTGCTGTCTTTAGGAATGGACCCACTGCGCTGCGCGGGATCCCGTTGGGATACTGGGTGGTTTTCGTGCGAGCGAAGCCCTCGGATGAGACTTGGTAGGTGGCTGTTAGGAGGATGTCGACTCCTGCGAGGCAGAAGTCGCGTTGGCAGGCTTGTAGTGTTGCTGGGTCGCTTATTAGGAGATGGGAGGCCCAAAGTGGGGTTGTTGTTGAGTCGAATTTTATATTGTAGAGGTCGTTTAGGGAGGTGCCGAGGCCTCCATCTAGGATCTGAACGTGGGCCATTATGTGAATCTGATGCTTTGATGGCTTGTGAGGGGAAAGTGGAGGTTGGTTGTTTTTTACGCAGTACACACTAAGGTAGTCTAGGCTCGGGGCGGCGGGCCCGAGGGCGCCCGGGGCCAATGCTTGGTGTTACATAACGGGCGTTTGTGGCGCCCGGCGTCGGGCCGGGGTCCTAGCCGGGATGAGTTAAAAGACCATCTCGATTCTCAAGACTCATTCGAGTTGGGATTCTGGGGAAGTGGGCATGATCGGCAATGCTTTAAATGTTACACATGGATCCAGCCATATCGATGCAGAATTTGCATCTCATTGATAATGCAGAACTCCCCAGATTCTGTATTCGCAGGGCTGAAGGCTCTCCACCTGTCTACTCGCCTTCGAACCACATGCTCCTTCAACCATGTAGTGGGACCAACGCGGCATAGCCGATTAACCCATAAGCCCCGTAGGATCCGCCACGCAGAGAGCCACCTGGTCGTTGGATGGACAGCTGTATATGCGGCGCCATTATATCCAACCCTAACCAGAGGATTCAGATAAACGCCCTTCTTCGCTGAGAGTGGATTGTCTGCATGTATAAGGCAACATTCGGAGCCTTCAAGGTGATACTCTCCTAATGAATCGGGAATACCTCGGAAACGTAGTGGTGAGCTACCAATGAATGGACTAGCCGGCATTACGACTAGAGATCTGTCAGTTCCTGCGAAGCTTTCAGACCCTGGACGTCTTACCCATGCCATTCCAGCAACTCTTGACCGAAACAGGAGCAAAACTTTTCAAAGCATGTCGAGACACTGCAGATTTGAAGTATGGCCACGTCTGCATGATAGGTTCATGGCCTTCGCTATCTCGAAGCGCAAATGTATCATAGAAATCCGGGGGCTTGGAAAAATCCAACGAGCAAGCGGCGCCGAATTGACCGTCATTGGTTTCCAGAAGTTCGAACACATCTCTTGACTGATGACTGGTTAGAAACCCCACCTGAAAATAGACAGGAGAGTACCTATTTGACGAACCGTGAACACAACATCATTTAGAAACAAGATCTTATCGAAAGTAATCCCCTTCCGAACAAGGTCTTGCAAAGGCAACAAGCTCAGATTCCGCACCCGAGCTAGATACGGCACCCGCCTAAGCTCTTTCTTCCCACCGGGTGTCCGAATCCAGCCATCGCCACCAGCAGGTGCTGCTATCTCATCCTCATGCGTTACAGGTGACAAGGTAATATTCCGGGGAACCCGCATCCGCTCGAGTTCCCAGTCTAGTTCACGCAGCGCGCCTTTGGTATTGTCATAGCTCCCGCTTTCGTAGATGCTAACGAACACATTTTCCGGACCAAGCTTTGTAACCAGCTCGATGAGTGCCTTGCTCCAGTGGGTGCGCAGAATCTGCTCATTGTTCCAGTTGATGCTTGCGATGTATATCCGTTCTTGCTTGTGTGGCCGGTTACCGGAGTGAACGTGGTCTGCTTTGTATATCTGGCGCTGAACCAGGTGTAGCTCGGCCAAGCTCCATATTGCGAAGAGGATTGCGAGTGCTCTGGCTATGCGATGACGGGAGAGGCGTGTGAAGGCGTACAGACGCGTCATGGGAAGGGAGGGAGATGGTGGACGGTATCAAGTCAAGATTGATCGAGATGCGCGATGTCCAATGTTCGTGACATAGTAAACTGAGGTTTGAAATGAGTGTCTTGGACATGAGATTAGGAATCCTCAAGAGAAACAACTAGGCAATCAAGGGAGCGGTATCCGTCCACAGGTCTGCATACTTCCTGAAGGGGCGGATGATCGACGATTGATCGTCGGCAATCGGAGAGAAAGCGTTACCTGCCGATCGGCGATTTAGTATGAAAGCTAATCACGGATGGATTGGATATGCTCGAATTTGTAGGTGGAATTGTACATACAATCAAGTGTCTATAGCATGGTGCAGGAGACGACGAAGAAACCCACAAGAAGGCGAAAGTTAGTATACAAGGGATGAAATCCAGGAGCAGTATTTAAGCCAAGAAGTGCAAGGCAGCCGTCACGGCAATCAATAGCCCAACCAATCTTCTACTCAAGGATTGAACCCTATTCCCCGACCCTGTCTGAGTCGCCGCAGGACTCGACACCGTCGCACTCCCCCCATCCTCAATCCAAGGCTGCCCAGGAAGCGAATCAAAACTCTCGTCGATCTCTGCCGCACTGAGAACTTTGTTTGCCAGCAGTGCACAGTCAATACGATCTTTGCTTTCCGGTATACTATTCGTGACAGAGACCGGCAAGTCAAAGACTGTGTAGTAGTCAAATCCATTCCAGCGGAAAGACTGGTGCATGGAGATATTGTATGCACCGCGCGCCGAGTCTGAGCCGTCTCCTGCAAAGCAATCGGGCCAAATCCAGTTTACTTGCTTGACGGTAGATGAGGGTTCCAGGCCCAAGACCGGGCCGACGTAGCTTGTGTTGGAAGCGGGGTTTGTGCCGTTGGAGATGGTGAAATTGTGGGATACCGCGTGGGAGGTTAGAAAGAGGGTGATGTTGTAGAATTGCGTAGATGAGTTGTGATCGGGGGATGTTGGCCACGGCAATTGGCCATTGCCAGATACGTCGATTGCGACTTGGAGATGGTCTAAATACGCAGTAATTAGTGGAACGTTCAATGGAGTCTGGCGCATTGACTTACCTCCTCCGAGAGGCGCGTTCGGTTGGGGGGCATCGATAATCGTTAGCCCTGGAGTGTAAACTTGGCCATTAACGATCGTAAAGTTGACCATGGTGTTAAGTAAATCGTTGCTTGAGAACGCGTACCTTCTGGTAGATCGAAGGCCTTTTGTGATTTAGCCACCAACTGTCTCATTTCCGGAGCCTTCGCTGTTCTCCTTAGCGCATTGGGATTAATTTCATTTCTTTGGGTTATTGGCCTGACCGTACGCCACTTCAAAGTTCAGGTTCATCCAGGTCCTTCATTTCTCAACCGATATTAAATTCTGTCAACGGGGGGCTAGAGGCATTTCTCTGAATCTCACTATAACAGAGCTGAGACTAGTCACAAAATGCGACCGAACTAGCACTCGAGCAGGCCCTTGTTGAAGTCGTCTTTTCAGACCGGGGAAGTTCCTTCAGTTATGATTCTTTGGATTCCCCAGGCTATAGATCTTGGAATGCTCCACTTGAACCAAACTTCGGTCGATCTTCGTCACATCGCCGTCGGAGTGTCAGGGGATATTGAATTGTCATCTGGATTCTGCGGGGTTTAGTCACAGGTCAAAGAGAGGATTTAGCAATAAGAAGACTGAAAATTGCATTGATCGCTATTGATGAGCGTACCGGCTCGAGGTAGATACTTCAGATCAGCGCGCGGGTATTTATTGACAGGCATGCTCCCAGCTTCTGCTAGTTTCTACTCCAAAGCCGCCAAAGAATAACGAGAGTCACGCCCAATGCCGGGCGAAAGAGCCTCGACCTGTATGACCAGATTGGCTAGTCAATGGAGCCGAGTCAAGCGGCTCCGAACCAAGGTAAGAAGTGTTGCATTCCTAGCTTGACCGAGTTGCAAAGGAGAACATGTGCATTACGAAAGCAGAGCGGATAGAAAATCTCGACTACTAAAAAGTATAGACGCAATCAATAATGGTAACCCGAAAGCATTCGGCAGAAATTAAGCATGGAGTAACAACCGGTGCTTTCCCCATCATCGAGAGTATTGGCAATCCACGGGTTCATAACGAAACTCATCTCTTATCGCCCCAAAGACCGACAATACCGATGGACAGCGCGACACCGGATAACCACGTGCGCACACGGTGCATCTTGCGTTCTCGGTCCATTTCCCGCTGAACGGTCTCCCCGTTCAAACCGTCCTCAGACTCGACCACGACAAGATCTTCGTCCTTTTGTGTGTTTGAATCGCGGAGAGAAAAGTGGGAAGCGTCGCGGATCACTGCGGATACCCAGTTCTTTAAGCCAAGGTGGCGGTTGAACCAGAAGTCAACACCGTATGTGCTGACAGTGGAGGCCAGACACAGCCAGATCATGTATGGGTGCCGGCGGCGCGGGGAAGAGAGACACCATGCGAAGCAGACGCAGGTGTTGGTCAGGAAAGAAAGGCGCACGGCATATCGGCGACTCAGGCGCTTCACTTCATTCAGGGAGCGGGCGGCAGTTGTCGCTGATGGCAGAAGTCGGAGTGCTGGGATTGTGATGCTAGACGTGGAGTAGGAGAGGCCCTGTATGGCGGAAGACAGTTATTAGCATTGGTTGACTTCATGGTATGATGCGATTGACGTACGGTAAGCAGACCAAGGGAGACAGTGCCAACAAACTTGCTGACGCTGATAGGGCAGGCCATATTGCGAACTAGCGATCAGATTGCTTCTCTTGGGGTTTCTTCTTGACGATAATGAATTGGTTGAGATGCGTTGCGCAGAAGGAGAACAATCTGGAAGCAGAACACGAGTGCTTTGTTTTTTTAATGGTGACGTCGGGCTCCGCTTATGCGCCAGCCAATCAGCGACCGCGTCTTCATCATCGGGCTCGAAGGAAATCTGCGCCCCGAAAACGGCTAGCGTGGATAAGTAATCATGCACAATATCCATGCATAACTCCGAAGCCGAGGTCCATGTGTGGGGAGCCGGGTATCATTAAACCACCTCCTAAACATCTCTCAAACTTCTGCACGATCCTTGAAGCTTTCTATCCAAATACATACATAGTAAACAATATGCCTCTTCCCAAGAACGAATATTTGAGCGACACCTGGAAGGATGGGATCTTTGGTGAGCTCCCGCCGTGTTCTCAATAGCTGTCATCTCGCTAACTCCATCCAGCAAACAAGGTAGTATTCTGCACAGGTGGTGCCGGAACTATTTGTAGTGCTCAAGTACGGGCCCTGGTTCATCTCGGTGCCAATGCCTGCATCATCGGTCGCAATGTAGAGAAGACCGAGCGCGTCGCTAAGGACATTGCGACAGCCCGACCTGGTGCTAAGGTGATTGGCATTGGCGCCGTGGATGTGCGCAAGCTTGATAATCTGCAGCAAGCAGTCGAACGTTGCGTCAAGGAGCTCGGGGGCATTGACTTTGTCATGTATGTTGGCTGTCCATTGAAGCCGGCCTAAAGTCTCTGATCTGGATACTGACGAAACCTGACAGCGCCGGAGCAGCTGGCAACTTTCTTGCCTCGATTGAGCAGCTTTCCGTCAATGCTTTCAAGTCAGTCATGGACATCGACGTTTTGGGCTCATATAACACCTTGAAAGCTACGCTTCCATATCTGCAGGAGTCAGGCCGTAAGCACAGAATGGACTCCAAGACTCGTGAGTGCATCATTCGGTTGAATAGCTATCTGACAAGAATTGACACTGACATGATATCAGTCCAACCAGCCCCAGGAGGCACTGGCGGAAGGATCATCTTTGTGAGCGCCACTCTTCACTACCGAGGCGCGCCCTTCCAGACCCACGTCTCTGTGGCCAAAGCCGGCATCGACGCGTTGTCGCACAGTGTCGCCATTGAGTACGGCCCACGTGGTATTACTTCCAATATTATCGCACCGGGCCCCATTGCCCAGACCGAGGTCAGTAGCTACAGTAGAGTGCCAATCGTCAAGGTCTTATCAACTCACCATCCTCCAGGGTCTCGAACGCCTACTGCCATCAAATGCCCTGAAAGCGTACACCAAGGCTCAACCCCTCGGCCGCTTTGGTCACGTCCGCGACATTGCGGATGCCACTGTATATCTGTTCTCAGACACTGGCAGCTATGTCACTGGCCAGACCCTTGTTGGTGAGTCATCATGTGAGGAATCTTATTTTCAAGAGTTGCGACTAACACGTCCATAGTTGACGGTGCGAACTGGCGTATGTCGGCAGGCGGTGCCTCCGGCGGAGAATTGTCTTACCCGGACTTCTTGCTCTCCGGAGAGGAAGTGCCTAATGTGACTGGCAAGAAGTCGAAGTCTAAGCTCTGAGCAGATAGAACGGTCCTTGCAGAAACTTGAAGAAGAATATAGCATCTTGGATATAGCTAATGCAAAACCGTCTCATGCATGAAGTATTTCTGTCTGAACGGCACAGCTCACGAGTCACAATTGATTCCCATCCACAATGTAATGACCCCAAGTCGCAACTTAAACACGGTTGTAATTCATCCACAAACAGGCCCCAGTATAGACTTGAATATTGGTGTACGGGGCAACTGCTGAAGGCTGGAACCTCTTTACTGTGTAGCAAAGAAAAGTCAAGAAGAAATCAAACCGAAAGCTCAAAGGGGAAGTGCTGGCCTTGATCGTCGAGCGACTCAAGCAAGCACCGTATGATGATTGGACAAAAGCAGAGTTACCCTGGAGAACGAGTGATGCCTAGGACGCATTGAAGTCAGTCGGAGAAGGTGCGTCTCGGAGGCTTCTCTTATCTATTGACGAATTGTTTGATTGAGCGTGTCAAAGTGCACAATTTGTTGTTTGCTGTTGACAAGATAATTGTGGGTTCTGTGACGACCAGGCAGCTTTAGATTAGGTCAAGAGCAGGCATGGACTCGTCATGTGGTTGGACAACCTGTTGACGCCTGATGGTTCTTGAGTCCTGTGACCAGAAGTGGGATAAAGAGACTTTTTGGCCGATTCCCTTCTTGTTCTTCTTTTCTTCTTTCTTCATGATTGTTGCTCACAGTTCTAGTTGAATGCACTCTTTTTACGGAAGACCTGACTGGTAACAGTCTGAGTCGAGAACAAAGAACATCTTTTCCAATTCGTCGATCAGAGCATCCTGAGATCAACCAATCAAGCAGAGGGGCATCACTGATCCAGTTGTTGTCCAGGAGTACAAATAAGATCTTCTTTCTCTCCGAATCTTTCCTTCTTCTCTTCCTCTCGATCAGTTTCGATTTTTTCCATTATTCAATCTGAAATGAACCCCCACTACCAAAACGAAGTTTCCTGCAACACCGCGTCGACAAGAACCTCGTAAGTCAAATCAGCTGTCATACCTCGACGATGTCTGCTCCCTGCATGCCTTGACGCGTTCATTCACCACTTACCCTCGATAACCTTTGTGAGACCTGTTTGGTCATATCATCTATCCATCCACACATCCGTCCATCTGTCTATTCATTCATGGCACCTTGTCTGACAACGTCTTAGCACAATGGAGAAGAGAGAGAGATCGACCCTCCCTGAGGGACCCCAGCGTCGGAACGGCGTAATCCCCTTCCAGATGCCGCCGCCTGCTTCCCTCGCAGCGCCTCATGCATCTCGGCGGCCTGCCCCATCACCACTGGGGGCACCATCAGATTCAGGCCAGACCGCCGAGATGTCTGAACATCACCGCTTTCCTCTTCTTCCACTCTTCTGCTTTTCTTCTTCTATTCTTGTTCCTCTTATGCATTTAACTATCTTCTTTAGCTTCTTGGAGCGGGCTAACTTCTCATGACATCTCGGCGGCCTCGTGAATATTTAGCCTCAGCAAATAAGAGTTTGTGCCTTCTACCTCCACTATAGCCCATGTACTGCTTGTTGCGTTTAAGAAAGAATCGATGATCGGAATATATGGGTGTAATAAAAAGGCCCGCGGAAAGCGGGAGGGACTAGGTGCCTAGAGGTAGTTCCCTGACTCACGAACTGTCTTGCGGATTCCTGACCGTGCAATGAGGCGCTAGAACCCACGGTAGATTTGATGAAGACAATGTGAGGTCTGCTACAATATCGTACCTCTTGGCCCATGTTCCGAACCGTTAAGTCGAGATATTGCCCGTGGTAAACTCATGCGTGATTGGGGACTGTCTTTCATTAAACACTTTGCAACCTGCTCCAGAGAATTCGCGAATGGGTCATCTTTTGCATGCAATGCAAACTCGGACAGAAGTTTCCCATACGCCCAAACATCGTTAAGTCGGCGTTGTTCGAACGAAAGGTCACAGGGAGATGGCTCGTCTTGGAGTTCTGGGGACAACCACTTCCGAGTTATACCGCCAATGCCGCTGATGTCAATGATCACTGCATTTACTTCGCTGTCGATGACTATATTTGAAGGTTTCAAGTCCATATGAGTTCTTTTTGCGTCATGAAAGCGATTGAGCGCGGTTCCAATTTGGACGGGCCATTTCTTCCACGCGTACTCTGTAACATGGTTTTACAAGAGAATCCCCCCAATGATCCGCCTGTGTAATCCTTTAGCAGAATCCCAGTCACAACCAGGGGACCATCGCCGCGACTCGAAGTCTTGTAAGGATTCGTAGACACGGCAACCCCCTCAGCCTGCACAATATTTGGGACGCCTGCAAAGTACTCGAGATTCTCCAGCTCTTTCCGCAAGACATGGGTATCACGAGGTTCGTAAAGAGGAAGATTAAGTATCTTGAGAATATATGGTAATAATCGTCCTTTGCGGTATACCCGATATACTCCGTCTGAGATTTCCGTGTCGCGTATCAGCTCTTCATCGTGGATCTTCGGGAAAGATGGGTAATCGGCGAACGCCGGATAGATGACCCGAAGGGGATCTTCCCTTATCTTGTATCTCAGAGAGATGTTGAGGAGTCCCAGCGTGCCCAAGGTGCCAACTAATCCAACCTCTAGATTGGGCGCAGTTGCTGTCGTGTCCCCTTCCAATATAAGCTCAGTCACAGTGTCGGCGAGGAGGGGGAGAGGCTCGTAGTTAATACGCCTAACGAGGTTTTGGAACAGCACGCGGCGTTCACGCCAGGAAGACTGCGGGATTTGGCCATTCTCAAGAAGGCCAGCGATTTCACCGATCAGAGTCACTTTGATCCACCACCTGGTACCATTCACATGGTAGATCAAAGTTTGTGAGCGCCTGTTGGGTTCTGCCTTTGCTTGGACGAGAAAGCCCTCGTCCTCTGAGTATATTTTGAGTTCAAGATGAGTTGCTGACATGGTAGGAGCGCCGAGCGGAAGACGGGGTGAACGTTTGTTTACTTTGGGGACAAGTGTGCGCGCTGAAGCTTGGTTGTCGACGGTCGTGCTGCCGTTGCGGGCGGTCAACTGTCAATAGGCAGAAAAGCAACCAATGACTACTGAATAATTAGGGAATTGCTAGTGACATCCCAACTTTTGGCTAACGGCAGTGCGAAGTCTGAACCTTATTTATACACAGTATGACACAGCAGCGGGCATCGCAGAAGGTCGAATCTGGTTGTGAGATCGTGTCATAGACACCAGCATAACATTCCTAACAATTGAAGAGGGCCGGAGGTAGTAGTACAAAAGCTTTGCGACAGCACCCGTGAGCCTAGAATGAATATAGTGCAAGTGTATATAGAAATGCCATGTATTGAAATTTGAAGAACGGGTTGGAATACTATGGATTGTGTGGACGCCACTGGACGGTGACCTATCAGTACCCGACTGGATGCAGGGGGGAGGTTTTCAGCAACCCAACGTGCACGGATCCCTGCAACACCCCACCAAATTACTAACTAGTAACCAGTGACCACGGTCCACGGTCCACGGCCCCCCGGCCCCACCCGATGTCGCATGGCGTTGACCCACACGGCACGGTCCGTAACCTTATTTACGACGTACATATAGTATGCATGTACAATCACAATCGAATCCATGAATGTAGATCGAGTTCACATGGAATGTCTATATAAGTTGAGATAACAGAAAAAGGATGTATAGCTGCTGCTAATACCAGGTACCATACATATAGAGAGCTCGAACAGAGACCAATATTGGAATAGGAGGGAACTGCAGAAGGCTGGAACTTCTCTAGCTAATAAAGGTTAAGAAGAAATCAAACCAGAAGCTCAAAACGGAAGCAATCTTGATTGTTGAGAAAGTCGAGTAATGATAATTGGTCAAAAGCAGAGTTCACCTCCAGGAGAACGAGTGATGCCTAGGACGCATTGAAGTCACTTGGAGAAGGTGCGTTCCTGAGTTTTCTTTGTTCTATTGACTCATTGTTTGATTAAGCGTGTAATTGGGCTCGACTTGTTGTTTGCTCTTGACAAAATACTTGTGGTTTCAGTCGAGAACAAAGAACTTCTTTCCTAATTCGTCGGACAGAGCATCCTGAGATCAACCAATCAAACAGAGGGGCATCATTGATCCTGCTGTTGTCCAGGAGGATAAATAAGATCTTCTTCCTCTTCGAATGTTTCTTTCTTCTCTTCTCTTCTTCGTCTTCATCAGTTCTAAATTTTTCTTTGTATTCCAATTGAATACAATATGAATCCCCACCACCGAGAAGAAGTTTCCTCGAACTCCGCCCCGACAAGAACCTCGTAAGTCAAATCAGCCGTCATACCTTGATCATGTCTGCTCCCTGCATGTGCCTTGACGCGTTCATCCACTACTTACCCTTGTGAGACCTGTTTGGTTATATCATCTATCCATGCACACATCCAGGCAGCCCCCACCCACCCGCCCATCTATTCATCCTTCGTGGCATCTTGTCTGACAACATCTTAGCACAATGGAGAAGAGAGAGGGTCCGACCCTCCCTGAGGGATCTCGACGCCGGAACGGCGTAATCCCCTTTCAGATGGCCCCGCCTGTTACCTCCGCGACGCCTCTGAACGCCCCCGCGCCCCCTCAGGGAGCCCCGCGCCGGAACGGGGTAATCTCATTCCAGATGCTGCCGCCCGCTTCCTCGGTGGCACCTCTGAGCACCCCTGCGCGTCCCAAAGAGCAGAAGCGTCTTGGTGGCCCGTTCCCAGGGGTCACCTCGAAGACTGCTGCCTCTGCTGCGACTGTGGACACCGCTGAGCCCGCGCCTAAGAAGCGCCTCTGTGGACCGTTCCCGTTCGCCACTTTGGGCACCGCTCCGCGGCAAAGCGGTCGTTCTTCCCTCTCTGTCACTAAAAACCAGGGTCCTCCGCACGGGACTTCCCCCCTGGTGGGCCCCGTCACAGCCCAATTTCCTTCCTTCCTCATGGGCCCTGCCACAGCCCAACCTCCTTCCTTCCTTATGGGCCCCGCCACAGCCCAACCGCCTTCTTTCGGATCCTCCAATATCCGAAACCCCAGCGCCGTCCGTCCTTGGCGATCTGAGACTGGCCCCTCTGAGGCAGTCCCCATCAGCATTGTCCCCGCTAGCCAGCTGCGTCAGCAACAACAACCACAACAACCACAACAGCGTGGGACCGCCGCGCTCAACGACAAGCTGGCTGGCGTCGAAAAGGCAATTGCTGGACAAGAGATCGAGAAAGCTGGCTCCAAGCAAAAGGAGTCGGCTACTCAACCGAGGATCTACTGCGGATTCGTCGTTCCTCGAGAGAGTGCTCGCTTTGAAGACCCAGAGGAGATCGCAAAACTCTCCGCCAAGCTCAGTGTCCTCGAAGCCCGCTATGAAAAAGCCAAGAGGGCACTGGATGAGGCGGGGGGCAACTCAATTGCGCTCCTCGACTGGCATAGCAAGTACTCGGACGACGAGGAAGCATGGACGGCGCTTTCTGACCTCGTGGAGGAAATCGATGACACGGACCTTTGTGTGCGCCATGCCGACGGACGAGACAAAGTCGTCTGCCTCCTGCAAGACGGGGGCGCGTTGGCTGGCAAGGCGCTCCTCGAGCGCAGGCAGAAGCAGGCACAGCCTGGGATGCCAAACACAAAGGTTACGAGCCGATCTACTCCACGAGGTCCGCAACCAATCAAGCGACTGAAGCACGCACAGAAGGTCAAGACACACTCGTTGGCACCCGCCAAAGCAGCTGACCGCGCCGCTTGTCCACCCCCACCCAGTCAGCCGCAGGCTGGGCAGGACAGCGGTGAAGGGCCGAGCTCAGGTGTGAGTCAAGCCAACGAGGCCACGACCCAAGGTGAGCTTACAACGCCAGACAATGACTCCGACGGTGCCGTGATCCCCGCACCAGTCACTTCCATTGAAGAGCCATTGGAGGCAAGCTCACCCATGGACAATGACGAGGCCACGCCCCTGGTTGAGCTGACAATGCCCAACAATGACTCGAACGGTGCCCTGCTCCCCGCACCCGTTACCATCAGCGACGAGTCATTGGAGGCAGGCTCATCCATGGGCGGTGTCGAGCCTACCTTGGTCGTGCTTCTGGAACAGCTTGAGATCACCCCGACAGTTCCCCAGCAAGTGGAGGACAGTGACATGATGGTGGATCCCGCCGACATCCAGATGGCGGAGGTGAGAGAACCCCAGGATGGGCCACAGTCCGGGGAAGATCTGCCTCCGTCTGAAGGAGACATGGAATGGGAGGTAACCAAGGAGTGCGTGTCAACGCCGTGGACCCCGATTTACGGATCGGCCATCAACCAACATGGTCCACAGGCACCGCAGGCAGTTCTGAGTGCGCCAGCTGTACCACAGCCGACTCAGAATGCTGTGGAGTACGAATACCCTTGGTCCTCCCACCCACAAGCAGAAAAGCGTATGGGGCCCGCGGAAGGGACAGAATGGACAGTGCGAAAGCAGCACGTCACCAGAGCCATGGTCGTCAAGGCCGGCTCCGAGTTGCTTGCTCGGGTTGAAGCGTCTCAACAAATCACATCCACCGCGCAAGTCGCAGAAGAAACGGTCCGCAAGACTGGTTCTCTGCTGCTTGCGCAGGATGAGCTGATCCGAGCCGAGCCTGTCCAGTCCTTCCGTGTGCAAGACCCAGCGCCACCAGTCTCGCAAGCGCGTATCGAGAGTGTCCAGGCTGAGGAGGCGTCAACTTCGGAGGTTGTGAGTCAATCCGCTGTTCCGCAGCCAGCTCCCAACGCTCCGGAGCCCTCCGAGCAGGTCCCTCTCGAGGTCGCTATGAGTGTGCCAGCTGTTCCGCAGCCAGCTCTAGCAGCCAAACTTCGCCAAGTGCGCTTTGAGACTGGTCCGATGGAAGTGCCACCCCAGGCAACCGTGAGTGAGCCCGCTGGTCGCATGCCGACTCGGACTGTTTTGGGAGCCAAGAAGGTCGCCACCGAGGTGGTTGTGAGTGAGCCTGCTGCCCTGCAGCGGCTCCCCGCTACCTCGGAGCCTTCGACCCAAGCAGTCACGAGCTCGGTAACCCAGCCGACTCAGGTTGTTATGGATGGCACTGAGAAGGACTCCACGGAGGCAGTTGTAAGTGGGCCTGCCCTTTCTCAGCAGGACCCCGCTGCCTTGGAGCCTTCGCCATCGGGCGACAATGACTCTGCTTGGTCTGACGAAGAATGGTGGTCCGCTCTCGAGAGCCAGGCCCCTTCTGAGTCCGGTCGGGATTCTCCAATGCCGACAATGCCCGGATCATACGTCTTCGACATGCTCGATGAGGTCGTGAGTGTGCCAGCTGCTACTGAGCTGGTCCCCGACCGATCAAAGTCGACGTCGCCAATGTTGACTGATGAAGTTCCGAAAAAGCTGGCCGCCTCCAGGCCGGCTCGGAAGGAATCAGACTCGACTTGGCCGATCGTCGACAAGCCAACATACGGGAGCTTGCGGACCGCTACTTGTTCGCACCTCGAAGTTTGTTGGCTCAGCATGAGGAGCGTAGACGGGCATAGTCGGCGCTCATGTCACTACTTGAGAGGTTGCAGGTCACAGCAGCCTTTCCGGTCTCCACCTCTTCCCAGGTAGCCAGTCTCCAAGACGCTTCGGCAACAGAGACAGCCCGTGCGGGGGTTTTACAAGGCACCGAAATGGTCGAGGATGCCGATAGCCCGGCAACGCTCAGCGACGAACAGGCTGCTGTAGAACAGCGGGAGCCATCGGGTGGCCGAGAGGCGGCTTCTGGTCAAAAGCCAGGAGACCAGCCCCGCACCCGTCCCGCCGTCACAGCGTCTGAGGCTGGCGTGCAGGAGGGATCGGCTTTGCTGGGGAGACTGTGGGCAGGAGCTCGCTGGTTGGCCTTCGCCGTCTGCGTCTTGATGATCCTTTTCTTGTGCTCATTCCCCCTGGGGGCCAAGTATCTGGGACATCTGCGGTACGAGACGGAGGGACCGGTACAGTTCCTGTCGGAGCTTCGTGAGGAGCATGGCGGCGTCCAATTTCTAGGGCGCCTGATCTATGTCTTTTTGCGTTGCTTTGCTGGAGATCGGACCTGGTTCGGTTGAAGGCAGGCGGTCGCGACTGATCAAGAGGAGGGACGAATGGGCCGCCTCTTGATTCAATTACTATTATGAAACCCGACAACGCAGCAAGCTGGCAGGTCCGATGACTGCCGCTGCATCTGCATGTCAATGGCCAAGGGGAGGGACGAATGGGCCGCCCCTTGGTGCATGTCACGCGGCAGCCCGTCCATCGCCTCTACCATCCAGCGACGGCTTGCCTGCTCCCGGGGCCCCATCGGGTTCATCAAACGGCCCCCGGGGGAGGGCCAATCTCAAACGTCGACCGACAACTCACCAGCTCCTGGGGGACCACCTGCGGTCATCAAGCTCTGTCTTCTGGGAGCTGGTCAATTTCTTATGACATCTCAGCGGCCTGCCCCACCACCACTGGGGACACCATCAGGGCAGGCCGTCGAGATCCTCTGCCAGCCCCTGGGGCCCCGTCGGAGGTCAATATGGCTCCCTGAGCCCCAGGGGGAAAACAAAAAACAAAAAAACAAAAAACAAAAAAGAAAAAAGAAAAAGAAAAAGAAAAAGAAAAAGGCCAATTCGGAGCCGTGCTGGAACACGAGGAGGCAGAGAGGCTCAACTACAACTTCAATGCCTCCCGCAAGTCCAGTACGTCGAGCAACACACTTGTTCGCTGGGCGGCAACACGTCAGCCTCTGGGGGACTGGGAACATTTTATGATCCCTTAGAGGTTGACATCAGTCAATGACTACTATGCCAGCTTCGCTGCCCAGCGACGAGATACCCGCCCCTGGGGTACTGGGAACACATTATGATATCCCAGGGGTTGGTATACTTCGGTATACACTTGGAGTTGGTGGAATGAGGATCTGGTGGTGTCCGCGTGTTTGGCGGCTCGTTCATGTCCAATCGGCCCTCGGTGGTGTTCACACTGCTTCTTGGAAATCATATCATGTTCCCAGTTTCCGGGAGCTTCGTGTGTCATCGCTTGGGTGTCAGATGGGCATGTTCGGACTGCTGAATGCGTGGACATCATCAGATTCGGATTTCCACCATCTCTAAGTGTCTACTTCGTCCTGCGACATCGCCTTTCATTCTCCGCTCGCAGGGACGTCGCTCCAGGCTCTTAAAAAAAAACAACAACAAAAAAACAAAAAAATACTAAAAAAAGACAAAAAAGGGGAGGAAGAGAAAAGAAAAGCATTCTGCGGTTGCACACGCCACTGTCTCCCGGAATTGAGACCTTTGCCAATGACAGCCATGCCCTTCGAGGGCCTCCGTGAAGGCCTCCACTTCAGCTTGCTGCTTGAATAGGCATCCCCCACAGGCATGGGAGTCGCCCCCATTTCAAGCATTTCCGCGTGCAAGGTTCAAATAAGCAACTGCACAGTCAGCAGGTTAACACTCCATCCGCCTACGGCATCCACCAATCATGTCCCGAGCGATGCAGCAGCTGGCGTCACCCACTCCACCTAGGCCCCGCCGGAAGATGATCTCCCATAAACTTATCCAGCTACATACTCCTGGAGTCCTGGAATCCTGGAGATAACTGTTGAGCTTATTAGGTTCTCCTCTTTCATTTTCTAACTATCCGGCTTCAAACGGAGCGTCGCTTTCCTCTCCCTACCTCCCCGGGTTCAACTTTTTCCATCACCATGTTAATGCGCTCTGCCTTGCTGGGTGGCGTCGCTGCCCTCGGCGCCAGTGCGATGCTGGTCATCCCCGAGATGGAGCCCAACGTCGACAGGGTTGAAGACGGATTCGGTAATGTCGACCCCATCATTATGGAGAACGCCCGCCATGCGGTCCTTGAGTTGCCCTGCGCTGAATGTCCTTTCCGTGCAAATAACGAGAGAGGCGTCGTCAGTTGGATGGAGGGCAAACCATCTTCATTGGTAAGGATAACGGAACCAGTCCATGCACCGATCCCGGCTAACAGATTCAACAGACTCTGGATTTCTCTGTTGCAGACAACGCTCTGCTGGCCAACGGCCGCCGGATTTTCCCACCGGCGCAGCCCCTCCCAATCCTCGCCGTCCAACAAAACGAAGACGGCGAGGTTTCTACTCCAATGCCCGTTGGCTACACACTCGAAATAATGCCTACTCGCACCTCCGATGAAGGCTACGAGCTGCTGGATATTAGACTCACCATTCTTGACCTGGACGCCCACCCGGTGCCTGTGGATACCGTCGCTATCACTGTCCTTCAGGATCCCAACGGCGAGCTTTTCATTACTCAGACCGAGATCGTAAAGAGCCTCTCTGCTTCTGATCCTTCCACTTGGAAGGAGTGCCATGGGAAGGCCAAATGTCTGCAGGAACTTCTCATCAGTCGCATTCGAGGTCTGTTGGCTGGCGCCAAAGACCGCATGATGAGTATGGCCACATCTGGTGCCAAGACCTGCCATGACAAATACAAGGCTAAGACAACAATCGATCCTGACTCTCTCAGCTTCGGCTACATCCTTGTCCTGGTTGTGGTGAGTACGCTGGCAGGAGTGATCGCAACCGCTGTTGGCATGCTGGTCCGGCAGGTCGTGATTTTAGTCTGGCAACGCTACCGCGGCACCGAGCCTGCGGAGTACCAGGCTGTTTGGGAGAATGGTGAAGCCTGTGAGAAGCAGGGACTCATGGCCGTCCCTCGTGACCCTGAGGATGCCCTTCCTGAATACACTGAGCACAGTCAGGTCCAGGGACCACTTGGCGGGAACTAAGGACTAGCTTGGAGATATGCTGACGCAGGGATGAGGAGGAAACAGCAAAATTAAAAAAGGAAAAAAAAAACAAAACAAAAAAAAAGAAACCAAAAGGAAAAGGAAAGGAATGGAAAAGAAAAGAAAAATGAAAACCAAAGAGAACAAATAAAAAGAACAAGTCTTGGTCAAATTGTTATGGAGTATTGACAATGGACACAAGCGCAAAGGCCGACAGGAGACACTTTCTTCTTTACGCAAGTATCCAACGACAAACAGCCGCGCCTGGGCTCCACGACTCTTCAGCCAGAATTCGGGGCGTCAACCATCATCCAGGACGCTGGGGGTCATTGCACGGACAAGACACCAAAGGAAGGACAATTCCAGCGTCGCTCAAAGTGACCTCCGGTCTCCGTGACCAGCCCACCATACACTCCGTCCACTTTCTGGAAGTCGATGGCAACTCGGCAAGGATATTACCTACAACGAGAAAAAGACGTCCTGCCAACATCATCCATGACATGACCAATGAACCCTCGCCATCTTGGCTAGGTCCTCCAATTCGACTCCATGGCTAGCCAACCCACTTAAACCCACTCCGCCCTCTGGAGCTCAACGGTCACTTGCAGGATGAGAAAGAGACGTCCTCCCGCCACCTCTGCCATCCACGACCCTCGCCAGGCCCTGAATTGGGATCACCTCCGTACTCAATTCACCATGGTTTCAGCTCGCCCTCTGGCGCCCATGGCCTGCCTAATAGGACCGAGTACAATGATTGCTCCTGTTTCCAAGGATCTGCATACCATCTACGCATGCACTGCGGTCCGCACCGTGTCGGGTCAATATGACATGTGCTTGCTTCTGCACTTGAACACTACTGTGAAATCTCTCTGGCCAATGCTTGCTTTGTGATTTCTTGTGTTTTGACCATGACGTTTCCAAGTATTGATTTGCCTGGATAGTCCTTTGGTTCATCTTGCTCTACTACTCAGTTAAATTTAGCCTCGCCAAATGGGAATTTGTGCCTTCTACTTCCACTGTGTAGTGTAGACTTGTAAGCTGTGAGGATTCCCTAGGTCTCCCGCAATTGATACAATGCAACAGGCTCCTGGAGATGCTGTTGTAAAAAGCGTACTTTAGTGCCCATATCTGTAGGTATTGTGTTTGTCTATTCTCCGGTTTTATTCAAGCAGAAACAGCAGGACACAGGACAATGCTATTTACTTCATGTTCCAGCATTGCTCCTGATAGAGGAGGACTACGCCGCATGCCATGATGAGCCAAGTCATTCAGAAAGTCAATGGGGACATGACGATGAAGAGGAGGCTGTCCTTCGGGCGCGAGCCCATGTCTGCGACGTTGAGGTTGTAGGCAGGGTCAGGGAGATCCCTGGGGGCCTATCTCGATTGCGTCTCACGGCGGCGAACGCTAGCTCGTGACCTTCACCGACGATGCGACCCGGTACACGTGACTTTTCTTGCTCAAATCGAGAGCTGAAGTTACCGAGAAATTCATCAGTCTCGAAAGTTACCTACGGACGCAGTTCAACTATGTCATAAAGAAGGTACATGGAGATGATGCCCCGGAACATAAGCCTCTTCATAGGTATCTGACGTCGAGACGTTGAAGATGACGTGACGAGAGCGGACAATCTTCTTCGTCCGTATCTTGTACAGGACGTAACTGTCGCCTTCCTCATACGCTATAAAGGGTGCTTCATCCATCTGAGGGTCCAGCTTTGTGGCTTGCTTCTCCTTAGGGATCAAAGGCCAGCACTGGCACCATAGGGCACGCAGATTGGAGAGGTCTGGCTTTTTCCCGTAAAGAGCCTCATATGGGGACATGCCAATGCGGGACGCGTACAGGCGATTCATGGTGTAGGTCACTCCACCAAGCAGATATCCCCAAAGGTACTTGGGGAGCTGGTACTCAGACATGATTGCCACAAGTGGCTCCACGAGGTGTCGGTTCTTGATCTCCGAGACCCCGTTCAGTTGCTGAGTGTAGGGGGAATGGGGTCCCACATTACGCCTCTCGACGTCAGATACCTATGAAGAGGCTTATGTTCCGGGGTATCGTCTCTATGTATGTTCTTCACGACATAATTGAATTGCGTCCGTAGGTAGCTCTCGAGACTGATGAATTCCTCGGTAACTTCAGCTCTCGATTTGAGCAAGAAAAGCCACGTGTACCTAGTCGGATCGTCGGTGAAGGTCACGAAGTAGCGTTCGCCGCCGTGAGATGCAAGTGAGATAGGGCCCCTGGGATCTCCCTGACCCTGCCTACGACCTCAACATCGCAGACATGGGCTCGCGCCCCGAAGGACAGCCTCCTCTTCATCGTCATTTCCCCCTTGACTTTCTCAATGACTTGGATCATCATGCCCATGGCATTCCCAGGACTCAATTCGATGATGCCAACTCCGCCAATCAAGGCCCGGTCGATGATGATGTCCTACCAAGCGAAGTGATGTGGACACGGGAATCTGGGGATAAGGCTGAGAACAGTCACGTGAAGCCACCACATCATCACCCCCTCGTATCAATCCAACAACAACACCCGACCCGATTCTCTTGTTCTGTAGGCCCAGTCCTCGGCCACGGATGATTTGACTTGTACGATGACCTTGAAACTTCAATTAAAATTTCTCACGGGCTTTTTTTCATACTCCTAGCCCGAATCTGCCGTACTCCAGGTCCACAGGTATAGCTCCGATCCCGACATCATCGGTTCCCAGCTGTTACGGCAGTTCCGCAAAGTTCCACGCCCCTTCTCACCTCCACCATGATTCCGTGGTCATCCTTCGTTCAGAAAGCCCAGAGCTTGATTGACCCGGCCAATTTCAATATTCCAACCCTATCCTCGTCCGAGCAGAGCTCCTCCAAGGCATCGCTATTTCGCCAACAATTCCGTCTCCCTGATTCCCAGAACCCGCTCCAAGAAATCACCGCTGATCTCGTACTCCCGCTCCCAAACTCTTCAACAAGTCCAGATGATGGTAGGCGCAAGGTCGACCGGGCAGGAAATACGTATTCTGGGCGGCTACATTTGAGTGAGCGTTTCATTTGCTTTTCAACCCAGCCGACTAGCTTCATTCCGTCTGCCACAGCAAGTGCATCGACTACATGGACCGGCCAAACACATGGCACTGGGCCATCAGGCAATGGCTTCATCCTACCACTATCTTGCATTCGACGCGTCGAACGTCTTCATAGCGCCAGCCATGTTTTCTCTTTGGCACTTACAACATGGAACGGCCTGCTCAACAAGCAGCAAGAACCCAACCTGGCCCCTCAACGCCTCATCCTACAGCTTGTCGGTAGCAGACAGGCCTGCGAGCGATTTTGCGACACACTGAAAAAAGGTCTGCGGGAAGCAATGAAGGAGGTTGACAGCTTGCGGGCTGTTGTCACGGAATGTTACTCGGAATATTTGCTCTCCGGTGCGAAGGGTAAGGGACAAGAGGGGAATGAAGCAGACACTCGTGAGCCACCCGATGCGGGGTTAGGTATGATCTTCCGCTACCCTGGTGACGCACGCAAGCTTCGTGACCGCAGTAAGATGAGACTTTGGGGCGAATACTTCCGAGGTAAGTCATTTGTTATTCCAACATATTCCAACATACCTGCGACATCCGGCTAATCTCCTCCAGAAAACGGACGCAATGCCACTTTAGTCCGCCAACCAACCTTCCATAAGCTGATTAGGGTCGGTTTACCCAATCGGTTACGTGGAGAAATATGGGAGCTTACGTCGGGGTCACTGTTCCTTCGTCTACGGAGTCCAAAGCTGTACCAGCAGACACTGGCCAAGTTTGATGGACAAGAATCCCTTGCGATTGATGAGATCGAAAAAGATCTGAATCGGAGTTTGCCAGAGTACCCTGGGTTCCAGAGCGAAGAGGGCATTGGGCGCCTGCGGCGAGTTCTCACTGCTTACAGTTGGATTGACCCAGAGATTGGGTATTGCCAAGCCATGAATATTGTGGTAGCTGCATTGTTGATGTATGGTGTCAATTTTCCATTTTGAAGATTCCAGCTGATTTTCCCAGATATATGTCTGAGGCTCAGGCCTTTTTCCTTCTCTCCGTGCTGTGTGATCGTCTGCTCCCTGGCTACTATTCCACGACAATGTACGGCACACTACTCGATCAGAAAGTGTTCGAGTCCCTGGTCGAAAAAACGATGCCAGTGCTCTGGGATCATCTGACCAAATCCGACGTACAACTCTCTGTGGTCTCATTGCCATGGTTCCTGTCATTATACATTAACTCCATGCCGCTTGTGTTTGCTTTCCGTGTCCTAGATGTTTTCTTCCTGGAAGGACCAAAGGTCCTTTTCCAAGTCGGTCTGGCCATTCTTAGGGTCAACGGCGAGGAACTCCTCGAGACCCAGGATGACGGGTCGTTCATCTCTGTGTTGAAGTCATACTTCTCACGATTGGATGAATCTGCTCATCCGAGGTCAGAGAACCCGAAGCTGCGGGCCATCACGCGATTCCAGGAATTGATGGTGGTAGCCTTCAAGGAGTTCTCTGGCATCACTCACAGCACGATCACCGAGACGCGCGAAAAGCACAAGGGTGCTGTACTGGAGAACATTGAGACCTTCGCGAAGCGTACCTCCATTCGCAATCTTGGACCCGAAAGCAAACGTCTGAGCGTGGATGATCTTGGAACGATCTACGACCGCTTCTATGAAACGTTATATCAGTGGCAACAGCACAAGAAAGTCCTTGCGGACGAGAGGAGGCGGCAACAAAAGAAGAAAACTGAGCGTTTGTCCATGCTAGCTCCTCCCGCTGATACACAGGTTGGTCGTGTTGGCCTCGGACCTAGCCCTACGCACATGGATTATGATGCTTTCCGGGAATTCTTGGCCGCCACAGCGAAATGGGCGGTAGCTGACTCTCCTGGGCCGTCGAGGAAAGAATCCCCATCGGGCAGATCGGCATTGTGGACGAACCGCCGACAGCCAGCAGACCATGAGTTCATGCAGCGCCTCTATCGCAAGTGGGCCACAGACCCTGAGGAGGGATTGAATCTTCAGAATGTGGTCAATGGTCTCGCGCGTCTTAAAGGGTCTCCTGATATTATGAACAACATCAACTACTTCTTTGACTTGTACGACGACAACGGAAATGGCCAGGTCGACCGGGAAGGCATCCTCAAGATCTCCGAGGCGCTGCTGTTCCTCTCCCGGCGTGGATTCGAAGGCACCATCACTGCGACTGCCTCTCAGGAAAATCTGACTTCGTTGGGAGACCGCGAACATGCTGAAAATTCGCTCACTACTGATGAGAAATTCCTCGGCAGTGTCAGCGCGTTCATCCGCCGCTGCTTCGAATATGCAGACCCTAGCCACCCAGAGAATCAAAAGACAGCCCAGCAAGATGCGACTGAAAAGGCAACTGAGCAGCTAGACTCTTTCGCCATCGGCGACGATGACGACGAAGAAGATCTGATCGATATTGGTGACGATCCCAAACCAAGCAAGTCTCCAGCACCAGACACTGCATCCCAGTCAGCCATACCTCCCACCGCCAAATCAGATACCAACGACCACAACCGCTCAACCTCCGAGTCTGCCAACCCCGCTCTCGACCCGAACAACCCCCTGCACATCACCCTCCCCACCTTCCGGATGGTAGTCCTAGCCGACGAACTCCTAGAGCAGTTCTTCGAATCCTACTTCCCCCAATCCTTCCATCTCTCCGACCACCCCCACCCAGCCTCTCTCGCCGCATCCTCAAACCTCTCCTCAAACCTCACAACCTTCTCCAACATGGGCACCCTCCGCTCCCCCAGCTTCTCCGCCGGCTCTACACCCCCCGTCGCCGGCGCCTCAGGAGGCATCGTCCCACCAGGCAAGGGCCTCCGCGGCGTCCTCGACAACATCGTCACAGACGGCATCCGCATGGCCGCAGAGGTGAAAAAGCGCATGGACGAAGCGCAACGCGAACTCGAGCGCAACGCCCTCGGCCGTGAAGAAGATGACGAAGAAGATGACGAAGACGACTATCCCCGTCGCGAGAGCAGCGCCGCCGTCATGCCGGGCGGAACGCCTAGCTGGGGCGCTGGCGCTTACGGCGCTGATACAGAGCGTCGTAGTGTTGTCCGTGATGCGGATCGAGATCTGCTTGAGGGGGCTGAAGTGCTTGATGGTGGGACGAGGGAGGAGAAGACTTCTCTTTTGGATGCGGATGCGAAGGACGACGGTCTGGACCATGCGCCTCGTAAGGCTTCTGATGCGGAGACGGCTGTTAAGAGTGGATCGTCGCCTTCGCGTGATGGCGAGGTCATTAGTAAGGTCGTTGAGTTTGAGTCGTGAGATCTTTTTTTCCGGCTCCGTGTATCTTGTCATCTATATGGTTTGGCTGTCTTGTTCATGTTTTGATTTTTCCAATTTCCATTGTTGGTGTATCCCAGGTCGGGTTTGATTGTCATGCGGATTTTGTACTACAATTCCTCGGTTTGGGATATTTTCATGTTGTGGTTTCCATTGGATGGAAGCGCTATATCTTAGATCACATAGAGGAGAACTTATTCTTTCCCTCATACTCATAGCTAGGCAAAATCATAGGAACGGAAATGTATTCAGAGATCAGAGAATCGTCAATTCATAAGGCAATGACGGGTTCATGGAATATAAGGTACAGCATTGTCATCATCAAGCAGGCTGGAAGAATCTGACGTGACATGGAAAGGAAAGTCATTGTATCCTCCCAGATGAAGTAGAAGAAGGGCGATATGATAACGAGATGAAAAGAAAAAAGGGTATATAAAACAAGCAAGACGGAGAAACAAAAAACCAAATGTCCAAATAGAACACACCGAACCCCAAGAGCAGACGGAAATGGCAACAAATGCAAGCCCGGACATGGGAAACATAGATAATGTCAAGAGGCCAAAGTAGATAGCAGATCCAACAACCGCAACCGTTCAACGTTCAACGTCCACCGTTCATCGTCCAAACAACCAGACCCTCAATCCTTCTGCCCCTCATTCTCAAGCAACTCCAAAACAATCTGACTCCGCTCGTACTCAGGATGCTGCATACAAATCTTCACCGTATTCCCAAGACCCGCAGCAACACCCCCATCCCCCCAACCACCATTCATCTGCCCCGAAGAAAACCCACTAGCAAACCCCGAAGAAGAAGAAGACATAGCCGCACCATGCCCCGCCTGCGTCCCATGCAAAGCACCAGGCGTCTTACTCCCATCATCAATACAAACAACCCCATGACCGGGAATAACCTGTCTAAGCCTCCCATTCATAGCATTTCGGACCTCGACGAAATCCTCATTAAACAAAATAAGGAATTTCCCATATAAACAAGCCGTATGTGCGCTCCCGACGAATTCCATAACGACGCTGCGGGAGACGTCACCGTGTTTGTTGACATACACCGCGCATTGCTGGTAGGCGACTAGGAATTCGGATTCAGAGAGACGGAACATGCCGAGGGGTTTTAGGCCGGAGATGCGGTTTGCGATGCTGTGGAGGGTATCGTGGGCGTGGGCGTCTGAGGAGTCGGTTGTGCTGAAGTCTGGGACGGACCAGGAGTGTTTTTTGTCGAGGGTTAGGACTTCGATTCCTTTTTGGGTGGAGATTGCTAGGGAGGAGTGGAACATGTTTATTCGGTAGGTTTCGGCTGGGATGTAGAATTCGTCGTATTCGCGGAAGAATTCGGTTTGGGAGCGGCGGGTGCTGAAGAGGCGGGTTTTGCTGGTGGAGGATTTTTGGAGGACTGGTTCGAGGACCTGGAGGGAGTTGGTTGTTAGATTTTTGTTTCGGATTGCGTTTGATGAAGCCGGGATTGGGTGGGTGGGTTAGTTACCTTGAATGTTGAGGATAGACCCTCGCGCTTCTTGTACAGGACTAAGTATCGGTCCTTTAGACGGCCAGCGGCGAAGAAGCCTACTTCGCGGTTTCCGGATAACTTTTGCGGGGCTCGTCGGGCGGAGTCTTGGGATGATTGTGATGCTTTGCCGTTGGCGGGACAGACTACGTCCAGGTGGTACGCAATCAGAGATCGATCGGCGATGAGTAAGAGTAGATTGAAGTCTTCAAAAACGGCGAGCTGTGTCACACGTGTGATGGGAATAGCTCTATACCAGCCTCGGGGGTTGTTCAACTCGGACATGTAGACGCCGTAGTCTGTACCAATTGCGCACATAATTCGTCCAGCCGGCTGCTGGAACACCGTGGCACAGTTGACTGAAGTCCTACAAATCGGGGCAGGTCGCGTCTTGGAGCTTTCATACTGCTTCTCAACTTCTTGGATGGCACGATGAAGAGGGGTGCCCTTGATCATGACGCTCTTGGACCCGGGATTATGGTCAGAGTATGCGAAGGCAGTGTCCGCTAGAACACGTAGTCGGAATGGCTCGGCGTCCTGCGAGAAGAGCGCGGCAGCATGTTTGGTCTTTGCTTCGATGATCTTTTGGCACCATTCCGAGCGGCTCTGTGCCGAGAATGCGTAGAGAGTGTATGTTCCAGTTTTGCCGAGGTGTTTGATCTTGAAGGGGTACAGAATCTTGTCGTCCTTTGAGGTGTCAACGGCGGCGTGTACGCCGGATGCACCAGAGCCTGAATGTGCGAGAGGACTGGCAACGCCAGCTTGAGAGGGCGTCACAGTCGAAACACCTCTGACAGACGACTTGATTACCGGGTCGTCATCTGTGCTCTCCAGTCCCAGGAGGTCCATGGGGATGGGCAGTTTTGAGATGTCATATCGCTCATACTTCACTGCCCTATCTCGCATTGTGAAGACCTTGGCAAGGACCAGATAGTGATCAAACAGGATCGCATGCGTGTCAACAAGGAATCTGGTGCGAGTTCCAGGACGCTGTAGTTCGCCTCGGTGGATGATCTGCCGGCCCAAGTGTTCGAGGTTGAGTTCGACTTCCTTCTTCATGTCTGGTCGCAACTGCAACTTGGCTGCCAGCTCCATCAAGTCGGCTTTCTTGTTCATCTCTCCAACCTTGTGATCGCATTCCAACGCCACGACCTTGATCTCTTCAATTGCCTGTGCCACATTGGTCTTTTCCTCGGAATCCTTGACCATATTTTTGTGAATCGTCGTCAGCAGAAGGGTGTAGCGCTGGATGCGAGTGATCGGGGCTTTAAGGAAGGTATCCCAACTAAGACGATTCGACAATTTGTGCTCCCGCGCCTGGTCCAGGAACTGCTTGAAATGCGGGTTACGCTCTGATTCCTTGCGCATCAGGTAATTTGCCGTTGGGAAGGTGGCGGCATAGTCGATATAGACATTCTTGGCTTTCCGGATCCATTCCCTGAAGATGTCACTGAATCCAGTGATGAATGGTCCCTGTTCCTTTTGACGATATTTGAGCTGCGCCAGCAGGAAATCCTCATTCACTCTTTTCACAGCATCCACCTTTCCAAACACGTCGGCCAAGAATTTGGGCAAGCGCTTCGGGGGGATGATCGGAGGATTCATACCAGCTAATTGGTCTCGATAAAGTTCTCGCAAGACATCCAGTTGCGCGATGTAAGAATCCTCAGTGGTGACTATCTCGTGCAGATTGTTCTGGCGGTCGATTTCTTTCCTCGGATGAGCCTCCCAGACCTCCTTCGGCACCTTGTAGAAAGTGACCCAATCTTCGGCTTTCTTCTGCGGAGCCATCATCTGCGCCTTCAGGTTGACCTTCTTCAGTGTCCGCATACAGTGATGTGAGTAGCACCGAGCGAAGGTATCACTATCTTCAATGTGCATGTCATGCAGGTGCAATCTCGGAGAATAACATCCAGTGCCGGTGATCTGGAACAAGACACCTGAAATAGTGCCTGAGCCAAATTTGACCCATTCTTCTTCTTTGACCAAAGCCCCCTGTTCAAGCATACCGCTCACCACACGAGCAGCGAGTGTCTCAGCGTCGGCAATATTCATGGTAGGCACCTTGTGAGTGAACAAAGCGACCATGGCATCAGCAATAGCCTGCTCTCTAAGATCTGTTTCATCCTCGCTGAGATCCCGAATCCATGACAGAAGCGAACTTAAAGCCCACGGCTCGCTGCACCTCTTGAATTGTTCAGACGACAGCTTCGCAGGATGGAATCTCTTGCGCCGACCTGCCGGAATAGTTGGCAAGTCGAGTGTGACGGCGGCTGCCGCCGCCGCCGGGTCAATATAAGGCAGCTCCTTCTTTTGGAGTTGGAGGACAAGTTCTTGCTGCTGCTGCTTGTATCTTAGTCGATCTGCATCGGTCTTGGATCTGGCAGGCGCATCGGTACGTGGCCCAATAGGTGTGGACAAAGATGACGACCGCGGCACTGGGGATGGGTTGACCGAACCCTCGCCATAAGGATCCGGGGAGTTATTGTATGAATAACCATCCAGGTCATCTTGCTGTCCCGCGTACCGATTGTACGTGCCCGCGGGCATCAATTGAGACACAAGATCGGTATTGTCGGCAGGCTCAACCGGCGCAGGTGGCAATGGGCGCATTCCAGGATGGAAGAACAAATCTTCATGGGCACCACGATAAGAACTCTCATCGCCGGAATTATCCCCAGAATGGGGCTGATCGTACGCGGTCTCTCCTTCATCGCCATAATCGAAGCTCATTCGCCGAGAATAGGCATCGGGGGCCGATAATCCCCCTGTCCCTCCAGCATCAACTCTGGCATCAAGTGGCAGGTGATGCAGGCGATTAGCATATTCATAAGCGATAGGAGGATGTTCATAATCGTCATAGTATTCACCACGCTCATCCGTGGAAACGTTCGAGCTTCTCAGCGATCCAGACGTGGCGGGGAATCTGTTGCTCGCGGCAGGATCTGAGTATTCCCCAGAACTGTAAGCAAGATCATCGCCATAGTGCAGGTTCCCTTGGTAACCTCCTTCGTATAGTGCAAGGTCGTGGCCGATGAAGTCGTTGTCGCCGTTTGGATCAGAGTGTGGTGAAGGCCCCCTTGGCGAGATATTGGATCCGCGTGAACTGAGAATTGAGGCATTCGTCTCCCGCCGCATGCGGCCTTCAAGACGCTCACGTTCGCGATCTTCGCGCGCTATATCCTCTTGCAACATAGCCAAACCGGCGGCAGCCTCGGCGTCACTTTCGTCACTGTAGGCATCATAATTCACAACATGCCCAGTTCCTGTCTCCATGCTCCCATTGGTGTGGGTATGTTGCTCATCTGGCGAAAAATGCATATGTGAAGCAGAGCTAGTGTGCGACGCTCTAGAACTGTGACGCCGGGCAAAGTTCTGGCGGTCCAATGCCACTGCCTCATCCTCCCTTAGCACATCCTCATATGCCATAGGAGGCTCCGTGAACCGATTGCCATTCGTGTCAATTTCTTCAACCGGAGGTCCAGGAAGAGGACGCGACTGAGGATGTCGAGTCAAAGTATCGGTTCGTCTAGGTGGCGGTTGGGGCGCATCCGATTGACCTGGAGGAATTGGCAGAGACCGCCCTGGGCCGGAATGTGACACACTCGGGCGCTTGCCATACAGCCCATTCTGAATCTGATGAACTGGCGGTGTTGGAGGTTGCTCCTCGAAAGAACTGCTGGAGAAGGCCGGAGGATACTGGGGTGATGACAATTCGTACGCAGCCCCTTGCGAGGGGTTATAATATTGACGTGATGTGGGAGGAGGCAGATTTGGTATGCTCGGAGAGCTTGATGGCACATACGAGGGGGAGGACATTGGCGACATGGGTTGATAAGAGCGTCCTCCATATGGGTGATCTGGGCCACGCGGCGGCGGCGGAGGCGGCTGCTGAGAGAAGCCGTATGATTGCGGGGTCGGGGGTGGTTGCCCATATGGTGATGCTACGCTCTGTCTTCTGTTTAGAACTGGTGAGCTCAGCCCCGAGACCGCAGTGGACTGATAAGCTGCAGGGTTATATGGTTGGTGGCCCGAAGCGGGAGGGAGGTAGGAAGCATGATTTGCGCCAGTGTACGTTTGAGGGTTATAGGACAGGATTGGTTGGGATTGTGCTTGCGGGAGGCCATATTGCTGGGGGTTGTAGGCCGGTTGAGATGCTGTGGCCGAGTACTGGTACTGATAAGACATTGAGGATGTATGGGACGAGGCGCGACTCGGCGACATGCGCGACATGGTATCTGTGGAAGCTCGTGTATATCTCGAGTCTCTGTCATCTTCGTACCCTCCTGGCGCAATATTATAGGCTCCCTGGCTCGGACTGGTCCCGTATCCACCGCCTTGTGCCGAATATTGTGAGTTCGCCTCGGTCGCTCTCACGTTCTGTGTTTGGGCAGGGTTGAAGAACCCCGAATCATCCCCGGCATTGTAGCTTGGCATCCTTCGAGGCAGATGTTGGGCTTGCGCGGGGTTGTGCTGGGATGTGTAACCATCATAACGGCCGGTGGTAGGATGTACAGAGGGTGGTGGATGGGCGGGTTGGCCATAGTATGCCTGTTGACCGTTTGAATATTGCGACATGGCTTCGAACGGGTGGAGCTTTGACGGTTGACTTGACTCGACTGGTTCCACGATTGCGCGAAGGATTCTCTTGGTGAGACTTTGGCGACTTCAGGCACTGCGGAGAGCGTCCAAATGGCAAAACGAGCGACAGGGAAGGGAATCGACGTGGAGGGGAACGACCTCGCGGGTCAATGACGCGCTGCCTGAGGGCTAACTCTGGGCATTCCCAAGGTAAGCTTCGTAAATCAATAGACCGTCACGGATGCCAAAGCCAGCAGAGGTGCGAAAACCGCAGGAGTTTGGGGAATAAGATGAGAAGGTGAGTGTTGGGACTCCATCCGCTGCGCCCACGCTAGTCAAGGTACCGGGTACTTTACGTGCCGCCCAGTCCCCACCGCCAAGGGAGTCACAACTACAACAGAGGCTGAGGCGATAACAATTTGGGCTGGATGTTGATGCAAAATTGCTTATTCTTAGTGAAATATCTATACGAGATGACTATCTGAACTCAGAGCTAATCATTGGTTTTTATTCCCCG
This sequence comes from Penicillium sp. DV-2018c, assembly GCA_028827535.1. Taxonomy (NCBI): domain Eukaryota; kingdom Fungi; phylum Ascomycota; class Eurotiomycetes; order Eurotiales; family Aspergillaceae; genus Penicillium; species Penicillium sp. DV-2018c. Next base: position 3,113,201 of record JAQJAA010000001.1, read on the forward strand.
CAACGTAGGGGTCCGGGGTATTCATGATTACCCCTCTATTGCTATCTATGCCGCCAGCGTTGTCCACTTATAACAATGGCCCATAGGTTATATACGGCGGAGATATCGTGCTCATTTCTCAGAGTTAGCCGCCCTTGAACTCTTTAAGCGATCATTGAGGGTCCATTTCTGGCCCCCAATTTCCACGTCAGTTGAAGTGTGGGGCAACTTGGGCAAGGCTGTGAAGCTGAGCCGCCCGCCTTTGTGGCCCCCACAAAGTAATGTTCCTGAAGACAGCAGCGAGAATCACAAAATCTTCTGATCCTATTCTGTCGACGGAGATGTACGTTTGGCGCAGGCAAACGCCTGGAATGCAAGTAGCCAAGGTTGCGCATATAGGTATATTTTCAATGCAGCATATAACATGGATGCACCCGCGCAAGCTACGTACCCTAAGGTACCCTACTACAATGGAGCATCATGGTTAACGCTCAGCTATTGAACAGTTCCATGCCCGTCCATCACCTATAGGTACTAACCTATGGTTACCTATGTAGAGGTCATTGACCACTTCCACCATAGTATATAGGCTACCATAGCATCTATGCACCATGTACCTCAGATCTGGAAGTTCATGCCTCACGCTTTGAGTGGCTACGTATACCTTCCTAGATCGATTCACGTCTACCTTACTTTCCTGATCTTTAGGTTGCCGGGTGTAACTACGATTAGACCAGATATAGAGACACACAACATGTTATATGTAGATTGGAAGGAGAGGGGAAGTAGGTAATAGGACAAACCTATTACCTATCGCCCGGGCTCCAGTTGTATGAATGTGATCATGGAACTAGCTAATGGCATCAAAGAAGGTAACATAGGAGAAATAGGTATATATCCATGGCCCCGGCACCATGGAATCCCAGTTGAATGAACCATAACGCCCCATACAATGATGGTCAAGATAAAGGTATATGGCAAAGAAATCATAGCACAGCTCGTGAAGGTGCATCAGAAAGAATATCGCAGTCAAGCCACTGCCAGCAACCAGTACCATGGTCCATGGATGTGAATAAACGGCGGGAGGTACTCAAATGGCCAGAATCGGCAGGCGGGGCAAGTAAACAGCAAGTAAACGCTTCAAGACGTGTCATAGCAAGCGGACATGCAGAGAGTGGGATAAACGTAGTCCGCATCTTGCAAGAGTAGCTGGAGACGTGATTGGCCGGCAGTGAGAAAGTTACTTCCCATCAAATATCTGCTCAGGCGTGAGAGAGAAATCGCTCTTGTACCGTCTTGTTGATCTCTGCCTCGTCAACGTGCTCCGGATTGACCGGTAATCAGAAAATTACTTCCCATCATATATCTGCTCAGGCGTGAGAGAGAAATCGCCCTTGTTGATCTCTGCCTCGTCAACGTGCTCCGGCTTGACATACCGTGCGGTGAGAGCAAAACGCAACTGGGACTCTGGCACGACAGAGTGCTATATCGGTCAGCTCTTCCGTTAGCGATGTCAAAAGGAGAATCACCACAAACCTCGAAGTATCTCTGTAGGTTTTCCCCATGCATCACTACCAAGTCTCCATGGTGCAACTCTAATTTGATAGCAGCGGGCGCTTCCTTCCCCCTTTTGGCGGCAAGGATACGATGGCGGGAGCTATCGTACTCTGGCCGGGAGATCTTCCCAGCTTCGAACTCCTGCTTCAGCGCGCGGCGCTCGTCCTCCCACAAACATCCCTTCAGAACCGGGTCGTCTTCCAGCAGGTTCCCAGTTTTATCCGCCCTTCGGGTAACTCCGTTGAAATACTTGTACTTCATGCGGATGAGCATGGTGGACTTTCCTCCAAGCGAGAGAGTTGCAATGGTAGGTCCCAGCGAGCTTTCACCATCGTCATGGTACTAACAAATTATACTGAGTCGTGGTCAGGCTCAAATCTTATAGTGGCACTTACCCCTATCTTCATTTCTTCAAAGTATCCCAGAGTTAGGAGCTCATTCGGGGGCATGTAACTGTCGCCAGACGAGAGAACAGCTTGTTCAGTCGCCCACGAAAGACGTCCGAGAGCTCTAAGGATCGCGTCAGGGGCTTCATCAAATGCCCTCGACAGAACAGACACGATATACTTGTACGGCGAACCCTGTTTGAACTTGGTCAGCGGAGAGCACATTGATTTTCATGATCGACTACTCGACGTACGTAGTTCACCGCGAAATGCGCCGTCAGTGTGCCCGCAACTATTCAAAAAAGTAAGTACCTTGAAACTTGAAAGTTCGTGCATATTTACTTACCCAAACTGTTCGAAAGTGGAAATCGCTTGAGGCCTATATCTTCACGCTGAAGATCGACGAACAGGTCGTCGGGGCCCTTGGATCGGCCGTTGATTTCTTTATTGGCAACAAAGTGGGTGATAGAGCCGACCCCATCAAGCTTGTGCGTGAGTTTGCGATAGGGGAACAGGCTCGAATCATCGATCTCTGGAACCATGAACCCCTGCTCGAAATTCAGCGCTCGCTTGATTGGGGCCAGCTCGAAGTCATCGACCACGTTGCGCAGCGAGATGGGCTTCATGTTTATGAATTTTTGGAATGCGCACACTTCACCAGCCCTCGCAGTGCCGATATCGTCGCTGCACTTCCAGCCTTGCCAGAAGGTCCGTCGAACACATTTGTGACACACCGGGCATACGATGCCCTTCCATGCCATACGGCATGTGGTAGCATCTTCCTCCAGCGTGGAGAGAAGATTAGGGACGAGGCTGAAGTGAGGCCGGATTTCTGGGTCCGGCAGACAGCGGAAATTCAAGAAAGATGCGTCAAATGTCAGCTCAGCATGAGCGACATTGTTTCCGATCTTCCAGAACCTGACACATTCTGGCTCAAGACACATCCAGCCATCCTCGTATATCTGGATGCTTTCCTTGGAGCATGCCCCGCACTTCAGGGATTTGGGTTTTGTTTCGAAGTCTCGGAGTTCAAGCGGCATTGGAGGAGGAGAGTCCTTTGCTGCCCACCAGCTTTTCTCCGCCAGATCTGATTTCTCAAAACGGACCTTCGCCCCATGCTTGTTGCCGATTCTTTCGAACCAAACATTGGTGACCCGAAAGAATGACATGACATTGTAGCGATGTGGCAGGTCTCGATTAAGAATCTGGTTCTTGCTCCCTTTCATACTGGTCAGCGGCATGCTATGCCATATAATACATGATGAATCGACAACTTACCAATTACTAACCCCACAGGAAGTTTCGAGACCATGCTAGTTGTGATGCTTTGCACCAATGAGCTGTCACTGTCCTGGTTCTTTGTCAGGGTAAGGTTACCCATTGCATCTTTGGTGCAGCCACCACCACTAACTGAGTTAGTACATGCAGCAGGTTAGATTGAAAAGTGGACACTCACATCCGAGTGATAATGATCTCTTCGTCAATATGAGTACGCGTACCGCCGTCAGCATCGACAAGGAAGCCCCAGCAAAAGCCCCCATTGTGATACATCGCCCCTTGGGTGATCCTGATCCAAGGAAGTGCGTCGCATAGCTGTTGGCGACACTAAAATGATATCAGGGCTGAGGCCAATATCTTCAGGGGTGGATGCTTCATACCTCGGCCCATGCAGGAGGCTCACCATACACTGGCTCCAGAACTTGGTCGGCGATAGCCGCTTCAATTTGCTCTGATGGAATTTCTAGTGACCAGCATCAGCGTATGCGCAACAAAACAAACAAAGAAGACAAAGCCAACTATTCACGAAGCTTTTGTTACCTTTCTTCGCTTGCCTCGTCCCTTTGGTGACGATCCGGTCCGATTTTACCACTGGTCCAGCCTCAGGGAGCTGATCAGCATCAGGTCTTGGAGCCACCGGTGGCCCGCCATGCACTGCCTCCAGAACTTGGTCTGTGATAGCCGCATCAACTGGCTTCAATGGAACTACTAGAGATCAGCACATGCACCACGAAACAACAAAGTAAACAAGCCAACTATTCACGATGCTTTTATTACCTCTGGTTGCCTGACTCTTGCTTTTGGTGATGCGGGCGGATTGTCTTACTGTTCCAACCACACGGGGCGTAGCAGCGCCAGATCGTGGAGCCATGTTGCAAAATAACAGTGGCTCAAATAGTACGAAGACTCACGGTCACTCACAGCCAACAGAAAAGCAGACTGGGAGATCGAGGGTGCTGAAAGCGATGGCAAGTGGCTTGACAGAGGCTCAACTTGAAGAAAAAGCTTGGAATAGCAAGATCTGATAGAGACGCGCAAGATGGTTTGAATCGACGCGTTGTTGGGGTTTTGGGAAAAGCGAAGCTTGAGGGGTCTTATAAAGCATCCACCGTTCACGACGTCTTCCACCGCCCAAGGTTAGGGCGATAGACAACCTTGGAAGTGACTGAATCTTATTCAGGAACTATGACTAAAAGGAAAGCACGAACCACCAGTCCATGGCTAATTCGCGCACCTTCCAAGGTTCTAACGGATGGCGCTAACCACCCCGTGACTGAATGCTCATGACTCGAATCTTCCATGCTATCCCTGGGAGGAAGGCACGAATGACCTCTCCCAAAGTCAATTACAAAAAAGAACGCTAGCCAACCTTCTTGGAATGAACCTTCGAGGATGATGCGAACCAAGCAGCTATCACTGACCAAACCCTGGAGCCAGTCAATGGCGAGCCACTGGCATGGGCTGAGATAACACGCCCATCTCTACAGACATATGGCTTTACACCTGATATCATTTTATTGTCGTCCACAGCTCTGTGATTCATTTCCTTGGCTCAGGATCACTCAGCGTGCCATGTATCGCAGTGGAGGCTTCTGCTGGGCTTTCTACTCATATTGATGAAGATTGGAGAGGTCATCATCTCTTGGATGCGAGCGTCAATTTTCAAACTAACCTGCTGTATTAACTCAATTGGGTGTTGGCTGTACCAAAGACTCAAAGGGAAAGCCGACCTTCACAAAGAACCAGGATTCTGACAGCTCGTTAGTGCAAAGCATCGATACTAGCGTGAACTCAAAGCTTCATGTTGGTTAGATATCGGTGGATGTCAATTTATCACGGATCATACGGTGTAGCTTGCCGTTCATCTGTATGAAAGGGAGCAAGAACCGGATTCTCAGTCGAAACCTTAAGCATCGGCACAACATTACGTTATGGAATTTGGTTATCAGAGTTTGGTTCCAAAGAGTTGGTCACAAACATGGAGCGGAGGCCCGTTTGGAGAAAGGAGCAGACTTCGCGACAAAACCTAATACCCTGCGGTGAGAAGCTTGCTACAAAGAAAGTATTCATGTGTACGGGGATGGTTGGATGTGCTTTGAGCCAGAGTGTGAAAGGTTCTGGAAGATTGTAACGAATTCCCCTCCTGAGCTGATATTTGACGCGACTTACTTGAACTTTCACAGTCTTCCTGACCCAGAAATCCGCCCTCACTTCAGCCTTGTCCCTGATCTTCTCCCCATGGTGGAGGAGAATGCTACCACATGTCGTATTGCATTGAAGGGGATCGTATGTCCTGTATGTCACAAATGAGTTCAGCGAACCTTCTGGTGAGGCTGAAGTGTAGCGATGATATGGCCACTGCGGCGGGTAGTGCAGTGTGCTCATTTCAAGAGTTCGTGAAGATCAGGCCTATCTCGCTTCGCAACGTGGTCGATGGCTTCGACCTGGCTCCAATCAGGCGAGCAATGAATTTCGAGCAGGGTTTCATGCTTCCCGAGATTGATGATTCTAGCCTGCTCCCCTATCGAAACCTCACATACAAACTTGATGGGGTCGGTTGTATCACCCACTTTGTTGCGAATAAAGAAGTCAACAGCCGACCAAAGGGTCCTGACCACCTGTTCATCGGTCTTCAGCGGGGAGATCCTGGCCTCAAGTGATTTCCACTTTCGAGCAGCTTGGGTAAGTAAATATGCATGAACCTTCAAGTTTGAAGTTACTTACTTTTTTGGATAGTTGGGGGCACACTGACCGCGCATTTCGCGGTGAACTACGTACGTCAACTTCAAGTAGTCCGACCATGAAAACCAATGTGCTCTCCGCCGACCCAGTTTAAACAGGATTCGCCGTACAATTATATCGTGTCTGTTCTGTCGAGGCATTTGATGGAGCCCCTGATGCGATCCTCAGAGATCTCGGACGTCTTTCGTGGGCCACTGCACAAGCTGTTCTCTCGTCTGGTGACAGTTACATGCCTCCAAATGAGCTGCTAACCTGGGATATTTTGAAGAGAAGATCTTTTGATGGGGTTGTAGGTAAATTCATATCAGAAACGAGGTATAAGCTGGACCAATGGCAATCGAGTGATCTGCAAGCCAAGACTACTTTATTTGGTGCAGCTCGGAAAAAGGGTACAGTACCCTCGGATACCCAACGAGTCACGACCGAGGCATTCTGGTCTTGGCACCAGCTACCCCAACAATTAGCTGCGAATCAATTCAACAAACGGACCAAGGTTCAGATATTGAGACCCACCAGCTACCACATTTCGGTTGAACCAGAGTGATCGGGGCCCCGGGGCGTACATAGTGGGATATGTAGCCTGCAGAAATCAGGGGCACAGGAACGTAATACAGGGGACACCGGCCTATTTACCGAATTCCCCGCACTGCTAAGTCCTTTAAATGGGCATCTCCCCTCACCCATCCCTCTCTTGTAACCATTCTGCCGGCTCCTCGCTTCAACCCCGGTTTCCCCTAAATGTAGGCATAATCCCACTGGCTACACCTTGATCCAGCTAACCACCTTTTAACAAAAGCCGATACTGTCATTCTATCTCTATTGGAGATCTGCGCCCCTAGGACTGTACCAACACCAGGATACCGCCGCGACTACGAGAATCTCCTGACACAAAATGGTCTTCTTACCTGCAAAGGAAGCCGGCCAGTTGGCGCCCATCCCGGACAGCATCACAATCAGCGAGTTCATGCTCAATGAGAAATATGGGAGAAGGGCTCACGCTACATCCCAGGACCCATACACATGTGGCCTCTCAGGAAAGTCATACTCGTCGCAGGAGACAGTCAACCGCGTTGACTGGTTGGCTCGGGGTCTTTCGAAGGAGTTCGGCTGGGCGCCGAACCAGGGGTCTGAATGGGATAAGACGCTGGCCGTGTTCACTCTGAACACTGTAGGTGATATTTGATCCGGGATTTGGGTGAAAAGAAAGATGAGGCGAAGAGAAATGAAAGCTTATCCGTCCGACTTTGATTAGATCGATTCCCCGCCGTTATTTTGGGCTGTCCACAGATTGGGCGGTGTCGTTTCCCCCGCCAATGCGTCCTACTCGGCGGACGAACTGAGACACCAGCTGCTCGATTCCAAGGCCAAGGCTCTGGTCACTTGTCTTCCTCTCCTATCGATCTCTCTCGAGGCTGCGGCGAAAGCAGGTCTCCCGAAGAATAAGGTCTACCTGATCGATCTTCCCGAACAGATCCTCGGGGGCGCGAAGCCTCCGGCGGAATTCAAGACTGTGGCACAGATCCTCGAGGCGGGTAAGTCTTTGCCGCCGGTCGAAGAATTGAAATGGAGTGCGGGCGAGGGAGCTCGTCGCACAGCGTTTTTGTGCTACTCAAGTGGAACATCTGGCATGCCTGTGAGTATCCCATACCCCATGTTGAAAAACGTCTGGCTAATAACATGAAAAGAAAGGAGTGATGATCTCCCACCGCAACGTCATTGCCAACGTCCTTCAAATAGCCACTTTCGAGTTGAGCTACCGGCTCCGTGTGGACGGCGTTACACCTGTGACTGAAATCGGTCTTGGTCTCCTTCCACAGAGCCACATCTATGCTCTTGTGGTCATTGCCCATGCCGGCGCATACCGAGGAGATCAAACTATCGTCCTTCCGAAGTTCGAGCTAAACTCCTACCTTAACGCCATCCAGCAATTCAAGATTACATCTCTCTACCTGGTGAGCATATTCGTCGGCCACATAGATATATCCAATTGCTAATAATGATCCAGGTCCCTCCTATCATTATCCACATGCTCAGCACCCAAGACACATGCTCCAAGTATGATCTGAGCTCCGTGCAGACCCTGTTCACAGGCGCTGCGCCCCTCGGCATGGAAACAGCCGCCGATTTCCTCAAATACTACCCCAATGTCTTGATCCGGCAGGGTTACGGTATGCCACCATTACCTTGATATGTTAAATATAAAAGCTAATGTCCTCACCAGGTCTGACGGAGACTTGCACAGTCGTCAGCTCAACCCATCCCAACGACATCTTTCTCGGTTCCTCCGGTGCCCTTCTGCCAGGCTTCGAAGCCCGCATCGTCACGCCAGAGGGCAAAGAAATCACAACCTACGACACCCCGGGCGAGCTGGTAGTCCGTAGTCCCAGTGTTGTCTTGGGCTACCTGAACAACGAAAAGGCCACCAAGGAGACATTTGTGGACGGATGGATGCGCACTGGCGACGAGGCTGTTATCCGCGTGAGTCCAAAGGGCGTGGAGCACGTATTCATCGTGGACCGGATTAAGGAGTTGATCAAGGTCAAGGTTTGTATTCCCACCTGTTGATGGGGAATATACAAGATCTAACATTTCATTCCTAGGGTCTGCAAGTCGCACCCGCCGAGCTTGAAGCGCATCTCCTCGCTCATCCTGATGTTGCAGACTGCGCTGTTATCGCTATCCCTGATGACCGTGCGGGAGAGGTTCCCAAGGCTATTGTTGTGAAGTCCCCCAAGGCCGGATCGGACGAGACAGTTACGAAGGCTCTGCTGAAACATGTTGAGGATCACAAGGCGCGCCATAAGTGGTTGGCGGGCGGTATTAGATTTGTAGATGCTGTTCCCAAGAGTCCTAGTGGGAAGATCCTGCGTCGTTTGATCCGTGACCAGGAGAAGGAGGCGCGGAGAAAGGCCGGCAGCAAGATTTAGAAAGCCCCATGTGCGCTTTAGATGGTTGCGCCCTTGGGCTGCTGTGATATACATTGCCAACATATATACAGAAGAGTGTTATTTGCATAGCCCAGTTCCTCAATATAACATCCATGCTTCTGAATGATAGAGATAGGCTGCGCCGATCGGTGTGATCAATACCTACGGAAGACCCACGCACACTTACACCCTGTCCAAGTCAGACTCAGTGTGTGGCTGGCGAGTATACCCTACGTAGAGAGCTGGTTTTGGAGGAAATTTACTTGGTAAATCCTCTTGTTGCCAGCTAACAAGCCAAGGGATGGTATCCTCTCAATTTTCAAAGGACCAGGTGGACCCGGCGCCCAATGGATACAAAAGCGGTCACTGAGGCGGTGACCGTTGAGACATAATCTGCCGCGGGGTGGTAGATTTCTAAGCGGGGAGGTAAGAAAAAAAAGAGACAATTCCAGGACGCTTAACAACATTGCTTCCAGACTTTCTGCTGAATATTACTCAGGAGCAGATTGTATAAAATCGAGTCTCATCCAGTTCATTCCAAAGACGAGTTTTGCTGAGTCTTCTTCATCTACCAATTGAGAAAATGTCTTCAAACGACCCGCATCACGAGAACGACGAGGAGTATATCCAGGCCGATGATGCCGAGGAGATCTTTGAGCGTGATGAGGACCAGCCTATGTCGGACGCAGAAGATTATGATGACCAGAACATGTCCATCGAAGATGAGATCACCTTCCAAAACGACTCAGCGGCACACTTCGACTCGCACTCAGACTCTGTATTCTGTGTTGCCCAGCACCCGGTTCACGACAACATCGTCATTACTGGCTCTGGCGATGATACAGCGTACATCTTTGACTCGACACCCCCACAGCGCCCTGTTCTCCCGTCCAGCTACGAATCCAACCCTCAACCCAAGGAGCGGCAGGCCATACCGCCCCTGGCCAAGTTTGACGGACACACTGACACTGTGAATGCAGTGGTCTTCACTGAGCCTGCAGGAGAGTATGCCATCACGGCTGGTCTGGATGGCAAATTGCGAGCTTATCGGGATACCACACCCCAGAAGACGGGCTTTGCTTGGGAGTTCTTCGGCGAGGCCCAGGAAGTGGAGGAGATCAACTGGATGGCCGCATGCCCTTACCAGCAAGGCAGCGAAGAGACGAAAAATGTTATCGCCATTGGTGCCAATGACGGTAGTGCGTGGGTCTTCCGTATCGATCACACCGACCCCGCGCAACCTATCTCTATTATTCAAACTTTCTTCTCTCACACTGAGTCTTGCACTGCAGGTGCATGGACACCTGATGGAAATCTTCTCGTCACTGTCTCCGAGGATGGAAGCTTCTATGTTTACGATGTGTTTGGAGCTGCCGCTGCCGCTGGCATCGAATACTCCCCGGGCACCAATGCCATTCTTGGATTGACTGCGGAGGATCAGCGCTTTGCTGTGGAGGGTGGTCTTTACTCAATCGCCATTTCCCCTAGCGGTGGTATTGCTGCCGTGGGTGGTGCCGAGGGTCATGTTCGAGTTGTCGGCCTTCCTCGCGTCGCGGCAGCCGCTCCGGCTGCCAAGGGCAAGGGCAAGAACGCAGCGCCCCAATCATCTACTGGTGCCACTGCTGCAGGCACCATTATGGCCGCCCTGCAGGCCCAGACGGATGGCGTTGAGTCACTGTCATTCTCCCAGCCTCCTTTCACCCTTCTTGCTGCTGGATCCGTCGATGGTTCGATCGTGATGTACGATGCGGCTCACCGTTTCGCTGTTCGTCGTCATATTAGGGAGGCCCACGGTGGCAACCCCGTCGTCAAGGTGGAGTTCTTGCCCAGCCGCAAGCAGGCCGGTGCAGCTGTCCCCGGGCCTCTTGCCTCTGCTTCCGCGGCCCAGCAAAACCGCTCCTGGATGCTCACCTCCGTCGGCCTCGATGGTGTTGTTCGCCGCTGGGACGCACGCGGTGGTACCGCCGCGGCTGCCCAGGGTTTGATGCAGGAGTGGAAGGGTCACATGGGTGCCACTGAAAACGAGGATGGTGAGCAAGCTGGTGGTATCATGGGATTCGTGCAGGGCTTCGATGGCAAGCGGATTGTTACTGCTGGTGATGATGGTATCTCGCTGGTCTTCGAAGAGTAAATTTGCACACAAAAGTTGGATGTCTGGAATTGCATATAGTGGGGGTTCATCTCAATAATGATATTACGTGTTTATAGAAGCTCAAAGCGACCGCAATCTGATACACAGCCCATATTAAACGATGTCAGTACACGTAGTAGCGTCAATGATCGAACAGAAAGGAAACGTCTTGTTGTAGTAATGGAACAAAAGCTATGTACATTCGACAAATCAACCCAAAAGCGCCATCTGGAAGCTACGCTCCTCATGAGCCGTGAGAAGCTGCATCTCCGCCCTGACACGACAAAAGCCCTTGCACTCGGAGATTCGGATGTGCCTATCGACCACAGTCTGACAGTGGCTTCCGAAGACTGAGACGACTTCCTGTCGCCCGGGGTATACGTCCTCCGCCCAATGCTCAGTCGGTCGGCGGCATTCTCAATTGATCCCCAGAGACAGCACTTTAGTGGTGTGCATCATCGTGGTGGTGGTCGTCCTTCAAGAAGAAGTGCTCGTATGTGCAGTAGGCAGCGAAAGCGACAGTCGCGATGCCGAAGCCGGGGAAGAGACCCTTGAAACGGTTGAAACGGCTAAAAGGGCCGGTGTATCGCCAGGCCTCACTGTACGGCGTTAGCATCTACCCCATTGGCCTCTCATCCTGATTCCTTGACGTACTGGCGGGCCCATGGGTCCTGCTTGGCCCATACGGAAGATGGGGAGGCCGCGGCCTTGAACTGGGCAATGTCGAAACCGGTAGGGTTACGGGCGGGCATTGTGGGAGTGATCTGGTGGGGAGTGTTGTTGGAAGACAAAAGCAAATAATAACAAGATGTGGAGGACAGTAGCTTGGTCCCTTAAGCCGCAATAAACCGCAAAGTGACACAGTGAGGAGCCGACGACGAGGAAAAGAGGTGGGCTTGGCAAAATTACCCGCGCTAACCGCATACGGCGGACCAAGTAGCTCTCCCGCCTTCGAGGGACGAAACTGTCACTTCATCCATGCGCCTTCTCGAAACAACAAAATGCCACCACCCGTTGGGAGATATGGGCCTTCTGGCCTGAGCGCTCCATATAACATACAGCAAGCCCACCTTCAATCTCAACACCCCGCACACACGCAGTCTGCGAACACGCTACCGCCCCCTTCGCTTGGCCATCCTGGCTTTGCGGGCAACCCCAATACCAACATCAATCCCTTCACACTATCCGGCGGAATTGCAAACGGTATGTCGGTCGCTGGTTTCCCTGGAGCTGGTGCAGGAGATGGCGGCGGTACCGGCCTGGCTAGCCATGCAGCACAGATGGGATTCGCGCGCGGTGCGCAAATGCAACAGCAGCAACTACACCAAGGTCACGACGGTCGGTTAGCACTCGAAGCAAAGGGTGGCGCCGTGAAGTCAAGGATCCGTGATGTCTGGAAGCACAACCTGGCCCATGAGATGGCGGTATTGAGACAGTTGGTCGACAAGTACCCGTACATCAGCATGGTAAGACATCGACTACGTGGGGCTGGTTTCTAGGAAAGGCATATTGACTCGATTCTAGGATACCGAGTTCCCCGGTATCGTTGCACGGCCGATCGGATCATTCTCGAATAAAGCGGATTACCATTATCAAACCCTCCGATGCAATGTCGATCTTTTGAAGATGATCCAGTTGGGAATCACTCTATTCAATGACGAGGGTGAAGTTCCCCCTGCTTCAGGCACCGATGCCAATGGGCAAGCATACGGCGTGCCAGCTCCCTGCACATGGCAGTTCAACTTCCGATTTTCACTCGAAGGAGACATGTACGCCCAGGAGTCAACGGCCATGCTTGCCAAGTCCGGAATCGATTTCGCCATGCACGAGAAGAATGGCATCGATCCCTTCGAATTCGGGGCTTTGCTCATCAGCTCCGGCCTGGTTCTGCTGGATGACGTTCACTGGGTCTCTTTCCACTCCGGTTACGACTTCGGCTACTTGATGAAGATCATGCTTTGCTCCCAGCTTCCAGAGAACGAAGAGGAGTTCCACAAACTTCTCACGATATTCTTCCCGTCACTCTACGACATTAAGTATCTTATGAAGCATGCCGGGCGGAACCAGGCTGTCAATGGCTCGCCTCTCACGCAGGCTGCATCACAGATATTAGCCAACTTAGGCCAAAAGTCTGGTCTGCAGGACATTGCCGATGAGCTCGGCGTCAAACGCGTTGGAATCGCTCACCAGGCCGGCTCAGACTCTCTAGTAACAGGCGAGATCTATTGGAAGACTCGCCAGCTTATCTTCGGAGGGGTCATCGACGAGAGCAAGTACTCCGGTCAGATCTGGGGCCTCAACGGCCAGATGCCCGCGATGTCCTACAACATGGCTCAACAAACGCCGAACCTCAACGGAGCTACTATCTACCCTAGCGGCACCCCGAGCACTCCCAATACAGGGTCCCATGGGGCTGGCGCGCACACCCCTCAGCACCACGGGGGTGGCTACAATGCGCCAACCCCTGCCTACCAAATGGGCCGGGCATGAGGCGTTAGTCCTCAGAGCATCTGGGCTTGACATGATATGATGTATGTACATAGGCACGAGAATATCGCGTGTTTTTCCTTCGATTTCGGCATTGTCTTCACGCCTGTGGTTTTGCATTGGCCTTTTTGCCGTGCAAGCTTTTGTGCGTCTGGACGACGGTGTTGGGCAGGAGGGTGCCTGGCGTTTGATATGGTCGGTTTGAACTTCATTTACGAGGCGTTGACAGGCTCTATTATGGCTCATCGCCTTGGGCCTTTCGTTCTTGTCATCTAGGTCGTCTTTTCTCTGCTTCCTTACTGTAGGTAGATTAGACCTGTATCCTATGTAAAGGGTTGGTTTCTATTTGCTCACATACTGGTAGTTTGTATTTGCCTTTAGTAGGTATGCTCCATGTTCCTCTGTCAGTCGAGAAGATCAGCAAGTACTGACCTCTATGTAGCCGAAGGATGCGAGGCACTCCCCGCCGGAAATAATATGACATCCCTATCCCAAGTACCACACGATGTGACAAACGACATGAGTAAAACCCGATGTGATATCAATCTAGGTCCACCCGGGCAGCTGCAGGCAAGCATCTCTTTGCCCTTTTGGGAATAGACTTATGGTGCTAGTCCCGATCTGGGTATCGGATCCGGTCTCCGCAATATGGGGTTTATCTAATCGGATCGAGGTATGCGGAGAGTTAGCACCAGTTCGAGGGACATTCTGCTTGTTAAATAGCCTGCATCCCAGATCTAAGGAGAGAGTCAAGAAGGAATACCATCATTCTCTTTTTCCAGCAACTGCTTGGCTGATCTTCGAAGTTCAGCCCCCTACACTCCTGCGCATTCCTCAGCCCTTCATCTCCTATACCTATACCTCTGTCACAACATGGTTCTGGACCGACTACAGCAATTGACCCACCAGGTCAGCGCCACGTCGCCGCTACCTCACCCTCTTGATCCCCTCTCTACTGTAGAAATTGATGCGGCTGTCAGCATCATCCGCAAAGAACATGGCTCCCTCAACTTCAATGCCGTTACGTTGTACGAGCCCCGCAAGGCCCAGATGATGGCCTGGGTAGCCAACCCGGAGTCTGCTCCACGTCCTGCTCGGGCTGCCGATGTAGTTGCCATTGCCCCTGGAGGTAAGGTCTACGACGGCGTGGTCGACCTCGACGCGAAGAAGATCGTCAAGTGGGAGCACACCCCGAATGTTCAGCCTTTGATCACCATGGAGGATCTCCAGGAAGTTGAGCACATTGTGCGCAAGGATCCAAAAGTCATCGAGCAATGTGGAATCAGTGGGATCCCCAAAGAGGACATGCACAAAGTATACTGTGACCGTAAGTGGAACTGTGCACTTATCAGGAATACCATGATGCTGATCAGATGATACTATAGCATGGACAATCGGATACGATGAGCGCTTCGGGACAGGAGTCCGTCTCCAACAAGCCTTGATGTACTACCGTCCCCATCCCGATGACTCCCAGTACACGTATCCCCTGGACTTCTGTCCCATCTTCAATTCCGAGACCAAGGAGATCATCCACATTGATGTTCCACCTGTTCGGAGACCCCTCTCCAAAGCTGCTCCAAACAACTACCACCCGGCCGCAATTGAGGAAGCGGGCGGATATCGTACCGACCTCAAGCCAATCCACATCACCCAGCCCGAAGGCGTGTCGTTCCAGGTCAAGGGCCGAACAATCGAATGGCAAAACTGGAACATCCACGTCGGCTTCAACTACCGCGAAGGAATTGTTCTGAACAACATAACTTTCAACGACAAGGGCAATATTCGCCCCATCTTCTGGCGTCTCTCCCTCGCAGAGATGGTCGTGCCATACGGCAATCCAGAACATCCGCACCAACGCAAACACGCATTCGACCTCGGCGAGTACGGCGGCGGCTACATGACCAACAGCCTATCCCTCGGCTGCGACTGCAAGGGCGCAATCCACTACATGGACGCAGCATTCGTCAACCGCGCCGGCGCCAGCACCATAATCAAGAACGCCATCTGCATCCACGAAGAAGACGCCGGCATCCTCTTCAAACACACCGATTTCCGCGACGAGTCAATGGTCGTCACCCGTGGCCGCAAGCTCATCATCTCGCAGATCTTCACCGCAGCAAACTACGAGTACTGCGTCTACTGGATCTTCCACCAAGACGGCACCGTCCAGCTCGAAATCAAGCTGACCGGTATCCTAAACACATACGCCATGAGTCCAGGCGAGGACACCAAGGGCTGGGGAACAGAAGTCTACCCGGGCGTCAACGCCCACAACCACCAACACCTCTTCTGTCTGCGCGTGGATCCCAACATCGATGGACCCAATAACACCGTCTTCCAGGTTGATGCCATGCAGGGCCCCGGCGAGGTTGGAAGCGCGGAGAACAAATACGGAAACTCCTTCTACGCCAAAAAGACCAAGTTCACAACCCCCACAGAAGCGATGTCAGACTATGACGGCTCCACCAGCCGCACGTGGGATATGGCCAACACCAACAAGCTCAACCCATACAGCAAGAAGCCTGTCAGCTACAAGCTCGTCAGCCGCGACGTGCCTCCTCTCCTCCCAAAGGCAGGTGGTCTAGTCTGGAAGCGAGCTGGATTCGCGCGCCACGCAGTGCACGTCACCAAATGTGAGTATCGTGTCCATTTCCATATCTTCCCTTTCTACATCTCTTGAAGTCCGATCCCTAACATATCTCCCAGACGACGACGAGCAAGTCCACCCAGCTGGCCGCCACGTCCCACAGACCTCCGGCGAGCCCTCGGAGGGTCTGCCAGCATGGATTGAAGCCGCTGGTCCAGATTGCTCGATTGATAATACTGACGTTGTGCTTTGGCACACTTTCGGTCTTACGCACTTCCCTGCACCGGAGGATTACCCGATTATGCCTGCTGAGCCGATGACGCTTCTTCTTCGTCCGCGGAACTTCTTCGAGCGGAATCCGGTCCTCGACGTGCCTCCTAGCTTTGCGCGTACTCCGACGCAAGTTGCGGCTGGTGAGAAGGCTTGTGGGTGTAAGAAGAATGATGAGTCTAGTGTTTTGGTTTGAGTGGGTTTGATGGGTGTTGTTTAGCATGCCTGGCGTACGTACTATGCTTCTTGTATATAAGTTTGTTCTTGGTAAATGGATCAAGTTCTACTACTTTGATGAACTGGGATACCCCCAAGATTGTATCCGTCATCCTAGATTTGGTGGGATATGCCTCTAGGCCCTGGAATTTGCCATGAGAAGCTGTAGCTTGCGGATATTTGTGTTTGAGGAAAGTACAGTGCAGGTAGTTTGCCTTCCACGCTAGAACTTAGGGCTGGGTGCGTGTTTATAAAAGCGGAACTTTTCCTAGTCCCACGCCCTCATCCGTCTCCACAGCACAATCTCTGAACCGACGCACTCATATCTACTACCACGCACTATTCCATCAATATGTCTCACCCTGGTCCCTACCTGTTCAGTGTTCAGTGCTATCAATCCATTGCTCATTCCGACGCTGGTAGGGATAATTCTAGTATCTACCACCAGTAATCTGGATATACATGTTGGAATCCTCCCAAATGCTTGCTGAACAGATGGTGGAAGTGCTTTGCGCGAGGGGAGGAGTCAGGAGTCAGGACTAAGGACTCTAACTGGGAGGGTACAGGTCGCCAGGGAGTCTTCTGGGTGTTTCATTTTTCTGGGGCGACAGCAAATGACATTCGAAGTTGCCAACAGTCAGTTGATTACTTTCTCAATCGCCGCCTGGGCACGAATGGATGTACATAGTTCTCTCGTTCTTCTAAACAAAGACCATTGAGTTGGTCTCATGGTTCCATATCCAAGTTCCCGTTTCCCACATATCAATGCAACTAAGAGAGATATTGTCAGACCTAGCTGGTGATGACACAAATGCCCCATACATTGTCTATCAACAACTGGGCGAGAAAGCCAGTTACCAGTTCCAGGCCAGTTGGCTTTATACTCGCCAGTTGACTTGGTACTCGCCGGTTGACACGGTACTCGCCAGTCACTAGTTGCCGTGTTTCTGTCCAGTTGTCATGCTTCTTTCCAGTTGACATGCTTCTTTCCGGTTGACATGCCCCTTTCCAGTTGACATGCTCCTTTCCAGTTGACATGCTACTTGCAACGTGCCAGTTACCAGTTACCAGTTGCCACGCTTCTGCCAAAGTTTGCCTATAGTTCCCATGCCAACTGGCCACATGCCACCTCTACTCCCTGGTTGCGACGATTCTTAGTTGCCAGTGCGGGTTACTATGCTCTTTGTCAGTTCCCATGTTGGTGGCCACTAGCCAGTTGCCATGCTATCGCAAGTGACCATGTTACTTCCCAGTTCCCCAGTTGCCATTTTTCCATGTCCTACTATTCGCGATGCCTCTCACAAGTTGACATGCTACTCGCCAGTTGCCAGTTGCCAGTTGCCAGTGGCACTCAGAGTGTCCTGTTCCACCTAACTCCAGTTGCGCCACTTCGTGGGCCTTTCATTGGACTCATACGGTCTTCTTTCGCTTTGTTTGTCGTTTGCTCCATGTACTCCAATTAAATTGCCGTCATAGTACAGTATTTCGTCTTGACTATAAAACCAGTACGGCGGGAATGGTAGCATGTAACTTACCTTTAGTAAAGTGTCCACCAGGCAGCTAGCTGTTCACGAACTGTGTCTATACATCAATTGTTGAGGATCCAAGAAGTGATTATACGAGACATTGGCTCCTGCAGCGTGTATAATGGCGTTCTGATCAACGGCGCTTTGATGCAGTCGCCGTTTATCAAACGGCTTAACTCACCCTCCCGTCCGGTATGCGGCCATTGTGCCGAGGCACCTTTCAGTTCCTACTTCCCGCTTGAAGAGGATGCCAATACTCCGTAGAAGAGTGGGCACGCAACTAATCAGTGCACGCTTCATGTTCCCATAGACCGGGAGATTTGAGTGAAGCTATCCGATGGTAGGTCTCAAGCAATTAGCAAACCCACCAGTCAATCCGGGACACTACATAATCCAATGTCTCGTGTGCGTAGGTAGACGCCGGATTCAGAGGCGAAAGACGAACCCCCTGAATAGGCCCCGTTCAAGACACAGACCAATGGGGATGAAGTAGTGGTGAGATGTGACCCTCCAACTCTACTCACCTGACAAAAGCAAAGCGTTGCGCAACCCTCAACGGCTCCCGCCGTAACGGTCTCTCGACCCTCCACTGCACCCGCCTTAAACGATCGATTCCTGGCGCTGGAATAGGCAACGTTTGTCGTTTAAGGTTTCAGTCTGCTGATAAAAGCCTCTTCCTCTCCTTCTCTCTCTCTTTCTCTCTCTCTCTCTCTCTCACTCTCTCTCTTCATCTTCTCCTTTATCAACCAGTCCTCGATCAACCTCTATCCGCAGACCAATCAACATACCTGTCACAACAAGAGATCTCTCATTTATGTTGATTTGGTCTGCGGGATCGATGGAAGAAGCGCCTCATAACCTTCGAACAGGAATAGAAGGACCGCAAGCGGTTCCGTTCCGTTCCTTGTTGAGACGCCTGCAACTGGAAACGCCATCTCCATCCTGGCCACCCAAGCCTTGCATCACAACAAACATCAAGAGCGCGTGACCACATGTGTTTCGGGCTACCCCGATGGGGATTGGACCTCTCGTCTCTCTTGGTAAGGATACCCCGAGTCTGCGGATTATCCCCCTTATGGAAGCTGATGCTGATGCTGATGACTGCAGACAATACAGAGGCTGAGGAGACCTCGTGTTCCCGCATGACCACCCAGAAGGGACGGATTCCCGGTGGTTCACAACCTTGAAGATAGGCATCTCAATAGAGTTTTGGGATTTGCACGCCTTTCGATATGGTCGACCAGGTGATGCGATTCTATTAGAACAGCTCGGTAAGTTATCGATACCGTCTGGAGCGGACCGACCTGAATTGTTCGATGGCTGACTTATTTGCTTTTCAGCATGACAGATTCGCCACAGAACCGTCTCACCTAGGTGATGGCAGGATCCATTCCTCTTCTAGTCCTCACTCGCATGGGCAGACTGCTAGCCCTCCCTGTCTTCCACAGCCTACGTCTGAGTCTGGAATGTGGACCTATCTGTGGGGGGATTTCAGTCAGAATTGCGGCAAATAGGTTCCAAAACGGTTCCAAATCGGTTCCAAAACAGGGCTTCGAGATCCGTTAACCAAGCGTTCTCACACTCTATAGTATATACGCCTCCTCTCGCCAAGGGAGATATTGAAGGCGGGAAGCTATCCGCACCAATGGCCGAAGCTCTCGGAGACCTATGTCGTGCAATATACCTATCAAGATATATCAACCAACCAATCCCGCACGCCACGCAGACGCCACCGGGCGTCTTCGAGGGTAACTTGACGAAAAGCAATGGAAGCCCTCATAGATAGGTGCCACAGAGTGCGCCGATGACGAGCTCTCGGCTCACATATGTTTCTGGCACGGTGCCCGAGAGTAGCGCCCAAGAAATCCACCCTGTACCGCGACGACTGCAGCGAACCCAGTCTCAGCCGCGAGTACTCTGCCGCCAGCACGGCGACGAATTCCAGCACTGGCTCCGTCGCTGACCGTGCCCGTGACATGGCTCGCCGCGGTCTGGAGAATGGTTGGGGCAAGCTGAAGGGTACTTCCTAGATGAGACTTCCTAACCGTGACCGACCTCGTCCATAGCTCGTTCGTCGATAAAGATTCGCCAAGTATGGAGACAGCGGAGGAAAGGATTGAACAGACCGTCAGGCTATGGGCGTCATGCGCAGACGAACTTGCGCAGGCGAATTTGCGTAGATGAACTCGCGCAAGTTAAATCCTCAGAAGGTCTCGACGATGGTCATCCAACAAGCAGCCGACTCATGCTGCACCTGTCAGTTTCCCCTCACGTTGCTGGCGGATAGAGCCGGGTCATCGAGGCGTCGACACGACTCATACAAGCCATCTTTCCATGCTGCCGTCGGGTTCGTGAGCGACGTAGACGGACTAACTGATCTTCGCCCACATTTCATCGATTGCTATTTCTTTGTTAGAGAGGGCACAACTTCTCTCTCATAGCAAACACTTCCATCTATCACTTCGAAGAACCTCATTCCTCGTCGGGAAGGAAGTACTTACAACACTCTGCAACGTCTACACTTTTTATACCTCCTACTTCCTACACCTTTTTCTACTTTCTCCTTCCCATGGATATCTTCAACCTCCTTTGCTCTTCTATTTCTCAAGTTTCGCGCGTTTCTCACACTTTTCGCACTTCCCATCTTCTCATACGTCTCCTGCTATCTTTCAAAGCATGGTTGGCAAGTTGTCCGAGGAATCAGGATGGAATTGCTCGCAATGCATCCATTCAACAAAAAAAGGTGTTAGGAATTGAGGGATCGATAATGTATGGGCTCATATGGTATCTGGTTTCTATACGGGCTTCCATCAAGATTTCGATCTCATACCTAAGTTTCTCCTCTTTCTGTCCACCGTTCCGCGGAGATGTGTTTTACGGGTATCCATAATCCGCATTTCTCATGATCATATGGAAATAGTCCATGGTTTTACTCTAGAATTAGATAGGCATACAGTTCGCTCCTTCCTCTTTGATCATAGTATCTCATAGACCCGTCCGATCCCATTCTCCCCTAAGCTAACAGCTCACTTGCTGATAGAATGGAAACAGATGTGGTTGAAGAAGCGAACGCGACAGGTGGTTCGCGGAGGTCGCCGTGAACCAACTACCTCCAGTACCGATTTATCGAGTCCAATATCACGGCTCACCCACCTGCGCTAAGGGCCGTGTTTGCAGAACTGATTCGCAACCCTGCGTCTAGACATAGTCCCAAGACTCAAGTGCTTCGCAAGGGACTGGCGGTCATATATCTGAGAATAATGGTTCAACTTTGCCCACCATGAGATCCCAAGGAGAAACAAAAGAAGAGAAAGGGAATCAACAAAGAATGGAGCGTAGGATCATGATTCATGATCGATGCTGGCCACATCATCCCAAATTAGTAGGTGGGCAAATTTCCTTCCACTTCTTTTGTTTCTCCTTGGGATCTCATGGTAGGCAAAGTTGAACCATTATTCTCAGATATATGACCGCCAGTCCCTTGCGAAGCACTTGAGTCTTGGGACTATGTCTAGAGTCAGGGTTGCGAATCAGCGCTGCGAACATAGCCCTTAGTGCAGGGGGGCGAGCCGCGATATTGGAGTCGATGATATCGGTACTCAAGATAATTGACTGCGACCTGCATGAGCCATCTTTCAACTCTTCGGTGTCAGCAACAATCAACTGGATTGAAAAACAAATGATGATGGTAATATTGTATTGTGGATGGGGACTGGAGAGGAAGAAGAAAGAAGAAAGAAGAAAGAAGAAAGAAGAAAGAAGAAAGAAGAAAGAAGAAAGAAGAGAAGCTATGGACCATCTGAGATCTCGATAACCACCTTATATCTTGAAAACCACGTGAATGGTGAGTCCCCGTGACGGGAAAATCAAATCAATCAATCAATCGAAGTTCAATGGAATTACCTTGTTAGTGTTGGAGCCTATTTAGTATCGAATAGGTAGCTATCCATGCAGGTACTTCATTTCAGTTGACAACTCCTGTCCTGTGTGACTGATGATGTATACACGCACAATCCCAATGAACAAAATACAGGAGTGCGAATCCCAGTACACTATGAAAGACAATCTTCGTGAGTACCTAGATGTGTGGAATCTGGCGGCTCCTTTGGTGGAACTGGGAAAGGAAGAAAGAGTGAGACGGCCGCCGCCAGGCCGCCTCTATCAACATCGTTCAGAACCCGTTGATGGTAAGGCTTCAATATCTGGTCCTTAATTGCTTGCAGCGGTGGCTCCAAGCATAGACATTGACCGTCTTTGTTCTCACAGCGCAGTTCCAAGGAGCAGACGGACCATGGATGCTCGGGTTTGCGGTTGCTCGGTGTGCTGTTGGCCAAGGATGAGACCAAACCGGGTCGAACGGCGCAAAGCTACATAGCTTTCCCACTGAGCTCGGTATTGTTGGCAAGCATTGTTGCTGTCGTCTTACTCTGACTTGTAACGAACTCTGCTCCTCGCTTGATGTCTGTTACAATGTGAAGTGATATCACCCACTCCTCAACTTAACAGAAGACGAAATATCGGAGAAAAGTAGCATACTTCATTCGGCAATAATGCCCTGAAACCCGAAGTAAACACACATCACGCATGACATCCAAAACAAAGGCCCCACAGAGAAAGGGACGGGAATAATGCAGTAAAGTCAAAGCACATAAAAAAAAGCCAGACCACAAAGCCCAGCACGATAATCAAGAACCACCCCCCAACTCTAAAGCGACCCACCCCTCTTCAAAGCCTCCTCAACCTCCCCCAACAACCCAAGCAACTCCTTCCCCCCCTCAGACTCCCTCCCCTCAATCTCTAGCGCCTTAACCAAAAACTTTCTAGCCTCCGCATACCGACTCATCTCCGCCTCACATTTCGCAATCCTCCACCAAGCCTTAACATTCCCCACAGGCTTCGAATCAACACTGGACTTCGCATCAACCAGACCCTCCGGCCAAGCCTGACGCGCCATATGCGCCTGCGCGCGATTCGCATACAACCCGGACAGCTCGTCGCGCGCAACAGCAACAGGCTCCCAGCCTGGCCGGGCGAGCGCCATGTCGATAGCGTATGTGTACAGCTTGATGGACTCTTCGTAGTTGGATTTGCGGTAGGCGGTGTTGGCGCTGTCGCGGAGCTTGGTGATTTGGGCGCTGCGCTTGGGGTTCAGGGGGAGGGGCGCCGGGGGGATGTTGGGTGGGTCGAGGGTGAGGAGGGAGCGGTGGAGGTTGTTTAGGGTTTCGAGTTCGGAGGTGATGGAGGCCGATTGGGATGGTGTTTGGGCGGAGGATTGTATTAAGGAGAGGGCTTTTGTGGAAGGGTCCATGTGTATAGGGTATTGGTTGTAGATGTCGATTTCGCTGGCCATTTTGGCGGGGTTTTGAGACGTTGGTCTCGTTGGTTTGGGTTGGTGGGTGGTGTTTTGTTCTGGGGATTGTTAGCATGTGAGCTGTACTGTTTGTATGACAGTCACTATGGCTAGGTGCTTTGGAGGGTGGAATGGTAATTGGGAGTGGGTGGATACGTACATGAAACAGGTCTGGAAGTGATCTTTGTTCCTTTGTTGGAATGTACCTCAATTCGAGTTAAAATCCGGGGTTGTACTTGTCAAGAGATGTGGAGGCCAAGAGGGCAAGCTGTCCAGAAATCAACTGATAGGAAAGGCGGTGGCAGAATATCAGATATCGGTGACGATCCAGAGATTTACCGCCCCGTAGAAGAAGTGGCAGAATAAATGCAGACAATAGTGCAAGTGGCAGAAGTCTCACCAGCCCATCAAGGAGAAAAGGCCCCTTCACCCACTAGGAATACAACATCAAAGGACAAATGCTCAAATAACTATCGAAGGGCTTCTATATTTTACTACATACTGTGTAGATCAATCCAAGATAGGACATACAATCATAATGCTAGGGCCAACAAGCACCCCGTAAACATGGCAAAGACAAGAGAATCAGTCCAGAGTAAACAACGATGCGCCCAACACCACACCAGGGGTCATATTCATGACGCAAGGAGAAAATCTTCAAGACAACCGCTTTCCAGCAGGTAGTCACGCCTCCATATAGCAGCTCAAGCCTCACACATTACTCTCAGCTCGGTCGTCGTCCATACCCGCTAACTGACGACCCACCAAACCCGGTAGGGGCAGTGTACTCAGATGGGGTATACTCCGACGCATTGAACTGAGAGGTGTCCGTGTAGTGCTGACCGTGCGCGCCACCATAGCCGGTAGCGTTGTAATCATGGAGAATACCTCCAGGTTGTGGTGCGGTAGGATCATAGGCGCCGTGCATTGCGGACCGGCCGTGTGCGTTGCCTAGGTCGTCTACTTCGCTTTGTTGCAGGAGAGCATAGTCCTCGTCCCGGTCGCCATGGGAAGAGGTTCCCATTCCGGCGCGGCCGGAGCGGAAGTCGTCTTCGTCTTCGAAGTCGTGGGCCGGATTCGAGGAAAAGGCGGCTTTGCTTTGTGCGGCGAAAGTTGGGTCGGAGACGGCGTCGGGGAGGGTGCCGGTGCGACGGAAGTGTTTCACGTTGCGGAAGGACATGTAGGCGGTGATGGCGAAGAGGACGCTGGCACTTGTTAGTATGGTCCGTGGGGCAATGGTTGCGTATTCTGAGCAGCTGGCAAATCAAACGTACAAGATAAACACGCCAATGATTGTGGTCGCTTCGCTCAGCTTGCACTTGGAGGCGCTTCCGTATGCCCAGTTATCGCATCCAGTCTTGGGTTTGTCGTCTTTAGCGTCATCGGCTCTCCTGGCGTTACCCGGCTTAGTGTCGGAGGATTTCTTGTCGTCGCTGCTGGGGGCGCCAATGGATTTCCCTTGGGCGACATAGGATGCAAGACAGATCCAGGCGCTTAGCCAAAGAATCGTGTAGAGGATATCGACGCAAGCGAAGGCGTAGACGTTACCAAAGCGTCGGGCTCGCGGCCACATTGGCACTGCGACTAGGTAGACTAGACCGGGAATACTCAGCCAGCACTGTCATTCGGTCATGCGTCAGCATGGAAAAGCTCCCTTGGTTTGCGGCCGAATCGGGCATGGAGAACTCACCAGACCCCAGTACCAGCCTGTGCGTCCATCAATGCCGCTGCCTCCTTTCGTCCAGATGGCGATGGTCATGGCCCATGATAAGAAGATACAGAATCCTTGTATGAAATGTAGTATGTTTTTTGTTCGTCCGAGGCTCCCGCCTGACGGTCGTGGTATTTGAAACTTCATTATGGGTGTAGTAAATGTGATGATGCAAGGGTGTCGGGGCCTGTTCGTATCCGCCCGGAGGAAATAGGTAGTATCGTGAGGAACAATTTATCGTGAATTCATACGGGACAGAAAGGATGTGAGATGAGGCAAGAGTGAAGTCGAGACCAGCGGGATACGATCTGGGTGGTCTTGGCCAGGCTGAGGCTCCGTAGGGAAAAAAGTGCGGGTTTGTTTTGTTTTGGTTCTTTTGGTCCTTTTCGTCGCAACGTCGCAAATTCGCAATTGTTGTATCTACAGATGAGAGAGAATTGAGAGCTCAGCGTTCAGCTCATCATTCACCATTTATTCTAAGAGTGTTGAGAACTTTTTCTCTCTTCTTCCATAGGGGCCTACGTATGCTCTCCACAGCCGATCGCCCAGGCGACAGCCCGTACTATTTCGGGAACTCCGCCACGCTGGCTTGGCGTGTGCCTGTTGGCCCATTGGGTTCACATCGTGATCTCATTTCTCGTGTAATCATGCTAAGGAGATAGACATGAGTCAAGTCAATTGTTCAGTCCTGCCTCACGGGTTTGTTTCACCAGACCCCAAATCTCTCGCAATGGCTGATAAACATGCACTTGCCACCACCAAGGAACCGGATCAAGCACGGAGAACAGCGGGTCATTCCAAAAAAAGAGCCTTTCCAGTTCTGCCCGAGCAAATTCCAGGGCTGCGAGTAAATAGTGAAACGATAAGAATTGCGAAAAACCAGCCGGAAGGATGGCAGCTCGGGGTAATGTTGGCTTTGCATGAGCCGGTGAGAGTGTCGCTGTTGGGTGGGCTGTCTCAACTGGCTCAGAAGGGAAAACAGAGAGGTAGCCAGCAATAGGACTGCACGCCTCATTATACATGAGGTTCTCAATACTTTTTGCGCCAGAGGTGCAACCGGCAATGTAGATAGTGTGTCGGACAGAGTGTGCGTCAAATTCCTCGTCGACCATGAGTTTGATAGTCATATGACCTGTCAAGCAAACACCACCTTTGGCTGAGAATGCCTGCATGAGGTTATAGACAGAGAAATACAGGGCCTTGTCCAGACGCGAGGAGTCCCTTGTATACGGATGGCAATCCGACAGCCGGACCTTCATGGCCTGCACATGTCCACGCACAACGAGTAGGTCCGCGAATACCTCGCCGAGACGGGCTTGTTGTTGCAAAATCCAGGGCCTCTCCTTGGTGATTTGGATTTCGCTGATACTTGTATAGGTGTTGCTCAGCGTACGCTTCGGAAGGAGGAGAGCCTTGTCGGTTACAGATGGGGTTGCGCGAGAGATCTGGTAGCTTTTGTTGGGAGACCGATGTAAGACCTTATGGACTGCGTCACGAGATCCGACAGTGTGATACTCAAGCACGGGGAGATCCTGCTCGATCAGATAAAGCCTGAAAGAATGTGGATCGGCGAAGCATGTTGCCAACTCAGTCTGGAGCGCGATGCATTTGCAGCTGGTGCGGTTCTCGATGACCTGCCGAGTCATGGCATCTTCAATGGAGGTCGAATTGGGTGAGCACGGTATCCACAGGTCAACCTTCTCTCGCTGGATGATGTCGAGCAATCGGGAGACGTAGTGGTCCTTAGAAATTTGGTAGAACGCGACTATGGCCTTCGACAGGCTCCCGCCTGAGCGCACAGGCAGGTTCAGGTCTGTAACGTCCGCCCCGATCACACGATGCCCTTCAGCAGCCCAAGACCTCGCTAGAGCCAAGCCGTGGGCTGTGCCTATGCCTGTAATAAGCACAGTTCTGGGATGAAATCTGACAGTCCGTTGTGCCATTCTGTGTCGACTGGCTGCTGAGCGGAGCCAAGCGAGGAACCCCGCGACCACAAGTATAGTGTTATCGACAGGCAATAGCGAGAATGAGAGACAAATTCGAAGGAGATGCCAAACGGCCCGTGATAAGGTGCCTGACGCGATCGGACCTTTGGTCGAATGGAAAGGCATGTCATTGTTGAGCCTGCGCCTGACAGCGACCAGCTGGTAGATGAACGAGCTCATGTCTTCATTGGTGTTTGTGGTGGACATGAAGCAATAAACTCCGAAGGCCGCGGCTCAATGTCGAACATTGCGGAATGCTCGTACGGAAATCGTCGTGAAGACGTCAGTTGAGGTGGCTGGTGGTCAGCACATTGAGCGGGGCTTGGCCTGCAGATCTAGATCGGTGTGACACTGCACAATGCACCTTCCAACATCAATGCCTCAGCTATTCCGAGGGAACCTCGATCTCTCTCATATCACATGTAAAGGGCTACCATGTCATGGACCATGTCCGTATTTAATTTCTCTCCAAATTGCGGAGCTGACGATCACCATATGGGATAAATCTTCCTCATCAATTTGCGCAGCGCGCACTCGGCACCGATTGCCTAAAACACAATTAAGGTACGAGGTACAAGCCCGTGCTTGGGATAAAGATGACGCTGTTGCTACCCGCTGGATGTTCATTCCGAGATGTCCGAGGGGCCTCTTGGTATACAAGTCAACAACCGTCCCTTGTTCCAATCATCGTACACAGCTACCTCATCTCAATCCGAGCCCCGCTCCCCAAGTATTGCATTCTAGTATCGGAAATTGAGCCTATTGATGATGATGATGATGCTGTTTCTTTACTTCAGCATGGACCAGTCCGGGAGCCGAAGCTCTTGCGTTACATCTATGGACACTGGACAGCCAAACCTGGATGACATGCGCGGCACGGAAAGCGATCAATCTCAACCACGACTCCACGAGTTCGAGACAATATCGCTTCATGAATGTCGGAGCCCACAAGGGCAATCTTGCCACAGAGCCATCGATGGTCTCAAGCTCTGTTTGTTAAGCTCCGCAGCTACTTGGGCTATTCTGTCATCTTGTTCAATGGTGCAGTCCGCACCGGGGGCGAACGTTATCTGAGTTTTATGCATGAACTATGAGTTCGTAGCAATTGCCAGCATGCTCATCGAATTAGCTGTGTTACGCGACTTTGTACGCATCGTCGCTGGTGGAACGACGAGTCATTACACGAACTGCTCACCTCGAGGCTCGAGGCTCGGGCGTCATGAAGGTGGGACTCCTCTTGATCGACCATTACAAACCAACTTGTACAATGTACCACCGATGACAAGCTGCGTGAGCATCTCAAGGATTTTTCATG
Source organism: Penicillium sp. DV-2018c (assembly GCA_028827535.1). Classification (NCBI taxonomy): domain Eukaryota; kingdom Fungi; phylum Ascomycota; class Eurotiomycetes; order Eurotiales; family Aspergillaceae; genus Penicillium; species Penicillium sp. DV-2018c. The sequence continues at coordinate 3,141,651 of JAQJAA010000001.1, forward strand.
TCCAGACCCTGGATCAGTGCTCGTCGCTGATAAATTGATGTGCTTTATCCGGCGACCTGCCATGTCTGGAATATGCCCAGTGCCCACGGGGCACAGTACGGTGGAAGATAAGCATGATGGAAGTGGCCAAGGCTGGACCTTCTAAAGCTTTGGAGCACTACGTACGAGTAGAGACGGGGAGCCCGCTTTTTATTTTTTTCGGCAACCCGAGCCTGGCGTCTCGGAGCAAATTGCATCAACCTGAGGGACTGCGGATAAGCTTTCCAAGTCACGCTAAACTGGTTTTGATCTACAGCATGCTACTGAATTTACCCGGAGAGTGCAGCTCAGGGCAGAGACGGCAAATGACAAATGACCACGTTGATGGAGATAATTACACTGTCGGGCACATTTGTGGCTGAACGCTTCATCGCCCCGGCGTCTGAATTATCAATCCGGCACACAGTGCTCCACGTATGTTGTAGGGCTACGGCAATGCAGGTCCAAATGCATCGACTCATTGCCACATCGGGAACCCGACGCCCCCCATCGGGCCTTTGACACCGGTTGACCCCACTTGAACCAACAATTGCCGTCGCCAGGACCTTCCAAAGTTCTCCCCGCATAGAACCTCATGAGGTTATAAGAAGAACTCCTCTCCCCCACGTTCTCCCCTCACTTGACAAGTGAACCTCAATTCTACACAGTATATTCTCACAATGGCTAGCAAAACTTACAATGTCGGCATTGTCGGCTACGGCTTCAGCGCCAAGATCTTTCACATCCCCTTCGTGAAGGAAGTTCCCGAGCTCAACCTCTATGCAATTGTCCAGCGCACCCCGAAGCCGGATGATGATGCTGAGAAGGACCACGCCGGTGTCAAGTCTTTCCGCACTACTGAGGAGATGGTCCAGGACCCCGCAGTAGACCTAGTGATCATCACTACCGCACCCGATTCACACTTTGATTTGTGCAAGCTGGCGCTGGAGGCCGGCAAGCACGGTAAGTGTCCAGATGTCTGGAATCGCCATTGGGATAGCATAACTAACGTGGGAAATAGTCGTCTGCGAGAAACCCTTCACTCCCACTACCCAGGAAGCCGATGCCCTAATTGCCATTGCGAAGAAGAACAACAAGCAGCTCGCCGTGTTCCAGAGTACGTCCCATTTCCCGGTCTATAATACACCTACTGACCGTGCAAATAGATCGCCGCTTCGATGCCGACTTCGTGACCCTCTCCAAACTTGTCAAGAGCGGCTCGCTCGGCCGTATCGCCGAGTTCGAATCCCACTTCGATCGTCACCGCCCTCAAGAGCCCGCCGCCGGCGCCCACAAGTGGAAGAACCAGGTCATTCCCGGTGGATCTGCGGTCTATGATCTTGGAGCCCACCTTCTGGACCAGGCCGTGGTTCTCCTCGGCAAGCCCCAGCGAGTGACCGGCTTTGTTGGCTCCGCTCGGGAGGTCAACACCTCCGGATTCGAGGACAGCTTCACTGTTCTGCTGCACTATGCCAACGGCACTATGGTCACCACCAAGGCGACCGTAGTAAGCCCCGAGGAGGAGCAATTGCGCTTCTGGGTGCGTGGTGAGAAGGGTAGCTTCAAGAAGGTAAGATGACAGTGCGCATATTGCCGCTCTTCAACAATGAAAGCTGACCTCATTGTTTAGTACCACCTTGATATTCAGGAAGATCAGCTCAAGGCTGGCATCATGCCCTCCGACAAGGGCTATGGCCGCGAGCCCAGTGAGCGTTACGGCAGCTTGACCACCGTCCAAGGTGACAAATTCGTCAAGGAGATTGTTCCCACCGTGGAGCCTCCTACCTATACCGAGTACTACCGCAAGCTTGTCCGCGCTCTCAATGGCGAGGGGCAGCTTCCTGCTAGTGGTGAGGAGGCTCGTGAGGTCATTCACTTGATTGAGTTGGCTCGTGAGAGCACCCGCACTGGACGTACCGTGGACGTCTGAGGCCTGGGCTTGTAAATGCGACATGCGACGATGTTTATGATATTTCTATAAAAGCTATTCCGTACAAATTGAGAATTTTCCGAAGAACCCCTCAAAACCAAAATTAGCCCGAAAATCCAGTACCATTTGCTGCCTTACCTCGACTGGGCCAAGGACACTTGCGGGGGAACATGATTAGTGTCTTATATTTGATTGACCATGAAATTCAACATTGAATGTTCGAGGTCAGCTCGTTGTATGTTTCTACTACAGTAATACTTAATTAGTGCTCCGGAGTCCGTACTGTGCCCGGAGACTGGAGTTAAAATCCAACGTCATCGCAATCCCGGGCAATGACGCCAACGCCAAGCCACTAACCGCAAACAGAAATTTTCGTTAGCCAATGCAAACCCCCTGAATGAAGACAGCAGATCCATGCAAAGAAATTGGGCCTGGCACGGCCACGTGAGCGTGTTCACGAAGTACATCCGCGGAGAAACGGAGAACGGTTGCGGGTTGAACCCACAGACTAAGTCGTATACAAATTTTCGAGTCAGATGGCGAGAATTTCTTTAAATCCCAACTCATCGGGTTAACATCCCTCAGGGAGATGTTCCCGTAACACCCAAAGGAAATCCACGAAGCTCAAAGGCATACACATACATACGCAAACTACCACAGTGATATGTCGGGCCCAGCACCAACCACGCATGGGCCGGCAACGCTGTGCCGCCCAAGAACGTGGCATCTCGAGATCGATCGATACTTGAATCCGTTTCTTCCGGCTCCAAGATGGCGTCTTTGGCCCAAGCCCGTTGCATATATGCTGGGCCACCGAGAGGCACCCCCTAAACCGATGGGAAACATCCTAATTGCGATGTGGTCACTTGTGGGTGCGTTTTGCGGAATCGCTCTAGTGGCATCGGTTTCGAAACGAGTGCCCTCTTTTGAAGCCCGGGATGCATCGGCGATTGTTGGGAGCTTTGTGAGTTGATTGGCTGTCTGGTGTAGAAGACAAGTTCATCACGCAGGGCTGACTTCCATGATTCTGTGAACAATAGGGCGCGGTCGCAGTACTTGAATTCGGGGCGATCGATTCGCCCTTTGCGCAACCGCGCAATGCGATTATGAGCCAGATCATCGCTTGCGCCATTGGCATCGGGATCTCAAAGCTGTTCGCCTTGAACCATCATGCCCTCGAGTATGTGGAGCTTGGTGGCGCTCTTGCTTGCGCTCTCACCACAGCTGTCATGATTCTTACCAATACTACGCACCCACCGGCGGGTGCGACTGCTCTGTTGGCAGTGACACAACCTCAGACGGCTTCTCTGGGGTGGTTCCTGTTTCCAGTGATGTTGCTTGGAATCGCGCTCATGCAGGCTGTTGCTGTGTTGGTTAATAATGTGCAGCGTCGGTATCCTCTGTACTGGTGGACATCTCATCCACTGTCATCGCATGCAGTGGATGTTGAAAAGATCACACATCCGGAGATCGAGGCTCCTTCCAATTATGAGGAGAGTTTGACGGATATCCCTCGACAATTGGTTGTAGAGCGCGGTTATGTTTCACTCCCTGAAGGCTTAGAATTTACTACTGAAGAGAAAGAAGTCTTAGATAGGATAAGTCAGAGAATTTGAGGGGGAACTTTCTACTTTATGTATCTTCTCTTGCATACTACTCCTAGTCTCCAAGGGGTGTTAGCCCCCTGCTTCCTTATCTGGCCAGTCGCGTACCACAGAAAAAAACAAAATACTTCAGTGGCAAATTGACACCTCAGGCATCACACTGCGGTGACGTCTACTCCAATCAGCGTCCACTTATGCACACGGCCCACTGATGGAATTTTTTTTTTTGCATGTAAGTTCTCATGACCTCAACTGGCTCTTCTTTGTAAACGCAAAAAGACACCACGAAATAAAAAAACGGGTATCTCACTTTGCAAATTTATTTCTTCTTTTCATCCCACTGACGTCGACGCTTAGGCATTCTATCGATAAGGGCAAACCACCACTCCACTGCTCTGCGCCCCTCCATTTCTGTCCGCCCCGCCAGGCGATCCACTCTGTCTTTTTGCATTTCTCTTCAATCTCTGCTTGTGTTGTCAACCTTTCTCCTTTCCTTTTTGCTGCGTCGCCTTTGACCTCACCTTTCTTCTATACATATTTTTTTTATACCCTCGTCACCTCGCCATCATGGTTTCCGCCTCAAAGGCTGCCCGCATGGCCAAGCGTGCCGAAGAGAAGAAGCCCAAAAAGTCAGACAAGGTCGAACTCGATGCCAACGGAAAGCCCATCGTCGAGGATGCGCCTGCCACCAAGGACCAGGCCGTTGTTGATAAGCTCACAGCCCAGATGGACAAGCACGGTCTGTCCGATCGTGTCACCACCGGTGTGCTTTCGTCTCTGCCGTCTTCCCGCGATGTTAAAATCACATCTTGTTCTCTTGTGTTCCACGGAAAGGTCCTCGTCACTGATTCCACCCTTGAGCTGAACTTTGGCCGTCGCTACGGTCTCCTCGGTGAGAACGGTTGCGGAAAGTCCACTATCCTGAAGTCCATTGCTGCCCGCGAGTACCCTGTCCCCGAGCACATCGATATCTACCTTCTCAACGAGGGTGCACCCCCTACCGACTTCGGTGCCCTTGACTGGGTTGTCCGTGAGGCTGAACGCCAATTAGAGGATATGGAGAAGAAGGCCGAAGAGGTTCTTGAGCATGATGGCCCTGATAGCCCTATCCTTGAGGATCTATACGACGTATGTTGTTCCACATTCTCTTTTGTGCCCTCTGAAACAGAAACTGACTTTGCCCATCCAGCGTATGGATAAGATGGACCCTTCCACTTTCCACGTCCGTGCCTCGCTCATTTTGACCGGTCTCGGCTTCAACAAGCACACTATCAACAAGAAGACCAAGGATATGTCCGGTGGTTGGCGTATGCGTGTGGCCCTTGCCAAGGCCCTGTTTGTCAAGCCTTCTCTGCTCTTGCTCGATGACCCCACTGCCCATTTGGACTTGGAAGCCTGTGTGTGGCTCGAGGAGTACCTGAAGAAGTGGGAACGTACTCTGATCCTGGTCTCTCACTCGATGGATTTCCTCAACGGTGTCTGCACTAACATGATCGATATGCGTGGCCAGAAGCTGCTCTACTATGGTGGTAACTACGATTCTTACCACAAGACTCGCAGCGAGCAGGAGACCAACCAGGCCAAGGCCTACGCCAAGCAACAGGAAGAAATCCAGCACATCAAGAAGTTCATCGCCTCCGCCGGTACTTACGCCAACTTGGTCCGTCAAGCCAAGTCCCGCCAGAAGATTCTCGACAAGATGGAGGCCGATGGTTTCATTCAGCCCGTCGTTGCCGACCGTGTCTTCACCTTCCGCTTCGCCGATGTTGAGAAGCTTCCTCCTCCAGTTCTGTCCTTCGACGACGTCTCCTTCTCTTACTCCGGTAACTGGGAAGATACCTTGTACGAGCACCTTGACCTTGGTGTCGACATGGACTCCCGTACCGCCCTGGTCGGCCCCAACGGTGTCGGCAAGTCTACCCTGCTCCGTCTCATGACCGGCAAGCTCAGCCCAATCGGTGGTCGTGTCTCTCGTCACACTCACCTGAAGCTTGGTGTCTACAGCCAGCACTCCTCTGAGCAGCTTGATCTCACCAAGTCCTCCCTGGAGTTCGTCCGTGACCGCTTCCCCGAGAAGTCCCAGGATTACCAGTACTGGCGCCAGCAGCTTGGCCGCTACGGTCTTAGCGGTGAGGGCCAGACTGCCCTCATGGGTACCCTGTCCGAGGGCCAGAAGTCTCGTATTGTCTTCGCTCTGCTCGCCATCGAATCCCCCAACATGATCTTGCTGGACGAGCCTACCAACGGTCTCGATATCCCCACCATTGATTCCCTGGCCGATGCCATCAACGCCTTTAGCGGTGGTGTCGTCGTCGTGTCCCACGATTTCCGTCTCCTTGACAAGATTGCCAAGGACATCTTGGTTTGCGAGGATAAGACCGTCCGCCGCTGGGATGGCTCCATCGGCGACTACAAGAACTACCTCCGTAAGAAGATGGTGGATGCCGGTGCCGTCTAAGGGGCTTCCTTCATTGTCTTTTCTCTTATTCCCTTTTCCATGTGCCCCCCCCCCATTGATGACGACGAAATGCTAGACGAGAACTAAGGAATGTAAATGCCCAAATGGGCATCAAAATTTAGGTTCCAAAATGGGACTCAAACACAAAAGTTCCTTGGGTTGGGATGGTTTTCAATTTATTTTTGTTTTCGTTAGATCGTTTGTCCCTATTCCTCGTTTCCGAATAGATTTTGGGAGAGGCTTGGGCTTCTGCGTTTTGTTTCTGGAACTCATTACCCCCTTTTCTCTTCTTTTCGAATGGATCAGACTTGATATGTCTGTCTTCACTTCAAAGTTCCTTTGTCTTGCATCCTGCATAGTTGTATGTAGTCCTCTTCTTGAGGTGAATATGAGGGATGCTGGTCATGCTGAAGTTCAGGCCATAGCTTTGATTTTAGCTGCTGGTAGTTGCATCTATGGAGTAGTATCGATTTTCTGTTTAACGTACGGGGTATGCCTAACTCCAACTTGGTATCCCGTACGCTCTGCCCGATGATATGCCTACAAAGAGGTCTCGCCTGAGTCTTCCTCCTTCCCATGACTCTAATCCTAATCAAATCCACCGGAACAATATAGACCGACACAAAGAGACAAAGACCACCATGGAATGTCACCTCTGGCTAGACATCAACTTCATTGTCCTCAACAAAGAACTCACAAACAGCCCAATCTCTCCAAGCCCAATCTCTCCGAGCCCTAACATCTCCAACACATTGGAAGTTTGGAACTATATCAACTCCCCAAACCCAATCACAAAGCAGGTAAAGCCCATCTCACCTCTCTCAGTCTCTCCCCTCCAAACCCAACCCTCACAACCAAGGTACAAACCCGAGCAATAACCACAAATAACAATGACAACAACCCGCATCCGCCCCCAACCTATCACGATCTCTACACCCAAGCCTGCGTAGCATTCACCCACAAACTCCAATGCCAAGTCTTCGCCCTCCTAAGTGCCAGCCCATCCCCAGACAAGAAAGGAATAACAGCGCGTCTCGACGAGCTAGCCGAGCGTATCGTGCAGATCGGGTTCCTGGGTGAAGTTGGGGAGGTGGAGGTTCGGAAGGGGAATCGGGTGCGGGCAAAGTGGGGGGCTATGTCTATTAAGGAGATTTGCTTTTTGGTTAAGAGGGAGTTGGTATTGCTTAGGGAGGTTTTGGAGGTGGGATTGGGATTGGGATTGCGAGTTGGGGATCGGGTGGAAAGGGTTTGCGTTGCGGAGGTTTTGGTGGGCGTTTTGGAGGGATTGCTTTTTTAGGGTTTATTGAGGATTTTGGGGTTGGGATTGAGCTTTCTGGAGTTCCATGTGGGATAGAGAGTTGCTGGAGTAAGGTAGGGAAGTGTGGCCTGCTGTTTCTGGTATATTTCCGTGGCTGGATGGAGTACTTGGAATGTGGAGATAGGATGGTCTCTGATCTTTGCTTCGCAAGGTGGGAGGAGGAATAGTCCAAACCGACCATTCCGGTGTTATATTATATTTGAATCTGACCTCAGTAGCTGGCGAAAATCACTGCTTAGTCCTCTGAGTAACCAGCTCAGGACCAAAAACATCATCACTCTGGCGAGCAGCCTGTTCCTGCTCTAACTTCCGCTTTTTCGCCAGTCGCTCGCTCTCGCTCTCAGATGTGACTGGACCCGCGTCACTTTGAACAGCGGGGGACTGTTGCGCTGATTCTCGTTTCCGTGCAGCAGCGATATTGACTTTTTCCGGGTTCTGGCAGTGATACAATTTCTTTGCAATGCGCTTGAGATTCTTCATTTGTACGGGGTCGGAGGAAAGAGGGGTGTAGGATTGGAGAAGTGCAGAGCATTCAGTCAACACCTTGTGGAGTTTAGACCGAATCTCGTATAGTGGGTTCACGAGACCATTAGCGTCAAGCTCAGGGGAAGGGATTGCGGCTGTGACAGGTCCGCCGAGTTTAACATCGAGCAGGAACTCGGCTAGAGGACGATCCGCTAGTAAGAAGGCAGAAAGCCAGATTTGGGACGGAGTGTACAGGAAGTAGGCATCTGTCATTTGCGCGGCGGATTTGAGCAGCTCGCGGGTTGTGGTGTGGGCTCGAGCGATTCGATCTGCCATGGAAGACGAGGGAACGGGAGGTGGCGCAATAGACAGCAATCCTTGTTGTAGATCTTCGGCCGTTTCATGTGGTAAATGGGGAGCTGGTTGGCCTTGGCCTTGTGCGATAGCTTGAAGTTCCATGACGCCGCCTTCGAGTCCGCGGAATGGGTGTCGTACGTCGAAGGTGAAGCGGAGGCCCTGCATGAGCAGGAACTCGGGTGCAATGACGTCTTCTGCTGTCGTCTCGCCGGGGATCCCTTCTGCGAATTGTCGAAGAGACATATAATAGTTATCGGTTTTGGTCGCGACGAAGAGCGCACACGCCATGATCGCCTTTGGGTGGTATGTCATAGGTGAATTCGTCAAGTAAAAGCGACGGAGGTATTGGATAGCCGTGGCCTATGTGTGCGAAGGTATTGGGTCAGTTTCTTGAGATTGTTCCGGTTTTGCAGCAGATTTCCAAGCAGAACGTACCCGAACCATTGTTGGCAATGGCGGCTTGTAGGTTTCCCCAAGCTCGAGTGTCTTCTCGCAGTAATACCGCACAAGGACAAGTTCTTCCTCTGGTGTCAAGCATTCAATGTCCTTCACATCTTTAATTTTGTTATCTGTGCTGGTTTCAGACTGCGGCGTGCCAGCCGCGGGGGAGGCTATCGACTGGTGGGTTTCGCGCGATCTCCGCAGAGCGGCGCGTACACGCTCGCTAGCAACGGCATTTGTGGTGGCTCGGAGGGATTGGAGGGATGATTCGGTGTAAGACCACAGCCGGTACTGGGATGAGGCGCGGTATATGTCGTCCTCAATCATGGTAATGACGCTTTGTAGTTGAAAGGATCAAAGGCTCAAGAGTTCGCGGTTTTGCTCCGAGATCACCTGGCAGCCTCGAGATAGCGCCGCTGGAGAATATTACCGGGATCAGACAGCAATAGCCAGTTCTGTTTGATAAGATGGTTTGAGGTCAACGGACAAATCAAGTAAACTTAGATATGGATCAAGTTTGTGAAGTGATCTCTCGAGGTCAGGACTCAGGGCTGGATGATGCTTATCGATAACACAGGCTGCCAAGGCTCCTGGTGATGCAGTGCGGCCTCACATAGGCTGTAGCGCATGCAGTGTTTAGACTCTAGATTACTATATTTTGTTCGTGGTCATCATATTATGGATTCAGTCAGAACCTTGCCAGTCCACATTGGAAAAGATAAACTAAAGCTATTCACAAATATTTGCTATGCAAAAGCCACCCAATGCAATTCATTCATCTTCATACGCACTCTTTGTCATACTTCATATCGAGCAAAACGTCCACCTACAATTCATTCACCAAGAAGCCGGGCTGTAATATCACCCATACGGCCTTCATCCAATTCATAGTCCCGACCTCCACGTCGCTCGGCACCAACAGACCGGAAAGCATCAACAACTCGCTCAACATCGAAGCCCATGCTGCTGAAACGGTCGATCAAATCCTTGTTGTACCCATCATATCTATAGAAAAACATCAGCAAATATGAAAATCTCAACGATGCACGTGTGTCTGACCTTGCTAGATCGTCCCGGGCAGTTTCTTGTGGAATGTCACGCATGCTAGATCCGTTCCTTTCGTCACCATCACGTTCGGGAGCACCAGCATATAATATTGCCCATTCACGTGCTACACGCTCAAACTCCTTGGGCGTCTTGAGAAGCATGTTTGCCACTTCAGCATCCTGGGGATCTTTCGGCTCGGGCGTGCTGAGCAAAGATTGCAACGAAAGCAAAGCGGATTTGACGGTCAGAACTGGTGACCAGGCACTACCAAGAGTATCTAAACAAATGGCACCCTATATGATCTGTGAGTATCCAACGGGCAAGAAATACTGTGTGCAGGCAGTACTCACAGTTTGACTGCTGATGTTTGGATGCCAGACTTTGGTCTCAAATTTCATTGTAGGTGGGCGGAAAGGGTAGTCAGTGGGAATCTTGATGTCGACATCGAAAGTGCCGCCCTCGTACGGAGTTCCCGGAGGACCTGGGAATGACCCGCGCAGGTGTGTCACATCGTCTTCTTGCCCGAATGGCTCGACTTTGATTTGAGAATGGGTATCGGCGTGGATGTCCGCAATCTCTTTTGCCATGCGGCGCATACGATTGCTAGCCATGATGACCTGAGGGCTCGTTTGCGAGTCGAGGTCAGGTAGAATATATCGGAAGACGAGTGTTATATTTGTAGATCGGAGAGACAAAGAATCTTGGGCTCAACAAAGATCGGGCAAAAAGGTGGGGAACTTCCGCGGAAAAGACGAAAATAGGCTGGGAGCAGAGGACCGTCGTTAGCAAGAATTCGACCCAGGCAAGATGTCCTCACAACTGAAATATGAATATTGCTGCAGTTCGAGCGAATTGACGGCAAGTCAAGAGGGCTAGAGCAGGTTCTCACCAATGGAAAGGGAACTATAGACGCCAGCACGGACGATGAGCCCAAAAACTTCTGAATTCCCAAAGGATATCCCGGATATAATCTTCCACTGGGAAGACTATTACGTCTTTCGTTCGGCAAGTCAGATATCAGTATAAGACGCCAATGGAGTATGTGTTTGAATGTCCTCGAGAAACTCCTCGGCACATGTAGGTTGCCGATAAGCCAAGGCGCTAAGGCAACAAAGCCTGGATGACGCAGTGGAGACCTGAGCGCCTGAGGCGTGAAGAGTCACGTGTATGACAGCTTCCAGCTCGCCGAGCAACTGGCCTCCGGCGATACCAGTGAACATCTGCATCGACAACTCCATCCCTTTCAAGTCGTGTTTCTCACCGTTCACCACTGTTGGAAGCTCGAGCTCTACGCCATATTAACTTGAGTTGCAAACTTATACCTGGGATTCTGGTTGTCACCCTCTCCGTGGCTGACAAACATGGTGAGTGGTTCAATCTTCTACGACCGTCGGTCATCTCGATTTCAATTGACTGACATTCAAATCAGGGTCAACAACAATCTAATTTGGGCGGTGGCCCTGGCGGTGATGGTCGCGATGACAAGGATAAGAAGGTATGTTCTTTGTTGCCTCTCCTACGGAATCAGCGCTGACTGAGGCCAACCCTCAACAGAAGGACAAGCCCAGATACGAACCTCCTCCCCCACCTACAACCCGTATCGGAAAGAAGAAGCGTAAGGCTGCTGGTCCCAGTACCGCCTCGAAACTTCCAGATATCGTCCCTACCGCGCGATGCAAGCTACGATACCTCCGCATGCAAAGGGTTCATGACCACCTGTTGCTAGAGGAGGAGTACGTCGAGAACATGGAGCGAATGCGCAAGGCCAAAGCCCAGGCTGCACAAGACCCTGCCAGCCGAGGGGGCGGTGATTTGGACGTGATGGATCGGAACGCTGATGAGCGGAGTCGCGTCGATGACATGCGAGGCAGCCCGATGGGTGTCGGCAATTTGGAAGAGTTGATTGATGATGACCATGCTATTGTCTCAAGTTCCACCGGGCCTGAGTACTACGTCTCGATCATGTCGTTCGTTGACAAAGACCTCCTTGAGCCGGGTGCCAGTATTCTTCTACACCACAAGTCCGTGTCCGTGGTCGGCGTACTGACGGAGGAATCGGATCCTCTCGTATCAGTGATGAAGTTGGACAAGGCGCCGACTGAATCTTATGCCGATATTGGTGGTCTTGAGCAGCAAATCCAGGAAGTCCGCGAATCAGTGGAGCTGCCCTTGCTACACCCCGAGCTTTATGAAGAAATGGGTATCAAGCCCCCCAAGGGTGTGATTCTTTATGGTGCTCCCGGTACCGGTAAAACACTCCTCGCCAAGGCTGTTGCCAACCAGACCAGCGCAACTTTCCTTCGCATCGTCGGCAGTGAGCTGATCCAGAAGTACCTGGGTGATGGTCCCCGTCTTGTTCGACAGATTTTCTCGGTTGCTGCCGACCATGCTCCGTCGATTGTGTTCATTGATGAAATTGATGCTATCGGCACGAAGCGATATGAATCACAATCTGGCGGTGAACGTGAAATTCAGCGTACAATGCTGGAGCTTCTCAACCAGCTGGATGGATTCGATGATCGTGGCGATGTGAAGGTCATCATGGCCACCAACAAGATTGAAACATTGGATCCCGCTTTGATCCGACCTGGCCGTATTGATCGCAAGATTCTCTTCGAGAACCCTGATCGTAAGTTATCCGCCAGTCTGCTATATATACAAATCGCTTACTAACGGCTTCTAGAAAACACCAAGAAGAAGATTTTCACCTTGCACACATCGAAGATGTCTCTCGGTGACGATGTCGACCTCGAGGAGTTCGTCAACCAGAAGGACGATCTCTCTGGTGCCGACATTCGCGCCATTTGTACCGAAGCTGGTTTGATGGCCCTGAGAGAGCGTCGCATGAGAGTGCAGATGGACGACTTCCGGGCCGCTCGCGAACGTATCATGAAGACTAAGCAAGACGGCGGTCCTGTGGAAGGTCTGTACTTGTAGGCGCTGGTAGTGGCCGGTCTTCTTCGCGAGAGACCTATATTTGAACCGGGTCGCTTGTGTATTGTAATAATCGAGTGACGAGTGAATTTTAAGAGCATTCTACCCACCTATCCCTTCCTATCCATCTGGGATTAACCATAATGTAACTACTCCGTAACTAGTAGTAGTAGTAGTGATTCCCGATTCGTAAATAGTACGCCGTAAATTCTTCGCGAGATCGTCAATGCCAAGCGATCCGGCTTATCAGTCAGGGTGGCAAACACTGCAAACAAGCTATCGGCTCGAAGCCACTCCCCAGCTGTCGCAAACTTCCTCATGCACTCAACCATGGACGATTTCGACGAGGAAGCGTTCAACAAGTTCTTTCCCTCAAGCTTCGGCAAGCAGTCAAAGTCAGTCGACGTTGACTCGCAGATCAGCCGTTCCAAGCGTGTCGATGTCGGAGCCCCGAAGCCTGTGGCCAATGAACTAAGCACCGATAAAACAGCCCCTAGCGCAGAGGCGGCAGGGAGTGCCGATGAGGAGAAAGACGGAGATAGTGATAGCGACGATGACTCAGATGACTCGGACGAAGATGAGGACGAGTTTCCCGTATCGCATGAGCTCGTTCTCAAGACCCATGAGCGTGCCGTGACCACGATGACCGTGGATCCTTCGGGGGCGCGACTAATCACAGGATCAACCGATTGTACGCTGAAACTACATGACTTTGCCTCCATGACCCCTTCCACTTTACGCGCCTTCAAATCAGTCGACCCTTCAGCCAAGAAAACGTCCGCGGCGCAGGACACTCACGCTGTGCACCAGGTCACGTTCAATCCGCTCGCTCCGGGCCATGTTCTAGCTATCACTGCCACTCCGCAGCCGCGAATCCTCGATCGTGACGGCGAAGTACTTACGGAATTTGCGAAAGGAGATATGTATTTGCGGGACTTGCACAATACCAAAGGACATGTCTCTGAGGTTACGTGTGGCGCCTGGAGCCCATCTGATTCAAACCTATGTGCCACTGCCGGGACGGACGGGACAGTGCGCATTTGGGATGCCAACATAGGTCGCTCCCAGAGAGAGGTGATTGTACACAAGTCAAAGACAGCTGGCTCCGCGGGTCGGGCGAAGATGACTGCCATCGCATGGGGATCTCCGAAACAAGGTGGTGCCAATGTCTTGGTGGCCGCCAGTCTTGATGGTAGTCTCTCCATGTGGGGTGGAAACAGCCCATATACACGACCCAGCGCAGAAATTCGTGAGGCACATGCTCGGGATACATGGACGAGCGGATTGGACATCAGTTCTGATGGGAGGCTTGTTGTCACGAGAGGTGGCGATGATACGATCAAGCTTTGGGATACCAGAAAGTTCAAAACCCCCGTAACTGTTGTCACTCATGCCTCGACATCCTCCCGCTACCCAACATCCAACATCCAGTTCTCTCCTTCGTCTGCAAATGTCATCACAGGCTCTCAAACCGGCCACCTGCATATCCTCAATCCTGCGACACTCAGGCCAGAGCTTGTCACTCCTGTGACACCAGGATCACCTTTGATATCTGTTTTATGGCACGAGAAGCTGAATCAAATCCTCACGGGCTCTGCCAATTCCGAAACACACGTTCTCTACAACCCGACCATGTCCATAAAGGGTGCATCGATGGTGATGTCCAAGGCACCGAAGCTCCGCCACGTCGATGATATCCCCGTCGCGGCGGTCCCGCAACAGGCACTGGCAGGCGATTCGGTCGTTGTCGGTTCCAACGGAGTCCCACATTACAGCTCAGCAACGATGTCTGCGCGCCACCCTACTGTTGGCTTTACGGCCTCTGGTCGTTCCCGAGACCCTCGTCGCCCGTACTTGCCGGAGCAGACTCAATACTCCAAAGCTACGCCCGATGAAAAACACATTCGCGAATATATACCCCTCAGCTCTATGCGAGACGAGGATCCACGCGAAGCGCTCCTGAAATACGCCGACAAAGCAGAGAAGGAGCCCATTTTCACGAAAGCATATAAGGAAACACAACCCAAGCCTATTTATGCTGAACTGAGTGATGGCGAAGAGCAAGGACCGGAAAAGAAGAAAGCCAGGCGATGATGCTTTGTGGAGAATGTACGATGGTTGTTCACGACCTTTTATACGCGCTTGTCCAGAAACAACACGATATGGCAACATACCAGATTCACAAGATTGCTAAGACCGCGATCAGACGTAGCTCCTTGCATGTCATGGCCTTGCATGTCGCTCCATGACATACCCCAAGACGTGCTTCAGGGATCGGACAATCCTCAGCTGCCCGCATGCGCAGCCAATAGATTTCTCTTTATATGTTGTCATAGGGTATCTGATGCGCTGTCGAACGCTAAACAACCTATGCGTAGGCAGCAAGGCAGCTTCGGAACAGGCTGAGTTCTAGGGCACGGTGTCTTCTTAGCCCAGACGACCATCGAAATATCTCAAAGCCCTCGTGCTCGTGTTTTCTGAGGTATTACGATGGGTAAGTACTGATATAGCCGGCCGGTATGCTAGATTCAAAGTTATTTCGCTTGAGACCAACACATCTACTTTGATTCTGATGTTGAGAAATAAAGAAGACCAGATGTACATACTGTTGACATTTGTCAAATGCATTCATAAACGATCAGTTTCTAGCAATCAAAATAAACTGCCACGGTGGCCACAAAAGTTGACTGTAACTACCTTGGGGGTTAGCTGCCCGCTCGTGTGCTGCTGACACACCTGTTCTCCGCAGCGCGAGCCTCCGCTCCGTCGACTGCCGCCTACCCCAAGACTCTCTCTCCATAGTCATACTCACTTGTCTGTGGTGATAGCCTTTTCAGGGGCATCGGATTGTCCGGACCAGAATGCGGTCTTCTGTTCTTTGAGATCAAATGTTCACCGTCGAATTGGGGGGCTCGTTTTAATCGGCGGACCTGCCGGAGAGCTGGGCTACCCAGTGATTTAGGGGTGCACGACAAATAAACATTTTCCCGAAGCGTACGATACGCAGCACTCGAGTACTAGGTTCGCCTTGCTCAGACGACAAGATGTCATCAATACAGTCATCTCTAGTAGCAAACCTGCTGCCTTCTCTACTCTCCACCGTCTCTCAGTCGGGATCGCCCGCACTAGCTGCTACCTCCACCCACCACCTATTTGTGGCGCCATCGAATTCGACTGCGGGAACGCCGGGTAATAATGGTGATAATGGCAGTGGAGGTATGCATGAGTGGTCGTCGCTGATCGGGATCGTCACGGCTCTCTGCGGCAATGTTTTGATTTCGTTAGCCCTGAATATCCAACGCTACGCGCATATTCGAATCGGAAGAGAGTGGGAGCAGAAGAAGAGTCGAAATGGAATGAGTGGCAATGATGGTATGTCTGTTGAGACGAGAGGAAGGTCTCGGAATCGATACCGCGACTCTGAGCAGGATACATTCGCCCCGTATCTCGACGAGGAAGGTGATGATACTGAAAGGCGCGGCGGCGATTCGACCTCACGGGACACCAGCACCGGAAGCAAGGATACATATAACGGCAACCGTAAATCGTACCTGAAGTCTCCGTACTGGTGGGTTGGAATTGTGCTGATGGTTGTGGGCGAAATGGGCAATTTCATGGCCTATGGCTTTGCGCCAGCTTCGATCGTCTCACCCTTGGGGGTCGTTGCTTTGATTTCTAATTGCATTATTGCCCCATGCTTGCTCAAGGAGAAGTTCCGAAAGCGCGACTTTTTGGGGGTGCTTGTTGCTATCGCTGGTGCCGTCGTTGTTGTTCTCAGTGCTCCGTCTTCCGAAGAACAACTGGGGCCTCATGAGATTTGGGAGAATATCACGCGCTGGGAATTCGAACTCTACCTTGGATTGACCACGATCCTGATTGTTGGTCTCATGTGGGCAAGTCACCGATATGGCGGGCGATCCATCCTGATTGATGTTGGACTTGTTGCATTATTTGGTAAGGCTCCTCCCAATGTCTCCCGAGCACCGCTGCCCTTATTGTGAGGTCGTACCTGATTGCTGACTGGTATCAAAGGCGGATATACAGCGCTCTCTACGAAAGGTGTATCCACACTCCTATCTGGCACATTGTGGCATATGATCACATTCCCCATCACCTATCTTCTCGTCTTCGTCCTTGTGTTCAGCGCATTGATGCAAATTCGTTACATCAATCGTGCGCTGCAACGCTTTGATTCTACACAGGTGATCCCGACACAGTTCGTTCTCTTTACTCTTGCTGTCATTGTTGGAAGTGCGGTCCTATACCGTGATTTCGAATCGGTAACAGCTGTGCGCGCCACAAAATTTGTTGGAGGTTGTCTATTGACTTTCCTGGGTGTTTACTTCATCACGAGTGGCAGAGTGCGGGTCGATGACGAGTCCTCGTACTCATCCGAAGATGAGGAGGGTTCCATTGGTTTACTCAATGGCGACGCATATCGTGACAGCATTGATCTGCCTCCGCCCCGTAATCAGTTGCCGAAGTCCTCGAACCTCTATTTGGAAGCGCAAGATGACATCCCACAGTCACCAAGTGACTCTTTATTGAGCCGAAGTATTGAAGGGCCGGCTGATGATGAGACGACTCCCCGTGGGGTTCTTTCTGCTGCGCCCTCTTCGCCTCATGGATCTTTGACCGACGAGTCTCCTCTATCTGCTCCGTCATTTGACTATACTTCACCATTGCGACCCCCGTCTCGGATGTCTAACCCATGGGCAGACCTTCATGATCAAGACATCACGACCGCTAATCCTGACATCCGCCCTGTCACCCCGCCGGGGCAAGAAGATGATTCCGCCCAAGCCTCCACAGTCCTCCTGCGATTCCCTCCAGCCCCAGGCATTGAAGAAACATCAGAGGCCGATGGGAACGCCGATACCTCGCGACGCCCCTCAACCCCAACACTTCTCAATCAGGCCACCTATCCCGGTCGTAATGAAGCTCCTGTCGAGTCACACCCACGACATCCTTTGCGCAACCCTATCTCCCATCGCTTCTCCCCTGGGCCTCTTTTGCCTAGTATCTCGGGTGGCTTTTCTGCAGTGGTCGCTGACTCGATCCGACGTGGTGATGGCAGCCCTCTCAAGCCTCGCACGAGACGGAAACTCGGGCGCCGACGTAAACTTGACGGCGCGTTCGTAGAGTCATCTAATGTGGATAGAACTGGAGACCCCTCGCTTTCTCTTGCCGCTGCTCGCCTGCAGTCTGCAACCAACCAAGATGACGGACCTTTGGAGACTGCCAGGGATCTTGCGACAGCAACCGGCAATGATCCGACGCGAAACACCGACGAGGAGGTGACCCGGCTTCGGAGCTTCAGTGACTCGTGGAACGGTGGGCTTGCATGGCTGGGTGGTGCTCTACGCAGAGCTCAGAACACTCAGACTGCTGATAGTGTTGCTGCCACAACGACCCCAACACCAAACAACGAATTCCAACCTGAGGCGAGCGGGACATCAGGCGGAGATGCCGAGGCCGAATCCGAAGCTCGGCGATAATCGACCCGATATCTCTTGACCCTGGCGGACCGGGCGGTACATTAGAGTGCTCTCACTCGATCTCCACATACATCTCCTTTTCTCGATATCCTTTCTCGCAGGGCGCTTTTTCTGGTACATCTCTATGGGCGGTTATATGTATATTCTTTCTTGTAATAGGTATTGCATTGTGCGGATATAGCTTAGGCATTGGATTTTCTTCTACTTGTGTTATTCATATCAGGTGGCGGTGACACCGTACGTGATTCCCGAGTCCCACCCAGGATTCTCCTTCACAAGAGGTATATCACCGCTTCAATGGCTCCGACGGGTAGCCCTACCTAATAGGTGGAAAAAAGAAAACACGTTCCCCCACCCAGTCCCAGAATAGGTACCTCAGTAGGTTGGCTCAGTTGGCGGGCTCAGTTGGTTTGTTCCTCCGCTCAACTTCTCATATTTACCCGGCCAACCGGCGATCTCTTCCCCGCAATCAACTGGAATCTATCATGCCGTCATGGAAGACAGGGGCATTCCTCCGTCTCTTGAAGAGCTAGCTCGCCAAGGAGACCTAGGACTACTGCAGCTACTAGGACAGATTAATCCCTTCTAGTGCTACATACGGCGTATTTCCGGTTCACCACTCCACATGGCGTGAAGCTACTCCCGGGGATTCCCTTCAGTGCCATGATCCGCCCTGTCATGCAACGCGATTGTGTACTTCCACCTAGCTGGGCAGCCCCCGGTCTCCGCAGTGCAGGGGTAGGTACTCCCAGACCCGTATGAGCATCCATATATTCATGCTAGATGCTTCCCCGGACACTTCAGTCCCTAGGTTCGTTTCAGTCCAAGTATCGGGCTCCATTGGCACCTCAGTTCATTGTGTGTCTTGAGTGGAAGGATTGGTCTTCTTCTCGTCGAAATGGTGGCCAATATGTTTTCCACTGGGCTGCTGCTCATGCAGCTATTTTCTGTGCTTGTCTCGGGGAAACATAACTCGAAGCCGCTTTACAAAGATGCAAATGCGCCTGTGGAAAGAAGAGTGAACGATCTGTTGAGTCGGATGACTATCGAGGATAAGATGTCTCAATTGATGCAGGGTATGCTTTCAGCTCCATCACGGCATCTATTGTGGTGGTCTAACGACTGGTGGTTTGCTTTGTAGGCGATATTACGAATTGGATGGATCAAAATACGGGCGAGTTCAACTACACAGGTCTGGTCGCCAACATGGAGATGAAGGCGGGCATGTTCTATGGTATGAGCTTGCTTATCGCCTGTGATCAGACTATCATAGGTGCTGATTTGGCTTCCAGTTGGTTATCCTGTGCCTTGGAACTGGATTGCGGACAATATCAAAAAGGCTCAGGACTATCTTGTCCACAATACTACTTTAGGTATTCCGGCAATCGTTCAGACTGAAGGTATGTACCTTGACAATGCAGTGCCTGGCCATGTTCTGCCCAAGGCTTATGACATTCTGTGCCAGGTATCCATGGGTTCTTGGTTGGAAACGCCACGATCTTCAATTCACCCATTGCATATGGATGCTCTTGGAACCCTGATGTAGGTTGCTATTATACACTCAGAAACAACTGCACTCGTACTGTCTGCGACTAACGCATTATCGCGCAGCTTGTCCAAGAAATGGCAGAGATCATCGCACAAGAAGCGAGAGCCCTCGGCGTCAACCAGCTCTTCGCTCCGGTTGTTGATCTTGCCCGTGAGCTTCGATTTGGTAGGGTACGTACTATTATATGTAAGATCTTGATACAGAATGAAACTAAAGAAACGTACCTACAACAGGTCGAAGAAACCTTCTCCGAGGACCCCTTCCTCGCTGGCGAAATCGGCCACAGTTACGTCAAAGGCTTGCAGAGCAAGAAAGTGTCATCCATGGTCAAGCATTTTGCAGGATTCAGTGCACCAGAGCAGGGACTGAATACTGGACCAGTTCATGGCGGAGAAAGAGAACTGCGCACAACGTATGCCCCCCCAATGGACTGGAACTGAACTATGGATTAACCGATGAGCAGGTGGTTGCCTCCTTTCAAGCGCGCTATTATCGACGCCGGTGCTTGGTCCATTATGGCTGCATATCACTCGTAAGTCCGCCGCGCTTGGTGTAATACAGCTATGTAAATTGACATTGAATGCAAGCTACGACGGCATCCCCGCTGTGGCGGACTACCACACTCTAACGGAAATCCTGAGAGAAGAATGGGGATACGAATACTTCGTCATGACAGACGCTGGTGGAAGCGACAGAGTATGCACCGCCTTCAAGCTCTGCGAGAGCAATCCCATCGACATGGACTCGGTTACCACGCAGCTACTGAATGCTGGAACCGATGTAGAGATGGGTGGCGGGTCCTTGTAAGCCTCCACTGTTCTGTCGTATTCCGAATACTGGACCACAGATATACTAACTGCCAACTAGTAACTTCCAAAAGATTCCCGAGCTTGTCAAGTCCGGTAACCTCGATATCTCGACTGTGGACACTGCGGTCTCAAGATTGCTTCGGGTGAAATTTGAGATGGGTCTGTTTGAGAATCCATACCCTGCTGCGCCAGAGAAACGGTGGAATGAGCTTATCCATACCCCTGAGGCCGTCAAACTTGCACGACAACTGGACAAGGAGTCTATTGTGTTGTTGGAGAACCATGATGATATCCTACCTCTGAAGAAATCGGGTGACATCGCTGTTATCGGGCCAATGGCTGATGGGTTCATGAACGTCAGTCAACTTATTCTATCCCTTCTCTAATCGTGAGCGTGTATCGGCGTGAGTTATAACTTATGTATAGTATGGAGACTACGTCGTCTCCAAGAGCCAATATCGAGGAATCACCCCGTTAGCCGGCATCAAAGCCGCAGTCGGCGACAAAGCCCAAATCCACTACGCCCAAGGCTGTGAGCGCTGGAGCAACGACCAATCCGGCTTCGAAGCAGCAATCGCCGCAGTCAAGAAATCCGACGTAGCAATTGTCGTCGTCGGAACCTGGTCCCGCGATCAGAACGAGCTCTGGCAAGGACTAAACGCAACGTAAGTGTAATCCCACCATCACATCTATCCCCAATTCGAACCCATAGAGAGTGAAGGAAAGGAAAGGAAAGCAAAAGGCCACTAACAACCCCCCAGAACCGGCGAACACGTCGACACAGACACCTTCTCCCTAGTCGGCGCCCAAGGCCCCCTAATAAAAGCCATATCCTCAACGGGCATCCCAACAATCGTCGTCCTCTCAAGCGGAAAACCAATAACCGCCACCTGGATCTCAAACACAACCTCCGCCCTCATCCAACAATTCTACCCCTCCGAACAAGGCGGCAATGCCCTAGCCGACATCCTCTTCGGCGACTACAACCCATCCGGCAAACTATCCGTCAGCTTCCCCCGCTACGTAGGCGACCTCCCCATTTTCCACGACTACCTGAACTCCGGCCGCTCAATCGGTGATTCAGGCATGCAATATGAAAACGGGACCCTCGTCTTCGGACACCAGTATGTCCTCGGTAACCCGACGCCGTGGTATCCGTTTGGCTATGGGAAGAGTTATTCCAGTTTTGAGTATGGGGATGTGAAGCTGGATAAGGAGACAGTTTCGAGGTCTGATGAGACGGTTACGGTTAGTGTTGAGGTTAGGAATTTGCATGAGACAAGGGATGGGACGGAGGTCGTGCAGGTTTATGTTGAGGATGAGATTGCTTCGGTTGTTGTGCCGAATCGGGTTTTGAGGGGGTTTAAGAAGGTCTTTGTACCTGCTGGCGAGAGTAGGGTTGTGCGGGTTGAGGTTAGGGTGCTGGATCTTGGGGTTTGGGATGCTAGGATGAGGTATGTTGTTGAGCCTGGGAGGTTTAGGGTGCTTGTTGGGAGTAGTTCGGAGGATATAAGGGGGAATGCTACTTTTACTTATAGGTGAGGCTTGGCCCCGAGTGGGCGGGTGGTGGGCCCTGGTGGTGAAGTACCTTATGTTGCTTGGGAGTTAACCTAGGGGAATGGTTGTATCATGTGTGAAATTTCCATGACGCTGATCGAAATGGAATCCTCGCGGGATGTATGGATCTCCCGCCGGTTCCTGGCTGTGTACATGCTGATGGTTCAGGTCGAGCTCGTCTACCCATACACTCGATGCACTAGATATCACCGAAACAAGAATGCAATCCACTGGAAATTAAATCAATTTGCAGGCTCAGAGTAAATACTGCCATTGGGATATCTCATGCAAGCAGATCAAATAATTCGCGCCAGACTCCGTTTCATTCACCAACAACGAACATTTCGACTTCACGTCGGGTTCCCACTACCAACAGCCGAGCCTGTGTGACCCGATGCAGGGCTTTGACCTAGCCCCGGAGACCCCGGAGCCTCCGGTTGCTTGCCCGCACTCGGCGACTGACTGCTCTGAGCATCACCAGAGCGAACCTCCGCCCTCCGTGTCTTAGCACCTTCCTTCAATTTCTCCCAGCGGTCCCGGTACCGCCCAAGAACAGTCTTAAGCTTTTCATTCTCATGGGAGGTACTTTCAAGTTTCTTCTCACTGCTACGAATCCGCTCCTCCAATTCTTTGATCCTTGCCTCGGTCTCCGCCGCACCAGGTTGCGCACTCATCGTAGCCACCGGGGAGGTAGTACCCGTCGATGACTGGAAGGGTTGTTCATGAGTCCCACCAGTCTGGCGGTGCATCATCCTGATTGACTGTTGCAGCGCCATGGAGGAAGATTGAGCGCTCACCTCCCACATGTGTAGTCGTGTGGCGAGCGAATCGGTCAATCCTCTCAAGGTATCATTTTCCATTTGTAATTCTTCTAACGTCTTCTGCTTTTGCGGAGAGCTGGGTTTGTCTGCTGCTGCACGGCGTCCGGTCCATATGCGTGAATTGCTGGCGCTGTGGCGCATTTCAGGGGAGGAGGGTGTTTCGCGTGCATCGACGAAGTCGTCCTCGCCGTCGTCGACGCTGTTTCTGCGTGCTTGTCTTTCGGCTCTGGTGAGGATCCCCGCGTATGACATTGTCCCTCCGGTTGTTGGGACTACGTAGAATGATTCCGCTGGGTTCCCTGGGCCGACGCCGGAGCCGTCCCGGATGGATCGCAATGCGGCTCGAGAAAATAGTTTGTCTACGTCCGGCTCGCCTGTAATGGATTGGTCCAGATTGGCATGGTCACGATTTGATTTTGTCTCAGCTGGTGCCCTGCGGTTCTGCTCGGCCCGTGCGGAATCTGTCTGTCCCATTTGGATACCTGCGAATGCTAAGGGGCCTGAAACCTTGGACACTAGACTGCCAAACGCTGAGTAGAAGCGGTCAAAGGCTTCATCGGCAATAGCGGGTGGTTTCTTCGGAACTCCGGATTCTGCTGTTTTCTGGGTAGTCATCTCCGTGGAAGTGGGTATCGGAGGAGACCACGGCTGTCGACCTGCAGGGACACGGTTGGGCCTATTTTTGCTTGGTCCATCGCGTAGCCTAGTTTCGCTGGTTCTAGGTCTTGATGGTGTTTCCGTCATCTTTGCTGCGGCATGTTGTGATGTAAGTGTAGGCGCCACCGGCGAGCCGCGACGGGGATGGGAGGGTATTCCTCGTGCCGAGGCAAGGTTGCTGGCAATTGAGGATTTATCCCGACCGGCGGGGATGCGAGCATTTCCTGCCAATCTTGGTGGTAGACTGTGTGCATCCGAAGTCGCAGCTACGCCCTTGTTATTTCCATACTCAGCAGCGCTCTGCTGTGTCGCTAAGGCTGTGGAGGGCGCAGCGGATGCTGCTTCAGTAGAAAGGGTAGCTGGGTGTTCATGTTGAAATCTGAGTATCTCGGCGAGTCTCTTGTGGTGAGTTTCGAGCAAACGTAGGGTCCGTAAGGCCTTGATGTGATGCGTTAGCGTGATGCGGGGCGCGGTAAACATCCAGATCGAGACTCACCTCAAGGTCAGAACTGCTCTGCGCAGCTGTGGCAAATTCACCGGCGGCTAGATCATGTTCCTCGCTGGCTGCGACCGGGTTGGCTTTGCGGGTTTCGAGCACTGCGTTCCGCGCATGGGTGTGGGCCTGGCAGTGACGCGGTCAGATTACCTGATTAGCTTAGGTGAGGGGATGGAGGGGTGAGACCTACTAAGACCAGAGGAGCTACTTCCATGGCGGAAACAGAGTGAGATCCGAGAGTCGCAGCAGTCACTTGTATGTGTTAGAGGGAGAAACGAGGTGTAGTTCTTTGAGGAGAATATCTCCGGGGAATGTTCAAGTTGACGTTATGCCAGCCTTAAACGGAGTTTATGGGACCACTGACACGAGGCTGAGGTGACAGTTGGTAAATCAGGTAATCAGGTACAATTTGTTTCTGCATAGTAGTAAATAGAAGATCAGTTCGCAGCTGAAGAGACCGGAAACAGCCAAAAGCTGACAGACGTCACATCCACTGGATCCCAATGGTGGAGATGCGGAGTTAGAACTTAGGCCATAGGGCTAGATGTAGCTTTAAATAGCTACACTGCCACTTCTACTAGCAGTAATACTGCTATACTAAGTGAGAAATGTAAAGAATAGAATACATTATACAGACTAATACAGACTAAGAAATTGAATCCAATTTTGAATTTATCGAAAGTAACAATAATCAACTAACTCTTCAAGAAAGTGGCCAAGCTACTTGGCGGGTGACTAAGGTGGTGCGGAGCTAAAGGTCCCAGGGGATTTGGGGACTTTCTCTTCCTCAGAGACACGACAACCTACACCTTTCCCCTTCTGTGCTCTCTTACAACGGAAAGAGAGACCTCATTACTTTCACCTCATGCCCACCCTCCCAAGTTGAGCCTCCAAGTTGAGTCTCCATAGGTCGACGGCCCGCACCATTCCCCAGCCATTCCCCCGACATTCCTTCAATCATGGCCGACTCTTCCTCTTCAAGCTTGAAAGGGGAGAACAGGTCACGTCGGTCCTGGACAATCTCAGCCGAATCAAGTGCTATGGAGAGCAATGGCCGGTCATCCCCAGATTCCACCCTCGAGCGACCGAAAACCCAGGGCGGAGAAGCTTCGGATTCCAGTAGGGCTGGTCCCAGTGGTTTCTCAAAGCTACTCGAAGCGCGTCGGAGGCGGAAAGAGAAGAAGAAAAGACAGGAAGAGCCTGCGGTGCCAACGGTTGTTCTAGAGAACGATATACTTGAGAGCCGGTCGAATGACTCTCGGGATGGGACCTCCGGGGCGGCATCGTCCGTCGCTGAGAGCTCGAAGCAGGAAGGCGAAATCAGTTTACTGACTGATGATTCCGAACCGGACGGGTAAGTTGAGCAATTCAGTGCGCTGATATCCTGGAGTACTACTAACGTGTTCTGCTTATTGGTTTAGACCTCCGCCGCTCACCCCACACAATTCCCACACCGGATTCTATACCTCGTCCTCCCCCGTGATCAAGACCGCATCGCTAGATGCCACACAGTCGGAAAGCTCCCATGTCGAGATTGAATCGAACGTCAGTGGCAATGGATCAGAGTCACCGACCGGCGACAAGAAGCGTCAGAGTCGACGCCCAAGACAATCGAGTATGGCTTTGGATGTCCCCGCAGAGTCCAATAGCACAAAGCGCAGTCCATCACCTGGGAAACGCCTGAAGGATGTTTTCAGCTCGGACAAGAAAGCGGCCAACGACGACTCCGACGCTGCCTCGACCAAGTCTGCGGGAAACAAAAGTGGGCGGGGTCTGTTCGGAGGTAGCCGACGGAGTAGTCTATCATCCAAACGAGCTCCTCAGACGACTCCGGAGGATGCGCCTCCTATGCCTGCACCTCCTGCGCCCATTCGGACCGATCTAACGGAGGATCGGCCTCGTTCGCTCCAGGCTAGCCCCATGCCGAATACCCCACCTCATACCGCCATTCCTGCACCAGCGACAACTGTAACACCTCCCACTCCCACTGAGCACCGCCCCCTTAGTGCGCAATTATTCTCCGACAATGTGACCAATTCGCCCGAGTCGATAGTGCCTCGAGATTCCATACCCCTTGCTGGCGTCACCACCGTGAGCCCGTCTGGGAACATGATCTCTCATCGCCGGGTGCGGTCCGCTTCCGCAGCCCATGGCCCGAGCAAACTGTCCAGCTCAATCTCGGCACTAACACCTCTAGAGGAGAAGGCAACACCTGGCCCGAAGAATTCGTCTTCGAATCAAGCAGGCGGCTTTTTCTCTTCAGTATTTTCCGTCGCGCAAAACGCGGCCACCTCTTTCAGTAACAGCCTCAACGCACAGCAGAAGAATCGTTCGAATTTACAACCCACTTCCGGTGATGCCGACAAGTCGACCAAGCAGAGCATAGAGGAGGGCGAAGCAGCGTCGGATGAATCCAGCAAAAGCGAAGAAGGGAGGCCATCTGCCGTTGAGACTCTTGGCGCAGGTGATTTGAATTTCAGCCATCTGGACATTGACGCACGGCCTGGCGAGTCAATCACGACGGCTGACGGCGTGGTGATCTCAAAGCCAGGAAGCCCGGCGGACAAGCGCAAGAACACATCTATCTATAGACGTGACGAGGAGTCTGCCAAACTTGAAGACAAACGCGCAGCGCGTGCGGTTCAAGTAGCGTACGAGAAACCGGAGACTTCCTCGGTGGGTGGACCTGGAGATGACGCCCTGGAGGTTCGATCAACTACCTCACTTCCTAAAGATGGCCAGATTCCGGGTGATCAGACTCCTCCAAGTGGCAGTGTTATTGATGGTGACCTGAGTGGGGGTCTCAGACGCACTGGCAGTGTGCGCAGCAGACTTGCCCGGCGTCATCGGGGTTCGTCTGGGGCGACAGCCTCAACCATCGGAGCCATTGGCGCCAGTGCGATTGGAATTGCAGCTCCCGGTGTCAATTCTAGCGTCCCGCGATTGACCGGATTTGCAGTTGCGAGCAAAAAGCGCAACCGAGATTTTCACCAATTGTTCCGGAGTGTGCCCGAAGACGATTATCTGATTGAGGATTATAGTTGCGCCCTGCAGCGTGAGATCATTCTTGCTGGTCGCATCTATATCTCAGAAGGACACATCTGCTTCTCCAGTAACATCTTAGGATGGGTCACTACACTTGTGATCAGCTTTGATGAAATTGTTGCCATCGAAAAGGAGAGTACCGCTATGGTGTTTCCCAACGCCATTGCAATCCAGACCCTCCACGCTCGACATACGTTCCGAAGTCTGCTCAGTCGGGAGTCCACATATGATTTGATGGTCAACATCTGGAAGATCAACCATCCCACCATCAAGAGCTCTGTCAATGGAACTCGAGTGACTGACGGAACAGGTGATAAGACCGAGAAGGTCGGTGAGGAGGAGAGCGGATCGGAGAGCGATGATGTCTCTGATGAGGATGAAATATACGATGAAGACGAGGAGGGGGATGCTGAGAGCTTCTTTGAGGCTGGCGGCAGTGCCAATGCTAGTGCAACCTCCTTGCCGGTGCGAGCAGGACTGAGCCGCAAGACTTCCAGTCTGTCCGCTAATGCAGCCGCACCCGCGGCCGGCACAAATGGCAATGGCGAGAAGAAGAACGGTGACAAGGGTGCCTCCAAGGATGCGCCTCCTGACTTCCCTGGCCCAGCAACACATGCCCCAACCGAGTACACCGACCCCGACGGACAGTATGAGAAAGTCATCAAGGATGAGATCATTGCGGCCCCCCTCGGCAAAGTCTACTCTTTGGTATTCGGTCCAGCGTCTGGCGATTTCATGACCAAGTTCCTCGTCGAGAACCAGAAATCTGGCGAGCTTCAATTCGAGGGAACAGCGAAGGGTCTGACCAACGAGAGTCCAACAAGGAAATATTCGTACATCAAACCTCTGAATGGCTCGATTGGCCCGAAACAGACCAAATGTATCAGTACCGAGAACCTGGACTTTTTGGATCTTGAAAAGGCGGTTCTCGTCACGCTGAGCACCCAGACACCGGATGTGCCCAGCGGAAACGTATTTGCTACCAAGACGAAATATCTTTTCACGTGGGCTGCCAACAACCAAACCCGCTTCCTCATGACCTGCACTATCGAATGGTCAGGCAAGAGTTGGCTCAAGGGGCCTATTGAGAAAGGTGCCATCGACGGACAAACCACCTTCGGCAATGATCTTATAAAAGCCCTGCAGGCGGGAGTTGTCACCAAGGGACGAACGAACGGCACCGGACGAGGCAAAGGCAAGCGCAAGAAGGGCGACGGGTCAGGACGAGAATCGGCCGCGGCTGCTTCCCTGAAGGTTACAGTCGATTCCAATGTCGGAAAGGGAGAGTCATGGGGTCTTTTCGAACCAGTTCGCCCTCTCCTCGAGCCTTTCTCCAGTATTCTCAGCCCGCTATGGAGTAGCAATGTCGCCATTCTTGTCATCTGCGTTTTGTTCTATCTGGCCTTCTTCCGCTCGTCGGCTACATCAATACACGCCCATGACGTCGGCTGTACAGGCCACGGCTTGCCCCAGAGACTGGCTGCATACGAGGAAATGTGGCGACGTGAAGAGACCGAGCTCTGGAATTGGCTTGAGGACCGAGTCGGGATGGACGGCATGGTCTTCCCGAATGTTTACCGCCAGGAACCGCACGCAAGCCGCAGGTCGCCCGGTGTTAGTGCTTCAGATGAGCGTGAGCTCGCGGCTCGACTGCGGGAAGACAAGGTCTCTAACAGTGAGATGGACCATGCTATCCGTACGACGCGCCAGCGCCTCGATGTCCTCGAAGAGATGATGAACAAGCGTGCAGCGCAGTTGAAGGTCGACGAACCGGCCAAGTCGGAACTGTGATCGTCGTTGGGAATGTCTATCCTATGCCGATATAACCTACCAGCCCCTCCGCCTTTATCCTACCTCTCCCTACTCCCCGTTTCTCCCGAGGAATCGCCCCATTACTTCCTCCACACTACACAGAATTCATTTCCTTACCTACCTCTAAGCCTTTACCCAATTCCACAGTGAGCCACCGTGCTATGCTGTTCCCCAAACAAGCGGAACCGTCCCTGGCTGTCATTTCCCTTCCATCTCCTTGCTTCTTACCCTCCACAATCCTTACCATTACCATCCCCGTCCCCATGTCTATGAAGGGGTGGTTTTTCCTTCCATGTACATGAGCGCCAACTACTTATCTCTACCAGCTACCAGCTACCAGCTATTTCCTTGTTTATTTCTTTTCTTTCCTTTCCTTCCTTCTCTATTAGCGTCTTATTTCTTCCCAGCTGCACAAGCAGGGTCGTCTCTGAAAAGTCTCTCCAACAGCGTGTTGTGCTTTCCAGAATCCCTTGGAGCGTTTGCCTTCCATGTAGCTGTCTTATCCTTCTGTCCTCCAAGCTCTTCTGTCCTCCAAGCTTGCTCTCCGCCTAGTGCGCTAGGTTCTTGTCGATATTTCTAGGTAGCAATGCCATGGAAGTGGTCTACATATGCACCGATTTTAGGCCGTCTAAGAAGGCTTTCCCTTTCCGTTCCATTGAAGTAGAGCTCACCCCTAGCCCCTTTAGGTTTGCTCACTTGCAACGCCTGGGTATTGAATTGAATTATATAACTAGAGTATATGAACAATATGGACAAAAGAATGGACTCGGACAATCAAGATTCAAGACTATGCAGGAGTAGAGAATCAATCATTAGAAGAGAGTTGCCTAGCAAGCAGGAAAGACCCGCCCCCGCCAATGGTTGCGCGGCACTCTTCATATCCGGGCCCTCGACTGGAGGGTCGAAGTGGAGATCGCAGTAACTAGCCAATCTAGAGGCCTCCATGCTGGCGAGAGTCCTATTGTCAATTTGAGTCCGGCAGGGATTCGTAGGAGTCCGGGGGGAGACTGCCACAACGACGCATGTATGGTTGGTGTATTTACTGCCCTCCCAATGTGCGACGTCGATGCCGATGGACTTGGTAAAGAAGGCTCAGATGAGTCGCAGTATGAAATGCTACCGGCATTCACAGCAGCTGTCTCCACCGCTGGTCCTCACAGGTGCCCTCGCCGCGATGACCTACCGAAGGCTCCGCGGAATTGACCAGAATTGGTCCACCATCCGCACAAGATGCTTCTGCCGAAGCCGCAAGAGCTGAAGTGAAGTTGAAGGCGTTCGCAGCAAAGGCACGTTTGAAGAGATGGATCGACACAGCGATGTTGGCGTGCAGATTTCAATGTCCAATCAGAAGTAAGGAATTTGATGAATCAATCCAAAAATCGAGGCATAGTACCCTTCCCTCTTCGCTCAGCAAAAAACAGTAGGACGGAGCTCGGGGTGTGAAGGCTGGGAAGTGCCAATCCCATCGCCCACATTACCGTCCGTCCGCATGGACGGCGTTCTATGCCGCTTGGATCCTGAATGTGTGCATGTGGTTGGCTCAGAAACGGTCATGAAGAAGCATTCAACTTCATACACCTGAATTGACACCAGTTTCGTGTATCATTTACTTTGACGTCTATCCTCAACACCATGGAGTTCGAGAACGAATATTTCATCAAGCACGCCGAGTACGTATCACCTTTCTATGCTACGTGAAGATCCATAGTTACCTAATAAATTATTATTGGGTACCCCCTCATCATCTGCAAACGCTGCCACGTCGGCGTCAGGCCCCATCAAATCCAAGTGCACTTGTGCGGTGCACACCACAAAGAAAAACTACTCTCCCTGTCAAAACAGCTCCAGGCAAATATCCAGCAGTGGGACGGAGTACAGGGGTGTAAATGTTGGGAAGTGCCAACCCCATCGCCTACATTACCGTCTGTATGAATGACGTTCTATGTCGCTTGGATCCATAGAATGCCGTTTGTGCGGACGGTAATGTGGGCGATGGGATCAACCAGTTTCCTTGGCACTTCCTAACCTTTACACTTCCGCACTCCGTCCCACCGTTGGATGGTGGCTTGGAGCTGCTTTGACAGGGATAGTCATTTTTGGTGGTGTGCACCGTATGAGTGCGTCTGGATTTGATGGGGCCTAACGCCGACGTGACAGCGTTGGCAGATACGTACTCGGCGTGGTTGATTTCAATACTCGTTCTGGAACTCCATGGTGTTGAAAGTAAATAGACGTCCAAGTAAATGACGACAGAGTCAAGATGGAGGATCGATGCGGGGTTAAATGACCCCTGAATTTAGCCCTAATTAGTTCACGTGAGCTACTTCCCGCATTAACGCGGGAACGCGAGAACGCGAGAAGTCGCGTCCCAATTAATTACGTCCAGCTTTTTCGTTCGCGCAGATCTTTTAGGGCTGGACACGAATAAGGAGATTCTCTTTCTGAAACCCGAAAAAAATCCGGTATCGGTCTATCCTTAAGCTCGCCAGCCTTAGGTTTCCGTATATTTACGCAGCATCGAATCACTGTTGATTAGACACCTTGTCTTTGCTTTCGTTCTCATCAAAAGTATCCATCTACAATCAATTGGACGAGACCTCCTGTACAGTAGCATTAGGTACTCATAGTCGAACCATCCGTCCTATTACGGATCTTTCGGTGGTTGTTTGTCTTGGCAATGTTTATCTGACAGATCATCTCGTGTTATCCCAGGCACACCACTGAGGTCCGAGGAGCAATCGACGTTCATGTCACAATCAAACCTGCGGAATCATCGATCAATCCATATGAAGCGGGCACGCTCTTGCTCCCCAGTCCCTCGGGCCCCGAATCATAGAAAGTTCGATCGTACGATCGCTAGCCTTACCTCCCATGCTCTCCAGGCGCACGACGAATATATTCAGCCCTGTTCTCCATTGGCTCTCTTTGATAGGTTTCTTCAACAGACCGCCAGTGTACCAGATGTTCCAATCATACCTCCTTCCACTCGCTCCTCAGACTTCTCACAACGATCGCGATCGAGCAGTCCGTCCCGCCCGAATGATGCACAATATCGCGCCGGCCATCTTCGGCGCGCAAATATCTTCGTAGATAACGACATACCTACAGATATCTGTCATTATGCCGATGAAAAGATATTTCATGACTTGACGAACGATGCTCATTTGCACCAGATGTCCGAAAAGCTGTGGAGCAAATCCAAGGAACTTGTCAAGAAACCATCGGGTGAAGCTGAATGGGCGAATGCCTTACATACAGCAATTGACGAGTTCAAGATTAAGGGGCTTGAGGCTGTGCGTAATCGAGGCAAGCTATTATATTTCTAGTTGAAGAATCCGGGTTTGAATCATTTTGGTGCTAACTTCTTAGCAAGATTGGCGCGAAGACCTGAACCCACCAGTGTACAATCCTCGACCTACCATCCCACGGAAACGAAGTCAGTCACATCACCTCGTACATGAAATCTCCGCCAGCGATGGACATTCTTCGCATGCAGGTGGATCAGTGTCCCCATTGTCAGCTACTCCTATATTCAAACTAAAAACGCCACGTCCAAATATATGCGTTGGGTTGTCGGATGAGAGCTTGGTCAATGACCTCGAGCCCAAGAAGGGCCTCAGTGCCGCCAGAAACTTTCTACTAGATCTGCAAGATACCACTAGTCTTGTCAGCGATCCACACGTTACCCCCTTGGGCCTTCGTTTCCCTTTCTTGATAGTCGAGACAAAGGCTGGTTCGACTGGAGGTAACCTCTACCAGGCAGAGAACCAAGCTGCGGTGGGTGGCTCAGCAGCTCTTCAGATTTTGCGAAGACTTTCACAGCTGAAGTCCACTCACGATTTGGATGGAAAGAGTCAAGGGAGTTCTCAGGCCAGTATTGGGCCAATTGAGACCTTACCCGACCTCATATCTCACATGGTCTTTTCTGTTACCACGGAGGGCCCGATTCATGAACTCTGGCTTCATTTTCAACGGCCAAGCGAAGAAGACTTCTATATGGTTTGCATCGGGTCCTGGAGGACAACCATGAAAGACGACACTCTGGATTTCTTACGCTACCTTTGGGCAGTTTTAAGATGGGGAAATGGTCAATACAGAGATAGCATTGTTGATGCTCTCGGGGCTTTATAGAATGAGCCTATGAGGTCGGTTCAATACACAATTTCAGTAGCCAATTCGCATTTGTCAACCAATCCATTGAGAGTTATTCCGGAGTATCCCTGTCAGTGGGTGTTAGTTTTACCGTGGGCCCGCGCCCGAGGGGTCGTGACTCGGGGCGAGTCAATCTGTCCCAATATAAAAGTACCCTTTGCACCCCTTCCTGCATCTTGCTGGAAAATCCATAAGAATACTTTTACTTCTACTTCTTAACGATGGAACCGGGGCCCACACCCTTGCCATTTCTACATGCAATCGAGACGCTAAAGCATTTGCCGCGCACAGGATGGCTGAGAACGCCTGATACCTCGATACGCTCTAGGTCTACAGCAAGAGAATATTTCGACCCAAGGTTGGGACGGGTCCGCCCGGCTAAAGGGTTTGGGAACCATCATGATTTCGAAATCTTGTAAGAACCAAGGAGGATTTGGTACCTTCTACACAGGACGCTAGCTGCCCTCATATCGCTCTCTAAGAACTAATCTAATCTATCGCAATGCCGCTTTGAGTGGCTCTTCAGAGCCTCCTGCTGCTGATACTGAAATCGACCATCACTATATATGCCTGGTCAGATGTTTAGGCTATCTTTGGGTGGAGGCTAGAACCTAGGACTGGATTAACTATTTCTAAGTATTTAGGTTGTCTAGAACTTTGGATGAAATTGAAGTCCAACAGTGAGACGTTGGTCAAAACAGACAGTTAGGGCTGTTGTATATTAAATTCAGCGTTCCATGGTTCACTTGAAAGTCACCGACCAAATTCGACGACAAGTGTATTTCTATGGGTGTTTACACTATGGTAACCTCGAAGCATACACGATGAGTCTATCAAGATCGGCAATAGCTGGAAATTCGCAGATGTGTGAAGTGGCGTACATGAATGAAAAGGAAGAGGTTTGTGAGGGCCTTGATGAACCTGGTTTATCTTGTCCGAGAAAGGCGATCACGACCAGAGCCGGACTATCCATCCAAAGCGGGTCTGCACGCCCAGAGCCGTAGTGTTTTATCATTTGATCCTGAAACCATCTTGCCATCCGGTGAGAAGGCCACAGTAGTGATCGAAGCACTATGGCCATTAAGTAACTGCCGCCAAATGCCTGTCGCAGGACACCAGAGCCGGATTGTTTTATCATCTGATGCGGACGCTAGCATCTTGCCGTCCGGCGAGAAGGCTACATCGTTAACACGACCAGTGTGCCCCTCAAGTTTGTGCTGATGAGCACCTGTTGCTGAGTTCCAGAGCCGGACTGTTTCGTCGTCCGATGCTGATGCCACCATCTTACCATCTGGTGAGAAGGCTATAGCATTGATACGGCCGCGATGGCCTCTGAGAGTCTGCTGATGGGCACCTGTTGCTGTATCCCAGAGCTGCACTGTTTTGTCGTCCGATCCTGACGCTACTGTCTTGCCATCTGGCGAAAAGGCCGTGACTCTGATAGAATCACTGTGACCCTCGATTGTCTGCTGACAAGAGACAGCTTCTAGATCCCAGAGCAGGGCAGTTGACCCTGTAGATGAGGCCAGCGTCTTGCCATCTGGTGAGAGAGCTATCGCCCGAAGGGAAGCGTCAGCTTGAACAATTGTCGGAAGTGTCGCTTCACAAGTCTGCCGACAAGCGCCCGTTGCTGGATCCCAGAGGCGCACCGTGCCATCGAGTGATGCTGACAGCACCGTCATGCCATTTGATGAGAAGGCCACAGCCGTAACGTGATGACTATGGCCGCGAAGTGTCTGCTGACAAGCACCTGTTGCTGAGTCCCACAGCCGGACCGTGTCATCGTCCGATGCTGACGCTAGCATCTTGCCATCTGGTGAGAAGGCCACACCATTAACAAAATTGCTATCATGTCCTTCAAGTGAGTGTCGAAGAGAACCTGTCGCTGAATCCCAGAGTCGGACTATCTTATCATCTGATGCTATCGCCACCATTTTGCTATCTAGTGAGAAGGCCACAGAACGAGCATAATGGCCTTCAAGTGTGTGCTGGTGAGCACCTGATGCTGGGTCCCACAGACGGACCGTGTTATCTTCCGATGCTGACGCTAGCATCTTGCCATCTGGTGAGAAGACCAAAGATCTAATAATTTTCGTATGGCCCTCAAGTGTCTGCCGACAAGTGCCAGTCACTGGATCCCAGAGCCGCACTGTTTTATAGTTCAATCCTGCGGCTAGCATCTTGCCATCCGGTGAGAAGACCACAACAGTAACGTGATCCTTGCTTTTTTCAAGTGTTCGTAGACAAGCGCCTGTTGTTGGATCCCAGATTTTGACTCTTCCCCAAATTTCACCCGAATACTCCCATTCGGATGATCCTGCTGCTAGCATCTTGCCATCCGGTGAGAAAGCCACAGTGTTGATAGGTCCAACATTGGGCTTGATTACCCGCAGACAAGCGCGTGTTGCTACATCCCAGAGCAGGATGACTTGACTATTTGATGCGCACGCCAGCGTCTTGCCGTCTGGCGATAATGCCACAGCGAGAATTTCAGCTGGATAGCCATCGTGCCTCAAGGCCTGCCCGTTGATCGTTGTAGTTGACATTGGAGGCACCATCTTGTAGTCTGTTTAGAAGGCCACAAAGTTAATAAATTTAACACGGCTCTTGATTGTCGGCAAATACTTACCAGTTGCTGCAAGTGGGTTATAGAGCTGAGAAAATTCACCGCGTAAAGCTAGCGAATATCCGAGGTGATAAACACATTTGCAAAAGTTGACCCGGCGATATTGGGTTTTATAGGTAGGGCGAAATTGGTTTTACTAAGTCAGCTAGGCGAGGAGGGGCTACCGTAACGTGTTGCATATAGGTTGTGGACTGATTGGGCAAGCAAAAAGCACCGTATTATGCACATTGTCCTCGAAAAGGGGTTGAGGGCTGATCCTCCTGTTCGACCCACGGGCTGTTTTCCACTTCATCATACATTTTAGGAAGCGCTCCAGATCCAATTGTGCACTCAAGTCCTGCTGAAGAGACTTGAAAATATCTTGATACTGATTACAGCTTATGGAAAAGTGACGATTGACGGGTGTACCGAGCGGGGATGATCATTGATAGCTGACCCACCACCTATGGGGGTACATTAAGGTTTGCGCCTACACGGGCAGATCATTCAGCCAGCCACTGCTCCCCCACCATGTGGTACCTATCATATCTGTGGCTGGTATCAATACAGTAGCTGTGTCTATTGCCCTGGACGATGGGAAAGACTGATCGAATAGGTAGAGAGAAACGTCATGAAAGTGGCGGTGAAGCCAATCTCGTTCTAGCCCTACTTGCATGCATATGATGTGTTGTACACAATCCCGCATTCGTGTTCGAGCTGCCTCCACTTTTCTCTTCAATATTAAATTATACTGAAATCAGTCTCCTCAGACTGTAGATATCACATGATCCAAACATTCTGCCGAACTTTTCGCACGCTAGACCTAATTGGTAGCTTCCGTGATCTATAGTCTGAGGACAGCAACTCATTGAGAATTATTCCGGAGTATCCCTGTCAGTGGGTGTTAGTTTTACCGTGGGCGGGGTCGTGACTCGGGGCGGGTCGATCTGTCCCAATATAAAAGTACCCTTTGTACCTCTTCCTGCATCTTGCTGGAAAATACTTTTACTTCTTACTTCTTATTTCAACTTCTTAACGATGGAACAGGGACCCACACCCTTGCCATTTCTACATGCAATCGAGACGCTAAAACATTTGCCGCGCACAGGATGGCTGAGAACGATCCAGCACCCCGAAAGTGTGGCGGCACATAGCTTTCGAGTAGCCATCTTGGCTATGCTCGCTCCAGTATTTATACACCTCAGTCCTCTTTTCATCAGCTGACTCGGTCAGGATAATCTGAACCTCGACAGAGCGAAATGCATTCAAATGGCTTTGGTTCATGATTTGGCAGAGTCGGTCATAGGGGATATTCCGACGTTCGCAGGAGTTCCAAAAGGTAAGTCTTACAAGCTATCATATCGTCGCAGGTCAGTGGGGCTCACAAACAACAACCGAATAGAACGGAAATACGACATGGAACGCAATGGCTTCCAATATCTAGAAAACTTGCTCCGACCATATAGTCCGGAAAGAGCAAGAGAAATCAGTGAGCTGTGGTTAGAATATGAACGTGGCGGAACACCGGAAGCAGAATGGATTAAGCAGATGGATAAGTTCGAGTGCCTAATCCAGGCACATGAATATGAACAAAAAACGTTTGGTAAAAAAGACCTTGAAGAGTTTCAAGGGCTTTTGGCGAAGATTCATTCAACAGAAGCAGTCCGGTGGGCGGAATACTTATGCCACGAAAGGGAAGATCACCTCGCCAAACGACAAAAGCGACTACCCATCATTTTCATTACCGGTATGTGATATTCGATACATGCAACATCTGGATTTTCTCGCTAAAGTCTACTAGGGGATCCAGTAGCCGGCGAGAAGATCGCTAGTCACGTTTCAGGAGAGCTTTCGCTTTCTCATATTTCTGTGAACCAAAAGCTTCGCGCAGCGGCGCAGGATCTCGGATATCGCCACCATGGAATCATCAAGACTTGCCTAGAGAAGCAATTTGAAGTTCCGGCTAGTCTGGTTGTCGAAGTACTCGAGAATGAGATCAAATCCACAGGTGGACAGTCTTGGATGATTGTCTCCGGATTTCCGAACAACATAGAGCAGCTGGAAGAGTTTGAGAAAAAGGTAGTGTATTCGGGAGGCTCCAGAAGATGAGAGGTGATACTGATATTGATCTAATAGGTCCAAGATGGCAATTGTACCTTCCACTTGGAAAGCCCTCCCCAAACTGACGATGAACGGCAAAAGTCCTCAAAGTTGGAGGATACTAAGCATACGTGGGGGCCTTCAGCTATTCATAAGAAGAGCTCAGCTGGGCATTTTGAAGTGCTTAGTTCTACCACTGAAACGGACTTCTCGTTGGCAGTAAACTCGATCAAGGCTTTCATCGCAGGTGGAGTGCAGACTGACACGGAGAAACAAGTCTAATTAACATACCGAACAAGTTTTCATGCTGAATGTGAGGACCTGTGAAATCGACGCGATGACTCCGGAAATGACAGCTTTTTGAGGCCATAAACGGCCTCATTTCCACGCGTAATTTCTGGTGTCCCCGACTCCCCGTGGTTGCCAACAACGTATTACGTACTCCAATAACAGCCTGCACCTATCGCCCGCTAACGATGTATATCGTCTGCCTTGATCCTAATGACCATCGACGGGCTTAAATTAAATAAATACCGCAAAGACCCTTCGAAGTCGGAAGCTTTAGGTACTGATAGGCTTGCTGTCAACCGAAAACCAACTGAGAATCTGTTGAATTCACCAACGAGTTCCTGTCTGCCTGAGGCGTCTACGCCAAGGCTATGGACCCCGCCAATCTGTCAATTGAAATTTGAGGGGATCCCTCCTTCTGAATCTGACCTATCTCATTACTGAACACCCGTCAGCACGCGGGCACCTTTTAAGTTTTGGAGGCTTCACCATCTAGGGATGTTCCCGATACCCGGTTTCGCCGATATTATCGGCCGATAATCACCGGCAGATATTCTGATCTGCCGATAATTATCGGGAGTCTCAAAATTTTCCCGATATCGTATCGGGAACATCCCTATGCCCGACAGTGTAATTATCACCATCTTCCAGAATCCAAATGCGTATCACAGTATAGTTGCTGGCTTCAACTAACATGGCGCGGTGCCACCACGGCCAGAATGGCGAGGATTGTGCTTGCTTCAGTGTGGAGGAATCCTTGAGCCACTTAGGATCCGCAGAGTCCAATATATCAGCTGGTAGAAGGGTATGGAGGACGTCTGGTCAGTTGACTTTGTCCCGACTGATGTGCTGGTGGCAAAGGCATTGACCGGACGTTTCTCGGCCCTTGATAAGGAGAAATCACCAGACAGATCTGTAGCTAGTGCCCACGGCATGCCGTTGATGGTATCTAGCTCGGCTTGAGAGACCTTGCCGTAAGGAATTGGATCGTCCGGACCTGCGGATCTGTCTGAGTCATCACTTTCAAGTTTCAGAGTCAGAGGTTTCTCCAGCAAGCTGGATGACATCGTCGTCTGCATGATTCCCAGATTGGGCAGGTTGACCAGTTTCTTCACCATCTCGGTCTGACGTATGAGCAGGTTTATTGGAATCATCCGAGTCATAGGTTAAGATTTTTTGGTCAGGAAAACGGCATCGTTTTGAAGTGGGCGTGCTCATAGACGGATTTGCCTGCGGCGAAAGTTTAAGAGCTCTGGATTGTGGAACAAGGTCCAATCGTCGCCTTTGTCAAAGACAGCAGACTGGCGCACGATGAACCCCCTCCTTCCTTCAGGCTGAGGCTTCCAAATACGATAATGCGCACCGCTGTAATCGGTATACCCAACCAGTCTTCCGAGCCAGGCTCTCGGTTGGAAATGCCTGCTAGTGTCACCGGTGGAGGCTTTGATTTCCTCGGGATACCTAACAAAGTAGGCATTGCATCCGATAACACGGAAGAAGCTGAGATCTGGCTTTCTCCCAAAGTGCAGCTCAAATGTTTTGCATACCCGAAGCAGCAGTGCCGGCTGCGAGGAAGCAGATTGCCGCCTTCCAATCAGATGGTGGGGGTGAATTCGACAATCATACTGTAGGAGGAAAGTCAGATCTCAGCTTCCTCCGTGTCATCGGGTGCAATGCCTACGTTGTGAGGCATCCTGCGGAGATCAAACCCTCCACCAGTGACACTAGCAGGCATTTCCAACCGAAAGCCTGGCTTGGAAGATTGGTCGGGTACACCGGTTACAGCGGTGCGCAATATCGTATTTGGAAGCCTCAGCCTGAAGGAAGATGGCTATTGTTATGGCTATTGTTGTCTATGCCTGAGGCACTGACGTCTCGTGATGGAGGTGATTGTTTGTCTACACCTAAGGCACAGGACTCATGAGCATATAAAAAGCTCAACTTAGATAGTTTTCCTTCTTTCCTTTTTCCTTCCCCATGTTTCGTTTCTTGAATAAAGCACCCTTATCATCAAGAACCGGCTCGTAATACTTATGCCATCTTTCTATCACCGCGATTAATCTGATACCGATGAAATATTACCATGGCGAGCACATCAACTTTGACATTAAAATAGAACCGGCGAAAGCGACCATCATTCAGCCCAGTTAAGTCTAGGCATTCATCCCTCCCACCTCGCGCCAGGTCCGAGTCCCCAACCGTGAAAACTGAGGAATCTGCAATCAACTCAGCGTATTGTAGTGACTCATCCGCCCTCGACCTTAACGAGTTTTCACTGCTTGATGATGATGGATCGACACCATCATTAGGGGCCAGATGTCATGACTTGCTCCTTGAATACTTACGAGAGCAT
This sequence comes from Penicillium sp. DV-2018c, assembly GCA_028827535.1. NCBI lineage: Eukaryota > Fungi > Ascomycota > Eurotiomycetes > Eurotiales > Aspergillaceae > Penicillium > Penicillium sp. DV-2018c. The sequence continues at coordinate 3,181,965 of JAQJAA010000001.1, forward strand.
TTCGGGGTGGAAGACATGTGGGTTATGCAGCCATTCATATTCCTTCGTTGCTCTGACCGGCCGGATCCCGCCCAACGCCCTTTTACCATATCAGGCTGCTTAGCCTTCTGGCTAGGAATGAATGACCCGCTGCCCACTCTCACTCCTGGTTCTTCTGGAGGGGAGACGGAAATAGACAAGTTCGTTCACGTGGACCAAAATCTGGTTCAGGCATTGAAACCGTATAGGATCCCAAAACCAGAATCGCTCCTTATGGTTCTTATATAATATTTCCCGGAAGCCGCAGCCATCTCCTTCATCTTCAATACCATTATAGCTGAATTCGACGAGGTCGATGACCATGCGTGGAGAGAGAGAGTCGGGTCCCTACCGTGTTCCTTCGCGAATCTCGCGTTAGAACCGACCTACTCGAATGGATTGCTCGCTAATACCGAGTGGAAACGACATAGCCCCTAAGCCAGCAGATCTGAAAACCTTTGTTTCAGACGACTCCGACTATATTGCTGCTACGGGGTCCTTTAATCCTGGAGCGATGATTTGTTCTGATCAAGAGGATGCCGTCTCGGCTGGGGTCATGGTGGAGAAGGGTTCTGAGCAGAGGCTCACCGTTGCGTGTCACTGCTGGGATCGGGAGTTCGACGAAAGGTTGGATCACCTGGGAGATCCGAATCATTGCCGAGGGCTACAACTTTCGAGGGGACTCATTGAAGACCAGCACTTGTGTCTATGTAGCTAATCCAATCCAGGTCTTTATTCTCTGTTTTGGCAGTCTAGCGCGGACACATTGCTGCTGTACCTTACTGTCTTGTTGGGGCGAATTTGAGGCGAACAGTGAAAGGTGACTGACCGAGAGCAGATCGCTGTAGCTCAACTATCTGACTCTAACAGCTCGTTCAATATACCATTATAAGTAGCACAAGTCGATTCTGTAGACTAAGATTGGGTTTTAGTCAAACCTGAGCATTCCCATGTGCCCGAGTCCTTCCCTGGCAACGGATGGCCTCATTTCCAGCCACCGATGTCCTCCATGCCCTTATCCCAGAATTGAAAATCCCATCAATCTGCTCCAGCGTAAGCCCAGCAGTCTCTGGCACGAGGAAAAATATCATCACCGCGATGACAGCAGTGACACCACCATAAAAGTACCCAACATTGGCACCCATGTTCCCATAATCAGGGCTGAGCATGTAAGGCGTCCAAAACGTAGCACCAAACGAGAACACACCATAAAATATCGTCGTGTTAGCCTGTCCGAATGTGCGAAGCGGAACACTGTGCATCTCCACCGAAGCCAGCGGAGCGGTGGTAGCAATGGTGCCACCAAATACAAAAGCCCACAGACACAGAAACACCACCATGACCAGCTCTGCGCTCTTGCTCATGCCAAGCGCAGTTTTGACGGAAGAGAGAATCAGCATGAACACTCCCATAGCAAGATAGCCAGATAAAATGGTCGTCCTTCTCCCAGCGTATTCCACAACAAAAGGACCAAAGAATGATCCTCCCAAAATGCACAACCCAATGATAACATTGATCAAATAAGGATCACTGACCCCAACACCCTTAAGAAACAACACAGCATAAGTCTGCACAAAGTGAATCCCAGTAACAGCCAGACCAATCATGATCAAAGCAGAAGTCAACGTCCTCAGGATATGCTTCCGACGATAAATATCAACCCAAGAAACAGCCTTGAGCCCAGCCCTCTCATTCTCAATATGCTTCCTGATCAAATCAACCTGCCCCGTAACAAAAGGCGAGCCCGGCCCCTGACAACATAGTCTCCCAAACGAAGCCCTCGCCTCCTCCTCCCTCCCATGAGCCATAAGCCATCGCGGCGACTCAGGAAGCATCAAGACCCCAACACAAAGAACAATCCCCAACGGAATCTGACACAAAATCGGCGTCTTCCACTGCCAGTCACTTCCCGGGTCAAGTCTCGCAGACCCCGCGCAAACAGCCGAAGCAGCAACATTCCCCATCGCCAAACCCACATTATAAAATCCCAACGATAGCCCACGCTGACTGGCAACAATACACTCAGAGCCATAAGTAACACTCGCGGCTATCATCTGCCCCATGCCCATGGCACCGATAGATCTGCACACCATGTAATGCAGGAAACTGCCGCTGGTACCCAGCATCCCGGAAGCACCGATGATGGCTAGCAAGCAGCCTATTTGGATTGAGCGTCGCCGGCCGATGTATTGGCCTGATAGCCCTGCGAGAAAGCCGCCTATGGCGATGAAGAGGTAGTTGAGGCTGATTAGGGATTGTTGGAGGGGTGTTATGGTGCAGTGTTGAATGTTGGTGTTGGTTATTGGGTCGAAATCTGGGAGCTGCTGGCAGGTCCCGAAGGAGGATTTGTAGGAGGGCATTATTAGGACTGTGCCTGAGTAGCTGTTGTCGAAGTTTACAATCCAGGCCGCGAAGGATACCCATAGTGAGATACGAATTGTTCGACTTGTTGTGCTAGGGATATTCTGCGTTTTGGTGACTGTTGACGGTTCGGTGAGGGTGTCGTCGGAGCTGCTCTGGGACTCTAGTTTGGGGTTTGTTTGTTGTGAGTCCATGTTGGATGGGATTCCTTGGGAAAGCGAAGATAGGGCGAATTGCTTGTGCTAGGCTCCGCTCATGGCTTGGAAGTAACGGAATGGGCTGTCACACAGGGAGTACCTTATATATGGGTTGGTCTAGGTAGCGTTTGGTAGATTGAGGGCGAAGTGATACTTATCTGGGACCCTTGATAGTTGCATTCCTGAGCCACAACATACGTACACTTATTGTTACGAGGAATGCTAGTATCATGTCCACTTCGGGAGTGATCTGTGCTCAGGAATCTTGATTGATGCTCAATAAATAGTTTCTATATATGCGACTTGAATAGCCTTTGGTTCCATAGATCTGGAGTCTGAACCGCCGCAAATTAACATTGAACCCACGGACTCGCCTCTGCCGGGCTCTTGTCTTTGCCGTCAATGCCGAACCCAGCAGGGAGGCAGGATATGTGCATCGTGAATCCTGGCATAGGAGCTTTTGGTGACGACATTGGGTGGAGACAGCGAGGTGCCCAATCCTCTCGTGAGGACGTGCCCATGCCAGACTACGCTTCCACAAACTCTACCAGCAGCCGGGTCCTCTCCAGCATGACTGGCCTCAGTTACGAACATAGCAAGCAACCCAGCGTCGCTTCTGGTCTTGGTGACGATCACTATGAACTGATCGAGAATCCCACTCCAACAAAGGCTCCACTGGGTACTCGGGCTCCGTTAATTGACTCCATTAGACCCGGTTTGGTCCCATCCTTGCGTCGCAGCTCTTACAGCATACAGGGCAATTGCGAACCTTCAACCGGAGCATGAATAGTCCATGCCATTTATGGTTCCCCTCGTAAGTCAGTGCGGCAACTTCTTCTTCGTTCAGCTCGGGCGCCGACATGAAGTCTGCCGGATCGCGTGCAACGATGGCAGCTCTACCGAACAAGTCGGCATGTTCAGCCATGCCATGCGCCTCAGCGTATGCGCGTGCCTGACTCACAACGGGAGTCGCTGTAATAGAAGCCAACTCCTGTCTGCTGGAGCTGTCTCAGCACCAATCAATAATCCTCCGTCTCTTGGTCCAGCTCTCCTTGAGTCCTGGCTCTTGACCACGTCGAATCTCCAAGTGCCCATCATAAAGCTCAACGAGTCACGACTACCCCACCAATATCTGTTTGCCATTCAACGCATGTCTCGATCTCAGCCAACAGCTCCTCTTAACGGCTTTCATGGGTCTCACGAAGATGATTGATCTATTCTTCTTGTGGACTTCGCCAAAGGGACCCCTCACCCCTCGGAGCACCGAGTTCACTATTCCCACGTGCACGGGTCGATGCGCCGAGGGAGGACAGGTTTTGACGCTCTCAAATTCAGTTTGAAGGATCAGTAGATCGTTCTCGTTGATGTTCCAAAACCTGAGGCTGCGTCTGAGCAAGACATATGTAAGGGGCGATGACTGTGGTGGCCTGCCGAGCACGAGACACTATCATGAGTGGTCCAAGTGTTGCCAACGGTCTCCATATTTGATGATGTTGTCGCACCCAGAATTTGACTCCTGCGACTTCGAGTCCACTGGGACATTTTGGCCCGGCGCCGCTGCCACGGTATCAAGTGAGAAGCACTGTTCCCGGTTTCTTGGCTTCTTGGATTTGGACGAAGAGATACCTGGGTTGGATCCAGTCCCCATATTGCTTGAGCAATTCGGCGCAGAAAGATCTTATACAGTCGTCGAGACCTTCCACTCGTCACCATGGCTTCCTTAAACGAGATCTTCAATGCTCCCAGCCAATTTGTGAGCTGTTTCCCGCACTACCATACAGGATCCAGATTCCAAAACACCATCGAGCTATGGGCATCATGCGCAGATGAACCCGTGCTAATCGACTCCTTGTCAGTGGCATCCTCTTCACTTGGGTGTTTGCGTTTTTCTGGCAGCGCAGAGCCGGCAGCAACTTGTTCTGCGACAGTACGCAGATATTCCCGTCGTTTGCCATTGTATAGGTACTGAGATTACTGAGATAAGAATCTTGATTGGTTTATCGTCAGGCCCAATCACGGGGGAGCGTTTGTCCTGCTGGTAGTAGATGAAAGTGCGAAACACGGAGCCTTAACAGTTTGCCGGAAGTCTGGAAGTTGTTCCCAACCCAAGATGTCAGAGACCCTGTCTGGCACTCGGTAGCTGTGGTTGAAGCTCTGTCGATGCGGAGTGAGATACTGAGAGTGGTAACTCTCGTTCTTCCTGTCTGTCACCACTCCGACTGCATGCCACAATCTTCCATGTTTCTTGTTGGGGATCCGTTATGATGCAGATAAGCCTCATCAGCCTCCGTTTATTAGGCTCGAAATGCGGCACGATCTGGACCGGCTCCAACGATTTCGACGCGTTCGCTCTGAGCGTCTGTTGACGAATTCGATATCTACTGCCCCACGACGTGACGAATGGCAGTCTTGCTCATCAGCTGAGGTAGAGTCGAGACCTGATCATCGACTTCGCCAGACTCTATATATAGGTTCTCATTTCCATGCTGATGCCGATGGCTGCCGCTTCCGCTTGTCTCTGTTATCCGCATCTGAGCTCGTTCTTTTCTGTCTCTAGACTTTCTTGCCGACGATGGGGTGACACGAACTCGAACACTGTGACCACAGACAATGCCGCCTGATTCTTTGCCGCTCTCAATTTACTCGATGAGTAGTGAAGTGTGAGAATCGTTATGGGAGCGAGACAACTTCTCCTCGTTGTCCCGGTGTCTATAATTATACCGAGTTGACACATTTCTGTGTGGAACACCATATTGACTTCGAAAGCCGGTCGATGCACCTTATCCGAACAGTCCATCGCAGCATGCGTCTTCTGGGGAGTCGAGCTCATGGTCTGAACCGTATTTCCCCCGATGGCAGTAGCGACCATCTTCTTCAGATCTTTGAGCTCTGACAGTAACACTCTGGATTCTGCGAGTAACTCGCTGAGCAGACGGAATTTCTCGGTCTCGATAGGATTCTCCAAGTCAAATGGCGAAGCTGTCATGCTGAAAGACAAATAAGTCAGCCATCGAACAATTCAGGTTGGTCCGATCAAGACGTTACCGATAACTTACTGAGCTGTTCCAATAGAATCGCATCGCCTGGTGGACGATATCAAAAGGTGTGCAAATCCCAAAACCCTATCGAGATGCCTATCTTCAAGGTTGTGAGCCACCGGGGACCCGACCCTTCTGGATGGTCATGCAGAAACTCGAGGCCTCCTCAGCCTCTGTATTGTCTGCATTCATCAGCGTCAGCTTCCATAAGGGAGATAATCCGCAGACTTGGGGTATGCTTACCAAGAGAGACGAGGGGTCGAGTCTTCCTCGGGGCAGCCTCAACACGTGTGGTCATGCGCTCCGGTTGCGACGCACCTGGCTGGGTGGCCGGGACGGAGACAGGTTATTCAGTTGCAGGTGTCTCAACGAGGAACGGAACGGAATCGCTTGAGGTCCTTCTATTCATATCCGAAGGCCATGAGACGCTTCTTCCACCGATCCCGCAGACCAAATCAACATGGCTTGTTGCAACAGGTATGTTGATTGATCTGCGGATAGAGGTTGATGGAGGATGGATTGAGAGAGGAGAAGATGAAGAGAGGGAGAGAGAGAAACAGAGAGGGAGGGGGAGAGGCTTTTATCAGCGGACTGAAACCACAAACGACAAACGTTGCCTACTCCGGCGCCATGAATCGATCGTTTAAGGCGGGTGCATTGGAGGGTGGACAGACCGTTACGGCGGGAGCCGTTGAGGGTTGCGCAACGCTTTGATTTTGTCAGGTGAGTAGAGTTAAAGGGTCACAGTCATGATTCCACCACTCCTTCATGTCCATTGGTTTGTGTTTTGAACGGAGCCTATTCAGGTGGTTCATCTTTCGCCTTTGAATCCGGCGTCTACGCACACGACACATTGGATTATGTAGTGTCCCAGACTGACCGGTGGGTTGATTTAAACTATGGAACCATTGAATGGTTTCCAGTCAAACCTTGTCTATGGCAAAGTGAAGCGTGCATTGATTAGTTGCGTGCCCACTCTTCTGCGGAGTATTGACATCCTTTTCAAACCGGAAGTAGGAGCTGAGAGATGGCTCCGCACAATGACGCATTATGCATACCGGACGGGAAAGTAAGTCAAGTCGTTTGACTAACGGCGAATGCATCAAAGCGCCGTTGATCAGAACGCTATTCTACACGCTGCAGGAGCCAATGACAAGCGTAGTCACTCCATGGATTCTCAACAGTTGATGTATAGACACAGTTTGTGAACAGCTGCCTGGTGGATACTTTACTAAAGCTAAGTCATATTCTACCATTCCCGCCGTAGGTACTGATTTCATAGTCAAATCGGGGTACTTGTACTATGTCAGCAAACGTGGAATGTAAACGGCAAACGAAGCCAAAGACTACAATGGATTCCCATTTGTCGTAGTTAGCCATAACTTGCAGTCAAATCACTGGTTCAACAAAGTATTCCCATTACCTGCGTATTTGGGTCTCTTTCCGAACACGGTACACTTTGGCAGGCAACCTCATTGTCAACAAGGAAAGTCACACAGGCAGGAATTGGGCGCTGGCACTAATCCTCTATCTAGCGTTCGGAACATCCCTAATTGAATAATGAGAGATTCATAGAACCAAGGGCGTAGGCCGCAAAGCGAGCTGTGACCTCCCAAGACAGACCCATGAAGTGGACTGTGGCGCGACTGGAGTTAGGTGGCGCACAATGCCCTCAGTAGCACTGGCAACTGGCGAGTACCTAGGTAGTCAACTGGCGAGTCTCAATGGCAACTGGCGAATAACTTAGACTGGATGTTCCCGTCGGGTCGGCCCGCAGGTGAGAGAGCTACCTGTCACGTGACAAGCCAAATAACGCAATGCTCCACAAGACTCCGAGGACAACTAACCATGGATCTCAAGACCGTTCTTATTCTCACTGCAATTTATTTAGGTAAGAGTCAACACACAGCACTTCTGCTACCACCACCCACGACGGACCAAGTACCGGGCAAACAAGTGAAAACTAACCCGCATAAGCCGTCCGCTTCTTCTTCAAGTCCCGCAACTCAAGCCCCGCAGCCACCATGTCTCACGGAAAGGTGACTGAGATTGACAAGTAAGAGATACAACTTACCGATATGGCGCTCAATACACAAAATACTGATACTCCGCAAATAGCCAAGTCATCTTCAAAGCCCTCGTCTCCTCCGGCGCCGTCGTCGTAGACTTCTTCGCAACCTGGTGCGGACCCTGCAAGGCCGTCGCCCCCGTCGTCGGCAAGCTCAGCGAGCAGTACACGAACGTCCGTTTCCTCCAGGTGGATGTTGATAAGCTGCAGGGTGTGGCACGGGAGCTGGGTGTGAATGCTATGCCTACGTTCGTTGTGTTCAAGGATGGCAAGGAGGTGAGCCGTGTGGTTGGTGGTGATATGAAGAAGCTTGAGGCTCAGATCAAGGCGATCACGGCATAGTCGCTTTTTGTTGGGCGTGATTCCATAGATAATGGTCTTTCGCCGATTTCCGAATTCCTCGGGAGCACCCCGTACACGGTACAGTTAAGGATATTCCCGTTTAGCCGTGGATCTGCATGTTTATTTCATCAACTTTATTAAGCTGGGTGTATCTCATGAGTTTGGGATTGAACTGCGACTGCCGATCGTTGTCTCGGATGATTCTATCGGGAGTGCGGAGATATCGGTGAGCGTTGGATGTGAACACTCGACTTGGCCATCGACACGTTGCGGATATTTTGTAGGTCATGTGGGCGTTCATTGGCGCCCGAACTCCGAATATGCATGTGGGGTGAAGGGCGTATGTCATGCACGTGGTGTGGACCATCGTAATTGGACTACCAGTAAAGGCAGTTTCTGGACGTTTGGATGCTACATTATCATGCAGCCAAACGATCTCAGTGTGATATTTCAATTCGGCGAGTCTTCCAGGCAAGACAAATGGGCATCTTGGAGCTAGTTCGTAGATACCACCAATAGCCGAAGATAAACCGAGGCTAAGTCAAAGCAGTTAGGTGTACGGAGTACGGAGTACCCGATCTGCGATAGAGAGAATTTTCGAAGTCAGAAGTGTTAACATAACCCATTATAGGAAAGAAATATGGATGAAGCCTAGTGAGACTAGGTCGGGGACCCTTTTTGGACAAGTTTCGTAATATTTACTGTATATGCAAGGGCCATCCATGTGTTTGAGAACAATTGCCCTGTTCTTTCAGGCTTCTAAGTTCTACCCCATAAAGTGGAGAATTGAAGAGAGTTTACCCGTCTCCACTGAGATTGATAAAACGGCAGTCGACCTAGAACAAGATCCTTGTATAACGTGCATTTATAATCCTCCAACGCGTCATGACTCGTTATGAGTCATTCGAATCCTTCTGGGCTTTGACAATCTTGCATTACCCCATTTGGCATCTTCTCCAGATTGCAGATGGAATAGGTGACTTCATCGCGGAAGTTCTCCGTTGCCGTTCCGTCTTGGGTTTGTGTACTTGGCAGTTGGGAAGACTCGGACGGAGTTAAGCTTCCTCCGTTGGATGCGATTACCAACACCGCTACTCTTCACCCCTGCAAAGTAGAAAGAGTCAAGCTAGTTCTAACTAAAGTGGAGCCGAGGACAGGCAAACTTGATAAGACGCTCTAATATGTACTACCGAACACCAAGCCAAGATCATTCGGGCTTAGTCTCTTTATACCACCCTTCTAGCCTATTCCATTTTTTCTTTCTTTAACGCTTGCTCTTGACGCTTCTTTTCTTTTCAGGGGCTTCTGATTGACAAGCAAAGATCTATCTTTGTTGTTCTTTTTACTTAATTCCCTCTTCAAGAGGTCATAATACACTCCCCCATCTTGGAACTTAGCCGTGAACGTGCCTCGGGAGAGTTTACGGGACCGGTTATTTTTTCGTCTCGGTACAACTTCGCTGGAGATATTCGATGACACAAAACATCCATGCCTCGGACCACAAGGTGGCCATGACGGAAACAAGTAGCAGATCGGACGTGGATACGCTGGGCTCAGACATCTATGGACGCCAGCTGGAAGAGATCCGCATCAACAACCCGCAGGGTGATACTTCGACTCAGACTGGGGTCGATGTGAGCGCGGCAGAGAAAGAATTCGTGGAACTGAATAGACAATTCTCTAGCATTTCGCACCAAGCCCAAAGATTGTCCAGACAAGCTTCGCGAGCGTCAAAGCCTGGAACTGTGACTCGCGATATCGAGAAAGATGGAGGCTCGACTGCCTCGGATGATTCCTGGGATCTGGAGTCGACACTCCGTGGTGACCATACCGCTTCAGAACAGGCAGGGATTAAAAATAAGCGTATTGGTATGTGAAAGCCCTGGACCTGGATGGAAGGCAATGCTGAGGACCTCTCTAGGTGTGATCTGGAATGACCTCACGGTCCGTGGAATGGGCGGCGTCAAGACATTCGTCAAAACCTTTCCAGATGCAATTATCGATTTCCTCAATGTACCCGGAATGATCGTTGATCTCTTTGGGTGGAAAAAGTCAGGACAAGAGTACAATATCCTGGAGGGCTTTCGAGGCCTCACACGACCGGGTGAGATGGTCTTGGTGCTTGGTCGTCCTGGATCAGGTTGTACCACTTTCCTCAAGGTGATTGCAAACCAACGGTTTGGATACACTGGGGTGGATGGAGAAGTTCTCTACGGTCCATTTAGCGCCGATGCCTTCGCCAAAAGGTACCGCGGAGAAGCTGTGTATAATCAGGAGGATGATATTCATCAGCCGACTTTGACCGTCAAACAAACTCTTGGATTCGCCCTCGACACCAAAACCCCGGGAAAGCGCCCACTGGGTGTATCGAAATCCGAGTTCAAGGAGAAAGTCACTAACTTGCTTTTGAAGATGTTCAATATTGAGCACACTGCTAACACGGTGATTGGCAACCAGTTTATCCGTGGTGTCTCTGGAGGTAAGTGGCTTGTCTTAGCATTTACAGCTGCTTTATATATGATGCTAACTAGAACAGGCGAGCGGCGTCGGGTGTCAATCGCAGAAATGATGATCACGTCCGCGACGGTATTGGCTTGGGATAACAGCACTCGCGGTTTGGATGCATCTACCGCTCTTGATTTCGCCAAATCCCTGCGGATCTTGACCAACATATACAAGACGACCACTTTTGTCTCACTCTACCAAGCATCCGAGAACATCTACAAGCAGTTCGACAAAGTCCTTGTGATCGATAGCGGCCGCCAAGTGTTCTTTGGCCCCGTATCTGATGCCCGAAAATACTTCGAAGATCTGGGCTTCCGCGAAAAGCCTCGACAGACTACACCCGACTATTTGACAGGATGTACCGATCCTTTTGAGAGAGAGTTCAAAGACGGCAGAAGCGCAGAAAATGTGCCGTCCACTCCCCAGGCTTTGGTCGAAGCCTTTGACAAGTCAGTCTTCAGCCAAAGACTAGACGATGAGATGAAGACCTACCGCGCACAGATTCAGGAGGAGAGGCAAATATACGATGACTTTGAGATCGCTAACAAGGAGGCGAAGCGCAAATTTACGTCGGAGAAGTCAGTGTACTCGATCCCTTTCTACTTGCAAATCTGGGCTTTGATGCAACGCCAGTTCCTTCTCAAATGGCAGGATAAATTTGCTCTGACTGTCTCTTGGGTTACCTCAGTTGGCATTGCCATCATCTTGGGTACAGTATGGCTCAATCAACCGAAAACCAGCGCCGGCGCTTTTACTCGAGGTGGTCTTTTATTCATCAGTTTATTGTTCAACGGCTTCCAGGCATTTTCAGAACTTGCAGCTACCATGATGGGTCGCTCTATCGTCAATAAGCACCGCTCTTTCACGTTCTATAGACCAAGTGCGTTGTTTATCGCACAGATTCTTGTCGACACAGCGTTTGCCGTCGCACGTATTCTGGTATTCAGCATCATCGTGTACTTCATGTGTGGACTCCACCTCGACCCCGGGGCATTCTTCATTTTTGTCCTGATCATCCTGGAGGGATACGTTACCATGACAGTATTCTTCCGAACCGTCGGATGCGTCAGTCCGGACTTCGACTATGCCATCAAGTTCGCATCTGTCATCATCACCCTTTTCGTCCTGACATCCGGATATCTTATCCAGTGGTCCGGCGCGCAAGTTTGGCTGCGATGGATATACTTTGTCAACCCATTTGGTCTCGGATTCGCCTCCCTCATGGTAAACGAATTCAAACACCTTACTCTGACATGTACAAAAGACTCTCTTGTCCCGACTGGTCCTGGGTATGACGATATCGCACACCAGGCCTGTACTCTGGCGGGAGGCGAGCCTGGCTCGGCAATCATCCCTGGTTCCAATTACATTGCGCAAACATTCAGTTATCTTGGAGGTGATCTTTGGCGAAACTTCGGCATCATGCTTGCTTTGATTGTCGGCTTCTTATGTTCGAACTTGTACTTTGGAGAAACTCTTCACTTCGGAGCCGGCGGCAAGACGATCACCTTCTATCAGAAGGAAAACGCTGAGCGGAAGAAGCTCAACGAGGCTTTGATGCAAAACAAGGCAAACAGACAGGCAAAGACCAACAATGCCGATGCAGGCTCAAACATCAGTATTTCGTCCAAGTCAGTGTTCACATGGGAGGACGTCTCGTACGAAGTCCCAGTGCCTTCTGGTACTCGACAACTCTTGAACTCGGTCTACGGCTATGTTCAGCCAGGGAAGCTGACGGCGCTCATGGGGGCATCTGGTGCTGGAAAGACGACGTTGTTGGACGTCTTGGCAGCACGGAAGAACATCGGCGTGGTCAGAGGTGATATCCTGGTCGATGGTAAGCCGCCAGGCACCGCATTCCAAAGAGGTACATCTTACGCGGAGCAACTTGACGTTCATGAACCCATGCAAACAGTTCGAGAAGCACTGCGTTTCTCTGCAGATCTGCGCCAGCCATTTGAAACTCCCCAATCGGAAAAGTACGCCTACGTCGAAGAGATCCTCACCCTGCTGGAGCTGGAGAATCTGGCAGACGCAATCATAGGCACACCTGAAACCGGTCTGTCAGTCGAGGAACGGAAGCGCGTCACAATCGGAGTCGAACTAGCGGCGAAGCCTGAGCTTCTTCTATTCTTAGACGAACCTACCTCCGGTCTGGACGGTCAATCTGCCTGGAACATTGTCCGATTCCTTCGAAAGCTAGCCGCCGCAGGACAAGCTATCCTGTGCACGATCCATCAACCCAACTCCGCTCTTTTCGAGAGCTTTGATCGTCTTCTGCTGCTCCAACGAGGAGGCGAATGCATCTACTTCGGCGACATCGGCGACGACTCTGAGATCCTGCTCGACTACTTCCGCCGCAACGGAGCCGACTGTCCCGCCGACGCCAATCCAGCTGAATGGATGCTCGATGCCATCGGCGCCGGCCAAACCCGTCGCATCGGAGACCGCGACTGGGGCGATATATGGCGAACATCTCCCGAGCTGGAACAGCTCAAAGAAGAAATCATCCAGATCAAAGCCGACCGTGCCCAAGCAGTCCTAGCCACCCACGACTCAACCAAGATCGAAAGAGAATACGCCTCACCCCTCTGGCACCAAATCAAAGTCGTCTGCCGCCGAACCAACCTCTCCTTCTGGCGCTCCAAGAACTACGGCTTCACCCGCCTCTACACGCACGTCGTCATATCCGTCATCACCGGCCTCGTCTTCCTAAACCTCGACGACTCCCGCTCCTCCCTCCAATACCGCATCTTCGTAATCTTCAACGTCACCGTCCTCCCCGCCATCATCCTCCAAATGGTCGAACCCCGCTACGACATGGCCCGTCTAATCTTCTACCGCGAATCTGCCTCAAAAACCTACTCCCAATTCGCCTTCACACTCTCCATGATCGTCGCCGAGATCCCTTACTCCCTCATCTGCGCCGTCACCTTCTTCCTCCCCCTCTACTACATCCCGGGTTTCCAGACAGCTTCCGATAGAGCCGGGTACCAATTCTTCATAATTCTCATCACGGAGATGTTCTCCGTCACGCTGGGCCAGATGATCTCCGCCCTAACGCCTAACAGCTTCATCGCATCCCAATTCAACCCGCCCATCGTTATCATCTTCTCGCTCTTTTGTGGCGTCGCTATTCCCAAGCCTCAGATGCCGGGCTTCTGGCGTGCGTGGCTGTACCAGCTTGATCCTTTTACAAGGTTGATCAGTGGGATGGTTGTGACGGAGTTGCATGGACGGGATGTCGTTTGTGCGGAGTCGGAGTTAAATCTTTTCAATGCCCCGGATAATATGACTTGTGGGGAGTATATGGAGCCGTTCTTTGAGCGGGGTGGGAATGGGTATCTTGTTGATGGGGCGGCTAGGGCTTGTAAGTACTGTGCGTATAAGATTGGGGAGCAGTTCTACGCGGCGTTTAGTATGTCGTTTGATACGAGGTGGCGGGATCTGGGGATCTTTGCTGCGTTTATCGGGTCCAATTTGATTATCTTGTTTATTGCGGTAAGTGGTTTCTTCCTTGTTTGGTTGGTGATGGTGATGCTAATTGATGATGCAGTCTCGCTTCTTGAACTTCAATCGACGATAGGTTGTGACCTTGCTTGCAGGACAGTTGACAGTTGCATAGAATGGTCTTACTGGGCTTCAGATTTGCAACGTGGAGTTTAAAATACGAATACTCGTCATCTTTCACAAACAATACACTTCTTGGTTCTCTCATATATCCGCAGTGATTCCGCACTACCACTTATATCGGGTTCAGTGAGCGTTGGAATGCACAGGCACCACATTGTCCAGATCTGAAACCTATCATGGTGAAACGGTGGAACCCTTGATTGTGTCGTTCCGGCCTTCTAGAGACTCGCACTTCTGTGCATACATGTAGAAGAAACATGTGATACCTGTATGCAAGAGACCTCAGGCGATCTACCTAGACAAAAAATAATAGGAGCCTTGAATGGGTCGATTCTCTTTGGTGTATTATACAGGCCCTGGACATCATCTGAGCTTAGGACCTAGGTTGTGCTTGAGAGCAGTGGCAAGCACAGTGGCACACCGCTATAAGCTATAGCCGAGATTTAAGATCAACCGAGGCGCTTTAGTTGTGTTTTCGATGGAGGGCCAGATCGTGTTACCGTTGTTCTGGCCTTAGCTTCTACCTATAACTAGTCCAAAGGTGGAAGGTCTACACAATTGCTAGGTCTTTGTATATGGAACTAGCGTCGCCGCGGCATAAAGTCCGATATGTCGGACTTCGACCGACATGATGCATCCAGCAGGCTTTCCACCAGACAGATTCAAGATTGATACAATCACCTAGGCGTCGTAGGCGACAAACATTCTTGGCAATGATACGCAACTGGTGGAACAAATCCGAGCTTGGTTCTTGGGGTCAGCCATCGCAAAGCTTCCCCACGTTTCACGAGGAGATCAGCGTCCTCCCCGAACGGCGTGGGGGATTCTTTCTGGGGTTTCCCCGCAGATTGTCCTCTTTAGCTTCCTGTTCAGGTCGGTAAGCTTTCAAGATGGCAATTGGAGTCTTGAGAGGCTTGATTCCAGGGGGGTTGGGGGCGTTCTTTTGACTTGCTTATATCCTGAATTGCTCCATGGTTTCTCTTGCTTTCCATACTGCTGATACTGAGGTCTTATATGACTTTCTCATACTTCTAAACTGATTCAATTCCAGCGGTCTACAACTCTGCATCCTCCATTGTACCAGGATAACTAACTCGTTGCTCCACTATGGCGGACAAGGGCCTCCCAGACCCAGAGTCCACACATGGCTCCAAGGCCCAGATGGCGGAGGGTCCGACTGCCGTCCACGCAGAAACCGAAGCCGATCAAGAACAGACCAAGTTCAAAAATGTCAAAAATGTCGACGGGGACACAGCGATGGCGCTGTTCGATGACCCGGACGAGCTTCATGAGGAGGTTGATCCTGCGGCAGCGAGGAAGCTGTTGTGGAAGATCGACTTTATGATTTTGCCTTATTTGGCTGTGTGCTATGCATTTTTCTATATTGACAAAGTGAGTTCTGAGGTCGACTTGTATGCTGGGTTTTCTTGTCTCGGCAAATATAGGATTCTGAGATACTGACAATCCCTCCTGCTCGGAACAGACAACCCTAAGCTACGCTGCTATCTTTGGAATTCGCGAAGATCTCGATTTACACGGAACCCGGTACAGCTGGCTGAGCAGCATCTTCTACTTCGGTTTCCTGGCATGGGCATTCCCGACCAATTTCCTCATGCAGCGTCTGCCAATTGGTATAATAGTCACCCCAATTCCTTACCTCCTCTGAGATAATGCCGATCTAACATACATCCCAGGCAAATATCTAGGAGCAAATATCTTAATGTGGTTCGTGACACTGATACCCAACACAACCAGCTCAGCCACTAACATATTATATTATCCAGGGGCGTCTTCCTAATGCTCCAAGCAGCCTGTAACAGTTTCGAGACCCTGGCCGTCCTCCGAGCCCTCGGTGGAGCCGCCGAAGCATGCTCAGACCCAGCCTTCATGCTCATCACGAGCATGTGGTATACACGTCGTGAACAGCCCGTTCGTATCGGACTATGGTATACAGCCAATGGTATTGGCATTGCACTGGGTGGACTATTGGGTTATGGCATTGGTCATCTGAAAGGTGCATTGCCGTCCTGGAAATATGAATTCCTGGTGATGTACGCCGCTTCTATTCCTTCTCCGTACCCATTTCCCACTTCCAAAAGACTAATATCTTGATTTTTATCCAGTGGCGCCCTGTGCTCAGCCTGGGGTATTGTTATGATAATATTCCTCCCCGATTCACCCGTCACAGCACGCGGACTTAGCAAGAAAGAGCGTCGCATGGCCGTTGAACGACTGCGGGAGAATCAGACCGGTGTCGAGAATAAACATCTCAAGCCATACCAGATTCTCGAAGCGTTCATGGACTATAAGCTTTACATGTTCTTTATCCTCGGCGTTGTCTGTATGTCTCCTTCCCTCCCTCTCTCGTGTTCCTTTCATCAATCTAGATCACATCATGGATATCCCCACGAACTAACACTAACATCCCATCTTCCCAGGCAATGTACCAAACGGAGGTATCTCGAATTTCGGAACAATAATCATCAAAGGATTTGGCTTCTCGACTCTAGTCACCACTCTCATGCAAATTCCCTACGGCGCCCTCATCGCCGTATCAATCCTGGCCTGCGTATACCTAAACGATCGATTCGAGAACCGTCGCTGCGTCTTCATCCTTATCTTCCTCATTCCTAACCTTGCTGGCTCATTCGGTCTACGCTTCGTCCCTGTGGAACATAGCGTTGGACGTTTAATCTGCTATTACCTGACGGGGCCGTATAATGCTGCTTTTGTGCTTGTTTTGAGTATGCAAATTGCCAATACAGCTGGTACGTATCGCCTTCATTCTAGCTTCGATTGAGTGTATTCAATCAACATTCGCTGCATGCAGAAGAGAGCTAACGCATCCCGGGAATATAGGCCATACGAAGAAAGTCGTTACAAATGCCGTCCTGTTCCTGGGCTACTGTACCGGGAATATCGCCGGTCCATTCTTCTACAAGACTGATCAATCGTGCGTTTCAATCATGGAACCCTACTGCCTTCCATTCTGTCTTTCTCCCCGAGGCAGAATACGGAAGTATCTGTCTTGACTCGGACTAACTGATATCTAGGCCGACCTACTCGCTTGGAATCTGGTCCATGATCGTTTCGCATCTAATCGAAGCTGTGCTTATTACTGTCCTTGGTTTCCTGCTACGGTGGGAGAATAAGAAGCGCGATGCGATCCAGTCCCAGATGGAGGGTGGTCTTGAGGGTAGGGATTTGGATTCGACTGCGTTCTTGGATTTGACGGATAGGGAGAATTTGAAGTATGTTTTGAAATCTTCTGCTTTGTGATTTGCGCTGCTGATGGCTAACGGCTTTGACTAGCTTCCGATATATCTACTAGGTACGGTAGACCTTGCTGGGGCTCGAGTGGTGATATCCGTTAGATCTAGAAATCTTTCGTTCGGGATCCATTGGGGCTATATACTCACCTGCCCAGGCATCGATTTAGCTGAAGCGTTGGATATTACTGAAAGCGAATCCATTCATTCATATTGAACCCTTTCTTTGGCATCTAGGTGTAGAGTCGCAAAGCCCACGAAACGGGCAAAAATTCAATGAACAGTGCAGTTTGGATAACCCTGGATGTTGTCAAAATTCAGGACAATTAGTCCAGTTGGTATGAAACAGACACCTCGGCATGAGGCTAGACTTAGGTGTCCACCGGAAATATCACCAAAGGACTAGGCCATAATAGAAGAGCTCAAAGGTATATTTGATTTCGCAATTTATCAACAGAATAAAGTCCAAATGACAGGTAGTAATACAGCCAAATACATGCAAAAGGGTCGCGCCAGACGCCTTCTAACTCATTCACCTCCGACGCTGACCACCACCACCACCACCCAAGAAGGCCTTCTTCTGGCGAACATAGTTGGCGACAATGTTCTCCACGCTCCGGCGGTCATGCTTGCGGTCTCTCATGAAGTACAATCTAGCCCTTCTGCGCTTCTTCTCCGCACGCTGAACAATCTCCACACTGTTCACATTGGGACTGAAGACCTTAACCGACATCTCGACAGCAACGCGGGTAAGTTCGTTCCGCAACAGGAACGAAGTCTCGACTCCGCGCAGCTTGATGCTCAGAACGACTCCGTTGAACGGATCGCCGTTCTTGAATGTCACTCGGACAATATCGCCGGGCCGGACACTGCGCGGGTTGCGGCGGTAGTCGAACATTGCCTTGCGCTCGCCCTTGGGGTCGAGGACTGCCAGTTGTGATTCGGTCACGGCTGCGACGGGGTCCTTGCATGCTTTGCGGGCGGATGGCGGTGCAGGGTAGATTTTGAGGGGCTCTTTCGCTAGATCGGGGGAGATTATCGGTCAGTCCGTGCGATTGATATCTGAGTTCTATGCAAAGTCAAAGTACATACCGGGATCAGGGCGAAAGCGAAGAGGGATTTGTGTTAGGAATTGCTCGGGCATGTTTGGAGGGAGAGGAACCCGTTCGGGTCTCTTTGAGTAGGCCGTTGAAATGAATCGACGGTTGACGAGGGGCGAGATGGGCTCTGAGAGCCTCATCAAGGACCTTAAGCAACCCAGCGGGCGCATTGTCGGTAGCGACGCCATGGTTGTGATGTGGATGTCAAGATCGAGAAAGTCGGAGGTCGAGTTTTGGCCGGACCGGCAGAATTTCCGCCAAGCCTCGAATTGCCCGTTTCGGGTTTCCAGACAACGCGATTCTTTTTTCCCCGAACCTGCGAACTTCAGTCTACTTCGGTGTTTGCTGTTTCTTTTCTTTGGAGATATTATACAGGTCTATCGGTGGTCCTCATTATACCGCTGCAGTATCCTATACATTAATCAATTATCACCGACAATGGCGCAAACCGCCATGAGCAGGCTCTTCCGCCAGAACACCACCAGCCCGGTGCGACAATGCATCCTGGGACAGGCACAAGCCCGCCGCTATGCTTCAAACTCAGGTATGCAAAGATAACGCATATTGACAGTATCGACTTCTGACTCAAGTTCATCGCGACAGCAATCCCATCTTTCACCTCAACACCCTCCCCAGAGCTAAACGAAGCACTGGACCGCTTCCGCAACGAACTCTTCATCCCCCTCGGTCTCCCCAAACGCCAACGCAAGAGCATCCTCAGGCCCAAATACGCCCAACAACTGCAACATGATCCGATCACCGTGCAAATCAGCGAAACCGAAGAGTACACACTAACACCCAAGAACCGCCACGAACTGCCCTCCAAGCGCGAGGCAATCAGCGTTCTCAACATAATGATCGCAACCAAGGACTTCAGCAACCTCTTCCCCTTCCTCAGCGGCCTCAAATTGTCAAACTACGTCATCAACAACGACCGCTGGGAGTACATCATCCGCAAAGTCGGCGAGGCAGGAAAGCTATCCGCCATCATCGACTGCGCCAGACAGTACAAGCGCACTGGTCTCAGTCTCGCTGACACCGGTATCGCCCGTCGTCTGTTCTTCGAGCTGCACCAGACGGCTATGCGCGCAGACTTCAAGGGCGATGAGACCTTCAAGGCGTTGAAATTGGCGCAGGATGCTGCGACACTCATGGATTCGCCGGAACATTCTGTCAGGGATGCTCAGGTTGATCCTAAATACCAGCCGTTTGTGATCGGTACGCTTTTGGAGCTTAGTGCTGCCTGTGCGCTTGAAAAGAATGGTGCGGAGGAGGTGGATGCTGTTCGTGGTTATGCTGAGAAGCTCGATGCCGCTTGGTCTCGCGGTGATTACAAGAAGGCGGATACTTCCCGTGAGGCTCAGTTAAGACTTGAGGAGAACTTGGCTGTTTACAATGGTATGCGGTTGAGTCGTGCGGTGTACAAGGATGCTCGGATGACTCAGACTTTCATGGCTCGCGGTGAGGAGATGAAACCTGTGCTTGTTGCGCACTTGAAGAATATCAAGAACTCGCAGGTGCTTGGTGACAAGGTTTCTGCGCGATTGCTGTCAGCTGCTGCGAACAAGGCTGCTGCGAACAAGGCTGCTGCGAAGAAGGCTGCTGAGGAGAAGGCTGCTGAGGAGAAGGTTGAAGCTTAAGCGTTTCATCTTGCATGGTTCCATTTCCTTTCGAGTGTTGATTGAATCCACACCGGCATGTATATTACTGTTCTTAGATATCTGGAGCTGGCCTTGTATTACATAAAATGGGATATTTTGATTTCCTTATCACGTCTGATCCCCGCTAGGTGTTATGTCGATATACACATCGCTGAATAGTGGACTCAATTCGTAAACAGAACAGGATGACTCCTGGAGGGTGAGGGTACACTACACCAGGGGATAGTGGAAGTGAACATTCGTATTGATCCGCTCATAAAGACAATTCCAGGGTGTTGTCCGTGCTGATGCGAGCGCGGGCTGGAAGAGTAACGGTACCGCCGACAACAGCAGGACCAGAGACGGTGAGCTAAGGACATGAGTATAAGCAAGTGAAATAATTGGATTGAGTGATGGTAATGGAAACGTACCTTCCCCTCTTGCGCTTCGTCCGGAGACCCTTCCGGAACGTCGGTCAAGGTGACCTCCGTGCTACTCACTGGGGCGCCAAAGTGGCTAGGACCAGTGAGGCACCTGTAGTCGTAGGCATTGGTCTGGGCAATCGCACCAGCGACACCGGGCCCAGTCAAGGCATATACAACTCGAGCTCCAGTGAAGATTCTAAGCTCCGTCAGTTGCTCGGAGGTCAGATGAGCGGCACTGTTGCCATCGATACGGTGGGAAATGCACAGCAATCGCAATTTATCGAGCGAGAGCTCGGAAGTGGGACCGACGCGGGCCAGCTGGCTGAAGAAGTTGCGAGTTGGCATATTTCCAGAATCCAAGGTCCTGGCTTGGAGCCAGCGTCCGAGGGAGGAAAAGATGCCAGTGTGAGGGCGCATGACTCTGTCGTGGTACTCGGCCATAGTTTGCGATGAAGCGACAATGACTGTGGGAGAAACGCCCACTGTAGCCAAGGCGAAGTCGACGCCCTCTCCGGCGACTGAGTTGAGGGCAATGGATGAGTTGGCAAACAGTGCAGCCATGGTAGTGCAGAGTGGGTAGGAGCGGGAAAGGGAGTCAATAGAAAGAACGACGTCGTCGGGGGTGAAACGCTGAGCACGAGGAAGAGTCGAGGTTAAGGCGCCGACAGCAGACACGAGATTCTAAGTCAGGTTAGCGAGATAGATACCAGCAGGTCGACTGAAGTTTACCTCAGGCTGGAACTCGATGAACTGGCTCTCTCCAGAGGAAGAAGGCCAAACAGTGGTGACAGAAGGTGTCGACGTTTTCGGGTCATATTCGGGAACTTCATAGTTTGCGACGTTCTGGTGCTCCTCGATCAGTTCGTGCCAGACTGCAACCTTCAGGCTACTTTTGACGTCTCCGGGAACCTCGTTCCAATCCATGTGTCGGTTGCCATACTTGGCGACCCACAGAACAAGCGACAGCTGGTCGATATCTTTAGTAACAAGAGGAAGGTCCAGGGAGCCAGCTTCGGCGATGAGAACATCAGCCCCTGCGTGTTGTAGATGCGCTGCAAGGTTCTCGGCTGGAAGGTTATGAGGGATGATGACCGTCTTGAATCCATAGAAGGCGCCGGCTAGATCGCATAGTGTCAGATATTGATACCCACCCAAAGTAAGCGGGATACTTACCAAAGATTGTAGCCAGCAGCTCAATAGAGTCTGTAAGGCATACAGCGACCGTCTTCGCCTTGGCATCCTGGATTTGATGTCCGATAACATTGATCTCTTGTGTCACTTGGTCCAACGAGTGCTCGACGGCCTTGCGACCTAGAACGGTGTATATTTTGCCCTGCTTGCCGGACAGTGTACCGTCTGCATTCAGAGCTCCACGTACGGCAATTTTCCAGATATCCCGCAGGTCTCCTCTCCGACCACCAGTCCACTTAGGGGCGCCCGGGTCCTTGACGTTCAGCCCGAACCGCAGAGGCAAGCCATGAGGGGTTTCCAAACATCTATACGTAGGGGACTGGTTCTGCTGGCGGATCGGAGCTGCCGTCGATTGGCGAGCTAGTAGGAACGGATGCACATCGGGATCCTGAGATGAAACGACGGAATAAACCGCGAAGGCAAAAACGATACCGGCGACAACTGTAGTGTAGATGTTCCAGTCCGCAAGGATATCGGCCACTAAGGCATCCAGCTTCCCCACGAGTGAGCTATCAGCGGCCATTTTAGAGGTTGATCAATCTGAGAGGAAGAATGTCAACAATCGGCTATGACGTTGAGGGGTAAGCACGGGGCCCGATAAGACGTGTGTCAGCCGGGTCAACTTATGGCCGTGAAACAACTCCTTGGGAGACCGCCGAGCGCAGCCACTTCGGGATCGTCAATAATCAACAACAGACCATAATGACCTTCTGAAAGAGAAGGGGTTTCTCATTACTATGCGCATTACTAACTAACAGGTTCCCTTGTCTCTTTCATCCCAGGTAAGTGCTGACCAAGTTCATAAAAACAGTAAGTACAATCTTATTTCCTGCACAATTAGACCACCGGTGGCTCGAAGGCTAACTTCACTTTCCAGCTTCAATTCTTTTCATTCCCCCTCAAATCATTCTCGACACCACATCATGCTTTCAACAATGACTCAATCCCTCCCTTCGACTCCGAGGGCGACCCCTCCAGTGGCTCCCAATGCGGAGGGCGACCTGACCCCTGGAAAATGGCGACACCCCCAACTGGATGAGATTGTTCGCCGCCAAAATGCAGCTACATTCGACGAGAAGAACATCAAGAAGCTGGGTTGGAATGCTGCAGCGCTGGCAATGAGCTGGACACTCGGTCCTGCATTCAAGAGACAGTGAGTTTGACGCGAAATTCGGTCGCGTCTCGTTCGCATGCTGACCACCTTGCTCAAGCTCCCATCTATTCGATACCAACAATATGCTTCACGAGATCCCTTTGTTCATCATTCAGATCTTCTTCGTCTTCAATATTCTAGTGGCTCTCTATCCCCTCTTCCGAGCCAAGGACGACCTCTCCGACATTCCTCTTACTCCCACCCAGCGTTCGCTTCTCGGTCTTGATCCTTCCGTCACGCCACCCGCTACACCTGGGACATCTTTTGTCACGCCTCCCAGATACCGACTCTCCACTTCCCGCAAGGCCAGTCCCGCAAGCAGACAGTCCTCTCCCATATCCGCAAATGCAAGCTTTTCCGAGCGCCGGTCCTCCATAGGCGCAGGCACACCAACACCGTACTCGCCAGCGTCTAGCCCACTGCTCTACAAGGTAGTCTCGAATGGAGGCAGGGACACTTTTGGGGGCAGGGACTCTTTTGGGGGCAGAGAGTCTTTCGGGGCCAGAGAGTCCTTCGGGGGTAGGGAGTCTTTCAAGCACCGGAGCTTCGGATCCACATCCCCTCTGACTCGCAGCAACTCCTTCGGAGAATCGACTGCATCTAGTGTCGGCCCAAGTACCCCCTCTCCACTAGTGAGCAAGCGGGCAGGTCTAGGAGTGAAAAACAAGTGGTTGTATGAGAGGAGTCGAAGGCTTTCTTCAAGTGGCGGTGCTCTTTGATTTTGTGGTCTTCTGTACGGTTTCGCAAACAGGCGCAGGGGTTATTCATGGTCATGGTTTGGAGGTCATAGCGGTGGATTCATTCAACAGTGTATTACAAGGATACCAATTCAGAGTTGTTCAAATTAACCGCTTTATCTTTTCTACTGCTTCCTTTGGTGCTGGATCTTCTTCCACTTACCCGGTGGTGGACGCACAGTACTTTATGTTATATGCCGATAGGTTGTCACCATATACATGAGAGGTCAGACAGATATTTCCAACTTGAAAGGAATTCGGCATTATGAGTATTTTCCGTGCATACTCTGCTCGTACAGTGAACAGTAATTGTGGCATTCGGCAGATCTGCCGTACCCCGTGTTCAGGCCAAGACCGGCGCCCGAACAATCGGGTAAATCCAACACCTAACAAACATAAAGACGACAAACGCCTTTGCCTCCCATACACATTGAAGCTTGCGGTGAAAACCTGCATGAAGCCCACAACAGCGTGATCAGCTCTTCTTTTCCGCGATGGGGGCTTCAGAGTCCAAGCTTGTCTTCAAACAGGGCATCTTCCGACTCTCGGAGGAACAGGAGATCC
Source organism: Penicillium sp. DV-2018c (assembly GCA_028827535.1). Classification (NCBI taxonomy): domain Eukaryota; kingdom Fungi; phylum Ascomycota; class Eurotiomycetes; order Eurotiales; family Aspergillaceae; genus Penicillium; species Penicillium sp. DV-2018c. The sequence continues at coordinate 3,206,206 of JAQJAA010000001.1, forward strand.
CCGCAGACGACCCCTACTGGACTAGAGTATGTATTGGTGCAAATGGTAGGTTATCTAGCTCAAAGACCTGGAACTAATATGCTCGCAGTTCTGGGAGCTCCCTGAATCCACCGAAGATGTCTTTAGTCTCTTCACGCCGGCTGACATCCGGCGCACGCGCGATCATTCCTTGCCCAACTTTCGAACCCTCATACTTGCAACCACCTCGCGACTGGTTGTATTGAAGAACCATCCTTCGTTCCCCGACCCCGATCTTGCTCCAGAGCGCCACCTACTCAACTGCATTCGGATTCTAACTCGCCTACTCCCGTATGTTTACGAGTCGGAGCAATTGGAATTATGGGAGGAGAACTTCTTTTGGGCACGGCGAAAGAAAAAGACAAGACGGGCGCAGATTACTGGCGAGGTCCTCTTTGATGAAGCAGACGGCGAGGATGGTTCGGAGACCGCAGCACCGCGCGCGGAGGATTACGAAGATGCGAAGCCTTTGGCCGAGGAGTTGATAGACACGTTAATCGACCTGCTCTTCTTTGCTGATTTCACAATCCCTCAGCTTCCAACAGCGAAGAGCAAAGTTTCGTTCTCTATCTGGCAGAGTGGTGTCGGCTGCAACACGGCAATGGGATCCAACAAGGCATTGGAGAGTAATCGATGCGAGATTCTCCGGCTTTTGCTTACTCTGACTGGGAAGGCCATGTTTTTGCCAGCCAGTGAGTCTAGCCATTTATGAGGAAAGTGCTGGAAAGCTTACTGATGGCTGTAGACACATTGCCCGTACAAGGCGTCAGGGCCATTACTTACATCACAACCTGCCAAGATAAGCAGGCTGTTTTGACCCTGCTCTGTTCCCTTCTCAATACGGTGGGTACAATTCGTCAAACGCCAGATCAGAAGTTAACTTTGAGCAGGCAATGAAGTATAACCCTGCATCCTGGAGGGTCCCATACGACCACGTTGTTTGGAAAGATCCCAGGGAAATACTGGTGGTCTACTGCCTGCAGCTTCTCCTGGTCCTGTTGCTGTATCCCATTCCGGAGGATGGCCGTGGAACTCCGCCCAAGAATTATTATCGTCATTACTTTGGCAGGCTGCATAGGCCTCAGGACTTCCAATTTCTCGTGGATGGCATGACAAGGATTCTGAACCAGCCGGTAACTATCCCTTGCCAATCATCTCTCAGAATATCGTCCTAATTGACCAAATCAGATGCAAGCCACAATATATTATCTTCCCGGAAGTCAGAGGTCAGTGAAATGGGCTCCGGAGATGTTGATACTTTTCTGGGAGACGTTGCAATGCAACAAGCGATTCAGGTCATTCATTATCGATTCCAATCGCTCCCATGACTTCCTTGTCCTGTGCATCTTCTACGCGATGGAGTACAGAATGGATCCCTCCAAACAGGGATTGGTCCGGATGTGCGTTTTCATTCTTCAGACTATGAGCGCGGAGCCGAACTTCGGGAAGAGTCTGAGCAAGAGTTTTGAAGCTCAAGAAACTCTACCACAATCCATCCGGCTGCCCAAGTTCCGAGGATCTTATGCCGACTATCTGATCATGGTTTGTCCTTCGCCCGTTTTTTGGCATATCGACCTGCTAACCGCCATAGTCGATCCACACTCTGATGACAACAAGCAAGGGAAACCTGGACACAGTTTACCCTGCCCTGCTGATCATTCTCAACAACATTGCCCCCTATATCGAACGCATCTCTCCGAGCGCCTGCTCGAAGATCATCCAACTTTTCTCTTCCATGTCTGCCCCCAGCTTCTTACTGGCAAATGAAACCAACCATGCCCTGCTCGCCTCGTTGCTCGACTTCATCAACACCATCCTCGAGCACAAATTCACCGGTAAAGTCCTGTCCATTCTAAATCTTCGGCCAAGGTTCTGACCTTTTCTAGACAATCCATATCTCGTTTACTCAGTACTGAAATACAGGCAACGCTTCGAAGCTGTGCGGACCTTCACACTCGAAAGTGGGCAGCAGGAAATTGAGCGCCAGAACGAGAAGAGGAAGGCTGCCAGTGCCCCCGATGTGACTACAAGTTCGGCATTCTCACAGTCAGAGGATGATCTACATACTCAATCGGGTGCCCGTTCGCCCTTGACTGGGATCCCTGAAGAGCATAGCCCGTTCGCAATTGGTAATGATGATTCGGATAATGAACAAGAGGAAGAGGGAGCACAGACCCCATCTCAATCATCACCCTCCGCTCGAACTTCACGGAGAACCTCTATAGCATCCACGACAGACGACAATGGAGCGCAACAAGTTCGGGCAATGTCCGAAAAGGCGCGAGGAAAGAAACCCGCCGGACATCCTCCTTTCTCCAGACAAAACAGCGTGACTAGTCAGACAAGCATGTCAGCTTTGTTCACACCATCCGCTAGCGGCTTCACACCGACTGTTCCCTGGGTAAATTAAAGAGTCTCTCCTACCTCACAGATCTTGTACTAACACTAGTCCTAGCTCGAGTCGTGGTTGCCGGATCTACCTCTTCACACTATTCTCACCATCATCTCAGCCATCGCGCCCCATATACCCGAAACCGCGCTCGCAAACGCAGCAAGCCCAGAGGCCCGCACGCTAATCCACAACCTCCCATCATTTTCCGACGAGCCGGAAGTGGCAAGCATTATTTCCGACGCGACTCCTATTCGCGTGCAACCGTTCGAATGGTCCGCGCTGTCGATGGGCTGGTACGAATCTCTCCTTTGGGGCTTCATCTTCTCCAGCGAAATGGTAGTCGGCTCAGCTTCTGGCGCGACCCCAGGGACCGTCGGGGTTTGGAATGGAACGGGCATTAGGTTGTTCAGAGTTCAGGAAGCTGCTGCGCAAGGACCGACTTTGATGGCGCCTAAAGGTGCTGTCGATGCTGTGGGTAGCAGCCTTGTTCAACGCATCGGAAATCTCAGTCTTCGCGGTCGGAACTCACAGGATTCGGGTAATGCCTCTTCGACGAATACGCGAGAGGTTTAGGTTATACTGTTATTCTTCGGCAATATCGCTCTTCTTCGTCCTTGGAATCCATGGGTGGCTGTTCTAGTGTTGCGATTGTCATGTGTTTCAGTACTCTTTAGCCGCTGTACTTCAATACCATACATTACTTTCCTACATTGCGTGTAGGCTCTCTGAAGAGGGTTGTTAGCTCCGAAGTGGCTTCTCGGCATAATTCGCGTGGACGCGGTACTTTCCGGTGGTTCTATGCCAAAGAAAAACGAAATAGAATAATCCACGTTACCCTTTAAGACATTGTCTATTCTATTAACCGAATCAAAGCGGATATGGTGAGCGAGCCCCCTGTAATAGCCTAATGGAACTGCCCTCATAGACGCCGCGTAGGTAGGAAACCACGTGCGCGCTTTCCGATCGCCATCGCACCCCTTTAGCGCCGGCAATTCAAATCCACTACCTTCAACATCGTTTCGTCCGCAATTAGGACCCAATTTCTCATTTTAGTAGTAATTTGTTAAGAAAATCCCTCCATCTTCATGTTATTCCTCGTCGGACTTGTGGCTCTCCTCGCGGGTCCGAATCCCGCCTTTGCGGAGATCACCTCCAGCCTGCAGAGCATTTTGGACAACACCCACGGCAGCCCAGACTACCGGTATCCGACAGATCTTACAAGAGATATTTTACCTGTGAGTCTATCTGCGACAGCTTCAATACTCGACGTATTGTAGGGGTCATTGTCTAGATCGTGTTGTTAACCTGGGTGCCATGGCCCATGATTGAGTAGATTCCTGTTCATTCTCATAAGTATGGAAACACCCTCCGTTGAACCGCGAAATCATTGAATGTAAACTAATTACAATAAAGTGACTACTGGCGCAAAGAGCCTTTCTATACCGGTATGCTGCAGTCCAGATATCTGATACCTGAGTCCACCCCTAAGTTCTAACACTTGTGACTTCGTGTAGGCCTGTCGCACGGCTGTACATCTACCGAAGCTGATGTGTGGCTGTATAATGGCACGCTCCATGTGAGTCTGGCCCTTTTGAGCCCTACTCCTGTCCTTATAGATGTGATACTGACCAATTTCAAGGTCGGCCATGATCAATCCGCACTGACGAAGTCACGAACTCTCGAATCCCTGTATATCAATCCAATTCTCGACGTGCTAGCGCGCCAAAACCCCTCGAGCCCATTCATAACCTCACCAACCAAAAAGTAAGTATTTATCTGCTCTCAAATCAACATACCTGCTAACGCTTCAGTAAAGTGGCGTCTGGGATACCGTCCCAGAACAAACCCTCTACTTCTTCATTGACGTGAAAACCTCCGGCCGAGAGACATTCAAAGCCGTCATCGCCGCCCTAGAGCCTCTACGCGAGAAGGGCTACCTAACCACCGTCAAGGACGGTAAGATCACCAATGGACCCGTCACTATCATCGGCACCGGTGAGACACCGCTCGACATGGTCGCACCCGTCAAAGACCGGGATTACTTCTTTGATGCGCCTCTCGCAAGCCTGAGCGATCCGGAATACGCTGATATTACTGATATCGTGTCGCCTATTGCTTCGGCCGATTTTCAGGAAGCTGTTGGCAAGATCGCTGTTGATACGGATCCGATACTTGCGGATGAACAGCTGAAGGCTCTGAGGAAACAGATTGCTGCTGCTAATGAGCGAGGCATTGGTGCTAGATATTGGAATACGCCGTATTTCCCGATTCGTACGAGGAATCTCGTTTGGAGGACTTTGCTGCGCGAGGGGGTTATGCTTCTCAATGCTGATGATTTGGATGCTGTTGCTTCACTGTTCTAGGTCGTTACGGGTTTTTGGGAAGGTCCTAGGTCCCAAGCGCTAGCAAGCTGATACAGCTACTACTTGGGCTTTTTACTATATGCATTGCGCGTGTTGATAATCGATTCCCATTCTTGGCCTCAGGCTAGACAGAAGTCGTTCGGGGCTTAGCCCCAAAAATCAAGCGATAGAAGTACATATGTCATAGCTAATGTGATATTCTTTTGGGTCGTCAGTGCGCCATGTCCATCTCTGCATTGCTTCCTGACCTCCAGGCATCCATAATGAAAGCATTATCAATGTCATTCACTTCGCAGACACCGACGGCATTTGTGAGACGCTACCTTCCCATCAATGTATTGAATCAGGCGACTGGTGCAGCGCTCATCCTCGTGGTATTGGTGGCGTCGGCACTTGATGAACTCTCCGCCAGTCGAGTGGCCGCACAGGTAGCGCACCTGGACCTGTACGCAGTAGCCCAGCGACTCGAGGTTAGGGACTGAAAGGTACATTCATTGTTAGCTGTGGATAGGTTCTGCGAGCTTGCGGCTTACGATGGAGCTCTCCCGGGCGTGTCGAAGGCATATTGATTGGTTACCTCGACAGAGTTGGGGTTTGTTTGCCTGTCTCGGATTAGTTTGTACGGGCCATTTAGGGTTTGACGTACTTTTGTTTGATATTCGGTCCTCGAGACAATGATGGAGCAAGATGTTTTGATGCGTCAAGGATGATGTTAATCAAAACATCAATTGGAAGTTTCCATGTCAAACAAAGTAATAGAGAGTCAGACCCGTGACCGGCGCGTAGACCTCACGTGGAAGACATTCGGCATTGTTGGCTCGATTGGGAAGAACATTATGCTTTTGGTGTCTATCGTTCTTGCCGAATGAGTTCATCGATTCTGTGTTTAGGCGCACTTTTGGCATAGTCAAGACTGCACATCAGATCTCATCAACGTCCCCAGCTTTCGAGCTCGTTGTTTCCAGCCCTAACCACGCGTCTTTCCATGTTCATAGTCTGATTTTTCTATAGTACCTACATCTTCAAGGAAAGATTAGAGGTGTGGGACACTGGGATCCAACATCCATACATGAACACAGAGTATTGATACATTTCACTACCTAAGACTAGAGATTAATGGCAGTTTTCTCTGCAGATGGAGTATAAATTCGACAAGTCTGGTGTGCTTGGATTGCTACATGCGTTGGGCGAGCTCCATTACCGCAAGAGAGACTTTGTAGTCTGGGGGAGCGACCCCGCCTTGTTTATTAGGATCATGGGTGGACAATGTACCCATGGCCATGTCGATGAGGTTTTGGTTCGCATAAGGCACGGTGATTTCTTCCTGACTACTCTGTCGAGGAATTTGAACTCGAGAGAATATTCGATTTGTTGGATGAAGTTGTCTTTTCCAATTGTGCTGGAAGTGCAATCAAAGAAAGTAGTTGTTCTTGGATGAATTGGGAAGTATTGAGAAGTGGGATGCGTAAAGGATAAGATTCCATGATTGATTATCAGAAGGACTAGTCTAAGGCTGTGCTGCGGATCAGGTGGGCTGTGCCGCGGCCCGCCCCCAGCGGCCAACCCCATTCTTTGGCTGCGGCCCCGGCCCGCGGGTTCCATCCTGCGGGGGCCAGACAGAGACGCTTGTACTATGGGGCTAGACGCTAAGCAATGCTTGTAGTGCTTACTCCAAGCCCCAGTCTTGGCCCGAGTCTTGGCCCCCTCGTAAAACCACCAGCTTTTGGCCCCAATGCTCTAGTATAGTACGCAATAAGCATTTTTAGTATCTCTGCTAAGCCTTGAGCCAAACCATGAGGGGGTCAGCCTCGTTGAGTCTCACTTGGCGATCATGCGGCATTTCTCAGTGTTCTGAATTTAGAAACAAGTCAAGGTTGTCAAAATGGTCTGGCAGCTGGCTGGATATAAAGCCATGAGAATATCACCAGGTCAATCATCAAAATCAACACAATCGAAGCAACCAATACAATATCACAAGCCTTTCTCTTCTTCTAAACCCATTGTCCAAGCATCAGCCTCTCAAAATGATCTTCGACTTCAAATCAATCGTCCTATACGGACTGATGACCCTGACAGTTGCCTCTCCGGTGCCAGGGCTCACCAAGCGTGCCAAACTCGGCGACTTCCAGTGTCCTGACGGCAAGACCCTGTCTGAACATGACATCCGGGAGGCCTTCCACGAGTGCCGCCGACAACACGACGGGGCCATCAGCAAGAAGTACCCGAGATTCTTCGGCAACGAGAGCGGCAACAAAAAGGTATTCAACAATATCCCCGACGGCACCGATCTGCGGGAGTACCCCATCGCCGAGGGTGGAGTATACACTGGCGGTAAGCTTCCCAGACAGCAAAGACACTGATAGAGGTAGAGGCTGATCGATGCAGGCGAACCCGGCAAGTACCGTGTAGTTACGGACTACCGGGATAACCGCGGCGAGTTCCGCGGTGTCATGCAGCATACCGGCGGGTCCGCCAGCGGTGCCTATACAGCGTGCACGCGCGTCAACTCTGGCAAAGACAAAGGCAAGGATAAGGATGGCAAGGATAAGAGGGCCGAAGGCAAGGACAAGGACGACAAAGATAAGAAGGACAAGGGCAAGGATAAGGATGGCAAAGATAAGAAGGAGCGCAGTGTCCAGGTGACTGAGGACGTCGATATCGAGGAATCCGCCGATCACGTTGCCAGTGACCTCGCCGCCCGCAGCAAGAAGAAGAAGATTGGCAGTGCTTCCTGTCCTGATGGCGCCACCTTTTCCAAGGAGGATGTCGGCAACGCGTTCTCGGAGTGCAAGAAAGCCGATGATTATGGTGTTGGCGGTTATCCTCATGCATTTGGTAACATGAGCGGCAATTCGCAGGTCTTTGAGGGTGTTACCAGGGATTTGCGCGAATATCCTCTTCTTCAAGGCGGAACTTGGACTGGTAGGTCACCTCAAGACTTGGTTCGTTGGGTTGAGACTAACTATTTGGAATAGGAGGTGTGCCTGGCGCGTACCGCGTTGTCACTGACTACAACAACAAATTTGTTGGAGTGATGGTTGAGAGTGGTGGTGCTTCTTTCACTCGCTGCACTGTCAGTTCTGATTAGGCTGGTTTGTCTTGGGATCTGGTTCGGGGCGTTTTGTTTCCAAGTTATAGTTACAGTATACCTAGAAGCTGATGCGGTTTTGTCTTTGTTTCGTGTCTGTATTTTGTTGCAGGTCTTGTTTTCACACTTCTCGCTAGCTGAATGGAATTAAATATCTCAAAAAGATTATTTCCACTGTGTACTTACACAACTGGTTCCGCAATCACATGAGTGGGTTCAGATGCCTGAGTATCGTTCATTGCTCAACGGTGGTGATTGAAACACCAGATTCCCAGAACTTCCCGACACCATTCCCTTATGCAGCCACCAATCTTGAAACCAACTGAACTCACCATGTCCTCCACTTCCAGATACCACAGGATCTATCATCTCCTGGGGCCTGGGATGGCACTAGGTGCCTATGATTCATGAACGTTGAAACAGACGAACTCCGACTTCATTGCGGGCCGTGCGGTCAGGGGTGTTGGAATGAAATTCAGGCGAGCTCCGTGGCAGATGAGCAGAACTTTCTGATAACCCAATAGCACAGCCATCAATTGTCTATTCTCCAAACTGACATTCATATAACATCGGGAACTAGATGTGAGATCAAGAAGCACGAGGTCAAATTGATCCGAGATGATGTCCGAGGCACGTGATTCTAGAGCAAGTCAAAATGGAGCTCCGCAATCTCCAACTCCTCCCATCCACAATTCCACGATCCTCATTGGATGAACGAGAATGGCCTCTCCAGATCTGGCGGATCTCTTGGCCAAGGTGCTTCCCACCGGGCTTGAGATCACCCTGCGTCATGTATCATCAACCCCTACACCCTGTGAGGCTCTATTCGCAGCTGCACCAGGTCAAGTCTCAGAGCCAACTTTCTGCGAAAATCATTTCCTCTCGGTATCAATTGAGCCCGATGATGAAGGTGAAACAATTATCTTTGGAATTGAGGTGCTGGTCTACAACACGGCCCACCTGACAACCATCTTCGTCTCAAAGGCCGACTCGACTGGTTACCTACATCACCTCAAAATACCGCCCAAGGTCTCCGTCCTGAGACTCATTTCTAATACCTTCCTCTCTTTTCTGGCCCGAAGCCGACAACGGCCTGGTGTACGTCTGGTCATCTCGTTGTTCGCCAGAGCCCAGAATCAGTACCTCTTCCCGGGCAGCATTGAAAATGCCGAGAAGCACGTTCTGGACGATAGAGGTTTGATCAAGTGGTGGTGTCGTGCGCTAGATCCCATTCTGCGAGAACACGAGCCTGAGTCCGCCATTCAAGAAAAGAAGGAGGTCGATCAAACAGTGGAAGCTGCTAAGGCCTCGGCCACTGCATACCTGATTGTTCCGGGCTGCGACCGCTTCGAAACACGCAATTTTTTCCCGCCCACGGCCAAAAAGGACCCACAGGATCGTCCGCGATGGCTCAATAGCTACCCGCTGAAGCAATTGTATCACGATCCCTCGGCTCCGCCTCGCTGCTTAGTACCTCGTTTCCCAGATGACCCCAAGACCCGGTTCCTCATTGACCTGGATGACGAGCTTCCCGAAGAGAAAGAAGGTCAGCCCGTTGCTCCTAATGCCGGATACTGGCGTAGCGTCACGTCTCTAGATCAATTCTGGGAGATGATGACGTTCCGCCAGGAGTGTTCCGCTGGGCGGTTGGTTGGCTTTGTTTGGCTAGTCATCAATCCTCCTGGTTTGATGAACAGCACGTCAATGGAGAGCCAAACACGAACTTCCACCAACCAAAGTCAGATCTCCAATGGCGCAGATGCCGCTATTCCTCAAACGCAGACTGCGCAGGTTCAGGGCGACCAGTCTGAGTCTAAGGAACCCTCCACTGAGAAAACAACAACGATTTCCAATCTCCCAGATACATCCCTCGACCCACCCCGGGGCGATGGAGCTAGCGCCATCAACCCGTTCCACTGGCCGGAGACCGGACGCGGACAGGTTGTTCTGAGCGAAGCAGACTATAAAAAGATGATGGACACAGTTCTGGACCATTTTTACGATAAGAGCGAAATCGTTGCCAGCACCAAAGCCTACGTTGATCAAGTTTGCTCTCTCGCGGATCAGCTCACATGGGGCAAGAAGATTGTCGGTAGTAATACCCCAAGCAGCGATGCTTCTCAGCCTGTAGAGGCACAAACCAATAACATCCTCGATCTCGGGCTCCTTCGCAAACGAAAGAAGTCGGTGGGCGCGGATAACAACCCCGTTGCGGATGAAGTACCTGCCCCGGGTGCATCGGGCGACACGCCTGTGTCAGAACCGGCTGGCGTCAATGTGCTCAACGCGAGCTTGGTACGAAAGAAAAAGAAGACATGATTTACGGGTGGACTCTGCTGGCGGGTTACGGTGGTTTTGGAGTTTGGCAAGCATTGTTATCATCTTTCATCTCGCTATTCGGGGGAGCCGAATACGGAGTTCTGCAATTGAACTCTTTCTGGTCAATAAACAACTAAATAAAATTATGAACGGTAACATCATGAAGTTCCTAATCTATCCATTGTATACTTGGCTCTAGTCTAGGCTCTGGAGAGCGAGTTCTGGTTGTCCTCAGTAGAGGCTGCACCGTTTCTGTAGAGCTCGCTAGAATCCATAGCTGCCGGAGCTTAGCTGGTAAATGACAAAGAACGAATAGGATCCTACACGGCTCACGATGTCAATTCAGCCATTCTCCGTACGAGATTAGCGTAATTAGAACTATCACCCAAGAACTCCCCAATTTTAAGCAATTGGAAGAAAACTGAGAAACATAAGCAGATCGATCGTATGTGCCCGGCCGGATCCACCACCAAAATATGAAACCCACCGGCTACATCCGATTGCCTTATTTCTTCTCTACAATGTCCTTCTCGTCTGTACCAACACCTATGTTGTCACATATTCCTCGTGTCCCATGCTAAAGCCTACACCTCCCTCCCATCTCCCCCTCCAGTCCGACGATGGCGCCCTATCCCTATCCGTCGCGACCGGCTGGATCGCGCTGATCTGGTACGCAATTCTACTGGCAGTGACCGGGTTGGGATATTTCCAAATGTACAATACTCAGCCTAAGCCATCTTATAACCCAATTACTGACCCAATGCCAGATGGAAATACTTCCTAACAAAGCCGCCACCATCGCGACTAACGCACGCCCCCGACGCACCGCACGTCACGGTCATCCGCCCAGTCAAGGGTCTCGAGCCTCACCTCTACGACTGTCTAGCCGCCACCTTCCAACAGGACTATCCGCGCGACAAGCTCAGTATCTGTCTCTGTGTATCAACACGCACCGACCCGGCCTATCCCACCCTCCGCAAATTAATCGCCGATTTCCCGAATGTCGACGCGCGCATCACAGTTGAGGACGAGGATCCGCTGTTACAGCCCAATGGCACGAACACGTATAGCCTAGGACCGAACCCCAAGATCCGGAATATGAGCCGCGCATACCGCGAGGCAAAAGGCGACATTGTCTGGATCATCGATTGCAACGTCTGGGTTGGGAAGGGCGTCTGCGCACGCATGGTGGACAGGTTGTGTGGAAGCGGAGCCGGGAGCAAGAAATACAAATTCGTGCACCACCTGCCTGTGGTCGTTGACGTTACGGGGGAGAGTAACCTGCGCGCGGAACGGCAGGCGCTGCTAGACGCTGATCCGCACACCACGGCTGCAGATGCTGCGGCTGCCGCCGCGATGCCGTCTGTCCGGCCAGAGGATGGGCCTGCGGCTATGCTTGCGGAAGGGGGTGGGCGGCTCGAAGAGCTCTTTCTGTCTTCTGCGCACGCGAAGATGTACACCGCGATCAACACGGTGCTTGTTGCGCCGTGTATCGTGGGCAAGTCTAACATGTTCCGTCGGTCTCATCTTGACTATCTTACTGCTACGTCGGCTGCGGGTCCCGAGCATCGCCATCCTGGTATCGATTTCTTTTCCGATAATATCTGCGAGGACCACCTGATCGGTGACCTCCTGTGGAAGAAGCAGATCCGGGAAGAGAAGGAGCTCGGTGAGCGCTGGGGGAAACATGCCATGGTCTTCGGTGATCTGGCTATTCAGCCCGTGGCCAATATGAGCGTGCCGGCATACATAGCCCGACGCGTGCGGTGGTTGCGGGTTCGTAAATTCACCGTGCTACTTGCCACACTGGTTGAACCAGGGACTGAGTCATTCCTATGCACGATCTATGGCGCCTGGGGCATCACAACTGCCCTGGCACCATATCTCGCGCGACATGGTGTGCAGTCTGCCACATGTCTGCAGACTTGGGGCGCGTTCTTTGCGATGTTCGCCGTTGGCATGATCGCCTGGGTCTTGGTTGACTGGACTCTGTATATCAAGCTGCATTCTGCGAGATGTATCGAGTTGGACAAGGATACTCCGGGCTTCGCTCGGCCGCAGCGCCACCGATCAGCGCAGATTACTCGTCGGCCGTTCCTGCAGTGGTTTGCTGCCTGGCTTGGGCGTGAGCTGTTGGCTCTTCCGATCTGGACGATGGCGGTTTACGGGGGTGTGACGGTTGTCTGGCGAGACCGACGCTTCAAGGTCGGCTTTGACGCGAAAGTTCGAGAAATCGACCATGCTCCTACCGTGTCCGTGGAAGGTTCATCTTCTAGCAGGGCTGTAGCGGGCAAGGTCCGGAGTGATTGATATTATGTGTTGACGAGAGCATACGATTCATATAGACTAGACCTGCATATCATCCTAGCAAAGTCTTGCATGTGGCATTATGATAGATGAAGAAATCAATATGCATTGATATTGACAATAAACAAGAAAATATGCAAGAAATGGAAAAGTACCCCCATACCCCAAGATTTATACGCGAATCTTCAAACTTTTCATATCGGCTCAAATAAAGACAAATGGGATGCCATCAAGCGGACCCAGCCTCACCCTCCGTAGCCCCCTTCTCCAAACTAGCAGCACCCTCCGAATTCAAAAGCCACTCAACAACCTGTCTGCCCGCAGACATATCCCCAGCGTCCTGAGCAGACTTCTCCTCACCCTCACCCTCCCCAATCGTCATCTCAATCTCCTGCGTCTGCCCATCATCACCCTCAGCACCAGCACCCTCCTCCTCCCCACCAGCAGCCCAAGCCGTCCTTTCAGCAAGGAAAACAGCATCATGCCCAGCATCGTTCTTAACATCCAAATCCGCACCAGCCTCAACAAGCGCCTTCACGCATTCCAAATGCGCGTTCAACGCAGCCCAGTGCAGAGGCGTATTACCAGAGTAATTGCGGCAGTTCACGAAAGCCGTGCGCTGCGCCGCATCTGCGGATGAGAGTTTCTGGAGGAGGGTTTTGAGGAGGTCTGCGACTGTGTCAGTGATTTGCTTTTTCAAACATCACAAAAAGCCCCCAGAGACAGAGACAATAATATCTTGAATCAGACTCGGACTCAGGCTAAGAAAGAAAGAAAGAGGTATACATACCAGCATTCCCATTCGCAGCAGGGAAGTGCAGAATACAAGATCCTGAGCCGCCCTCGCTCTCATCTGCTGTGTCGATGGCAGAAAGCACGATCTGGGATTCCGGACAGCTGTGTTGCGCGGCTAGGTTGGCGATGTCCTCGTTCAGAGCTTCGAGATCGCCTGCTCGGGCGTCGTAGATTAGGTCGTCGATTGCCTCGGCGGATAGTGCGATTGGCACTGAGGGCTTGGGTTGTGTGGACATGTTCTTTGATGAACCAATTGGGTGCTATTTTCTTGGTCGTTTTTCTTGGTGGGGGGTTTGGATAGCTCGGTTTATCAGTTGGTTGTATGGTGCTGAAGTGGGGTATTAGTGACTTGTCTGCGATTGTGTCCTGGCAAGATGGGAAATAGGAAACATGGGATAGTAGGTTATGGTGTAGAGATAGATATTGGAGGATTTGGGAATTTGGGCAGCCTGGTGGTATATGCCCCCCGCGATATACCCATGAACGCATTGATTCATGGCGTTGATAAGGCTTTTCATGATTCAATGCTCAATTTCAAGCCACAGGATGCAAATCGGGTCTCGAGGTGTTTTGAGACCACAATTTGAAAGTCATATCACAGGGGGATACGTTGACTCTTACCTTTGCTTTTTTATTTGCTTTCTAGCGTGAATATCCAGCCGCAAATGAGGCAGATCGCCGCAGAAAAATAATTTGATATCGCGAGTCATGTGACTGATAGCGGGCTTATCGGTCACCAGTTGGCAGTTGTACTGAGAGGTCGAGTATAATGGAGGACAAGTCAATTGGTACGCATGATACGGACGAAAAATATTGCAAGAGCTGTGCCAATATATTTGTATTCATACATGATTCATCGTAGTTGTACAGAAGACTTTGATCAATTGTGGAGTGCGACAGCCAAAAGCACTGCCGATCCACCTCAGGCGAACGCCTCGAGAAAATAGTGAAAGATAAAGTATAAAAAAGTAGCCCAAACGCCTATAGTCCACGTTTGGTGGTATGGTATCAAAAAAGCTCCAAAATGCGACAGCCAACAATGCGAAGATGCATCAAACAACCCCCGAAGCACACAAAGAAATAGCAAAAAGAAAGCCCTTAATCTCGGAGCCAGGCCCGACGCTTCTCCTCCTTCTTCTCACGACGCTTCTCTTTAAACGCCTTCAACTCTTGCTTTGTCAACTTTCGTGCGCTGCGTTCCGCGCGCAAGCTTCGACCCCCATGGCTGTTTGCTGCAGCATCAACATCGAAGAAAGCGTTCAGCTGACGCCGAGACTTGTTCTCATCATTGTGGTTTTCGGGATTGATCGATGCAGCCTGCCAGCGACCAGTGAAGCGATTGAAAGTACCGGTGGCAGCGTAGGCTGCAGCAGGGTCCAGCCCAGTGGTAGTAGCCTGATCCCGCTGTTCATAGTAACGCGCATAGTCTGCATTCGGGTCATAGTCGCCATGTATCGCGGGGTTGTAGCCTCCAATAACGGGTTCTTGCTTCTGAGCTGGCTGTTGGGGGTCATAGGTGCCAGGCGCGGGAGGGATCGGGGCAGTTGAAGCCGCTGCGACTGGGGCTTGCGGCACGCGGGGATTCTCCCACTGCGAGACTCCGGTGAAACGATTGTAGAAGTAGTAAGCCTGGGCGTTGCCATCCCATATAGGATCCCATCCGTCGTCCTCTTGTTGTGTCGGTGCAGTTTCCTCGGGTAGTGGCGGGACGGTCTCAGCAGGAAGTGGCGGCGCGGTCTCATCGGGGAGTGGTGGTGGGACTTCCTCGGGAAGCGGCGGGGCAGCTGTCGCTTCAATTCCATCAGATCCGTCAACTTCGAGCTTCGAGGCAGATTCCTTCGAAGCTTCGGCTGGGTCGGCGTCATCGTTGGTGGTTTCCGCCTGCTCGTCCTGGGCGTCGGTATCGTGCTTAGCTTCCGTCGCAAGGCCTGGCGAGGCAGGCGCGGGAGAGTCCCTGGCACTCGCCTTGGGCGCAGACACTGATGGTTCTGGTGAAACAGACATGCTGGAGAAAAAAACTATATGAAACGCTAACTCCTGCAGATAGAGGATCAATCAACAACGGAAGGAGAGCGCACCGAGTTGAACGGAGACAGCGGAGGATCTACTCGCCATTTTGCCAGTCCGATTGATGGTCCGTGCATAATGTCGTAGAGCCACCGCTTTCTTATTGTAGCTAGATACGCTTGCCCTAATGAGGAATAGTCTAGATTTGAAAAGATGCACGCTGATTCGATAGACGTATACATAGAGCCCAGCCTCATTAGAAATTTAGAATATCCCTTTCTGACATACCTCTGCCTGCTGAAGTTCGGGTTTGCCATTTGAGCTAAGTCTCCAGACTTGTGCTGTACCGGCAACAACAGTTTTGGGCTGTTGCAGTCGCCAATTCAAGGTAATCACTACCTCGATAGCACGGTTCCCTCCTTGAAGGAGAAGCTCCATATCCTTCACGATGTCGGTCCCAGACTCCGACCAGCCAACCTCAACCGTGACTGTAGGGAGCAATTGTCCAGTCTTCGAGCAAAGTTAATTATCTAACGACTTTCGATTCTTTATAAGAGTAGGATAGGAGTAATAGTATTAGCTACATAATAAGTAAACAATTCCTAAGAATAGAGTTCCAGTTGCAAGAGAGACCTAATAACAAAGAGAGTAACTACGAATCAAGCGGGACGAAGGTTACGGTTCTCGAAGGTAGTCCTCGCTTCCTGGCGTAGTGCATCAATATCCAAATCGTACATCTCATTAGGGTCGCGATTGGGCCGCAACTGAGAGCACAGCGAGCCAAGAAACTCGCGACGAGAAATCTCCAGCCTTTGGGGTCGAGGTGGATCGGGGACAGGAAAAATCTCCTTGAAGATATTAGACTGGAATTCCTAGAGAATGGTATCAGGTTGCTAACATACCTCTGTCTGCTGAAGTTCCGGTTGGCCATTTGAGCCGAGTCTCCAGACTTGTGCTGTACCGGCTACAACAGTTCTATGCTGTTGTAGCCGCCAGTTCAAGGTAATCACTACCTCGATGGCACGGTTACCTCCTTGAAGGAGAAGCTCCATGTCCTTCACAAGGTCGGTCCCAGACTCCGACCAGCCAACCTCAACCGCGACTGTAGGGAGCAATTGTCCAGTCTTGGGGCGAAGCAAAATATCTGGCTGCTTTGTGCTCTGACTTCCAAGTGGCCCCTATATCGTCATTCTCCCAGTGAAAGGCGATTACAGCTGTCTTTCGATAAGATTTCAAGTTTGAATTCTGTCGCCTGGTTTATGGCCGTTTCCAAGTCGATGGAAAATGACCAAGGCTCCTTCTGGCCTGGGGCGCTTGAAACGTTTTGGGTGTTTTTGAGGTGTTCATGGTGAAACGTCAAGTGTGACGATGAAGTATTCGAGAATGGTACCCGATTCTTTTTCTGATGACAACAAGACAGGTGAGGAAGGAAAGGAAGGAAGGAGGAGAAGGAGAAGATTCAAGAAATAGGTACGCAGTAGTACCTTTCTCTCACATGACATGATATGACACTTCCTTCCTCCACCCAGTCCAGTCCCATTCCATGTGACTTGTCACCTGTCACATCAATAACCTGGATATTAACTACTATCAACTTGTAGTATCAAGGCTCGTTAGGTCCAAAAGAAGCAGGTAGGTAGCAAGCATTATGTACCTATTAGGCCCATGGGTGGTTAAGAAATCTGAAAAGGGCGTAAGTAATTCGACTGTGCTTCCGAACCTCATCTCCACCGAATCGTGTTCTTGCCAAGTAATGGTTTCTTTTCGCGCCCATTTAGAAACGGTAAGACGTAACCAATCTTGCGCAATGTCGTGGCCGTCAGTCGGCATTTTGACCCGCAAAGTTCCGGACTCAGCGTTCCAAGTTTGTCTTCGAATGTCAGCGCCGAAGACTCAATGGTTCCTGGGCAAGATGGCTTTGTCAGGCGCTATACGTCGGCCATGACCCGTCGGTATCATCTTGCCCAAGAGAGACGGATTATCAACGGTCCTCCAAAGAAGAGCATTTCTGTGTCTGAATGACTGGTCTGTCCAACCAATGCCTCGTCCTTGTCTGCCCGTATGGGAAACATAGTGCGAGGGTGGGTGTCCCCTCCACTCTGTGAGGTAGTGTGAGGGTGGGTATCCCCTCCACTGTGAAAAGGCAAAGCGTCGAAATGATGAGGGTGGGTGTCCCCTTCGTATCCCGAACCGCTATCGGCCATGTTGAAGATTAAACCGAAGTGGGGTCGAAGGTGTTATCCCTGGACGAGAGGGTTGTCTTCAGGTCCGCACAGAGGCTTCTCTCACAAAAGTGAAGCTCTGCGGAATAGGTTTCCGACTACTGTCAAGTAAAAGCTTCAGGAAAAGAGTGCTAGGAGTCCTTCTAGCAAAAGGCGCTCATAACCTCATGGAATAAGGCAATGAAATGATGAAAAAGACAGACTGGGATTCAGACTCAGACTCTGAGAGAGGAAAAGGAGAAGAAAGAGAAAGAGAGAGAGACAATCTAGCTATATCTAGGTTCTGTCTCGTGGTGGTGCCTAAGGCAAACATAGCAAACATGTTTGCCTGCCCCAGGCATCCAACAGAAATGCTGCACCAGTCTCACAGGCGAGGCTGAGACAACACCAAACCAAGACAACACCAAACTAAGACCGACCTTACTGATGTGATGCCCTATCGAAGGCCATGTAATAACTACGTACTTCAGGGGAAGACTGAAGGCTGAAGGCAAAGGTTGTCATTGAACAGAAGTCAGGGAATGCCATGCAAGAATGTGGTGGCTGCGCTCCTCCCGTTCTAGAGCTCATTTCCAGCAACTCTGAGCTCGTTCAGCTTTGGATCGCTTGAAAGAACTTAAGAAGGAACCGATTTACTAGAAAAAGTCTTTACTAGACTGCTCAAGAATCTCCATCCGAAACCGAAATCAGCCCTGACTTATATCGGAATCCAAAGAAAGGTTCGTGAATCGTGGCTTTTCGATCAACATTTGTACGTAACGTCGGCAGACTCCCACTTGCTATTGGATTGTGGTAAGTACTGTGAGTAGTAAATAACCCAACACGAACACTTGTTGATGGCGCATTCTGGTGGACCAAGTAGCTACTGCCACTGGCCAGTGGTTACTTCTTTGAGAGAAGGGAATTGGCAGAATAAGCTCATCAATAACATTCGGCAGTTCCAAGGACACCAAGGTTCGGTAACTTCGGTTATAGTTACCGACCACTTTGATTGGTGCCAAAGGGAGTATAACAGGGGAATGTTCTCCCCCTTGCAATATCGCCAAATCCAGCTCGCTGGTCACATTTCCTTGATTCCGAACAACATGGCTTCGATCACTCACCATTGGTTCGATCGTGAATTCTTTGCGAAGTGGTACAGCATCGGAGTGAACGACAATGACATTCCTTCATTTGGCTCTATCCATTGTATCTCATTTGTTGTCGGTATAGGTCGAGCAGAGGGCCATTGGTCCAGTTTTGGCATTCCTCCAGAGCTTCTCGCTGGAGGTTTATAAGGACTATGTCCGGACCGTGTAATGCACGCCATACATGCAGCCGACAAACTTCGCCAACCAGCCTCATCGCCGATCTTTATTGTAGTTTCGAACCCACGCTTATCTCAAGCGTCATTCACTCATTTGAACGTTGCTGGTCTTAGATCTATCATTGGTCCCCAGGATACATTTGCGATGAGGGGAATTGCTATTCTTTCCCTTCTCAGCGTCGGTACGCTGGCTCATCCAGCCGGCCTTGTGAGTACCTCATACTGAATATCTATGAGCACAATGTCTGACGATTATTTTAGTGGTGGGGCACCGATATCTGCTACACTAGTCCCGACAACACTGATAATCAGTGCTCGGATGTTCAGGAGAAAGGCTTTGACTGGTCTGAGCTGGCCAACGGTGACAATTGGAGCTTCGAGGGCTTCAACTTTGTTGGACTCGAGCCAAAGGACGATTGCCACGGCTCTGGTGTAAGTAGTTGTATTATATCTTGGAACTGTGCAAGTTCCTTGCTAACTTTCCAAAGGGCAGCTGCATTGGCGGAACGCTTTCTCGCGAGAATGACTGGACGATCGAGATTTACGCGGACGATGTTCCATTCTCTATCCGGAACTTCCACCTGTCTACATCTCGGAACACCGATGTCTTCATCGTATATAAGATGCCCGATGGCTCCACTTGTCACCATGTGGCCTCGAGCTCCTACCAGGGAATTGACGTTGCCAACGATCAGTGCGGCGGTGCAACCTCGGTCGAGTTCACCCTTCCCGAAGAAAGCAAATTCGGCGACTGTGATCTAGAGATTCACTCAATTGACTTTGACTGCTCTCCTGGAACAAAGCCGCCAGCTCCCCCCGTGTCTGATCCACCTCACCATCACTACGAGCCTACGCCGACCTCAACTGTTACCATACCCGATATCCATACATCCATTGTGTCGGAGCCACCTCACCACCACTACTCGGAGCCTACTTCGACCTCAACCGTTACCTTCCCCCATATCCATACATCTGTTGTGTCGTATCCACCTCACACTCACTACGAACCTACCCCGACCTCAACCGTTACCTTCCCGCATACCCATCCATCCGTTGTGTCAGAGATCCACTCGACTACTAGCCGCCCCCAGGAGCTACTTACCGCGACCGTTTGGACAACCCAGGTATTCACCGTTACCAAATGCCCACCCACCGTCACCAATTGCCCTAATCACTCTACCGTGGTGGTCACTTCAACCCAGCCAAGCCCACCCCTGGTTACAGCCCCATGCCCCGACGTGGTCCCCAAGTGCCTCAACACCTGGCTTGATATCCCCAAGTGCGACTCCAACAGCGATGCCGCATGCTTCTGTCCCTCATCCAAGTTCACAGACAAGGTCAGCTCCTGCATCCGGGCCTGGAGCAGCAACAAAGAGGAACAAGATTCCGCCCTGTCATACTTCGCAGGCATTTGCGCCCCTTATGTCCCGAACAACCCTTCAATTATTACAATCGTCCCTACCAACACCGCCGACCCTCATATCACTGGACACACACGGGCGTTGACCCTTGGTGTTATGACCACCGCGCCCCCTGCAACCCCTTGCACCACCGTCACCTGGTCCACCCACACAGCGACTGTCCCGCAGGTTGAATTCTCTACAGTCACATGCTCGTCTACTACAAGCGTGGGCTTGGTACTCGTTACTCCTACCAGCACACCTGCTCATGTACACGTATCGTCCACGAAGATGAGCACTCGCTGCAGCTCGTCCACCGCCGCTCTTGTTACAGTCACCAGGACAACTGCCGTTAAGCCGACGCATACGAAGCCTCCTGTGACAAAGCCTACGGAAACTGTTGTTCTCGCGAACTCGGGTGTGAAGCTACCGTTGTCTGGTTCCTGGGCTTTTGGCTTGGCACTTGCCGCTATCGTACTCTAATCTCTCTACTTGATTTCTGATGATGCGAGCGTCCCTCCGTTATGGTCGCGCGTTATATTACATATAATGATTGCAGAACAATACGAGCGCAGTTTACTTTTACGTCATATGCACATATGGTGCAAGAGTAGACTCGGGGGCTACGAATTCATTCATCGCAAGGCACCGCTGACAATGTTAGTAGCCTATAATACCCTTAATTAATCAGTTCAACCTTTAATCGTCTCGTGCACATCCCAAAACTACCTCAGTATTTCGGCAGCTAAAACTTGGTATCATGTGCAATACGCTGTCACTTCCATGCTATGTACCACGGTCCACGCGTATTCTTGATCTTTTACCTGGAGGCTGGATGTGCCCATATACATGGTAGCACCCCCTTTCTTCTCTGGGTACAATAGTTACTAGTTAGTACTATCTGTCTGTCTATTTCTATTTGGAGAGCCCACCTTATGGTCCCTGGATAATGTATGGTTTCCGCGATATAGTTGGAACTTGGACGGAGGTTGGGTAGCTCCAAGATAGGAGGCGTGCATGCAGGGGTCCCTCATGGCCGCATGAGATGCCATGGAATGCAAACTCACGAGCTAAGCTTACGGGGAGTTTCCAATCTGGTAATTGATTTTCGGTCGGGGAATTGGCGGATTCGAGAGCTAGACTTTTTTGTTTACGAGTGTGAGCCCAGTCGGTGCCAAGCCTGAGTAGATGAACGAGGAACGGAACGACGAATAGCTCAAATTGTCTGTGTACGATGTTCTTAGTTTTCGAAGTAGATTATGGAATATCTGTGTTTCCTGAAATACCTCGGATAAGACGGTTTCTGATACGTATGTGGTCGTGCTGGTTCAATAATACCTGGCTGTGAAGGACGTCTACCTAGGTGTGCCGGTGGAATATATATCTTGGCCCAACGACACCCCGACTATTCTGCAACAACTTACCCACCCAACACCATGGAAGAATCAAGATCGTCTATTGATCAAACGGGAACAATTTATTTGGACTGTTACTGAATAGTGTCGATCTAGTTGTTACTCCATGGATAACCCTATACCTCAAAATTCACACAATCATTGATTCATCTCCGGACTAGATTGGGAAGTCGAGGTGATTATGCCCGCATGGGCACACTATACAGATGGTACGCTACCTACGGAAGGCTAAGCAGAGATCTGTACGTCAGGGCTATATTACTAGCTACAAAGAATATGAACGACAGATGATATAATTCAGCCTCATCATCATATTATTCAATTCGATCCTAAAGGGCCCAACCCAACCAACAACCGTGTGTTGTAATCGCTAACCTTCCAAGTATCATGACGTAGCAGGGTAGTATCTCATATATTGGACATATCTGATCTGTCGCAGTGACTGTCATACTAGCAGATAATAGATCAGGCGGTGCTCAATATTACATTCTTCACATAGTCTCCCTACCCGAACGTGACCGTGCAAAGGCATAGGATCACAGCCAATATTTACCACATCATCATATCTAATCAACCAAATGACGCCGTCAAGAATCTGCAGTATACGGGATATCTCATAGAATTTTGTTTTCATCTCAGCAAGACAGAGATAACCCGGTTTCCCATTCTCAGAGGCACTAGACCTTACTTTCCAACTTGACCCGACAATGTGACGCGAGGGGATTATATGGAAGCCATGCCCATTACATAGTACTATCAAATATGTGTAGAACAAGGGAATGGACTCTTGTGGACTGAGGGTTGAAGTCCAGAAATTGGGACAAACAGTGCAAACACCGAGTCACACGGAAATTAAGCCCTAGATCGGAACCCCTAGTCCCCTACGCAGGCGGCAGGACGGAGTACATCAGCGGTACTCCGTACAAGTGTGCAGCTACCAGGAGCAGCTGTAAGCGCCACCGGAGAATAGCCCCCAGTCGGAGAGTTCCCGGGGATGGCGATGCATTGTTTACCACCAATTTAAGCCTTAATTCTTGAAGATGCATCATGCAAACAAGGGAGCGTGGGAGTGTCTCAATTCTCCCTACGTACCTAGAGCCGGAAGTATAGCGGGCGCCCTTGCAGATGATTCCGGGCGACTCAGGGGAGCCTATTGCCCTTCCAAAAGCCTACCATGAGCAGCCTATGCGCAACATGCCTTAGCTCCCGAGGTGCAGAGGGGAAGCGCCCCTGTGTGGCTGGGAAATTAGAGTGACCCCGTATCCACTTGAAGACCCTGAATCTTGGTTAGCTATTATGTGGGATATTACTGGTATCTAGACCGCCTGCAGAGTACATTCATATCATACCTGTTTGCAAGGTCCGGTAATGAGAAATGGATCAACAAATGTGGAAACACGGCGTGTCTGGACCTAGTCAATAGATGAAAGGAATGCCCGGGAGCCCCGAATCGCGTCCAAGTCAAGTGCCTTTGAGTCGATCCATACCAGGAAACATCCACAGGGGGCCTTTCTTTGGTCGACAAGCCTGATAGAGTGGAGTTTGATCTTCCTCTTTCTCCCTTTCCTGTTCAGCTTACATTCCGGGGATGACTCGATCCTAGCAAAACAATCCTTGAGAAATATGGATTATGGAGGAAAACAGCGGATCACAGGCCCCCAGTCAAATCTATAAAGACGCGCTCATTCATCGCCCGAATATCTCTTTTTCTTCTCCATCAAGCATCACATTCCCTCTTTCACTCTTTCCTTCTCTATCCTTCGATCTTCTACTCCCGAGTTTTCTCTCGTTATTCCCATCTCTATCACAATGCAGTTCTCTCTCACCGCTATCGTTCTCGGCCTCGCTGCCACTGCCTACGCTCTGCCCCCCGGAGGTCCCTCCGCTGGTGGTGAGGGTAACGCCAACGGTATCGCCAACAAGGGCAACACCAACATCAAGTTCCCCGTTCCCGAAAACATGACTGTCAAGCAGGCCCAGGCCAAGTGCGGTGACCAGGCTCAGCTCTCCTGCTGCAACAAGGCCACCTACGCCGGTGACACCACCGATGTCAACTCCGCCATGCTCGCCGGCACCCTCAGCAACCTCATCGGCTCTGGCTCCGGTGCTTCCGGTCTCGGTCTCTTCGACCAGTGCTCCAAGCTGGATCTCCAGATCCCCCTCCTCATTGCTGTCCCCGTCCAGGATCTCATCAACCAGAAGTGCAAGCAGAACATTGCCTGCTGCCAGAACTCTCCTTCCAGCGCCGTGAGTATTCCTATCCTCTTACACTATCGAGCATTGCTAACATTGCGTCTCGCAGAACTCCAACCTCGTCGGTCTTGGTCTTCCTTGCGTTGCTCTTGGTTCCATCCTCTAAGCGCTTCGCTTGGTTCTCGCTTCTGCATGGAGCAATGGTCCCAGTCTCGGCTTAGCGGGCTTTGGTCCCGCCTGGTTCGGTCTGAGCGGCGATTTGGACTGTTATCGATTTCGCGATGGAAGCAGGGTTTGGCTTTTGTTTAGTTAGGTCTCCTGTTTATTTCGCCATCAGTGTATCATTAACTTGTGTCGAGTGGCACCCCTCGGAGAAAGAAGACCGTTTTGATTCCTGCTTTATTTCTGTTGGTGTGGTGCTTCTGTTTCTTGTTAATGCATTGGATCACCTTTGAGCTGCAGCCTTGAATGTGATTCTATCGCATACAAACGTTTAATACATTAGATTTTGCATCATTTCCCTTCTCCGACTATACACTCCTAGAAAAAGTTCAGGCAAACATCAGTTCAAGTCCCCTTCCCTGCATTGTTTGTTTCCTCGTTCATCCTTGGCTTCCAAGTTCCCGATAGCCCTAACTAACCAGGCCCGGAGGGTTAAACATACCTTCTTCGCATTCTTACCTTAGGTTACCTTCATAAATTCCTGAGATGGCTTCTTGCTATGGAATATTTGCCCTCTATTATCTCGTTCTCGTTTCTACAGTGTAGCAGGTTCTTTCGCCGACAAATTTTAATGTTGGTCTTCAGGCCCTCGAGGCTTGACCATCTCTCCAGTGCTACGAACTCCCAGTGCCCTATAATCTATTCACATCGTTCAAATTCAACGCCCACAAGGATCCAATGAACGCAATAACAATCAACTTCACAGACTACCACACCAGTCTATACGAAACTACCAAATCCTCCCAACCCCACCACCACCCCAAAAGCTCCTCCTCTTCTCCCCCACCCGTCCCCCCCTTCTCATTCTCATTCTCACTCCCCAAATCAACCAAACCCTCCCCCTTTCCCCTCCCCAAAATCCAACCACTTAGGCGAAACCTGCCCCCTTGATCTCAACGAAATCGAAGACCGCGGAATATTCAACCCACAATGCCTCTTCAACAAATCAGCCACAGACCTCCTCCTATTCCTCTTCTTCACTTCCTCACCAACACCAACACCGTCCACAGGTAACCCCGTCTCCCCCTCCTTAACAGGCGAACAGGAACAAGAGCACGAATACCCCGACGCACTCAGCTCTCCCTCTTTGTTGTTCTGACCTCCCTGCAAAACAGGTGTCTGGAAAGAACAGTGACACATATCCAGTTTCAGGACTGGATAACTTGCTTTGCGCGCAGGGTGTATGCTTGTTTGTATTGGTTGCGGCGTTACGCCCGCGCTGGACGGATCAAAAAGCGTTCTCGTGTCGATATCTTCTGTCTGGAGATGGGCGCGCCGGTTTGAGGGTGTTACCGGATCTTGAAGTTGCGTGTGCACGATTGTCGATGTTGTCTCGATACTGATGACGCGCGTGGCGGAGGTTTCGGAGATAGTCTTTGTGAGGTTGTTTGCGTCTTCGTCGTTGAGTCTTGTGCTTGATGTTGAGAGGCGTCGCGAGAAGTGCTTGTTTTGGAGACGGCGGGTTAAGGTTAATATGAAGCCCATCTTTAGTTTGGTTGAGGTTTTGCTTGGGAGGTGGGGTTTGGAGGTAATGATTTGAGGATGAGGGCTATCCCGTGGATTTTAGGGCTTAGGAGACGGAGGTGAGGAGAATAGAGATGGAGATGCAGAGGATATGCAACTACGTGTGTCCCGCATTGGCTTCTGGGCCAGAGTCCAGAAGAGAAGTTGACCAGGTATGTTCGCTGTATGGATTTAGATCGTCGGAGGACTGGCTATGTGAGCTGTAGGACGGGGCTATCAAGATCTACTGCTATACTGTTATTACTTTGTTGTGTACTTCCTACCTCTGTTTCGATTGCTCTTTTGATATTCCCTACTACTAGTACCTACCATATAGACAGTCAGCTGCGCATGGGAACTGTGTGTGTGTGTGTGGAAAACAGACGTCACTATGTATTGGAAAGTACAGATAGGAATGTAAGGATCCAATCATGGCGGGTGATCTCCTGCTGAAACTTGTCCAATGCGTATGGCCAGAAAAGGAGCTTGTTCAGTGGGGAATTCCTATAGGATCAACTTTATGCAAGGACTACTTTCCATTCCAAGTGCCGGGGCTGGTTGGAGATAAGCTCGTTATATTTCACCTGTTCGACATTTAAGTCTCAGTCGGTGAATAGATCCAGTGAAGTTGTTGGAAGAGGGTTTCTGTGTGGCGTGAGAGTCAACATTGCTAGTGGTTGGAGGTGGAAATTGTGGAATGTCAGGTTGCGTATCTGGGGGATCTGCAAGCACGCAGATCCCTGCTTCCCCACGGACCTTTGTGCAGGAATGCTCGTCATTGCCTACTGATCTAGCCCCCTTCGCTGTGAAAGTGAGTACCTAGCACCTGGCTAGAGAAGTGACATTGTCTCTGGGAGAGCGTGTACTAAGTAAGATTCGAGAGTAGATTGAGCCAGCCCTAAATTGTATACTGGAGCCAAAGTGAAACGTATTGCTGACTATCTGGTTCTATTGGAGCTTTCCAAACGACAAGGGGACTAGACATGCGGAGCCCCAGACTACAAATGCAACACAACTAATCCTCTAAAGCTTGCTGGAAGGAGCATCGACAAACAGAGCTCGAGTCCGGTCCATAGCCTCCAGGGCCTCCTTCTCGATCCGGGTAAGCAGAACCTCGCAAGTAGGAATGTCTTGAATCAGACCGATAACCTGACCGGCAGTCCACACCTGTAGTACAAAGTTAGCAAGCACCATCTAAGCAATCTCCCAATTTCGAGTAACTTACGCCAAAGTCAACGTCACCATTGATAAAGACCTGACGACCCCGCTTGCCACTAACATAAGGACCAACCTCAGCAAACTCCCCAGTCGTGCTCTCGCGCTCGATCTTCAAGGCATCCTGAGCAACCTTGTTCGAGAACAAACGGGAAGTATTCTTCCACCGACGCAGCACAAGGGCCGTATCAGTCTCCTGGGCCTTTACGATAGCCTCCTTAACATTCTGGTGAATAGGAGCCTCAACAGTGCTCATAAACCGAGTACCCATATTGATACCCTCGGCGCCAAGCGCCAGCGCCGCAGCGAGACCCTGACCATCGGCGAATCCGCCGGAAGCAATGAAGGGGATCTTGAGTTCCTGACGCGCACGGCTCAACAAGATGAAGTTGGTGATGTCGTGCTCGCCAACGTGACCGGCACACTCAAAGCCATCGATGGAGAGGAAGTCAACGCCGAGCTTGACGGCGGACTTGGCGTGACGGATCGTCGTGCACTTGTGCAGAATGATGATACCGGCCGACTTCAGCTGCTTGATCACTGGACCGGGGTTGTTTCCTGCGGTCTCGACGATCTTGATGCCCTCGTCGATGATGACTTGGGCATAGGCGCCGTAGTCGGGGGGAACCATGGCGGGGAGGAGGGTCAGGTTCACACCGAAGGGCTTTTTGGTCATGGTGCGACATCTGCGGATTTCTTTGCGGAGGTCTTCGGGGGTAGGTTGGGTAAGGGCAGTGAGCTATTGTAGTGTTAGTTTCTGTTGGTTTGTGGCATCTGTGAGGAAGAAACGTACGAGTCCGAGGCCGCCTGCGTTGCTAACGGCCGAGGCCAGCTCGGCGTAGCCAACCCATTGCATACCACCCTGCACAACGGGCACTGGAGATGAAGTCAGTCATTGGATATATTTTGAACAGAGGGCTAGTGCGCACCTCGGATACCGAGCTTTCGCGTCAAAGCTGTGTTGAAAGGCATGATGGAAGGTTGTCTGGGGTATCTAATCTCACGATTGCGGAGTCAGTAACTTGGAAACAATAGAGTCCGTCGCAAGATAAAGAGGATATGAATACTAACCTAAGCCTGATAACTTCCTTGACTCAGTCTAAAGAATATATTCAAGTCTCAAAATGAATGTGAAAGGCAGATCGACCAGATAATAAACCGTTGTTACAGCCGCGGACCCCTGCTGTGGGGAAGCCCGAGATGCCGAGGTTGGCACAATTTCTGGATTACAATAGCCCAGAGGGGCCGATCGATCGTTTTTAGATCACTTTAGTTATGCAGTGGATAATCCAGATATCATAATCCAGATAGTAGGAAGGTTTGAGTCCTTGAGAAGCCAGAAGTATGGTCCCTCAGCCCTCGACAGTCTCTCCTCTCAATACTGTTCCTGAATCCTGAGCATGTGACAGGAACCGGTGACTTTTTGTCTCAGAATCTCAAATGTTTACAGCTGATCAGTGGGCCGCCTGACTTTTATGTACACAAGTACGGTCCACGGAGTACAAAATACATGGAAAGGGAGTTGTGGAGTTGAAGAGTGCCATATTGCGTAGGAAGAAAAGGGGATTGCTTTGCATTGTTGCATTTATATTGGTGGATAGAAGCATCGCAGTCGGACCTCTAAAGCCAACTGCAGTCCAACGACCATGAAAGCAAGCGATGTGACTAGCTAATCCCACAAGACTCAAATCTACAAACATCAAAGACGTGATATATAGCATGTAACCCTGAATATGAAACCCCTTCTCCTCATAGTTAGAGTAGAACGAGCGATTAACGACGGGACTCTCCTTCTGAGAGCCTCGAGATCCCTCGGCGTCCACGACAGAAAGCCGCAGTCAGTGAGGGAAAGCTAAACACGACGACATCATCCCAGCCAAGACCAGTAGACGACGTGAGCGGAGACTCTTGAAGAAGAGAAAAAGAAGAAGAGCCGCGGGATGAAAGAAAGTGGGAAAAGTTAAAACAGGCGAGTAGTCACATGACTGTCGTAGTGCCGTCAGGAAGAACAATACTCCGGCTGGTAATAGCCACAATCTGATTGGCGAGTTGACCACTGCCGGGTGTCAGTCCCGTGACCTTAAACTTCCGTACCCGAGGTCGTCCGTTGATTCCGAACGCTCGCGAGGCACTTGGTATTTCCTGACTTGATCGAACAGAACAATCTCTACTCAATCACAATGTTCTCTCAGAAGGTTGCCCAACAGTCGCTGCGACGGCGTACGTACACTCAGAATTGACCCTCTTATCGAATATGTGATCTAACCTTTGCCCCGATTAGTTGCCGTCCAGCAGCCGCTCGGCCTGCGGTCGTCCATGATGCGCGCTTCCCCTGTCGCCGTTGCTCTCGGCAAGAACATCCAGACGAGGTCAGTCACCCAGCGATGAAGCGGCATATACAAATTGGTTCCACGCGCCTATGTCTTCACTCGCCCATCTCTCTTCGAATCCTACGTCATTCGCATCCGTCAGAATCCGTATTAACCAAAGACTCCATGTTTCTACAGACAAGTCACTTCCAACTCCAACACCGAGGACCCCAACCAGATCCTCGTCAAGCAGCGTCTTGTCCGCCCCGTCGCTCCCCACCTCAGCATCTACAAGCCCCAGATCGGCTGGATCGGCAGTTCCCTCCACCGTATCTCCGGCGTCGCTCTCTCCGGTGCCCTGTACATCTGGGCCACCGCCTACCTTGCCTCCCCCTTCTCGGTCTGCACGTCGAGTCGGCCTCCATGGTCGCTGCCATGGCTGCTCTCCCCGTTGCCGCTAAGATCGCCCTCAAGACTACCCTGGCTCTTCCCTTCACCTACCACTCGCTCAACGGTCTCCGCCACTTGATGTGGGATCTTGGCCGTGGTCTGTCCAACCCTATTATCATTAAGACCGGCTGGACTGTGATTGGCCTCAGCATTGCCAGTGCTGTTGGTCTTGCTTTGCTTTAAATGTTTCCATACCTCATACCGCGGATTTCCTTATGTGTTATTAAAGTGATCATTCTCAAATATACATGAATCTGGTCAATTGGCGCATGCTCAATTGGTGCAAGCTCAAAAGGCGCTGGTTCTTTTCTTATGTTCATCTGTTTATCTTCAATGCAAAGCTAGTTCTTCAATTTGCCTAGATTGCATGAGTGGACGTGCAGGTATGGATATGGACCTAGGTGACGATTATTCCTAGACTGGACATCCTCTGTCTTGCACGAACCTCTGGATATTCTAATATCAGGGCTGAAAACACTGTTGTTTCAGTTTGGATAGTTTCATTGATTAAGCTACAATGCTCGATCCAATGGATATACATATGAGAAAAGCACCCCCAGAATAAAACCGGCACTCGAATCGATGTCGATTCTCACCCAGCGCACTCCAGAATCCCACCACGCCATTTCAAGACCGATCAATGACTCTAGGGCTGCCATTTCCCCTTCACACCCTTTTGATATTGCATTGACGACACCACGCATCACATTACAATCTCGCCAATTGCCCATCAATGCATGTTTTCCATCATTAAGACCGAGATTGAAATGTCTTGGAGTATGATCTATAACATGGAAGTTAGTATTTGCTGCACTTAGACTTCGTCTCCTGGGACTATAAAGCAACAACTCACCTATTTTCCCGTGTCCCGTCAACGCCAAACAAAGAGAAAATCGACCAATGGCCATTCAAGCAGGACTAGGAGGAGGATTGGGCGGGCATGGCCGTGGTGAGGGCGGATCTTGCACGGAGTGATCGCAAGCCGGGACGCCTCCGGTCATAATCTGGAGTGTCGGTCTCGGCCGTGACGGCACAACCGGGGAAGCAGAAACGGGGATAGACTTGAAAGCCATTTTGATGTTTGGAAAGCACGAAGATAGCGGTAGTGCTGTATGTATAGGTAGCAGAGCGTAGAGCGTAGGGAGTTCAGTACCGAAGTAGGTAGAGAGCCGAAGTATATAAGTGGATTGTTCAACGAAACTCAGATAGAGTACAAGACAAAGAGATCTCTGGTATTCTTAAGAATGTAAACTCAAGTCCGAACAGGTTCGACCTCGTCTATTTAAGCCAGTGCTCCAGCATGGGGGTAGGGGGCAAGCAGGTCGCGCCATCCACTTGAAAGTCGTACACCGCTATCCAGGATCAGGACGTCAGAGCCATTTCGTTTGGCGATAGCATACATACATACAGACCTCCGTTGCTATCCGCGGATCTCGGGGGTGGCTTCTATCCGTGAAGATCTGGGAATATTCTCGGCAGGGTCTGCAAGGGCCCGATTGAAGACTTGATGTATACACCGTTTAGAGGACCCGTAGCAATGTCACACCCGCTGTGAGTATACCCTTTTAAGATGCTCGTTTTTGTTTCTATATTGCTTTTTCCCTCGGAAGCAGGCATTGCCCGGGAATTAGGAGTTCCACTTTAGAAACTTCCTGTATGTACTGTAGTTGTGGGAAAAAGCAAAGAGAAAAATGTCCGCTGTGGACGGGACGGGTGTACTTCGTTTAGATCTGTTTCTTTGCCCCGGACCAATGCCCCGATCAAAGCTGCAGGCTGCAGGCTGCGGATGCGGGTGTTTCACCGGCGGCCTGAGAGTCTTCGGTTTCTTGCAGCTTGGTGAGATTTTTGTTTCTGTTTCACTGGGTTTGTTCTGGCTGATTTGCCGTTGGTTACTTATCCGATGGGATCTACTCGCAGTTTGTTTGGGTTAAACGGCTTGTGTGTTATTCTTCCAAGTATATGAAATCGAAGTTGTCTGACATTGGCTAGTTTGTGTTCTTGTGTCATCTGAACCCCCAGTTTTCTGTAGTTGATGGACCTCTATTGTTGACACATCCTAGTCATTTATCCAAAAGCCCCCACAATGACCATTGTGCGTTACGAACTTGCTTGGTCGGAAGAAGAATGTATGGACATGCAAGCCGTAGAAGCTTCCAACGACCGCAAAAGGCAATGTGAGGAAAAAGGGAAGCTACCGAGTCGTACCGACGGATCTCAGGCAAATAAGACTGAATACCAATACACGTGGATCACACTTTGCCCCCGTCAGATAGACCAGTCTCTTGCCTGATCCAGGGGGCAAAGCGTGGGGTACGCTGATACAGCATAACCGTTGTTACTGCAGACCATAGAGCGATGGAGAGATAGCTTGGTTGAGCCAACCATTTGTGCCTCAAGCAGAGCTTTCCCGCTGCAGTGTTCCGCACCAAGCAGTCTGAGAAAGCGCTGCCCCGTGCTCCCGACAGCTATGGCCCAGGGTTTTGCCATCCGGAAGATTCTGCGGGACGGCAGTGGTCCGAGAAGGTTGACGAAGCTTCTTTGAATGGGTCCTTCCTGGCCGGAACCCGTCTCGGCGATTTTGATCTGTTACCGTATGTGGTCGTCTCGTCTCAGCGGCTAGAGACCTGTGTCCAAATACTTGGGCCGCGCTCAGGGCTTTGGTGCGCCGCTGCTTGCATTAATCTTCGACCAGTTATATTGCTGGGTAGTGTTACCTGGCGGAATGGATTATATAACCCTAGTGTATATGTTCAGAGCGCACGAATATCTCATTGGTTCATGGCTAGCGATGCTATCCAGAGAAGGATGTTGCTGGACAAAGGTGAGCTGACCTGCGAGACAATCGATATTCACTTCGGTCTTGAGATTCAGCAATGGGAACATGCAGAAGACAATGTTGAAAGCTACTAGCAATCCGCAGCTCGGGCGATTTGCACACTATGCCATAGACTATAGTGGTCCTTGCTCTCCAGTTCAAGAAAAGCCGTAAGTGCTGGATCTGGGCCGGCAAAGAGCGGTATAGGGTAAATGGTGCGCCTTGAACCAAGAGTATTATACCTAAGCTGCCAACTACCTAAGCAAAGCATGCTTAGGTATTACAGAGCTTCCAAGGTCCTCGATCAAGGTTGAATCATATAGTTTGGATCGTACGTGCGTCGAGAATCGCAGTTAGGATGTTTGCTGTGTATATTCCCATCCACTCATCACAAAGATGCTGGACTGTGGCAATTTGCCAAAGCCGAGACTGCATTGGCCACTTCGGATCCGATGCGCTACAAATGAAGCATTCAATCGAATAGCATACCGCAGCGGTGAGGGTCCGGTGGCTCCCGGCTCTCATATTGTCTAACATACCACCCCGTCGAGATAAGAATTGAAAAGATCTGAGTCCACCCATCAAAGTCTGACAGTGAAGTGTTTTGCAATTACAAAATAGAACAAACTGAACAAGTCAACAAACAATGTAGAAGTCGCGGAGGTCTTGAGTCTTGACTTGGGCAAAGGTGGCAGTATCACACCGCCAAGGCCGAATTCTTTGCTTTCCGTTCGATCAACTCCGATCTAACTCGTAAACCACCGACGCCATGGCTTTGAACTTCTCCTCTCGAGCAGCCAGGACCGCCTGCGCCGCATCCAAATCTGTCGCTCGCCCAATTGCGACAGTCATCCCAACCCGCACCATCACCACCTCATCGGAGGAGCCGAGTCAACAAGAGAAGCCCCGATGGTCCTACACTCCAGCGACGGCCAAGGCCCCATTCAGTCTGCACCTTGACTCTAAACGCCCGGCTTTCCACGTAAACTCAGACCCCCTCATGCTGGACCGCTTCTACATCCGATTGTTCGGCAGTGGCGGTGAGAAGCTTCTCTCGGACGAGACCAAGTGGCTGGCAGTGACACATAAGAGTTTCGACCAAGGGCGCCGCGGTTTCAACGACCGACTGGCTTTCCTGGGAAAACGCATTGTGCAGCTGCAAGCATCGCTGGCTTTGGCACAGGGTGCGCCGCGCGCAGGCCCGGCTCCGGACAAATTTGGTCGCGTGCCTTTCACCCACCCGGCTCTGGATGGATTGCACAATCTTTCTAGCGAGAAGAAGCGAATTCTGACCGAGCGGCAGAAGCTCGCTGAGCTTGCGGACAAGTACGATTTGCAGAAGGTTCTCCGCTGGAGTCCTAGAATGGTATGTCTTTGGATTTGTCGTTTGTGGGCTATTGGACTGAAGCTAACGGGATATCCTACTACAGCCCAATGACCTCCGCGCCTCCGGTGTCCAGCTCGTTCTCGCTCATACCATGTACGCTCTTATTGGCGCTCTCGCATTGGAGAAGGGTGGTGTCGTCGCCACCAAAATGGCTCGGGAGAGGATACTTGACCCCCTGGGAGTCAAGTCTGCCTCGTAGGGGTCTGAGAGTTGAAGCGTTGGTCTCTCTCGGAGCATTTTCAGGGCGTTATATTGTTTGATATCTTTGTGGCAGGTCGATTGGGACTGAACACTGATCGGAGAACCTCCACGATTGTACATGTACTTTTAAACAGACTTTTTATATTCTCCTCATGTCTCACTACACAATACATGCGAAATACCATTGAGTTAGGGGTTTTTCCTACGATTGTTAGAAATCGAGCAGTAAAGGTGCAATAGAGAAAATATTTCATGAAATAGATTGAAGTTATAGAAATGTGCGGTCCCTCTGACGCCGCCCGAGTAACAGAGAAAGTACTCGGCCAGCTCTTATGGTACCCTCCGAAGATCGTAGTCTCCGCGCCTCTGTATCGCAAGGTAGTAATTAAAACACTACAGCACTCCGACAGAATGCCGGAGTAACTGTAGAAAATCACAAAGACTTTGTACTGCCTTGAACTGTCTATTGGGAGCGTTGAAGAAAGAAGAAATCACATTGTGCGGCACGAGCTTTTATAAGCGATATCTACGCTAGTCCGCATTGGGACTGGCGTCTATCTCCATGGCCCTTTGGGACATTGCGGGCATCGCCAACAATCATCCCGTTGATCTGCTTCTCCGATCTTCTTCACCTCATCTGCTACGATTTTCTCTTGCTTTTACTGCTTTCCTCGACAATGCTGCAGTAGGCGCACAACGTGTCTTTCTACTCTTTTTCTCCTCCATACCTCAAAGACCAGATCATCACCATTTCTCCCGCTACTTATTTATCCCCCATTGACACGTAATGGCGTCAGCACTGTTCTTCCTCGACCTCAAGGGCAAGGTACGCTATCGACTGCTGTGCAAAGTGTGGCGACCAAGCTTTTTGCTGGGTCAATCGCCAATGCGTCGAGGGACAACCCCCGCTGACCAGCTATAGACCCTTCTGGCCCGCAACTATCGCGGGGACATCCCCATGTCCGCGGTCGAGAAATTCCCTATCCTCCTCAGCGATGCCGAAGAAGAAAGCTCCGCCGTGCCTCCCTGCTTCTCCCACGAGGGTATCAACGTGCGTCTACCAGTCCGGGCAGTCGGCCTGGGCCCACCCACTCCTGAGTGTCTCCTTTTGTGTGATCCCACCTACTGACATAGGGGGACCTCTGTCTAGTACCTTTATATCCGTCACAGCAACCTGTACATTCTCGCATTGACCAAACGAAACACAAATGCCACGGAAATTCTACTGTTCCTCCACAAATTGGTGGAGGTCTTCACCGAATATTTCAAGGTGCTGGAGGAGGAGAGTATCCGGGATAACTTTGTTGTGATCTATGAACTGCTCGACGAGATGATGGATTTCGGGTACCCGCAGACAACGGAGAGCAAGATCCTCCAAGAGTAAGTGGCCAGTCTCCTGTTCGTTCTGGTAGTGGTGGGACGATACATCTAACGAATTCGCACTATGATCAGATACATCACCCAAGAGTCACACAAATTGGATGTCCAAGCACGGCCACCCATCGCCGTTACAAACGCCGTCTCCTGGCGTAGCGAGGGGTTACGCTACCGCAAAAACGAAGTCTTCTTGGACGTAGTCGAGTCCCTCAATCTGCTCGTCTCGGCCAATGGAAACGTTCTACGATCCGAGATTCTGGGCGCCGTCAAGATGAAGTGCTACTTGAGCGGTATGCCCGAGTTGCGCTTGGGCTTGAACGACAAAGCGATGTTCGAAACCACAGGCCGTGCCACAAGAGGCAAATCGGTCGAGATGGAAGACGTAAAATTCCACCAGTGCGTCCGACTCTCGCGCTTCGAAAACGACCGCACCATCAGCTTCATTCCCCCGGACGGCGAATTCGAGCTCATGAGCTACCGACTGAACACACAAGTGAAGCCCTTGATCTGGGTCGAGTGTGTGGTTGAATCGCACTCAGGATCCAGAATCGAATACATGCTCAAGGTAAACAATCCTCCCCATCCAATCATAGCAGATTACAGACACCCTAATCTGAATTTACCCACCAGGCCAAAGCACAATTCAAACGCCGCAGCACCGCCAACAACGTCGAGATCCTCGTCCCCGTCCCCGAAGACGCAGACTCCCCCCGCTTCCGCACAAACATCGGCACCGTACACTACGCCCCTGAGAAATCCGCAATAATCTGGAAAATCAAGCAATTCGGCGGCGGCAAGGAATTCCTCATGCGCGCAGAGCTCGGCCTCCCCTCCGTCAAGGGCGACGATGAGCGCGGCGGCGGTATGACCGGTGGCTTTGGAGGTAGCATGGGCGGAGCCGGAGGCGTAGGAAAAGCAAAGCGACCCATCAACGTCAAGTTCGAGATCCCCTATTTCACAACCAGTGGTATCCAGGTGCGGTATTTAAAGATCACCGAGCCGAAGGTATGTGGATGGACCTCTTCCTTTCCCTTTCCACCGTCTTTCTATTCTATTCTACCAGACCATCGCTAATCATACAAACAGCTGCAATACCCCTCTCTGCCCTGGGTGCGATATATCACACAGTCTGGCGACATCGCCATGCGCATGCCGGATGTGCAATGAAAATGAATTGTGGTATCTGCATGATTTTTGTACAGCCTTATCATTGGGTTATTTCTTTTTGTTACCTATCCCTTACACACCTTTTATCATCTTCTCCGTTGAGGCCGGCCGGTCCGATAGATAATTCAAATATCCTCCCGTGTTTCTTTTCTCTTCCTTATTCTCTCAGCTTTTGCCTTTGGTGCGCTTTGCATTGGATCATGGATGCGAGGGGTTATAGATGGTTTGCGAGGAATGGGATGTTTAGCTTTTTGCAGTCTTGTACGTTTCTATAGGTATGTTGTTGTAAAATGCGATGGAGATACATTGGTTAGGGTTTGTGTTTGTACCTATCTGTGCCCTAGGTAGGAGACCGTATCCATATACGACCTACAGCCGTTGGAGTCCCAGATTGAAGTGTGTACTTCTAGACCTAAGGAGTTTCTATGGCCATAACTATTGACTACAGCTAGTTTATACCCAAGAGATGACAAATGTTGGAATATTCCTTTGTAGAGACCAGGTGAATTTCATCAAGAAACAAAGGACAAAACTTTCCACTGGGTATCTCAATTCTCGAAGAAAAGGTCAGAAAGAAAGCAACAAGAAAGAAAAAGAAGAATAGATACATTAATTCCAAACGCCACATTCAGCGCCTGCAGTATTTTGTCATGAGATGGACCACAAAGCGGAATAGAAAGAGAAAGAAAAAGAAGAAAGAAGAAACAGGCTAAAGGAAACAAGATGACAACATCCACTAGCTATACAAAAGCCAGACACCACCTTCCACATCATCGCCTCCAACTTACACGGCATTCTCATTCCCCCCTGCATGGTCATCCAGAGACTCAGAAGGCGGAAGAGGGAAGGCATCACCCCCAGCACCACCAGCAGCCGCTTTCGAGAACCCCTCTCTCGCAAGCATGGTATTCAAGACAGCACAGTTGTACGAAGCCTCGCCAGGCGGCACAACAAGAAAGATGTACGTATTATCCGTAAACCGTCCGAGGAAGATATTGAACTGCGGCGTCTTAGTATGCATAACGACAAAACCCGCCGAAGCAGGCGTGGTAAGCGTATTCCGCGCCGCACAATGCTTAAAGGCCTTCATGATATTCGACAACCTTTCATGACGATCGTAGATAGGATTTAGCTCGCCGACTTCAGAAGTAACCGAGGTGACAGTTAGGAAAGTCGAGCGCTCGAAGAGAATGACTTCTTCTGCATTGATCTTTTTCGCAAATGCGGTTAGGAAGCGCTCGATCACGACGAGATTCGGGATGAGCTTGTGGACGATGCCCGCCCAGGCCTTGTAGAGCGATTGGTCCCAGATGCTGCTTGCGAAGGTGTCTACGCGGAAATCGGAGGAGCGGGAGCGAATCACAGCCGAGCGCTCTTCGTAGATCCGGGTGCGGTGCTCGGCTTGGATGAGGTCCATTTTGTGGACGAGACAGAAGACGTAAGCATTTGGGCTGAATTCGCGCAAGGCTTCGATTATGGAGTGGTAGGTATCGAGGTCGCGGTCGACTTCGCGGGATTCGATGTCGAAGACGTAGATTAGGACGGCGACGTCGGAGAAGATATTGCCGCGTTGTGAGGCGAGGTAGGTCTCCATGAAGGCATCTTGGCTATTTTGCTGTGTATTAGCACTAGTTTTATTGCGGAGCAACAGGTTCGTATACGAGGTGGTCTCACCCTCCACAATCCCATAGGTTCAATGTGAGATTACCCATGAACTTGACATGGCTGTGCTCGACGTCAATTGTGGCACCTAGGCGTCGGACATCCTTTGCGACATAGTTGCTGAAGATGATTGAGCGCATAGATGACTTCCCGGATCCACTCTTGCCCATCAGGAGCACCTTTCTCTTCTTCTTTCGAGCATCCATCATGGCGGGTGTTGGGGCGGTTACCGTTGAGCGAAGCCCCGCTCTTGCGGGGGCCACCTGGGACGATCTGGGGGAATACTCAGTGTGTTCACTCGGTGGCTAAAGTATAGTGGTACTAGTTGTCTATCATGAGATTGACCGCTGCATTTTTATCTCTTGCCAATGGGATTGAAGACGAAAGAGTACAAGAGGGGAAGGGAAGATGAGGAGCTCCATTCGGCCTTGTAATGCGGAGACGGAGTATAGTTGATCCTACTCACGTGAGTCTAAGCTGCGTTTGTACTATGCAGTATTGCGATGAAAAGATGAGTGAAGAGATAGATGACGATTCATACTTTTCTATCGAATATTGTCTCTAGGTGGCTCTCATGAGTCATGTTCTACCACTTGACAGCGCTGAACACGTGGAGATTGAAGTCATTCAGAAGAGCTCCTACTAAGGAAAGATGGGATGGAGGTAACGGGATGACGACATTTCCTGGGGCTGCCCGGAAAATCATCTTGATTCCTGCGTAGATCTGTCATCTATGGTCAATTGGCTTCTATCAACATCTCTTGTTAAGAAGAATATCTAGACAGAATGGAAAACATCGGAAAAAAGCAAGTCGTACCATGCAAAGGGTAGGAAATATGATGAATAGTGGCTTCAATGCAAAGAAATAGAAAACCTCCCAAACAGCACCAAGAAAAGCAGAAAGTCGATCGTGTAATAGTATGTATATGAAGATATTTTTGGTCATGAAGAGTTCATTCGTCAAAAAAGGGCTGGACGTTGTAGTCCAGGTATCCGAAGCATCAATTATATGGGAATAGTGGGTATTAGAAGACGGTGCCGTCAGATCGTATCATGATAGGAGGTTCCTTGGTGTTTGGTCTGGAGACTTCCGCAAGCTCACGACCACCCTATAAAGTTGTCAGAACTTGATCTTTCAAAAAGACTCCTTCATGCGTGCTTACCTTCCAGGTGCCTGCCTCAAGCATTTGTGCTAGTGACAGTTGCTCTTCGGAGCCCTTGAGACCCAACTGGCAGTTAACCTCTGCTAGGAGCTCATCCAGGAATCCGACAGTCGCAGCTCGCCACTCGACAATCACGTCGTCGTCGGCGCAGAACAGCGGCGCGACCTCGACACTGGGTTGACCCTTGATCTGGGCGTTCTCTTTATATGCTTCAATACCGCGCTTCATGTCATCCGGTTTCAGACTCAAGAGTCCCAGGTCGACAAGAAGCCCTCCGTTTCGATATTCAGGAAGGCCGGTGAGGAGGTCGCTGCCGGCGAAGTGAATATGCATCAATTTGGACATCGGCACCATGATCGAGTAGCATAACCACTGTGTCAGCTTGTGGAACGGAACGATGCTCTCCCATTGCTGTGCAGGCGGGGAGCTAGGCAGATCTGAGCACTTCCAAGCATCTCCGATTGATACACCGTCGATCTGTGTTCGTGATGCGGGCCATATGGGGGACAGGCCGTCCATAAGCACAGTCCATAAAGTGGTTATCGGGACAATAGGCACGGAAGAAGCAAGAGTTGATGGGTGGCCGAGCAGATAATCTGGTAAAGATTAGCAACTGATCGAGAAACCTGCGGTCCAGATAATCTCACCTAACATATTTCCCGGCCGGGCATCCACTCCAAAGAAGTCTTGATGGTTCAGGGCCTCGGACAATCGCATCAACAGCCCCGTGCGGCCCTCAATCCCAGCCAATGGATTCTGCTCAGAATGTTGCATCCCCTTCGCAAGCACCTCGACCGTAATCTTTTTTAACCCTGCACCATCCACCTGACACGGCTCCGTCGGATCACTACTGAAAAGACCCGATTTGAACATCTCCAAACTGGCAACCGCCAAGCCTTCGCTGCGCGAGAAGATCTTCCCTGACTCCTTCGATCGATACGACCATCTGGTTCCGGCACCCGCATCCAACAGCACAGATACCACAAACAAGTCGATCAGACGGCGGGTGCGCTCCTGCGCGTCAATGCTGCTCGGCCAAGACTGAAGCAGCTGGTCAATGCGCGGCCGACCACCAACGTCGAAATGCTGCCAGCGGCCGTGCGGCGGGATATTTTCATAATCTGGGGCATAATCTCGCTGTGCGTTGGGAGATGCATTAGCGCAAGTCCGCTCGACATGGTTGTTCGACGGCACTCGTTTACCTTGATAATTGACACAATGTAGGAGGCGGTAACTTGGAATTTGCTCATGTCGACATCAAAATGGTTGAGTTGGTTCTTTTTGGCCTTATTGAGGATGATGTTCGAGCGTTCGCGGACAGCGTGAATGCTCCGGAGATATGCGGCTGGGTCCAATGCCGGGTCTGGGGGTCTGGCGATGGGGAGTTCGGGAATTGAAGCTGGTGGGCCGCTTCCTTTGTACCCTGGTGATCTCAGGGATGTGTTCGAGGTGCGGGCACTGTTGACTGTGACGACTGAGTCTTGTTCATCTTTCTCACTTTGAATTGAATTCTTGGAATCTTTGCGCTTGAAGAGCCCCATTGTTAGCTTGGGATTTCACCCCGGACTTAACGAGGGGAAGCTTTGCAAGGGGGTGGATGAATCGGGCGAGGAGGGGCGAAGAGAGGTATGTTGTAGTTCAGATAAGGAGTTTACAAAGAGGGGAGAGGAGGAGATGGTAGCGATGTCCGATGTTTTTAATATTTTTTTTCCGTTTCCCTTTAATCACATTTTAGTTTAAGGGTAAACTAAGTAAAAATAGGCAAAATGACAATAATCGAGTTTCAATTAATTTCTAAGGCGGGGACTTCGGGGGAAAAGTAGCGGCTCTCGTTATTGGGGTTGTCTCGATGTTGTAGTTGAAGTGGGTTGGAGATCCATTAATCATCTGAAAGCCATTATGGAGTCCAGAGAAGTCTGGAACGAGTTGGAACATGAGAACTTCAATGGGGAACAAGAACAAGAAACCAAAATGAAAAAAAAGGCACTCGGACGAAAAGCAAGGTAGGAAGGTTGCAATATAGGTACCGAATACTGGAACCCACAATTGGTACTTTAGACCTTTAGTACCGAATAGAGGGGACTAAGTACTGGGTCCGGCATAGGTTGATGAATCTCTTCAACCTTAGATAGCGCATGGCTATAAGAACACGTCCCTCGTATGGATGTAGCCATGAAGCTACGTGTTCTTGTGAACATTACGATATTTGACATTGTACAGCTGATGATTTACAGGCCGAAAGCTGGATCAGTTGCCGCAATAGGAATGGCAATCCCTGGTCCCGCCGGAACAGATGCTGGGCCACCCGGAATGTTAAAAAAAGTGGACCATCGTTCGACAGTATCCGTGGACGCGATGAGGCAAATCGTGACCTGAGTACTAATGGGAAAATATTTGAACGACCTACTTATCAAAGGACCTAAGAAAGATCAAAGTGAATCAGTGATAGATTAGCCACGGAGTACAAGAAGGAATCTACTGCGTAAGACGGAAGCACAATGAAAGCCGCCATGTACGCACGGACTAGCGTGCGATTCCAGAAGCAGGGGAAAATAAAAAGACAAAGAAAAAAAAACTAAGAAGAAGCGACACGGGTTGCCCTGTGCGGCCGAATCCACTTTTCGTCTTATGGGCCAACTATCGTGTGACAATTGAAAGGTGATTTTCTGGTTCAACCATATCATTGTAGATCGAACCCATTTCATCGAGATCCGAGATCCGGCGAAGTTTCTCAATGTGTAACACATGACGGTGATTCGAATGGCGGAATCATTTCCGCCGCGATTTCGCATGCTTGGACCTGCCTCGAGCTTATACGGAGTACGGAGAACTTGTGTATAAAGAATCTGAACTTTAGGCGGGAATATAGGAAGACTGTTGCGGGATTCTGATGCTTGTCAATCTTGGAACATGCAATCTGCACTACGGAGTAGTCGATGCAGGAAATCTACTGAAAAGGGAAGGTGTCCCTTCAGATGTTCCCACAGATAGAGTGTGAATTGGACAACCCTAATTTCATATAACTAACTACATCATGCATGAATTATGCAGTCATATTGCTATGGTTCCAATAAAGTGGACTCTCCAGGGGTGTCTTCATTCCTACAGGATCAGAATAATCCACATCAAAGACACTTGACGTTTTTCAGTTCTCCAATTTATTCGGAAATCATCCCAGGACCTAACGCGGGAAGCACGGGCCTGGCCACTCTGCCGGGTCGTTTCAGGCTTCAACTCTGTTTGCAGGGAGCACTCCGTACACTACACTAACGGGTACCCCGGTTAGTTAACTAGTGGTTTGACTATTATTGTTTGCGATGGTTATGTACACAATAGCATTGTGCATCTCAAACCCAACTTGTACTCAGCATCCATTGCGGCAATAATCGGCAAACACTTACAACTTCGTACAAGTGCTCACAGAGATCCGCAGCTATTTGATTTAATCCCCTCTTCGCTAGCGCGACTGGGCCGGCTGAAAAAAGGGAAACAAAAAAAAGGCAGACTTGGTTGCCTCTAGAGTTTCTTTTTTTTCTTACCGACATACACGAGGGGAAGCTTCGAATTGACTTTTGAGGTGGGGAGATGATTCTCCCTTCGCATAGGCTGATCCGTGCTCGGTAGTTCTTGGCTGTCTTTATTTGGGAGGTTTGGCCCTTGGAGAACTTTGGTTAGAGTTTATTTGGCACCAAGGGTCCTGGACTTAGGGCATGTATGGATTCACCGGGCCGGGCAGCACAGCGTGTACTTTGTATGCGGGAGTCGTTGTACTCCATGCATGGTCAAAATTCCGAGGACTTATGTATGGTCCATAAACTATAGGACTGTTGGCCCCTTCTCCGTGAAGAAATAGAGAAAACTAGGCTGGAAGATCGTCCCGATATGGAATTTTTATCATGTCTCTTTCTCTTCACGGATTCGAATCCAGGTACTGCTTCGAAGGTTCAAGGCTCCTCCATGGATGTACGTCTGTCTAGATCACTGGGAGATACCGCCCCCGCGAGGAGCTTTCTCCGCGGACGCTGGCCTGACTTAACCTTGGAAGTTATGTGCTGTGTCCAACTATGATCCTCGCTGTCGATTTTCACCCGATCTACGAAGTATGGCGTTGACCTGGGCCGCATTGACCTAGCAGACTGCCCTGCCAATCTGCAAACTTCGTTTACATACATAGCCGGGACACTAACCTAGGCATAAAGCTTTTCCATATGGTCTTCTAGTCAGTCCCCGCGGTCCCCACAACACCCCTGTCAGAAATGAAGTTCGCACTACGGGGTGGTTAATTAGGCATGGATTGCGAGAACGAAGTGATTCTTGCAGAGCATAGTTGTGTTGGAACTTTGGGTCCCATGTAAAAGAAGAATGATTCGTTGAGCAATACCATTAACGGGTATGTAGTCGCATGCAGCTAAAAGTATTAGCAGATTTTGAGTCTGCACGAAATTTTTGAGTCTTCGCCATATCTCATGCTTTAGCTGTCGAGCGTCTCGGCCCCGGAAGGGACTAATGAACAATTTCTAGGTGATCCACACCACGATCGCGGAAAGATTGAGACACATTGATGTTACAATGTCTTAGTCGTCAGTGACTCAGTACATTAGGAGCTCTCAGCTCATTGCTGCCCAGGTGGCCACTCTATGGAAATCCAGTGTGGGCCAGGTGGTGTGGTCTCGCCACGGCTACTTCGCGCGTCTCACTCTTGATTGCGGCGCGGAGCGCGGTTATGACAGTCAGAAATCTTTCTTGGCTTTGGTCTCTGACTTCTGATTGGTGCACAAGATCATTTAGTGTCACGTGCCCGCCCTGCTTGACGCAGTGTCACGTGAGGAGGCGTGATGCCCCACCTGCTTGTTTTCCCCCACCAGTAGCTAACTTAGTCTAGAAGAATATTTACTACTAACTACACATTACATTACGAGTCTTCCCCTTACAGATGGTAGCACTCTTCCAATGGTCGTCCAGGAGGCCCCACTGTTCGACGTCTCATCACTGCTTGGTTAAATGGCGCGACATTGCCGAACCATCCTGGCAACCGATGGCAATTGTTGCAACACAGGCACCTCACCTAGTGGCCTCATAGTAGGGGAGATTGACACCAGAGCATCTACCGCGGAAGGAAATCCATCATTCCGATCTGATTCATTCGATAATCATTCCAGGAAATACCTACTCTCAGACGAAAATGTCAACATTTTTCTGTGCATGTGAACACCACATCGGAAATGCCTCCATATATTGCCCACCATGTCTGGGCATCCAAGATGTCCGAAGTCTTGGACTCTCCCGACATCAAATGCTTCCAAGAACTACCAGATGACACATTTGAAGCCATCGGGTTCGAGGCCAGGACTATCCGGAGGATTGTGAGAGAGCAGATGAACCTAGGTTCCTATCAACGTCATAAAGTACCTGCGCTCCACTCACGTCCCACCAGCCGTTGCCAGTCCCACCTGCACAGAAGAGGTCCGCCAAGATGCCAGATCCCCCGGTGCTTAGTGACGGAGAGGGCGTGAAGTTCAAACCATGGAGAGCAGAAATGCAACGGGAACTGCCTCAAGGGGATCATTACCCCACAAC
Source organism: Penicillium sp. DV-2018c (assembly GCA_028827535.1). Classification (NCBI taxonomy): domain Eukaryota; kingdom Fungi; phylum Ascomycota; class Eurotiomycetes; order Eurotiales; family Aspergillaceae; genus Penicillium; species Penicillium sp. DV-2018c. The sequence goes on from JAQJAA010000001.1 coordinate 3,251,079, forward strand.
GGCGCATCAGTTAGCATATGTTAGCAGTCGATGCGAGGGAAAAGCGTCTGGCCATGTTAGTCCTCGAACGTAGGACAACTCGACGACTCCTTACCGGACATTCAAGGACTTCTTGATCATCTGGAAAGCGTCTTTTATGATCCAAACCAAAAGCAGGTGGCTCGGGATGAGTACCTGGACCTCAAAATGGTGCAAAGCAAGATTTCTTTAATTTTCTGGCGGATTTCACCAGCCTAGCGGAGAAATCGGAGCACCCGATGGAGCTCCGGAAGAAGGACCTTTACCGCAAGTTGCCATCTCTCCTACAGACTCAGGTCATGATCTACTCTGGAGATGAGTCGGTCTCCCTGAAGCAGTTCATCTATAAGTGTCAGATCGCCTCCCGCTTGATCGCCCAGCAAGTCGCCGCCCGGAATGCCACTCGAAATGCGAGGAAATATCTCACGACCTACATCAGGATGCGCAACGTGCACTGCACATCGACTGACTTCATTTTTTCCCTTCCCTTCACACTTCGTTTAGCACCCTTGCACTTGTTAAGTGTATTACAGTATTACTCTACCCTTACATGTTCTGCCCTTATGGCGCCCTGCAACTTTATGGTGGCCTGTACGCCGGACGCTGCGGCCAGCGACATTATTCTCGGCTGCTTGTTCCCCCTCCAGTACCGAGTAGTTACCTAGTCTTAGAAGAATACACATTACATTACGAGTCTTTCCGTTACACGCAGTTAGATTCCCAAGAACATTGGACCTTGCTGAGGCTGAGGCTAGGTCGCCGGGGTCACCTGGTATCTCGGCCCCGATGATTGTAGGGGTGAGGGTCTGTCCTGTAACTTCCGTCCAATGTTTGCTGAACACGCAGTGTTCAGCCACCCAGAACAATAGGTACCTATCCTTGCGTCGGTCACCATATGAAGGATGAGTGGGGTCAGGAACGCTGTCATATCCCGGCACATCCTCGCGAGTATTGTTTGATCATAGCCTGAGAAAAAGTCCACTAGCTGCGACGAACTTACGATTGAGAATTGATGAATCGACCCGTGTATAAATAAATACCTCTGGCTATGTACCCATAGAGTCCAGACTCCAGAGACCTGAAGAAAGACAGATCGGCTAGAGGAAGGCCAAAGGTCTACCTGAGGTTTCTCTCACTGTTCACATCGACGTCATGTTGGATGGCCAGGTACATTTCGGGCCAGCTTAGTTCATGTCAGAGGGAACACTTGGCCTCGTGGTCTCTCGGGTAATCTCCATTGAAGCAAGCAATCAACCTTGGCAGTCGATGTCAGAAGAGATGAAGCTATTCCAGGATGCTTGTTACAAAGTTCAAAGTTGTACCAAAAATAGTATCACGTGCCAGCTTCCGCGCGGTCTGGATCCCCCACATGCAGGGGGCAACAAGTGTTCCGCATCTTGCTCGATTGCTCGATAGCAAACGGGTGTTGAACTATTTAACTTCTTGAGACATCTTTGAATTGTGACCTGGTGAGATCATGGAGAGCCTTCATTCCCCTTTCGGGACCTAATCCTTATTCGAACCCACCAGGCATCACTATCCTTCTGCGACAACCATGGAGGACCTGAACGGCCTGAACTGGTCTTCTGACTCCAAAACCACAACCAAACCTCCATCTATGGGCTCTGGCTATCTATACCCAAGTATGCCATCATATGCCGGATCTGGCAGGTCGACCCCTTTATCAACGACATCGAACCGCTCAACCTCGCCATCGAATTCGAAGCCCGCCACATCCACCGGAGATAGCTTTGCGAATCTCGTCTCCTTCAACTCGTCAGCCGAAAACAAGAACCTTTCCCTCATCGAAAAGCAAAAGCGCCTGCAGGAAGAAAGGGCGAAGAAAGAAGCCGAAGACCGCAGTCGATTCGAGTCGCAATACGGTGGTCAGAATAGCCAGTTCTGGGATAACTTTGAAGGCCGTACGCAGAGCCCTGCCTCCATACCGGCTCCTAGATCTGTAGCATCACCCGTGGAGGACGAAGACGATATTCTAGCTGCTTTCAATTCTGCTGCGCCGGTGGACGCGTCAACCCATTTCCCAGTCCCCGCTTCCGCAAGATCGACGCCTCAACTCGACGCAAACCGTCGCACGGAGACACCTAGCGGAGGGATATCCATGCAGGATAATACAGGGGGCTTGGGGACGTTCGATGACGATGATGACCCATTCGGACTCAATCAATTGAAGCCGAAACCTGCCCCTGCTCCTCAGCCCGCACAAGGTGATGACGACGACTTCCTTGGTTTGCTGGGGAAACCGGTATCAGAAATACCGCGTCCGGAGCCGCCTTCCAAGTCTAAAACACCGTCAGACAGTGGGCGAGACCAATACGCATCTCCCATGCCTTCCAACGAAGCCGACAGGGCTATTGCAGAGCTGGTGGATATGGGATTCCCTGCAGATAAAGCTCGCCGCGCTTTGGACACTACAGAGTCTGGAACCGACATACAAGCTGCTGTTGGCTGGCTTCTAACTCAGGCTCACGCAGAGGCTCGGCAGAAGACCGGAGGACGCGCCGATGCTCATCCTGCTGATCGCGAAAGAAACCGAATGAGGGAAGAAATGCCTGAGTCAAGACGACGCCAGGACAGACAGAGTCCAGCATTAGCCGACAAAGACCCTACGCAAATAGCTTCTCAAATTGGCAATAACCTGCTCAAGTCGGCCGGCTCGTTTTGGAAAACCAGCAGCAAGAAACTTCAACAAGCGATGAATGAGTTTAACGCTGAACAGGACGCCAGTCAGCCTCGTTGGATGAGGGATGCTTCTTTGCATGAAGAACAGCCTCAGCAGCCGCAACGTCCAGGCCGTCGTGAACAGCCCGCGCCGTCCCAGGCAGAGCAGCAGGAGTTCACAAATGAAGCACTTCTTCTTGAGTCCGGAGGTGGTCGGCCCCAGAAACCACCTCGTACCCGCGAGACTCACGAACCCAATCAAAGAAGCCAGCCTGCTCGTGATCAGCAGTCTCCTGATGTGACCCAGCCAAGACAACCCAACTTCCTTCAGCGCCCATCCCGACCCACCTCTCAAGACCCCAAATCTCGACTTTCACGCTTTGCCGCTGAAGAGCAGACGGCGCAAGCCTATGTCAGCCCCGCAAGACGTAAGCGGCCGCAGGCACCGCCGGCGCCCCCTGAGCCTGAGGTCGACCTTTTTGATTCTCCGGCTCCAACTAGAAAGCCTTCCCCTCCCGCTCAACGTGCTACACCTCCTACGCGCTCTGCTGCTATTCCAGTGCGCCCCAAAGCTCCGACGAGATCCATTCCGCCTGTATCTCAAGAGGCACTTCAATCAATACACCGCCATCGCGGAAAAGCCGCAGACTCTTACAAGAGAGGCGATTACGCCGAAGCCCACCAGAGCTTCTCGACAGCTCTTGGCATGCTCCCTGATAGACACCCTATCACCATCGTCATCCGCAGTAATCGTGCCATGACAGCGCTCAAGATCGGCGAACCAAAGTCCGCCCTTGACGACGCCGACACCATCCTAGCGTTCATTGGCCCATCCAAGGGCGAAGAGGAGGTGGTTGATCTATGCACTGGCGAAGCACCCAAGCTCATGAAAGACTTCTTCGGCAAGGCTCTAATGCGCAAAGCCGAAGCGCTAGAGCAACTCGAGCGCTGGGCAGACGCCGCGCAGGCCTGGAAGTTGGCTGTGGAGTCTGGCCACGGCGGGAACACAAGCATCCAGGGCCGGAACCGATGCGAGAAAGCGGCTGGTATCAACAAGCCCCAGTCCAAGCCCGCAGCTCCCGCCAGGAAACGGCCCTCGCCACCCCCTAAGAAGGCCTCGGCGATGCCAGGTGTCACTGCGACCTCAGCATCTGGAACAGACTTTGAGGCGGTCAGTAGGCTGCGCCAAGCTAACCAGGCGGCTGAACGTGCCGACGAGGAAAAATTCGCTCTTTCTGAGAGCGTTGACGCCAGAATTGCCGCATGGCGTAACGGGAAGCAAGATAATCTGCGTGCATTGCTTGGTAGTCTTGACTCAGTCTTGTGGCCTGAAGCTGGGTGGAAGAAGATCGGGTTGTCGGAGCTGGTGCTGCCGAACAAGGTTAAGATCCAGTACATGAAGGGGATTTCTAAGGTGCATCCTGATAAGGTATGTTTCATTCTTTGCTCGGCCTGGTTGGCTTGGAGTTCATTTTGGATACCAGCTAACATCTTATCAGATCTCTACCACTGCCACCACCGAGCAGCGCATGATTGCTGGATCTGTATTCGGCACACTGAACGAAGCGTGGGATAAATTCAGGACTGAAAATAACCTCTGATATCTCATCCATGTTCGCTTGTTGATACCATCCGCTTGAAGTTATTTTCTTTACTTGCATGTCACAATCTCATTTCTAGATGGTGGCTTTCATAGCATATCGTTTGATAGAGCATTACCACATCAGCGACTGCCATGTCTATCCATGGCTTTACTTCGTTTTAGTTCCTCCTCCCTCCCTAGGTTTACGTGTCCTTGTAGGCCATATAATGGCTGCCTGACCAACCATAGTGGCATCCCTGCACGTAGGTATGGGCAGCCCTAGGACCGTTAGCAATGTGGCGTCCTATGGGATCGAGAGGCTTGAGGAGTGCCCAGAGCCACATGCATAGGGCGTTAACACCGGCAGGCTTGGCTTCGACAGCTGCATACTGATACTACAAAGAGCTCAGGTAAATGACTGCAGCCAGGGTGACTTGCTCTCAGAGACAAAGCAGTCTCAGTCCGGATGATATGCCAGGGGATTAACTTCATGCTAATAACAAATAACCAATGTTGTACAATCATGCTCATGCTTCGGACGTCTGTTCTTCGACCTTCGCCTCCTCAGACTTATCCCCCGATCCTGACTGTTCCTGTTGTGCCTTCAGCCTCTCCGCCTCCTTAAGCTTGGCTCTTTCAATAGCAGCCTGTTTCTTCATTTGCTTCTTGCTCAACGGAGGTTCATTATCAGTCTTCGCAATCTGCGCGGACGGCCACTGCTTCCTGCATTTCTGCTCATCCTCTTCCGACCAGCTCCGCGGCAGAATTGCAAACACAAGGTATGAAGTATGAGTCCTAAGATCCGGCTCCGAGCGATGCGTCAAACGACCCTGAGCATACAACGGAACATTAGACCTTTCTTTATAAAAAGGCGTCTCCTTCACAATGGGCTGATAATCCGGCTCGTCTTTTGTCTGTCGGTGATCACGGATAAGCTTCGCACGCTGTTCATCACTGCGAAGCTTCGCAACAGCCTCCTCAACAGTCTTCGGGAACGTAGTTGCTCCACGCACACCCTCGGTATCCAAACCCACACGCTCACGCTTGACATCAATCCTCCGCTGAGCAACCTCCACCATGGAAATATTCAGCCATGATAATTGGCGCATCGTGCGGATAGTGCGCTCCGCCTGCTCGAGACACGGAGAGAAGGTGCACAGATACACAGGCGACTCCGGGTCGAGCGCGGACTCCCGTCCATCGGGGGGATTCCGTACGAGATGTTTCAGCGCAAGCCAGGAGCAGGCAGATCAAGGAAGATGGCGTTGGCTTTGGGCGATTTGCCAGTTACCGGATCACCGAGCAGGAAACCGTCTTCGTAGACGTCGCGATGCGTAGCCTCGACCATCCCATCCAGACCGTGATCCCGCAGTTCCTGCTGCACCTTGCCGACGCGCAGCTCGTGGAACTCGTAACTGCATACCTTGCCGAAACGCCGCCGTTTCGGCGCTTGCTCCGCGTCCTCCGGATACCCATTGAAGACTGCACGGGCGGCGGCGTGTGTGAATGAGCCGCTGCCGGCTCCGGCTTCGATGACTGTGCTGCCTGGTCGCGCGCGCAGGCGGTGGAGGATGTAGCTGTAGTCCGGGGTGTAGACGACTTGCGTGCGGTGTGGGAGGGAGATGGTCCATGCTTCTGGGGTCGGGGCGAGGATGTGCAGGAATCCGCTGTCTGCTGCGACGGGGGCGCGTAGTGATGGCTTTTTGTTTGTCTCCTCCTCTGCGCTTGGCGTTGTTGCTGATGCGTCGAGCTCTTCGGCTTTGCGCTTGGTTGATTTGCGACCGCGCGAGCCTGTGTCGACTTTTGAGGCGCCGACTTGTGTACCCCAGGGTTGACCGATCAGAGTGCTGTGCGGAAACGAGCCGAAGCGTGTGTTGGTGACTTTTCCTTCCCAGTAGCCTTGGTTCTCGTCGTCATGGTCGCGGAGGATCGTCGGGATGATCTGGTCCCGACGGAGCTGTAGTAAGGCGAGGCTATCCTTTTCGGCTGTAGTATTCCGTGTGAAGAATGGGGACGGCATGGTGAGCAATATCCGTCTGGGCAACTTGGTAGTATGAATAATGCTTCCTCTCACTTGATTGGAACTTGTTTCTCCGCAAATGAAAAAAAATGGGCTTGATATTGCTCATTGCCTGATTGGGGTATCAACTAGGGCTCAGGGCTTGGTCTGCGCATCCTCCGTTGCCGCCAATCAGAGCGAGTGGGCCGCAGTTTGATGGATGACTCGATCTGGTCCTCACGAGCCCCTCCATTGGCTTTGTTTTCTTCTTTATGCTCTCCCCCCGTCTCTCCTTGCTTTCCTTCTCTTCCTATTCACCGTTCAACCAGCGGGTCTTATCGTCGGTCGCTTCTTTCTGTTCCATGTCTTCTCGCCAACAGCCGCCATGGCGGCAACCGGCTTCCAGCCCAGACGCGCAGCTCCCTGCGCTCAAGGTCTGGAATTCATTGACCAAATCTAAGACTCCTTTCGTGCCGATTGATCCTGCCGGAAAGAAGGTCGTCTGGTACGCTTGCGGGCCGACTGTTTACGACGACGCGCATCTCGGACACGCCCGAAACTATGTCAGCACCGATATCATCCGGCGAATTATGCGCGACTACTTCAAGTTTGAAGTCAAGTTCATTATGAATATTACGGACGTGGACGACAAGGTACGCTGTGGCGCTATCTATATGGAGCATGGGCCCGAACGCTGTGACTTACCATCTTATAGATCATTCTTCGCGCCAGACAACAACACTTGTTTAATGAATTCGTCACGGTCAACCCCACGATTACCCCGGAGGTCCTAGATACGGCGAAGAAGGCATTTGTTGCGTATTTGAGGAAGAACCTGCCCTTGCTTGACGCCGAGCTTCCTGCCTCCCGGTACCAGGATGAGGTCGAAAAGACATACGGGAGTATCTTGAACGGCGGAGCCTTGCCTGGAAACGAGAAGGCAGGAGACGACGAGGCCAAGGTCAAAATGCACATCAAGACTGCTGCATCGGCTGCGAAGGTCATCGCGCAGGCTGAGACCCGCGATGGCTCGAGTGCCGATCCTGCCGTTTTTGCTGAGACGTTCTACTCGAGCGCGCAGGATCTTATTCTGCCTTACCTTGATGCACTGAAAGGTGCACTTGTTGACGCCGACGACCACAGCATCTTCACCAAGTTAACGAAGAGATATGAAGAGAGGTTCATGAAGGACATGCGGGATCTGAACGTTCTCGACCCCACCGAGTTGACTCGCGTGACGGAATATGGCGATGAGATCGCGGCTTTCGTGGATCGAATCGTTAAGAATAACTTTGGATACGCGACAAAGGACGGATCGGTGTATTTCGACATTAAGGCGTTCGAAGCTGCAGGCCACCCGTACGCTCGTCTTGAGCCGTGGAGTCGGTCAGATAACAAGTTGGCTGCAGAGGGCGAAGGCTCTCTCGCCAGCAAGACTACAGAGAAGCGCGGTGCTTCCGATTTTGCTCTCTGGAAGTCCTCCAAGCCCGGTGAACCGAGCTGGTCCAGCGCTTGGGGTAAGGGCCGCCCTGGCTGGCATATTGAGTGCTCTGCTATGGCATCAGCTCGATTGGGCAAGCAGATGGATATCCACTCTGGTGGTATTGACCTTGCCTTCCCGCATCACGACAACGAGTTGGCTCAGAGTGAGGCATACTGGCACGATGGCCACGGCCATGGCCAGGACCAATGGGTTAACTACTTTTTGCACATGGGACATCTGTCCATCCAGGGATCTAAGATGTCCAAGTCGTTGAAGAACTTCACTACAATCCGGGAAGCGCTTGATCGGAAGGATTGGTCGCCCAGAAGTCTGCGCATTGTCTTCCTCTTGGGTGGCTGGAAAGACGGGGTTGAGATCACAGAGGATTTGGTGAACACCGGCAGCTCATGGGAAGAGAAGGTGAACAATTTCTTCCTTAAGGTGAAGGATCCTGCAGCTCTGCAGTCCTCAGGCACGGATTCCACCTTCGCTGCGGATTTGGAAGCGGCCAAGAAGGCTGTCTATGACCAGCTCTGCGATTCTTTCAACACTCCCGCTGTCATGGCGACCATCTCCGACCTCATCTCCAAGTTCAACATTGTCGACAAGGCCACCGTGCCCGCTAAGGATATCCAGGCGGCAGCACAATGGGTCACCTCAATGGTGAACGTCTTTGGTCTCAATGGCACCGCCTCAGCCGATAGCACCGAGATTGGCTGGTCTGGTATTGACATCCCGGAGGAGGCCAAGGCTTACCTGTACCCACTGTCGGCTATGCGTGACTCGCTTCGCGAAGCCGCGCGCTCCAAAACCGGAATCACAAGTAAGGATCTCGAGGCCGCAGTTGCCCAAGCCTCGGCACCCGAAGAAGTCCCCGAATCCGCCAAGCCATACGCCGAGGTCTTCTCAAACTTCCGTAACAAGGTGCAGTCTCTGGAAGCCTCCGATTCCATCGGCAAGGAGATCTTATCCCTGTGCGACCGGGTACGAGACATCGACCTCTTCGACATCGGCATCGCTCTTGAAGATCGCGAGAACCAGCCCGCCCTGGTCCGCCCAGTTACCCAGGAGATGCTCAAGGCGCGGGAGGAAAAGGAAGCCCGGGCTCTCCAGAAACAGGCTGATAAACTGAAGAAAGAGCAGGAAGCTCTCAAGAAGCTGGAGAAGGGCAAGCTGAGCCACCTGGAAATGTTCCGTACCAATGAGTACAGTGCCTGGGATGAGGAGGGTATGCCTACGCGTGACGCTGGTGGTGAGGAGATTACCAAGAGTCGGGCGAAGAAGCTTCGCAAGGACTGGGAGCGTCAGAAGAAGGCTCATGAGGCTTGGTTGGCTAGCCAGGCTAAATAAGTCGAGGAAAGGAGCATTTAGATCTAGTGTCTGTTTCGTTGTGGCGTGTGTCCACTTTGCATCGCGGGGCGTTTCCATTTGATATAACTATATCCTTACCTTCTTCTCTACCTACAATTGCCAATATTGCCTGGCTAGGATGTTCAATCCTTGTTACTTCCATGATTTGTTCTTAGTTCATCCATCAATGATTCAATAGCATGTAACCTCGTTTATCTGTCTGCTCCTGACCGCTACCTATCGCATAGTCATACTTCTGTCACGCTTCCCTTTCTCTTTTCAGCGAGCTGAAGCCTGAACAGTGTTGTCAGTGAAGATGCATTTTGATAAGGATAGTTTCAATGCACGTGACCCGACGTCATCCATCTTTTATGGTCCGATTTCTTTCTTCCGCACCTTTCAATGCCTTCAATTTGACTTAGCCAGGCTGGATTTTCCAGCGAGTGCCTTCTGTTCGTTTCATTTTTCATTCTCTTTAGTGTGTTGCTTGTCGAAAACTCTGCAAACATTGAAAGGGCCTTCTGATTTGAGTCATACGGTGCGCGGCGCGCCAGCAACATGTTTCCTTCGCAGGCAATCAACTTCAATGTTGAGGCATTGAGTGGTATCTGTGGGTAAGTTTGACAGATGATCTCCTTTATATTTACTCTCAGTTCTATCATTCTCCTTGTCGATTCAAATCTGCACTCAATTTATCCAATGCATACATGCGCGCCAACGGCACGACTATGGAGTCACTTGGCGATCTGACTGCATTGATGTCTTCTTCGATCAACTACTGACCGGTCCAGATCGATCTCTATCGCCTGTTGGGTCGTCGTTTTCTCTCCCCAAATTATCGAGAATTTTCGACGAGGCTCCGCAGATGGCCTCTCTCTCCTTTTCCTGGTCGTCTGGTTAGCCGGCGATGTATTCAACATCCTAGGTGCCGTCATGCAAGGCGTGCTGCCTACCATGATCATTCTCGCAGTGTACTATACATTGGCAGATATAGTCTTACTAGGGCAATGTTTCTACTACCGAGGCTTCAACTTCAAGGAGGAGTTATCTTCCCCGCCCACACCAGAGAGCAGCGGTACCTCAGATGCGGAGCAAAATGACACCGAAGATCAACGAGCCACAGAAAGATCATTACTCCTGCCAAAGAAGTCCACCGGACACGTCAAAGTTCCAAACCCATCACTAAACGCAACTGGCCAGCAACCGCAAGACCGCAACCGGCCTCTATTGGCCGGAAACCAACAATCAACAACAGCCTACCATGACATCTTCCACTCGTCGGTAGACGCCGCGCATCTCTCACCGGCGACACCCTTCGTCGAGCCGACACATGATGAAGCCCGCCGACGCGCCCAACTCGCCCGCCGTCGTCGCATTTCCGCCCTTCAATCAGCCTTCTTCAATCTTTCTGCCGTCGCCCTCGTCTGCACCGCAGGCGTTGTAGGCTGGTACAGCAGCCCAGCCTCGAAATCCTCGTCGCCAAACCCGGAGCCACTCGCCATGGATCTGCTGGGTCAGGTATTCGGGTACTTCTGCGCGGTGCTGTATTTGGGGTCTCGTCTGCCGCAGCTTCTGCTGAACTACCGCCGCAAGTCGACGGATGGAGTATCCTTGCTCTTCTTCTTATTTGCTTGCATTGGAAACTTGACGTACGTGCTGTCCATCTTGGCTTATTCGCCTGTTTGCCGTGGTGAATCGTCCGAGGAAGTTCTGGGACATCATCACCACCGTCCGCAGTGTCGGCCTGGCGAGGCAGCTGCATTGTATGGTCGGTATGTGTTGGTGAATTTGTCGTGGCTGGTTGGCAGTGCTGGAACGCTACTGCTGGATATGGCGATTTTCACGCAATTTTTCCTGTATCGCGACGGGAAGGCTGGTGATGATGAAGAGGAATAGAAGAAAATAGGTATAGACTATGTGTATTGTACATATATTCTTTGAAATGAGAACACGTCTTTTCGTATGAGTTGGATATAGTGACACATGGTCTTGGGATGTCGAAGATTGGCAGAACCTAGTGCCGGCGGCCTATCTATTGGATGAGACTCCTGCGCAACTCCACGCATCTGGGACATCATGCACGAGAAATGGATATACACAGCCTAGGTAAGCATGTCAAGCGCATGGTTGTGTTAAGACCAACAACTCAGCTGTCCATATCTCAGTCGTAAAGATGGCTTGTTTAGCGCAGCACCTCATTATTCCTCCAGGGTCATCATACAGCTCCCTATCGCCCCGTTAGAGTCCAGGTCATACTTCACCAAAAATACCATTTATAATGAAGGCCAGGTGGGCGAATATCAGCCAGCAAAATACCTATCATCAAGGCAATCATATAAAACATGATATTTCGGTCAGTGTTGGTTTATACATCGATCTGAGTGGCTGACTTGGAGGAGGCGTTTGGGATGAAACGGCCATGGAACAGACACGCTATGCCATGGCGAACAATAGGTACATATTCCAGGAGGCAGCGCTTGGACTTCAGGAATGTCGAGATAGGCTATAGCACTGCCTGATTCTATCTTGAATGGACCTGAGTATGAGATAGGCGCGAAGTGAAGCGGTGATACAACTTCGCCTCCCACCCAATCAGCCCTGATAGTCTACATGGATGCGTTGCGACGGTATCAAACTATTCAGAACGTATCGATACCTAGGCTATACTCGAAGCCACGATAACTGCTGTGTCAAGGAGCTGACATTATAAGTTTCAAAGAGAACAAGAGGGCTAGAGTTGAGTCCTAACTAGCTAATTTCTAACGGCTCTAGGTAACCACTCAGTCTTTTCTTTCGTATGTCTTGTGTTCTGTAATAAGACCAGACACAGAAATGCCTCATAGGAGCACATCTTTCTGTTCCTAGCCTGTTACACTGGCTCCTTTCTATAGGTGGCTTTCTGGTTTCTAGGCACCAAGTCGCCGATCTCGAAGACCAGGTTCGCTGAGAACCTCTCATTCTTCGGTTTAGTTGATAGTACACAGTGACTATAGATGATTGACACGTCTAGGTTTGAGTCTACGCTGTCGACTTGTATATCGCAACATGCGGTCTAGAAGATCCACGGCCGACGCCTCCCACCAGATGTGGACTTTACCATTGCTTCCATGTTAGCCACAGGCCTGCTCCTGCCTGACTCTACTACTGCCAAATGGACGTGTCTTGGCGAGAAGGGAGAATTGCTAGAGCCGTTGACGACCCTTAACGCAATAGCCGAGCACATCAGACCTACAGCCGATCCATTCACTACAGGACCCAACATACTCGCTATTGGGTGCGGCGATGGACAACCATATTCTACCAAGTATTACTGCCAGAGATAGCTAGGTGACCTCTTACACGATGCCTTGTAAAGATGGCACAGCCTCACTCTGCGGAGGTTTGATATGAGGCCCGGCAGGCCCGGCAATGCAATATTTCCTCTGAATCGACCAGTCCAAACGGTCTACACGTGTTGCGACTCTACTAGACTGAAGCAAGGTATTTCTACCCTTACCACAGGAGGCGATGGCGGAACGGTAATTGCGGTGTAAAGGGGCCAGTGCTGATATAGGTTTCAGAGAGGACGAATAGCGAGCCCTAACCGCCGACGCCCGGTGATTGTTTGGTCAGTTCACGCTGCGTAGATTACTAGGTCCTTGCATTTCTCATACACGATTCATACGGAAGATATTTTCCTCTTAGGTCTAGCTCCGTCAAGGATGTAGGACATAAGTCTGGTTCACAAGATTCGTGGGTAATCCACGGCCAACACAATCTACGGGAAGTCAGCTTCATCTTTGCCTATCATCCACAGCCCTGGTTCTGGTCGAGCTGAATTGCTGGCAGGTCTTCCGTCTCTCTGGTGCCCGTGGATAGTCTTTTCCTCCTTGAGTCTAGTGCTCACGACAATAACCCTGACTCGGAAGAATGATGGGAAACCTCACAGCCAACAAACCCACGACACGTTTGCTTCGCCTCTGCACTCCATGCACAGCTTGGTTCTCGCCAGCTGTCGAGATGTGGTGAGCACTTTGATGGTCTCTCGATGGGGAGTACAGAACGGTATATAAGCCGCGGTCTGACCCCCCAATGGAAAACGATATTCAGACACCATCTGCCAAGACAAACAAGATTTAGCAGAATCAAATCTACAAGCACCAAGCCATGTCCATCGAGAACTCCTATCCCGTCTACCACGTGGGGATCCGGGTGGAGACCTGGGAACCTATCGCCATTGATATTACTGTGCGCAAGCCCAGGCGCAAGAAGTGCAACTCCGACGACCATGCGGTCCGTACCATACGCAATATCTTCCACGTCAACACCGAAGAAATACATGCGAGGGCATGGGGCACAAATGAAATCCTTGCGGTAAAGGGGCTGGGCAAAAACTCGATCATATCCATGGAAAATGAGCACGGCTTCATGGTCTGCAATGTCCCTCCGGATCTGTACAAGCTGCGCGAACTGACGAGGGAGTTCTTCGAACGATACAATCGACGCAAAGCCCCGGTGTTCCGTAACGAGCCCTTTAGGATAACCGTTGTTCTTGCGAACGATGGGGACAAGATCGGACGCTTCCTCTTACGTCTCGTTGGAAGAGGCTTCGCGCCTGTTAAGCCTTGGGTTGAGGTGTTCGATAGGGGAAAAGTGTTTACTGAGAGCAAAGGTCACGAGGGCACATGCGATCGTTTATTTCCTTTTGATGAAGAAGTTGGTCCTACATCGTCGTGGTTATGTAAAGAGTTCCGGGAATTATGGGATGGGTCGGACTTTGATATTATGTCTGGGCCCTGGGGAATACGCGGATTGAACTACGGTCAACTATCATAGTAAACCCCACGCTGGCGCGTACGGGTACTTTATCTTCAGGACTATGTTTGTTTCCAATTCCTCAAGAACAACAAAGTGCCAGGGACCTAGATTGTCGATGTCGATTTGCACATTAAGCAAGCTGAGTAAGGGTGTCTATCTAGACTGCCAGGAACGACCAACGAACATACTCGCTATTGAATGCCATGATGAACAACAATACATATCCTACAGAGAAGTACTGTCAGATTTAAAATTCTGTAACATGATGTAAAGATAGCACAGCCTCGCGGTTCACCCTGCGGTGAAGCGAGGTGTGAATGAGGCCAGGCAAGCGGCAGGCCCGGCGATGCAACCTTTCCTCTGGACCGACGAGTCTGAACGGTTTATTTGTGTTCCGACCCTACTTAGGTAGACTGAAGTAAGTTATTCATGAGCTTGCCGCATGAGACGATGACAAAACAGTATTTGTGTTGTAAAGGGGCCAGTGCTGATATAGGTTTCAGAGAGAACGAATGGCGAGCCCTAACCGCCGACACCTCGTGATCCTTTGGTCAGTCTACCTACGTCGAGCATTCGTATATATAGACTCCTCATACACACTGTATGGAAAGGGCTTTTGTCATAGGTCCGAACCTCCCAGGGATGCTGGGCAGGGCATAGCAAGATTCGTGGATAACCCACGGCCAACTCATTCTATGAAAGTCTGCTTATCTTTGCATATCGCCCACAGCCCTGGTTCCCACCAGCTGTACCCCTTGGCTAATGTCTGTCTCCTCGGTGCCTGTAGATAGTATCTCCTATAGTCTAGTACTCTTGGCGAACCATAACACGATACCTTGAGTGGGAGGAATCATGGGCGCTTTGTAACCAACAAATCCACATTTGCTTGACCCTTGCATATCGTCCACAGCCCTGGTTCCCGCCCAGCTGTACAGCTGGCTGTTTGTCTGTCTCTCCAGTGCCTGTAGATACTACATCCTCCTTGAGTTTACTGCTCTGGACGATCCATACCACGATACCCTGCCTCGGAGGAATGAAAGCCTTTCTGCCAACTAATCCACGACGCATTTGCTTGACTTCCATTGCAACCCATGTATAGCCCCGGGCCCTGCTAGGCAGTGCCAGCTGAACTGATGGCTGTTCGTCAATGTCTTTGGTGCCCTTGGACAGTACTTTTCTCCTTGAGCCTTGCGCTCTCGACGATCATATCAAAGTACCAAGGAAGTCTCACGACCAACGAATCCACGACACATTTGCTTCGCTCCTGCAATCAATGCACAGCCATTATTCGGAATTCCTGCCAGCTGTACAGCTGTGTTGGCTCCTAGCTCTATCCCGACGAGGAGTAGAGATGCGTATATAAACAGCACTCCGACCTCTCCAAGTAGAAAGATATTCAGAAACCAAAGACAATTCAGATTTATTAAACTCACGTCCGGGCATCCATCTACAAGCACCAAAATCCACTATTGCAACAATTTCGGCCATTCCAAACTTGTTATCAAGTGTTCAATCTACCCTAACTCTTTCACCATCTTACCTTTTCCAAACGACCAACAACACCCACCATGTTCCCAGCCCCAGGCCAAATGGCAGTCAACCCGGGTGAGATGAAGACGGGACGATGGGGCACCTACATAACCGCCATAGCCACGAAACTCAGCACAAGCTCGGCACAAGCTCGGTTCTATCCATGTACAACGAGCACGACTTCCTAGTCGGCAATATCCCCATGGGCGACAAGTTGGGGAGCCGCCTGTGCCTGGGATACACCACGATCAAACACTCGGTGTTCCGTGACCGGCCTTTCAAGATAACCGTTGTTCTTTCGGACATAAACCCGAGCGCAGACGACCTCCTGGACATGTTTCAAAAATGTTTCGCGCCTACTGAGATTCGGGTTATCAAGTATCGCGGGTGGTGGATGTCACCTACAGACAAAGCTCACGAGGGAAGATATGTGCTCTCGTGGAAGCCTGGTGAAGGTTGTCGTGAGTCTACTTCTCCTGAGATGGGTCAGGTCAAGTGTTGATTTTGACCGGTCGTGGGGCAACATACGAGCTTTTATTTCAATTTTCTTTGATGAGGAAGTTGGTCCCGTCCTTTTCAGATCTGCTGGCTAGGATGGGTTTGTGGTGGTTATGTGGAGCAGGGGATTAGGGAATTAGGGGTAGTATACGGAGTATGGGAACGGGGATGAGGACGGGGATGTTCTATGGAAGTAGTGGGAGGAGTTTACAGATTCAACCTTCATTACAGGATCCTTTGTTCATCATAAAATCAGAGTCAGTAAGTTGAAAGGCAGTACGTACTGCTACAATGGTATTGACCGAGAACACCTTCGCTCGATGCGGTTAAGCAATAGAGAATAAACACGAAAAGCAGACGAACGATTACTCCGGGTGAGGCTCTACCTTGCCCCGAGAAACCTCAGACCAGTTCGTGCTCAGCGAAGTTCCCTGGCTTTCGGTATAGCTTTTAATCATAGCCCGGCGGGTTTCCGGGTCTGCATTAGCATACAGCTTCTTGAAAAATCCATCGACGGCATCACCTTCCTCGTCCGATAGATCGTCCGCAGTTCGACCGCCCTTCTCTTTCTTACCAGCAAGCGAGGACGCAACTTTGTCCCAGTCTTTGGCTCCGTGACGAGATGACGTCGGGTATGAAGGGCCTGCAGGAGCTGGAGGCTTTGGCGCCGCGGGGAGGTCGGTGGTTGTGGTAGGAGCAGTACCTAAGCTTTCGAGTCCGTTCCACTTCTGGCCTGCTGTCTCTTTGCGCAGAGTGACTTCAATCTTGGTGCCCATGACTGCCACCTTGGACTCGGAGGGGATGATGTTTGCATATAGCGGGTCAAGGGTGAAGTCGTATTCAGAACCCGATGGTAAGGGGAATTGCAGCGAAACCTGGGTGGGGTAAAGTTTAGCGCGGATGCTGAGATATCTCAAATGTCAGACAAAAACACTTACCGAATTCTGTTTTAAGTCGGTTGTGACGCTGTCCATCGCAATGCCCTTGATGTAAAGGGTCACAACCACAGAGTCCCGGGACTGATACCACTCATGGCGTGGCTTCGCCGGGCCAGCAGCAGCAGCAGCAGCAGCAGCCGGGGCGGCAGTGGGAGCAGAAGTAACCGGAGTACTATTTTTTCCAGCTTGGTTTTTCGAAGCCGAGGAGCTAGACGGAACAGAAACTGCCGGAGCCTTCGAATCATCCTTTTGCGCATTTCCACCCTTGAGAGCATTCCACTCAGCCTTCATTTCCTCCGCAGTCGGAACAGGTCTCTCTTCCGGAACCTCAGCAACAGACACAGCAAGCTTAGGATCATCCTTCTCGAGCTCAGCCAACTTCCGCTGAACCTTAGCCGACCAAATCGGCAACTGGCTACCGTAATTGTTCTTCGAGCCCGCCATCGTACCAGACTTCCCTCCCATAGCAGCCTGAATCTGACCCGATTTGTCCGTCGGTTCCTCCTTGCTCTTAATCTTCTCTGCAATGATATCAAACAAGAACGCTGCATCTCCAAATCTCTCGAGCTGGAAGAGCGACACGGCGCGGCGCATCTGCGCGGAGAGCATCATCTCGCGGTTTCCGCGCTCTCTGGCGAGCTGCAGGGCTGTTTCGGCATCTTTGAGGGCGGCTGCGTAGTCCGGTCCACCGTCTGCGGGCTTGATGCGGGAGTAGGCAGTTGAGCGGGAGATGTAGTAGGCCGGGGCGCGGGGAAGCTCGCTCAAGGCGCGGGTGTAGTGTTGGATGGCGAGCGGGTAGTTAGACTCGGCGGACGCCTTGTCACCGTCGGCTGCAGCATTCATAGCGTCTTCGGTTATCGTAGATATAGCGTTACGTTCATGCTCCGCCTGGACTGCGCGCTTAGTATAGGATTGAGTTCAAATAAGTTGGATGTTGACTTGCTGTGGAGTGGAGGTCACGTGAACTGATGATGTATGGAACTATGGAAGGGGGTGGAAACGCGTGAAAGAAGACAACAGAGACGGACGACGACTAATTGATTCGTGTGTTCAGGCTCGTCAACTAATACCATAGAGTAGCCAGACATTGCTGACTCGGCCAGTTTATTACGAATTAAGTACATATTTGAGAGAAAATATTCCCTGCAAAGCTGATTCAAACAAGCTCAGCGTTTCCAAACTTCTTACTGTACAACCCCAAGGCACGAATAGGCCAGTAGAACTTGTAGTTAGGGTACGAGATCATGCTAGAAGGGCGGTTAGCTTGCCACGCCAACATAAAGATCAAGACAGCGCGAACTTACCAAGACTGGTTGAAAACACCCTCAATCGCCTCCTGCAGCCACTCTCCGTTGGGTTGCTGACGCGACATCAGCAGCTTAATGCCCCGTTCCAATGGTTCCTTGTGGGGGTAGCCTGCCTCCATAAGGCTCAGAAGGGCCCAGGCAGTCTGACACACCTGGGACTTCTCGTGCTGAACATACTGATGGGTAGCACTGCTGAGATACGATTCACCCCATCCACCGTCCGCCTGCTGCTTCCCAATCAAGAAATCACAGCCCCGGCGGGAGTCAGCGCTCGTTTCGTAAGTTTCGCCAACACTAGCTAAACTTTCAAGGGCGAACATTGCCGCATAGGTGAAACAGATGCCCCAAGAACCATACCAACTGCCATCGGCGCGCTGTGTACGCTTAATATGACCGACCGCCTTCTGCTTCGCGATGCGGATTTCGTCGGCGCGATAGTGTGGGTAGAATTGGCTGAACAGTGACAGCGCCGTAACAGAAGCTGTTGTGCATTCGGGGTGGTCATAACTGATCATAATCCCACCGAAGACCTCCGCGGCGTTCAGCCACTCGAGCTTCGGGGAGCCGCGAGTGACTTCGTACTCAGAGAAGCCACCGCTTGGGTTCTGCAGGTGCAGAAGGCAGTCGACTGCGTCCTTCAAACGCTCTTCGGAAATCAACTTGGGGAAATTGTACATCTCCTGCAACTGGAGCGTTGACCGGAGTCCCTCAGCGGTACAGTCACTGACGGTATAGCCTTGGTCCTTGTTGCTGAATGGCCAGGCACCCTTTCGGTGTTGACGGTAGCATTTCTCTTGATCCGGCACATTCTCCCGTAATTGATGGTCTTCGAGGAACTCGAGGGCTTTCGTCAGCATCGGCCGCCATTTCGGCTGGTCAGCGAAACCGGCGACGACGATCGCCTGGGTGATGAATGCAGTGTCCCAGACCTGAACGCCGTTCGTGCCATTTGCAAGCATGCCTTCGCCCTTCACCCACATGTAGTCATTCAACCGCTCCCTATGTTGGCGGACAGAGTAGCTGTCAGGGCCATCATGAATGTAGCAAGCCACCATATTCATCGGATTGCTGACGGGTCCCAGCCCCGCGTATTTGGTATTCTCGTCTTCCATGCGAATCAGCTCCCAAACCCAATCTTCAGCTCGCTTGATAAGACTGGAAGGGCGAAGGTAAGGGTTCCAGACCCGAACCAACATTTCATTAGCTGCATTCAGGACCCATGTCTTGGGATAGTAATTGTCCGTCTCGTGAATAGAGTTCCGATGAGCAGCAAAATCGACAGAGCTGTACGGTTGGGTGTATAACTCTTCCCGCAACTGTCGCGTTAGGTCGTCCAGAGGGTGAGACCACTGCTTGGACCACAGCCAAGACATGGGAAGGAACACCTGACGCATGTGGATCCACCATCGCCAAGGCGCAAAGGGGACCCAATCGGGAAGAAGCCTGCATGACGGGTCAGCAAGCGAAACTTTGTCCCTGACGCAAAGTGTAAACGAACCAAATCTCAGGGGGAACCGGATTGACACCCTCCCACTCCATGACACCTAGAACGCTGAGCCAGAATTTGGCCCAGTGAGGGCCGTAGACGGCACCTCCGAACTTATGCAGAAGACCTCGGGCTTTGATCATGCGCGGGTCTTCCTCGCTGACACCGACTAAGCGGAGGGCCACGTAGTTCATAGACGTACCGAAGACGGAGCTGTGGCCTTCAATGTGTAGACCCCACCCGCCGTCCTCCGGGTGCTGACGAGCAAACAAGTAACGCTTGATCTCTGTCGCATACTCAGGGGGAATAGGGGTATGAGTCACGTAGTAAGTAATCAAGATACCCGGCAGCAAGAACATGGGACCGCCATACTCGCAGGCCCAGTTTCCCGGCTCTAGTTGCAGGTGGGAGAAGAACTCAAGTCCGTTCTCAGCGGCTGCCAATGGCGTCTTCGCCTTTGGCAGCTCTGGAAGACCCTATAATACACAAGTCAGGATTGGCTCGGATTTCTGGAATCGGATCGACTGGATGGGGGTTTCGCACGGTTGGCAGTCCCAAGTGGTATTTATCAGCTATTGATTGTGGCCATGCTTGGTTTTCTTCGTCAGATTCGAGATACCGCCATGTCTGACGGCCTTCCTCGTCTAACAATCGCCAACGGGAGTAGTCGGTCTTAGGGTCTCCATTGGCATCTGTAGTGAGGTGGCCCTCAGCTGGGGTTTTCCATGGCCCAATATGAGGAGTAGAAGACATGATTTGAGCAATTGGACTAGATTAGCTTGCCAACTGAGAAGATAAACAAACTGGAGCTCCGCTGAAAAACTGGGGAAGGCTTAGTCATCGGTATCACGACTGCAGTGTAGAATGAAGAATGTTTCCCTTTCATGTGAAGGCAGACAAATTAATGATCAGCAATGGGTCCTGGAGGAAAGAAGAGCGGTTAAGGATTGAAGTTCTTTACTCCATCAAAAGGTAAGTGCGGGAATTGTGGGTGGCGTATCAATTTGGCTATGTAAGACCGTAGGTTGTGAGTCTTGTGACTAGGTGCCCGATTGCCGTACATTCATATAGGACCTCAACCCTAACCTACAGGCTACTACTCGAGGAGATATCCATATCGACGAAAAGAGCGAAACCTCAACCCGCTCAATGATATATTCCTATCTTGGCATCTATTTTGGCTCAATTGAAGCCACTACCTGGTCTCTAGGTTCCAATTAAAGAAAGAATAAAACTGATCTAGAAGACATAGGTATTGATGGAATAAGTGCGCGATCGCAAGATGTCTTGTTACTGCCTGCCCGTTTTGGACCTTCAATTGGGAGTACCTAGAACATCATGGATCCTCATACATCCGCTAGCGGCCTATTATATTCATACCGCGAGGAGAATCCTCATGACACAACCTCGGGAATCGTGATTCTATAGGTATCCATTGCCCAACATCAAAATGTTTAGAGCCGAACATCCCGGGCTGCGAGACCTGCGAGCAATGCCAAAGCCGACAATACAAAGGAGGTGACTATAGCTAGCGTTAGAACTTCCCATAGACACAGACATAGGATAAGCCTCACCATAAGTACTCTTTAATGCCACCACATAGCAGTTGACGACGATCTTTCGAAGATATCCACCCAGATGATTGATGTAATTGATGTCGGATAGGGCCCGTCGAATGATCTGTTCCAAATTAGCTGCCGCTTACAACAGCCCCAGAGAGAAGGTTAGCCATACCTCAGGTGAATTTGGCTCGTGTAGGTTATTTTCTAGATGCTTGCGGAACCCGTATCCCAAGATTCCATTAGTTGCCGTGACACTGAGAGTCATAAAGAAAGTATGAAGTAGAATATAGCCTCCCGTCACTGTGGCCATTTCCTCTGGGTCCAGGAAGGAGGTCATCAACGCGAAGACGGTGGTAGAGGATATCCCAGTACCAAGTCCGCCAGGAACAATATACAAGGATTCCCAGAAGTTCGTGGCTCCGTTCCAACGCAGCCAGAGCAGCAGATAGGTGGATGCTGCTAGGACAGACCCCACAACAAGCAAAATCTTATATCGGCCGGTTCGCCGAACGAACATACCGGCACAAAGGCCACCCACCGCATTACCAAGGACGGCAGGAGCGAGATGCGCTCCAGCCTCGACCGTGGATGCAGCCTTCGTGACCTGGAAGTAGAGTGGGACTGAGAACATCATTCCAACCTGGGCTCCAATCTGTAGCGAGCCGACCAGGTAGCTTGCAAGCACGTTTGGTCGCCGCAATACGCGTAGATCAAATATTGGCTCTTTGGCGATATACAGTTCTGTATAACAGAAGCTTGCCATAAGAAGGATGGACATGATGCTCAAAGAGCAAGATAGCCATGAGAGCCATGAGAATGATTTCCCACCTTGATCAATCAGCATGACTGTAACAGTAACCGCTGTTGTGAGTAGACCAGCGCCTAGGAAGTCGAGTCGTTTGAATATAGAAGGTTGGAAGCCATCCAGCGTCATGTTAGTTACCGGAACCTGCCTCGGAAGTTTGAAGATAACGGGAAGCGCAGCAGCACTGATCAATGGCGCCTGGAGTAGGAACAACCTTCCCGTATATTTTGTCAGGAGAGTATAGATGAGTTGCTTGCGGAAATCACATACCATCGCCATCCAATGGCGTCTGTTAGCCAACCACCCAAGGGGCCACCAGCACCGCGTCCCAGTGTCATGGCGACATTGACATAGGCTCGCCAATGTACCACGTCTTTCTTAGGAACGATGTCTAAATAATGTGATGAGTGATGTCCGAGACTTGATTTAGACAAGACCTTATGGTACTCACCAAGAATGATAACAGATCCCATCACCATCGTCCCGGCGCCTCCAACTCCCGTTACAGCTCGACCCAAAATGACCACCCACATTTCTGGTGCAATGCCACTACATAAACCGCCGTGTCAGATATCCGATATATCAGCCTCGCATAGCTCAATGTCATGCATACCTACCAGATAATGCACCCAAGAGCCAAAAAAAGATAAGCTATCAATAGGAGTGGTTTCCGACCAAGAACATCACTCAATTTGGTATACTATGTCAAATAACTTCGCGTCAGCTTCTGCAAAGGTTGGATTTATCCATTGAAACTCACTATCGGCAACGTAGAACACACGCCCAAAGTGTATGCCGTGGAGAGCCAATTAGCAGCCTGCAAGTTATTGAACTCGGATGAAATATGGCCAGTGGACGCCATAACCAAGGTCGCATCCGCACTGGAGATAAATTCCCCTTCAGAGCCATTGGTAGTCAGTAAAGTGTGTAGAGTAGCATGCGCATGCATGCAAGACAAAGAAAGTCCACGTACCGAGCAAGAGAACTGCGACGATGCTCCCTACATTTTGTATTGCCTCTTTCTTTATTATCGGCGTACATTCAGATCGTTCGGCTTCTTCATTGGGATCAGCGGTTATGGCTGGTGGTGGTGCATGTTGATTATCAGAAAGTGCGCCATATGAACGATCTTCGCGATTAATATTCAGATAGGTCGATTCTGATGGTTCTTTGCGAACAGGCATGTTAATGCTATCGCTTGGAGGTGTTGGAAGATAGGAGATATGTACTGTAGAAGAAGAGGTGGCTTGTAATATGAAGGTGAACTCCACAAACCCAAAGATCGCAAGGCATGTGTATCTGCACAGCTACGTAAATGAACATGGAAGTACTACTCCGTACCTAACAACAAACATGTCATATAAAGTGGGTCTGCCAAGAGGCCCTACGCTGGATTGGGATTTCGGGTGGGTTTTTGAGAGCTGGGAAAACTTCGAGAATCGAGATACAAAATATACGGCGCCTTTCCTTTTTGGTCGCGCGACCCATTTAGTGCATACGGGCGTTTTTTAGCGTCAACTGTGGAGATCAGTCGCAGAGCTCTGACTCCCTCAGCCTCTGAGCCTCTGACAATTGACCAGTTGGTTTTCAAATTTCGTAGGGAAATGGAGGGAAATCGAAAAACACATACCCTAGACCTGAGAGTAGAACAATGCCCGTTGGTCTCGTACTTAAGTGAATTTGATAAACAAGAGTAGCGCAATGGATGTGACTGTTACGGAAACGAAGACAGCAGTTTGCAGAAGCCATGAAACTGGACATTTACCTAGTTGATGAGTTCAGTATTAAGTTAGTTAAAATAGTGGCGCAGTCCATCACCTGGCCTAACCTGCGACGGCGACCATGACAACCGTTCTCCTATGTCCATGGTTTATTCTCGGTGCCAGAGCCTTGCTTCCCCCGAGGACGTTGCTCACGCTGCTTTTTCCAAGAGCGAGGGGCTGCTGACCGCAAGGAGGTCCTCAAGGTTAGTGCCTCCATCGGGCACAAGCCCACCACAGTCTCCGAAATCTCTCAGAATCTTGTCGATGATCTCCCCCTGGCCACTCATATGTAGGAAGTTGCCAATACACGCGTGGATTTGGAGAAGTCGGGGGTCTGGAAGTTCCCAACTTCCTTTGTGGACCCTGAAAGTGACGAGCGAGTTCTCGGGCAACTCACGTAGTAAATTTGTTAGGACCGCCCCCGGAAAGGCCTTGATTCGGTACTGGTGAGGCACGCCGGCTGCTTCATTGAATTGACCGAATTCTTTGTGAAACCGCTGGTCTAGCATCATCATGTTCTTCTCCGAATTGATCTGTTCCGAGGTGAAGGACATCTCACGAAGAACTGGAAATTATTGCTTCAGATTGACCCAGATACTCGCATGTCTATTAACTGCCTCGCCGTCACTGGCCCGAAAATCCAAGAGCAAACCTATGGAATGATGTGGGCAGCTTCAAGATGGGTCGTTAGTGCCTTGGGTGGATGGTCGTGGTCGAAACTGTAATACCCCGTTTCAAGGCATTGATTCCCATCTCTCTCTAGGCAGTGGCGCCGGAGTTGCAACTGCGGGTTTCTGATGATGGGCTCGATATTGAGGCCCTTGAGAGTCTCGATTGAATCTTCAACCCCAGAATGCGTGGACGGAGTGGCTTCGGTAGGTGTCTTGCCGCCATGCGCTCGCATGAGTATTACTAAACCAGTCCTGACACTTTTGACCAGTTGCCGAAGCTCTTCGTCGGTTTCACACGCTAAAACATCCTCCACCATATTGCTGCTTCCGTCAGTAGGTACTCCGTAGTATCTTGCAGAAGTCACGTATGAAGTCGATGGTATGGTCCGCCGTTCCAGCTGAAATATAAGCTCTCAGACTTGGTCGACTCTCGGCTTTTGCTCCATTTTTTAGCTTGGTTATGAAAACACCGAAAAGACCTGAAGACATAGAAGGACTCACTGTCTTGGATGAGGAAGACATAGTACGAATGCAATAGAGAGGGCAAAATGATGGAGAAAGTCTGTATTTATTCATATGGCTGAAGAGAAGGAAGAAAAAAAGAGAGAAAGACAGCAGGCGAACTAGCTGGGTTCTATCTAGATTGGATGCCTTAGGCATCCAGGCATCCGACAAGACATCCAAAAATGGGCGCTCAAAGCGGCGTCAATCGAGGTAACCTTTTTCGGCACCCAATTTACTATCACCTAGCGTTGTGGTGTAATTTTCAATACATTTGTCACTCATCTCGAGTGAAACTTGGCAGGAGATCATCACAAAGTTCATGTCTCATTGTCAAAGACCAGCCCCACCTGGAAGTGGGGTACCGACCGCACTATTGGAACGTGCATGAACACCACCTCGATCACAGGCCCACTTCAGCTGAAGGGTGGGTCAGATCTACGGCGCGTTAAATACAGAGTCGATTGGAACATGAATTCCGAGTTAAAATACGAGCTCGCATTGTTACGAGTGCATCGTTTGTTCCTACATACGGTACTGCACTTCTAAGGGATCGACTCCTTACTGCGTAGGTACATGAAGTTGTCCTCCCGGCCGGGTCGGCCCTATGATATGAATGTGCCGGAAGCTCTTAGCTGTCCACATAACGAACTATGTCAAGATTATGCCTAGGGCCAGGCTAGGGGTGAATGAACCCAGTTATTCTCTATGTCTTCCCTTCATCAGAATCAAATGTTGTCTGATTGATGCACTACGTACGCTTGGGATGACAAGGGTGCGGACAGCATGAGCATGAGATCGAGGCTCAGGCTAGGCCACGGTGAGAGCCCAGTCTTCGGCTAGGCTGCCCCCGAAGAGCTTCACCAGCCGCATTGTACACGGGGAGTGCTCCGTTTCCTTTGTCTCGACATTTGATTTTCATCTCCAGAGTATTCTAGCATAATCTATCTTAGCATCGGGCTGTGCTTCGGATCCAAGGCCCCAAAGTTCTCTCTGCGAAGTGCATTCACTACCTACTACTGTTATCATGACACCAAATATCGCAAGCTGGGCCGACTTTGCATATGCATCTGAGGTAGTCGATCCAGGAACGGGTGAATTCCAATACACAATGCTCGCTGCCATCTACTACTACAGCGAAATACCTATTCGCAAAGCTGAGAGCCTGAGATCTCGTTCCAGCAGGCCACAGCTACGCTCAGACCAATCCCTGGCAGCAAGTTATTCCCGCAGTTGCCACTGTCTGACGCCAAACAGTTTACTTAGGGGCCGCTGGGGCTCCCCACCGATGTTCAAGTCTTCATCAAGCGGCCCAACATCTGCCAATATGATGTGTTCTCACGACACAATATAGCCCACCTGCTTGCCGAGAGTTTTTTGAAGGAAGCCCGTACTATGGAAGTTCTTTCGGCACACCCACATCCTAATTCCATCCGGTACCACGGCTGCCGTTTTCAGAGTGGTTACCTGGCTGGAATCGTGCTCAGCCGTTATTGGCAGGATCTGAAGAGTTATCTCCGTCGCGGAGTGGGAAATATCGATAAGAAAGCATCCATGGACGCTCTTTAGTCCGCTATTCATCACCTACATTCACTCGGCTGGGCACATAATGACCTCAACCCGGCGAATGTACTTGTCGACCGCTCTGGGGCCGCTGGTGGAATGCCGGTCCTGCCTAATTTTGGGTCGGCTAGGGAAATAGGTATTTTACTGGGACGTCCCGGGGTACGAGTGGTCGGATTGAGGACTATACTACTTCAAGGAACATGATATCTCTGCCCTGGAGAAATTGCGGCTTTGGTTGGAGAACCCGAGGTTTGATGACGATTAGTGGGGAAATGGTGATCTATGGAACCTTTCCACCACAGCCTTGTCTGTTCGTTGACACATAGTTACCCCTGGTATCAATACCTACCATCAGTCATGGCACTGCTAGCTCTATTGGAACTTGCATAAAAGCCACCTGGATCACCAGCCCACTTCAGCCGTGGGGTGGGCCAGGTCCTAAGTAGGTACTGCGCATTCTATAAATTATGTAGTTAATAAAATCCTTAGGTTCTATTGAGAATGAGATCGAGGCCAGGCTAGGCCCGGGTGTTTAGGTTGTAATAGAACCTAATGCTGTGCGCATAACGGACATTTCCCTCTTGAGTCTTGACGCATGATGTTCAGGGCGCATCATCCATGCTATCACGCAATTATAGCGTCTTATTACCTCATTCGGAAATGACCGTCCAGATATGTATAAATATACCAATATCCACTCAAAAAAAAGGACCCGAAACTGAATTCTGCAGCCTGCTCACATAACCCAGTCAAGATGCTGAAGCATCAGTGTCCGCGCGATCTCAGCTTGGCCCGGAACATCCAAATCCCATAGCAATGCCAGCCGTTTGGTCACTATATTCATGATCTCCTTTTCCCCTTTGACTCCATCCTTGCTCAGACTGAGCAGATGTCCCATATCTTTACTCGTTCTTACGACCCACTGACTCCTAGGCATCCTCATCGCGTCGTAGGCATGGAAGGCAGCCTTCACATGTTCTCGCTTGAGGACACGCGGATCACTCAAAAGTTCTGCGAGGATGTGAACATCCTCAATAGCCTGGCCCGCACCGGCGCCTTGGTGAGGCGTCGAAGCATGGGCGGCGTCACCCAAGATGGCGATGTTGTTTCGTGTATATGTCGGAATGGGAGGATTATCGAACACAGCCCATTGCATTGGGGTCTTTATATGC
The DNA here is from genome assembly GCA_028827535.1 of Penicillium sp. DV-2018c. Taxonomy (NCBI): domain Eukaryota; kingdom Fungi; phylum Ascomycota; class Eurotiomycetes; order Eurotiales; family Aspergillaceae; genus Penicillium; species Penicillium sp. DV-2018c. The sequence goes on from JAQJAA010000001.1 coordinate 3,278,786, forward strand.
TAAGGTGAAGCATCAGTATATGGAAAGCATCCTTCACTCCAGGCAAAGAGCTATCTTACCTCAATTATTGACCGGACAGGAGCCATATGACCGAAGTCTTGCATCATCTCTTCTCCGCTCGCCGGTCGAACCCACGTGTCATGAGTCCAACTATCGCTCTCTCTGAAGAAACCAACATTTACTTGTTTCGCACGCATAATGGGGTAGGTGACCACATAGCCGCCTTCTCCCATATACATGGTCGCAACGCGAGCACGGCGCTCGCCAACTGCTTCAATCATGGTGTCCATATCTAGCACGGCCCGGTACGCATACATGCCTGCATACTGAGGCTTAATCTGCTGCCCAAGCAACATGCATTCCCTGACACGGGAATGGATACCGTCGCATCCTATCACCGCGTCCGCTATTGTCGATGTACCATCCTCAAAGTGCAAAGCAATACCCTGGGCAGTCTCTTGCATGTCTATCAGGTTCTTGCCCCATTGCACCTTTCCCGGGGGCAAGCAACTGATAAGGGTCTCAAGGAAGTCACCACGATGTACCGATGTTTGTCCCAGCTTTTTCGCTCTGAGGTTCATCATAATCTCACCACATTTGTCCGGTGTAGTCCAGACGAACTCGAACCAAGTCCGGCAGAATTCTTCATAGCCTGGGCTATCGGCGTGTGTGGTCACTAGCTCATCATATGCTTTGCTGATATTAGGGTTGATCAAGGAAAGGGCACGGTGTGCGGCCGGGCTCATTGAGATCCCAAAGCCGGTGCGCTTGAAGCTCGGAGCGGCCTCATAGATTGTGACGGGAACGTTGTTTCGAAGCAGGCCAAGAGCTAGAGTGAGCCCGCCCACTCCAGCCCCGATGATGGTAATGCCAAATTCTCGACTGGGTAATTCGAACGAGCCCATTTTGCCTCGACGAATTCTCAGAATTGAAGAGGGGAGGATTATGGAGATCCACCGAGTATGTATTCGGTGGCAATGCTTCTTTTGAGGCAGAGGTGGGAAAAATTGACGGCGTTGAGTTGAAGCTCAGAAGCGAAGGATCCACCTCAGCTTCTGAGCTTCAGCCATTTCAGAACCTTTTGTGGCGTGTCAATACTGTGTAGATCGTCGCTGAGCATTTTCTGCAGGGATAAATTTCTCCTGTAATTTCATTACAACCCAACCAGCTTTACTGCTTGACCTTGATAAGAACCTATCTCAGCTCTCAACATTGCACTAGCATTATGAGACGTATCCACCAGATTGTGGCGCCCTTGGCTCTCGACGATCTAGGTAGGTTGACAGCTCCGTGCACTTATCTGAATCTCAGCCGCAGTTGGTATTGCAATTGTGTTGAACATCTTGTCCTCAATCTGAAGTGATTTACCCCAGGGTTTATGTTTTGACACCATTTTGCTGTCTTCCCTATTGCGCAGTTGCAGATCTTCACGCACCAGCATCTTCACCATGACGGAACAGACAATTGACTCATGGAAGACCTTTCTGAGAGACAACAGAGGCGTCGAGTTTGTCTGGCTGCAATTCCTTTCCTACACCTCCAATGCTCTCGTCCGAATTATCCCTCGGTCCAAATTCACGGACATGCTCTACCAAAGACAACATCTCTGCATGACCAGCGCTATCCTTCACCTCCTCCCCGGAGATCGACTCGCCGAGGGTGCCAGTACTTCGGGCAAGCTTTATCTTCGTCCAGACCTTAGGACAGCCTACTGCCAAGCTGGCTCGAATGGCACTCGCGCCGTTATCAACGTGGATTGTGTCGACGAGAACGGAGTTCCAATCGAAAACTGCGCGCGATCAAAACTGGATGAGCTACACCGAACCATTAAGCGGGAGATGGGATGCGGCTTGCTTGTCGGGTTCGAAGTGGAGGTGATGTTTCTACGACCCAAGCAGGAAGGTGGACTCATCGTCGATTACGAGCCCATAAATTTTCAGCATGCATTCACGAGCATGACTCCCGAAGATCGAACCTATGTCGATCTGATCGAGGCTGTCGCCCGAGCGTTGGCCAAAGTGGGTATCGCGCTGGAGCAGTTCCATGCCGAGGCCGGCCCTGGCCAATGGGAATTCGTCCTCCCGCCCGCCGAGCCTTTGCGGGCTGTCGACACACTCCTCCGGGCCCGCGAGACTATTATGCATGTTGCCCACACGTTTGGATACCGCGCGACGGTGTCCACACAGCCCGTCCCCGAGAAAGCGTGTAACGGGTCCCACGTGCATCTCTCGGTCAACGCGCTAGATGAGAGCATCGGAGCCGATGAGTTGGTGCAAAGGGCGGAGAACTTTTTCGCAGGAATCATGCAGCATCTGCCTGCCATTCTGGCCATTACACTACCCAACGATATCAGCTACGGGCGTATCGCAACTGGGATCTGGAGTGGTGGAGAGTACGCCGCGTGGGGATGGGAAAATAAAGAGGTGGCGCTGCGTCGGATTCAGAAAAACCGGTTCGAGATAAAATTGGTGGACGGCCTCGCAAACCCATATCTGGCGCTGTGTGCATTACTTGGCGCTGGTATCTGCGGTATGCGGGCGAAAATACCGCTTACAGGCGGGAGCTGTCACACGGCTGCTTCTCGGCTCTCGGTGGAGGAGCGAGAGGCCTTGGGGGTTAAGGGTATGTTGCCTACGACGCTGGACAGGAGCTTGGAGGCCCTAGAGGCAGATGGCAAGATGCACGAGATAATCGGATCCAGCATTGTTTCATCGTACCTCTCCTTGAAGAGAGGCGAGACGGCGTTTCTCCGTGCGATGGAGTCCGATCATCAGCGGAGAGTTTGGCTGATCGCGAGATACTAGCGCCAGATACTAGCTTCAAATACTAGTGTCGGGACTCGGGACTCGAATATAGCATGCTGCATCATAGGTAGTCCGCAAACTACGCACCAGCTTAGCTGGTGATTACATACAATTTACGAGATTCCGGATCGGCCGCTGATGTGAATAGAGTTTCGCGGGGCCCACAGTTGACCATGACACAACAATACAACATCTTTCCTCGGAAAAAAAGGAATAAGGATATGTTCAATATCCATTGCTTTGATACCTTACTTTGTAATGCATCAAACAAAATACGAAGTAACAGAGACCAAAGCAAGTGACCAAATTTTGTTGAAACGAGCACTTTGACTTGGTTTCAGCCGAATCATGTGCATTAGTAACAAGGTTAAAGGTTCATGGAAGCTCCCGCCCGCTTACCAGAACCACGTCTTGGGAGCAGTGCCGTAAGTAAGGTTCAGGTCCACCAGGCTCCAGCCTTCAGTCGCAGGACCCACAGATAGCTTTCTTTCCTCACGTGTACTCCGTAAGGATCTTGGTTATCCAAGTTTTCCATCTCCCACGGTCCGTAGATCAGTACCCTATTCAGAAGCCTGCATGAAGCTAACGAGATGAGCCGAGAATCGAGATGCTCAACAAGGAACTACGCACTAAACATGTCTCCCCTTTGTGCAGGTTCCCCACCTGTATGCATATGTCACATAGCGGTACATCCGCAGCTGAAGTGTCCCTACGTACTCCGTACGGTGTACGTTAGTACGCAGCTGAACGATCGTCACAACCCATGTGGCATTCGCCGATGTGTCAAGGTCTGTCTCAGCCTAGATGGGTGATGAAGTCATCCAGTCTAAACTCACAGTTGGTGGGATTTTGACATGGAGTATCTACAGTTTCCTCTTCAGTGCAAACTAATGATTGGCTTTACCCTGTGGTAGGAGACATGCGCTGAAAATATCAACACTATTGCCCGTCGGAAATAGGCCAGTCGAGAGTTCCGAGGGAAATCGCTCAATCGATAACAGAGTACTACTCCGTACGCAGTAGACACGTTCCAAATTTTCGCCAGTGGATCAGGAAGATCCAGGAAATCACTGGCCGCTTTTGCGAAGGAAACTTTTATTTATCGTGAGAACATACGGCAAAACTCACCAAGTACATGTATGATCCTCCATTTGATTGCTATTCCCTCTCCTCCAATATCGCATAGTCAACGACAATGGGTAGCATCCAGCCCCCTCAAGCGCCCGGAGAGCGTCCCCCTCAACGCATCTTCTTGATCACCTATCCCCGCACCGCATCCAATCTGCTTCTGAAGATACTCGCACTCGATGGCCAACCCAAGACCTTATCCAATGATATCGGAGGGTATTACTTTCGGCCGGCATTCCTGAAATCCATAATGACAGGAAAGCCCTACAGGCCAATGGGAGATCTGTCGAAAGAGGAGGCCCAGGATACGCAAAATGTCTTCCAGGAATGTCTCGAGAAGCTGGAGCACGATGCAAATGCCGCCATCGAACAGGGGAAGAACTTCTTCGTCAAAGAACACGCGCTCTGGCTCTTCAATCCAACCAATATCAGTGACCTGCTTGGCGAGCAGAATGCCCACGCAGAGTCATTGTTCCGAGTCCAACAAAACTCTACCTCGACTTGGTCGTCGAAGAATCAAACCGTCCTTCCCGATGAAGCTCTTCAGAAGTGGCGCCTGATTTTCTTGATCAGACATCCCGCCCTCGCATTTCCCTCTTATTACCGAGCTATGCTGGAGCTTCGTAAAGAGGGATATCTGCATGAATCGGAGTTTCAGCCCCATTTGCGGGCGAATATGACGCTTCAATGGACCCGGATGCTCTACGACTGGTCCTGCGAGATGCTGGGTGAGCCATTGATGCTAGATGCAGATGATGTCATCTCGAACGAGGCAGCTATCGTCAATTTATGCGAGACAACTGGGCTTGATTCGTCGAAGTTGAAGTTTACTTGGGACTCTAGGCCCAAGAATGGGGAAGCAAAGTCCTCGTCACAGAGCGAGAGTAAGAAATCTCTGGGTGAGGTCATGGAAAAGACATTGAAGGATTCTTCAGGGGTGTTGAAAGGCAAGTGTAGCGATGGCATTGACATCGCAACCGAGTCTGCTAAGTGGAAGGGCGAGTTTGGTGAGGAAATGGGTCTGGCTTTGGAGAAATTTGTCAAAGATGCGATGCCTGATTATGAATATCTCAGGGCGAGAAGAGTAGACTGCAAATCTACCTAAGCGTGGATAGATTTACAGAGACTCTACTCCGTCATGAGAGCATGCCATGTTCTTCGCTCCAATAGATAAGCTCTTATTTGGTCCTCGAATATACCTAATGACTCAGCTGAAGCCATTCAAGTCCGCCGATAGGAAGGAGCATTAGCCCAGGGCCAAAAGATGGCCGGTAGACGAGGTAGACGAGAGTGTGACCTACGTAGCCCCAGAAAGTCCTCTACCTAATTGGTAGCATGGGGGGTAACTCGTGGATGAGCTGTAGGCCACTACGATGATATACATGGATACTCAGCTTCCTTGTGGATCGTCGAGTCAAAGTCAAATGCCAGTAAACGTCATGTACGTCCATATCTCTACTGTGTAGTACAACCTAAGCCCACTGCGGCGTAGGTGTGGCGCGGCATACCTATACTTCCCCTCGAACCGCGGAAGTCAACCCACTTCTACTTCCTTTCCAACATCTCAATTGCGATGACTGAACCATCAGTTATCCCCAATCCTGAAAAAGACGATGGCAGGGATCCCGCAGTACGAGAGTACATCGACAACACCCTCTCAGCCCTCCTCCACGGACTCACAAGCCACCCACCAGAACCACTATCCATCGCTCTAAAAAGCAGAGCCAGACGAGCACGTCACATCATCAACCCTAACAGTAGAGCTCTAGAGGCGGTTCCGAGACCCGATAAGTACAAAACATATTTCTGGCCAGGGAAGACGGCACACGAAGCCTGGACATTTGGTGTGGACTTCCCTATCACACTCCGAGTCCCAGTTCGAATGGATCGCTGACAATGTTCGGTTATACTTACAGCCGCCATCCTTCAGATACTAGCGATATTGGATCAAGCCATTCGAATGGGACAGCTGATCTCGAAAAGGTCAGTCGGTCAAATCCAGGACCTAATAGGGTTTGACGTTCTGCTGAGCACATCTGAACCTCATCAGAGACATATACTACATCGATCCTGGGTTCTTTCGTGCGCAAGGTATAGTGGACCGTATTGTCGATGATCTGGCGTACACCATCGGTGTGAACAGAACGGCATTGAATGTAGTACGTGCTGATGAAAAGCACGGATCTGTTGCAGAGTTGGATGCTGATATCGTCCGCGACTCTGTAGGAAGCAGCAGCAAAAGGGCTAGTCATGGGAGACTTTCGTTTGATACGTGGACCAGACGTTTTGATCGACATGCAGTCTGCCATGGAGGATACTTTGATTCCTCGAGTAGAAGACGGAGATGAGATTGATATTACACGGGCCCGTTGGGTACTGGTCATTGAGAAAGAGGTATGAAGTATCACGGCCCCCACATCCACAACACCGGTAAGCCAATACCGTCTTCTCAGGCAGTCTTCCACCGGCTCGCGCGCATCAGTTACCACACTAAAGCATTAGCCGGAGAAGGGATACTGGTCACGGTATGCTGCATCTTTGCTCTAGCGACCTCTGTCCGCCGGGCAGAGCACAGAAAATGATATGAACCTCACTCGTACAGGGCAAAGGCTACCCCGATTTCTTGACACGAAGATTCCTGCGCGCAATCTCCGACTCGGTGTCCAACCAAAGCCGAACCCTGCCGCGTTTCTATGCCCTGACAGATGGCGATCCGCACGGCATGGCGATCATGTCAACGTACAAGTATGGTTCGGCGGCGCACTTGCACCAGAATGCTCGGCTTAGCATCCCGCGGCTGCAGTGGCTTGGTCTTCGCGTTTCAGATATCATCGCTGTTCCGGAGGTACTTGGTGACAAGGCTCTTCTCACGTTGACGATGCGAGACCGCAGGAAGATCGTTACCATGCTTCATAATAGTCCTGTTTGGGCGAGTGATGGACCAGAGCCACAATGGCGTGCTGAGTTGCAGCGAATGCTGGTTTTGAACCTGAAGGCGGAGATCGAGATTTTGTATGAGTGTCATGGGGGTCTGGAGGGGTGGATTAATCGGAGGATGTTTCGACAGGAGTAGAATGGCGCAGCGATGTATATCTAGGAAGGAGGTATAGAAGGATAAGACGCATAAGATAGATGGCAGGAACTGAATAATAAGGCACTTGCCAAATGACCTTCAATATCCACGTCACTGGAAGACCAACCCCAGAGACCCGGGGTAGAATCATTACCCAGCACCTCTCGAGTGAAAATTTCCACGAAGGTCGAAGATCTCTATAAATAGCTGCATGCATTTCATCCGCTATCATAATAATGCGAAGGATACCCAGGTAGCTGTACAAACCGAGAAGTACCCGCATATCTAAACCATGCTAGAAGAAAACCCCGAAGAACGCCAGTCTCATCCAGCCCCGATTCCAAAGCAGCACAGAAAGACAATATCGACAGATGTCCAACCGCGCAACAGCAATGGAACCAAGGCCATTCATTCACAATTCAATCATCTCAAAGACCAAGACCTTTCTTAACCTCATCCCGAACCTTCCTCTCATACTCCGCCCTCCGCTCACGCCACATCTTAGCAGCCTCAACATTAGCCGGGCTCTCATCATTCGGCTCAGCAAGCATGCTCATAACAGAAAGAAGGATTTTCTCCACGCTTTGAATAGGCGACCAGCGCTCAGAGGCATGTTCATAATGATTGGGGTCATCGCCGGGAGGGTGAAGAATGGAAATGCAGACCGTCCCATTGGGATATACTATTCGGAATCGGAGTCAGTAAGATGATTGTCTCCAATGGATATGTGTACATGTGACCGTTATTGTGCGACACGGGGAAAAGAAAAGCCAAAGCCACTTGTCTTCGTCTGTTTCGGGCACGTACCGTTCGGGTGCCACACGCCGCCGCCGATGAACTTCATTGTCGGCGGACTCAGCGGGTAGTCTTTTGGGAATTTGAGTTCGGCTGCGAAGACGCCGCCGTCGAAGGGTGTGCCTTCGGGGCCCTGGATTAGGGCTTCCCAGTGGAACATGTCATCTTCGGTGACGGGGCCTGCGGTGATACCCTCTGGAGGGTTTGTTGAGAGATTCTTGTATTCGTGGAAGAGACGTTTCTGGGCGACGGAGGAGGCCATGGCGTGAGATTTGCAATGAGGGTTTGTGACTTGGGATTCTTCTGGTGGCAAGGAGTCTGGGGCTTCGATGGGATTAGATTAGGTGGGGTGGAATAATTCCGGGGCGGTATGTAGGGCGGTGGGAAAGATGTGGGGCGGTTCCCAATGACTCGGCAGTGGTGACTTGTGAGTTCCAAAAGGGCCTGGTGCCGTTGGTTTGTTTTGGCAGGCAGAAAAAACTGGGCCCCTATGTAAGCAGCCTCTCTGCCTGGGATTTCAAAGTTCCCAACTGGGCTACATGCTGCCTGAAACCCTCTCACCGTCTACCTGACCGCCTTCAAAGCCTTTTTCCAGACACAATCATCACATGATACAGCACCACGGTCCACATACTACACTACCCACATCAACTCCTGAGATACACAACCTGCCTAGCTCTACATACAACAATGGACTCCCATGACACCCTTACTACATTCTTCTGTAGCATGTGCAGACAATCTGGTGCTCGCGCTTTCTTGGCTTGCACATGTTTTGCCTTTGAATGTGGACATAGGCCATTAACCGGTTTAACCCTCACTCAAGCCCATTTGAAGCCATGAGCTCAACTGCCCACGTTCAGATCCTAAAGGTGAAGCGTATGCAAGCCAAGAAAGCAGCACCCAGGGCCCGGGAGGGAATGCCCATCGGCTTTGAGGGTGATGGAGGACATCCAATGTCACTATTGAGGATGCGAATACGACCGAAATCTGCGTTGTTTGCAGATCTGTCACGGATGTCATACGCAGTATGAAGAAGTCCAGCTGTCTCTAACTATGTAGGAATGGATCGATCACCATTCGCCTAGGCGTATCAACGAAGACGCCTACGTATACCGTGGAATTTGAGATATCCCTGAGACTACACCCGTGACAAGATATCTGAGCAGGTCTACTATCGTTGGGAAAAGGCAAATGGTAAATGCTACGCCATGGCAAAGAGACATCTACCTCACCAATCAGGGAATGGCAAAGGATGGAGTTGGATTAACTGGAGGTGACTGTGACGCAGATGATGAATGGAATCAGACGGGACTGGGCCATTGTTTGTTCGTATTATCACAAATGGTTCACTGTACACAATGGTCTGAAAAGGCCATTGTCGTATTATCGTGTGATCCGTTCAATCACTTACGTGGATGAGACTTATTGCTGGCTATTGCGTTAGCAAATGCAGTTTCACGAGTCTGAGAGGGTAGTCTAGTCTCATGACTTGACCCATCTTTGTTTGTCCGCGTATCTTATTTCAACATGGTCATCGTCTTGTCGCGTCTCTTGCTATCCGTATCCAACTTCCTCCTCGTTTACTCTCGACGCCGTATCCCAACGTAACGCCTGCCCCGACATTTCGACACCGAGCCTCACAGCCACATTACAAAGAAGTCTAAGAGATCTCCCATCTCTTCTTCCTCAATAAAGGTTCTCTGTCCATCAACTATCTTTTCCTCATGGCGGAACACTCTAACATCAAAAACATGCAGACAGCCGCTGACTCCGAGATGGCCTGCCAAACATGCCGAGAGAGGAAGGTTCGCTGCACCCACGAGAAACCTGCCGAAGGGGCCTGCCCAGAATGCCACGCGAGAAAGGTGCGCTGCCCTCACTTCAAAAAGCCTGTGCGTGTCCCAACTCCGGCCAGCGTTTCTCTCGCCCCCGTCCCTGCTTCCAGCCGCAAGGCCACCGGTGCCAAGCCCAAGTCCAAGGCTGTAAAGGTACGTGATAATATTGTACATGATGATATCACCCTACTCTCACTCTTCCCCCTCCGTCCACCACTTCTGACACTGAGCAGAGCGCCGCCAACGAAAACGCTGCTGCCACCCGCCGTGCTTCCCGTATCGCCGAACTCCAGCCGCCGCCCTTCCCCGTGGATGACGACCTGAAGGCGGCCTGCGTTCTGTCCATCCACACCACCTACTCTCGCCACCTCCAAGGAAAGCTCGCCGAGCTCAATAAAAAGGTTACCGCAGCCAAAGAGGCTTCCGCGGCCATCAGGGCCACTGTTGAGGCTGTTCACCGAACTGCGGATGACTGGCGCGCCAATTGTATGGCGAGCGGCCAGTAGGCTGCGGGCCCAGCTCCCAGCTCCCAGCTGGCCTTGTCACCACCTGTGGTTTGTCCCTTGTTCCGGGTGGTGTTCAATTTTTCAAATGACTATCAAGTAGCTCTCATAGCTCTCCTCATGCATAATGCAAGGATCTTGACCATCGATAAATTTAAGATAAGCTCTCAGCCTTCAGGTAGTTGTTCACGTAGGTATTGAGAGGGTGTTGGCAAACGTAGAGCTTACCGGTAAGCCGTCCTTCTATTGTATACTTTACTTCGCAATTTGGGATATACCCTTCAGTCATCGACCTAGAGGCGTTGGAGGATCACGAGTCACAACCAGGCTACCGGCGATGACAGTTCGTCAGTTCGGAAAACGAATGACTCTTGCTGTCAGTCGCGGGTAGGAGCAAATAGGGATCAAGTCCCGGCTCCAGCCACGCCCTAGGAGAGGGAAGAGATAAACAGGGGATGGATTGCTATTAAACAAGACTTTTATAAGTCGAATAAAAGATACAGCCATCTGTATAAGGCAGACTCCACCCCTGCTATTATATGAGTTCGAGGATGTTTAAGGGGCTTCCATCTTGTGGACAACTGCCTAAGTATTACATTGTATAAATATTTAGTAAGTGATTCTCTTTCCAGACCAATTCCTGGATTCGTACGCCAATTTGTTTCACTTGAACATTTGTATATACTCCGTACAAGGGCTATGTATACATGTTACTTCGCTTGTGCAATACGGGCGCTAAAGTATGGTAGAATTGAGAAGCTAGCCTTGATTAACAGCCATGAGTTAGGCACCAAGTCAAGTGTTAATTATACATTAGAAATACAAAGCAATATCAGCGAGTCGAGGAATATGATCTCCTTAGGCCCGCTGTTGGGTTCGATCGGCTGGGATAAGTCCCCGATGCCGTAGGTGTTTCGGAAGGATTGCATAGGATCTGGGTGACTCTGACCTCTGGCGGTAGCAGAAAGCCCCCTTTGATTCTAACGCGATCGGCGTATTGTGGTGCACCACGATAGTCGTCTTTCAGCAGCTCTCGCGAATATAGAGGGGAATCAAAGTTCTGGAAACAAACCGCTAGACAGGTTTTGTCTTGCAGTTGTCCGAGGCCTCAGGCATAGCGCCGATCCCGAAAGGCCTCCTAGCGGGTCTTCATCATTTTCAGTCCGCCATAGGATCGAAACATTCTGCGATAGTACTTCTCTGTCCCAGAGATACTGCGAGCCTTCTGTGAGCGCTGCCTGTGCTTCCCTTGATATCCTGCTTCCTGATCTCACAATGGTATTGCCTGTGGGAATATTGAGGCCTGTCACAAAGACTGGTTTTCCATCAAGAAGGTCTGTATAACTACCCCAACCAACCACACATGGTGTTCGATCAGGCGATGTAAGTTGTAACTTCCGGTAGTTCCTGGGAATTTGTGATCAATGATAGATCATGCACAAACCCAGTCGGGAAACGAAGGGGCCTTGCTGAAATCGGATCGTAGGTAAAAGAGATGGTCCCGATCTATTCTCGGTAAGTTGTTAGACAGCCACAGATGATAGCAGAGCAAGCATACCTGTTTTGAATCTCCAGCGAGGAACACTTGCTGACCAAGTGGCGAATTACCCATTGGGTGACGCCGAGCAGACCCAATCGCTCGCATGGGTAGATAACCCACTTTTGATGGGGGAATATCGAGCCAGTTTCATCTTAATGTGACCATACCAGTCTGCAATTCGAAGGAGAGGAGCTGATCGGATATATCGGAGAGTAATAAATGCATGCGTGGGGACGGTTATCGCCTCTTGGCCTCCCGGGAAACGAATCTTCAACCCAAGCGCAGCGTATGCCTCGACGCAGTCTGGCCTTGCAGCAATTGCAGCGCCTTTTGAAACCATTGTCCGGGTCGGTGTGTCCTCAAGAATATCGTATCTTAATCTTAAGGTGCCAAAGGTGCTTGCCGGTCCATCTTGCAGCCAGGAATTCTCCATGTCGGCACGGCTCTTGAACAGAATCACGATGAAACCACTTATGAAAACTCTTGCGCCGAGCGAAGTTGGGAACATTTCTCGTAACAGGTGAAGGTGATGTCGAGACAAAAACTTCCGAGGATTGAGAATAGCAGGGATGGGGTCCGATTGGTACTTTGGCCACATCGTAGTTGTCCTTTCCATGAGCCCAGTTGGAAGTTTTTGTCTCGACATCACCTTCACCTGTTACGAGAAATGTTCCCAACTTCGCTCGGCGCAAGAGTTTTCATAAGTGGTTTCATCGTGATTCTGTTCAAGAGCCGTGCCGACATGGAGAATTCCTGGCTGCAAGATGGACCGGCAAGCACCTTTGGCACCTTAAGATTAAGATACGATATTCTTGAGGACACACCGACCCGGACAATGGTTTCAAAAGGCGCTGCAATTGCTGCAAGGCCAGACTGCGTCGAGGCATACGCTGCGCTTGGGTTGAAGATTCGTTTCCCGGGAGGCCAAGAGGCGATAACCGTCCCCACGCATGCATTTATTACTCTCCGATATATCCGATCAGCTCCTCTCCTTCGAATTGCAGACTGGTATGGTCACATTAAGATGAAACTGGCTCGATATTCCCCCATCAAAAGTGGGTTATCTACCCATGCGAGCGATTGGGTCTGCTCGGCGTCACCCAATGGGTAATTCGCCACTTGGTCAGCAAGTGTTCCTCGCTGGAGATTCAAAACAGGTATGCTTGCTCTGCTATCATCTGTGGCTGTCTAACAACTTACCGAGAATAGATCGGGACCATCTCTTTTACCTACGATCCGATTTCAGCAAGGCCCCTTCGTTTCCCGACTGGGTTTGTGCATGATCTATCATTGATCACAAATTCCCAGGAACTACCGGAAGTTACAACTTACATCGCCTGATCGAACACCATGTGTGGTTGGTTGGGGTAGTTATACAGACCTTCTTGATGGAAAACCAGTCTTTGTGACAGGCCTCAATATTCCGAGTGCCAATCGACCTGGTCTCATCAAATCCTGGCGACACCACCCATATCCACTTGTGCTCCGATTCTTCCACCAGATATACTGAGTCAAGTTGGCTAAGAGATGGGTGGTGCGTTCGAAGCAATCGTTGATTTGTGTCTGTCACTTTGGGCTCGATCGAGGCACGCTTAGCTGCAGCTGCTTTGTCGCCCCACTCAACAGAGTCCGTTGCTACAATAGAGTTAGCTGATCATCCTTTTCTCCATCGCCAAGTGGAAATACATACTAGGCACAGGAATCAAATGTCGCAGCTCGTGTAAGGACCCCACCGGTAGATAACCATCCTGATCGTTGGTGACGCAGTCCGCTGGAAGAACAGGGTATGGGAAAATCGAGTCATCTGTGGAGGATACACGTTGCTTCTTCGATACCGGGGAGCTCCGTCCAGGCAACGGAGGCCCTTCTCGAGAAGGCATCGCGGATGGGGTAAACAGGTTGATTATGATTGGGAGAAAAACAGCCTTGGCGAGTGGGTCAGAATCGCCTGCAAGTTGTCCATTGTTCTCGGAGTGGTCACCTTGTAAGAGCGGGTCCTTGGATTCCTCACTTCTGACTGGCCCCTGAGACCCCCGAGCGTCCGCCACACCGCAACCTTCCCGGCCCGCGTGCAAAAACCTCAGTGTCACACCCTTGAGCACAGGTCAGGATGAGTTCCTACAGAAATCGAGAACAAACTGAAGGAAATGGACGAAAAACCATACTCTCAGATTGCACGAAGGAGAGAAGCTAAGCTAAGAATAAGTTGTGGGAATATGACCCCTCATTTGTCATGTGACCTTTCCCTGACTGCCTTTCTTTCTGTCATCACCTCCAGGGTTGAGTGCCTGGTACTGCGTACATGTTGTCGAGATTAGGCAGACTGAGATACTGATCACCCATGTACACTTGAAGGCAGTCAATGGCCCATGATTTCTTAAAATACTCGTGTACAAAGCAGTCCCATAATGGATATCCACATGGGCTGAATCTCAGCACCAAGTAACGGATGTGCCAGCTCCTCCCGGTACTAAGAGACACCGAATCGATTGGCAACCATGACCAGATTGTGTAGTAATGAAGATATTGTTTTTACATGGAGTTTATAATACAAAGTGTGGCCGTAAACCATTAAAAGAAGTCACTGCCTCCATCTCCTCCATCTCCTCCGCCACCCCAAAAGTCCTCACCCCAAGGATCATCATCCGGAGACTCATTAGGATCGGGCTCAACAAAGTCATCTGTTGGTTGCTGTCCCCAGTCCGGCTGGTCAGGCTGTGCTGGGGCATTCGGATCGGCCGGGGTCCCCCGGTGCATTGCATCATATCCGGCCAATGTGCCTGCGCCAGCAGCCCCCGAAGCCATACCACCTGGAATACCAGCGGCTCCAGCTCGCCCAACTGTTCCAGCCGCAGCCTCACCAACCGCATTTGCTTCACCAGCCGCGGCGCCTCCTGCAACGCCTTCTGCGGCACCTCCTGCGGCACCTCCTGCAGCTGCACCCTCGGCAGTGGATGCGCCGCCCATCCCAGGGAACCAGAACGGCATGAAGCCGAATCCACCACCGCTTCCACTGTGACGACTGAAGTAATCGAAGTCAATGCTCACAGCCGTGGCCAGCATAACAGCGCGTTGGTCAAGGGTTAAGGATCGGGCTTCATTATTTTGCGAACGTTCGGTGACTTGATCTGCGGAATCCATGCGCAAAGCATAAACACCGGTGTCTGTAAAGATCTCGCGAGCAAAGCCGGAGAAATTGCGGTTCACAGATCCAATGAGTTGGTTGTCAGCTGATTTTAAGGAGAAATCCCATGATAGGAATGGCTCGTCGACGTAGGCAAATTGGCTAAAAAGGCCTTGGTCTTGGTTGGAAGTTTGCGTTAACTGCATTTGCTGTGCCTCTGACAGACCAGACTTTGATAGTGTGACGTTCCGGTTTCCCATGTCTGTTGCTGAATTTGGAGACTGTTGGTGAGTGAAGAGGTTGTATTTCCGCCGTAAAGGCGCCCACTGCTGCTGGGCCTCTCCGATGACTCTCATTTGACTCACGTCAAGTGGTGATATACGTGTATTTGATCCATCTCCAGCGGGGACAAGAGATCCCGCTGGCATTTCTAGAAGAGATGTGGATGGTGAACCCGTGTCCGGGGTTCGATGGAGAGGATCATAGACATGAATCTTGGAATTGATCCAAGAGAATGGGCGGTGAAACTGCGACTATTAGCCATCAAAGCCAACGACTGTAGGGTAGTCTTTAAACTTACCCGAAGAATCTCATTTTCTTGTCGGTCAAAAACATGTGTCACAAAACTACGATGGGTATTGAACCACTGCCGTGACATTGTACCTGCCAGACCCTTCTCTTGTTCTGCCATCCATCCAATCTGATTTCCTTGCGCATCCATGATGACGTACTTGTTCGCTTGCTCAAAACCACTACATGAGGTATCCGTTAATACAGATCTGCCACCAGCTTCAGGTAGGATGAGACCACGCCTGTCGGCACTCACATCATGATGTTCATCATCTCTAGTTGTCGCTGTATAACTATTCCCGAATTCGCTAATATCGACGTCGCCGGGTGGTTTTCTTTGAGAACACCATTGGGGTCCTCAGGTATGTGAACGGGAGAGAGAAGTGTGTTCTGCGAGGGATCGTAATTCGGCTGTGTGGCATGTTGAGGCTCGGGGGGATCTGGCCGGGGCTGTGAATCCCTTGAAGTTCGAATAGGATCTGGCCTCGGTATACTGTTGCGTGGACCGCGCTGAGGCCCGTGACTTCTGAAGGTCGATAGAGCTCGCGTCCGAGCCGGTGCCCACTGCTTTTGCAGGGGCCGGAGTCTCAAACTCCACATGGCAGATTAAGAGACCCGATCAGACTTTGTATGGCAGTGTCTAACGTATAATATCAACGTATGTTGGGGGTAAGTAACAGGTCAGGGATCCGAAGTTGACGTTAAAGGAAGTTGAAGATGAGTGACATCGGGAGACGGAAGATGAGGCTGAATCGCTGATGACGGCTACCGCGGGGTTATCGGAGATAGGCATGCCAAGTGCTTCATCAGTCTGCAGATCGCTTCCAGTCTCAAACTTCTTGAACCATGACGTTTTACCACTGCGTAAAGTGCTCAATTATTCTTGTACAACCCCTATTGACCTAGGAAACCTATTACTCGAGCCTAGATGGCTCCCAAGTCCACATATTGCCAAGTATCTGAACCCGTTCCCCAAGAGCCCAGGTCGATAACGCGTGCTATGAGTCTCATCGGAAGAGTGAAAAGTGGCCAAGATATACCCAGACCTAGGATGTAGGAATGTAGAGAGTCCCGATGTTGTTTCTATTTGAAAACATGCTCTGCAACGCTCGACAAGTACAGCACGACAAATCCAAAATTATACCACTGATACTCCAATCACGATTCACGCTATCCGACCAGCGTTAGCCAAGCTCCACGACATCCATGATCTCGCGATCCAACGGTGGCTGTATGCTTATCGTATGCCAAATCAAGTAGTAGAATGCACAGAAAGGCTTCATAGGGCACCCTTGCGGGCCAATTCGATTTTCCGCGCAGCTTCGCCTTCCTTGAACCCGCCTTTCGACACACAAATGGCACTTCCTTCCCCGAGCTCGACCTTCTCTTCAACATCTGGGTGAGGACACGGACAATGGTGTGGGAAATGTACACAGGCAAGTGTCCCAGGGCAGAGGTAGTTATCGCATTGCGCTGTGGAGAAAGGTTCGCGTGGTCAGTTATGTGATTCCGACAGTAATGGATTATGGAACAATAAGATAACACGCTTCGAAATTGAAGATTAATGCATGACATACTTTGTGCCCACATTTGCTGATACCGGCTGCTGTCGCTGGCAGCCTGTTGTCGCTGTTGTTGGCGCTGTTGCTGCTCGCCGCCTCCAAACATCTGGTCGAAGAAGTTGAACTGGGCTTGGGCGACGGACACAAGAAGAAGAAGAGCCCAGAGGACTTGGCGCACGCTTTGCAACATGATATCAACAAGCGAACCAATTTTCTCTCAGGATGACCAAGTTGTGGTAGACACTAAACGATGTTGACGTGGTTATAGATGAAGCCAGCTTACGGGTCCACACGTGACGCCAAGCCTCAACTCCGAACGAAAAACTTCCCCTTTGGAGCTTCACTATCTCCAACTCCACAGAATTCACTCACAGCCACAATGTTCAAGCCGCGCGTGCTAACGCCCCTCCGGGCGCTGGAGCGAGTCTTCACCCCTCCAATCCGATCAACCCCGATCCTCACGCAATCGCAATCCCTCCTGCGAACACTCTCCGCAACATCCACATTCCCGAAAACCGCAGTACCACGACCCTCCCTCTCCGCGCTCCTCCCATTCTCTCAAGTGCGTCACGCCTCCCACGCCTCGCAAGGTACAGCGAACAGACACTCCCGCGACCCGGCCGGCAAGCGTCTCGGAGCCAAGCGCACCGGCGGCGAGTATGTGGTACCGGGCTGCATCATTTTCCGCCAGCGCGGCTCGCTATGGTTCCCCGGTGAAAATTGCGCCATGGGCCGTGACCACACAATCTACGCTACACAGGCCGGCTACGTCCGCTACTACCTTGACCCGCAGAAGCACCCGAAGCGCCGGTTTATCGGAGTTGTTTTCGACAAGGATGAGCAGCTTCCACACCCGCGTAATGCGCCCAGCCGACGCAAGCTGAACATGGTTCCTGTTTCGATGGTGGAGCGTGTTGAGGCTCAGTCTGATCTTGTTGCATCTGTTGGTCCGGACGGTGTCCGGGTGGGGGATGTCCAGGCTACTGCTGCTGAGTCTGGCCCGCAGCTGCGCCCTGGTTACATGTACCGTGAGGCTAACTGGGAGATTGGTCGGGCTGCTGAGAGGGCTGGTATCACTGCTGAGTCTTATGATCGTCGCGATCGTTGGTTGGCGTGGAGGAAACGGCAGCAGAGAGCTGAGCGGGCTGCTCAGCTGAAGAGTTTGAAGGGCTCGAAGAAGACGGCCAGGAAGTAAGGGCTTTTCTGTGTGCATGATGGCTTGTTTCAAGAACTTCTGGGTTTCTGTAGCGATATGAGGATTGTATCTGGGTGTTCACTGTATTATAGAAAGAGCATTTATCCATTGACTTTTCAATAAGCTTTATACTTCAATTGCATAGGGAATTATTGAAAGCATCTATAAGCCCTGCACGATATCCTCGGCGATCTTCTCGGCAAGCATATCTGTCACGCAGTAAGCAACAGGTAATCCAAGACAACAATCGACTTACAAACAGTGGACTGCGGATGACCAGGAGGAAGGAAAGGGAAAGCGCTAGCATCAACTACGCGCAATCCGTCTACGCCATAAACCCGAGCCCGGGGATCGACCACAGCCATTTCGTCGTCGGGAGTGCCCATCTTGCAAGTACACGCAGCATGCCATATAGTCATAACATTATTTTTAATGAACTCGAGGATCTGTTCATCAGACTGAACCCGAGGTCCAGGGTTATACTCTTCGCCTATGACCACGGGCTCCATAGCCTTACTTTGGAAAGCCTGTCGCATGCGCTTGAACATGGCAATGGCCACTTCCTGGTCGGCCTGTTCATCGAGCCAGTTCGGGTTGATCACGGGCAGGTCTGTCGTATCCGCTGAGTTCAAAGTGACATTGCCTCTGGACAGAGGTGTGATTAGCACACCAAGTATCGAGGCGTACTGGAATCCATCCCTGGGCTGGGATGCCAGGAGGTTGGAGACGTTGCCCAGATATCCTGCGCCGGATATGTACTTGGAGGTCATCATTTAGAAGCTCTCTCCTAACTGAGCGCGGGTTTCGCTTACCTCTGCCTCGGGCCAGTCAGGTGGGAACTGGTCCAATTTATCCAGCGTCTTTTGCGAGAGAGCAGAACGTAAGGGCTGCGGGATCTTCTCCCAGGCCAGGAAATCGGCGACTGGAGTCGTTAACATACCATTTCTGGTGGTTAATCTGTTTATGTATTCCTCAGCCACGTAGGTGGAATTAGTGGCGAGCTCTGTCAGCGTCGTCACACGTACTCGATACGTAGGTGCGACGAATGGGTGATCATACATGTTCTGGCCGACACCTGGTCGATGAGCCAGGACTTCAATTCCATGCTCCTTCAATTGATCAGAAGGTCCAATGCCGGATACCATAAGAAGCTGGGGAGACTGGAAAGCCCCGGCTGAGATGATAACCTCTTTTGATGCCGAAATGTTGACAATGTTGCCAAGTCCATCTTTGATTTGAACACCTGTTGCCCTCTTATTTTCATCGAACAGTACCCTCTTCGCAAGAGTATTAGAATATATAGTCAGTGAGATCGGCTTGACTTTGGAGAGAAACGATTGTTCAGAGCTGCTGCGAGTTTCGTTGATTGGGTCAATGGTAGATGAGCAGTACTGGGCTCCCATCAGAGTACCCACGTTGAAGTCCCTCGCCTTCGGAATGCCAATAGCCTCCATACCAAGGCTCATCCATGACGAGAAAGGCATGGCAAAGTTAGCATACGACACTTGTAAAGGGCCACCATTCGAGTCATACGACGAAGGGTCATAACTCGCCGATGAGTTCGCAGCTCGATAGTTGGTGTTTGGTGGTGTGAAAGCAACACTCCTCTTGTAAAACGGGAGAACTTCATCAAATGTGTAACTACTGTCATTGACAGCAGTAGCCCATTGCTCCATGGACTGTTGTGTGGGCCTGTGGTCTGTGTCAGCCGAGACGAGAGCTTTCAGTCTACAAGAGCCTCTGACCGTTGATACACCATAAAATTCAACGCTGACCTGCGGGAAACAATCAATTCCATTCCATTCCCTAGATTGGAAATGGGCATCTTACGATCCTCCAAGACACTTCCCCCGCGCATAATGCATAGCTCGGCCATTGGCGCCGGGTTGGTCTCTGGTCACAAAGCCCCAGTCCACAGGTGAGCTTGTAGTTGGATCCGAGCCCACGGGCACTACGGCAGCTGCTGGGATCTCAGCCAAAGACTGGACTTCGTAGTACCCTCCGGCTTCGATTAGAGCGACGGTGAAGTTGTTTTGTGCCAATCGAGTCGCAATAGCGCTTCCGGCAGTGCCACCACCAACGACGACATAGTCAAATGTTTGAACCGCAAAAGGGATCCGTCGTGGTTCGGAAGACGCCGGTATTACACTGCCAATGTGCAGCATAAGGGATACGAAAATGACATGGAGCAGCATTTGGGTGAATTTTCAGTACCGCGTTCTCGTGGTGTGTTTCGCCGTCAAGTGAGTATTATAGCAATGATCAACGATTTCTGCAAAGTCCAATGCGGCAACGCCTGCGGACCCGATGCCACGGCCCAAGGGCACTCGGCATGAGTTCATGCTTTCTGTGCGACTGTGGCTGGCATGATATTCTCCAGGGTCTGAGTCTCTGAGAGTTGCCAGAGGATTTCGGAGCAATTGCATGATGATGCATCTATCTCGTTAGGTGGTGGGTCGGGCGGAGCCTGGAGGTCCCGTTGATATGGAAACAGTGCACTGAGCAGCGTCCGCCGTCCAGTTCCCAGTGCCCACATCTTCTACCTATCTTGCAATGAATTCTGCCAGCGCAAATGTCATGAGTCATGGAGCATTATCATGATCGAAATCCCGCCCAGGCCGCCAAGCTGCGCTGTTTATCTTTCGGGAAAACGTCCGTGCGCCACTAGACCTCTGCCGCAGCCGCTGAAACGCCTGGGCCCCTGAAGGCTGGGAGCAGCCTGATGAAGTTCATCACTGAATATTGCACTTGACGCAGAGCTCTGGGCTACTTGTCTTCCTAACTTGGCTTTCTAAGGCGTCCTGATTCATCCAGTTAGCCGGAGCCCAAGTCCGGACTCCGGAGTCACAAGGAGCATCACAAAGTGCGGCAAGAGACCATGAAGAACCCATTGCACAACCCGTTGCCTGCCTCGCTATCTAGTACCCGACCCTTGTGCTACCTTACGCAGCTGACGCAATGCTGACCTCCGACAGGCGAGTGCAAGAAAGCAGCTGCGATCATCGAATCGTTCATCAACCCAAAGCTCAAGATCGATGGCGAAATCCCGCGGAAGATATTTCGGAGAGCCAAGGTAAGAGCTCCTCGCTGTTAAAAAGCTTGAAATAGAGCACAGCAAATAAACACCCATGTCCTGTTCATCGCTCACTGTCGCCAGGGAATCGCCGTATTCACAGCTTTCCGAGTTGGCTTCCTGGGCTCTATCCGCTTCGGCTCCGGACTAATCGTCGCCCGTCTCCCAGATGGCAGCTGGTCAGCGCCATCAGCCATGGCAATGGGCGGCCTCGGCGCGGGTGGCCAATTTGGCGCCGAGCTAACTGATTTCGTCTTCGTATTAACCACCGATGCGGCTGTGAGGACATTCATGCAGTCAGGCAGTCTAACTCTCGGCGGCAATATCTCCATGGCTGTGGGTCCCATTGGTCGGAGTGCCGAGGCTGGGGGTGTCTTGGGAACGAGTGGTGCGACTGGTGTGTTTGCCTACTCGAAGACCCGTGGATTATACGGTGGTCTCACGGTGGAGGGTGGTGTACTTGCTGAACGTGCTGATGCGAACAAGAAGCTGTATGGGCGGAAGGTTCGAGCTAAGGAATTATTGGGAGGGTCGGTTCCACCTCCGACTGAGGCGGCCATCCTCTATGAGGTTCTGAACGGAGAGTTCTTCCAGGCCGATTCGCCTGCTGAGGCAGCTTCGGAAGACGTAGCGGGAGCGACGGGGGAAACTACTGTTGCTGCTGCGCAAGCTTCAAATGAGCAAGTGCAGGAGACCTCCGCGCCTGTTCCTGATCAGTTGCCCCATGCTGATCGGGCAGTTGGTCCTGATATGAGCAGCACAGAGCATACTCCTGGAGCTGCGCAGACTCTTGCAGAAACTTCTCACGGTATAGCAGAGCAAGAAGCTACGCCGGCTGTCCAAAGTGAAGCAATTGCGGAACTTAATACAGAAGGTGCATCTGGGCTTGGTGAATCAGCCAACGAGGAGACACATGCTGTAGCCGCTCCAGAGCCTACGACTACTGCTGAGCACAATCTAGCTGCAAACTCGACTACGCAGCCAGTGCTTGAAGAAACGCCACCGGTTGTTGGAGAACCCAACAACACATCTCAAGAACCCGCTGCTCGCTGACTGGTCAACGTCGGAGAGACGAATACCCATTTGTATAGTTTTGAATATGGATATAGGTTCGTACCTTGGAAATATATTCAATGGAATGTGATCCTACCCAGTATCCTCCTGCGGATGGCATGTACAGCTGGAGTTACCTAAACACCTATTTAATCCGGGGTCTTCCACACGAAGTCATTTGTCGCGTCCAAACCTCGAACCAGCTGTTTTCGGTCCCAAATATCTGTCCGGCGGGCGGCGGTGGCATCTCGACTGCTACCTAATGGATGGGCTCGGATTTGGTCGATTCAACGGCATTGTGGTATTAGGAGGTGATGTCGCGACTACCTAAAGACGTTGGCTCGGTGCCCAATTCGACAAGATTCGGTGTAGAATGAGTCATTTTGGATACTATTTGGCACCAAACTCAGATTGCTCACTGGTAAGCTCTACATCTGCCGATCTACACCCTCCTAATGCCTACATGTACAAGTACCAGAAAGCTTAGTTATCGATCTCGAAGAACCATGCATTGTGTGCGAGGAGATCTACTTAAGAACCATTTGAAAAACGTCAAAAACCACCCGGAACACCAGACGAAACCACAGGTGGCGACCATGCCAGCTGGGCACTGGGAGCTGGGTACCCGACGACCTACTTGTCACGCCCTATCCACTCTGCGACCCACTCATCCACGATATCCTGGACATCCTCAACAGAGGCTGCGACGGCCTCGCACGCTTCAGTGGCTTCGGCCAACTTCTCCTCCGCCTCACCGAGCTTACGATAGATTGCGTCAATGTAGATGTCGCAGATGGTACGATGGGAATAGTCGTTGCCAGCAGCAACCTCCTCAGCGGCGCCCTTCTTCTTAGCCTCGGGAGCAGCGGACGAAGGCTCAGCGCTGTTGCTGTCATGGGGATAGCTCAGCTCCTTTAAGAATGTGTTAGTTCATTCAGTCCCGGACTCGCTGTCAAAGCGCACTCGACGCAAAGTGAGAATATGGGGATATCATCACGTACCTTGGCAGCCTTGGACCAGGCGCCGGTGGCCTTGTAGCTGGGAGTAGGAGGGGGAGGAGGAGTAGCGAACGCCGCAGAGACAGTGGCCCGAGTTGGTGCATTGGCAGGCTGGTAGATGTGGGTGCAGCGCACCTTCTTGGCTTGGCATTCCGGGCAGGCCAGTTCGTATTTACTCACTGTTGGTGCGTTTGTTGTTAGTTGTGCTGTTCTGCCAGGAGGAAATGAGAAGTGATAGACATGGGA
This sequence comes from Penicillium sp. DV-2018c, assembly GCA_028827535.1. Taxonomy (NCBI): domain Eukaryota; kingdom Fungi; phylum Ascomycota; class Eurotiomycetes; order Eurotiales; family Aspergillaceae; genus Penicillium; species Penicillium sp. DV-2018c. The sequence goes on from JAQJAA010000001.1 coordinate 3,302,288, forward strand.
GCTTTACTGGTGGATGAAGATGACAGATCACTTGTAAGTTTGGGAAGTTGTTGTGATGGACGTCGGGATACGCGTTATGTCGCGATACGGATATGGCGTTGAGGAGAAAAAAGGATGAAGTTGGATGTGAGTAGCAAGCGTCGCGACACGACGATACGTTAAATAAGACGCTAGCAGTCAAAGAGAAGTCATAAGACTAGGTGATGCTCTCAGGCTTCCATATTGGGAAACTGCATTTGCTCAGACAATAGCCAGCAATATGGAAGTTACATCCATCCACCTCCATAAGTGATTGACCAGATCCATCCCACCTAACAATAAGACATCAGGCGGACGGGAATGGTCCTTTCATACCACCATATATTGTGTCCATGGATACAATCAATCATTTATGCCCGGAGAGGCCCGTAGGTTGTGAGTGAAGCCAATGAGTTTAGATTTCAGAATCTGGTTCATAGTCCTCAGACAAGTTCATGAATATACATAATAACAAAGATAAATGACAACCCATGGTATCAAAAGTAGCATAAGATCACTCCTCAAACAATCTCCCCAGAATCAAACTTTGACAAACAAATTCATTCCCAACAACCCGCGCAGTAGACCTGGACTCACTGGTCGGTGCCGGAGTAGCGGATGACGATGCAATAGACCTCTTTCTTTTCTGCCCATGGAACAAGTGAATCCTCTGCGTCTTCAGTTTCGGCGTCAAAATCGACTTCGCCGCAGCTTGGTCAGCGTCATCAACATAGATCCAGTCCCATGTATTTGGTAGATCAGCATCAGACTGTGAGTCTAGTAGCGCTCTGGCGGTGCTGAGATCCGGGACACGCTCGACTCGAGTCGCACCTAGGGCATAGGTGAGGAAGATGTAAGCTTTTCTCTTTTCTTCAGCTTTACCGCGGCCCATGACGAGCAGGACTGATTGGCCTGCGAGTAATTTCTTGCGTGATGAGATGGTTTCGGCGAGACGGGCTGTGGATGGGGGATTGGGGGCCATGACTCTGGATTTGGTAGCTCCGTTGAGGTACATTGAGTCGCCGGCTGGGAGGAGATAGATGTCCCAGTCGAGAACGCGCCCTCGGGCAATGCAGTCCTCCACCCACCGTCCGGATAGACATGGAAGGTTCAAAGCGAGGGCTTGCATGTATTTTTCCCTTCGAGAATGAGTGTCGGCAATCAAACAAGTAAAGCCGACGTCCTCTGCAAAAGGTGCGAGACGGAGACCTCGGTTATGTGTGTCGGCATCTTTGGCCGCGGCTTTGCTGGGAGTATCGACGGGAACAATCGATGATGCGTCAAACAACTCAGTGAAGCCTTCGTGTAATACAGTGCCTCCATTTTCCATGATGAGCCTTGTCACGCGATTCTTGGACGCTTCGTCTTCTTTGTAAGACACTGCGAATGCCATGCCGGCGAATATACCGTCGCCTTGGTAAACACTGCGCGATAAACGAGAAACAGGGGAGACAGGCACAGAGGACCTCTCAGATGGGGTCTGGACCTTGCTCTCTTGGCGAATGGGTGTCGGTCGATGTGTGTACATCCGATCCTTCAACTGATTCCACAGAATAGTATCAAGATAGACTCGAGCGATGGGTACCTTGATCGTGTTCTCGCTGTTGCTCAGACCACCATTTGGCAGGCTTTTGCGCTGCTTGGGGCCGACTATGACAGTAGTGTGACCGTAGATATCAGTGATAGGATGGAGACCATCCGCTGCTGCTTGAGCCAGTTCTTCAACTGTAAGTTTGTCGTCGAATCCACGGACGACATGAGTCACCTTTGGAACATTTTCCATCTCGATTTTGACGCAGTCCCCCACACGAAGCTCAAATCTCTTGACGGCACCCTTCGGTACGTCGACCGGAGGACTGTCCTCGAATTTGACCAAGTATCTAGCTTGTGACACACCCAGTGGCGTGCCAAAGCATGTGGCTGGGAAATAAGCTCGTTTCTGACCCATCCATACGGAAAGGACTTGGGTTGGGGCAATCTGCACGTCATCAGATGAGCTGTGAGATGGCCGAGGGGTGGTAGGATCTTCGTTGACACTGTAGGCATCTGACTCAGTGATATCGTCTGAGGCAATGGCCGATGAGACCTCCGTGAGTTCAGACGATGGGGCAGGTGGTCGAATGGGAGCCACGGCCTTCGGTGGGGATACTGGTCGCGGGGCAAGTCCAGAGCTCTTCTGCGGGACATGCTTCTCTTGCATAGACCGCGATGTAGCATCCTTGCTGATCCTTGATTTTCGACGGATGGGTCGTTCAGGTGAGCCTTCTATTTCCCAAACATCTTTGGAGGCTTTACGCGGAGGCTTTGGCTGTCTTCGCACAGATGTTTCAGGGACTTGCACCGAAGGCGCATCATCATCACCCTCTTCGGAAGTAGGGACTGGTCGATCCTGGGATGCTCGAATGGGTGCAGTGAATTTGGGAGGTGGAAGGCGAGGGGTGACAGGTATGATAGGGTCTGATGCTATATAACTCGAGCCATCGTTCCCACGACGCTTCTTCTTCGGCCGAGTCGGCGATCCATCAATCAGGGCTCTGAACTCTTGGTCTTCGGCGGTGAATATCCCGCCTATATCAAACCCGCCCATTCCGACCTGCGGCGATAGATCTCCCGCAATCTCAGTCAAAGCCCTGCGCTGACCCCCACCAGGGCTCGACAACAGTTTTTTGAGAGGTGAGGAGAGTGCCCGCGGCCCAGCTGGCCGGGTGTGGCTGGCTGTGAGACTGGGGACTCCATTGAACATGGGTGGCAGATCGTCATCTTCGTTGTTCAGCCCATCGCCGTTTGACCCAGCTTCAGAATTACATTGGGAGAGACCGGGGCTTGTTTCGGGAATGGTTGTCAATCGCGCCATATCCCCGATATGCTTGAGGCGCTGGTGGACAGGTGTCTCAGTCACATGCGACGGTATTGATGATGAATTGCCTCCGATCCCTGTGCTTGGCTTCGGATTCGATGAGCTTGCAGGTTGTTGCTCAGCGTTGTTGCTGGAGTATATGTTGCCGCTGTCCCTAAGCGGTACGCTCTTCACAGCCGCAGCCGCTGTTTCCTTGGGCACGGATCCACTTCTCTGGCTATTGCTGATCGAATGTATTGGTTGTGGTCGCGAGCAGGGAGGCGATGACTGGAGACGCTCACGTGCGGGAGGATTTGCAGAAGAGGGTGCGGGCGACCGACGAGAAATTATATTATCATTTACGGCTTCTGTGCGTTTTGGTGATGACTGGGGCGATGGTTGGGAGTCTCTTACCATCACCTGGGAAGAAAGTGAAACACCACTAGGCTGACCTTCATTGTGGGAGCCGAAGGAGCCTGGGGGAGCCATGCCAGCGTTCAATTCTTCGTTGGTCCTCGCATGAGACGGCGAGAGAATAGACTCAAAGCCCAGGACCTGTGAAAGGCGGTCGTGAGCACTTGCGGCCGCAGCGGCATCCAGAGGAGGCCCGTCGTAATTCTCTTTGTCTTCTTCGGCTGTAGAATGGAGGGGCTCTTGAGACCTAGGTACTTGCAGCTCTTCCTCCTGTTCGGTTTCTTCTTCGCTGGCAACAGCTTGTATCATTTCGTCATCTTGAGGTTCCCGCGGCTGCACGGAAGACGTCTGTGCTCTGGCGGAGGTGGATCGGGCAGGAGCGGAGAGACCGGCGAACTGGGCTGCAGCTTCCTCATCGATCTCTCGCCGTCGTCTTGCACGCTGTATAAAGCTGGATTCTTTATAAAATTCCTTGTCGCTCTGGTCTGAGAGGACATGATCAGCGGACCGTGTCAACCTCTCCTCCAAAGTCCGGTCACGCTTTTTCTGCGACTCCTGCATCGATATGTAGTTCAGGTTCGGTTCGGACGATTCTCTCATAGATTGGACAGGAAGGCCAGCCATTGGCGATGATATACCATGGACGGCACGAGCCCATTGAATCGGGACATTCGGTGATGGGCGATCCGAAACAAGATCCGTCTGCAGGCCATGAACGATGGGTGACGACGGAGCCTGGGTAGCCCCGAAAACCTGGCTCAGGGCAAGCAGGCCACCACTAGATGCAATGCTACCAGCCAGAGGATTCCGAGAGATGGTCGGGGTCTCGGTCATCACTCCGTTCACACCATGTTTTTTTATCCCCGTCCCGGGTGTCTCGGCTAGGAAGCGTTGTGATTCAGGGAATAGGTCGGGTGCATATGCCATCGGAGACGACTCGTTCGGATCAAATGCGCTCTCTTCATCGTTGTCGTCGTTTTCGGAGGGAATCATACGATGGTGGGCACCGTCCAGTTCGGAAACGAGATCAATATGGCCGCTGTCCCCCTCATACAGTGTCCTTAGCGTCGCTCCATCTGCCCCTGTTTGCGAATGACGCATAGACTCTTCATTCTGCCTGATGATACTGTCATACACGGACTGCGAGACCACCTGGGTATCCCCCGGAGCAGTGTCTGCGGAGCTCACGCCACCGAATTGTGATCCGGGTATGCCGCCTGGTTCGTTACCGGTAGGATTGGACATCATTGGGGGTGGCTCATGCTTCCGAGGCCGAGATAGAGGGCGTTGACGTCGATGAAAATGGCCCGCTGGGGTTATTGGCGTTTTCGGGGGAAGATGTTGACTGGCACTATTGGCAGCGCCTTTGACTTCGTAGGAGGTATAGCAGTACGTCGTCTTCGTATCGTGGCTGAATTTCGTGGACCCGGAAAGGTACGGCTGAGATAGATCGTTTTCCTGGATGTCGGAGTTAGTTCAATGAGATCGAGGACCACATGCAGGAGTGCCGCATACTAGCCCCAACGCGTCGCGTTTCAATTTTTCCAGGTCTATGCTATCGTCTTGGGTCTCCATTTTTGACCAACATGTAGCTCACGATGGCCTAATTCTTGTCGCTATCAATATAATGTGACCCATGCTCGTTTACATGCGATCTTGATGCGCCGAGATGCCTTTCGTCAAGCCGAGTCCAAATGGATTGTGGAGACGATGAACGCGAGACGCGTGAATCACGTGCGTCAAACTAATATTACCTTTTAGGGCCTAGCGTCATAAATATGAGCCGCAGCCCCGGGCAGACATCCATCTTGACCAGCGACTGAACGTCGTCGCTGTGGCTTTGTCGCCTCCTTACTTCTTTTAATGTGTGGAATAAGTTTAAAGTCGATAGCTGGGCCGCAAAAAGCCGTGGTATTTCCATTTCAGAATGGGAATACTGGTATGTTATACACAAGATGCAATATACTGAGAGGGTATCTGAAGCCCAAAACATCCTTGCCTCGTTGAATGCAAAGAAACAAAACAATCAATCACGAGTGCGGTTCGGGGTCCATCGCTTGACCATGAACTCCCGCACCTTGTATTGGCTAAACACCGCCCCGATATCATCAATTGATGAAGCAGGCGGAGGCACTTCCACATAGCACAAGACCAAGCTCTTCAACACCTGAGCCTGCACACGGTTCACGCAGTGCAACCACCACCAACTGCGAGCCTGCTTGGCCGCTGTGTATTTCTTTCGTTCTTCGGTATCGGACCAGTAAGGGTGGCTGTATGAGGGGATGACGACGACGGCGAACTCTGCGTGTGAAAAGACAGGACCGCGATTGTACAGCAGGTAATCGGTTCCGAACTTCACGCCGGAGCGGATGACCCACCCGAGAGACCGGAAGTGATGATAGACTGTGTAAGAGATCATGAAGGGATCATCTGGTTGGATGGGTGCGGAGTCATCACGGGCAGGTTGAAAGGAGTGGTGGCAGAACTCTTCGAGAAGGCCTGGGATGGTAGTTGGTGAGTTTGATTGAGACTCTCCTGCTTTTCGGGGTGCGTCGAAGACTTTCAAGACCCCAAGCGAATAGGCGAGGAAGAATGCCTCCTCATTTGACAGTTGAAGGTGCTCCTCGTTTGGGAAATCATCTGCCTCGGGGGCGTCAACGACAGAGTCTGGCAACTGTAGCGAGGAAGGCGATGTAGATACGAATTCTTTCTTTTGCACGACTGGCGAAAATCGTACTGATTTGGCGTTTGGCAATTTCTCGGGTTGGCTTTGTTCGGTGCCCGCGGTTTGCGCAGCGAGTTCGCGGGCCTGCCGAGCCTCCAGCGCGCGGGCCTCTTTTGCCTTCTTCAAGGAGAATCTCTCTGCTACGGCCGCTGGGCTATTATCTGCACCTGAATGCGTAGCCTGATCGACTGGCAAAGCAACCCCAGCTTCTCTTGCAGCTGCCTCGGCCTTAAGCCTTTCTTCAATGGCCAGTTTCTCCATCCGTGCACGCTCTAGCTTCAATTCACGGCGTTCAGTCCGTCGCAGTCTTGTAATTTCCTCACTGGTCTTGCCATCATGTAACCCTCTCCTTTTCTTCTCTCGCGCTAGCCAACTGGGTTCACTTCGGCTGAGATTACCCTTTCCAAAAAATCCCATCTGCCACAAGGCATTAATGGCCTTCTCATCCGTGACATGAATTGATGATGTAGCTTTGTCAAAGTAGGCCGTGTAGACTTCCTGAGGACGAGGTGGAGATATAAGGAATGTGAGGTACGAGAGAGCGACGCTTATGAGAGAAAGAGGGTTATGAGGAATTACAGGAGGAACATGATGTACATTGACCGGAAGAGGAAACTGGTGAATTTGTCTGTAGTTGGGCCTAGGAGGTCGCGGAGGACGAGGCGGACGGCCATTTTGCGCAGACCCTGCAGGGGTGACCGTCGTCTTGTCCATGCTGGTTACTGTAGTGGCCATCTGGGCTGATCCTCTATTGGATGACTGGAATATGCAAAGCCCTGAACACAGAATTCGAGTTAGCCAACTGTGCAAAAACATGCGAGTGAATGATTTGTCATGGTATTATCTTCTCAGATACCGTTGTAGTCAATTCAGCAATCATTGACAAGCAGCTAGAAATCAAAGTGCCGCCTGCCTGAGCTAAATAATGGTGTCATCACCGAAGGTGAAGTGGAATGGAGGGAAATGTGGAAATGAGCTTAAGAGTCATCTTACCTTGAAAGTCCCCGTCTGCATAGAGAACCTGGATCAGTTATCAGTTAGTGTCGTCTCGCCACAACTCTGCACATCAACAGAGCTCGAGGTCATCCAGAGGGAATTCTTATTTCTTTTCTCTGGTCAAATGCGAAAGAGAAGGAAATTGTGCGCTCGAAAACCTCCGTTAAAAACCACTTCGTGACTAAGCAAGTGGGTCCGAGCTCACCCTTCGTCGAGAAAAAAATCCTCTTCACTTACCGCCGATGCAAGTACTAACCTAGGACAAATCATCAATACCGCCAAGTGAGCTTCCAATATACCCTGATAGTCCCAATTGCTCATGTGCTAACCTTCGGATTTCCAGCATGCATCTTATGGTACGTCCCAGTGCGACAGCGAAACGAGAGATTCTTCAACTCCGCCCGGAGATCGGTCACTAATTTTTAACGAACAGTACACCCTCAATGCCGAAGGCAAGCGTGTCTACACGCTCAAGAAGGTACGAAAGCTCTTTCGCTGTAGAGTTGCGACTTTCTACGGCTCCGCGCATCGCAATTTGAGCTTCGGACATTGGTCTAATATTTGGCAACTATAGGTCGTGAACGGCGAGGTCACCAAGTCTGCCCACCCCGCTCGCTTCTCCCCCGATGACAAGTACTCTCGGTGAGTAGCGATGCCAATCTCCCGCAAACATTTGAACTGGAAACTGACTTCTCTCGCAGTCACCGTGTCACTCTGAAGAAGCGTTACGGTCTCCTCCTCACCCAGCAGGCCGGTTCGTCTAATTCCTCCCGAAATTCATTCTCTGGGATATCACTAACATTGCATTGATTAGAGAACCCCGCTAAGCTGTAAACGGATCGACACTGGGAAAAATGAATTACTGGGTGGCATAACCCATGTTTAGGCGAATGGTGTTTCTCTTGCGGTCAACGGATGGCCGAGATGTCCATACTTGTTTTGCTCTCCTTGGATGATCTAGTCGGGTTTTGACCTAGGCTTTTCAAAGAATATGATACCTGATTTAGACTACCACCATGACTACCACCGAGGACTTCGTCCACTGTGCATCAGAATGCGTATATATTGCACATATTCTATGTTTAATTGTAAATCACACGATCAGACATGGTCATTCCTCATAAAAGGTCAAAAGCCACCATGATAGCGGCAGAAAATGATAGCGGCAGAGAGCAAGTGAACTTTTGTTTCCATGCCCCAAAAACTCCAGCCCATGTAATCCAAGATGCAAAGTCACCCCCGCGACATACTTAGCGCTTCCTCGAGTTGACATTGCGGCCAGCACCGACCTTAGTACGACCGCCAGCCCTGTTGCGCTCGCCAGTCAAGATACCAGGCAAGTAATCCTCGTCCATGAGATCACGTTCGCGACGTTGCCGTCGCTCTTCTTCCATGTTGGCGCGTTGATATTCCTTCTGATCCTCAGAAAGAACGAGCTCAGTACCCCATCCTCGCTGGCCACCACCGCCCTTCCACTTGCCGTTTGAACTTCCTGCGACGGGCTTGGGAATGCTGTATACATTGCCACGCTTGTTCCACTGCATGTTCTTCTTCAGATGCATAGTGAATGCGCCGTTGGCAGTGGTCGTGCATGAGACACGGGTGAGGGTGTCCTTGCCGCAGCGAGGGCAGAATTGCTTGTCCATCTCCTTTGTGGTAAAGAAACAAGCGTGGCAGCGCTTGATGAAGGTTCGAAGATGCTGAATCTTCTGGAGGGTGGTGGTAGACAGAAGGTTAAGGTTCATTTGCAGAAGTACGTTTTGACACTATACGACATGATAAGCGCTTGCGTATAGAGGGTCTGTGTGTGGGAGTGTACTTACCGCGAAATCAGTGGTCATGGTCGCGACCTGCATTGTTTTCGGCGCTGCAGTGAGAGTCGCTGACCCGGACTCATCCTCAGCAAGGCGCTTCTTATAGTTAGAAGGGGTAATCCATTCCCCGCCGTCGGAGTCGGCTTCATCCCCGTTTTGATCTACATCCTCGTCTTCTTCGGCCGCGACCTCGGCAACAATCTCGGTGAGTTCTTCAGCCTCCTTGGCTGCGGCAACCTCTTCCTCCTTTGGTGGTTCCTCTGGTGCATCTGCGGCTGTTGTGTCTCTTACGCCCTCTGTAATGGCTTCCACCTCGGCGTCCTCGGCCTTGGCCTCCTCGGTCTCCTCCTTCACAGGCGGCTTCCCGTTGATCCGCTTCTGGCCAGGCACGCTCCTTAACCGCCAATCTCCGTCATTCTTTTCACACTCAATCTCATACGCAAGCGCAAGAACCTCAATATCGGTTCTGCTCAGCACAGAACGGTCACCGGTCTTGCGAGCAAATTCGCTGATAATGTTGAAGCTCTTCGGTGTGGGCGAGCGCTGCTTTAAGAAGGGCAGATAAAGTGTTTCGACACGCTGACGGGCATCGGGATCTCGGATCTCGCTCACAACGGAGGGGGTGGTGATAATTTCGTCGCACTGGGCGAGGAGGGTCGAAAGCGGCGGGGTATTTTTGAGAATCGGGCCAGCGTCCAGCACAATTGTGTGGACGGGCTTGGTGGAAGCGGCAGCAGTCTCTGCCATATTGTCCTATGACTTAGGACAATTCTCACTGATCGACAATGAGAGAAGGATATGTCGTTTACAACTTGAAGAATAGATTCGTGTTGTGGAAAGGAAATTTCTCTGTGAAGAGTGGTCTGTGCGTCCTTATCGGTCTATCTTATCGCCTATCTGATCTGCGGTCCGGAGTCAGGAGACTCAGGAACCACCACTTCAACACTTCTTGTTACTGTTGTAGCCTTTAGGTCTATCGCGTGGTCGTGTCCCATGGCTCTGGGCCTACGGCCGTACATGGAACACAATCAATATAACTGCCAACTGGTCAAAATACCTACCAATGGTCGATTTTGCTGCTTCGATTCTAAATTTCTACATCAGGACACAACGTTGAACGAAGCAGTCCTGAGTCCCCTTTTTTTGTTGAGCGCGGATACGAACCTACTATGTCCTTTGATTGGAAATAATAGTATGTAGTTATCCTTATTGTGTTTGAGGTACGGAGTCCGGTCGTATTCTCTGAGCCATATACTGGTTCGCAATCTCACTCTGTCCATCGGTCTGAGCATAACATGCAGTCGACAGCTTTCTTTTGACCCCGAGGATTTTACAGGTGTACAGTAGATTATTTCCAGCTGAGTTTGGTTACAAGAAGAAAGCCCCATTCCATGCTCGCACAGGAGACCATGTCCAGCCACCCGCATCCATATTGACCGCAGTGAGACCGGCGCCAGTTTGAAACCGAACCAGCATATTTGCTCAATATCGCCGGAGCGCCAGAATCTATGTATGTGCCTCAGCACTGCAAAGAGTAACCCCAATGAGTTTGTGTGAATTAAATCTAAGAATGAGCACCTGATTTTCTGTCTTTCCTATACCGGATGAAGTGAAAGACATCAGATCTTGCGCAAAACTTATCCAATGGCTCAACACATTTTCTCCGAAACAGTCAATACGAGACCACAAAGTTAGTGCTCGTTCCCGGGAAGCAGATGATCCCCCAAATAGGGACTAACCACATTGCATAGTTCACGCAATCCGATCCAGACTTAACTCAAATTCCAAGGCCCTCGTGGAGAATATGACAATGAAAGGTGAACAAACAAACTACCTGCGAGCCGCCAGCTGCAAGGAACCATAATTCCTTGTCAAGTTTTCAACAGCAATGCCTTTGTTTAAAACCCAAAGCTGTGATATCATCAGAAAGCGTTGAGGAGCTGGTATCGATTTCAAGTGTTCTTATCCACGGAAGGGCTGTTAAGTTTAAACAGGTGTGAAACAGCACGGATACGGTTGTCGCCGGAGTATAGGACGACAAGCATTCTCGGACTGGAGGATGTGCAGGAACAAGATTCCAAGGCATCTATCTCCGTGTCCTTGAAACACAAAGAAACCTAGCCACAGGAACAGCGGTCAATTCACGTGGAGCCGACATCAAGCAATTGTGTCGGTTCAATGGTTTAGTTTATTCGGTCACTTGCAGCATGAAGGCGCAGCAATAGTGGGGTTTCACACAGGCGTATAGTTATACAATGGAAGTACTTACTACTGTATGTAGTTAAATATTGGCATATTACTATCCCATGGCATTGCTGATTAGACCAGGTATCTATAGGTGCATGCTAGCGTGGTCAACATGCGAATACTGTGACCAGACTAAACTAACTTAACTATCACGCCTAGCTCAACGTGGTAATGAATCTTATGGTACACTTACTTTCCAAATACATGAGATCCCGGAAGAATGAGCGTTGCAAGCAAGAGAAAACACATGCCTTCATCAAAGATGATTCGATGAGGTTAGGTTGAATTGGAACCACAAAAGCCGAGCTGTCATGCAGACTCCACGGCGATCAAGGACGGAAACATGCATACAATGCAGCTCCGTTCCAGGGCTTCCATTTGAGAAGTTCACCAGAACCCAGGTTCATATTGGCTTTGACATTCTCTATCTCTCACTCATTATGGTTGAATAGATATCCACTCATTGTTACTCAATTTCATATACAAACAAAGAGAAGCCCCGCTGCTTCATACATACATAGTGGGTGAATGTGACATATCAACACTCCAACTCCACATCAGCGGGACATGCAGCCACAAACAAGACACCCGGAATTCAAATGAAAGCACTGATCAATAAGTGGCAAACCTAAGCCTCTTCTCCTGACGATCATCAGTCTTTGCCATTTGGCCTGTTGCCGCGATCTGAAACGCACGGCCAACAGCGTTTTCTTTGTTAGACGCCAGCAGCCGAAGCCACCAACAAGAAGACGTTTCACTTTTGTATACGTAGCTAGGTCACACAGAGCCCGAAGCCCCGTTTTCGAGGAGTCATGAAAGACCAATCTGCCAAATGGCTATGTTCACCTCAAAAAAAGGCGAAGCTTTTAGTGCGCCTAGGTTATCCCTTACGATTCAAACCACCACCCCGTTTTCAAGCGGATGTGGCTGGTACTCTAATCATTGAGGTTCAACTGCATGGACACTCTGTCTTCTTGAGTAGATAGGAGTGTGGTGACATAGTTTCGTGTGGTAGTTAAAACCTATTATAGAACGCCTCCTTACGCCCCAGCGATCCCTGCGAGATGAGCGTAATTGATCAGCCCTAACTTGCAATATTGAGACAGGCTCTACATTCCCACGTCAAATATTGCGACTGATTTGATTTTGCTAAAACAATGGCTTGGATCTCCGAGGTAACAAGATGAGGAGCAGGAATGGGTTGCAGTTTGATTGAGTGATGTATACAGCGAAATCGGAAAGAACCAGATGAATCCGGTAGGGCCACTTTTTGATCGATCGAGATCAGATCCTTCACACGGTGGATAATTATAATCCGAGATCTTGGAAGCTCGAGTCTTCGGAGGTCGTTTATCCCCGTCATGCCCGTTTGTAGGGTGGTTGAAGTCAATTGTTTAGCAGATCTGTGATATGATCTATAGGGCTATTCTCGCATGTGACGCGCATAACCACGATACCGATGCGAGTCATCACACGGCTCCAACTTAAGTTTCTTCACAATTAGCTGATCCGTACGGCTGGGTGTCAGTTTATAGATGGTTTAAACGCAATGAGCCCGTAGTTGATAAGCAGATCAATATATCCATTGCCCGCGTAATAGACAAGATAGAGTTGGCGGGATCTGCTGCAGACAGCGTCGCCAAGCCCCTGTCAGCGTCTTGGTTCGCTCGCTATAGGTTCTTCTCAGTGCCACGGTCGGAGCCCGATGATCGGGCATCAAACGAGCTGTTCTCCGATCTGTCTGTACCTACGCAGGCTGCAGCAAGTAAATAATATAGACATCGTAATTACCTCTCTCGATAATGAACATCATGGCCGAGAGATTTGGAATCACCCGCAACTATGGGAACGAGAAGCGATAGTCTACGAGGACAATATAAAGTTAACCCTGCCTCAATCTCTTTGATAGAGCTGGCCCTATGAGCAACGGAACCTCGACTTGATCGGTAGCCCGGGGGCGGAACGATCCACCCGCGCATCGACCCAACGATCAACGACTACATCGTTCCCCCTTATTTCAACCATTCAGAGACCTCCAGACCGAAGGGGTAAGAGTCTCGGTGGGGTTCAGATGAATATGTGGGTAATTGATATATCAGAGACCCTGTCTGATATGAAGTTTGGCTTCTGAGATCGTCGTGGTCCCGTGGAAGAAATTGTCCGCAACAGCCACAATCACAAAGGGTAACTCAAGGACAGGGGAGAGGGAGGAAAGATCAAAAAGCAAAGGAGACATTAGAATTACATCTAGGAATTGAGAGACCGACGTCATCTGCTTTTACAGATCGTATGGTATCGTGTCTCGTCGGCAGGTTTCGACCCCATTCGGTGTTTGCATGCAGCCCCTTGCGAACATGCTCTTCCAGACTGGACTCCCTGTCTTGCATCTAAGGCACTAGCCCGCTCATCCGGGGCGAGGAGAGACACATGCAGGTTTCTTCCAATCGAGTCTGATCTAACTTCTCATAATGCTGAAGAAGGGATAGTGGATTTCTTCGGTGGCCGTTGAGTTTCTGGGGACATTGTTTATGGGTCTACTGTGCATCGGATTTATGCGTGGATTATAATAATAAGAACGACGTCCTCTTCGACTGCTTTCCCCCTCCTTTCTCAGTGAACTGAGAGATTGTTCTCTTATCGCTCATTCCTGCGCTTTTTTCATTTGTTATACGGAGTAGATCAGATCAGATCAAGATCATTCATTATTGATCTGGTCACTGAGACTTTCCCCGGATTTGACAGTGTTTCCTGGCGAGGACAGCCATAGCTTTCCTTTGCCCTAATCGTCTTTTTGCTAATATCCACTCAAAATGAATTTGTTACAGCTTCGCGATGAGATCTTCCGGCATGATGGTGGCATCTATATATCCCATCGCGGTGCACAAGGGTTGACGGTCAGCGTCGTGTTCACAGTATTGGCGACATGTTTCGTGGCTATGAGGATGTTCACTCGAGTCAAGCTGATGAGACGAGTGGAAGGGAATGATTGGATGGTTATGATTGCATTGGTATGTTCGGTGTTTCGACATGACAGCGCGGAAAACCAGTCACTGATACTCATCTCTAGGCAAACTCATACGTCTTCATGGCTCTCGATGTCATCGAAGCCGTCAGCGGAATGGGAATGCATCTGGAAGATATCCCACCGCATATTCTCGAGCGACAGATGAAAGTAAGCTTGTTCTAAGCCATCGTCGACTTTGCACAAGACTGACAGAGACCAAACAGGCCTTCTGGCTCACCATACCCTTCTATAACGCCGCAGTGCTCTGCGCCAAGGCATCAATTCTGCTGCAGTACTTCCGAGTCTTCCCCACTAAGCGCATGCGGATCATCTGTTGGATTATGATCACTGTCCTCGGCGTCTATGGGACGTGGGCGATCATCAGCGCATTCTTCAACTGCGTTCCTGTCGCTAAGTTCTGGGACACTTCACTCAAAGGCTTCTGTCTCAGCAAGAAGGGGCTCTGGTTCTCAAACGCTAGTATGCACATTGCAACCGACATCGCAATTCTGATTATTCCGATCCCAGCCTTGATGGCAGTCGACCTGCCCCGAAGACAGAAGATCGCGCTGATGATCATGTTCGGCCTTGGTGGCTTGTGAGTTCTCCAGCACAAGGCAATAAGCTTCAAGAAGTTCAGCAGCTAATGTACTTACCACATTCAGCGTCTGCATAACCAGCATCGTCCGCCTCGTCAGTCTAAAAAAAATATCAGACTCCAAAGACCCAACCTGTACGTTTCCAAATCAAGAACCATGAACCACGCCCCAAAAGCAAAAAGCGAAGCTAACATTGCACGCCATAAGATGACAACGTCGGCGCCGCAGCTTGGTCCGCTGTCGAGTGTAATACAGGGATTATCTGCGCCTGTCTCCCAACCCTAAAGCCCCTCATCGCCCGCCTTTTCCCAGGAATGATAACCACTTTCAGAGGAAGTCGTCCCACATACGGCAACACCATCAACACAACTCAGCGCACTACATGGAATGGCGACGAGTCGACAATCGGTGCGCCTGTTGATGAACCAGAGTACGGTGCCGGTGATCCGGAGCGGATTCTCGCTCTTGTACCTGGATCGGTCGTGAAGCCAAATCGAAAGCGTGGCTCAGAGGAGGAAGAGAAGAGAGCGTTGACGCAAGGATTGACGCAGGTCACTTCAGTGCCGGAGACTCAATCGCGCGTGCGGACGACGCATAATCCTTCATTTTCGGTGGATTCGGCGCTGCGTTGAATTGGTATAGACACCCACGCTCATGATGCAGTTGCTCTTGCGGCGTAAGGTATGACGTGATATAACTAATGTTGGAGGGATTTGTTTCCATTCTTTTACAGCCGCAACAGGCTAAGTCAACCTGGCGATTGCTAAGGCATAGATACCCCGCGGGGTTAGCGTTCATTTTCATTTTCTTTGTGTTATTCTCAGGAGTCAGGATATGGGCGTGGCGAAGGAACATGTGGATATAGATAGTCAAGGTACAGCAATCGAACCTGGTAGATAGTCTAATACAAAGAGCAAGAGTCACAGATCCAAGTCTATTTGCAAATTGCAGTAGGCTGCCACTTCGGAACGGTCCACCTTGATCAGGCTTCGAAAAAGGAAATTGGGTCTATGTTACCAGGGCAAAGCCTCTCGTCGTAACAAAAGTTCTAAAAATCGGCAAACTCCTTGTCAACCTCTTCGTAGTGATCAAAGAATCCCTTGAACAACTTGACACCCAGACCAGGATCCAAGCTGCCGGTAGTGGCACGTATGCTGTGCATACTCAATTGCGGGATACCACAGTCAATAGCCCTCATACCGATCTGGGCACTCGTCATAGGCCCGATAGTGCCGCCGCTTCGGGAGTCATTTCGAATTTGGAAGACCTGCAGAGTTGACCCACAACGCTCTGCAACTCGCCTCATCAAGGCATCACTGACACTGTCGGTAGTCATATGGCCATTGGAGTCGGCGGACACTGTGACGCCGACATTAAGGCGTGGCGCATGGTTCTCTAGGTAGACGTTCAAGAAGTTGGGGTTCACTGCGTGGATGACATCCGAAGACACCAAAAAGCTGTTCGCCACTGTTTGCGAAAGAAGATTGGGGCCGTAGTTGTCCTTTGCGAAGGCCTCGGTGATTCGATCAATGACGCTGCCCATGAAGTTGGACCGAGCACCTTGTCGCAGCAAGCTACCGATCTCTTCATCATCAAACATACCAACCATCTTCACCACGCCGGGTGATGTGCTGTCGGGAGAAGCAATGAGCGCCTCCTGGGCCGCATAGCAGCAAAGCTTGTCGTCAATGCGACCGGCAAAAATCATGTCCTTCTCCAAGCCACCTAGCTGCGCAGGTTGGGTATCAAAAAGCTCTAGCTCCCAGTTGACAATAGTGCTGTAGTCCGTGATACCAAGCTCCTTCGAGATAATCTTCACGAGTTTCTCCGGTTGGGTCGATGCAAATTTGCCATACTCGATATTGTTGGAATCGACCTTGGAGGATCCGAACAAATCAGAGTTGTCGATGCCGATTACCGGCACCATCTGAGTTTCCGGATTGAATGGACCATTTGCAGGAGAACCGAAGTGGGGAGCAAGAGTAGGCACACGAGCAATAGGCCAGTCAAGCTTAACCAGCTTGGTCTCAACCTTGCCAGTTTTCGGATCGCGAACGAGCACCCGACCACCGATGCCAAGATCACGATCCCACCAGGTAGGGCCGAGTCCACCGGCGTACGGGGCAACTCCAAGCTGCTCGAAGCCTGCTTTGTTCGGTAACTTGGACACCGGCTTCAGCTTGGCAGTCAGAGCATCGATATGGCCAGCAACGATAGCTACGCCGTTGCCGCTCTCGTACTTCGAGCCAATGTTGAAAGCAATCAATGAACTGCCGTTACGTGAAGTGTAGAACTTGCCGCCTCGTTTCACTTCAGAGGTCCACACCGCTCGTTCGGAGAGGTACTTGTAGCCATGGTCTTCCAGCTGCTTGGAGAAGGCTTTGACGGCATGGAAGATTGTGGGATTGGATGTCATAAACTCGCAGTATGGCTTGGAGTAATCTTCCGGTCGGACAGAGTCGTCAGTGGATGGTTCCTGAGCTTGGACTAGCCGGGATACAGGTATGCGCTCCGCCATGACGGGAACCGCAGCGGTCAGGATGGAACCACATGGAAATGGTATTGGTGGCCTATCGAGGTCTTGGGCTGCAGGGAACTTTCTGGTCATATCGCAGGGTTTAGTCGAGTTCGTATACGTGTTGTTGAGGAGAGTGAGAGGGACTCGGTAGTTTGGGGGAAGGAATGACTCGTGAGGGGAAAAGGCGGAGTCCCGACGGGAAACGGGGCTGGTACCTGAATCCTGATGACGCCCTGCTCCTTGCTTATCGTCGAGTCCGGTCACGGCGATAACGGATTCGGTTTTCTCATTCTGTCGACACCGACATGCTCTTTTTTCATACATCAAACGAGTCGAGACTAAGCAGATGCTATCTGATTTCGATGCATTGAAGCCAATGAGCTAAGCGACATTTATGATAAACATGGAACAAAGATGAGTTTAAAAGAGACAAATTGCAAAACCAAACCAGAGTCAACGTACGATGCCTAAGTGGACCACTGGACGCTCTGGTGGCACTCACTGGCACGTGTTTGTGTGGAAAGGAAAAGCGAATAGATTACGGCAATGATGCATCTTAGGCGCTAATCCTGTCAAATTCAAGCATGGCGGCTACCAGCAAATTGTTCTGAAACGCTTGGTGAATTTTGTCCATTTTCCTGTAAGTATGGAAACATGGTCTAATCACAAATCTCAAGCATCACCGATCTTCATCAGCACAGTCTTCGTCTCCAAATATTGATTCATGCTGTAATGAATACCCTCCCGCCCAATACCACTTCCCTTCCAACCCCCAAACGGCATATCAAAACCACCAGTCGGACTAGTACAGTTGATACCGACACTCCCAGCCTCCATCGACTTCGCAAACCGCAAAGCTCGGTCAAGATCACGCGTATAAACCGAAGCATAGAGTCCATACTCGGTGTCATTGACTTTCCCAACCACGTCCTCCTCACTTTCAAACACATTAACATTGACAACCGGCCCAAATACCTCTTCTTTCATGATTTGCGCATTCTCAGGCGTTTCGATGAAAATAGTTGGCTGGACATAGTATCCTTCGTAGTCGGCAATTGAATCTCCACCTAGAAGAAGCTTGCCATCTTTCTTTCCGAGCTCAATGAGTCTCTTGATGGCATTGAACTGGAGTTCGTCGGCCTGGGGCCCGTGATCGACGTTGGGATCGGTGGGATCACCGGGAGTGATGGCTTGCAGATTTGCTTTGAACAAGGAGATAAAATGATCCGCGATAGATGAGTGGACATAAATCCGAGAGGTGGCCATGCAGACTTGACCGCTGTTCCATTGAATACTCTTGGCAGTCTCTTTCGCTGCACGTTCGAGATCCGCATCTCCAAAAATAACGGCCGGCGACTTGCCGCCGAGCTCGAATAGCACATTTTTCATATTGGATTTTGCCGCAGCTTGCTGAATCAGACGCCCTGCTCTTGCGGACCCAGTAAAGGTGATCATCCGCACGTCCATGTGATGGGAAAGCGTGGAGCCTGAAATGTGTCCATGGCCTGATAGGATGTTCACCACACCTGGAGGAAACCCGATCTCCTGAATAAGTTGAGCAACCTTCACGCACTAAAAGAGGGATTATCAGTCAGTTAACCAAGGAAATTCATGGGAATTCCTTACCGTCAACGGAGCTTTCTCGCTACTCTTGATAACGATAGTATTCCCCGCAGCAAGCGCCGGGGCCATCTTATCCACAAGGAACATAACAGGTGCGTTCCAAGGGATGATCGCAGCAACAACACCGAACGGCTGCTTGAAAGTCATATTGACGAAGCCAGGTGAAAGCAAGCTCGTCTCACCGTGGTTATCCCAGCCAGCCGACGCATAATACTGCAGCTTCCGTGCGCTGATTTTCGCATCCACATAGCCGGATACAGGACGTCCCATAGAGATGGCGTCTAGATGAGCCAACTCATTCTCCGCTTCAAGTAGTAGCTCGGCCAGTTTTCTCAGGTAATCGCCCCTATCGTGCGGAGAGAGTGCCGACCACGCGGGGAAGGCGGCTTTGGCTGCTGCGACGGCGGAATTTGTGTCTTGGACTGTCGCCTCGGGTACTGGTTGCAGTGGATATTAGGGTCCCCTCTGGCGTCCGCAGTAATTTTCCGAATTCGAAAGAGGAGCGCACATACCTCTAGCAACTGTCTCGCGAGTCAATGGTGACTTCAGCTCAAAGGTGCCTGAATCGGAGGCCGGACGAAACTGTGTGCTAGCTTTTAGCTACTTCGTCTGTGTGCGACTGTGCGACGCGGATACAGTCCTTACCTCGTTGTTGATGAACAACCGGGTCTCAGCTTCATTTACGATGGTAGATCCAGCCATGACAGTGAGTAGGTATCTGTAGGAATAGAACTTGCTGCGGGCTGTTCAGTGTTCACATTAAGGTACAATAACGGAGGTATGCAGCTTCTTAAATAAATTCTGCACCTAACTAGTAGACGTATCAACGAGATTACACATTGCAGCTTATTCATTAGCGCGAAGCCTGAATACCGACTAAGATCACTGCATTGCGAGGGCTTCAGCCTTCTGACGCTTCTCCCGAAGTCAGCCTGCACCGTTGTTACGTGCCTTAATCAAGATACAATTCTGGTAGTGTCTGCGCAAAGTGTGATCGGGAGCCTGAGGAAAACCATTGGCTGAAAGTATTCTAAACAGCGCAAAGCTTTGCTACAAGGCGTGTGAAGCTCTATCGGAGTGTGCGGGGGTGGTGGGTGGATAATGTGGTGGGTCACTTTCGGCGGATTTAGGCGAATACGCAAAGATCGAGAGCTACATACAATAACCTTAATGACAGTACGGGGGCTGAATTTCGAGGATGACTCGATTCCAGGTAATCTATAGTCGACGTCTCGCTGGCAAGTCGCGACTCGCGAGTCGCAATCATGTGTGTCATGTGACATGTGCACACCTAAATATTGGAAGCAAGCTTGGGAGCAGCGAAGGGAACGAAGATTGAAGATTTGATTGGCGAGCCGCGACTTATACTTCGGAATACCAAGAGTGATTGCGACTTGCCAGCGAGATATCGCTGTACTAGACTACTAGTATAGGTAGGTGTACAATGTTGGTAATGATTCTTTCCTTCCAGTTTGCTATGTTTGCTATGTTTGTGAAAGACGCCGATCTTACTGATCTTGCTGATTCGCTTATTCGCTTATTGGCTTATTCACTGATTTTGATATCAAGGGTTCGGCTGATAATCGGCGAATCAGCGAATCAGCGAATCAGCGAATCAGCAAGATCAGTAAGATCGGCGTCTTCCACAAACATAGCAAACATAGCAAACAAGGAGAGAATCATTTACCAACCGTCAACGGGCACTGTACACATACCTATGCTATGCTAGTAGGTAAAGCGATGTCTCGCCCGGTCACTGGCAAGTCGCAATCATGATTCATGGATGTGTGTCATGTCGCACCTAAATACCTATTACTAATTAGGTACCTAGGAAACACCTCGGGGACAGCGAAGGCCTCAAGGGAACAAAGATTGAAGATTGGATTGGCGACTTGTATACTTCCATCGGAATACCTATGGATCAATGACTGTCTTTTTTTCCATTCCTCATCCTTCATCATCATCCACATACTGCGAAAAACAAGGCAAAAACCCATGATTTGACCTGGGAACAAAACCACTGGCGAATGGATCCATTATGCTCAGCGTGAGTTATCATTCCAACTTTTGAAGCAGTTATCACTGGAAAAGCCGGTGAACTCTTGCCTTCACAGAAGGACTACGAAGGGTTGTCCACCGGATCACCCTTCGCAAGTTTGCAGATTCGACGACAGAATGTCGAGCGCAATTCAAAAGACGATCGGTAAGCGCCTGAAAACTCTCTGAAGCTCTGGCTCGCGCGGTGCGAATGAAGACCCTCTCCACGGACCACCGCCAACTACATCAAGATCGCAACATTCCTCGAGGTCTTCAAAGAGACCCACAATCGAAGAGAGAACCTCTCCCGAATACACCCATCTCACACAGGAGCAGTATGAAGAGATCGAAAAGAGTGCTGATCTGGTCAACTGCCTCGAAGGGGCCCAATGGGGTACCTTCAAAACAGCACTCAATTCCGAGCCGAGTAACGGGACCGACTGCATCGCGTAAACATCTTTCTGCATGTCGTGCTGCCGGACTTCTCTTCAGAGCTCCAGGAAGTTTGCGGAATGCTGGGCGACCGTCTTTTGGGTTGCGTTCAACGTGTTGTAGAGGATGGTCGAATCTGTAAACGTGCGAGGGTGGACGCCTCGTAGTCTTTGTGTGAAGCCGAGAGTCGGACAGAGTCCACAAATCACCGGAATAGATAAAACTGTTTTAAAAGTTAAAGGGATAACACACGTTCAACGTGATGGTTCTATTCGCGGTGGTTTTGTGGCCCTGTCAGCGTAATCAGCGACATCAGAGAAATCTCGAAATATCAAGGGTTCGGCTGAAAATCAGCGAGACCAGCAAAATCAGCGAAAGGGTCACTGAGGCAAGAATCAGCCGAACCCTTGATATCTCGAAAATCAGCGAATCAGCGAATCAGCGAATCACCAAGATCAGTAAGATCCCGCAAACATAGCAAACATAGCAAACAAGGAGAGAATCATTACCAACACGTGCCTATGAAAATCAACAGTGCAACACTGGTCAGTGGTGACTCGTGAGTAGTGACCCCTTGAACTTAACTACTCCGTACCTAGTGCTCCTTCTTCCACGAGCATCCAGAGCTCATGAATGGTATGAATAATATAAACATGGATAGACTATAGTGCTTCCTATCTTTCACTGCAATGGGGCTCTTCGGATGGTATCCTCTGTCCAATTGGCAATAAGAAGCGTACCGTCCATCGGGGGTTCCACACATTCGATTCGAGGGGATTTTGAAAATAACGGTTCGTACGAACTCGAATCAAGGCCGATTCGAGTTCGATTCGGATAATAATTATTATTGAGGCTTTAATCAATCCTCGGGCGTCCCTGTGGCGCAGCAGAACGTCGACATGCCGCATGACC
Organism: Penicillium sp. DV-2018c; assembly: GCA_028827535.1. Taxonomy (NCBI): domain Eukaryota; kingdom Fungi; phylum Ascomycota; class Eurotiomycetes; order Eurotiales; family Aspergillaceae; genus Penicillium; species Penicillium sp. DV-2018c. Next base: position 3,324,463 of record JAQJAA010000001.1, read on the forward strand.
CCGGGGTTCACGAAAGCAGGCTGGACCGAGTCTTGCATCCTTCTGATCCATTGATCAACTCCGCTTTGCGCGGCCTCATCTTGGTCAATATGGAGCATTACGACAAGGAGTCAGGAGAGGATGGTGTGCTTAACATGTGAACATCTTTGAGTGGCGTAGAGAGGTAGCTAGTGTCAAGTGCTTTACTTATGGATGTGGATGCAGGCTAAGTCGAATGCTAGAGACTGGAAAATTATGGTCAATTTTGAGATGGCTATGGATATGCACAACAGTTCAAGAGATCAACATTCATCGAAACTTCGAAAGTCGCAGAAACAGAACAGAAAGAGAAGGCATTCCCCGTCGTGTCCCACTGGGATCACGGCTCACGGGTTCTCGAGTTTGTAGACCCTGTCCCGCAGGGCCATCATCTCGTGGCGCATTATCTCCATCTCGCGCCGCATATCGGCCATTTCGTCGCGGAGACCCTGCATCTCGTCCAGGATCCATTCCATATCCTCATGGGCCTCTCCTAGCTTCCCCTCCAAGTCGTCGACTGTCTGTTGTATTATACCGCCCACGTTGCCAGCCATGTCATGTGGAGTGGCAGCTATGCCATCATTGCCATGTGAGGGGGCGCCTGGTGCGGTAGTCGTACTAACCCCCCGGAAACGCCGCTGGGGTGGGTGGGGTGCGGTGCCCAGGCTGAAGCCACACTCGACAGGGTAGGCGCAACGAACAAGGTGGTACGGGTTGTATAGCGCCGGGACTACCACCTCCACCGACTGACTTTGCAATTGAGGAGGGAGCTCCCCAAATGCGGATGTCATCTGGTATTTTAAGACCGAACGGGCCTCCGCGTTGCAAAGGAGGTATTCGGGGTTAACCCCGAGGTTCACGAAAGAGGACTGGACAAAGTCGTGGATCCTTCTGATCCACTGAAGAACTTGGCTCTTGCCAGCCTCATCGTGGTCGAGGCCCAAGCGGGCCCAGTGCTTCGCCAGAGCGAGGGGGCTCATTCCTTTGCGAAATGTGGTTGTCATTGTACGATGGATGGGTGGATAGAGGTGTTATGAAAAAGATGCGGGAAAAAGGTGAGAGGAAGGTGAGAAAGAGACAAGGCTGTGGTATAAATGCCCCAGAAGTTTGTCCTGTCGTTTGCCTACGGTGTCAGTCCAGGTGACCATGTCTATCCATTGTTGAAACCGAGAAAGGAAAGTGTGATCGAATCACTCGCCATGATTGACATCGTGGACCAGCGCAAATGCTGCAGGTGTATCGCTTGCATCGCTGCCTGTCGCAAGTATCGCCTCCGCATCAAGCATGTCCGCGAATGGCTTATGATAGTTTGTATCGAATGGGCTCATCGCTGCCTCCTTGGCCGAGCTCTTGATGTTTTGGCATATAGCAACTAAAGGCCACGATGCAAGCAACACATCTGGGGCGATTGCGCGCGGGTCCACGACCTCAACCATGAGAATGGATTCGATCACAATTTCCTTCCTCGGTTCCAACAACAGACATTGTCACCCAGGATGACATCGTAGGCAAGCGAAGGGACAAATTTCTGGAGGATTCATACCACAGCCTTGTCCCTTTCTCTCAGGTTCCTCTCACCCTTTTCTTGCACCTTTCTCATATCGTCCTCATCTCATCTTGATATTATTCTCCAACCTGATCTCGAGACACCTCTATCCACGCATCCATCATACAATGACGACCAGATTTCGCAAAGGAATGAGCCCCCCTGCTCTGGCGGAGCACTGGGCCTGCCTAGGCCTTGACCACGATGAGGCTGGCAAGAGCGAAGTTCTTCAGTGGATTAGAAGGATCCACGACTATGTCCAGCCCTCTTTCGTGCACCTCGGGGTTAACCCCGACTACCTCCTTTGCAACACGGAGGCCCGTTCGGTCTTAAAATACCATATGACATCCGCATTTGGGGAGCTCCCTCCTCAATTGCAAAGTCAGTCGGTGGAGGTGGTAGTCCCGGCGCTTTACAACCCGTACCACCTTGTTCGTTGCGCCTACCCTGTCGAGTGTGGCTTCAGCCTGGGCACCGCAGCCACGCCCACCCCAGCGGCGTTTCCGGGGGGTTAGTACGACTACCGCACCAGGCGCCCCCCCACATGGCAATGATGGCATAGCTGCCACTCCACATGACATGGCTGGCAACGTGGGACAGACACTGACCCCTACGACTACCGCCCCAGCTCCCCAACATGGAATTGCTGCCACCCTGCATGGCATGGCTGCCAACGTGGGCGGGATAATCCAACAAACAGTCGACGACTTGGAGGGAAAGCTAGGGGAGGTCCATGGCGATATGGAATGGGTCCTGGACGAGATGCAGGGACTCCGCGCCGAAATGGCCGATATGCGTCGTGAGATGGAGACCATGCGCCACGAGATGAAGACCCTGCGGGACAGGGTCTACAAACTCGAGAACCCATGAGCCGTGATCCCAGTGAGAGACGACGTGGAAGGTCTTTCTCCTTTTTTCTGTTTCTGTATCTTTTGACGGCTGTCGACTTTTCCTCCGAACAGTCGTCCATATCCACAGTGGTCTCAAAAGGACCGTCATTTTCCTGTCTGTCACACTCGGCTTAGCTTGCATTCACATAAGCATATCAGTGGGTACCTCTCAGCGCCGCTCAAAAATGTTCACATATGAAGCACACCATCCTTGACTCAGTGATCTCAATATTGGTTCAGGTAGATGGGACGCCCTGGCCAAGGAAGCGTCACGTCAACACCTCGTCTCACCACGGGTTCAGTCGAATGGCACATGGTCGATGATCGAAGAGGACATGAGTCCCTCCACAATCTCCGTTTTGTCTGCTGTCATCATCATCAACTTTCATCATGGAGATGATCTGCCAACTCGGGATAATGTCTTTGAATAGACACGGGGAGACTTACCAAGAGAGACGAAAGGTCGAGCCTCCCCCGAGGCAACTGAGGAAAGGACCCGCTTGGGGCCCTTCATCTCCTGCTCGGACATCATGAGACACTTCATCAACCAACCCCGGAGGCTGGATTAGCCTGGAACCTCATGGTGGCAGGATGTGTTGATGAGGATGGGGATGGAGGTTGATAGGGATCGAGTGAGAAAGGGGAAGATGAAGACTCGAAGAGAGAAGGAGGGAGAGGGTTTTGTCAGCAAACTTAAGAGCAACTTTGGAAACAACTAAGCGGATTGCCTATACCGGTTATGGCGGGAGCATTGGAGGGTGAACAGACCGTTATGGCGAGAGCAATGGAGGGAGAGGATTTTATCAGCAAACCTTAACAGCGACTTTGGAACCGATTGAGTGGACTGCCTATGCTGATTATGGCGGGAGCATTGGACTCTGGAGGGTGAACAGACCGTTACGGCGTGAGCAATGGAGGGCTACGTAAGGTAAGTTGCGCTTTTGTGAGGTCAGTACCTAATCCGTACTATTGGGGGTTGTCGTATTTCACGACAACTTCATACGGTACCTTCCTACCAGGTATCTATTGGTCTGTATCTTGAACAAGGGCCTACTGAATCGTCTCGGATTTGCCCCTTTGAATCCAGCACCTACTCACGGGCCGCACGACACATTGGATTATGCAGTCTCCCGGATTGACTGGTCCGTCTGTTAGCCAACTACAAGAGTCATTAAATGGTGCGTAGCCTACTTCGTCTATGAGCATTGACAAAGTGAAGCGGGCATTGATGAGTTACGTTACGGTCACTTTCGTCCTGACATCTCTTTCAAGACGGAAGTAGAAACTGAAAACCGGCTCGGCAAGCGGCCGCAGATCTGTTCGGAGGGGAGGGTGAGTCGTTTGATCGATTGCCATTTGCGAATGTATCAAACGACACTCTATGCTGTACAAGCTGCAGGAGCCAATGGCTCATATCATTGCTCTTTTGGTCCTCATCAAGTCATATATAGACACAATTCGTCCGTCACTGCTTACCCGTGGACACTTAGGTCCCTATGTAAAGGTAAGTTTATCTTCAGATACCATTCCCGCCGTACTAAATTCATAGTCAAAACCAAGTACACTGTACCTCTCGGCGACTCGCCATATGACATCAATTCAGGTGAAATGTGAGTCGCCGCAGTTCTCCCACTACAGTAGTTACGATCATGGAGGCTTGTCCATCGGACTAAGTAGTAAGCCTGCAACCGCATTGATCTTTTCACCATTATGGATACGTTAACAACTGTATACACAAACGCATCACATCACTAACTAGATGGCTCCAAGCACTACTGCGTAGTTATCTGGGATGGTTGCGGAACTGGCGCCTCGCCGCCTCGAATTTAAGGCTGCTGTTGACAGACCCGCATCATGGTGATGTCAGTTCTCTGGATGCACCTCCAATCAAGACCAAGGAAAATTGTATAAAACCTTGGAAAAAGCGATAGAGATCTCGTCATATTTAAGCTTAAGACTGTCTGGATTGCCCACCAAATGGAATAAAGCACTCGACATATACACCCTACAAACATAATTCCAGAAACCTCTTGAAATCAATCAAAAATGGCTATGTCACAGGCTGCGAACCTGGTGGAGAAACTTGTCGGTCATGACAATAATGCGACAGTCACCACCGATGTGTCTAACTACAAGAATGAATACGGCGAGGAGTCCGGGGAGCCGATCAAGGCGACTACCTGGCAAGGGAAGAACTCAGTCAAAGTTGGTGAGTCGCCCAGGAAAACGAATCGACAATAGAGATGTTCTATGTACATCGCTAATCACCGTCATCAGTGGAAATGCCGAAACCACGGGTGGTGGACCCCGGAGATGTCATTGTTAAAGTGACAGGAAGTACCATTTGCGGCAGTGATCTGCATCTGTATCACGGTATGATCATGGTTTCGATTGAATGGTCCATGAATTAGAAGGCTAACATGACTTTCTTGGCTGAAGGGGTGATCCCTCAGCTGGAGAAGGGCGATGTACTCGGACATGAGTGCTGTGGAGTTGTGGACAGTGTAGGTCCGGATGCAAAGAATGTCAAGGTCGGGGAACGGGTGGTTGTCTCGTTCCCAATTTCTTGTGGAAGCTGTACGAACTGCAAAAAAGGGTATACCTCTCAATGCGAGAGGACGAACCAGAACACACTCACCAATGCTATGTACGGGAAGCGCACTGCGGGTAAGTCAACAGAGGAGCCGAGAGGGTTTCCAAAGCTTCAAGTCATACTAAGTCGGGTATAGGCATATTCGGATACTCTCATTTCACAGGTGGCTTTGCAGGCGGCCAGGCCGAGTATATCCGTGTCCCATACGGCGATGTCAATCTGCTTTCTATTCCGGACGACGTGCCAGATGAGAAAGCCCTCTATGTCTCCGACGTCATTGCGACATCCTGGCACTGTGTGGTCGATACGGGTGTGAAGAAAGGCGACGTAGTGGCAATCTGGGGCGCCGGCCCCATCGGACAGATGTGCGCACAGTTCAGCTTCTACCACCGAGCCAGCAGAGTCATCATGATCGACGGAGGCAACGCTGCATGGCGGTTGGACTTTGTCAAGTCCAAAGCACCGGTTGAGACGCTCGATTTCACCAACCTGCCGAAAGGCGAATCTGTGACATCACAGCTGAAGAAGATGGTCCCAGGCGGACCAGACGTTGCTCTGGAGTGTGCAGCGGGGGAGTATGCCAAGGGTTGGGCACATTACTTTGAGCAACTGCTTGGGATGGAGACGGATACGTCGGAACTGCTGAATGAAATGATCACTGCCGTTCGTCCCTTCGGTCATGTTGGCGTGACGGGTGTCTATGCCGGATTTGTGAGTTTGCCACGACTGCTATTAAGAAGGCGGAAGGATCTAACATAATGCACAGACAAACCATTTCAACATTGGAGCTATGATGCAGACAGGTGTCCATCTCATGGGTAATGGACAGGCTCCAGTCCACAAGTACTGGAAGCACCTCATGGAGCTTATCCAAAAGAAGGAGATCAACCCGCTTGATATGGTGACTCACCGGGTGCGGTTGGAAGACATGGACAAGTTATATGCGGCGTTCAACAGTCGACAGCTGGGAATGCAGAAGGTCTTCGTGCAAACCAGGCACTCAGCTGCTCCGTCAGCCGGAGCTCCTCAGTTGACGGAGCTGTGAGACTGATGTATCTGTTAAGGTTATTATCCATAATTTTTGTTTTCATGATGGTCCCTCGGCTCAAATTGGTTGCCGGCCCCAGTGTTTATATGCATAACAATGTCCATTGTATGTGTAATCAGCGGAACTCGTGTCCCTTGCGCTTAAAACGGAAGCTCCCTAGGTGAACACCAGGCCCCAGCTCTTCGGTATTGATCGGCTTCTTCTGAAATTCAAATTGTTCAATCAGATTCGCCAGTCAACAGTAGTTGCTGATGCCAGACCTCGGGCAACGGAGCCGGTCAGGGCGGCTTTGAGAATCCATTCAGCTTTTCGCAACTTGAGGTCACATGTAGCCTTACAGGAGTCCCGAATAGCATGAGAAAAACTACTAGCGGTGCTAACTTCCTGATTGGGCCATGTGAGCGAAATTCCGTTGTTCGGCTCTGGCTCGGTATGAGGTTGGGTAACTGGAGTCCTTGGAATCCACAGAAACTGCTCCGTGGGGTGATCGGCCAAAATCACTCATGGACAATTTCGTCAGAGAGTCAGAGACGCAGTACTAAGTTATTACTAACAATCATCCATTCCCTAGGAGGAAAGACAGCACGAATAGGAAAGAATAAGAGTCTCCATTTGTTCCACTTCGATCCGTGGACTATCATTGGCCCATCCCAAGATGAGCAACTCTAGTGCGATCAGATAAGATCAAACACACCGAGAGCAGCCGTACGAAACTCAAAGCTCCACGTCGATCCATTCTCACCGCTGCTGATGACTCTTTGGAAAGGACCTTTTGAGCATTGCACTAATATGACTGGCTCAGTCGCAGTTTCTGCTAGGTAATACCTGCTGGGCCGGACGTAGGGGGGTCTCTAGACCCTCGCTCACCCATGGTCAATGAAATGGAGGGACACTCCACTCGGGCAAATGCCCCCTCAAGTATTTTGATCAATGATCCGTATTATTGAGTCATCGACGACCAGATGGCGACGGTGAATGGAATATGCCGTAGGAAATTGTCATGATCTGTACGTTAGAATTGGCATATTGAGGATGGCATGTCTGCTGTTCAAGCATGCTTATGCTTTACAAGGTATGATGCACTCGAGCTGTTTGAAAGGAGGATATGAGACCAATCAGCGAAAGGAATTGAGACATTACTAGCCTATGAGCAAAGGTTGAGCAGTGCGTCAGCCCACCAAGGCTTCCTCGGCACCATATCCACTGAAAGTTGGTTCACTTCGGATCAGATAAAAATTCCGATGGATTCCTCTGACGGCATTAGGTCTAGTAGGACAGTCAATGACCAATAGTAATTCCAATCGAAATGAGCAGCCATAGAAGAGCCAGGAAGATCGAACTAAACAAGCGAAGCTAACCGCCGAAACCGGAATCATGTGAGCACATAATCTAATCTGATCATCGGCCAGGTTTTCCCGGCTTCCGCCCCTCGCTGTTCTTTTCTTCTTTTTTAACCTTGCTATACCCCGGTAGCTTGCTCAACTTTTCCTCCTAGAGTTTTCCTTTTGCAACCAGACCATCGTTGGAAGTAAAGCCGCTCATTTCATCCAATCCAGCTAGTCTTTCTCGCTTATCGGCTCGCATGGGCGCACTTCCGTTCTTCCGACCGAGAACAGGCTCGTGCGTCTTCCCCGACTACGCCCGACATTAGACCTATCCACTGACCTCAACATAGTATTTGAAGATCAATTTGGTGCCAACATGGCCACCAGTGGTGTGCCTATCTCTCCTGCTCCAGCTGGAGCTCCTCCACTGGCCCTTGCTCCAGCTCCCGCGCTGGCCGCCCGACCCTCCGTAGCCCCCTCTCCAGGGCCCGGCACCCCCGGCTCCGTCACCTCGCGAGAATGGGTTATTCCGCCTCGTCCCAAACCTGGCCGCAAGCCAGCTACAGATACCCCGCCGACCAAACGAAAAGCGCAGAACAGGGCAGCCCAACGAGCGTTCCGGGAGCGCCGAGCCGCTCGAGTTAGTGAATTGGAAGAGCAAATGAAGGAAATTGAAGATGAGCACGACGCCAAGGTAGCTTCCCTTCAGCAGCAAATTGGGAACCTCTCTTCTGAGGTTGACCAATGCCGTGAGGAGATGGGCTGGTGGCGCGACCGGTGCCATGCTCTGGAAAAGGAGGTTTCAATCGAGCGCAGTGCAAAGGAAGCCATTGTCAAGGAATTCCGATCATCTCTTTCTGGTCTTAGCGCCAATAAGCCTGCTCCCATCCCAGACTCTGTGCCCTTGCCGCCTCGCAAGACGAAAAACACCCGAGCGCAGGAACCTCAGCCCACCAATATCGACAATAGCAACGACGATACGGATATGAACGTAACCTTGGGGTGCAGCAACTGCTCCAACACTCACTGCCAGTGTATCGAGGATGCATTCGGCATGCCAATCGATACGCACGAGTCTTCCCGTTCTCGACACGAACCTCACGGCGTGGGCAGCCCAGAACCAGACCACCGCGTCCCTCACATCAAACCCGACCCAGAGGAGATGGAAATCGATTTCACAGCCCAGTTCTCCAGCGTCCCCACTCAGTCTCACGACCACGACGCCGGTTCGCCCCCGGTCGACCCCTGCGGATTCTGCCAGGACGGCACGCCCTGTATCTGCGCCGAAATGGCCGCACAGGAGCAGCAGCGAGCACGCAACGCCTTCGAGGGCAATCGCCTCGCACCTATCCAATCCATCTCACAGTTCACCCCGCCCCCATCCGAAGGAGACGTCCGCTCCGAAGTCACCCTCCCACCCATTAGCCAAGCGACGAACCCCTGCTCCAATGGGCCAGGCACCTGCGCCCAGTGTCTCGCCGACCCTCGAAGCACTCTTTTCTGCAAGACGTTGGCAGCCTCCCGGTCAGCGAGCGGAACTCCATCGGGAGGGGGCTGCTGCGGAGGCGCCGGCAAAGACGGCGGATGCTGCATGTCAAGAAATGCCCCCGCCGCCCCGGCCCCGCGCACCAACACCGTCCTGTCTACGCAACCTCCTGCATCATCAAAGCCCGCTGCCCCCTCCGAACTGACGCTCAGTTGTGCCGACACATTCACAACCCTGTCACGCCACCCGAACTTCTCCCGCGCGAGCGACGAAATCTCCACCTGGCTGCCAAAGCTTCATACCCTCCCCGACCCGCGCGGACTCGCTCCACCGGATAGTCGAGGTGCGCTGGAAGTCGAGGCTGCCAGTGTGATGGGCGTGCTGCGGTACTTCGACCGACGGTTCGCTGAAAACTAGACAAAGCCACTCGTCTATGGATCTCATAGGCGTCCGGGTTCCCCTTTTCTTGCTTTTTTTTTGTTTCATGTCATGTCCTTCAGATGACTCTTTTGATACCCATACCCACCCTTTCCCGGGCGCATCATGTACCATCATATGGACTTGTTTGACACATTATTACCTTTTACTTGTTTCTCGGGCGTCTATCTTGGCCGTCCATCTCGGCCGTGTCTTTCCACGATTATGTTTACATCCTCGCATCTCAAAAGCTTATTCGATCTTGCCGGTCCGTCCGGTCCAAAGACTCCTGGCCGCTATGAACATGGTCAGCGGTCTATGTGGTCCTTTTCCACTTCTCGTTATGCTCCTTTCCTCTCCCTGCATTTAGAACAATGGATCCTAGCCATCTTATATTGTCAATGAATAATGTGCAATGTGATAAACATGAATTGGAACGATGGTACCACACTGCAAACTGTACGCCGGCATATGTCTGGAGCGATTGAACCTCATGAAAGCAAAAACACATATATTCCAACGCGTCTATATACTACCTAAGGTACAACCTAGGTCTAGGTCCATTCATCTTAAGCCTGGATTCTTCAAAGATTCAAACAAAAACCCAAAAAACATCCCTTCACTCAACATACTCCTCCTCAGGCTCCTCCGCAAACTCCTCCGTCTCCTCAACCTCAACAGGCTCCTGCGTATCACCAACAACCCCCTGCTCCTGATACCCACTCGTACCCTCCCGACTCCTGGACCGAGCATGTCCACCCCGTCTACCAGCCTCCTTTGTGCGTTCGGCGCCGCGCTCGAATCGTCCGCCGGAAGCGTGGCCGCCCTTTGAAGCGATGTTTCTCTGGATTTCCATGTGTTTGATTAGCATCCATCGCACCGACAATACTAAGCTGAAAGATGATATGCACCTGCTTCTCACGATCCATTGAGGCAAATCCGCCCTTGTGACTGGACTGGCCGCCCTTGCGGGCGATGTTTTGCACCTCTTCGTGAGGGCGGTTGTGGAAGTTTCCTGGGTTGGGGTTGTCGACCATTTTGGGTGTTGGTTGATCGTTTAGGTATATTATGACTTTCTTTTTGTAATTGTCAATGTTATATTCCTGAGTTATTGTTCTGATGAGCGAGTTCGATGAAGGTATTTATATCTTGTGATGGCGGTTATTGTTGAGGGCGTGGTTGTTTGGTTCCATGACTCCAGTGGCGATTGGATTGCCTCGTGGCCAAATTGATATGGATGGCGGTTCTGGGGCGGAAGTGAGGGTATTCGATCCTGGTTGTATGGAAAGCTGCCACAATCTAGAACTCGCCATTGTGCCCGGTCTTGGGTAGGATGGCAAGGGGCTGGCATCATGGTGACTGTATCTTGGTGGGTTCTATGGAACCCAGGTCTATGAATGGTGCTGCCCGCGAGCTCATTGCTTCTTTACCTCGGTAGGGAACGTGGGGATGAGTAAGGATTATTGGGGTAGGGGCGCTAGTCTTTTTACAAGTACGGGTCTTATGGGTTTCAATGTTCGATGGAGTGCTGTTGGCGTAGACGTCGACGAATTATACTTGAACGAGTGCAGTCCTGACGCCACTGGGATCTTGTCATCAAAGCATGGTCTCATTGCTTGGCTATTTAATTTCTAAAGATACACAGAGAGCTCCAGTTATACAGGGGCTAACGTAGAATTGAGCTGGTTCTGGCACGGCATCTACTTCTTGAGCTGCCCCAGAGCACCGATGAATGTTTCGGTCCATTTAGAACTATCAAGGGTCAGAAAACCATTCACAAAATCAAGGAGCTTAATCGACTAACCTTGTGTTTGTGGTGACGAAGTCACGCAGCTTTTCGTAGTTTCGCGTCCTGTCCTCTTTGCTCATAGTCAAAGCTTCATAGAGCGACTCGGAGAGGCCGTGTGTACTGGAAGGATTGAACAAGAGACTGCCAGGCTTCAAGAAAGTCGCAGCGCCTGTAAACTCAGACAGCACCAGTACGCCATGTCTGGCTTCTTGACACGCAACATACTCCGTTGCAACAAGATTCATTCCATCACGACGTGAAGTTAGAAGACAGGCATCGGAGATGGAATATAGCGCCGTAAGCTCTGGGAAGGGGACCGAGCGGTGGATGTAGAGTAGCGGCGAAGATTCAGGAGTTGCTGCTGATGTGTGAGTATTGCGTAGATAGGTATATTGCGGGTGGAATCACATACCGTATTTGCCAGTAATTTGGCCCACAAGTTTGCTAACCTGCGCCTCAAGCTCTTGGTACTCTTTGACATCTTCTCGACTTGGCACGGCAACCTGAATTAAGACGACCTTATCGGCCATATCGGGATGTTCTTGTAGGAAGGTTCGGAAGCCCTCTAGTTTCTCGGGTAGTCCCTTGGTGTAGTCCATGCGATCAACGCCGATAATCACCTGTTTGCCTTTGTATAGAGTCTCCAGCTCTTTGATTCTGGAATTCACTTCCTTGTCATTGTGGGCGTCGGCAAATCTCTTATAGTCGATTCCCACGACGAATTTCCCTGCTTGGACCACCCGATCCTCATGATGGATTTGTCCATTTTCCACGCGAGTGTCATCCCTAACACAAACTTAGTATCCCGTCATACCTTCAATGTAAACATGTACTCACACTTGAGCCTCACAGGCATTGAGGAAGTTGTTCTTATATTCATCCGTATGGAAGCCAATGATATCACTTCCGAGTACACCCTTGAGCAGCTCGTCATGGACGGAAACTCCTCTCCAGAAGTCACCACTTGGGAATGGAGTGTGTAGCGAGAATCCTATCGGGCAGCGCTTATTTTGCGCCTGCAGACGCTGCCGCAAAAGGCGTGGCAAGAGGAAGAGATGATAATCATGCACCCAGATCAGATCGCCATCTTTGGCCTGGTTGCTCACTTCATCTGCGAATATCTCGTTGACCCGTTTATAAGCCTCCCACGCCCCCGTATCCATAACTACTCCAGATTGGTAGTGCAGGCTTGGCCATAGAATGGCATCTGGATATACGGTCAGCCAGTGGTCATCATTAATATGAAGGCAGCTTGCTTACTGGAGAATCCATTGTAGTGATCTGTAGCCAATTTCTGATCCAGCCAGACTGCCGCCGCATTCTCCTTAGCCAAGGATGCATTGACATTTTCCTTGTCAGATCCCTTGACTTCGATCCCCGGCCAGCCAAGCCACAGGTATTCGGCGGCTTGGAGGCCACGGAGGGCGCTCACTAGGCCGCCACTCGACGGAGTCGTTTCATATTTTCCGTTGTTTTCCTTAACAGAGAGTGGCAAGCGGTTGGAGGCGATAATCACCCTCTGCTTGCCTGAAGCTTTGTCGGAAGCCATTTTTGTCACTTTTGGATGTGATGAAGAATGGACAGTGATGTTGTTCTTTCAGGTTTGGGAGTTTCACTTATCACTCTCGTCTGAGAGATCAAAGGAAGGCACGTCTGTGTTATCTACTGACAAGGTTTGATATGCTTGGCATTCGTCATTTTGGTATTGAGTGGGTCAGAGAACCAGGAACAATACGAAAGAACCAGCAAAACCCCTGGCACACGTGCGTCTCGATGAAAATAACGGGCAAAAAACGGGCTCACTATGACAATACGCCGTACATCTCGGTAACTCTCCGAAAGATTGCCAAGTATTTAGCGGATTTAGCGGCCACCCTAAACTTAATCCTGACAGAAGCCCCACATCGCTATCGGTGACCGAACTATGACTTCACTTGGCTGGATAGTTACGCAGCGCATCCATCACCACGTTTCCCCAACCTTGCTTGTTGTTAAGAATACTGGAGTTCGGGTTCCTCTTGTGGAGTACATCGATCGACATATCTAAAACCAACGCGGGAGTTACGAACTCCCCACTTTCCCTCCAACTGTTGACAGATTCAATTGCATACGTTTGTATAGCCGGATGACCATGCCACCAATCAGCGACCTGATTTACCACACATATGGGAATTGGCAGCCACTGGACCATGGTCATGGCATTTCCCATGATCTTGATCTATTGATCTGTCCCCATAAGATCTCAAACCCGGCAAACATCTGGGTTCGACCAAGGACAGCTCGCACTGAAAGCCGGCTAAAAGCAAGTATCCTCTTCCTGATTCCTGGTTGGCAGGATGCAAAGCAGGCAACAGGGTGGTCTAGAACAAAGTATGAGCATCGGAGTTGACCGCTATATTCTGCAAGGAAACGTGCAGGTTAGATGCCTGACTTTCTCGATTAGATAGCCGTAGAAGGAGTCAATTGCTATTATACCGAGTAATTTGCATTGTTGGAATTAGATCATCATGATGCCATACGTAAAGTAATGTTGTACAAGGTACATAAAAGTCATGAGAGCTCTTCAGAGGCGCGCCTGCGATACGTTTATCAGGCATAACCTCAAATCAAGAATATGTTAAGTTCGCGTCTCCTCGCTTGTCCAAAGTCATCCCGAATCGCGATCTCTTCTCTACCACTCAGAACCTACCGCATCACCACACCTTTACTGAAATCAAACATCATCTCTTCTCAACCTCCCAGAACATACACTACCACTACCCCTCTACTGAAACCAAACGCCAAAATGTCTCAAGGAGTACGTCCTACGAGAATCACAAACAGAACCAATTTCATCGTGCTGACAGACTATCTATCCAGGATAATCCCGCCAAATGGATGGATAAGGCTCCTTACAAAAAGGTCGATCCTAAGGAATTCGGCGAAGTAAAATGGCGAGGCCACTGCCACTGCGGACGTATCGAGTACCACATCAACCGCGAGAAGCCGCTAATGGCAAAGTTCTGCCATTGCCGAGGATGTCAGGTTCTACACGGTACGTTCTCAGCGTATTGTATACATTGCCCCTGAGTATCCACTAACCCGCGCGCCTTTCTGTGCTACAGGAGCTCCATTCCAATGGTGTGCCGTCTTCCACAAAGAAGATCTTACCTTCCCGAAGGGAGCTGAAGATCTGGTGTTCTACCATTCCAGAGATAAGACCACGGAGTACAAGACTCCCACCAAAGTTGCCTGCGGATACTGTCGTGCGCCTATTATGGATGAGGGAAACAATGTCTGTTTGTTGTTCCCTGAATTGATCAATGTGGAAGGATCGTATGATGAGGAGAAGCATCGGAAAGAAGGGTTCCTGCCTAAGTAAGTCTTGAATATGTGATTATTGTCTTGTGGGCAGGCGAGCTAACGTGGTGTGTTAGGTGCCATATCTTCTACGAGCAGCGGCTGGTGGATATCTCGGATGATTTGGATAAATGGTCTGGGATGGATGGAGAGAGTGAGAAGCTTGATATGTATGGGAAGCGGTTGAATGAGGAGGGTGAGAAGTGATTAGCTGGATCCTGGCACCGATGAGGTGTGTACGTTACGCTTTACGATATTTCAGATTACTGGAGGGCATCGAACACGAGCATATTGTCCCCCAACGTTGTATAACTATGTCCCACACAATGAAGTTTCTTCCATGGAGAGCAAGCATATTGTCAGATTCCAACCTTGTAAACTAAGGTATATCTCACAAAATGTAACTTCCATTGAATATCGATAGGTTGAGATTGAAATACCTATGTCATGAAGGGAGCTTTGAGCTATACCTACAAGCACACTTTCTGCCAATGTTGTGCGTAAACTACCTATGTCGCACAGTTACGAAACGGATGCGCTTTGTTAGAAATATCAATATCGATTGACCTAGGTATCACTAAAGAGCTCTTGAGTCCTTGCTACCTATCCTTTTAATACAAGCGTAGAGATATGTTCCATAATAAAGGCTGAAACTTGTCGATACTTCGAAACCGATCAGAAATAACTCCTTAGAACTCCCCGGTAGCTAATACACCTCTTGATCTTGGATGTTGAACTCAACGGACCATAGGTCACAGAGCCATATCACTTAGAGGTCTTCCGTCTCTTGTTCGCACCCTTGGTCTTGAACTCCTCAGCGTAGACAGTGAAGAACTCCGTCGGTTCCTGAGCACGCACACCAGTAACGTAGTTGAAGGCAGACGTCGCAATGTAATTCGTTTTGCCCTCGCGAACCAGAGAGTAGTACTCAAGCAAATACTGTAGCTCAGACTCATCACTATCGGATTGAGCTTTCAGCACTTTCTTCGCCTCAGCCCTGTGTAAGTTGGCATTAGTTGTTGTTTATGCACGATGATGATGGGTCTGCACATACTCAGAAATATCTTCAAAGGCCATCTTGGTTCCCAGTGCTTGACTGGCCGCAGTAGCGAGTTCGTCACCGGTCGTGAGCATCGGACCTAGGCAAAGATTAGTCAACTGTATATAACCATAGGCTAAGGTGATTTACCTGTGAGCACGAGCAATTGGCCGCGATGTTTATCATCGAAGCCGTGCTTTCCCTTTCCAGAAAGTACGTGTGCAGCGACTTGCGCAACGTCACCCAGTGCAATCGGAGCAAACTTGTGATCTTTACCAATCGGCAGTGGAAGGACGCCTTCCTGTTGCGCCTGCTGGGAATAGTTAAGCAGATTCTCAGCATAGAATCCGGCACGAATGACAACTGGGGAATGACCAGTAGCAGTTGACGCATCACCCTTGCTAGCCAACACCAGCGTTTCCAAATCGATGAACTGGCGCAGTCGCGGCTGCTTCTCCCGCTCAGCGAGGTCGCATCCAGCAGAGCTGATGAAACAGACGTTGGGCACGTCAGCCTTCTTGGCCGCCTCAATCAGCTCCACTGTGAGGTCGTACTTGGATTCGTGGGCGGGCGGGACGAGACAGAGAGTGTCGGCTCCGGTGTCTTTCAGAGTCTTGATCATATCCTTCATTCGGCCGGGCGTGTGGGGGACGATCTTCGCACCGAGAGTAGCTAGATCCTTGCAATGTTCGGAGTCCGGGTGGAGGGATAAAGCTGTCACTGAATTGATGGCTTTCTTGAAAGTATCATCGGTCAAGAGCAGCTCTCCGATTGTGAAGCCGGTATGGCCGTCTGCTGCAGTGATACAGACGTTACGAGACATGGTGGAATTTGTTTGGAGGCGATGCTCAAGATGGTTGGAGTATCTGATATGAGACGAATGTAGGTTGATGAAAGTTGGTTGGAGGAGGAAGAAGTATGCAGCTCTATGGATTTAGCTTGGCTAAGTTATATAGGAGCTAGTATATTCCAGACACATGACCGAATTATTTATCATAAGACTTTCCGGAATGTTTGTCCAACTTGTGATAGTATGAGAGGTGGTTTGGGTATGACTTCAATATGACAGATGGAGTTTGCCTTGGCCAAGGCCGAACTTCATCCATGCTGGCAGTGGGTAGGGAATATCACGTTTTTCAACTTTCAAAATCATGGAAACTGGCATCATGACGTCAAATGTAGAAACATTTTGACAAAGAGCAAACGCCCAGATCTCGATCTCAATTGCTGTTTGAGTGGCAGGATGAATACTGTGCTTGGAGTAGGTATCCATAGGTACCGAGACAGGCTTCTACTGGGAATAGGGAGGCAAGGTAGCCACAGTGGAAAATACTACTGTATACAGGATACCATAGCTGCAAACGGTATATGTGTTAGTGACAGGTCCATGGCCAAACATATTCTCATGTACAGTAATCGCACAAAATGCGAAGAACAAGCAAACGCCAAACACCAGCCCAGATGCTAAAATTATGAGCCAGCAAGTTGATATCGAGATGGAAAAGCACAGAGAACAAATGGCAAGGAACAAGAACGCCAAGGGCTGAGCTTAACGTCCCCTTCCACGCCCACCGCCACCTCCCATTCCGCCCATCAACCCACCCATTTGGCTCATTAGACTCTGCATATCCATGCCACCAAGATTAGGCATGCCACCACCACCTCCACCCATCATCTGCATCATCTTGGCCATATCAGGCATACCAGGCATGCCACCGCCACCAGCTCCACCCATGGATTGCATGCGCTTCTGCATGGCAGCCATCTGATCCTTGTTTCCACCCTTCATCATGTTCTGAGCACGCTGCATCTGCTTCTTCTGGCCACCAACACGCTTGGCCATGCCGGCCATCATGCGGTGCTGGGAGAGTACGTCCTCCACCTCACGGACGGTGGTGCCGCTACCGTGCGCGATGCGAACCATACGGCTAGGTTGTTCGACGAAGATCTTGCCGTCGCCGTCCAGCTCTGCGACAGTCATGCTGTCGAAAATGTAGACCATGCGGCGCAGCTTCAGCGAGCCATCTTCGTCATCCAACCCCTGGGTCATGTTAGACAGACCGGGAATCATGCCGGACAGCTTAGAAAGCGGGCCCATCTTCATGATTGATGTGATGTTCTCGCGGAAATCGCGCAGAGTGTAGATACCTTCCGCAATGTGCTTGTAGGTTTCTTTGGCACCTGCGGAATCCTTTGTCATTGCTTGGACGTGCTCGACCAGCCCAGCGACATCACCCATACCCAGTAGCTTTTGGACGAACGCGCGGGGCTCGAAGCGTTCGAGATCCATCATGTGCTCACCAGTACCGAGGAAGATAATTGGGGTGTTGGTTGCGGCAACCGCAGAGATAGCACCACCACCGGCGGCATGGCCGTCAGTCTTGGTGATAATGATTGCTCCAAAGTCTGCAGTCGCTTTGAACGCAGAGGACTGGGCCTCGGCGGCTTGACCAATTGTGCTGTCCAGGACAAGAATAGTCTGATCGGGCGTGACTGCTGTCTGGATCTGTGTCATTTCCGTAAAGAGTTCCTCCTCCTGTCGGTGACGACCACTGGTGTCAACAATAATGATATCGAAACGCTCCTTTTTGAATTTGGCTACACCCTCAGCGGCCACGACAGCAGGATCCGTCTGGGTCAGACTACCGTAGTATGGGATCTTGGCCTTGGTTGCGTTCTGTTTCAACTGATCAAATGCACCAGCACGGAAGGTATCTGCGCAAACCAGCGCCGTCTTGAATCCTCGCGTCTGATAGTGGCGGGCGAGCTTCGTACATGTTGTTGTCTTACCCGCACCCTGCAAACCGACGAACATGATAACATTGGAGCGGCCCTTCTTCGGCCGGAAGGAGTCTGCACGAGGATCCACCAACTTCACGAGCTCGTCGAAGACGGCCTTCTGAATCAATCGCTTCTTGTTCACTGCCGCTGGTACTGAGGCGAAGTTCACGCTTGCCTTGATCGACTTGCGTAGCGTGCCCACGAGGCGGACATTAACATCGGCGGAGAGGAGAGCCGCACAAATCTCTTTGAGCATATCATCGAAGGCCTGGTGATATGTTAGCGGAATGGTTCCTGGGTCGCCCCAGATAAGACATGGCGCACCTTCTCATCAAGGTTATTCGACCGTGTCAGGTCATTGACGGCGGAGTTGATTCGCCGCCCAAGGTCTTGAAGAACCATGGTGTATAAGTGTGAGGGGATTAACAAGTAAAAGAGAGAAACTCAGAGGGACACTGTAGATATGAGACCACGATGGAGGAGGGGTGAGGGTTGCCCGTCGAAAGACCAGAGAGGCGATGTGGAGGAGCCAATCGGAGAGCCGACAGTTTTTCACCGCCCCCAAAAAAAGTTGTGATACGGCTCTGGATCGGCGGACCTTTCTTTTTTTTAACGTCCATTATTACATTCTTTCTTTGTGAAAATGCCTCCTCCGTCTTCCAAGAAACGCAAGGTCCTCGATGGCCTGAAGGGTCACACTGGCCGCAAGAAGAAGTTCGTGAAGCAGAAATTCTATCACAGCAGCTCCGAAGACGAAGAAGAGGATGGGAAATTCAACGCCGTCAGTCTCGAAGACTCGGACGCCGAAGAAGGAGGTGTCACAGTGACCAAGCCCTCAGCCCTTGATATCCGCATGAAGAAGGCGACGAGAAAAGAAGAACCCGCACCGGAATCCAAAAAATCAGACGATAGCGACGCAGATTCCGACGCCGACGAAGACATTGAGCTCGAGGACGCCGACGGCGACGAAAGCGATGCCTCTAATTCCGATGAAGATGACCTCTCCGACTCTTCCCCTGCTGGAAAACCCACCGGCGCCAACAGCGGCCGAGCTGTCCCAAAGCGCAACGACCCTACCGCATTCTCAACATCTATTTCCAAAATTCTGTCCACAAAGCTTCCCACCTCCGCACGGGCCGATCCCGTCCTGTCGCGCAGCTCTTATGCCACAAAGTTGGCCAACGATGCTGTCGAAGAGAAGCTTGACAAGGCTGCGCGGGCTAAGCTGCGCGCCGAGAAGAAAGAGGAATTGGATCGCGGTCGTATCCGTGATGTGATGGGTATCCAGAGAGGAATTGCTGGATCTGTGGCTGAAGAAGAGAAGCGTGTCCGCAAGATGGCGCAGCGTGGTGTCGTGAAGCTGTTTAATGCTGTGCGCGCAGCCCAAGTCCGAGGAGAGGAGGCAGCCAAAATGGAGCGCAGGAAGGGCACAATTGGTATGGGAGAACGGGAGAAGGCTGCAAACGAGGTCAGCAAACAAGGATTCCTTGAGTTGATCAACGGAAAGAAGGGAAAGCCTTTGAATATCGAAGAGGCGTGAGCTGGACCTACGATTACCCATGGCATGTTTCTGGCGTTGGGATGTCATTTTTTGTGTATATTCTTTCTACATTGTAATAAAATTGCTTATGTGGAGAGACTTGGATTGAAAATAGTACAGGAGATTTTCCATTTTGTGATTTGGCGCAGTTGATGCTTTAGATAAATAGTACAGTACAAGTCATAGTACTTGAACGCTATGTAGGGCTATACACACTCGCTGTGCCCAGCTGCGTCGATACTATGATAGGTGAGGGTATCCAAATCCAAACAGTCCCTTCTTGGCTGTCGGTGTCTTTTATTTCGGGCCGAAGTCGCTTGCTTGAAGATTCCGTGTCATGGAGGGTAACCGCACAACCAGTCCGTCAAGGTCCTTGGTCATGATCACCTGGCAGCCCAACCGGGAAGTCTCTGTAAGTCCGAAGGCAAGGTCCAACATATCGTTCTCATCGTCCGATGGCTCTTCCATTTTATCAAACATGTCCGGGTCTTCCACGATCACATGGCATGTTGAGCAAGCACAGGATCCGCCGCAGGCACCTATTTAGATAGCATGTTAGATTCTGTGTCCGAAGTAGGATCACATTAGTTTGACATACCTTCCATCTCAAGGTCATTTGCCTGGGCGATGTCTAGCAGGTTGTCGCCCTCGGCAACCTGGAAATCAATCTTAGTGCCGTCCTTGTCGATAAAAGTCACGTTGATTCTAGTCGTCGAGTTAATAAGAGACCGACCAAGATGCAGGCGCAAACGGGAGCAACTGGGCTTTCTGGTGGGCTTACTCTTCTCCAGGCTTGGGCGGCGTGATGTGACCATGCGCAGCTTGCGCAGTCACCGAGAAAGCGCGCCTGGCAGTGTTATCTCCTTGCCATAGTGACTTGATGGAATTCCGGGCATTTGTATCGGCCCGAGAATGTGTTGTGACTCCGGTGTTCTTCCATGTCCTTGAATAGCTCAGGCATCTCCGCGATTGAGGCAACCCAATATCCCCAGCGGCGGTCTTCGATACGCGGCCCAGTTGCTGGCCAACTCCTCTCCAGAAGGACATTTTGCTGAATTGAGAATCAAGAAATTAAATTAGAGGAATCAAAAAGCCAAAGAGGAAAGAAGAAAAAGAGGATCCGGGGGTAGTTGGGGAGAGCAAATGATCGTCCAATGGCCGCGGGAAAAAAAGACTGACAAAGCTTGGGGCATTCGGACATTCCATTCCTCCCGCTCTTCTTGCCCCGACCCTCCTTAACCCCGAGCATCAACTACAGATCATGGCGTCTCGTGAAGGGATCAATCCCTTGCGGCCTTACTACATCCCTCCGTCTGGCTTATCGCCCACTTCAAGTGCGCCGCCTGAGGTGGCCTCGCCATCGTCGGCTCAGGTGTTTGGCAGCACCGCCCGTGATCTCATTCCGGACCTCGACTATGCCGACTATCTTGACGCTTCCCCGTCTATCTCCGACTGGGTCCGCGATGCGTTGAATCGAGCGCTTGTGCGCTACACCAAGGTCCTTACTGCACAACCGTTTGATGTTGCCAAAACCATTTTACAGGTGTATGTCGTGCCGGACGCCACAGACGAGCAGCTGGACCGGACACCGACACCGAAGGCTGGAGGACGCCCTTACGACTCGGTACGGAGCTCTTTCTATGTAGCTCATATAGAGCTGTGTTGATTTGAATAATAAACAACTAACTAACGGCGTTGCGTATAGGAATCGGAATCATCGGATGACGAAACTAGCTACTTCTCATCAGCGGCCCCTTCTACACCGACGCACAGTACACCTCGATCTCGCAAATCGCGCCACCATATCACCGACCGCAGTGGCTACATCCGGCCGGAGACTGCGGCACAGCAATTAAAGCATGCCTTGACTATCAAGAATCCGAACTCCCTGACCGATGTTCTATCTCAATTGTGGTCGTCAAGTGGCCCGACCTCCCTCTGGAAGTCCTCCAACGCCACCTTCATTTACTCCCTCCTTCTTCCGACTTTGAATACCTTCATTCGCAGCCTTCTGTCTGCAATTATCGGTTTGCCAGAAGAGGACATCTCCTCGTCGATGACAGCCGACATTCTGACCGCATCATCCCCTCTGGCGACGCTGGTCCTCTCCTTCATTTCATCCTCGCTATCCGCCCTGATCCTAGCTCCTATCGACACCGCTCGTACATTCCTGATGCTCACACCAGCCACCCATGGCCCACGGTCCCTCGTCCGAGCTATCCGCCAGCTTCCCACACCCAACTGCACGATCCCTTCGCACCTTGTACCAATCACCGTACTCCATTCGAGTCTCCCAAACCTCATCATGACCTCAACCCCACTCTTCCTGAAATCATACTTGTCTATCGACCCTCTGTTGAACCCAAATGCATGGAATCTCTGTGCGTTCCTTGGCTCAGGCCTTGAGCTCGCTGTTCGATTCCCACTCGAAACTGTGCTCCGTCGCGCCCAGATCGCCACATACACGTCCCTGAGTCTGCGCCAGAAGTCCTCCAACGGTAGCATCCGTGCTGCATCTATCGATGCATCTGATGTGGAAACCATCGTCCCAACCCCGCGTACTTATCGCGGCATCATCGGCACCATGTGGCATGTCGTTTATGAAGAGGGTGTAAGCCCGACACCAACCGAGAAAGAGCGCGCTAAACAGCTCCTCGGTCAGCGCAACTCACAGCAGGAGACTAAGAAACGGCAGCAAGGCCAGGGTATCCCGGGCCTGTACCGCGGCTGGCGTATTGGCATGTGGGGTATCGCTGGCATTTGGGGCGCCAGTTTGTTGGGCGGATTTGCCGGTGGCAACGAAGACGAGGTGACCACAAGAGGCGGCCACGGCCGTTCCAGTGGTGGACGTTTCTAAATGAGACGATATAGTCTGGGGGTTTGCCTTTCGTCTCAAGCCTACAGAACCGAGACCTTCATGGCATCGTTCTTCTACTACGTCCTTCAACTTCCCCTTGCTTTCTGGCCGATATAATTCGCTATTTCTCTTGCACATGAGAAGCAATTCTCCACTTCGTGCGTTTTTCATATTCGTCCTACGCTCCCCCCTCTTTCCCCTTTTGTCCTCATTTTATACCCCGGGGAATGGCTCAGGGGTCAAGGCGATTTGGCGTCACGTTCTGGATATGGCAGCCTTTTTAGTGCAGCCCGTGTATAAAAGTCTCCTCCCAATCACTTCTCTTAAGTAACGAGATACAAGTTTCTAACCCCGCCTGGTTCCAGGCATGCAGGGGATTTAATATATTTAACGATTGATTATGGATTCCTTTCCTCCCGTCATTCTGCTCAATCAAATGGGTTGGTTGTACGTGTACGCGGTCAGTGAAGCAACTGCTCAGATGGACCGAATCATGTCCATCATTCAAGTCACCTCATGGTCGTAGGTAATGTCCGGGCATGAATCCCGTAGCCACGGGCTGTTAGGTAGGGTACCCAGGGATGAACTGTCCATAGGTAGGCCTCACGCTCTTCCTCTTCCAAGCAAAATACTATTTCATCACTACCTCGCTCACGGGCTTACTTACCAACCACCTCATCAAATGATCCCTCTCCCTCTCAAGCACGCATCACCACAGCACTTCATCCAAAACTTGTTGTGGTCCAACAAGAGCTTCCGAAGGCCACATGGTCAATCGTATTTCATACTGTACCGTGTTCCACTCCCCCGTTCATCTCAGCATGAAGCGCCTTGCACTAACTTCGGACGAAAGTCACAGATACTGCCAACGTGCCACACCTCCTTCATTGGTCAAAAGCTCAACACCAGACGCCGCATCCTTCGACCTCGTCGATTGAACAGCATCACACCGTATCCAAGCCTCTCGCCTATATCATAGTCCCACTCTCTCACTGGCCCATGCTTTTACGGGCCCGTCGAACTTGAAATGAAGCCCGTGGGAAGGAGTACCCCCGGCTTTGCCCGGTGAATCCGCTGAGATACATGGGCCCCATTCTGGACTGTCAGACAATTGCGTTGTCGTTGGACGTGTGGACCAGTCAGAACCCATTGCCAATATTCGGGGTAATTGGTCACTGGTTGTACAGTGATTCTCACTATCACGAACGCGTGCTTGAGTTCACAGAGATACATGGGCCCCATTCTGGGAAGATGATGGCAGACCTGCTCCACAGAACACTCGAGGAGCTCGACATTGCACACAAAGTCATCACCATAACAGGGGACAATGCCAGCAATGATTGAACGGTGGAAGCAACCTTGTTATGGGTTCCGAGGTCCGCGGTAAACCGTCCAAACGAGGTTTTTGATGGATACGGTCTTCAATGGGGCTTCATCGTCACCTCCACCGTTCAATCGTTGCTAGCATTGTCCGTTGTTATGGTGAAAACTTTGCGTTCAATGTCGAGCTCCTCGAGTGTTCTGCGGAGCAGTTCTGCCATCTTCTCTCGAGTCTCCAGAATGGGGCCCATGGATCTCAGCAAAGTCAAGCACGCGTTCGTGATAGTGAGGATCAATCCTCTCAGTTTGCTGACGGCGTCTGCGACTGTCAGGAGTGGCAATATCAGTTGCAGGTGAAGAAAAAATAATGCTATCACTATCAGCCAGTTCGATAACATTGTCAATTGACAGGCTTGAATACCTTGAGTTGTGTCACAAGGTTCGTATGAAAGAAAAACTTCGAGAGGGGTTTGTGCGAAGAAAACACGCTAAGTCACGTGTATATTGTGGGGCCTCGTGTGGCAGCCAATCAGCGCCCAAGTCTTAGACATATTTTCGAGTAACATTTCGAATAATAATTTCGAGTAACTTTTCGAGTAACTTTTCGAGTAACTTTTCGAGTAAACTTTCGAATAATAATTTCGGATACGAATAATGAGACCCCAAATTATTTTCGGATCGAATAAACCCTTAGAGGATCTTTCCGGGTTTCGAATAAGGAAATCTCTATTCGTGTCCAGCCCTAATCCAGGTGATTCCAAGGATGATGGATCTCTCAGATATGTCTCATTCAATATTACGAATTTGCTAGGCTCACCGGTTGTTCCAATCAACCTAGCAGTGTTTTTCCTATGCTGAGCGTCTTGCAGTTCATCGGGGCCAGTTTTGAACATTTTCAGTGGTTCCATGATTAGTGAAGCTCCACGGTGGTCAAAGACACTCCATGGGACTGCATGAGTTCATACGCGTGCTCCATCGTCAACTTGCCCGAGAGTCGAGACCGAGACCTGTCACCTTAGGTTCGAGCAGCTGCACGTCTGTGGCCGAACGGACAGTAGTTTCTGGGCCGATGGTCATCAAAAGCCCAATTACAGTTGCAAGTGAAGACAATGAATTTTACATGTAGAAAGATGTAGATTTAACCATGGAAAGCCACCGCAGTGCATGTGGGAGACGGCGCTTTTCAGGCCGATAGAGGAGCAGGCTGATATACTTGATTTTGTTGACCGAGAGATATGATAGCATCAAACGAAGTTAAGAAGGATCTCGATATGTACGGCTCAAGCCATCCACTTCACCTTTCAGGATAGTAGCAGGCCAACTAATCAAGCCTCTCGGCCTTTTGCAGTCGACTCGCCAAACCAAAGTAGAAGTCCGAAACAGACGCAACAACCCATTCCCCAATCTCCGGCATCCTGCCAATGGCACCCCCAAGCACAACGCTCCAATCCACATCTGCAATCTCATCCCGAAGCACACGACCAGGCGGAAGAACCGGCCCATCCAAACTATCATCCCGATCCAAGGGAACACTAAGACGATACCTCCAAACAACCTCACCATCAACATAAAGCGAATAAGTAAGCGCCGAGCTACGGACTTCCACAGGAGTCCCCGAATGAACAACCTCAACATCATCCGCGATCTCAACAAGTCCAAACTTACTGTTCCCCGTCGGCGCATACTTGACAGCAACGTCCTCATCGTCCGTCTGCCGATACGTCCGAACAGGCAAGTAAAACATACTCAAAGGCCCAACGCTAAACTCATGGACCCCGTGCCCAGCGCTATTAGGTTCCAGCATCTCGGGACCCAGTTCAAGGCTCGGGTCCGGGAATCGAGTTGCACCGAACTCGTGTCTGTCACCGCTAAGGAGGACGATACGGATTCCTAGTTCGCGCTCGGCGCGCCACATCGCCTCGAAGACAGAACGACGCTCGCGGAGGAATCCGCCCCAGGTATCGCTTGTGCCGACGTGCCAGTTCTTTGTGAAGGGCACGCTGGAGGATATGATTTTCCAGTATACGCCTGCAGGCTCTGGGGTTGCGATGTAGGTGAGCAGGGATTTGAGCTGGGCGTTGCCGAGGATGGTGGAATTTTCCGATGATGGCTCGGTGCGGTAGGTGCGGGTGTCGAGCATGAAGAATGAGGCCGGCCCTTGGGTGAAGGAGAAGTATGTTACGTTGTCTGGGTGGGCTTGTGGGGATGTGGGGATTGGCGGGTTGCCGCGTACGTGGTAGTGGATGAATGGGTCTGCGGCTGCGGGGTATGGGGCTGTTTTGTTGCCTTGGGACCAGTCGTTTTCTATTTCGTGATCGTCGAGTGTGTGCAGCCAGGGGAGGTCGATTGCGCGGTGTTCGTCGGGCCCGTGGCTCCAGGAGGGGGATGAGTAGATTCTTCTGTATTCGCTGCGGTAGTGGGCTTTGCTTGAGCCGAAGCGCCAGGGGACATCGATGTAGATGAAGTCGCCTAGGAAGAGCATGAAGGATGGGCGGAGGAGTTTTGGGAGTTTGGCTAGGGCGTCGGTCATAAGCTCTAGGCCCGGAACTCGTAGTGGATGTGAGAGGATGTTGTATGGGAAGTTTGGCTTCAGGCAACTTGATGTTACGAATGATAGTCTGGCTGCTTCCTGCGTTCCGGGCATTGGTGCGGTAGTGAATGTCCCAAATTTGTCGTTGGACAGCGAGTAGCGGTAGTGCGTCGCTGGCTTTAAGTCCTTTAGGGTCACGGTCGCGGTGAAGTCGGTGCTGTTGTCCAACTTGTAGACAATGCCCTCTTCATACCAGTGGGGTTCAGCATTGACCTCTTGATACATGACTGCCATGGGCAGGCGATCGGAGTCTGGCTCGCGGAAGACCAGGTTGGCAGTAGTTGGGGAGACATATCCAATGCGCGAGAATGAAACCTTCTCAGAGGGATAAAGAAGGTATCCGCGAAACAAGAAGTCGACTGTCAGTAGTGCCAAGAGGACGTTGATTAAGATTGTCAATCGTGTCCATAGGGGCCGTTTTGCCGAAGGCAGCCCAGTCAGCAGTGTCTTGAGAACAGAGTCACCAGTTTTAGGTCCGTTAGACACTGGGTTACGGCCTGCGAAACACTGATTAGAACACCGGATTTGAAGATGTGAACGTGAAGTCTCACTGTTTGAGTCTTGCGGCTTTCCCTTCTGCCGTTCCTGGGGCGCGGTGTCCTTGATCAAGAAGATTGATGAAAGATACACCATCAGCGAGGTGAACACAATAGGTACACAGTGATGACCAGGAATCTGTAGATATGTTAATTTCTGCCAACACATTCATGATGAACTCCATACCCATCTTAAAAACATGAAGGCCGTTAGTCGGATGGTCGCCGAACTCGTGGCTACGGCAATGCGCCGTGGCGAGACCATTGTCTAAAGTGATAATACAGATCGCGAAGAGTAACCTAATAATTATCACCACATACTAGGGTGAGAATACACAAGTGGAGTTGGGTAGAGATCGAGAATGATCAGCTTGGTTTTCGCGTTGTTTATTGGCGACTCGATGACGTAGCGACCATCAAGGGGACGCCAGTTGACTAGATCACATACAGAGAAATAAGCCATCTACACTCACTCCAAACACTATTACTCCTCGAGTATATCGAGTTAGAGGAGAATCACTCTTGCAGTGCTTTACGTTTTAACAGGATGTGTTTCAATGATTCTTAACTAGAAGTACCTTCTGGGTTTAGTGTCCCAATACGCCCTCGCGTAAACTACTACTGTGTACGGCGTCATTCTCCGCGGCTGCAGCTCGCTTTCTTGCGCAAGTTCAAGACTCTAGTAATAGAACATAGTGGAACACAATAATAACGAAGATATATGCCGTAATTCGTGAATCTATCGTCAAGATGGCCGCCCTTGATTCAACATATCCCGAAACAAATTATTGAGACTGTTCGCCAACGGCCCAGCCAACATTAACTGGCGAGTCGCCGCAACAACATCTTTCATCCCCATGCTCAATGTCATCTGAGCAGCCCACTGCCACGGTTTCGCCGTACCCCCAGGCAGGGCATTGTAATACTCCCACCCCATAACACCACCAAAGTTGGGAAACTGCTCGACCAACAATCCCAACACGGGGCTAATCTTCTCCTCGGACACATAGCCCTTCGATCCATTCGCAGGATTCGTCAACAGGCCATACACGACCCGACGAGGAGACCACCCCTGGGCAATCATAGCCGCATACATACGCGGATCCTCTGCAAGGCCCCAGCCATTGTAGAATTGGGTATTGTACCAGCTGATCTTGGAAGCCCGAGCCTGCTCAAGCTCCCGGTAATCGAAGCCAGAAAGATTCCCGATACCGAGCATTGCAGCTGCAACGGGGGCGAGAGTGATGATGAATGCATCGCCCAGGTCTGCCTTGAGTCGGTCGATGAGTCGGATGATTCCCTGCAAAGACATCTTCTCTTCTACATCGAGATCGATTCCATCAAGGCCGTAACGACGGATAATGGCTAGGAGAGGATAGTAGAATTCTTCAAATTGCGCCCGGCTGCCGTCGAGACGTGTAAACGAGCCCGGGGCGGCACCGCCCAACATGCACATCACTTTCACGCCTTTTTGTTGCATGAGGGGCACTTCCGCCCACAGGGGGTCGAACTTGGCATTGTCGGGCGGGTCATCGTTGAGTGTGATATTGCCTGGTTCACCGTTCAGATGCACTGCCGCGAGAATAACATGGGTTATCCCGGTGTTGTGTTCGATGAGTGGGAGCATGGACACATACGGGCCCCCACTTGGAATGAGCGTCTGGTGGTACAAAATCACACGCGGGCGCTCGGTGAGTCCGCCGCGGATAGGGGGCATATTGATGGGAGTGACAGGTACAAAGCTTCAATGCATGTAGTCTTCGGTAATTTTCTTTCTCATGAATGGCGCGAGGGAGAACCGATGGCGCTTATGCTTTTGAGTTAGAGCCAACTGTGGGGATTTATGATCGTCGGAGCTGTCAGCGTCTCATTAAGACAGACGGCCGCAGATAACGACTCTCCCGATCCTCGCAGCGAGAAATAATGCAATACAGAAACAAGCCGGTGAATATCGCTGCAACCTAAAGTACTAAGTCCGAATGAACACCTGGGGCACCACGGTACCTTAACCTTGCGTTGACCCTAAATTATCACTGACTAAGCCAACTGGAAGCCCTGGCATTGAGGAGCTTAGGAGCCTTGCACGAAAGACTACGAGGGTTTCGGAGGCTTACTGTCTGGACATACGGAGATTTTGAAACATTGTATGCAAGTCTAATAGCATCGTCTTCTCATTGTCATCTCGAACTTGCAGCCTGAAGTCCGGATCACCGCCTCAACACTTGAACCATGGACAACTGATTTCAATACCCATGGCGGGGGATTTGGCTCATCGAAGGATATATGACATCAACTTTATAGGTCGGGTCGATGCTCCGGAAAATTGAAGTGAAGCGGCAAGCACATGAGCGCATTTCTCGGGTGGACCAGTCCAGGAGATGGACAAATGACAGCCATCCCTCAAGAGTATAGAGAGCGGACCAACAATATTGACATAGCGATGCCATCAAGGAAAGCCACCGTCGCCTCCGATGAGTTGATGGAGGCAACATAATCGCTCCTTGGGGCTACATAAGTTGCCAGTCATACCCATCAAGCCGGCATTGTCTCTCGCGATATAACCTCGCGGCCGAGCGTCTACTTCTGCGATCAAATTTGACCAATTCAAGATCTGATATCGCCATGTCCTTGATAAATGTTACTCGGATCATGTCACGTCCGCTTGTCAGACTGCTTCCAGCGTCGCGGTCTGTCAATGTTGGATTGTGCCATCGCTGTAGTGTTGCCACAGCCCCGCCGACAGCTGCTAAATCTCGATGCCATCCAAACCCTGGAAATTTTGCAAATCGTTCACACGAAGAAATGTCCGCTATAGGCCACAAGGGTGGGAAGAAGGGTGGAAAAGCCAAGGGTGTGGGCGGATTCCATAACATGGATCCAGAGATCCATAACATGGATCCAGAGAAACAGGTGAGCTCAAGTCGGAATCAGACAGTGTCAAGGGCAGTCAGTTGATTCTTTGAATTCTGCGTCATTAGCATGAGATTGCTGCAAAAGGTGGTCGTGCTGGTGGTCGTGCTGGTCAGAAAAAGACATTAGACCGGTGGGAGACTGAATTGGAGGCCGAGCAGCGCGGCCGGTCGCATGAGCCTTCGGTGGTTCCACCTGGATTCGAGGAGTGGAAGACATGTGCTTGATATATGGTTTTGCCCTAACTTCAAAGCTGTCAAGAGGGGAAACGGGCATAGGTACCTTACCAGCAACTGTAAATAGCAAATAAATCGTGAAACATTGAAAGAAACGAAAAGCTTCAAACGAATCTCCGCTGGTACGCTAGACCTAATGGGGCAGTCGATAAACATCAATGGCCTTAGGCGCGCAGATAAAACAGCGGCCCGCCTATCGCGAGGTTCTCCAATTCTTTGCTTCTCCCCGCAACTTTTATTGTTATCTCTCTATTTATCTGGTCGCGGTCGTTGAGAGTAGTTGTTCGAACTATCCCTCTAATACTGTCTGAACTCCGCTTTGGCACATTAAGCCCATCGCGCTGCCAGCGCTGATCTTTGCGCATCCCACACGCGTGCGCAACCATGGCCAACACCGGCTATACCTCGCCATTCCCAACCTCACACGACACGATTGGCCAGTCAACACTAGCAACACCTCTGTTCATGCCATCTTCACCTCCACAGCGCTCAGTGGACTCACCATCAACCGCACAAACTCCAGCAACAGCGCGGAGCCCTACAACCGACCGCGTCACAGCGCAACCCGATAACAAAGCCCAAGCTACAGGCAACGGATACCAGTCGGACAACGAATTGCAAAACAGCCCTCGTCCTGTATATCCCAAAAGCCCAACGGGGTCAGATCTGGATGCGCGTCTCGCCGATTACACCTTGGATTTCAGTAATTTCCCGAGCGGTCAATTAGCCCTAGACGAGAATGAGGAGCCCCTACCACCGCTTGACGAAGGTGCAGATAATCTGTCTGATGTTGGGGGACCGGAAGATTTCACCGCGAACATGGAAAGATACTTGATGGGCGATCTTGAGGATCTACCAAGCGATGAGGATGAAGGCGAAGCGGGAGACTACGGGACAATGCGGCGATCTTTCCGGAAGTCGAAGCAGCCTGTGATCGAGGAAGAGGCGGACTCGGGCGAATATAGTGAATTTGGACCGCCCGTGGATATGTCAACTCCCTCGCATCTGTTACATCGAAGCAGCGTTCACCGTCAAAATTCCACCCATTTGGAAGGTATCGAAGAATACCCCGATGACGATGAGTCCCAGCGTTCCTCGTCTCCTTCTCTTCGGAAATCGTCAGTTGCCTCGAGCCATGAAGCGAAGGATCAAGAAGTGCACCAGCAGCAGATTGCAGAGCTGCAACAAGCCTTGAAAGCACGCGATGAGCAATTAAGGGAAAACCGCCACCGTGTGCTCGAGGCCGCGTCTGCCGGTGAGCAGATCCGTCATCTCCAGGCAGAATTGCAGCGTAAAAATGCCACCCTTGACGAAATGCATGCTAAGGGCGCCGACGAGGCTGCGCTGCGTGAGCAGATCCAGTCACTGCAAACGAAAAATGAGGAACTTCAAAAGCTACTACATCAGGCGAGCACCACTGCCCCAGATCTCAACCCTCTTTTGAGCCAGATCCGTGAGATGAAACAGCAGCTCCAAGATCGAGATTCGCAGACCGCCTTGGACAAAGAGCGATTGGAAACAATAGCTCATCTGCGGCAGCAGCTCCACCATTCCCAGGAGCAGGTGCAAAAGCGCGATCAAACTCTAGATGAGACCTTTGCCAAGCTTCAGGAGGTCACGCGGGTCAAGGATGTGCAGTTGAAAGAGAAGAACTCGGCGATCGACCAGCTTCAATCGCATATTGACGACTACGGCCTTGAGGTTGAGAAACTCGAGTCGGAGTTGGAGCGTGCCCACAATGATTACCAGGTACTCGAGGAACGCTACATCGACCTGGAAATCAAGAATCGGCCCCTGGAAGAAAAGAACTCTACACTCGAAGCGAATCTCACCCGGGTCCAATCTCAAGTCGAAGCACAGGGAAGTGCTCTCAAGGCCGCAGCCGCAGAACTTCCTGTCGGTGGCCACAGCACCTACAGCGCGATTCTCGACTTAATCAAGGATTTGGGACCCCCTGACTTACCACGCGGCTCACCAGCCGCTTCGCCGTCGAAGGAGAATTTTACCGACCCCCAAGAAGTTCAACAATCGGAACAACCAGACGTACCAAGCATTGCAAGCTTGCAACATGAACTCCAGGAGGCAACCGCCGCAAAGCAAACTGCAGAAGCCGAAGCAGCCCGTCTGCGTGAACAGGCAACCGAAACCCAAGCCTTAATCAAAATGATTGAAACAGAGAATTCCCGCCTATCCAATCGCGTCAGCGAGCTCACAACAGCCCTAAACAAATCCCAGCACGACCTAACTCTATCAAAAGAACAACTCGCCGAGTCCCTCGAAACCATCGCCCGTCTCCAAGAAGACAAGCTCGCCGAACCACCCAGTCCACCCCCTCACCCCCACAAGCCCACAGCACCCTCAACTCGACATCCCACGGCCCCGACACAGCAACCCTGGAAGCCAACCACCAAAGCCAAATCCGCAGTCTGCAAACCGCCCACTCAACCGCCATCTCAACACTACGAGCCTCACACGCCGAATCAATGCGCAAGATCCGCAACCTCCTCACAGCCGCCGAGCAACGCGAAGCCGACCTCCGCTCGGAACTCGCAACTCTCCGCTCCTCGTCCGCAACATCCGAAACACACCTGCGCAAAAGCTTCAAATCCGAACTCCGTCGTCTGGAAGCTGTTATCGCTGCCAAGGATGAAATTGCCGCTGATGTCGACCAGCGCATCGCTATGTCGGTCGATAAGCGCGAGCGCGAGTGGGAGCGACGCATTGACTTGCTTCTCAAGGAGCGGGATCGCATGGCTAAGGCTCTTATGGTGAGCTGGGGTGAGAAGGAATTGGGTCGTGGGCCTGGAGGGGTTCTGGCCGAGAAATCGGGTAAGGAGAATCGGGTTCGGGAGAGGGATGGTGAGGTTAAGAGTGGTCAGGCGTATCGCTACAAGTATGCTCGGGACGCGAAGTCTAAGAGCTCGGAGGCTAGGTGAAGCTAGGGAGTAGATTCGCTCGCTTGTTTGGATGGTCTTGTCGTTCTTTGCAGGTGTTGATAGGTGTACGATAGCGAGGTGTGGGTCGCATTTGCGCTCTTTTTGGGGCGGCTCTTCTGGTGAGGTGTATCTGGTGTTTGGTCCTGATGTGGATTCTGCGATACGGGATTTGGGTATTGCATGGTCTCACGAGTCTGTTCTTTTTACTGTACTCTTCTGGCAAATTTGTAATTGACTTGTTCTGATTTTTTCATTTCCTTTCGTGACTTCTTAGGGTTTGATAGTCATCTACTTCTAGTTTGCCCTAACTGTTGCCATCGATTCAATTGATTCGAACCACAACACACGACGCGATGTCTGAACTGCAGTGATTTAGGCGATTCGCATTTTAAAAGCCAGCTATGAAACAACACACGTGAAAGAATGGAAGTCAACGCTGTATGGAACGTCCGTGGCTCGAGCCAACCTCGATCGATATAACTCGAGCACTATCCAGTGTCCAGTGTCCACTCCCTTCCAAATCATATAATAGAAACCAAACCGAATGATCCGACCAGCAGAACAAACATAAATTACCACCCACTCCATCTCAGCGCTGCAAACCTAATAAAAACTCAAACTAGTCCGATTAACACCCCGATACATCGTCTCATCAATAGGGTTAGACGCCAACTCCGAAAACCCCTCCGAAACAGGCCTCATATCATCCCCGGACGCAAGCGGGTTCGACCCCGCCTCAAGAATACAGCTCAGCGGCCCGTTGACGCCAGTACTGCTTCGCGAACGGCGCGTGCTGGGGTAGACGATCTCGACGTCATTGCGTCGCGGCATTGGCGGGATATTCCGGCGCTGGCCTCGGCGGAAGGACTGCGAGTGCGTGTACCCGTTGCCTGTATGCAGGTGGTACTGGCTTTGCGAGTGCCGAGGGGCTCGTGAGGGGTCGAAGTGGTAGGAGGCGCTGCGGGAGGGGTAGGTTGTGAGGTTTTGCTGTGGGGGCATTGTTCGCTGCTGCTCGGCGGGGATTCGCGG
This sequence comes from Penicillium sp. DV-2018c, assembly GCA_028827535.1. Lineage (NCBI taxonomy): Eukaryota > Fungi > Ascomycota > Eurotiomycetes > Eurotiales > Aspergillaceae > Penicillium > Penicillium sp. DV-2018c. The sequence goes on from JAQJAA010000001.1 coordinate 3,358,688, forward strand.
TGCTTGATGGCGGGACTGCGAATAGGCGCGGGGTAGGGGCCCTGGGGCGGGGATGTAGTTTGGGTGGTGTGGGTGGTGGATTGAGAGGGAAATTTGGGTTGGGGTTGTTTGTGAGCGGTGGACTTTTGGCGAAGGGGTTGGGGGGTTTGGGACTACTTCTGGGGCGTCGGCGGAGTTCATTGTCATTGTTCGGGTGTGGCCTTCTTGGTGGCTGGGTTTAGCACTTGCGGGGTTTGGTGCGTTGGTTGGGGATTGGAGGGCTGCTGTTGAGGTGTCCGGAGTTCCATTTGTCGCGAGTTGGTAGGTTGGGGATTGAGGTGCGGCCTTTGGCATGCTGCTTGGTGTTACAACTTGCTTTTCGACATCTGAAGCGGCGCTGGGGTCTGCGAGGGCTCGGATTTGGGGATCCGCTGATAGTGGTAGTGACAGTGGGAAAGACTTTGGGAGCAGACGTCTGAGAGATGATAGCGACGACTTCGCCCTCTTGTGGCAAGTAAAATTCGGGGGAATATTTGGGACTTTGGGAACAGAGAAGTCTGAGAGAGGAGCGCGTAGCTCATTGGCTGTTTGCGTAGTCACGACAGTCGAGCTACGCGAAATCGGATAGTACTCGCTGATTAGACTGTGCGCGCCTGGCGAAATACGGTGCAAGGTGTCATCGGGCGAAGTCGTTGTCCCAGACATAATTTCTCCATATGTGGAGCCAGGATCGGTATTGAGTCGCAGCTGAGGCCGCAGCCGGACGTTGGCAGGGTGGCGGATGCTAGGATGGCAGTTGACTCTGTTCGCAATTGGATCCACTGACCAGAAGTCACCCCCGTTGCCATCATGTTGGCGACATAAGTAGAGGATTTCGTTCTTGAGGGTTTCTTCGCTGTCCCAGCTATTTCCGGAGATAATGCTGCCATCTCTGTTTACTTCCTGGCGTTTGTAGATCCCGAGAAGCGACACATCATATGGTCGATCACAAAGCTCTCTTGCACAATACATCGTGCCCACGGTGACCCTGTGCCATAATTGTTAGTAATGCGAGGTGGTAGATTGGGAATTAGTATGCACGCACATAGAAACCACCGAGACAATCACGGAAGCTCGATGGAAGGCACAGCTTATGCCGACTCTCCAGAAAGACGCATCTGTCCCTCCCGGGAGGCAGTACACCTGCTGCGCAGCGACCACTAAGCCAGCCACACTCGTAGCCAGCCAAAGCATAAGATCCAAGCGCAGCACGTATGTGCATACATTATGCAAGATAGTCTTTTGGGTTCCAAATCCACCGATATTGTTGTATTGCCAAGCGACCAAGCTTTGGAGACCGACAAGCGGCACCGAGAGGAAAGACTTGAGAAGGTCAGCAAGAAGTACAGCACTCGCGGGTTCAATGTACACATACAGCAACAAGAGCAAGTACAACACTTGGTGTCATCTTCGAGTCAACCTGGTGGTTTCCATAAAGGTAAAGGACCAGTACCCACTCCAGGATAGACTCAAAAAGCAGCAAGTATAAGGCAACAAAGATCACGAGCTTCGTCCATGTGCCCTCCTTTCGAGGCGTAGGTGAACATATAGACGCCATGATCGCGATGCGCCAAAAGCTGAGAGACCGACAACCTCGAGTGTCGTTCTCTTTTAAGTCTGCGGTCGGCGACTGCGAGGTTGAGGAATGCGAGTATGTCGGTGGTGAATGGCAGGCGTAGTAAATGCGCCGGGTCCGATTCCAACCCAGATGCAATCCCCTTAAATTTCCATCGATTGGGTGCACAGAGGAGCATACATAAGGTTAGCGATGAGAGCAGCGCGTGCAGACTAAAAAGGAAAGTTCATATTAGTATTTTCACCCTGGAGCGCGTCGACGCGATTATAGCGTGGATGGAAGGAATGCAGCTGCCGAGGGGTGGGCTTGGTAAAAATTCCCGAGCCTTGAGGATAAACCTCGCTCTAATTGAGAGTGTTCGGTCCATGTGGGCTCGAAAGTGTGGAATGCTGAGGATCTTCTAGTGCCAGGGATGTATTGGTGACTCGTGAGGGTTTGGCCGTTGTTGGCTTTATCCCTGTGGATCTCTATGTTTGACGTTGGTTGAAGGGTTCGTTTCAGTCCCTAAGAATGGAAGACCTTGGGCTAATTTCATTTTCCCGGAATTTAGTATAGTCCTTTGCAGTCTTTTCTCCTCCGTGCGTCGAAGGGCTGTTCTTGGATGGAGAAGTAGGAGAGTGTACCGCGTCGGAGGGTCCATCACAAAACAAAGCCCTAGATCCCTCGATGACGTCGGGGTCAACAACCACTCTGCGACCACAAGAGACGCATCAACGCCAAAATCTCTGGCTGTAATTAGCAAGCATGGTCAATTCTTCGTTTCTTAAAAGTAAAATTGACTTCGTGCTATAGCCTATCGTTCTCCGTATAGTTGAACAACGTAAGTACACAGATCGCGATGCACGTGATCCGAGGGGTTGACTGTCTGTAAGGACGAGAAATGAGCCGGCCTGGATTCACAAACATTCTGACGTCTTTGACAGGCACTTGAATGAAGTGTATTCAATAGTTCTGGTTGGGGAATGCCTGACCTACTGAGGAGGGACCACTTAGACTGGCCTTGAGTCTGGAGGACACGCCATGATGAGTGAATCGATCGATGCACCGGAGCCTGGACGCATACCTCAGGAGTCTGCACCTTCAGGCTTCGACAGAGGCTTGTCCACAGTACTATGCCACATCTGAACTAACTGGTGAGCAGATGCACTTGCCGCTTGCACTACATCACGAAAATAACCCGTCGGCAACGACCAAGCGGCTGTCAGTATAACCCGACCCTTGGTTAATGAGAGAATTTACTGGCAGTGTTGACTCTAGACGCCATACCAGAGGACCGAGGCGATAACATTAGTGGCACCTTTGAACAAGCTCTATCTTTGGGCACTAACCTGCTTCTGATAGGTTTGCCTGGCCTGTGCAATCGACTTTCTTGGGGGCGCTCTTTTTACCTCGACATTTCAGGGGCTGTGAGGCGGTCATAAGGTTCCAATTATGTACACCGTTACAGATTCTGTGGGAGATGACGGCGCTCGCGCACGGGTAGTATCCTACCGATCTTAAGTGGACTCGTGGAGACTTTTGCTGTATTCTCGGCGGCCTCTATGAAGTATGTATGCATGAACCCCTACGTCCACTACATATATATCGCTGGACAGCCTACAGACATGATACAGCCTTCCTCGGACGAGCACATATCGCTCCGCGGGTACTGGCATTTAGAGCTCAGGATGGATATCGTCGATCAATCGGATCGCCTTCAATGCTACCTATGAGACAGGTAGTGATCTGACAATCCATACGCATATTCATAGTTGTCGCGAGCGTATCACGATAACGGGTATGGCAAAAGATCAAGACTACGAAAAGCCGCAGTATGTCCACATTTAGTGAAGCCGCTTCCAGTGGCCACAAATCAATCCCTGTCCAAAGTGGACCATCTTCGTTCCTAAAGACAAATCAGCAACCGGGAAATCTCCCGCTGCAGCAGGCTGTACATAGTACGCAGTACATTGAGCGGGTAGACCAGGGATTTTCCGATTCGGTGAAATCTTTCAACACTTGAGGAGCTGGGGATCACAGCGACAACGGCGGGCGATGCAACTTGCAAGCAATATGCGAGCAGGCACGCTGCATGCAAGTTGCAACATTCGACAACTTTGTCTGAGTGACTGAGTCTGAAATCGCTGAGGATGTACAGATCGGCCGTACGAGTGCCAAATAAGGAAGTAGGACTTCCCCATCTTATACGAACAGCATTTATCTGCCAATCACAGTAGCTAGTTCCGCTATTCCAAGCTGCACGAGCCCCACATTGAACCCTTAACTAGCATAGGGGCGTAGTTTGATTGGAGTTTCTCACTCCGGCTTGGCCCCTTATGTACATAGTCCGTTTCGTTGCTTTTCGTGAGGGGACCAGGGTCCTGACGCTGAATTAAAAATAACGGTTACCCCTGCGGAGAATTTTCGTTCGAAAATATTCGTTGCCTTTGTGCCCCTGACAAGCACATTGTTCCTCTTTGTGGCAGATTCTACGATGGTATCTGCACTATTTTTCTTGCTGTACTTCACCTGCCTACCTTCAGCGTCGGGATGGATCTTCAGCTGGCACAACCCAAATGGGACATTGCTGACGTATCAAAACGATGGGGCCCAGGGCTGCATGGAGATAGATAACCCTAAAGGGAATGTCTTCGATTGGGAGCCGCAAGAGGGACACTGGTGCATTTTCCTCTACACAAATTCGAATTGCAAGGAGCCATCTACCGGTCACACTTGCAAGACCTACCCCTGGTCAGACCACGTCTCGGGTCAGCATATATTGTCATACCAAGTGAAGAATTATACCTCCGGCATTGAGGACTCAACATCAGCTTCCCCATGGACGCCGGATGCAACGACGACGAATGCAAAGACGACAGATGCGAAAACCTCTTCAGCACCCACCGCAGTTATCCCAGCTACTACGGACGCCAGTGCCACTGCCAGTTCTTCCTCAGTCGTCACCAGTGCATCGGCTAGCGCAGACGGGAACACTCTATCAGGTGGTGCAATTGCAGGAATCGTGATAGGCATCCTAGCCGCAGTGGCCGTTGCTGGCATCGTGATCTTCATAATCTGGCGACGACGCAAGAATGCCGCCCCTGCGGCACAGTCAAGCACCGCCGCTCAGGGTGATTCAGCATCCGCGACGGCGGAACTTCCTTCGCCAGATGAAGAACAGTTGCCTATTTCGATCAAATCAGGGCTCCGCGAACTACCCGGATCCGCCGTTGTATCTGAGATAGGGTCTGGGGGAGAGCGATATGAACTAGGCGGGACCGAAATCGGCACAGAAAAGAAGGGTTGAACCTAAGGAAATGTATATTGGTGATCGTCGCAATTACACAGTATGGCCACGGAGGCTGAGCATCAGGAAAGTGTTTATCTTGGCCGCATGTGCAGGGGCAAACATCCCATGGCAGTTTTGTATACCGTGACACCTCGGTGTGCCAATCCGTAGGTTTGGGGTCCCTTGGGACTAAAGGGAACTGAAAGGGTGGTATTGAGGCCAGCATCAATGCTACCTACTACGTCGAGTATTTCTCGTCCTGCCCAAAAAGCAGCTAAGATTACAGAGTTATGACGCTTTCAAGACCGCGTTAGAGCTGTCCTGGGTGCTTTCCTCTCTCGCCCTCTCTCCCATTGGCCACAAGCAACATCCTCTCTTTCCCCCTTGACTACCATCTCAACAAGTCAAGAGCCCTGTTTGTATCACTTCATCACCAGCAACTCGGTCAAGCTGATCGTCTCTAAAAGCATCAAGAACAAGATCGAGAAAATGCCAATGACAGAAACTAAGAAGCTACCAAAAATGCGCCATAGCTTGCGGACGTAGTACAACAAATTAGTCCACATGGCCCGGAATTCCGAGACAGCACTTCTCACCCGCCCTGTTACGGAGTATACCGTCTACAGGTCTCGAGAAGATGCGAGATCTGCTATAGGGATCCATGCAGACAGAGCTGACGACAGAGAGAATCTTAGTGATGTGATAGGGGCGCTATTGCTACCTTTGTCACATGCTTATATGGAGTATGCATGAGCACCTTGGTCAATATCGCCGAACAGCCTTCCTGAGGCTAGCACAGATCGCTCCGCGGGTACTGACAATGGACATTTACAGTTCGTTTTGAATGCCGTTAGTCAAACGGATCGCCTTCAATATCATAGCCTATAGGACTAACCTGACATCCCAATGCCCACAAGGCCATTAAGTTCATAGTCACGACTCACGATCGGTCAAGGCTACAAATGGGGCGGTACTCCGTACTACACCTGCATCTAGTGAAGCCGTTCCAAGTGCCCACAAAGCGATCCCTGTCCAAAGTGGACCATGTTCTTATGAGCAACGCAACCGAGAAAACCCCGCCCGCCGCCAAAGGCTTTACATTTAGCGGGTAGACAAGGGGTTTTCCGATTCGGTAATTTCTTTCGCTGACTTGGAGAGCTTGACATAACCACGAGAACAGTGGACAATGCAAGCAGGCATGCTACATACCACGTTCGACGAATTTGTTTGAGTCTGGGGATGTAGAGATCGGCTGTACGAGTTCCGATTCATGGGGGAGGTAGGACTTCCCCATCTTTTGAACGGGATTTATGTGCCAATCACTATGCCCTATTTCAAGCTGCGCGAGGCCCACAACGAACCCTTTACTAACATCCATACGGAGTAACTAGTGCGTAGGGTTTTATCACCCCGGCTTGGTCCCTTGTGCATATACTAGTAGTCCGTTTCTTTGCTTTTGGTTGGGGGGCCACCTGGGTCCTGGTGCTGGGTTAAAATAAAAGGCCCCTGCGGAGAAGTTCACATTTCAAAAGTATTCATAACCTTTGCGTCCACAAGCACAATGTTCCCCTTTGTGGCAGATTCTACGATTGTATCTGCACTATTTGTCTTGGTATACTTGACCTGCCTACCTTCAACGTCGGCATGGTCCCTCAGCTGGCACTGGTCAAACGGCAATACCGAGTCCTACCAATACGATGGGGCCTTGGGTTGCATGGCAATGTATAACATTAGCGGAAATTTCTTCGATTGGGAACCGCAGGGCCCGTGGTGCGTTCACTTCTACACGGATTTCGTTTGCAGAGAGTCATCTGGCAGTGGCAAAATTTGCAAGCCCCTCCCCTGGCCAGATGTCTCGGGCACGCAAGTCTTCGCATTCCAGGTGGAGAAGGATACTTCCGGCATTGAGGACTCAATGTCTGCTTCTCCCTCGACGACGGGTGCAAAGACGACGAATGTAAAGACGACGAATGCAAAGACGACGAATGCAAAGACGACGAATGCAAAGACGACCGATACACAGACGACCGATGCAAAGTTGCCTAATGCAAAGACACCCACGACCGATGCAAAAACCTCTCCAACACCCACCGTAGTTATCCCAGCTACTACGGACACCATTGTCACTACCAGCGCTTCTTCAGTCGTCACCAGTGCATCGAGTGGCGCAAACGGGAAACACACCCTATCAAGTGGTGCAATTGCTGGTATCGTGGTAGGAGTTGTAGCCGCAGTGGCCATTGCTGGCATCGTGATCTTCCTGATCTGGAGACGACGCAAGAATGCCGCCCGCGCCGCACAGCCAAGCACCGTCGCTCAGAGACATGCAGTACCCGCGACGCCAGAGCCTCCTTCAATGGCGGAACTTCCTTCGCCCAGCGAGGATCAGTTGCCTATCACGGCTAAATCGGGGTTCCTCGAATTGCACAGGCCCTCCATTGTATCGGAGATAGGGCCTGGGGCAGAACGATATGAACTAGGCGGGACCGAAATCGGTTCAGTGAAGAAGGGTTGAACCCAAGGAAATGTATATTGATATCCTTTGGCAGTGCCCGGCTTCCTGGCGAACTCTGGTGGGAGACAACTCTTAGGTAGGATGAACCTAGGTACAGCTCTGGACGTTGTCCCTTGAATCTTGTGGAGAACTCAGAGTCGTATATATTCCATTCCTAGCTCCACTTCGGTTAGTCCTCGGACCTACCATCGGGGCTCAATTAAACTTAATCTTTCGCTCTGGCAGAGTTACTTTTATGTAGCACGTCGAGATTGGAGATATCCTCAGGCTAGCCGAGCTCATGACGAGGCCGATAAGATGTGGACGAGCCAACAAATTTCCTGTAGCTTTAAGTTCTCCCGTCCTGGCCGTCAGCCTCTTACATAGTTTTTGGACTTCCGAGTTGGCCACTGGGCAGGCAAGTAACAGGATCTTCGCCTTCCTATTTTCCGCCCTGGAACCAGACAAAGCACTAACTATGCAACTTCCATTAGTATTCATTTATAGTATCCACTGAGCGTCCATTGCAGTAGGCATCCACCTTAAGGCCCAATAGTTTCCGTCGGATGACACCTTTCTGGCGAAGCATCCATATGGGTGTCAAAGGCGAGGTTCGCGGTTTGTCATGACATAGAATCGGGTTTGCTGGGGTCCCCTAAGGAACGCAGTCAAGCATCCTCAGTCCCTGAACTCGTCTTGTTCGCTATTTTGTGATACAGGGACAGGCTACAGCCTTTCTCCTGGTGAGCAATAAATTGGCACATAGTGACCTAGCCTCTCTCTGATTTGCGCTCAGACCTCGCTTGCTCCTGCTTCAGCGACCTAAATCGCCCTACCTAGTCTAATTGACGGCAAGACTGTGATTCTTTTTTGGGTCAGCTCTGAGCTTGAGTTGGGTGAGATACAATAGATTGACCAGCCCATGTAGATTTGTCTTCCAAGGAATTGCAAACAAGTACTGATACGGATAGATCTGTTGCTCAGGCCACCCAAAGCCACGCGATGCCAGCGGACAAAGCCGAGCGGCTATATTCCAAAAGACCAAATAATGAAAACAAGTCACCTTTCTCGTGAGTCGTCTGGAAGAAGGAAAATTGTCGGTCTTATTCATTTTTTCATGAACCAAGGCCCGGGAGCAATAGAGATGATCCTTCTTATTTCCAAGGCGCGAGATTCCTATTGGCTGTCCGAAGTAGGGTTTCCACCCACGCATACTACTAAGGTTTGGCTATACCGTGCTCAACCATGGAAGCATCCACGTACCTGCGGATGACCCACGGGGCCACAGGAGCCTTGGAGACCGTCCGAGATATGTCCAGTCGGATCAATTTGGTGGCACATGCAGCATGTAACCTGAGCCAAGTTCCAACACTAATAGCACATCCGCTAGGGCTTGGCTACTGGGGTATCGGTGGATGCCAGTGGGTGGTTACTTAGGGCTTAGTAGTGCGTCATTTGTGGCTAATCACTGCCCCTCACCTGGGCGGACTGGAGACATCTGTTGGTCATGCATACATCTTGCATGGAGTCGGGTCCAGTCGGAAGATAAAATGAAATGCCACGCGCGAGAAGGTGCCACATGCATCTTGAGGATCCCAACCCAACATCCGATCCGATGACAATCAAAGTCCTCGCTTAATTACTAGATGATGCGCACGAGGAGATAGTCTATAGAGATGAGGTGAGACACCGAGCTTCCAAGTTCCTTTAATGTGTGTTCTGCCTTGCGCTAGGAAGCGTAGGAAGCGATTCAAGCGAAGAAAACGGCGATGGGGCCTCTGGCGTCAGGATGGGTGATTTTGATTGGTGTGCCTTAACGGTCTCGGCCCCGCACCTTCGCCACTAATGGCTTAGCGTGGATTTGTTCAACCGGGGTCCCGTCGCTTCCAATGTCTTTCTTTTCTTGATCTCACACCTCCAACTACTTCATGTGTTGCCTCTTCCACGCCTTCCATATCTCTTTATAAGCCATGCCTCTCAATACAAACGCCGCATCTGGCAAACAAACATCTTCTCTCTTTCTATCTTTCTATCCTACCTTATGCATCCACTTTCTCTCATGATCAGAACTTAGCGCTCTCTACATGCCCACCCATCGGAGAGTTGTGGCGCCCCGGGGTCCGCCCAAATCTTCGTGAATTAGCAGATATGATTGGCTCTGATCAATCAAGCTATCTTCTTTCTCCAGTCATGACCGAATACGAAAACGGCTAGGGTCCGTTAGCGATCTTCTAGCCCCTTTTAATGCGGCTCTTGCGATATCACTCCGCCGAAATAGGCACGGATCCTGAGAACCCCTCGCTAGGGAAGTCCTTCCTATGGGTGGCGGCTAATCTATCTCACTCGCTTAGCCCACTGGCTGTGGGAGGATATGCACACCGTATATCTATCTGGCTTGGGATCTGTATACCATGGAACCCTCCGCGCCTTGCGCCTCTCACATGGAGACTCATAAGGTTAGCATTTTAACCGTTGTGGATATATCATACTTGTCTCCGGGCTCCAGTGGCCGGACCACCGAGCCTTCTCCTTCTTGCCACTATGTGAGAGTAACCCTGCGCAGGCGAGCGGTGGGGCCCGCTTGTATCCGGTGTATGAAATTGAATCCTGTGATGGCTGATATGGCGCATGAGCTCATTTCCACGGATTGATATTCCTCCACTCTTTTGCGATTAGTGTATTTTAGTGTATTCTATGTCGGAGGTCGGCATCTTCCCCAGGGGGCGCAGACAGAGGGCCTGGGTGGTGCCTTTTGTATTTCAGTCTTTTCCCCCGGACTATTGCATTTCTTTTGACCAACAACACCTTCATTTTGAGCTCTTTGGGATATTCCCAAGCAGGCATTTGTCTGCGTCCTCTCGTTGTTCACGACTCAGTCTGTCCTTCCTTAATCAGGCTGATAGTGACCTTTGTACAATTCAATTTACTACATTCATTTTGAGCCAAAATGTTCACCAAGTCCTTTGCCGCCATCTCGGCGCTGTCGCTTCTTGCCTCGACTGCGAATGCTCTTGATGCCAGCTTGAAGAACAATGTTGCTGTATACTGGGGTCAAGGTGCAAACCAACCCAGACTCAGCCATTTCTGTGAACAAACTTCTATGGATATCATCAACATCGGATTCATTCATGAGTTCCCTTCATCCGTCGGCGATTTCCCCGGTTCCAACTTTGGCAACCAGTGTGATGGCAATACCTTTGAAGGAACAAACTTGCTCAGTGGCTGCCACCAGATCTGGGAGGACATCCCCAAGTGCAAGGCTGCCGGCAAGACAATCTTGCTATCCATTGGTGGTGGTACCGCTACAGGCGAATCCATCCTCGATGATGCTACCGCAACTTGGTTCGCGGATTTCTTGTGGTACTCGTTCGGTCCTTATAATCCTTTGATTGCATCGTTGTCTTGGACAGAGGAGCTCCTCACCACAGCATTCCCGCGTCCATTCCAGGATACCTCTGTCGATGGATTCGACTTCGACGTTGAGTACAACGGTGGTGCCGGTATGTTATCTAACGCACAGCACTTCGGCATACCTTCACTAATATCTTGAATAGGATATGCCACCATGGTCAACCGTCTGCGATACCACTTTGACCAGGTCCCTGGTCGCAAGTTCTACATCTCCGGTGCTCCCCAATGCTCCCTCCCCGACGCCCAGCTCGGTGATGCCATTGCCAACTCCCCCTTCGACTTCATCTGGGTCCAATGGTACAACACCAAGGGCTGCTCTGCTGCTGACTGGGTTGATTGGACGGGAAACTTCAACTTCAACGAGTGGGTCCGTGTCATTAGAGAGAGCGCCAACCCTGATGCGAAGCTTTTCATCGGCCTTCCTTCGTCGGAAACCGCTGCCAACGATGGCTTCTATCTGACCCCACAGCAAGCCAAGCCACTTATCAGGACTTATATGACGTTGTATCCCGACACCTTCGGTGGAGTTATGCTTTGGGAGGCCACCGCTGGTGACCAGAATGTTATTGACGGGCTGAGTTACACTGAGAACATTAAGGAGATCCTGTACAAGTATGCTCCTCCACCCCCTGCTCCTACTTCGACGGTCCCTGTTTCATCCTCGACTATCATTGTGACTCCTATTCCGTCGTCCACTGTTACTATCTCCACCACCTCGGCAGCTTCTACCACCGCAGTTTCTACCACCTCAGTTGTTTCGTCTAGCTCTGTTGCTTCCTCCAGCTCGGTGGCGTCTACCACTTCCGCTGTGTCTACCACCACTGTGTCTACCACCTCAGCGGCTTCTTCCAGCTCGGTTGTGTCTTCTAGTTCTGTTGCTTCGTCCCGCTCGGTGGTGTCCACCACCTCCGCAGTGACTACTTCCGCGGTGACTACCAGCGCTGTGTCTACCACCTCAGCTGTTTCTTCCACCTCAGTTGTGTCGTCTAGCTCGGTGGTGACCACCACGTCCGCTGTTTCTACCCCCGCTGTGTCTACCACCTCAGCGGCTACTTCCAGCTCAGCAGCTTCTTCCAGCTCGGTGGTGTCCACCACTTCCGCTGTGCCTACCACCTCAGCTGCTGCTTCCAGCTCGGCGGCTGCTTCCAGCTCAGCGGCTTCTTCCAGCTCAGCGGCTTCTTCCAGCTCGGTGGTGTCCACCGCTTCCGCAGGGTCTACTACCGCAGTGTCTACTACCGCAGTGTCTACTTCCGCTGTGACTACCAGCGCTGTGTCTACCGCCTCAGAAGCTTCTTCCAGCTCGGTTGCCTCGTCTAGCTCTGTTGCCTCTTCCAGGTCGGTGGTTTCCACCACCTCCGTGGCATCTTCTACCGTCGCCCCAGCAGACTCTGGTGTACCTACCTCCCCTACCTCCTCGCCTTCTCCCAAAATCAATACTAGCACCACAACCACGTCCTCGTCGACTGTTGCTGCCTCTTCTGCAACTTCGTCTGCCTTCACCACCGGCTCGTCACCGTCCAACAAGCCAGCGTCGTCGGCTTCCATTAGTGGCACTGCTTCAAGCTCAGCTACTTCATCGGTGGGCACCACTGTTGTCTCTGAGCGCTCTTCTACTGCCATCGCATCCAGCAGCACCATTATCGTTTCTCCATCAGGAGGGGCTGGTTCTCACCCAACTACCACAAGTGGTCTGACCGGAAGACCTACCGGCAGCTCACCTGTCGGCGAGGGCTCCCAGACTGCCTCAAGCTCCACTCCCCTAGTCACGGGCGGGCCTTCTAGCACCGCTCCCGCCGCTTCGGCCACTGGGTCTGGATCTTCCGCCACTGAGGGTAGCACCACAACTGGAGCGGATTCCACCAGTACCCAAACCACTAGAGGCTCTCAGCCTAGCGGTACAGACTCGGTCACTGCTTCATCCGGAATCACCGCCGCTCCCTCCGTGACTACCTCGCCTTCTTCCTTGGCCCCGGGAACCACCACAACTATCATTGTGACTTCGTACATTGATATCTGTCCTACTGGTTTCACCACAATTACCACAACCATTACCAAAACCTACTGTCCTAACACTGCCACTGCTACCGCAACTGGCGGCGCTGCGATCACCGCTCCTACCTCTGGTCCGGCCACCCCCACTGACATCCCCGATGGCTGGACCACTACCGTGACTGTCTGCACCAGGTGCGCGGCTACCCCGACTACCGTGACTCTCACCAAGCCCATTGCTACAATCACCACCGAGGTCGGATCGCATCCCACCGCCACTGCGCCGGCGGCTGGCTCCGGATACAACCCCGGATCTGGCGAGGGTGAGGAGGGCTCTAACCCCGGTTCTGGCCCTCCCGGTCAGGATGAAGCTCCCGGGGCCACAGTCACCGGAGTCGCCCCGGTGGAACATCCATCTCGCCCCAGGCCTCCACACGGACACGGCCACGGAGCCGGTCACTTCCACCCCGGCAGACCGTCCTCGAGCCTGGTCCACCGACCTTCGCCTTCGCGTACCTTGGCCGGCACCCTCCCGGCCACTGCGACCAGCAACCCCGAAGCGCCCACCAACACCCTGGAGGGCGTCGCTCCGGCCTACACTGGCGCCGCGTCCCGGGCCAGCGTTACTGGGTTCTTTGGTGGCGCGCTGGCCGTCGCTCTCTCCATGTTCATGGTCCTGTGAGCTTGCGCAGTTATCTGGACAGCATGATCTCATCATCTATGTGATATGATTGATCTCACGATGCTGATCTGACATGACTAGGTGTTCTCGGCAGTGAAGGTCTGTTTTCCATTTACGATTCTTGTTCTATATTATTTATGTCCGCCGATCTCCAGCTTATGGGGTGATTTTCAATATAGCTTAACCAATTGTTGTGATTCAACTGGCCAATTCTTATCGCGTTGTTTTTGCCTGGGCTTTCTGATGGCCCTTTTGAAAATAGTACCGTCGAGCTCATTTCCTTGGTTACTAAATGGATACCCTCATAATAGACGTGGGTGTCTGCGTGTATAGGTAGACACCCTTCCTGCCCAGTGCCACCTAATCATAAGATCTCGCGACCTATCTATATCTGCGCAAAAGATCGTCTGCCACGATCAATACCTATAATTTTCACACTTCTGACATTGAGTCCAATCCATTCAGATGTTAAGGTGTCCCCGAGGGTTGTTACACTTCTAAACATATAATGCCTAGGTATCTGTGCCTTGGAGCTTTCCCACCCCTTTCGGTGTAAAAGGCGTGGGAAGCTCCAAGGCACAGATAGTCGTTCATGGAATAGCCTACTCACGACGAAACACACATGTTCTCCAACTCCCCCGCATTGGACAAGCCCCGGACCTCGGCTGCGGAGAAGTGGAACCGAGCGACCTTAAAGGAAAGATATCAACCACATCTCAAACAGCTCTGTCCTCAATTATTCAACCTACACAGCATGTCAGCTCCATTGAAAGGAATTAAAGTCGTCGAGCTAGCCGGCCTAGCCCCAGGTACGCGCCAATTCCCCCAACCACCCACTACCATTCCCCTCTAATAACTCCCCCAACAGGCCCCTTCGCCGGCCTCCTCCTCGCCGACTACGGCGCCTCCGTCCTCCGCATCGACCGCCCCTCACAAATCAGTGGCGACCAACTGACCCGAAACAAAACCTCCATAACCCTCGACCTCCGCGACCCCTCCTCCCACAAAATCCTCCTCAATCTCCTAACAACAGCCGATGTCCTAATCGACCCCTACCGCCCAGGCGTCCTCGAACGCCTCGGCCTCTCCCCAACAGAAGTCCTCCAAAAGCACAACCCACGCCTAATCGTCGCACGCATGACCGGCTTCCGCCGCGACGGCAAATACAAAGACATGGCCGGCCACGACATAAACTACATAGCCGTCTCGGGCGTGCTATCCATGCTCGGTCGCGCAGGCGACAAACCCTACGCGCCCGGAAACATCCTAGGCGACTTCGCCGGCGGTGGCGCAGTCTGTTTCCAGGGGATTCTGCTAGCGTTGATTTCGCGCTCTCATACGGGCCGCGGCCAAGTCGTCGAGGCGAATATGGTTGATGGATCAGCTTATCTTGCTACTTTCCCACGGCTAGCGCAGAAGGGACCGACCTGGGGTGGGCCGAGGGGAACGAATCTGCTTGACAGTGGGTGTCCGTACTATGATACGTATGAGACGAAGGATGCAGGGAAGTATTTCGCAGTTGGGGCTTTGGAGCCGCAGTTTTATGCGGCGTTGTTGAAGGGGTTGGAGCTTGATCCGAAAAAGATTCCCAGGCGTGAGGAGAGGGATAATTGGCCCGCTTTGAGGGAGATCTTTACGAAGAGGTTTAAGGAGAAGACGCGCGCGGAGTGGGAGGCTGTCTTTGATGGTACTGATGCTTGTGCTACGCCTGTGCTGGAGAATGGGGAGCTTGAGGAGGCTGGGTATGAGCAGAGGCCAATGGTGCATTTGGCTAGTACACCTGCGGTTCCGTTCAAGGCGGATCAGGGTGCTTGGTCAGGTGGTGGGCTTGTTCCTGGGGATGGAGGTGTCGAGACACTTAGGGAGTGGTTAGGGTGGGAGCAGGAGAAGGACTTTTCTGTCAGGAAGGATGGAGCTTTGTTGGCTGTCGATGGAAAGTCGAAGATTTGAGACGTCTTTGTAGATACCACTATTGGGGATGGACATTGTCTGTCCTGTTAGGTCTCGCATTCGCCGTAGGAATAGATTCTCACGAAAGTGGATTCCCAGTTAACAACTAAAGAGAAGCCACGGTATCTATGTGACTCCTAGGAACGAGTTGGTTGAGAAGAATGTGGTTGTAGGTTACGATTGACTGAGTGTCTACGCCGGCATCCTGTTCGCTTGCAAGTCACAACTTAGGTACAAGGTCTAATAAGACGGAATGGAAGTGGGTCTGCTCATATATGTATTAAGCTTCTCCAGTTTCTTCTTACTCAGGTGGCATCGCGATAGCAATCAACAGATAAATAGAGTAGAATCAGTAGGGGAACCTTGAAGTCGTAGTATCGGCTGCAGGATACTGATGAGGCCGACAGTGTGAAGGACTGTGGTCCCTCGTGGTGTATGTGGATCGAGGAGATACTGAATAGATACGAATAGGGAATATGGTAAGGATACAATATGTATGATACCATAAGGTAGACTGAACTCTTTCTTGTTTCCTGCGTTCTTGAAGCATTTTTCCTCCGGGTGGTTTTTCAGTCCACAGTGAGGACATTCGGGGAACTTCGGACGTTTTTGGTTTTTTCCTGCTTCCTCGAGGGGGCTTCTGTTTCTTTTCTTCCCATTTGCTTTCTGGTCCTTCCTGGCCTCCCTTTCGGTCAGGTTCTCAGAGCTCTTGAGATCGGATTCGATCGTCTGATACAAGGTGAGCACCTGTAGGAAATATCATATAATCAAAAGACTTTCAAGAGTTCCGGTCAAAATTTAGAGATACACATTCCATTTAAAAGGTAGTTACATGGAGAATTTGAAAATTGGAAAGCGGTTGGAAAGTGGTTGGAAAGTGGGTGGCCGGTCGTCCGTGGCGCACCCACACCGAAAAGGGGTGGGAAGCTCAAAGGCACAGATACAGTAGTTAAGTTAGCTTCCGATAAGGCTAGTTACTGAACAGGTGACATGAGAATAGCGAAGTCTTCAAAGTTGAGACAGATCACAAAAAGTTCCCAACCTCATCCCCAATCCGAATCAAATCACACTCCCAAAGTACCAGGGGCCGTCGCGAAAGCTTCCTCCAATATCCGCAAGCCACACATCAGCAGGTCCTCGGTAATCGTGATAGGCGGCGCAATACGAAACACCCCTCCAAAGCTAGGATGACTACTGAGATTTGCCCACAAGCCTAATTCGTAAGCGCGATCGGCGAGCGCCTTTCCCAAAGCCAACGCAGGTTTCTTCGAGTCGCGACTCTCAACAATTTCAATCCCGGCCATGAGTCCGCGTCCTCGAACATCCCCGATACATTCGTACTTCTCTTTCATCGCATTCAGATGCGAGTGTAGTATCTCCCCCATAGCACGCGAATGCTCGACCAGCCGGTCGCGCACAACAATTTCCAGCACTTTATCGCCAACAGCAGCGGGGAGCGGATCATTGACATGCGTCGTGTAAAAGCAGTAATCTCGCTCAACGCACACGCGCTCGATCTCAGCGCTAGTCACGACCGCGCTGAGCGGCAGTCCATTGCCTAGTGTCTTACTGAGAGTGAGGATGTCCGGGACGACGTCTTCGTGGTTGATCGCCATGAGATCACCGCATCGGCCGACGCCGGTCTGTGCTTCGTCGACGATCAATAGCATCCCGCGCTTTTTGCATTCGTCCTTGAGTGCAGCGAGGTAGCCAACTGGCAGGACATGCATGCCGCCGGAGGATTGGATGCATTCCACGATACAGGCTGCGAGCGAGCCGCAGGATTGCATGTCGATTAACCGCCAGCCGTAGTCCAGCTCGGCTTTCCAGTCGTAGGAGCCGTCGGGGTGGCGGAAGATGGATCGGTAGGCGTTTGGGGGTGGGAGCATCAGCATGCCTGGCATCAGGGGTCCTTGGCCCTTCCGACCGAAATGATATTGGGTACCGAGGGCTTGGGCTGTGACGCCGTGCCAACTCGCGCCTAGCCCGACGATCTCGAATTTTCCTGTGCATACTTTTGCCATTTTTATGGCTGCTTCGTTGCTTTCTCCGCCGGTGGATAGGAAGAATGCTTTGTCGAGGCCGGCGGGCAGTAGATTGCACAGTCGTCCGCCTAGGCTGATGACTGGGGGTGATACCATGCCTGAAAACAGGTGGTCAAGGGAAGCTGCGTGGTCGGCGATTGTCTGGACAATTTCTGGGTGGCCGTGGCCGAGTAGGCAGGACATTTGTCCTGATGTGAAGTCGAGCACTTTGTGTCCCGAAGCTGTGTATACATACAGCCCTTTGCTGCCGCAGATCACATCTTTGTTAAACTTGGAGCCATAGTTGAGGAGGTATTTCGATGTCTTGGCTTGAAGTTCTTCTTCATCGACATCTTCATACAACATTGGGTTGTCATCAGTCTTTTGGGCCATTTCCGTGAGCGCTGCGTCCTTCGCTTTGTGTGCAGCTGGGATGCTGAGATTGCTGGTTTTCAGCAGAACGATGTCCACTGTGACATAGGGGGCCTTTAAGTGTCCTACCAGGTTCCTTCATTGGCGATTGATGCGTCACCCTGTGGGTAATTGACAACTTTCCCCTCATCTTATACGGCCTTTGCCGCGGAGCCGCGGACTACAGCATCCTCCGACAAGCACCAAACTCTAAACCAATCAAGATGTGAAAAAAATGTTGACCGATTAGGTTAGGGAGTAGTACTTTGAGGTTGGTCAGGTCACATAGCTTGTAATATATCCCAAGTACTCGGAAACAAATCCTCAAGAAATGCCGAATCCAGCACAACACTCGTCTCATCAGCTTTGTCCACCGGGGGCTCCGAGCTCAACAACCTCTCAATAACCTCCGAATGTTGAGCCAAACAAATGTCAGCCAGGTCCCAGCCGGAATTCCTCTGGTGGGATCGCAACGCCACCAAAAGATCATTCGCCAACCGAAGAGAGCCACTTTGTGTAAGGCCTGCAGAGCGCTCTGTTTCCAATGCACAACGGATCAGAAATGTCACCGTTGCTGAAAAGATGAACGCTACGACGGGCATCCAGAAGTCACTCAATTGGGTCTCTCCGAGTTCCTGGACAAACACCACGATGTCCTCGGCTGTTCTGCGGGATTCCATCACCCTATTGGCCGTTTGCTCCGGGTTTGAATCAGGTGACTGCCTTTCTCGGTCAAGATCTATGCGGCGGAGGAGAAGTCTTATTGCTAGATATGCGAGACGGAGGTTGGATGCGCCGGGAATATCCAGATTTGAGCCGCGGATGATTATTTTGCGGACATCGCCTGTGAGTGAGTCTATCCATTTGTTCAACTCCAATTCCAGGTTTCTGGGCGGAACTTGCGCGGAGCGGATACTGTACACGTGCTCGAGACAGCAGTCTAACACGTCTGTCAGATTCATGAGCTCAATGAAGACGGCGTTCGGGTGGCTGTTTTGGTCCCAATCTGAAAGATAGTCTGGTATTGGCAGCGGCACGTCATAGTGGGATCTTTTGATGTGGGGAGGTGTTCCATAAGCAAGACTCGACCTGCTGTAGATGAGATTCTGACCATTTTGATTATCAGAGATTCCAGGTTCGAGAGCTTACCACCTATCATGAAGTAGGATAGACCACCAGATCTTCATCCTCAAGTGCTTCTCCGCTGACGGAATATCCCAAGGTGACGGGTTTCGGTTCAACCCTAGGGAATGGCACAAAGCAACCGCTGACCCAAGCCTTACACCATTCCCTATCATGGAGGTGGTTGGACGGCCGCCGACATCGAGTAGAATGGCTTTGATCGTTGATATACCGGGCGAAGCATGCAACTCAGCACATGCAGCTTCAATGGCAAGATTCCAGACGAAGCGAACGTCTGGACATCTTTCTCGTGATAAGACAAGGTCATGTTGCCAATAAGTAAGCATGTGGGCATACAAGCACGCAAGCAATGCAGGAGATATGCGATCCCTAGCATTCATGTATTGTGCCCGAAATGATCTCTCATCTAGCAATGGGAGACATGGGTTGACTTTGTTCAAATATCTATACCAGCCATCAGTTTCATGTTGTGGAGTAAAACATCAGAATTGATAGAATATGCAGGGCAACTTACAGGTCTATCAGATGCGGCCCAAATGGCTCTACAAGCTTTTCAATAGTGTGCAGTTTCTCAACTGCCGGGCTGGAGCCCACCAGAAGCCCCAGTGGCCTTTTCTGTACTTTGGTGAAGATTACTGGAGAAGAAGAGCTCCCCGGCTCGACCGGACGGATCTCACGCATCCCCTGCCCGCCGGGAATGTTAGATAAATAGTCGGCCAGGACGTGATTATCTCCGCTCACCGCCGGGCCGAGTATATGCGGGTTGTCGTCGTCAGCCTCGAGAGACAGCGGTGTATCCTGGCCATTCTGACCCGGTATGAGACCTGAGGACTGCGGTGAAGCGCCAACGGTATATTCCTGAGGCGGTGCAATCGACGTCCTTACTGCCGGATGTGGTATTCTCGGGGTTGTCACCGTGGAAGACCTTTTCTGCGGTGTTGTTTTCGCTTGCCCGTTGGGGAATGTACATTCTGTGCCATGCGCGCGGCACATCAGACAGGCCGCCGATTGGGGCTCGAGCTTGCATCGCGACTTCCGTCGTCGGCAGGGGTTGCATGCTGGTTTCGTATGTGAACGGTATGGTCGCTCGTCGCCACTTCCCATTTTGGTTACTTCTGGGAATCAGGATCCAGTGAGATGGCCGCGGCTGGCATCCCTGGACCCTCGGCAAACGCTGGTGGATCTCAGTTTCCTCCTGAAGGACCCAGATGCGAGGTATGACTCGGAGGGCCGCTTGTTCCAGATGAGCCTTTAGCACATGTCATTAAGCTAATTCGCACTTGGGCAGGGGCACTCGTTGCTCGCAGCTCGACGCTCATCAGTGGTAGACGGGTCCGACTCCGTCCGAGGCACGAGGGGAATTCCGCGGGGAAGATCCATCTATCGGTACAAAATCCTACTCGTTGGTTGGTTGGCTGTTTTTTTCCGTACTTCTACGCCCAATCATTGTGCCCGCTCTTTGCCCTCTCTTGACGTGGATACTCTTGTCTGCTACGTCCAATCATTATTGCCCACGCTCTTTCTGATTAGTACTAGTTAGTGATTATTACCCCGCCCGTACCCCGCTTCCACTATTTATATCATACGCAGTACGCTCTTCCCTTGAGCATATGAGAATCTCTCACGACATACTCCGTACTACCGTTGATGCCGTTCGCGTGAACCCTCAACTACGTTTACAACCGAATGTGGAAGATGGCCGGCATACTCCCGCCAGGGTCTTTGTTTGTCAGCTGTTCCGTCAACATATTGGCATGGTAATAGGCTTGCGGCTGCTCGGCTGCTGTTAATGTTATCGCTTCCTCGCGAGACATGTCTTAGCGTCTAATCTCATCCTGATGCCATCGAATGTACTCGAGTTTTTTGCCCTCTGCAGCAACCTAGCCGGTGTCTCAGAAAAGAAGGCGGATGTGCGCCCTGGCACCGAGGCTGATGCCAAGTATGGATACTCTTAACTGATTACCCTTCCATCGTGCTGGCGTCCTCTTTCAACAGTACTTGGTCGACGGCTGGGTTGCTGCGGATTGCAAGAAACTTGAATATATCCGATGGCATCAGGATGTGATCAGACGCTATGACATTTCTCGCGAGGAAGATATTATCAAATCGCCGTCCAGTATGACAGGTTTGTCTTAGCTTCCTGATTACTTGATCCGATGATGCACTGCTAATGACTACTATCCACCTAGGTTCGAAAAGATAGCCCAGGAAGAAGTACCAGGACTCAATGGCATTAGTGAGATGATTCGGGTGACCAGAGTTGTTCATTCGTTCACGGCGAACCCTGAATGGGCCGAGGTTATGCGAGAATTACTCCATGATCAAAATGGAGGCCGATGCGAAGACCGCGCGATAGGCCTGACTTAGTCTGTCGAGTTTTTCTTCAGAAACTTCGCGCGATGTTGCAATTAGTCGAGCGGCTGAGGCATCAAGTACGGTCCCGATCAGTTGAGAACCAAAAGCTCGGGGTGACTGTCCCGCCAACACTAATGAGGTTATATGGGTCTCTCATTTCACGCAAGATGAATATCCGATTGCCCCTCTGAGCGATATCGAGTGCTGCGAGACTCTCGGCGTTACTCCAGATTCGGGCTCGCCAAAACTCTTCGTGGAGGCTATGGACACAGTTCCTTACGTATATATTATCCACTTCGCTGGAGGACGCCGATCAAACTCCCCTGGATACCTATAGATGAGGGTATTTTTGTATATTGTGCGCTGGGGTCTGTGCAAGAGAGCTATCATTTCAGATCTTTTGTCTCCTCGATGTCAGCTCTCCGAGGTGGTCGTCATGGCGCACAATATTAGGTACAAAAATACCCTCGTCTATATCCAGGGGAGATTGATCGCCGTCTTCCAGCGAAGTGGATTATATATATGTAAATAGTTGTGTTGCCTTCACGAAGAGTTTTGGCGAGCCCGAATGTACTCTCCCTCCAGGCTTGGGTAGGTTACGCATTGTAGATTTGGGTGCAGACTAGTCTCAGCCTGTGGAGTCGAACACTGGAATAACAGTGAGATAATTCCTGCGGAATTCTATGCAAGCCGTGACCTGAAAAGTATCCAAGCCAACATGCCAACCCATCATGGACCAGGAACCGCGGACACACAACAACGGCAAGGAAGCGTCCCGGTATTCTCATTCTATGTCTGGCCCAGATGGTATATCTCCTTCTCCCTCACCTTCCGCCGCCTTTTTCTCCTTCTCCTCCTTCCACCTTTTCTCCCTCATCCTCTTCATCCACCCCAAGGTGTACTCATCAGCGTCCCAGGCGAGGCAATATGTGTTCCTCTCTTTGAGTTTCAGAGCCACATATTCCTCCATGAGCTCCTTCTCTCCAGATTCCAAGAGATGAAGTCTCTTGCGCCATACATCGTCAATATTGTCGCCTTCATATGTGGTCGGTCCGAAGAATCGCTGGTCAATCTTTTTCCAATATACTGCGTCAAAGGCGAAATTGTTCCTTGCAGCGTACATGATCCAAAAGTCACCGCTCTGCCAACTATCCCGCATCCGACTTGATAACCGCTGGCCTTCCACTAGCCGTTTCTCCAGGATTGCCTCATCTTCGCATTTCCGCATTGCTTCAAGAAATATCTGAAGCGGCTTCTCATACTCCATACACCAGTCATCGGGGCCTTTAGACCAATCTTCCGGCTTTTTGAGAAGAAGCCACCAAGGTGGCGCATGAGAAAATTCAGCTGGGGCGGTATATGTAAACTCCCAATCCACCACTCCAGCGATGCTTTCAGCTTCGTCAACTAGAACATTTTCGGGTCGAAAATCGTCACACCAAACTGGAAACGGACCATTATCATGGAAGATCCATTGCTTTCTCAGCTCTTGGTCTCGGATGAGTTTTCGAAAAAGGAATCTAGCCACAAATTTGCGCCGGATGTCATCCGCCAAGACATCCGCTTCGACATCGTCCTCGACGTCCGCCTCGTTTCTTTGGCTTCCTAGGTGTGAGATGTGTAGGTCCGCCAGGGCTTCGAAGTACGACGACGCGTTGTCGTACGTGCTGGTCGGTAGTTTCGATCGGGGTAGCGTCCCCAGTTGCACAATTTCGTTCATTGAATAGGATAGGGGCCGGTGTAACACTTCCCACGTAGAGTCTTTGTCATGTTTGGTAAGCGATCCAATCCGGTTGAATGAGAGTGTAGACAGGGAAAGGACGATGTTAGCTAATTTTCCATAGAGAGCTCCTAGTCTCGCCGGCTTGAGAGCCGGATTAAGTACTGGAGGCTGTCTCCCCTCGAGTCCTGGCGTCTGAAGAAGATCCACCATACTTCCCTTGTGGTGAATATAGTCCATGATGATGAAAGGACCCAAGTCTGAAGGACTCTCTTTTGTCTCTGCCCAGCGGAAGACAGACGGCAGCGGAATAGGAATTTTATCTGAAGATTTTTCCAAAAGAAATTGCATGGTAGAGACCTCATTGCGGATCTTTTCTTCTGGAAACATGACAGCGCCGGGCACTGGAAAACGTATAACAGCGGCGTAATTATTGGTGAACTCCATCTTGAAACAGGTGTTGAAACCACCTCTGCTGTGGTAGTCGAACAGGGCCCGCTTAAGGTCGCTGAATTCTTTAGAAAGTATGACTCCAATGTCGTTGTATATGACCGCATCAGTGGCAAGAAGCCTTGGCCAGTCCTCCCAGATCTGGGTGCTTATTGCCCAGGCAATATCATCGTAAGGCTTACATTTGAGCATTTCGAAAAGATGAGCAGGAAGTAATTTGAGAAAAGTTCAAGGTCGATTCAGTGACCTTCAGTATGAAATGAATTGTTGCTGGTGATCGCAAGTAAATCAGGGGGAACGGTGAACCTCACCGAAAGTTGAAACAGAACATTTAGACATCACGATCACACGACAATAGCAAAAGTACAGTTAAGTACTCTCTTAAGACTCTCGAAATGGGAAATTGTCGAGGATAACGTGTGACCAAGGGTTCTTTCATGCATCTCCTTTCTGTGCCGCGGCAAGGGACTCGAGAGGGTCCTCGGGGCTCCCTAAGTAGGCACAGTGCCTGACTCTGTTATCATTTTGCTTCGCTTCGCTCAGGAAATAATAATGCCCAAAGCTAAGATTCAAAGCTAGATTCACCTGACCCATTTCCTATTGATTGACTCGATGTTGTTTTTAGTTGAAACAGCAGGTTGAGGATCACAGCAATATCTCTTGGCGCTAACTGATTTTTTGGCTTCAGGCCTAGGTGGACCCACAACCTAATTTCTATGTAAGGCCATGCTGGGTGCTCTCCTTCTTTCTCAGCATCTATTGCTATTATCATCTTTGATAGACCCGATTGATTGATAAATAATAGGCGGGAATCTTTGTATAAATCACACTCCAATCGCAGCCAAAATCACCCAAATTCTTGCAAGTTGCATCGTAAGACATTTCAAGGTTATTTTGTCACAGCTTCAGAAACAATATATGTCTCTTTATCAGAGAGGCTAGTCTTCTGCTCCTCGTCTTCAGCAATTGGCATCTCTGATTCCTCCTTGCTGTGCTCAATTGGCACGTGAGATCTGACAACGAGCCATGTAGGCGCTATAGCGAGACCTGGGGTAGAATGTTAGATCATCTCCTCAAGAGAATGATGGATTCCAATATGATACTCACCAAGAAGAATAGTGTTGACGGCCAGCGGGACTCTCCCGCCGTGCCACTTTTGGGTGTTGATACCGAACGATACGGCTTGCGAGAAACTCTCCTGGCCGCGGAGGATGCCGGTCAGTCGCGCTATATGGTATTAGTGAATGCAAATACGGTGTGAAGTTCAGGATCAGCATACATAGCTCGGAGATGTTGTCGGTCATAGTGGAGAGTAAGTAGTAAAGGAAGTTTTGCAGTGATTGTTGCGAGAATTCTAGTGGAAGCATTCGATGTTAGAACAGACTATGCTGGGGTTGGGACGGAACTGCAGAGCTCACCCCAGAGTAGGATCACGAAGAATCCCTCGACGAAGCCTTTGTCAGCCCAGTCGAGGATTGGCGGGTTGCTGGTGTACTTTTCTTGGATAACCCAGGCGTAAACCCAGGTGATGATGTGGAGGACGATCACGTAGAAGAAACTGTAATCCTTTCTTAGTCGTGTTCTTGCACGTTGTGCCTAAGTAGTTGCTAGAGTTCGCACCTGTACTGGATTCTGTTCTTGATAGAAAGCTTGTGGTAATCCAGGAACCGGCTGATGATTGTCGATGCGAGAAGGGTGGAGAAATACGCTTTTGCTCTTGTTAGTGCTGGTGCAAAATTGAGTCTGATTATCATGGAAGTGTGTCAACATACCCACAAATCCCATCAGAGCGCGAGCGCGAACACCGAAGTAGTAAGTTTTGAAATCTGCATCAGCTCATCAGTAATTGTAAAAGTTGCTTGATGGAGGGCCATCTCATACTTCCGCTGTACTGGTTGAAGTATGCAGCCCAGAAGACAGGCAGTAGCAGAAGGATCTAAAGCAACTTAGCACGAAACATCCGGGAACAACTCTAGGTTGATGGCTTGCAACATACTTCTCTGCGCTTGCAGACCTTCCAAAGCTCTCTCATCTCGGCACGCCAGCTATTCTGCAGAACAATTCTGACTTTGCTTCCGTCTGCGCGCTGGACCTTGTCCGGGGACGTGAGGAAAAACGCGATAGGAACGGCAAGACATTGGAGCGCGACGAAGATGAGGTATGTTTCTGCTTTCTATTAGAGAATATTCCGCATACTCGGTTGAGAGTGGGGTTACTTACCAGAGCCAACCTTTCCTTTACCATGGGCACTGCCGGCGCTTTGCACGTGTTAGCACAGAGGTGAAAGTGGCATATCTCCGTACCTTAGACATACCTGTTCAGGCCGAGCACAATGGCACCTCCTACCAACGGTCCGCCTGTACGGAACCATAGCCAGATACTGCATCAGGTCAGTCATGTAGTCAAAGTTGTCAAGGTATGCTCGATGCTCACTTCATGTAGCGACCACGCTTGGCTGGCTCGGGATATCCCAGTGCCACGGCACCCTCAGAAGCCCAGAAAAGACCGGCGCTTTACAAAAGTTAGTGTATGCTTAATCCCTTCTGGTGCTGGAGGATGCTCACGATAAACCACAAAAGACCGATCCAAGCAGAACAAACCACTCGTTTCCCTAGGAACAGTATCAATATAAAGTCCCCAGCGGACAATACTGCTGTTCTCTAAGACTCACATAGCGGTTATTTGTATATAAAGCAGCCCTATTCGTTCAATTAGTCCAATCACATCATCATCAAGTGGGTTCTACGATACTCACGAGTACAGCGGATATCCAACAGCACCAAGCATCAAAGTCCATCTCAATCCGATACGATTGGCAATCGGACCACCAAATAGACACAAAATGCCCACTATAAAATAAGTCAGCAAGCCATGTATTCTTGATGTGCAGGACTATCAACATACTAAGTCCAAAGACCAGGGCATTGGCCGCGTTGATCAAGAAGGGCTCCTGTGCACCACCAGCACCCAGGGCATTCATCGCATTCCACAGACCCGGCGCCGTGAAGCCAACGCCTCCAATGATACAGGCATTGAACAGAGTCCCGCGATACCACACGCGTTCTTCATTTTGCTGCGCAGTGGATGCGATAGAAGCTTGTTCAGCCATTTTGGCGGGTTTGTGGCACAAAGTGAAAGCTTGGATTCAGCCACGGGAAGAAAGTTCTATAAAACATTTTATTCGGGCAATTTTGATGTCGCAATCAGCCTTCCAAATTCGTTTGGGATATGGCGTGCTTGGGAGCCCCGACAATCGAGTGCCTAATGAAGATTAGCTTTACCTGCCAAGTCTAGCCAAGACCGTCTGAAGAAGACCAGGCGAATCAGCGGGGCGGAGACTGCTATAGTTACATCGTGGGGGTCAATAAAGTGGATACACATGGGCCGCATCAATATCCCGTCAACAGTGATCTCCAATCGGGATGGCGAGCGTACGTCGTCGTGTCGGTTCGTCCCGTCGATCTAAACGGGAGCTTCTATCTCGGGGTTCTTACACAGGGTTAAGGGATTCGGGCCGCTGAAAGCAAAGTGGAAGATGTTTAGAGAAGATAGAAGAATTTTATTATCACAGAGAAAGGTCGTTAGGTACATAAATGTTTTGGTATCGCAAAATTTACCGTCCAGCGACCTCCTTGACCGCAGCGATGAGCTTCTCCGGTCCAAGGTCCTGGGCGTTCACTTGCTCGTATAGACCGCCGCAGCCCTCTCTGATAGCACCGACCGACTTGAACTTAGGGGTAAAGCCGCGCTGAAGGAGGTGGGTACCAAGGCGAGAGCCCAGACCGGTCTTTTGGGCAATGGACTCGACGACCAGGACGAACGGTGAAGATCCGTAGATCTTGATGGTCTCCTCATCGACCTCGTTGAGAGTGGGCTTGTTGATCAGACCGACGTCGAGGCCTTCTGCGCGCAGGGTCTCGACCGCATCGAGTGAGCGGTAGAGCATATCACCATACGACACAATATATCCAGCAGAGCCCTTACGGATGATCTCTTCCTTGCCAGGGACGAACTTGTACCCGTCGCCGAAGAACTTCTCGTCGCTACCCTCCTTCAAGATGTAAGGAACCTTGGAACGAGTGGAGAAGATGAAACGCAGGCCCTTGTTCCAGAAGACCTCCTTGACAACGGCCTTCATCTGCTCGCCGTCGGCAGGGAAGTACAGCGACGTGGCGCCGGAGTCCATCAGACCGTTATCGGCAAAGAAGTGGTTCAGACCGAAGTGGCAGGTGTTGTCTGCCATTTCGTCAATACCACTGTGAGAGAAGTGTGATAGAACGGTACAGTCGTTCAGACGGGCCATGGTGATCTCGGAAATACACATCTCCAGGAAGGCAGAGAAGGTGGAGAAGACACCCTGGCGCTCTCCATTGCTGCCAAATCCGAATCCAGCGGCTGCTGAGAAATTGCCGCGCTCCATCACACCGGATGCAACAAAGGACTCGGGGTGCTTGGCACCGATGGCCTTCAGTCCCGTGGAACCTGCCAAGTCTGAGTCGATGACCATAACACGGCGCTGGGCCTCCTCCTTGCTCAATGTATCAAGGACATCGTTCACTGCGTCACCGAAAATAGTCCGGTTAGAGCCCTTGTCCTTGGTCGAACCCTTATATTTGTGAGGGTTGGAACCAGGCTTAATGTCATCGTAGAAAGCAAGTTGCTTCTCGCTGTATCCACGCTTGGTAAGGTACTTGCGGGCAACATCCACAGTGATCACATCGTGGGCATGGGTCTCGCCCTCAATGCCCTCGATACCAGCAGCCATCTTGCGGTCGACAACCACAGCAGCGGGACCATCGTGATTGATTACCTCGCACATGGCAGGGTACAAGGAATCGAGGTTCTCACCCTGTGCGCGCAGAACCTTCAAACCATGTCCGTCAAGGGTACGACCAACCTCGTAGCCCTTGAGGTATTCTGAGGGATGGCCGGCAATTGTGACATCATTGTTATCGATAAAGAGTTTAACGTTCAACTTATTGGCGACCGCGATGCGCGCGGCCTCGGCGTCATTTCCTTCTTGTTGAGATCCATCAGATCCCAGCATAACAACGTTCTTATCCCTGTTGGCCATGGCAATACCGTTCACCATACCCCACATGTGACCCAGACGACCGGAGCTGAACTTGATACCCGGAGTAAGGCCGAGCTCCGGGTGACCCGGGAGCTTCGCATCAGCGGCACGGTATCTCAACAGATCATCGGGCGCGATCTTGCCGTCCAGCGCAGCGAGCAGATATTGTGTGGCGACGCGGTGACCGGCCTCATCGTACAGGGCATCGATCCATTTATTGGGGTTGGCGTTCATGAATGCGAGCAAGATGCAGACCTCCGGAGCGGTGTCATAAGGACCGCCAGTGTGGCCTGAGACACCGCGGGCAGCGCCCGTTGCTGTGAAAGCAATGATAGCATCTCTGAAGATGTTGATGTTGTGTTGCAGATCGCTCTTTTGTTGGGCTGAGAGCTGTGTGGTTTTCGGGTCAAGCTTGAGGTGCTTGAACTGCTTGAGATCAACGGGGAATGTATTGCTGCTCATGGTGCCGAATTTTCGATTTGAATGAGACAATATGTTCAAGGTGAAAGTTCAATCAGCTGAAACAATTGGCGATGGGAGGGGTTATAAAGATCTCAAGTAAGAGAGACCTGTTCCGGAAGGTGTTGACGTCATCGGTTACTATATCTGAAGATGACTTGTTTTCATTCTCTTGCTGTTTCCACTTTTTCCCATGATCAATACCTTGCTCCAAGACCCCCACTCAGGAGGTGGAATGTTCTATCGGAGTTCTTTGATTCTGAGCCCTCGTTGTCCGCGTCTGCGCACGAATACTTCGGGCACATTTGCGTTCAATGCTACTCATCTTCCTCTTTCTTATCCCTTCTCGCCATTTGTTCTAGTATCTTGTATTGACATCTCCTATATTTACAGATCCGCAGTGAGAGATGCGGGTGCCTTCAGATCCTCCTATCAGGCATTTCTTCTCTTCGAACTCATCACAGGTCCGGCTTCCCGCTTCGTCTTCTCTGCAATGAATGGAACAGACACGGCATCACCCAATTGCCTAGAGCTGTCCCTGCTCTCCTTGAATACTTTCTCGTACAAAGGATAGCTGTGCGACAAGCTGAGAACAGCTGGTCGTGCTGTTTCTGCTTTTGCTCGATATAGAACACGATCGGTGCATCCGATTAGTTCAGTGACCCGACTTCCAATGTACCGCCATATGAGCACCAGCTCTAATATCAAGCAGTCCAGGGCTTGGAGCTCAAATATCTGCGTATTGTGCCAAATTGTCGCGGCACCGGACTACAGCGCTCTGAGTCAATCGATGACCTATGGGCTCCTTGTGGTACGAGAGAGCTGGGACATTGATGCTAGCTTGTTGTCCGGCGAGGCATACTAAAGAATTGCCTTCCTCCCGCGGAAATCTCGGTCCCTTAAATTGGTAGAGACAGATCCTTATGACTATAAGTTTCCAATTGTGCAATTTCGCGCCATTTCAGCGAGGCCTGGTCCGGCCATTGAGCAAGTACTGTTAAGCCTTGAGGGCTAGCTGCCATCACATGAATTTACCGTGATGTACCTGTTCGCTGTCCTCCCTTTTCCCGAGTTAAAAAATGAAAATCGTACAATGTTCCAGATGGTAATTGCTGTCCTTCGTTTGGTCCAACCTTCGGGTAATGACGTCTAAGTGGGCCATGCGATGTTCTACCTCGTAAATTTCCCTGCGACACAGGTTAGAAGATAGCAAGGCGTCACAGACGTAATTTTATGACTTTTCTGCATGTGGTCCAGGACGATCTTTTCCAGGACTATATAAGATCTCGTTCCATGGAACTCATGGTAGGTTTTGTTGACAAAAATCACACCTAGAATATAGGGACCGGTCCACCTCCAATGGTATGTCCTCCTTTGCGACTGCTCCTCTCCAGTCTTTGTTGTTCTTCCATATATAATTCTTCACGTACTGTTTCTTACACATCTTTGTGGCCACCTACACCCCACCCTTTTTGACAAAGGTGACGAGGCGCTTCAGGTGGTGGGTTTTTAGTTGGTAGGTAATGCTTTTTCCCCACTGGATCTACCCAGCAATAGGGGCCTGAGGAGCAAGCTGTGGAATCGCATCGCATCAGGTTATAGACGCTTGAGAGGCTCCGCGGGCGAAGCCTGTAAGGGTGATTTTGCCCTCAACAATGGGGATCACCGGAGTTGAGGTGTTGGTGATAGAAGATGCCGTAGTAAAGTTGGAAAAGAGTAGCGCTTTGCAGGGCTTGGTAGAGCTATGCGAGATGATGTTGATATCTCCCAGGTGCAACGGTCCTTTTAGCCTACACCGTATATCCCATAACTTTCTCCATGGTGCCGAAACCGTTGTCGACATTTGTCTCTTGATAGTGCTCATCCTTGCGGCTGTCCTAGGACCACAGATCTGCGTCCAGTCGAGGCAAAGCACATCCAGGATGATGATGGCGTCCGATAACGGTCAATGCGTTCTGTCATAGCTAACACTCGTCATTTTGATGGAAATCTTCTCGGACTCGACCACCCAGGGATTCTACCGTGATAGAGTCATATGCACTACGGGTCGCGCAAAACAGTTTGGCACCAATGGTAGGTCTACAGCAATGTAGGCATTTACAGGGGTATTGCTCTGGGCGACCAATATCGCTCAATCATAGCGCTTTGACACGGCTGTCGTGTAAGTCTATAATAATTCGCCATCCGTGCTGGTGAATTGGATATAGTCCTAGGATATGGCGTGCATTGTGATACTCGGACCTCGAGCACGCCATGGATGGAAGCTTTAAGCAATCTCGGGCACCAAACAGGAATGTTTTGGATTAAACCTATCAGCCAGCTAGATACCTATAAATTGTAAGAAGCTTACTTCTATTGGCTTAGGTGCAATAATCAATATCGTGAAGTTATCCATTGTCATTGACAGGTATACTGTACTATTAATCTGACTGCGGAGTATAAATGCTTGCCCTAACGGCCGACCCCGGACAATTGCCTTACCCTGTCACATGTCACATGTGTGAAACCCTTCAGAACATCCTGCGGCATACTCAATGAGCGAATCGGAAATCCAATCGCTTGTTCCCTTCGTCTTTGGTTGTTGCCAAGTAATGCCTCTTCTCACTGTCAGACATGGCGTTCCATTTCTTGTCGCGACTTTGATTGCGCCAGACATAGTATGCCTTAGCTAGCAGATAGATAAACACATTGGAGACCACTAGTCCTACAAGGACGCTGTTGCCTCTCCGGTACCGGGGTGCATCATCTTCGTCAAGTTAGCGCGCGCAAACGCACAATAGAAGGTAAGCTGGAGAGCCACTAACCAGCGCGGTAGATGTTAGAAGAAATGATCCCGGAGGACTGGACACACATATTGTACATGGCCGCGGAGACCGTGCGAGATCGCACAGTATTAGAATTGCGCGAGTTCCAGGCAACTTGAATAGCGTGTGCTGAGTTCTTGTGAGCTATAACCATGGGTATGTGGACATAAACCCGAGGTGGGTACAGGTAATCTTACCATTTGGAAATGCCAGTAGCAAGGTCATCACTACCCAAACAGCCCATTTGTTCACGGTGTTGATGTCGACAATGTAGATGTAGAGCAGAAAAGGAAGGGCCCAGATTTGCCCGACCATAGCTGTCAACGTTAATTCACCGGTGATCTCTGAGATGTAGGTAATTGTCAAGATAAAGAATATCGACAGCACCTCGCTGGGAATGACCAACAGATTGGTCACGAAAGTGTTGAATCCGAGACCCTTCAGGGTGAGAGTCAGGTACTGCTTGGGAGTTGCCATTGGTGTCTGGAAGGTGAGCCCGATGATGTATAACGGCCAGAGATCATAGTCATTGAGACTCTTCCAAAGGAGCTTGGGCGTAATAGGTTCTCGGTTGTGCATGGTTCCTTTGCTGGGGTCCTCGCGAATTACTCGGTTGACCATGATAGTTTCCTCGCTGTATCTCCCATGAGTAAAGGTGACCACGTCAATTGGGATATGGTAGGAAGTATAACATACCGCGGGCTGAACCAGCCTGAACTTCCCCGAGACCAATTGCAGTCTGGCAGGGCCCGGGGGGCATCAATACGTATGCAGTCAGACCAAGCACGAGAGTCAGAAGGCCCTGCAATGGATGTTAACAAGGTATCGCTCGGGTAATAAGGATATGCCGACTCACCTCCAGCAAGAATAGCCAGCGCCATCCCGATTGACCCTGAACACCACGAAGGTGCAGCAATCCAAAAGCCAAGAAACCAGCAAGAATATCAGCGATATTCATGGCGGTCCAAAAGAATCCGAGTCGCAGCGACAACTCGTGGTGCTTATAGAAGTAGGAAAGATACAATATCACCTGGGATTGTGTTAAGGATTATTCCAAAAGGTTAACGCGAAGTACGCACATCTGGGATAAACCCGCCTTGTAGGATACCGAGGAGGGCACGACACAAGAGAAATGTTGTTTTGCCATTGAGTGCATACTGTGACATGGCAACTCCAGACCACAGGACCATCTGGGTAGGAATCC
Organism: Penicillium sp. DV-2018c; assembly: GCA_028827535.1. Taxonomy (NCBI): domain Eukaryota; kingdom Fungi; phylum Ascomycota; class Eurotiomycetes; order Eurotiales; family Aspergillaceae; genus Penicillium; species Penicillium sp. DV-2018c. Next base: position 3,391,720 of record JAQJAA010000001.1, read on the forward strand.
ACCGATCGGGCCCAACCCATTTACTGACAAGCTGAGAAGGAAGCTCGGCACAGAGGAATGAGAGTTTGAACACCGTGTTTCCCAAGTTGTAATCTGATGGTCAGCTTGGGTCGCTCAAGAGCTATTAAGTGCCCAATCTCCACTTACCATTTGTCGTCAGGTTCAACTCAGGAAGCAAGTCGTCAGTTAGAGCTTGTGCCAGGTTGGATCGGTCCAATTCCAGAGCCATGAACATAAGACAAGCGAATACCATGATGCGCATATCAATCTTCCGAATCAATCTGTATTCCTCGCCCCATGTCCACCGGGCCGATGGGTCGAACCGGTGAAGATTCTCCCAGTCTGCTCGGGGTTGGTATTCTTTTGCAGTATCAGGGTTGTCGTAGACAGAGGGTTGCGTCGCAATTGCATCCGGGTTGTAGCCTTTGCCTCGTTGGAACCAAAATCGACGCTCGGCCGATGGCTCGCCCAAAGGCAGAACGTCCAGACTAGTAGAGGAGTCCGTCTCTGCTAGTGCAGAGATAGACTCTTTGGTTTTCTTTGCGATGAAGACTGTTGTCATCTTGTATATTAGCAACACCCGTGGCTATCCTAAGAGATTTTGCGTCTCAAGTCCAGCTTCATCGACTTGAGAGTTCTCTGGGTTTGGTTTTATGCACGCGGCCTCGACATTATCATCGGGATATGACGCCATGAATGTGTTTGATAACAGACCCCTGTCTATGCCTTGCGACATCGAGCCAAGTATTGAACAATTCGCATGATGATGGTGTTGTGAGGGGTTCCCGAAGATTGTTGTTGTTTAGTGTAGATGGCATCTTGGTGTTTGAGTATCACGTCAGTCCGTGAATTTCCCCAGTATGTCCGGAAAACAACTAATATTCTGTGTCAGCTACTGATAGCTACAGGTTATAAACATTTACCGAGAAAAGCGCATATACTCACAAAAGGTTTGCTAAGAATCCCCTCATTTACGAAAGGTTCTGGGTACTGCCAAGCAGGTGTACGCTTGAGATTATGCATGGATCTTTCAGCGGAAACACGAGGAACTTCCATGGATTTTCTGCATAGATCGCTCTCTCATCCTGCCTCTCCGTATGTTGTAGAGAAAGTTGTTCAAATTTCTCTGAGGTGAAATCAACAGAATCCGAGAGGCTTCATCAACAATAACTTTGTAAGCCAACGAATCGATGATACACTCGTATCTCACGCTGGAAGACTTGATCTGAGAACATTATACCTGGGACCTGATATGAGCTTCAAAGATGGATTTAAACCCACATAACGTATGTCCCAGATTGCAACGGTTGAGGCAAGACCCGGGAGGAAACGCATTGGAAATTGCATCCAGCCCCCACTAAGGCCCAGCCCCGAATTACCCCGGGCATCTGCCCGTACACGATCTCCTAGATCTCCTTTTTCATTTCATCCAAGGCCCCTGCCAACTCCCAGATCATACCGCTGTCGCCAGAAGATGTCCATTATGCCGCTGGATATCTGTGCCTCAAAAAGGTGTGGGAAGCTCAAAGGCACAGATAAAACATTGGAACGCAGTTCTGCGACCTCAACAGCTCTAAACCCAAAGAGGCAAAACTAACCGGATACAGTAATTCACATCCCGCATACATAGCAAGAAGGTAATTGTGATGGGATGAAACCCAAAAAGCAGAGAGGAGAGAGTTGTATTGGGAGAGAGCAAGCTCCCAAGACAAACTATCTACGCAGTAACTACGCAGTACTGAGGTGTGATGCCTAAGGCACCCAGACATCCATAACAAATCGCTGTCCTTCGTTTGGTCCGACCTTCGGGTAATGACGTCTGAGTGGGCCATGCGATGTTCCACCTTGTAAAGTTCCCTGCGACACAGGTTAGAAGGTAGCAAAGACGTCACTGACATAATTTTATGACTTTCCTGCATGTGGTCCAGGACGATCTTTTCCAGGACTTTATAAGACCTCGTTCCATGGAACTCATGGTAAGTTTGTTGACAACAATCACAATAAAAAAATTCCAAACCATCACCATGCCCGAAGCAACACCCAACAACACCGCAAAACTCCGCGAAAGAAAGCCTGACGTAGAGGCTGCCAAAAAGAACAATGAAACGGTCGTGATCGCCGAAAAAAGCTATATCACCAGCAAGCGCATCCCAGCCGTCAACCTCGCCGACACCATCGAGAATCCCGGTGTCGCGCGTGCGAACGCCGCGGTCTCCATCGATAAGCCCGAAGGAGACCTGGATTGGGCTAGACAATGCGACGGATACGTATGTCCTCTCATGCGCTCCACGATCTGACATGTTGATACTAACAGAACGCAAATTGTAGTCGCCGCTGCAGCAGCACGTCCTTTTCTGGGATCGTGATAATGATGGGATGATCTACCCTTGGGATACGTACAATGGATTCCGTGAGCTAGGCTTCAACATCATCTTCTCACTTCTGGCTACCTTCATCATCAACGTCAACTTCTCTTACCCGACACGCCTGAGATACTCGTGGATTCCTGATCCATGGTTCCGCGTTTATGTTCCAAGCATTCACAAAGCCAAGGTAGCTATTTATGAATCACTGTGTTGAAGGCGAGGATCGAACTAATTTCTCCCAGCACGGCTCTGACAGTGGTGTCTACGACCCTGAAGGCCGATTCATTCCCCAACTCTTCGAGAATCTGTTCTCGAAATTCGATGGAGATGGTGATGGAGCTTTGACACTTAGCGAGCTTTTCCAGCTTATGCACGGTCATAGATGCGCTGCTGATCCTTTCGGGGTATGTCTTTGTTGCTTTCCATTGGTACAGATGGCATTTTGTTCCATTGCTAACAATTGTACAGTGGTTTGCTGCCTTGTTTGAGTGGGGAACGACTTGGCTTCTGGTTCAGAAGGATAACAAGGTCTACAGGGAGGATCTCCGTGCTATTTATGATGTATGGAACCCCGATATCACTGTTGAGTTATGAAGTTTGGCTAATGATTCAATAGGGCTCGCTGTTCTGGAAGATTCGTGATGCCAGAAATACCAAGACTGGCTGGACACAGGGCTGGGGCTTGGGAGGTGATGGCTTCGTTGGAGGAACAAAGATGTTCTGAATACTTCGTAGAGTCCATCAATTCACTGTTGAGCGGTAACCTGAAGAATTCGCCTGAGATGGCATGATACGATACACCTCAAGATAAATCAAACATACGAAGTTATTTCTCAAGCAAGCTTATGAATCACCGGTAGATGAATGCCCTAGGTAGGAATTAATCAAGAGATTGTTCGCGGTATGATCTCAGAGGATTCGAACAAGGACTTGTGCAGCCAGATGTCTCCCGCCCCCGGCCATTCCGGCTCTTGATGCTTCGCATATTCCCTTGCTCAAGAGGGTATTGATATGGCGTCTACACAGAACAGAGGGCCCCTGATGCTCTTGTTCGCACATCGGTGTGTTATCAACGTCGCTCCAATTTGATACTGCCCGAATCCTGCATCTCATTACAAATAACTTAAAGTAAGGTGTTGAAAAGCCGCAGCTCTTTTCATAAGCGTGTTCCCAACGTTGTGCATCAAAACAGGTTGAAATGCATTCCAGGTTCAGTGGGACGTCGATCTGTTCACCATCAGTAGGTAGTTCTAGTTGAAGCCCACTTCCAGCCAACGCGTCGAGTTCATGGGCATTGTGATATAATCCCCCAGAAGCTTAACTATTGAAAAAGATCAAGTCTTGCTAAGACTTGGAACAGGGGATGTACTTTGAAATCTTGACTTTAAGCTTAAGCTTAATTAGACGACAACGATAGATAAAGAAAATATTTCGGAATTCATTCCGCCCTACTCCGTACTCCGTACGGAATTGTCGACTTCAACAAGAATTCGATGAAATATCAGCATGTATGAGTTGCCGTACAAGTGGCCAATCCAGCCTCAATCTACTGTTGCTATTCAAATCTCACGGCTTATTATTACCTTCCCAAAATCGTTAACTCGAAAGCGGAGCGCCGGGTACTTCGTGGTCACCTGGGCATCTGATTCTCACGCTTAATTGATTATGATTCAAGGATTCAAGGCAATTGGAAGCGACCCGGTGCGTGTTTGTTCGCTCGTATCTCTCCCTCAAAGACGATGTTCAAATTCACGTGGCTGGCTTTGCATAGTGGCAAAGGCATAGTGCAGGATATCGACGGGCGTCCCCGCATCGCCAAGATTGGAAAAAACGAAGCACCGGCACCGGCCTCCAAGGCGGGTGGGCGCTCGTGGCCCGTGGGGGCTGACTTGGTGAGTGCCTGTCATTGGCCAGTAGATCTGAGTCCCCCTTTCTTAGTGACTTTGCGGGGGAAAAGGGTTCAAATCCGCTTTTTCTCCTCCTTCGAGGAACCGAGTTTTTCAGGGTCAAAAGTCAATACAAAATAGAGCAGAAAGAGCAGCAAGATCGCCAATGATTTTGTAGATCCTATCATCCAGCCGATCATAAGAAACCACTACGTACCAAGTTGAAGCTAAATACCATACCACGGAATGGGTCCGAGGGATCGCACTACTGGCCGAGATCGGGCCTTCGAGACTAGATACGAGATTCAATGTGACTCAAGAGTCAAAGCCTTACGGCCAAGATCTATTACCCAGCTCTAGACTTCCAATTGCTGATTGCTCAATCTTCTACTCCGCAATTCTGGTCATCCATCCAATCAGCCTTGTTTAAACGGCATTGTAGCCTCCGTAAAGCCGATACTAGTACGGAGTTCCTCCAGTATTTATCCTGCAGAGTGGTCGGAGATCTGCGCAAGATTTCCCCCATATAGATACTCCTCCCCATATTCTGCGCGCTCTCCGTCTTCTTCTTTCTTTCCTTCACCCATCGCCTTCACGTAGAGCTGCGCAGTCCTTTTGGCGCACTTACATCTCACAATGGGAGTCGCAGGTATGTCCGCTCTTGCACTTGTGTCCGGATATTGTTCTCGCCCAACGAGTCCCCCACGCGTCGGCACATTGTCGCATCGAGTATCTGCTAACAATGTGCGCGTTTGCCCGAGCAGAACATCTCCCAGATACCAAAGAGCCGCTCTCCAATGGCGAAAGCCAGGTCGAGTCTCAGGCGGGCTCGGAGCTGCCTCCGCTGACAGTGACAAGCGAGCGTAAGCTGATGGCCAAGATCGATTGGCACATTCTGCCCTGGCTATGTATTCTGTATCTGCTTGCCTTTTTGGATCGGTAAGCATCTTCCTCGTGCGTCGGTGGTTCCGCTTTTCGTGTATCTGACATTATTCACCACCCCGCAGAGTCAATATTAGCAATGCCGCTATTCTCGGACTCAAGGAGGATTTGGATATCGTCAGTGGCACGAAATATAACACCGCACTCACGATTTTCTTCGTTCCGTATATTATTTGCGAGATTCCGTCGAACATTCTGCTCAAGAAGCTAAAGCCTCATGTCTGGTGTGAGTGCTTTGATTCCTTCCGCGACAGATAACTTGGGCGTGGTTATTTGGGAGAGCAGATTGTTGATATCTCTCTGATCTAGTGTCGGGATGCATGTTCATGTTTGGTATGGTCTTGGTCTTCCAGGGTCTGGTTTCGAACTGGGGTGGACTGATGGCCACTCGGTTCTTCTTGGGCGTATTTGAGACGGGCATGTTCCCAGGATGTGAGTGCGGTCCCGACGAGACATACCCAGCCTCATTCTAATTGTGAATGCTAGGCTTTTATCTGCTTGGCATGTGGTACACCCGCTCAGAGGCTCAAAAACGTTTCAGTTTCTTCTTCAGTTCCACTACGTTGGCCGGCGCCTTTGGTGGTCTGCTTGCCAGTGGAATCGGAAAGATGGATGGGATTTGCGGCTATAGGGGCTGGCGCTGGGTTTTCATTCTCGAGGGAATCCTTACCTGTGTCGTCTCGGTCATTTTGTTCTTCTTGATCGCCGATTTCCCCGAGGATGTCAAGTGGCTGAGCGAGGAAGAGCGCACCTATGTGCGTGCCAAGTTGGCGAAGGATGTCGGCAAGGCTGCGCACAATGTTCACATGGGCAAGCGTGAGGTGCTGGGCGTTTTCAAGGACTGTGAGTACCATGGAGTTTCTTTGGTTGGTATGAGCTGTGGATGGCTGACTTTATTCAGACAAGGTATTCATCGGAGGCTTCATGTACTTCGGATTGATTGTCCCGGCTTACGGTGCGTAAACCACTCAACTCCTTTCTGCCTCTGAGTTGTCGCTTATTTTGATACAGGATATGCCTATTTCGCGCCATCGATCATCCAGACTTACGGTTACGACCCTATCAAGACTCAGTTCTACTCCATTCCTCCCTGGGCTGCGGCCTTCGGCTTCTCAATGATAGTCGCCTACTGCTCTGACAAGCTGCGACACCGATTCGCATTCACTTTGATCCCAATGGCAGTTGCACTTGCTGGATTTGCAATGCTCATGACGATCCATGACAATACGAACGCCCAATATGCCTCTCTTTTCCTGGTCACTTGTGGATGTTATAGTGCGATGCCTGTCATCGTATGTTGGTTCGCCATGAACCTGGGTGGCCATCATCGACGCAGCGTGGGAACCGCGTGGCAGGTCGGCTTCGGTAATATTGGTGGAATCATTTCTACTTATTCATTCGTCACCAAAAACGGTGTCACGGATTACCGAACCGGATACATCATCTGTCTTTCCTTCGTGTGCCTTTCGGCTGTGTCATGCGTGGCCTATCTGCTTGCCCTTTGGTCGGAGAACAAAAAGCGTGACAGGAACCCCGTTGACCCTGCTATGATTCCGGAGGATGAGGAGGAATATCTCGGCGATTTGGCGCCCACTTATCGGTATACTTACTAGAAACATCGCTCGGTCTAGGTAGATATTTAATAGTGGTGAATATATCTGCCCTAATGCAAACTCTACGTTTACTGAACGAACATATGACGGACCTTACTTGAATTGGTGCATTGGTATTTGGCATCAAAACGGCGCTGGTTTCGATCGGAGTTACAATTAGATGAGATGCCACTGTCAATTGCATGAGTGATCTCATGGATTTCTCAATTGGACTAAACGTCATCACCCCGTAAAGCTATGTCACGGAATTCCTATGGTTTGAAATTGTTTGCATTTCCTACCACTTTGATGGAGTGTGAAGCCCTATCGAATTTCCTAATCGGGTATGGTTTGTTGTCGTCACCGATGGAAGCTTGGGATGTCACGTGGGGTCTAAGCGAGGGCGGCTGAGTCAGCCGCACCATACGTAAAGTCGTCTCGGGCCGCCACACTTCATCTTTCTTTCACTATCTCTATTTCATCCTCAAATCGTGAGTACCTATCCCGAAGCCTATAATACCTTTCCGAGAGCAATGCACTAACCAGTCAACAGTACGAAGATGAGAGCTAAGTGGAGAAAGAAGCGCGTTCGTCGTCTCAAGCGCAAGCGCAGAAAGATGCGCGCCAGATCGTAAGTCGCCCTCATCGCGCGCCGATGTCTTGCAAAGGCTATCGAGCATCCAATATCGCGACGGTGTTGCTAACATCCCAATCAGCAAATAAACTACTCGCCCCCTCCATCTCAGCTCTTCTTGCCCGGGCTCATGTTTGAACGCTGAACACGACACTTGACGACGCGACGTTTTTCTTCGTGACACGCCCCTCAGTCCAACGAGTTCTTGCATGGATAAGACTTCCGACGCATCATTAGACGAAGTCGCAGATCGGATGACGGAATCCGCTGTTTTACAACAGTCTACCCACCTTTACCAACACCTCGGATTCACTTACGTCTACGATTTGATGTCATGCATGGTTATTACTCGGAGGGGCTCATGTGTTCAGGTGGATGTTGGAGGGCCGGTGTCCTACATCGGTCTTTGAGCACGGCATTTGGATGACTGGTCAATTTCCAATAATCTTTACGGCCTCCCTTCGGGCTGGTCAAAAGTTATGGAGAGGTTTTTCCGGGAGTTTATCAAAAATCCATGGAATATCTCGGGAGTCTCGTTTAGCTGATACAGATGAATCGATGACTTGATGAGTGCAATATTTTCTCCAGTAGTAAATGTAAATGTGTAGCGCGCATCAAAAGTGCAAACCGGCCGTGTAATGCGTTGGCATTATCTGCCGATGTTAAGCTCTTTGAACATTCCTCCAGGCTGCTTGACGCCCTACGCATTGTATCAATATTCGCTTTGTGTGCGGAGCCGTGGATTCACCGCCTGCCGTGTCTCCGATAGTAAATTTTTCTGCCAGCCAACTACAGACAATTTTATTTCACCGCGCCGAAACCGATTCACGAGAGCTACAACCCGTTGTAGCTCGCCTCTAACGACATAATGCCTTCCAATAAAACAGATCAGAAGCGCAAGCGCTCCTCGAGCAATGATGGTCCCAGCAAGAAGCCCGCTCTTGACAAGCTGCCTCCCCTGGCCGCCAGCGTTATTGAGGATAAGAGCGAGCTTGCGCCGATAATCGGTGAGTGCAGAGCTTTTTGAACCATATGCGAACAAATTTTCCTAATCGTTGTACAATTCAGTCAATACTCCCGGCCTTCAGAGCTCAAAATCTCTCCGCTGGAACCCATATATCAAAATCCGCTCCAATGTCCCCAAGTCTGCGGCAGCAACCCGGAACCCGGGCATTGTCTCCTCGGAGATTCTCCTACAGTCCTCAGACCACGCCAAGATGGACTTCGTCGGCCGTGAAGGTACAGGAGACGACACCGACTCGCAAGTGAAACACTACGTTGCAGTTGTTGACCCCGAGGAGAAGACCTGGAAAGTGGTGGAGGTCCGACGGGCAACACTACGTGGAGCCCTCAGAACCCGCCGAGCCGAAGAAGAAGACTCAGAAGAAGAACTTGTATGTCCCTTCCCAGCAATAACCACATTAACAAAACCCCAAACTAACCCAAGCAGAACACCATGCGCGCCCAACGCACAGCCCTAACCAACACCTTTGGCACCAAGCAATCCCGCAAAGCAGTGCAATCCATGGCCGAGAACGCCCAGCTCTCCAACGCCCCCGCCGGCGCCGTCCCACAAGCCGGCGCAGCCCCTCATCTCCTCACTGCCCGCCGACACAGCCTCCGGCGCCGCCAAAGCGCTCGCCATGCAAGCCGAAGTCCAAGCCGCCAAGCCCCTCCCAACCCCGAACCTCACAGCCTCGCACCCCTCCGACGTCTACTCAATCGAAACCCTCGTCCCAGGCAGCCACAGCACTCTGTCACAACTAAACGGCGTCACAGAGTGGAAATCCCAAGTCGACGCCGGCCTAGCCGTAACAACCGTCTCACGCTACGTCTCCAACCGCGTCGGCCCCGTCGCAACCTCCGACAACACAACACACCTCCAAGTCCTGCGCTTCATCCAGCTCCTCATTGAATTCGGCCGCTGTCTCAAATCCATGGGCGCAAACGCCAAAGGCGGTGGTCCAGGCAGCAAACGCCTCCCGCCCCGCGACGACCTGCGTCGCATTCTTTCCAACACGACTGGTGCAGCTGCCAAGTCTGTTGCGGCTGCTAAGACATCGTCTGTCGATTCTGGCGATCTGTTGCCGGACTCTGTGATTGATGCTGTGCGTCGTCGGTTTGCTCCTAGTGGTGGCTTTGTGTCGAAGAATGATCTTACGCTGCTGCATACGACTATCTGTGCTTTGTCTTTGCATATCCCGCCTCAGCCGGCGAAGGATGGTGGGTCCAGCTCGCTTGGTGGGAACTCGCCTAATGAGCTTGCGACTGATCCGTCGGATCTGAGGGATGATTTGCGGTTGGATCCGAATACTATTCATCAGTATTTCAGGGAGCTTGGGTGTCGGATTGATAAGCCTAGGGAGACGGAGTTCGCGAAGTGGAATATCAAGGGTGGAAAGGCTGAGGCGCATGCGCGTCGGGTGGCTAGGTTGCGGGTGCCGGTTGAGTTCCCGAAGGTTAGCCGTGGTGGGAGGAAGTAGGTGAAGTAGGTGGTGATTTGGGGACTTGGTCATTGGTGCTGGTGTAGAGAGCTGCCCAGTGCTGTTCAATTTTCTTCATGGGATATATGGCGCTTTTCGTGTTTTAAAATTGTGATTTTTATATGTCTCTGTACCAATGAGACGATCTTACATAGCCAAAAGAATCCACTTGAGCATTTTCCATCTTTTGGATGCCCGATAAATCCACACCTGTTTGATTCCATTGCCCACACGCGCGTTTACTGCCCGTGTCGGGTAGTGCTAACCTCCTAACACCTGACTATGTCTAACCCTAACCATCCGTGGCAGGCTGGCACCTTGGACATCGCACTACAGAAAGAAGACTACAGCAGATTCAGGGAGAACAAGCTTCCACTTCAAACACGATCATTTCAATTTGGCACACTTGGGCTCTACCCATAGGTGGCAGTCCAAGCAAATATGTACCTATACCTATATCCAAAATTGCTCGGTACAAAGATAACAAAGCCAAATTCCTCCCGAGGTAATTACTTTGTTGAGACCAAAGCAGATAGAACATGTGACCAGAATATCGATAGATCGGTTCGATGTGTGATTGTAAACGGATGTATATGTAAATGACTTATATCCGCACGTATTATTATGTAAAGGATCGGACGGGAATAACTACAAGACATGTGTACCCCAAGGAATCGAGAAAAGCAAGCAGCTTACTCGATCTAAGCAGCCACACCGACAGGGGTGGATTCCATACCCGAGTGAGCCTTCTCGATCAACGGGGTAGCAGCCTTCAGCAGCGGCGCGGTAGCCTCGGCAGCAGCATTCTTGAACTCACGGGCAACGGCAGCCTCGAGACTCTCGCCAGCCTGCAGACCCAGCTGGGCGTCCTCCCAGATAGGCTGGTTGGCAGCCTCGGCGCCTTCCACGCCAACGCCGACGAAACCGCCCTGGCTCTGCCAGTCACTGGTGCGCTTGAGGCCCAGGTCGTTCCAAACGGCCTGGATGGCCTCGACCAGGTGGTCACGGAGGTGCTTCACGTGGCCGGGAGTCGGGGTGATGCGCAGACGCTCTTCGCCACGGGGGACGGTTGGGTAGTTGATGGCCTGCACGTAGATACCATGCTCCTCAAGGAGCTTGTCGGAGGCCTTCTTGGCCAGCTCGGCATCGCCGACGAGGAGGGGGACGATGTGGGAGGGGTTGGGGATGACAGGGATGTCCAACTCCTTGAGAGAGGCCTTAACTGCGCGTGTGTGCAGTTGCTGGAGGATTCGGTCCCGGGGTTGCTGGGCCTGGTATTGAATGGCGGTGTCCGCACCCGCCATGGTAGCAGGAGGGAGGGAAGTGGTGAAAATGAAACCAGGGGCCAGTGAGCGGATGGTGTCCACCATGGCTGCCGAGCCTGCAATGTATCCACCGACACAGCCGTAGGCCTTGCCCAGAGTACCGGTAATGATGTCAATTCGGTCCTGGACTGTGCCCTTGGTGCTTTGAGGGGTGGCTGTATCCTGCGAAGCGTACGCCTCCCAATCAAGATGCTCAGCAACACCGGCTCCGTGTGGCCCGTACATGCCTACGGCATGGACCTCATCCAAGAAAGTGAGGGCACCGTACTTTTCGGCGAGATCACAAATCTTCTCAATGGGAGCAATTGATCCGCACATGCTGTAGACGGATTCAAAGGCAATAATCTTGGGGGTTCCAAGTGGCAGCGAGGCCAACTTGGCTTCGAGGTCTTCCATATCATTGTGCTTGAAGACCATCTTCTTCGCGCCAGAGTGACGAATACCCTGAATCATCGAGGCATGGTTGAGACTGTCCGAGAGGATAACACAATCGGGCATCTTACTGCCCAGGGTAGCCAGGGTCGCATCGTTAGCCACAAAGCAGGAACTGAAGACCAATGCAGCCTCCTTGTCATGCAATTTGGCGAGCGTGCTCTCCAACGAGACCGCGTGCTGGTTGTGACCCGAGATATTGCGGGTACCGCCTGCACCGGCTCCGTAGGTGTCCAGAGTTTTGTGCATGGAGTTCAAGACGTGGGGGTTGCGACCCATGCCGAGATAGTCATTGGAGCACCAGACAGTCACACGCTCCTCGGCAGAGGCAGTGTGGGCTCGAGGGAACTCCTTGGCAAGGCGGTTGATGTTGTTGAAGTAGCGGTAGGACTTGTCCTTGTGCTTCTTCTCCAATTCCACGTTGTAGAATCCGTCGTAGTCGAACCTCTCAGTGGTAGGGGCTGCCGGGGCGGGGGCGCGGACCGCGGCGCCAGAGGCGGCAGGGGACGAGCGGAGCGGCTTGGACAAGGGAGGGTTGCCTGTAGTCAGGTTAGAAGACAACTCAGATTCGGAACGTCCAGAACTCAATTTACCTCGCTCGGTCTTCTCGTATCCGCCAGAGGCGAGACTAGCAGGGTGACCTCCGGTGGTGTGCAATGCCCTCTTGCCAGTAGGAACACCGAAAGATGGCATACCGGCGACTCCGGCGGCGCACGAGGTGAAACGCTTGCTGCCACTGAGACGGGCGCTCTGCACAGCCAGAGCCTTGCTCATGACAGGGCAGCGGCGTGCAATGGTTTGCAAGTTGGACATAGTCCCACCTCCGGGGCTGGTGCTAGGACGAGTAGCGGTCGAGAGAGTGCGCAGGGTGGTGGGGGAAGTGCGCTTCAAGAAAGGGCACATGGCACGAGACTGCTGCAACATGGCCTCCATTTTCGAATTGAAGCAAAATCAAATGATAGAAACAGTATGCGGTCCTCCGTGAGTTCAGGAGAAGTACAGATCCAGACCGAAAACCGGGCGTAATCAAGTCAGAAGTACTTGTGAAAATGAATCAGGGCGGGGAGTGATTACTCATCTTCGGCTTACATACAACGTACTCTGATTGGCTGAGATTACCGGACCCGATCATATGCGGGAAATTGTCTCCCAATTAGGCAACTTTCTTGGCTGCCGAGGACTTTGCCACTTTGACATCCCGGCACAGCGTGACGGCGGCATCTTTGCATCCGGTTCTTCGGGCAGACTTCGGAAGCCAGAATGCTCAGGCGTAAACAAGGCATTAAGGCATAGAGGCAAAGCCGATTAATTTTTTTTTTCAGAAAACCAGTGAATGACCGTAACCAGATCCCTTCCAATGCTACTTGTATGTACACTCGTAGGTCCTCTATCCGCGGATCTCCGATGGCCAATACGACCAAAGAATCAATATTTTCGACCAAACACGTATCTACTGCGTACTTAGCGCTCACGTTAACACAATCAGCCATGATCTTCAGGCAATCCGCGTATACAAGGGTGGCAACTCTTGGCAGGGACCGAATATTGGCCAGCACTCGTGACTTCATGAATAAAGTATGGACCACTTCTATACGCATACTCCGTACCTTTCACTCCATTCTGGAGCCTCCAGATGTCCTTTCAAGGCTCCAAGTCAATGGATATACCCAATTCTCTGAGTCAAGGATGTCTCGCCTTTCTCCACGGATCTTGCCCCGTGGTAGAACAGACCCTCTAATGAAATGTGAGTACTGCTTGTCAAATGCTATTGGGTATCAACGTATGCACGCCCGCCTTGTGTCCTGATATTTCGCCGCACGTTACATAGGAGCACACTTGCCAAAGCAAACAACCAATCACTGGATGCAGCCTCAGCCGCATGAGCCATCGGGGTGGTTCATTACTAGGACTTCTGTGAACTAGCAAGCTGGTTCTGACGTTCCCCTGCGCCTTTTTGTTAGTGCAGTCATTACCGTTGGCAGGCCGTTGCTCTATGATACCCATTGCTCGGATTAGTGATTATCTGTTAGTCGCACAGCACAAAGGTGTAGCCAACGAAGTGGATGTCCATATTCGGCATCCATTGTCTTGCTCTTGGACTGATGGGCCCCATGGTCCATTGTGAATGACGGGTGAGGCAATATAAAGGCCTGAGTAATGACAAGTGCTATTTTGGGGCGCATGTGGATTGGTATATCATAGCCAAATAAGTGCCATGTGGATGTTGAATTGATGGTCAACCGTTCACCACCTCCAGCAGGCTGCTCGCGCATGAGCAAACTTTGGTCACAATGTCTTTCACTGTCATCTCCATCTCACCGTCACCTCACTTCCAAGGAAGTCATATGATCAGTACGTTCTCAGCTCTGGGAGTCGAGGGCAGCATATAACCTAAGGTTAGAGGGCTCTTGCCCTCCGTCCCACAGATGAACCTTCACTACCTATCTCGCCCTGCTATAAATAGGTATAAATACTGTCTCTCTGCCCTTTCCCCCTCTTCACCTACATCTTTCTATCATCCCCTATATCTATATATGCTCAGGAGGGAGTGAGGTGAGTGATTCTACTCCCTCCCCATCCTCTCCCGGACTTGCCTAAACAAGGCTAAAGTACGTGAAACCCCATATTCTACATATGCCAGGGCACCACTGACTTCTTACAGTGATAGATAACCTTTGAGCATCTGCGAGATACTCTTCCTCGCTTGAGCTGTGGTATTCCTCCTCTGCTGTGTCATACCATTCGGTCTTCTTTTGCAGTGTAGCTCCACCTCGTTCTCGAGAGCACCCCACGGACACCGGAAAAGAGTCTGGCTCCCTCCCCGGGCCCAGATGACCTATGACATATTGTGATCTATATACCGTTCTACATTATAGTAGCTACGTGGACGTCCACGGACTTCACTTTCTAATACTTCCTTGGAGCCCCAGCTGGAGTCAAGCTCTTCTTCACTCGATCAAAATCAGAAACAACGATGTTATCGGATCGTCAAGAACCGTACGCAGATTATCTCCGTGCTGCGTTCGAAAGCGATGCCCCGGAAGCCCGGAAGCTGGTTCAGGATATCGTGCGTCATTCAACCCACCTTCGTGGCACTCAGCCCTACTGGAATGCCCGCTGCCACAACCTGAGGGCCTACATCCAGAACCTCGGTGCCGCGCATCTCTTCGTGACCCACTGACCCTCTCCGCCGCCGATCTCCACTGGGATGACCTTATGCGGCATCTTCCTAATTACAACCGCTGGCTACTTAGCAGGCGACGCTCTAGAGCGGCGCCGTAATGGCGCGGCCGAACCTTCAAGATCATCCACATATAGTCGCCCAGTGATTCGAACGAACACCTACATCATCATCAAGATGACCGTTCAACAAATATTTCCTTACTATCTCTATCGTGGAGACTACTTCCAAATAACGACATACCGGTGGACACGTCGTCTGAACCAAGAGACTAGCACAGCGGCTCGATGCCGCATGCTATTCTCTTCTTGCACCCAAGTCTGCTACGAGTGTTTCCGATGTTCGTTCGGTATCAATGGTCTATTGCGCAGGCGAACTGCATCCAACTTCTGATTACCATCCATACAGAACTGCGAAGATGCTGAGACCGAAGCTGCAGAGCGACGCCGGAGATCGCGGCCATGGTATCCAGCCAGTTTGCCTGCTGTGACCTGTCTTTCTCATTCTTTCTCCTCTTCGTCCACCCGAATACATACAGATCTTTCTCCATCGTTCTCCATCTGTGTCGTATTCTGTTGGATGCCTTGATGCCTGAGGCATCCAAGCCAGATAGAACCCAGCTAGTTCGCCTGCTGTCTCTCACTCTTTCTTCCTTCTCTCCAGCCATATGAATACATACAGACTTTCTCCATCATTTTCCCATCTGTATTGCATTCATGTTATATTCTTATTGATTTACGGTATCTTCCTGAAGCGGATGGCAAACCACAAATCCCCCCCGGAGTGCAACTGTAACTCAAAGGAGACGGCCGGCTTCCCATGCATCCATATCATCTAGAAGTTCGAGGAGGCAATAGAGGTTTGAACCGACCCTGTTCCATCGACAATGGCAGTTATGGGGCGAGAATCATGAATGCACCCCCAATCGACCCTATCCTCGTCCTACAGGAGGAAGACCACCTCGAGCACGCAAGTTTGCCCGTAGCACCCAGCAGAGTGCCCAAGCTTGATCCGGTCTCCTCACTCAAGATCTCGACGGGTATTCGAAACGTACAGGGAGTGCGAAAAGCTCTACCCTAAACCAAACGTAGAATGTGGAAAGAGAATAAAAGAACAAATGCATTTCAACCTGAGACCATAATCACCCGCAGAACCAAACCATGAGAGTCTATAAAAGACAGTAGAAACATCTTCCCGATCTCAAGAACCAGCTGTATGAGCCATCAAGTTTTTCTCGTTGCAAATGTCCATATCGAAAAGTTACAACGTTCGCCATCCATAGTCAAAAGGTTTTTGTATGATAATACAGAGCAGAACTTCATATAACTGCCAATGGGAAAAAAAGGAAGAGGAAGGGTACCAAGAAGTAGAATGAGGAAAGAAAGAACATGTGAAGAACCGGAGAAAATGAAAAGGAAAAGTGACATGAAACGCCGTCCCGAGTTGCATTAGTTCACAATCGTTGATTAATCGAGGCCGCCGTCGCCGTCAATTAGACGGAGACGCTCTTTTGTGGTTTTTGCGCGCTTCGAAGAGCCCTTGCCTGTACCACGGCCGCGCCCGCGCTTCGCAGCAGGTGTTGCTAAGGGGGAGTCTAGTGAGTCCTCGGCCGGTGTGGCGGTCCCTGAGGGTTTGGCGCTTGCGTCGTCGAAGTTGCCCTCGCCTGTTCAGACGGTTAGTACAATGTGATTCAAAGAGAGTGAGCGGGCAGTTCTCACCTTCATGATACATGTCATCCAACGTAAGGTCTCGCTTGCGTTTCTGAGCCTTCTTTCCACCCTTGGCGCCAAGAGCCTCACCACGTTCAATGGCTTCCTTCTCCTTTTGTTCGATAAGCTCGGCCTCGTCATCATCGGCGAGCCACAGTGCAATGTCCTTGGTGCGGTTCTCCCGAGCACGGGTGTTGAAGTCAACACCACCAGAGGCACCTCCGGTAATGACGACACGCTGCACTTCTTCCTTTTGCAAGGCGCGTTTGCGAATGCGTTCTTCAATTGTGCCGCGGGTGATGAGACGGTAGACGGTAACCTGGCGAGTTTGGCCCAGACGATGGGCACGATCCATAGCCTGCGAATCGATTGTAGGATTCCAATCGGAGTCGTAGAAGATGACAGTGTCGGCTGCTGTCAAGTTGATACCGAGACCACCAGCACGAGTTGACAGCAAGAAGACGAAGATATCGGGGTTTGACTGGAAGTCTGCGACAGTATCGCGACGGTCTTCCAGCTTCGTACTTCCGTCCAATCGGCAGTACTTGTAGTTGCGGTACGTTAGGTACTCTTCCATCAAGTCAATCATGCGTGTCATCTGGAAGTATAGAAGCACACGGTGGCCACCAGGCTTGAGCTCCCGCAGCAGCTCGTCTAACTTGGCCAACTTGCCTGAATCTGTTACGAAACGACGCATCGATGGTACTTCGATGTGGTTGTAGCGGGCCTTGAGCGAGGCCGGTGGCGGCAACATAGGCGGGTGAGAGTACGGCGCCGGGTCGACCTTCTTGGCAAGGATCTGCTCCTCGAGCTTCCTGCTGTGCGGTGCAAAGAGTGCTTGCTGAACAGACACATTGAACAGAGCCTGTTGGGTTTCCCGCTGCGCCTGTTGACCAGACGATGACACGGTGATAGGGGGCGCGGAAGCCTTAGGACCACCGCAAGGCTCAATAAGGTGAAGGCCTTGGTTTTCCAATGACGAGCGCGAGACGGTCATGAGATCCTTCATTCGGCCCTCGACGGCGATATCCGTAACAGCCTGGCGATCATTACGGTCGACAATATTCAAGATTGAATGAGACAGCACGGAGTCCAGGGAATCATCACTTTCATCATAAATGATCTTCAAGGCAGAGAGCCTATTAGGCTTGCTGCGACGACGCTCTGCACGCTCGTAGACACCAAGTCGGGCGATCTCACTGGCTTCTCCCGCAGAAGTGTCGACAAACCGCAGGAAAGAAAATGCGCCATCTTCGCGAGAACTCTTGTGGATGTTTTCTGGTGTCCACACATTCATCAACTGCGATAAATACTTGGTTTGGAAACCTGCACGAGGATTGTCGGAACCAGGGAGGTCCAGGCGGCCTGTAGAGCTGCACAACAGGCGAGGCAAATCATATTCGATCATATTCCGAGTCGAGTAGCGAACATCGACAAAATTCCCTTCACGCACAAAGGAAGCCGTCTCGGCGAAGTATGCCAAGGAGAAAGGAGATTTCGTCTCCGCACGCTCGAAGAGATCTGGGTGGTTGCATACTTTGCGGAATTGCATGACCAAGTTCATCAATGTGCTGCTGTCAGTGTCGTCGCCCGTGGCGGCCTTTTCAATAAGGTCAATGATGCTGACCCTGTTACGTAAATTGGCGTACAAGGCACGTTGGCGGTAGGTTAAGTCACAGAAGACGTCCTTTTCGACCTTGTCGCCAAGCTCTTGTTGCACGTTCTTCTTGACACGACGCAACATGAAGGGTTTCAGGATCATGTGAAGACGCTTGAGCTGGTCCTCGTTCAGCTTGGTGTTACTCTGAGCATGAGATTCAATGTCCTTGGAGAACCACTCGCTGAACTCGTCATGGGAATCGAATAGTGTGGGCATGATGAAGTGAAGCAGAGCCCACAGTTCTTGCATGTTGTTCTGAATTGGCGTACCGGTCAACAGAAGACGATTGCGGCAGCTGAATCCAAGCAGATTCTTCCATCGGGAACTTGAAGAAGACTTGATAGCCTGAGCTTCGTCCAGAATCATATATTGCCACTTCACCTTCTGGAAGTACTGTGCGTCAAGCACGACAAGCTGGTACGAGGTTACCAGAACGTGGAACTCCGAGTCGCGGTTGTAGGTGATGTGCTTGCGATCCCAAAACTTGCGCAGAATCTTACGATCCTTGGCATTACCCCAGTAGGGCAGCACCTTAATGTTAGGGACGAAACGAGTGATTTCTTGCTGCCAGTTGTGCAGTGTCGATGCTGGCGCAATGACCAGGAAGGGACCCCAAATGTTATGGAACTCGGCCAAGTAAGCCATCACAGAGATCGACTGAATAGTCTTACCGAGACCCATCTCATCTGCCAAGATACCGTTGATACCCTGCTCGTACAAGTTGACCAGCCAATTGAGACCCTTAAGCTGGTACTCCTTCAGTTGGGCATTGAGCATTGTCGGCTGGGAGATCTCGATGTCGCCCAAGCTAGTGGGGTTCTGGAAATTCATCTCCCCATCATCGAACGTAGCCATGTTGTCAGCTTCTCCTTGATTGAACGCACGAGCCCGTTCCTGGGCTTGCTGCACAGCATTCTGCGCATTGGCCATAGCAGCCTGTTGCAGGGCGGTCTCGTCTTCGGCGTCGAAGTCAAGATCTTCGAACGCGGTCGTCTTAACGTTGGGATTGGCCACGCTGTCAGGAAGGTTGACCGTGTGAGCCTTCGGATCTCCTGGTTGGACGGTCTCGCCGGTAGCAGCAACAGCGCCGTCCCCTTGAGCTTCGTCGGTCTTGATCTTTCGCCCAATGAAGTGGGAGTACAGCTCGGTTTGCGAGATGAGGAAGTTAAGCTTGCGCTTCTGACGGTTGGCTTCACGATCGGCCTCAGCCTTCTTCGCTGACTCAAGCTCCTGCTTCTCAGCCACACGACGCAAGTCGCGTTCCTCGCGCTCGTTGCGTTTCCAGAAATTCATCATCTCACGCATCGTCCGCTTGGCGCGAGCCTGGGTATCCTTGGTGCTCTTGTTCGTGCGCTCCTGCCACTTGCGAGACTGCTTGCTAGCTAGCTGAGCCGTCTTGCGCAGGTTCTCCTGTCGAGTGGAGAGAGAGGTCGTCTTGATGCGGAAAACCTTTGGAATATCCTTGCGCGCGATATCGCGCCAGATCTGCTCGTAAATCTGATTGTAGCCCTTGCTGTCGTAGTGTAACTGCGACAGTGGGGTACCCTCCTTCGAACGTCGAACATCCTTTCTCGCACTTGGGGTGAGATACAGATCGTCGTCCAACCCAGCATTCCAGGCAGCTTCGGCAAGGTCCTTCTCAGCCTGCTTCTGCTCCTTGGATTTCTTGGGACGAGTGACTGGGCCGGCGCGGCCTGACCGGCGTCGGCTGGGCGAAGAACGTCCAATAGAGAATTGACCCTGCGTCCCGCCTTCGAGGTTGGGAGCAAGAGGAGTGACCTCACCTAGCTCATCTTGGGCATCGCCGCCCTCCAAGGCACGCTTGGTAGTGCTGATTTTCTTCTGGGCGCGCTCGGCTTCGCGTATGTACTTGGCCCGTTCTCCCTCATCCAGAGCCTTGCTCGCCTTGCGCTCAGCCTCCGCCTTCTTTTGCATTTCCTGGCGCACCGTGTTCTCGCGACGACGCTTGCGTTGCATGTCCTTTTTGCGTTCTTTCTCATCCTGAACCTCCTTTTGCTGGACCTCGGCCATGACAGCACCCTCGTTATGCGCTCGGAATCGGTCGGTACCTAACAGGGCTTGTCGCTCGAAGCTTTTGGCTAATTCGGTGAGGAAGTCATGGCGGCGACGCTAAACATGGGTCAGTACGTATCATTTGGAGTAGATAAGTATTCTCAAACTGTACCTTTCGTCGAACCTCCTCCGCCCGACTACTCTCAACCGACCGTTTGTGACTTTTCTCATGATACCGCTGCTGCTCGGCGCTGAAACCGGGACCTTCAGGATCGCTCTTCTCGGCTTGGTCGATCTCGGCTGCAGCCCGGTTGACCTGCTCCAAGTCTACGCCGGGTGGGAATGGTTTCCGGAGCGGTGCCCGCGGTACAGGCGATGAGTATTCCGCCTCGGGCTTGGCGAACCCGTTGGTTGCAGGCAGTCCTCTCGGGGTATCCAAGGACGGATCGAAATCTAACCGGTGCTCAGGCTTGGGTGGTGGAACTCCATGAGTCGAATTGTGGTCCATATTCCGGTGTGTAAGAACAGGAGGAGCATGGGGGTGGGCATGAGCGTGAACGGGGGTGGGGGCGGGGGGAGGCGAGGGTTTCCTCGTAGGTTGCTCATCCGACGGACCGGAAAGGATGCTGGCGAAAGACATTGGGTCTGCGGCTCTGGCAGGCTTCTAAAAGGGCAATAAATGATTAGCAACTCCTGAGATATTGTTGAATTCCGGATGATGCCTACGCTTGCTGGCGGCGATGCTGGTCTCGGCTCTCGCACCATCGACGGTCCATATCCAGCACCATTGCCGCGCATCCGATATGGGGATTCGGAATCCCTCGTTGGTGATTGCGAATGGCCCTCAGGGCGGCTGGGCGGATGCCCATGCGATGTGGAAGAACCATATGGCGAGGCGCCATTGCCTGTAATCACGGAACTCGAGTATGGTCGCGGAAACGATAACGGAGGGCCACCAGCCGAATGCCCTTGATATTGCGAAGCCTCCGAATGAGACGGGAGAGGTGGCGCACTGCCATTCAAGGGCGGCGGCGGCGGCAGTGTAGATGGCATCGGGGACGCGTGCGAAAAGTGCGGACTCCGCGCAACGGAGGGTGAGCCGAAGGCTGGTGGTGTCTGCGGCGGAGGTTGATGATATTGCGGTGGTGGTGGTTGTTCATTGTTTGGGTAATACGGGTGATTCTTGTTGGGTGAGGTGTAGGCCGGATACCGCTGCTGCTGAGTCGGGGACTGGCCATTATATGGCGGAGCGCCTGTCATGATGGCCGCGGTCCCCGGTACGGGTCAAGCGCGTCAAAGGCGTTGAATCACTCGGGTCGAGCTGGTGTCAGGTATGAATTGACGTTGGAGAACCGAGAGAGACTGTTACTCAAAGCACCTGTCAAGGGGGGTTTTCCTGGAGCGCTAGTGACGCGACATCAGCTGTTGGTCTCATGTAGGTAGGATTGGTTTCGGAGTGAAGGAGGAATGAAAGAAACAGATGATGGGAAGAAAGCAAGACATAAATACCTGATGAAGGGATGGATCCGTTTGTGGTGGGAAGATGCAGGAGGGAGAGAAGTTTCCGTGGAGCCCAAGAAAGAGAATGCGCGGCCGGGCCTAGGCGAACTGATGCAGGGGAGATGAAGGATGAGGATGAGAAGGAGAGATGGGATGATGACTTTGGAGAAGAGGAAGTTTGATAAAAGGAGAGTGGGAAGTTGATGAAGAGGGGAAAAGGAATCCAAAGTTTACGAATGGGAAAATGGAAAGGGTGACGATTGGCATTTGTCGTGATTCTCTTTTTCTCTTCATCTCTCTGGGGTATTTGAACCAACTCCGGACCTCGGGGGTAAGGTCCGAATTGGAGGTTACAGTGTGCAATTTTTATTTTGTCTATTCTGGGAGGTTTGAGACAATTTCTCTTGTCATTGTCTTTTGGAATTGTCATTTTGGTTTGATGATTGTCTTGTGGTTTGGATCTCACTGGGTCCATACAAACACCAGAGCGCAGCCGAAGGTGGTGAGGAGTCAACCGGGTATCATAATCAGTGGTTCCTTCGTTTTTGCAATACAAATCTTTTCAATTTTCACCTTGATGACTGACTTCATTTAGTTCGCTCTTTCTGACCTGCCACATTTTGATTTTTCCCGTGAGATCTGTCCGGAAGCTGTGATTCGGTTTATCGCGATATCGTCCGATCATGGCGGTAGGGGCTGAACATCATGTTAGGTGACATCCACAGTGTTTAGCTGGTATAACAGCACTCCTCGCGGCGATCAGGTATAGAAGAGGGCATATATATGTGTCCAGCTCTATATAAACCATCAAAATAGAGAAAACATTCCTGTAGGACTATTGTCCTGTGTGTTCTGGTTTCTGTCGAGAGAAGTGGTTGGGGAGCATCACTCAGACAAAGTATGGTTTAACACGCAGCTCCGATCAAAGACATCTTAGCAGAATGAATCAGAACCATGTACATGCCATGCCACACCTGGGGTAACTGTCCGAGTGAAGTCCTCACAGTCACATTTGGGGTCCCTGGGCAATGCGAACCCCAGATCGACCCAGACCGAGGACCACCTTATGTGCAAGGAGCACATGGAATGGATGAGTGAGTGGGAGTCCAGAAAACTAGAGGCACGAGTCATTTAAGAAGTGACACTCCTCAAAACACATTACCCCACATGGCCTGATTCCCCGAGATGAACGTGTGAATGTGATGTGATGCTAAAACAGCCGGGTAGTGACGTCCACCACTCAATCACTGATGCCATCATGACAGACAACGTGTTCACACGAACAGGGGTCAATTAGACCCAGAAGAGGTATTCTCAGCTTGTTTCCTGATATGGTGATTCCGTTGTTTTGTTCGGATGGAAGGAAATGTTGCGTTTGATCGACTGGTCGGATTGCAGTTTCCTTGCGCGGAGCTGCTGCGGAGAAGGTGATATTGGAGAACTGAGCCGGTGCCTCATTTCCTCAAATAGAATATATATGCATCGGATGCATGATGATGGAGGAATTACTATATGCTCGACAAATTGGAAGGCAAAGTCCAGATGCGGGAATAATGCCGGAAAACCGGATGGCTTGATCAAAGTATATGTAACTGGAGAAGATGCTTTCAATCAGGCAATCCATGCACTGGAGTCCAAAACCCCTCCTTAATCAGAATGAGTATAAGAAGTCATAACATCCTTTCTTGTGTCACAGTGTCTCGACATCTTCCCCTCCACCTCCCCTCATCTACTCTCTTCCATCTCTCTTCCACACTTCCTACACATACATTAAAAAACCAATATCATACCCAACCAACCAACAAAATGTCCAAAATTCCAGACATGCAATGGGCCCAAGTCGTCGAAAAAGTCGGCGGACCACCAGTCTACAAACAAGTCCCCGTCGCCAAACCAGGTCCTGACGAAGTCCTCGTGAAGATGAAATACTCCGGCGTCTGCCACACCGACCTGCACGCCATGAAGGGCGACTGGCCACTGCCTCTTAAGCAGCCTCTCATCGGCGGTCATGAAGGCGCCGGCATCGTCGTTGCCAAGGGCGAGCTAGCTCAGGGTATTGATGTCGGCGACCACGCGGGTATCAAATGGCTCAACGGCTCCTGTCTCGCATGCGAGTTTTGCAAGACCTCCGACGAGCCTCTTTGCCCCGATGCCAGGCTTTCTGGATACACGGTTGACGGCACATTCCAGCAGTACGCGATTGGGAAGGCGGCGCATGTGTCGAAGCTGCCAAAGGATGTGCCGCTTGATGCTGTTGCGCCGATTCTGTGTGCTGGAATCACTGTTTACAAGGGTTTGAAAGAGTCTGGTGCGCGTCCTGGTCACACTATTGCTATTGTTGGCGCTGGTGGTGGACTTGGATCGCTTGCGCAGCAGTATGCTAAGGCTATGGGTTTGCGGATCATTGCTATTGACGGCGGAGACGAGAAGAGGCAGATGTGTGAGAAGCTTGGCGCGGAGGTGAGCTTTGGACTCTCTTTCTGGTCTTGATTTTTGCGGGAAATTGGGCATAGTACTAATGTTTTCAGGCTTACGTGGACTTCCAAACGTCCAAGGACCTCGTCGCCGATGTCAAGGCTGCTACTCCTGGCGGCTTGGGTGCCCACGCCGTGCTCTTGCTTGCTGCCTCGGAGAAGCCTTTCCAACAGGCTGTTGAATACGCTCGCTCTCGTGGTACTATCGTGGCCATCGGATTGCCTGCCAATGCGTTCCTCAAGGCCCCCATCTTTAATACCGTCGTCAAGATGGTCAACATCAAAGGCAGCTACGTTGGTAACCGCCAGGATGGCGTAGAGGCTGTGGACTTCTTTGCGCGTGGCTTGATCAATGCTCCTTTCAAGACCGTCCCTCTGAAGGAACTGCCGGATGTGTTCAAGCTCATGGGTACGTTTATGATGTTCCAGCCGCCCGATCTGGTCCCTATGCTAATATACGATACAGAGGAAGGCAAAATCGCCGGCCGTTACGTCGTCGAGATTCCTGAATAGGTGCGATGTACTCCATGCGCTGCCCCTTGGAAAGTCAAGAGGCTCGGCCTACGAGAAACGAAGAACAAGACCCGATGTCCATAGCGACAATCCGCTTGGTGATTAATGAGAAATGAAACACACTTAGGAGCCTTGAGGTATTTGGTAATATGTCCCCAGCAACAATGCTAGGTCAAACACAGTAGATGGTAGAACCGTACAGCAGATCCCAACGTAGATTCTCACTAATTACCCTCTTTCTCCAACTCCTGTCCCTCATCCTCGGGACTAACAGTAGTCTGAGGTCCCTTATACGTCTTCTTCGCATAAACATAATAATAAAGCAACGCCCCAACCCAAAGCCCACCATTAATAACAACCGTATAGTTCATACTTTGAGCTTCAACAACGAACACCAGTCAGCAACAGCTCCAGCCATAAACGCCAATTTCCAAAAGGATGTCCAATGTACTCACCAGACGGATTCGGCCCCACAGTAGGAATCATACTCAAAACAATAGCAAACACCATGTAAACAACAGCAACCCATGCAATAGGTTTACTCAGATACTCGCCGGTATAGAATTCACCAGGAACAAAGCGTTCAGCGCCCCAGATCAGACGCGCCAAAATAGGCGTCAGCCATGCGAGGTCGTTACCGGCGACAGCGAGTGAGAACAGGGCGCTGGCAGCGGCCTCGTCGATCAGACAGAGGAGGCCGATTGTTGCGGATGCTACTGTTACGCCGCAGACCATGCGGACGGGCTGGTAGAGCATATATTTTTGCTTGCTGACTTTGCGGAAGAAGGAGGAGAATGGGAGGGCGCCGTCGCGGGAGAAGGCCCAGCTTTGGCGGGAGGCGGCTAGGATCTGAGTTTGGGTGTTAGTTAATATCCATGTGTCTGGCGGTACTGTAGGAATGACGAGGGGTGACTTGCAATGCTTAGTCCCATGAAGAACTGAACGATCATTACTACGACCATGAAGCCCATAGCGCCGTTCTTGCCCAGGGCATCGTAGTAGATCTGTAAAATGGATTAGACATGTCCATATCTCACCGATAGAATCGGAAAGAAGGAAAAAGCAAACCTGAGCCATAGGCTGCCCAAACTTCGAATTCAAAATCCCCTCAATATCAGTACTCATAGAAGACGCAATAACCGCCAACGAGACAAACCCCAGAATCCCACACAGCCCAGTCGACGAGATGATACCAAGCGGGACAGCACGGGCAGCATGTGTTGCCTCCTCACTCATATGCACGCACGAATCAAAAGCGCCAATAGTCCAGATCGGGGATAACCATGCCATGATGAATGCCCAGCCGGTGGGCCATGCAGTGAGGTTCTGTACTTCGCCGAAGACGTACGAGCCCGGGTTGATGGGAGGATTATTCTTCGATTTGCCGACTGGCAGGGCGATAACAGTGGCCAGCACAAGGGCGATGTTGAGGAAGATACAGGCGGATTGGATCTTTGGCATTATGCGGCCGAAGAAGATGGCGATGAAGCCGTGAGCGAAGACGGTTGCTACGTATGTGCCGTAGATGATTGGTCGTGTGGCGGACCATTCGCCGTCGCGGCCGAGAGAGACTACGGAGAGGAGCATGTTGGCAAAGCCATCTAGAGTGATTGTTCAGTGTTAGTGCTGGGCTTTAGTTGGATCCATTTGTGGAAGTCTCACAGTCGATTGAGCATATGCCTCCAATTAAGCCGATGGTGTTGCTGTACCCGACAAGGAAACTGAGGGGATTCTTCCACTTTTCGGCTGCATAGTAATGCGTCCAGAAATAGAGGCCGCCTGCTGTGGGCATTGCGGATGCCATGTCGGCCTGGTGGGTAGAAATTGGTTATTCTGTGGTTCAAATGTAGATGTTCTGGGATTGGTAGAGCATACCATTGCCAAGCTCACGAGGAAGATGAAGCAGCTTGCAGCCAACCATCCTGTGTAATGAAACCCATTAGCAGTCACTAGAGACATAGTAGACTTTCCGAAATGGATAATTTTTTGCATACCCTAGTTACGGCATTAGTCACAATCTCAATTGAATTATCCCAAAAGAATATATTACCCAAACCATACCCACAGGACCAGCCGGCATAGAAAACGCCAAAGTAGACGCAATCGAAGGCAAAAGTCCCATGATACTAAATGCAACAGCAAAGATCTGAATAGTCGAATAATGTCGTCGCAATTCCTGCTTGTATCCAAGCATAGCTAACAAAAGCAATCAGCATCGAGCTCATATAGTTGCACGGGATTTGCTAATGCATTGCAATGGTGCGAGATACACACCCAACAGCTCAGTATCGCCAGCCTTGGGCTTCGAGTCATCACCCGTGGTCGTCGACGGACGCCGTTTGGTCGTAGATGTGATTTTCTCCATCGTGTACGGCAGGATTATGTGACATGCGATTGTTGCTGTGAGAATAGAGCCAAGGAAGGGGTGGAAGGACCAACGCGATCGAACATGCGTCGTTTAGAAATTGAAGGAAGTGAAGTAATCAGAGGAAATACAAAGACGTTGAGGATTCAAATATTCTGATAGAACGAGCTACCTATATAAGCACCGGCTTCAAAGGAGTCGGAGGATAGATAGAAGTACGCAGCAGAACCTAAAGCGTCAACCCCTAGGTGCTCCGGGCCGAGGGACGGTCAGGGACCTTGATATAATATTCCTTTTAGATCCCTCCAATCACAGAGAACAATGGAGGTCTATCTGCAGGAGATACTGAGCAGTGAGGGGTTCATGACACAATCAGACTTCCATATCTCCTCTTTGCAGTTTTGATCATCTGAGGGAGATCTGCCAAAGTACATCTGGCCAGAGACCAGGTATAATTATAGTTTGTTAGAGCGGGGCTCCCGCTGAATATCTCTCTACCGTCTATCATTTTCCATTTGGGGGTTATTTCCTGTCCCTTTCTAGTCGACGGGTAGGCTGCATGTATACCGGAGCACACCGTAGAGCCCTAACTTCCCAGGCTGATCCCCAGATTCATGTTACGGCTGGAGAGAATTGATGCTAGGGGTAATTCTACAACGATCAAGTACCATGCTACAGCCCCTCCCAAAGGATTCGATCACCTCCAGTGTAAGTATCATTGGGCGTCCGCCAAGTCCCAACAGCCTCCACTTAGGCGCAGGTACTCTATACTTCCAATCCTAAAACCCAGGGGCGTCGAACAGCGCAAGTTTACCCTGAACAAGTATAGCGCAACACTTTAAAGTCCTACCAAGATAGCTGTCGATGACCTGAGTGGGCGATAACGTAGGGAAAGATAAGCAAGTGTAGGTTTGTCGCTTATCGGGGCTTAGGTTAGCCCTGGTACATTCATTTGTTAGGTTCCTATTCGTGATGCAGCGGGAAGTACTGAGGATCTTCATAGGGCATAAGCTCTTCTAATTAATCTAATTGAACTCGTGCTAAAAATTCCTCCAAAACATTTGAGGTCTAGAAGACCTCGAAATAGTGACATTTGCCGAACTGTGGGGTAAATAACACTCAAAAGTGCGGAGAAACTCAATTTCTCACTTTCAATTTACCAAGAACGCTTGGCTAAGCGCGGGGATCGGTCTTCTGGATTGAAGGTAGTGACTCGTGAGTGAATCATCAATGAGTCGACTGGCTACATTGTACATATTTATTCATAGATTATTAGATCCTGATTTAGGACCGATCGCTGATGATTCATGAACAAGTTGATTGCGGGCGGGCTACGTACTGTGACTGCAGCGATGAAGTCAGAGGGAGCCTAGAGGCATCATTATCATGGCCTGAACTCTCAGGCCAACATCTCATCTCCGAACAGCTCGGAGAATCTCGCACTCTCCAGGCTCCGCGAAGATGCCTCTACGGTTCTTGATGGTTCCAACGACAAATTAACCAGCTACACTGTCTGGACGCCGGACTACGAGATTCAGAGTCAAACTTTCCGAGAGTACCAGCAGAAAGAAAGATGAAGAGAGTAGGAGCGGGCGAGTTCCGGAGAAAATGGAATAGGCCAGTGGTTATTAAGATCGTTATCGAGAGCCATGTGCCTGTCCACGACAGCATCACCGGTAGGACATGGACTAAGAGGAGGCAAGTCGTCGTCTGCATCAGACACCTCTGCAGGAACGACCCCATTGACACGCAGGAGTGGCGTGGGATAGCATGTAATGGAAAACATGCC
Organism: Penicillium sp. DV-2018c; assembly: GCA_028827535.1. NCBI lineage: Eukaryota > Fungi > Ascomycota > Eurotiomycetes > Eurotiales > Aspergillaceae > Penicillium > Penicillium sp. DV-2018c. Next base: position 3,420,584 of record JAQJAA010000001.1, read on the forward strand.
TTTGACGAACGGCACGTTTTTCATACTCGATGAGATGGACGTGGCCAACGTCCGGAGCAACGATCACCCCGTTCCATACTTCACCGATGCCTCTTCCATATTCAACTTCCACGGACAACCCAGTCCTTCCTCAGGCTGTCGTTGCTCCGGACGTTGGCCACGTCCACGTCATAGAGTATGAAAAACGTGCCGTTCGTCAAAGGCATGCTTTCTATTGCATGCTATCCCACGCCACTCCCGCGTCCGTCAGTGAGGTCGTTCCTGCAGAGGTGTCTGATGCAGACGACGACTTGCCTCCTCTTAGTCCATGTCCGACCGATGATGCTGTCATCGACAGATAGATTGCTCTCGATGACCCTCTTAATGACGACTGGGGTATTCCATTTTCACCAGAATTCGCCCGCTACTACTCTCTCTATCTCTCTTTCGGCTGGTACTCTCGGAAAGTCTGACTCTGAATCTCGTAGTCCCGGGCCCAGGCAATGTAGCTGGTTAGTTCGTTGTTGGAAAGATCCAGAACCGTAGAGGCATCTTCGCGGTGCCTGGAGACTGTTGGTTTCTCCGGTTTCGTGGGAGGCACACTCAGGAACGCCTCTGGCACTTCAGGGTCGATGTACTCCCATATTTCCCACTGAATGGCTTGGTTCTTTACAGTAGAGTACCACCTATGGGAGTCGGGACCCAATCCTGTTTGGTCTTCAGTTAGATATTCAACCAAATGAGTTCGGCCATTTTGATGGTTGGGGAGTGATTGAATGATAGCTGAAGATAAGGGAGGATGAGGTGTCCGAGAGAGCTGAGAGGACAGAAGTATGACGTGAAACCCAAGAATAAATCCGGGCTCATAACTGCGAGATTCTCCGAGCTGTTCTGAGATGAGATGTTGGCCTGAGAGTTCAGGCAATGACACCACACTTCTGGAAGTGAGAGACAACGTAGTAATGAAGTTGAAAGCTGGTATTCAACTGATATGTACAACTAGTGGAACACCACTGTACTACGGACGGAGAGGATATTGTACTTGAACGCGTGTATTCAAGTACAATGAAGAGAGACGAGAGTGAAAGAGAAGGATCCAACCGAGATGGTCAGGTTAAAAGCTAGTATTTAACCGAGAGAGTCAGGTTGAAAGAAAGGATTCAAACTCGATAGACGTGAAGAAAATGAAAGATCGATTCCAAAGACTTCAGGTGAGACTGGAAGCTAGTATCCAGCTGGATTTACATCTATGTAGAGACAAGCTGCTTTATAGGCAGATCGGTAGACAGGAGAAAAGACACGAACAGACATCTTTCTGACGGAAGCAGAAAGGACAAGAGCATACGGTAAAGATTATTGTCACCGTATCATCCGCGCAAATCCGAGAATCAGAAAGTTGTATCTGAGATTCTCCGTTCCGAGGCGGATCGATGGCCTGAGAATCCAGGCCACGACAATGGGTAACTTCATTGTCTGACACAACCTGACTCCTGAGAGCAAAAGGCGGTAAGAAAAACGGATTGGTATTCTGCAGGACATATGGTCTATCTCGTAGAGGCGGTGCATCGTCTTTCACTTCTTTCCTTTTCCTTTCTTAAGCTTTACGGAGTAGTATCCTAAGCTATCCTTGATAATGGCACGACTTCACTTCGCTCTAGATCGTAAAATGCTGGCTCGACGGGTCGGATGACGTCGGCTTCTGCTCGTGACCAGCATCTTCCAGTCGGTTCGCTGGAGGTGCCGACGCACGCAGCATCTCCTCCAACTGCCTGATTCTAGCTTCTTGCGCTTGCCGCTCTCATCGAAGGTCTAAATATTGTAGAATTTCATGTTCTTTGATGATAGGTTCCAGGCTGTCGAGCCAGAAGCGGCCAGCGATCGGGTGGTCCTTGCCACGGGTACTCCTGTGCAGACAATAATCTCTGCTTCTATTCGAAGTATTGCGGATTTAATCTACCTAGTTCATACAACCCCCAAGCATCGAACCCCGATCCTCATATAAAGTGCAACAATGCGAAACCAAAAGAAAAAGCTTCCTTACGGGAATGCCGAACCAAACAGGGCTAAATATACATCCAAATCAAGAAAAAACGACCAAAGAACAAGAACAATGAAAGAAGTGTACACTCCCATACCCACCATCATATGATCGTTCAAACAGCGCCAGGTCCAGGGCCCTTATGGTTCGACTGGTCCAGCAGGAGCGTGGGTTTAATATAATCCTCATCAAGCTGCCGGAACCAAGCTGCGTGATCGCCCGTAGCACCACCTGAGAACAAGTCACGCAGCGCCTCCCGAGCGGACATCCCTGGTGCATGGCGCGTGGGCGAAATGCCGGATGATGCCGCAGCGCCAGGGGAGGGGATAGAAGTCGGCTGCGGGGGCTGGGATGGGGATCGACGGAGACGCGAGGCTCCGCTGGCAGCTGGTGGGAGGTCGTCGTCGGAGATACCCTCGATGTCGAGGTCGAACTCGTCTGGGTGGGTGGGGTCGTGGCCACGGCCGTTGCCCATGGGCGGCAAGCCAAGCTCGTCATCGCTGCCTTCACCGGCGCTCGGCCCGGATGCGCCGTTAAGTAGGGTTGCCGCAGACTGGCGGTCGCGCCACGACTGGTCTTTGTGGCTGTAGGCGGCGGAGTACATCCTTGTGTGGGTATATGGTGGGCTTGGGCGGCGACTGTTGCCGCTGGAATAGCTGTGTGTCCGCTCCGGGCCCCCGGCGCGTGTGCCAGCGGCCACGCCGTCCAGGGGAACTGAGTCGCCGCGTCGCGGGATGTACCCCAGGCTGGTGCCGGAGCGCTTATAGTAGGTGCCGCCATGGGTCACCTCAGTATCGAACTCATCGTCCGAGTCAAGCTCTTCTACCACACCTGTCCGAATGCCCAAAATCTCCAGCATGCGCGCCGTGGTTCCTCCGAAAATGATGACGGTAAGCACAACGACAACGAGGACGGTTGCACGGAGAGTAGGTGCGTTGGCTCCTGACAGACCCGCTGCAAGCGCGACACCGACGGCACCACGCAGACCAGCCCAGAAGAGCATCGCTTGGTAAGCGAAAGGCAGCTCATCGGCGACATCCACGCCACGGCGACGTGCACGGTACCGAAGGAACCAATTGATAGCCTTGGAAAGCGGGAATACCGCCATGTAGCGGGCAAGGCAAATACCAAATACTGCAACCATGATGAACAGTGGATTGAAGCGAAGGTTAGGCTCGACGAAGAGGTCTAACCCGAGGTAAATGAAAATAAAATTCTCCGAAAGCTGAGCCATCACCTGGAACAAGTATTTGGTGGTCAACTGCGTGCGACGCGACATGTTATAGTACGCATAATGCTTGAGTGTGATTCCACAGAACAAGAGCGAGACAATGCCGGACAGGTGCACGCCGTTGGAAAAGAAGTAGCTGGCGTAGGCAATCAGAATAATCAAGCAGCTCTCGATCTTAGGCATGCGGCGCACGTGTGTATATTTGAGACCCAGCGCGGTGGCGATTCCAACAAGCATTCCGGCTACCATGCTACCGAAGAAAACAAGCAAGAAGAGCCCAACGGCTTCGAAGAAATGCCCAACAGTCAACGGTCCAGCTTTGTTCTCGTGGTATCTCTGCGCCGTCTCGAAAAGCACGATCGCAATGGCATCGTTCAGGATCGACTCGCCGAAGATGATAGTATAAAGCTTCGGCTCGACCTTATAGAGGTTGAAGATAGCTAAAATGGTAACCGGATCCGTGGCGGAGAGGGTTGCGCCAACCGAGATAGCTTCGACGAAGGAAATATCCAGTCCGTTCAGCGGAATCCGCGTCCACAGGTACAGAACTGAACCGAGCACCATTGCGGATATGAAGGTACCGGCAAAAGCGAATGTAAGGATTGTGCCGATATGACGGAAGAAATTCGACTGGTGGAGTTCATAGCCAGAGGCTAGAATGATAGGAGGAAGGAGGAGATTGAAAAAGAACTGGTAGTCGAAGGCGACGCTGTCTTGAAGAGTCGAGTCTGTGAAGCGGATGAGCAGTCCAACAAACATCCCTGGCGACGGTTAGCAAAACTGTCTCGACCTGCGCCGAGCGCACCTGGCATAGATAGCTCTATATATTCCCAGTTGTCGGCACCACTCGCGGGTCTTAACGCACCTGCAAAAATCGATAAAACCGTCTCATGTACAGCTTGAATCTTCTTCTGTTGGAGGATGTAGCTCGTGAACAGGGCGAACATCAACAACATGATCATGATAAACAATGCCCAGGAGCTTGTAATCTCCTTGGACCCTGCCTCGGGCGTATCTGTATTTCACCATGACAGTCAGAGCCACTCAAATTATAACGCGCAATATAGCAACAAGCCGCGGGGTTTTGAAGAGAGGGGGTGGTTTAGGCACGCGTACCATCAGGATCGGAGTCTTCAGCGGCTCTCCCTGTAACAGAAATGATTTGTTAGCTCAATTTTCAGCAGTCATGTCTAGTGCAGTCGTCAAAACTGCCGATCAAAGACACATACGAAGCAGGGCGTGGAGGCCATCGTTCATGAGTTGGCTAGCCATCACGGGCTCACGCCTTAGGAAGTATCAATAGCCAGTGCGGTTGACTGGTAGTTCACTCCCACAGTGAAGTTGTTATGGCAAGACCAGGCGCACATAATCCAAAAATGGAAAGTGAGAGGTCGAAATCGACTTGGGGTTCGTAGTTGCTTAGAGTTGCATTTGGAGGGACAGATGGCTGGATGAGGTCAGGTATGGGCCGGTGGTTACAATACACAAATACGACAGGGCTGGGTGGAGACACATGCAGATTGTCTGGGAAATGAGGAGGTAAAGTGTATTTGTATTGAAATATTACACGTGGAGACGCCGCGCAACTGCCAATAGACGGACACTTCTGATGGAGACAGGTGAAATCAGGCAAAATACTCAGGAACAAGGGGTTTAGAGCCCATTCTGGTGAGAATAATATCGTCATTGCATATTCGTTTCTAGGTCTGTATCCGTTCACGCTCATGGCTATATGCGGAGGACCCTCGTATTTCTTGTACAATCGCTATCCCCTGCAGACCCCCTTCAGGGAGGCTACGAAGTAGTCTTCGCCTGACTCAGTACATCGAAGCTTACAAGCAATCCAACGTCCTGCAGATGAGTCGCACATCGCACTTCCTCGATGCCCAAGTCTATCTCGACCCATCCGAGACACGTCTGGTCAACCAAGCAGCCACTAAAGCAGCACATCCACCAAATCGAAGCACCCAGCCCACGCTATCATCCCACGGCTCCCCTCTCGGTTTCTGAGATGCCTTGAAGATAGCACTGCAGATAAGGCTAGACAAGATCTGCGGGAAGGAGACAGCCATGTTATGCAGTCCGAGAATAATCCCGGCTTGAGCAACCTCACCGCTGTGTTTAGGCTGGCCCTGCTCAATATCACTGCCGCCAACTATTGTGAGTTCGTCGATATCCCTATCGTGTGTCTCGGGAGCTGTATAACCAGCAGAGGTACTTGGGCCTGTCCGACGAGTTCTCCGGGAAGGATCGGTCCTAGCTACCTCTGCAGATATCAGAGCAAAGGGCGCCCAGAGGGCTACAGCCCAGGAGATACCGACCAGACCAACAAAAACTGACCCAGCCTGGTGGGAGTAGATGAAGAAAGTGCTGAACATGCACATGGCGAAAAGAAGGTGGGCCAAGAGCCAGACTCGCGGTAGAGTCAGCCCTGGAATCTGTAGTCGCGAAAGCCAAGTCGGCCTCCTTCCAGACTCCTGTCCAACTGGCGGGACATCGAGCAAAGGCTCAGATGCATAGCCCGTCGGCATGCTTGAGAAAGACAGCCTCCTCGTGAGGGGCTCCGGCTCATCGTCCGAGGCACCTTCCACAGACTCTCCCTGCGAAACTGTCTCGGGAGCAGGTCCATATGACGGCACTACAAATAGTGGGAGCAACATATTGGCCAGGAAAGAGATGATAGCGTAGATAAGCAGAGCGAAAGTCCCAACCCGGGTAGCATCTTCCCAGGCTTTATCGATATCTTCGGGAGAATTTGGGTGGTCTGCGAATATCGGATTGACGTACAACTGGCCGATGTAGGTCGTCGAATAGAAGAGGAACGGGAACCAGCCCACCCACGCGGCAATCTGCACTTCACAAACCCGAGCAATTTGCGTAGGCAAGCTCCGAATAGACTTGAGGATCTGTCGAAAGAAGGAGACCACGCCAAGACTATCAGTCACGGGCCCTTCTGCTCGAGGATCCCGCTCTTTGATATAGACGCAGCTGATGGCGACGGTAATACATAGTGAAATCGAAGCAAGCACACACAGCACCTTGAACTGCGTATTTCCCAGAAACGGTACCTTCTTCGGCAGGTCCATGTAGCCTAAGATATACCCAAGGATGTTGCCAACGCCTGTCATCCGGCTAGCCCATGCATTTGCCAACTCTTGCTGGTGGGCGGGGCAGTTGTCGACAATGAATGCCCTGATTGCAGCTTGCACTGTGGGATCATAAGCTTGATGAACATTTTGGACATTGAAGCAATAAAGTACGTACCGGTATTGATAGCAAAATCGAGACAATACATAAGAATCGTCGCCATGATAATAATAGCGGTTTTGACACCAGCGGACGCTGGATCAACGCCGAAGATAGACAGGAACCCGCCCACGATCTCTCTCACCCATGCCAGAGCTATCAAGGCAACAACCGTTGCGGCACCCCCGACAAGCATGAACGGTTTCCTCTTACCCCATGAGATTCGGCAATTATCGCTTCGGATGCCGATATAGGGCTGGACCAGGCCGCCCGTCAAGGGACCGGCTATCCAAACAAAGGCAAGGAGCGACTTGCTCATCCCAAGAGATAGAAGGTATGGCTGTATGCAGTTAGTACCAGTCTTCGGGCTCGGGATGAAAGAAAAAGGATAGTACGATCAAATCATTCCATCACTCTCGAACAGTGCACTTACTGAGCCATGAGAAAGTTCAACAGACCAAACAATCTGAAGCCTAAGCGCATAAATCATGTAAATAGATCGCCCATTGTATAAATCACACAACCACTTGATTAAATCGAATCAAATCAGGTATGCAAAACAACTCACCCGCCAATAGATAATGTCAAAAGCAGCAAGTACAATGCACTCTTCGACGACTCATCAACACCAACATTAGCCGGCAGACCACGCCCGTTTGCAGGGCGTACATCGGCCATAAGAGGCGATCCCTCATTAACAGGGACAGGGGATGTCTTGCGGTCTATCTTCATCGGTGGATCAAAAATCGAGGGTTGAGAATGCGTTGGATTCCCGGCGATTAGGATCAGATCATGAAAGTCGGTGCTGGGTTGCTTGAATACGCCTGTTGCCGCTGCCTTTTTAGCCGCCGTCTGAGAAATGGTCGAAATCTGAATTCAGTTATGCTCCGTTATGCAGATCAATGACTTGGTATATTGCTTGCTGATAGTCGCTTTCCCTGTCTTGACTCTTTACTATCCTCATGCTCCGCAAGATCGTCGTGGGTTGAGTAGACCCTGTGGGGCGTGGGGAAGTTTATGCGGAGAGTACGTGTTGGCAGCCAACTCGTCACTCACCAGGCCTTGGATGGTTGGAGCGAGGTATATTTCCGCAGGATATAGCCCACCTGGTCAACACGAAGTGTGTCAGATGAGCCTATCACGGCCACGCAGGCGGCGATTCAGGGAGGACGACGTCAGCAACACGTGATAGGCCTGGGCCAAACATAATTAACCGCATGATGCATCATCCATTAGCATGAATACTGGCACCAGACACAGTTCAAGAACAACGAGGGAATGAATACCATAGGGCTATGCATGCAAGGTTCAAGGTTTTTTTTTTCTTCTTTTTCTTTTCTGCTTTCCAACCCTAAGTAGTTACACTATGGCGCTACGTCTATTGTGATATGATGACCAAACAACCTCCGAGATTCCCAGCCGCTCTTCATGGACAGTGCCGGACGATCCAATTTTGAAAACAACCCAAATCCTCTCCCTCTCTAAGTCAGCCTGCAGTTGGCGATTAGTCCTGCCTCATTCCCTGCCCGTACCCGCCAGGCAGCATGAATAGATGTCTGCCAGCGCGATCCAATCCGCGTAGAGTGGCAGCCGACACCAATGATACAAGGTGTTTTCTGTAACCAAATCACAGTCTGTAATTCAAGAACCAAAACGGAATGAACACCGTGTCAAGCAACCTTTACACGAGTATAGCGGTATGTGCGAGGCCAGCATTAGGCCATGTGCGATCAGGCAATAAGCGATGTAAACTCCGAAGCCAAGGACCCCTATGTGCGCCTTGAAGTCTCCAAAGAGAAATGACATATGGAACCCGCCGGGGACATAAACATAAACATTTCCAAACGATGAATACATGAGACGGTGAATCTACCTTCTCAGACTCCTCACATCTGTTGCTGGAGAAGTTGCGGGGCGATCATGTGCGAAGCGACCATACCGGTCATTGCGGACGGCATGCTCATAGGAGCTGCCATCGAGGTCATGCTAGACGTGCTCATCATTGAGTGAGTGGGCTCCGGCGGGCACAACTTCTCTTTCGGCGATCCATATTCAGGCTCATCATTTTCCAGGCCTTCATCGGTCGGAGTGATTGATTGGCCATCTTGCTGCGCTTCATGGATCCGACGATGTCTGGCAAATGTTAGATTTAGCAACATAGAAAATTGGAGTAGTGATAACTTACTGTGCAAGATTATCAGACCTTGAAAAGGCTTTGGTGCAGTAAGGGCAAGGGTACGGACGCTCTTGCGTGTGCGTTCTCACGTGTCTGTAAGCAGCGGTTAGTCGGCGGCTAGAAGAACCCATCACACCACGGACGGTGCAAAGGTCAGCCCCACCAAAGTGGGCGCACAAGGCGGAGTAAATTTACCTTTTTAGATGTTCTAATCTCTTAAAGGTTCGACCACATGACGGGATTGGACAAGCATGGGCCTTCTCCGGATAGGGTCCCAACTCCATCATGGTTGCACTCCTGGCTCGCCGAGTAGGACCAGATGCCGAACGCTCCGACCGACCAGTAGAGTTGTGAGCCGCAGCCTCCAGAACACCATTGGCTGGCAAAGCAGTCAAATCATCTGACTGATTGGCCAATGAGCCTCCATGGCGTCCAGTGCTCTGGTCCAGGCTCTGCAGTGGCGTGCTATGTTGGGACATATCGTGCAGATCTTTCTGGGGCAGCATCGCACTTGGGTAGGTATGTGCGAGATCTTGGGCATCATCGCCGTCTACAACTGGCGCAACTGAACTAGAAACCGAACGGCGAAGATCACTCGGTCGGTGAGCAGCGTACTGAGGTGCTGGCGTTGTAGATTGAACACAGCCGATGCCATTGGATGCGTGGGTTCCAGTGTTGGGCGTTAGAGAAGACCTACGTCTGCGCTGCTTGTAGGTCGGGGATCCTTCGATGACGGGATATGAGTAAGACCGAGGCGGGGGCTGATAGTGATTACCGGTTAAGTTCGAAGGAGGCAGCTGCATCATGGGGTGATAGCCCGGTCCACTGGAGATATCCGGAATCGCTGTGTAGAGGCCTGTGTCCTCGTTGGCGATGTAGGCAGGTTCCCCTCCGATGCCGGTCGAATGTTGCGGTGGGGTGACTGGTTCAAAGGACAAGCCGCGGTTGCTGTAATCTTCATACTGCGATGACACAAAGGACGGTGCCGGAGAGTACTCGTAGAAAGTCGGCATGGAAGAGTGGCGCTGATGCGGGCGGGTCATCGGCATTCCCTGGCGATCGTACTGAATCGGGCCGTAGTCCTGCTCGCGCTTAATAATGCTTTGGACCAAATTGTTCGAAAGGGGCATCTGTTGGTGGGTGTACATCGGAATCCCAGAGTCGTCCGGGAGCAGAGGGATCGCTGGGGGAGCCATCTGCGGAGGAGGCATTGCGTCAACGGTCCGAACCACGGGGGAGTTGGGCTGGCCATATGTCGTACTTGCGTGGGCAGCGAAAGAGTTCATATTCACTTGTTGTGACTTGGTCAACTGCTCGTACAGAGACTGGGACGAGTCGAATTCGAAGGACAAAGCCGGTTCGCTGACTGCGACCGTGGTGGCCTCCTGGTTCATTTTCTCGCGCTTCAAATCCCGTTCCAATGCATCGAGGAATAGCCGGTCGTGGGGTACGCCGTACCAATAAAACACCTTTTGCTTCTTCTGTGTCCGAATACAGTTGTTTTTGTAGAGGAAGTCCAAGAACGGGCTCTTCGGATCCTCCAGGACCGCGTCGACGCCGGCCTTGAGATTGCGCAAATCCGAGAAAATGCCCTCCTCAAACTTTTTCGAGTTCTTCACCGGACGTCCAAAGGCCTGGAATCTAAATGCGAGGCATCGGACGATATCGGTACCGGAAATATGGAAGAGACCGCTCCTGTTCAGATGAGGTCAGTTACCCTGTCCCCGCCATCACTCTCGAGAGTGAGACTAACCAATAGACACAAGAAACATAGTCGCCTGTCGGAAGCAAGAATCGTCGAATAAGCTGATCGGGCGGCCAGTCCACGGGAGCCGACAGGAGGAAATATTTCACTGGCTCCGGTCAGTACATATAGCTTTGACGCAGGCAAGCAACCTAAAGACATACGATTGTCCACTTGTTGTAAGGCAACCTGCGCGTCATGCGGTAGGCTGCGCTGTGCTTCGGTTGAAAGCATGAAGGTCTCGGGCTTTTGAGGCGGTGCCATAGAAATGGGAGCACCCGGTTGGGAATACATGGTTATTTGTGGTTTGCTACGTAAAGCGCACTGCATAATTGATTAGCTGCGGGAAGAGACCAGTTGATAACGCATGCGCAAACAAAGAGCGCGATCCAAGTCCAATCATACGGAGCTCCTCGCTGCGACTCTGTTGAGACATAGCTGCAAGACCTCGGCTGACACTCACCAGCTAAACGGTTCGACAATGCAGTATCGGAAGTGCGAGGATCAACGTCGACAACCAGTAAAGACAATATGCGACTAGTAGATCTAGAGACCACACAATAGGGTCGACAAGGAAGCGTGAAATGGGTGGAACAGAGGGACCAGCCTCTGGAGAAGACAAAGACAAGAAAGAGAGAGAGATCGTCAGAGATTGAACTGGACCAGCCGGTAAGCCTCTGAATGAGTTTTTGTTCGCGCGCAGCGGAAGAAAGAAACGAAAGTGAAGAGGAGACTGAGAATGTGGCTGATGATAGAGAAGAAAGGGAGGGGGGAAGAGGAGAGGATACACAACGTCAGTCTAATAATAATCGAGGGAACTGGGAATGAGAAGCGCCCAGGAACCCTGACCGGTCATAAACTAGTATGTTATTTTGGTGTTATTCTTAGTCATGGTTGATAGGAGGGTCCTGATATCGGGTAACGGGTGTTATTTATTTGGTATTTCAATTACTGGCACTGTATGTATCCGTCATTTACAACTACAAACAGAAACTGTTAGTTAGGAGGGATCATTGATGATCTATCATATCGCTGAGAGTCTTTATGATCAAGTTAGACGGGACTCAATTCGATACACTATTCACAATTATTTGTCTAACCTCGCAGGATATAGAAGATTTACATACATAAGCTTACTCTTCAAGTCTTCAAGAACAAAGGAGACCTCCCCCTGTCTGACCAGCTGTATCTTGAATGGGTGGCATATTGTATTCCGTGTAGTATCCACTCCACCTGGTGACCAGGCTGCATAAAATGTCCCAAATGATGAACATGTCACTTGCCACCTTTAGAATGGCCTTTCTGATAGGTAACGGCCAACGGGGAGAACGGTGTGGATCCAGCCAAGACTCATCAAACTGGCGCTGGGACCTGAAGCACCCGCCTTCTCGTTTCAGAATCAGAGTGGGCGCTTAGTTGCAGCCACTGAAACCGTCTCAGAGATTTTATGATTTTCTCTGAACTCGCTCCAGTGTACGGAGTATATCCCTAATAAGCCGAACGGTTGTGGCTTTGGGATCCTTTTTCTTTGGATTTGATTGATCCAATGAACCCATCTGTACAAAGTACGAATGAGATACCACATACGCACAACATGTTGGTACCTGTCTCCATCTCGCTACTGCGTACTTCTTGACTAATGAGATGCCTGTTCCATAGGCAGATTCTAAATTGTCATGAATATTCTTCGGAAAAGCAAGCCGACCTTTGTTGACTGTTTATGCTCCACTTCTGGCAATGTCATATGTCAGATCCACGGTTGAGCAGAAGTCCAGACCATATCTGCGGGTACCTCGACAGGTACTGGAAACTGGTCCACTGACGAGATGCCGCGTACAACCTTGCATTGGATACAACCAATAGACTTATGAATAGCAAGCCATTTCCTTTGACTTTCTTCACTACTATGCAGTCTACAGTACTGATTGAACAGTACTGATTGAGTCTCTTGAAATGCATAGTCTGCCAGGACTTCTCGCCACTCCGAGCTGGTTACACACCATATCCGCTCCGAGTACCCCGACGTATGCTACGGTGATGTACGAAGTACGCCGTGCAATGGTGCTATTTTCATCCTCAACAAGTATCACAACATCAGATCTACTCCATAACTCAAAGTCAATTCTTGTACTCCGTACGAAGATGTCTCAACCTTCATCTCCACTTGATTATTCCCCAAAAACGAGTCCGACAAGGACTCGATCAACAAGGATAAGAAAAGCATCCAGGCGGAATTCGTGTGCCATAGGCTATACGGCGTACACGGAAGAACAGGTCGATTCAATCTAGTCCAACGGAGCCCTTCCGGATCGAGAGATCCGCACAGTTCAAGTCGCGCCACCTTCTTCATCAATCTAACCTCTGGCTAATAGACTCGAACTGGCGGTTTCAATTTCGACCAGGGTCAGTAGACACAAACCCCTGAACAAAGACAGCAGGCATGTCTCGACAGGCACAGGCACAGGTATGCAAGCCACGAGTCGGGTGCAGGAACCGGGCTGCCTGCCGGGCACCTATACCAAGTAGTCATCTCATTGCACGGGACACCCATGCATCAGGCCCGTTTGATCGCCCACCCTGAAACCATCTAGAAAGTTCGCAGTCGAGCATTTTGCGGAAAACGTGGGGAATTCATCACGTCCCGGGTTCTAGATTCTGCTGATGCGAGCCTCATGTGGAATATGGTGTGTAGCCAGTCGATGTCATTGTCGAAGATGGAGCAAAGCGATATTTTGGAATCTGCTGATCTGTGTCCCCCTGACCTTATGGAAAACACCGCTTGTCCGGCTATTATTTCTGGTCTTAGATCGACGGCTTTACTGGGATTTGCTTGCAAGCTCGGTCTGTGTTCGCTGACTTTTCTCCTGCCCTTTTCACTCCTTCACTACCTCGGGGGGTACCCTCTTGTCGTCTGCAGGTCACATAATATCTTCAATGATCAACAACGAGCATACGCATGTCTTACCTCGAGAGCTTTAGGGCTGTTGAAACTTCCTTGGAACGTGCCAGAGAGAGCACATGTGGATTTTTTAAGGGGGTTGGGGTGGGGGGAGGACCTTCCTTTCGGGTTAGCGGCGGGCCGCCCGTTCTAACCCGCGATCTGGAAAATCTCCGAGACTCCGAGGCTCCGACTTTGTTAAAGTTCTATGCATCAACGTCCCTATTTCGAATGTATCCCCGTTATACGGGCAATTAAGTTGTAATCGTAACCTTGTTCGACTCCGGTCCGGGTCATCAATAACTACCGAGTGGGGTAGCTTGTCTTAAGCGTTTCGAGAGTGCTTGGGTACTCCGTACTCCGCACATTCCAGAAGACTGTTCATACAAGATAGAGTTTACCTATTTCACGCATGTGCCGGATCATGGATCATGCAGGAACATCGGGAAGCTCGTGTAGCCTCCATGATCTCTATTTGGTATGACTCGGGGCTGACTGAAACATGATGTTCGTAGATCTAACGGCCGAGTCTTGTTTCGAGCACCCGAGACCCCTGGAGTATACGGCGGGCTGATTTACTTGACCAGGAAAAGAAAATTTGAAAAAAGACAGTGATAGACTTCAAAGCCTTCAGATATGTATGTACAATCTATCGTCGGTATTGTCCGGTATTTACAGAGCGGAACCCGTCAGACAGAACCAACACTCTGTCTCCTCTTTTCCACGACTGCTTCCTTCATGAACGGACTCCGGTCCCGGATCTGTTTGCCCCAGATAAGCACCAGAATCGGGGCAAAAGATAGAGTTAACGCAATGAAGGCTAGCAGCGTGCTGGCCCACTGGAAGCCAAGTACATTGTACATGCTCATGGTAGCTAGCGGCAGGAACGCCGCCAGGGTATTCTCCCATGTGGCAATGATACCCATGCAACTGCCAGCATACTTGCTGTATGAATCCACCACATAATCTGAAATGCCCGTCACCACAACGACGCTACCAGCGCCCACCATGGCGAGACCAATGGCTGGTGCGATCCAGGGAAGATCGGGGTATGAAGTCCACGCGTAGGTGAACATACCACCAGAGATGCCGAAGATACCTCCTCCAATGGCGAAATACAACCGGGCCTCCGGGATAGGGGTACCGGGGATTTCCTTGTTGCGGGAAGCCGAGGCGAAGTACACCTTGCCCGAAAACATGGTAACCCCCCACCCCAGAAGCTCGCCTATCACGACTGCTGCCTGGACGTATCCAGCTTGCGTCGGCGACCAGCCATACAGCTCCGCGAATACCTGCTCCACTGACTGCGTGAACATGTATAACGTGCCTATGGTGAACGCAGACCAAACCGTCGACACGAACACCACAGACTCAGTGAAGAACATAAAAAGTGGCCTGATGGCGCTGCGACCCACGATCCTCAGTATTGACTGGCCCTGAGTGTCGATTTCGTGTTGAGTGTAAGCGTTTTCGCCTTGACGGCGTCTCTCCCTGGCGCGCTGTCCCAGGATCACGATGCCGCGACATTCTTTGAATAAGAAAAAGTACACGGGGAACAATGCGCCATACCAAATGATTTGCGCATAGCCAATCCACCGCCAAGTGGAGTGCTCGAGGATCGCAGCACCAATGACGGGCCCAATGCTACTTCCCGCCAGATAAGCCAGGATGTAGAGGCTGACTGGCATGTTGCGACTGCGCTCGCTATCCCAGAGGTTGCCAATTACGGTGGCGGCAGTATTGGCCTGAACACAGACGCAGCCTCCGGCGAAAAACCTCGTCACGACTAACGTAGCGAAGTTCTGCGCCACTGCTTGGGGGATGTTGAAGCAGATGAAGATCGCATACGTGCCTAGGAACATCCGTCGCACACCGAAGTCCTCCATGAGCGGGAGGATAAAAAAGGAGAAACAGCCGCCACCGATGGCCCAGGATGTGACAGGCCAGTAGGAATGAGGGAAGTGCGCATCTGAGATGTTGAAGCGCTCATTCATGGGGTTGTGAGCTACTGTGAAAATTGTGCCATTGATCATGGAAATGAAGGTGGCGAATGCGGCCAGGCCTGTAAGAAGCCATTTCCTGCCGTGGGACCAGTTGTATGGGTTTCCAGGATCATTTGGTCCTTCCCAGGTGACTACGGTGACGCCTTTGGCGGGTTCATGATGATCTGCGACGAGGTTAATATCCCACATTCCTGATCCCCGGTGTTCTTCGGGGATTTACCTATTGTCTTCTCATCGTGGCCGGAGATATCTTCAGTGTTGAACACCATTCCGATATCACGGGGTATCGATGAATCCTAATCACGATTCACAGGTGACAGATGATATCGGTACTGACAATCAATCGACCAGTTTATGTTCTTTCAGAGCACCAAACTTTTAAAGGTATGATGTCAATGTTGTCTCGTTCCCGATGTGGGATTCTCGTGGGATGCGTGTTGTGTTCCTGGTCACATCTCCAGAAAATCAAGGATACAGTGTCCCTTAAGAACCATCTAGAGATCTTCCGAACCAAAATTTCCTGTCTGTCTTCTGATTCTCCACCAGAAGCAGAAGACTTTCTCCAGATAGTAACCGTTTTGGGACTAGTGCGGATCCATTTCCCATAACGTGATTGGCCCACACGGGACGACGTTGCTTGGTCTGGCTCTTCTTTTCGAAGTTCCTCGGATGTTCTTACTGTGAGATCAAGCAATTGACACTGATCAAAACTATCTGTTTCGTTCCCCGCAATGCCTTTGTCGGATCTGTGCAATCCTTCACTTGGCAAATTGATATTCGCTGCTGTGTGTCCACAAGTAGGCTAGTAGCCCGAGCTAGAGCCTAGACTCTAGAGGGCTTACGTCGATCACCCACAAACTGCTCGCCTTTTCCGAGCTCATCCATTTGCGGGTACTGGATCCGCGTCTTGCGATCTCGCACCCTTCCCATTCGCATTCTCTTCCTTGATTTGTGTCTATAAGCGACTCTTCGCGCCGCAATAACCTATGACATGACTCCGCTACCGCTGTGAGGGCCAAGACAAGGTATCCGTACCTTCTTTGAGCTTTTTACGATTTGTCAGGTGACAGTGGCCGGCAAGTCACTGACACACTGCGCTGATCTAGACCTCCAGTCACTTCGAATACTCGGTGCAATCGTGTACACCGAACTCCCTTTAACTTACGTCCCCAGTTGAGGTAAACCCAGGAGAAGAGTCTATCAATCCAAGGCCGTGGTGATTCGGTTTTACGTAGTTTAGAAGTATGGCATGCCGTAAGGTACCCACTCTCATGATCTTCAACCCCGGACAGTCTGATATGTCGACTAGATTAAGCCTCATGTGAGTCATCATCTATGAGTCTCACTCTCAACCCGAGCATCCGTTCTCCCAAATGGTCTCCGTTAGCGGAAATTTGGACTGAGTAACTCAGCACCGACCTAGAACTACCAGGCCCTTCAGTATCCCCAACTTTGGAGGACCTAGAGTATGGCTTCCTCTCCAACCATTCCAGCCCGCAACAACACGACTATGCAGTTTGGAATGGGAAATCCACAACACTGAATCGCAGAGTCAAAGGGCATGGCCAGTGTTGGCCACCCAGCACAATAGCATCCCAGGACCCCATCAATCGCCACCTTACTCTACTCACGTGGATGATTCAATGGACCTATCATATTACTAAAAGGGCAGAAACGGGCCTCAATCCTTTTGTCTTGGGTGTTGCTTCTGGTGAGGAGATCGGTAGGAAGATTTTCGTTGTTAGCAGTGATTAGAGTATCTGGGGCCTCGGCCTTGGGTATTAGGTGTGACTGCTTCTCATCGAGATCTGGAGCTGGGCACAGACTCGGTGACGAGTCATCAAAGACAGGTGTCGTATGCTTAGAGTACGCAATAGAAGGGTGTGAAAGATGTGGGGGGGTTCAGTCAGACGAGTAGAAATGAGCATGAGGATGAATGGCAGAGTAATATACTTGTTGGGCATGGCATGATGGTACCTAAGCTAGGTCATCGTAATCTCCGGCTTATTGCATGTACTCCTAACCATCGCATACATTTTTTTCATGTGGATATACGGCAAGCACAGTCGGGAAGGCAACCCTTGTCCTCCGCGATGGCAACTCGCCCTATGATCCACTAGGACCCTGTCTGGCTACATGTACATTTCACAACAGCAACCCAGCTTGGTACGAATATAGTCTGGATTCTCTTATACATGTATCCTGTGCTACAAATAACAACACCAACAGAAAGTGACGTCCACTACTTCAAGTACTAAATTTAAACCCCCGGATAGGCGGTTGCCCGCATGAGTGTATCCATGGATATACGCGTTTGCCACGCCCGACTGACGACATACAAAGACTCTCGACCTAATAGCTCCCCGCATCAGGTGTTTAATAAATAGTATTTATTTTCCTGACAACCAGTCCAACATAAACCAGCCTCTCGATCTACCGCACACACTATACACAATCATTTTCACAGTAGCCATCAGCCACATCCAACATGGTGACAACCACTATCGACCGCAACCCCCTAGATCCTAACTTTGCCGAGCGCCGCAGCTCCCTCACCAACATGGACCAACCAAAGCCGCCATCCCAAGGAAAGGACGTCCATGGCATCGCGGACAGAGAAGTTGCCCCGTGAGTTTACACGGCTTCCGTCGTCACACCGGAGTACTACACGGTATATCTGATACATTTGAACAATGCAGATCTCCTCATGCAATGTGCTCGGAGCTTGCACATCAGCAGGCCGTTGAAGGTCTGCATCAGAATACGGAGCATTGGACTCAGAGGGAGGTTGATCATCGTATGTCTTTCCTGTTGGCTTACGTGTATGGGGTGATAATGTCCATTGAACTGACGAGTGCTACCTAGATGATTTTCTTGCTGATCACAGCTCCGACCGGGGGCTTCAGGCTCATCCTGAGGAAATCGGGGAGTAAGCGACATTCGAGGCCCGGGGGCCGGGACTGTGCAGACTTGAGTAGACAACTCTGCATATCTATTCGGGATGTCGTTGGGATTCGATGTAGTGCTTTTGAGTGCTCGGCCTGTACATTGCGCACTGTATATTATGAGCCATATGTTGAATATTGTTTTGCTCTTGTGTTGACCTCCATGGCGAGGATATCCGGGGTGCTTCATGAGAATTATATATCTGTGACATCACAGTGATGTGTACTCGCCTGGAACCTAGTTGAGAATCAAACAATGGGTTCGGGCAGTGTATCGAAGTATACGTATACCTAATACATATTCATGAGATAGGATGTTCAGAAACAGTAACGCGCTCTTCATTAACATAGTCTGGGAGCTAGAAATGCACAATAAACCGAACAAGTTCAACATGAAGCGAAGTAACTCGGGGTATGGATTTGTTCTGCGTTATAGTTTAAAAATTTGCTCCAACTTTCATCAACCAGCCAAGTGGCCGAGCAGTAACTCAGCCATCTTATCTTCCTTGGTCTAGTGGTGATGATTTCCGCTTGTCATTAAAACCGATAAGCGCGGGAGACCGGGGTTCGATTCCCCGAGGGAGAGATTTTTTTTTTTTACCACCATTATTACTCCTTTTTTGTTCTGCCTTCTATTTCCCTCAAGGTTCAATAGGTGTTGATCATCACCATTTACTTTGTAGAACCACGACTGGATTGTTCACGTGTTGGACCTAGTTGTGTATTGAGCCCGACATATTCTATTCGAGAAAACCATACTGCCTCTTGGTCTCTTTTATTCATATACGAACGCCAATGATACGAACGCCAATGAAATAGCACGTACATTTGAGGGCGCTAAAGGATCATAAGAAGAAGAAGATATGTATGCGCTGAACACTTGGGACGCACTGGAGAATTCCGCAGATTGGATGATAATAGATATGTGTCAGGGGGAATTGGACTGGGTGTCTGTTCCGATGACACAAGCCAGTCAATTTCCACAACCATGCTTCCATACGAGAGAAAGTACAGTCGGCTATTTCATGAGCCTTATGCAAGCTAGAGCGAAGTTGTTGCACTTGGTGGACGAGCTATGATAAGGCATAGCATTTCCACCTATCATTGAAGCTTCGGCGATGACGAGGCATACGGGGCCACGTAGGACTCAGTGGAAGGAGCAATCCGGGGTGGGATCTGTGCTGCAGAAGCCTATCGCCTTGGTGGGTTTGATGGAGTAGACTAAGAGGAATTGTTAATAACAGTGACTTTGGCGATGCGGTGGGATTCGCCCTTACCACGACAGAAGTTCTATTAGCATTGGGCGCTCGTAGGGCGGCGGCGGCGGCGGCGGCGGCGGCATCGGCAGCGGGCTTATCCAGCCGGTCGACGAATTGTTTAAAGGTAACGTAGGTACGGGAGATACCGAACCTTTCGAGGTAGGCTCTCTCAATTTGGACCCGGGTTTTGGATGCGGCTACTTGGGCTTTGAACCAGGCTGGGACGTGCTCCCTTTCATACTCAGTGAAGATCCTCCGTCGTCGTACGTCTTTTTTCCGTGGCCTCCCGGGGCCGCGTCGTACGCCTCCTTTCCGTGGCCTCTCGGGGCCGATTCGCTTCCGCGCGGGCCTGTCGAGCTTCCCGGTCACCGTTGCCAATTCTTCGCCGGGGTTCAAATTTTCGAGATCTGCTGGAGACGGAGGCGTTTCGACCTTCTGCTTTTTCGAGGGAGGTTGCTTGAGGGGTTTTCTTCCGGACGGGCGGCGCTTTGCTGGCATCTCTTCTTTGATCTGCGGAGAGCTGCGAGTGTTACCTCGGGTTTGCCTGGTTGGGGGGGGGGCGGGTTTGACGGGCTGGGGCGTGTGCTGCTGGGGAGGGGAGGCACCGGCGGGCCCTTGGTATTGCTGGCGAGTATCGAAAGCAATTGTTGGCTTGAAGGCGCAACTGTATCTCCGTGGCCGTCTGGAACCTCCTGGTCCGGTTCCTCGTCCAAGGCGGCGTAAGGTATATCATCGCCGCTTGACATATCGGAGCTTTCCGATAAACTCCTTAAGCTTCTCTCGAACCCGGCGTCCTTCGAGGAGACTGGTTCGCTGAGTCTTGGGCACTGTAATCCAGGCATCTGTGGCGTATGAGACGTTCTCATAGGGCCCCGGAGACCTTCAAGTTTGCTTCGGCGTCTCCTCAATGCCAGCTGAAGCTGCTTTAGTTTCTCGATGTCTGCTTTCATCAGTATATCTGGACTAACGACATGTGCAGTAGCATTGAGAAATACGAACACTTGATACACCCATCCAATTCGCCCAGGACATCTGCCTCAATCCCCAAAATGATGGCAGTCTCTTTTTCGACGTCGGCGGAACATGGAAACGCGTTGGAATCTGCCGGGATAAAGCATCGGTTAAGCAGGATACTCTTGTGTAACGATTCGTCGATTTTGACTGGCTTTCCCTGATAGTCACACTGGTAGGAGCCATCCGGCAACTTCTCAAAAACGCCGTCTCTGAAATGCCGACCCAGCTAAGCGATGGGTCATTGTCACCCCCGGACGGTGAAGGATCAGTCGTAGAGGGTGAAATGATTCCCAATGTTTCTCTCAGACGCGACTCGAGCATGTAACTTTCGAGCGGTGTATCTGAGAAATACTGGGTGAATGTCTCCTGCCTGTCAAGGACAGCCTGATACGACTCCGTTAGCTCGGGACCATCGTGTTGCAGAGACTCGAATCTAGGTAGCTCAGATTGGACGCCCTCCCGATACGCCCCCCAATTGATCGACTGGTTGGGGCCACTGTCCATTTTGAATCCTGTGCGTGGTGTTAGGATGGGGTCCATAAAGTTGCTAAATGCCGGTAAACATACAGTGGCGTCGTTGCTCGGTTGTCCTCGCGTCTCGATTCTCCACGCGAACTGAGATATTGAGTAAAATATGGATATATTGTTGACGCGTTTGGTGACTAGCAGTAGGCAGCGAGTGAAATTTTTCTAGGTATCCTTGCAGAAGGGGCGACACTGTCGCAAGTACCGGTTGTCGGGTAGGTTCGAATGTCGAAGTCGGAAGAGCGCTGGTAAAAAATGCTACTCACGAAGCCTGGCGGAACAACACAAATTGATTTTCAACTTCGCTCAGTGCTCACCTCCCCGAAAGGATGTCCGGAACCTATCTAACTAGGTCGTTTTGAATTATTGCAAGAGTGTAAAGAGGGGATGCCTTGATAATGTGGCCAGCACCGTGTGATAGTCAAGAACCTGGGATTGATAGGGGCAGCTCTTCAGATTTCCATAATTAATTAACTAACATGACGAGTCCGAGCCACACACTAACTACCGAGAGGATCACCGCAAGAAAAACATAGTACTAAATGCGACTTGATCTCGACAACAACCTTTTGATTTATCATTGATCTTGGATAGCTATTGCTTAACTACCTACCCAACGCTTCGCCATATCTAGGACTCAAGCATATGGATGTCCCACCATACCACAACTCCAATAACTTATTGTGCAGTCCTTGTTGTCCCAGAAGCAGACATGGACTCGTGATACCATTCGAGTATGCCGAGTCTGAAACTCTCGCATCAAGGACCCATCGAGATACCGAGCTACTAGGGGAACATGCACCCGTTCATAAAAGATAACCCCCGAAGATATCCATCTAGATAGTGCTCCGATCGTTCGTCTTGGAACTTGAGAAGCCGTTTTACACCATACTCCAACATCCCAACTGCCTTCTGTGACTCCAATTGCTCTCTTGTTATCCCCACAAAGCCCTGCGCAGCAAGGCTAGCCAGAGCCCGATCGTAAAATGCCGTCTCGAGTTCCTGACGGTCCTCCGCGTCTTGCCAACCACTTGTGGTCATGAGGCCGAAAAGACTATCCATAAAATGGAAATTGGACCCTACTGGGAGGTATAGAGCACCGTCCCAGTCTAAAACAGCTTGGACCTGACCCGTAGATTCGTCGACAAGGTAATTGAATGGGGAGAGATCCTGATGGGAAAGGGCGACGGGGAGGGTAGCGATATTATCCAACCCTGGTAAAAGCCTGGTGATGCAAGTGAGGATATTTCTTTCAAGTATTGCGTGCCGGAAGTTGTAGCATCTAACTAGATCGTGAATGTCTTCAAGAGTACAATGGAGGTGGGACATAGTGGCGTCGAATGTCGTAGTTTTTACTTTCGCTCCCCGAGTAACGAGGTCGGCAAGGTCCATAATAGTCACCATTCTCTTCTGGAGCGGCAGTTCATAGTCCTCAGAAGACATTAAGACATTGATATATGGTATCCCTTCTGCAAAGGGCGATGTATACACAATCAACCCTTCGTACATGCCCTGGTATGTCACTAGGGGGGCAATAGGTCCATGGATGCGGCTAGCCTCGTTGATTCCGAAAAGGTCTTGCTTGTCGCTTCGAAATTGGACGACAATGCGATGATCCGCGTTGGCGAAATGAGTATGTAATATAGCGGTATAGCTCATGCTTCCCTGGGAAGGGCTAGGTTGAATCTCTACTTTCCCGGTAGAGTTGGGAAGAAGGGTTGGGACAACATGATTCAAGACATACTGGTGACATGATTCCTGGGAGAGATTTGGCAGTGCTTCGAAGAACTGAGCCACAACGAGCCTATGATAATCGTCCATTGTAAGAGCCTGCCTTCTCTAGGCATGCACATTCACATTGTGCTCCAAGAGAAAGGAAAGGCGGGGCAGAAAGTGAAGATTTCACGTGACATCCAATATGCCTGGGCCGCTGGGCGGTTGGGCCAGGGCCGGGTCTGGGGTCCGTATAGCCTGTAGGCTGTAGTATTGTACCACTGCACAGTAGGTCCTTCTTTTTCATCCCAGTCCCCGGAGACTCCTTCAGATCGCAAAACAACTGGAGCAGACAGGCCCCCATATTACACAAGCAATATGAAGATCAACATAGGAACTTGAGGGACAAGGCGAAGGACGCACATCCAAAATAGGCAATATAAAATTGATGGTTCTATTATCGTGCTTGATGAGCCTTAGACTCATCGGTCTTTGCCTTGGCTACCATCCTGAAGACGTGGGCTGGGTCAATGCCACTGGCCATACGGGGGAGCATCTGAGGAATTGCCTTTGGCATATCCCACGTAAAGCTCCACTTTTGGTATTCTGGATTCCAGGACTGCCGTGGAACAAGAGCAGATATACGTCTCCATTGGCGGCGCATGTACCTAGCTGTAAGTGCATGGGGTCGGCCATTGACATATTCGGCAAAGGTCTTGCCCTTCTCAGGGCCTTTGGCTAGCAACGTGAAAAGTTTGCTCTCAGAATCGGGCTCGGCAATCTGGGGCTTTACCTTCCTCCGTGTCACAGGTGACCACGGCACAGTTCCGGAAATGAGCCCGTCCAAAAGCCGGAGATCATCATCAGGTAATGGTGGAAGGAGACTATTCAGCGTGCTGTTGTACCATCGCCTTCGAATGTTTCTCCTCCGAGACTCGGGTACTTCTTTGCACCAGCTATTCTGTTCGGGAATTGGAGGTTTCAAGTGTTTGATCAAAGGCCTGATGCGGGCGCTTGTGACCACCGGGTTTTGCACGTGAGCGACTGCAAGGCTCCTCACGACAGCTGGAGCTTCCCAGCCATCCTCAAATCGAGAAGGCTGAGAGAGAAGCTCTTGAAGACCCAAAGTGTCGTTGGGAATTTGAGGCGTTAACATCTTTGCCAGGAGCTCATGTCGCCGTCTTCCAGTGCGACCGTATGATAGGAGTAACACCTTCTCAAGAGGACGTGAATAGCCTTCGTTTGCACGCCTTAGAACAGATAGTGCATTTCTAGCCGCGTGAACCGGCTGAGGACCAGCCTTGTTGGAACGGGATGCAACGGCACGATATCGGGAGATGATATGGTCTTTCATGTAGGTGCGAGCGATGGGGTCAGGAAGGTAGGTACATTCGCGCAGCGTAGCGCGAAGTAGGTGGCGCCATTGCTCTCGCTTTGAGAGACTGTGCAGCCAATGTGGAATTTGAGGACCAGGCATCAAGGAAGATCTGAAATTATTGAAGTCGGTGTGGAAGGAAAAGGAATTTCCCCCAAACGGAGAAACGCGAAAACCTTGGCGTGTCACGGGAATTCCGACGCGCCATTTTCGATCTCTCTCACCCCAAACCCCGCGAACGTTGCCTTGCCTTGCATTGAGCCTCGGATCTTGAATTCTCGACACATCGTTTTTCTGAAATCTTCTATCGGTCGCTTTGTGGCCTTGAATGGTACTTGGTCTGGCCTGCGGTTTCCCTCCAGAGGGTTAGCCACGCGCGGTTGAGCTCGCGTCATTCCAATCGGCATATGGTATGTAGTCCCCTTGCTACTCTACCCCATATTTATTGCCCGATTTGTGGGCTGACATTACTGGGAAGACCAACATGTCATATTCGCAGGGAAGTACAGGGACGAATGGAATGGCCTACAATACGTTGAATGCCTCCCAATCCCTCTCGTCCACCCCTCGCGCAACACCTCCGCCCCCGAAAGGATCGCAGATGTCCTCTTTCGGTTACACCGACGGACCTCAACGAAGCTTCGGTGGATACGATGGGGCTAATGACAATGGATCTGTAATGTCATACCAGGAGGAGTACAAACCACAGATTTACCGAGTTCGTAGTCAACCTACCACCTGCAAATCATCCACTAACGGACAGAGAAAATAGGCCGTTTACTCTAATATCCCAGTTTATGAAATGGAAGTGAATGGTGTTGCGGTTATGAAACGTCGGGAAGATTCTTGGTTGAACGCTACGCAAATTCTGAAAGTCGCCGGTGTCGTCAAAGCCAGGCGAACGAAAACCCTCGAGAAAGAAATCGCTGCCGGTCAACACGAAAAGGTACAAGGCGGCTACGGGAAATACCAGGGTACTTGGGTCAACTATCATAGGGGCGTCGATCTTTGCAGAGAGTACAACGTTGAAGAAGTGCTCCGGCCACTGCTGGAGTACGATATGAACCCTGACGGCTCTGGAACCCCTGCCAACGGAACGCTAGAGACACCTACGAAGGAACAAGCAATGGCCGCTCAGCGCAAGCGCCTTTACAACGGCGGGGATAATCGCAGCGCCTCACAACCGCAACAGGGAACATTTTTCCAGAACATCTCGCGCACCGCTGCTACCGCGGTTAACGCCCTCAGCAAAGCACGCTTCGACTCGCCAAGCTCCAATAATCGGCGGCCCAGTATGGCACGCAAACCCTCGCAGCAAATGGGCAGTCAAGAATCCGCCGTTCCATTGGGCAGCCAGCAGAGCCTGTACAGCATGTCGGACAGCGGGTTTGGTAGCTTGCAAAATCGGTACCAGACGCAGGATGACAACGGGGATATTGCAGAACCGCCCCGCAAGCGCATGCGCTCTACTTCACACCAAGGCCCGCCCATAGGACTCACTCGGGAACCTTCTAATCTATCCATGCAGGACCTCACACCCACAGAACCTAATGACTCCTTCTATCAAGATATCGTTGATCTTCCTCCGCCCCCGATGGATGATGACTCGAAGCGCGGTGTCGAGGCCTTGGCGCCTGCTTCAAACCCGGAAAGGTTCCAGAAGATGAAGCTCATTATGACGCTCTTCCTCGATAAACGGACTAAAGATTTCACAGACCACCCCGCCTTGGTGCAATTAAGCGGAGAAGACCTTGAGATACCACTCGACGAGTATCGGAACAATGCGCTTCACTGGGCTGCAATGCTTGCACGCATGCCATTGCTTCATGCGCTGATAGCCAAGGGTGTGAGGATCTCGCGGGTCAACGGTGCAGGAGAAACAGCCTTGCAAAAAGCCGTGGGCACTCGAAACAATCTTGATTATCGGAGCTTTCCCCGCTTGCTGCAAGTACTAGCCCCTACCATTGATATGGTAGATTACAGTGGACGTACAATTTTGCACCATATTGCCATGATGGCCGCAACTGGCGGTGGAGGACATGTCTCTGCCAAGCATTACCTGGAAGCTCTTCTCGAGTTCATCGTGCGACATGGCGGTGTTGCGCCAAATGCAGATGGGGATCATGCCACAAATGGCACTGGTCGCGAAGTAATATCTTTGGGACGCTTTATCTCTGAGATTGTCAATCTCAGAGACGATCAGGGAGACACTGCGCTCAATCTAGCAGGACGTGCGCGCTCCGTCCTCGTTCCACAACTCTTGGAAGTGGGTGCCGATCCTCACATCCCCAACCATACCGGACTTCGGCCCGCAGATTATGGTGTTGGTGTTGATATGGTGAACGGAAACTCTCAATCTCAGCAAGCAGCCAATAGAAGTGACACGTACATTGATCAGTTGGCGAAGTCGAAGAAAGAGATCCTTAATGGTAAGTATCTTTTCTCTGGTAA
Organism: Penicillium sp. DV-2018c; assembly: GCA_028827535.1. Classification (NCBI taxonomy): domain Eukaryota; kingdom Fungi; phylum Ascomycota; class Eurotiomycetes; order Eurotiales; family Aspergillaceae; genus Penicillium; species Penicillium sp. DV-2018c. Next base: position 3,447,221 of record JAQJAA010000001.1, read on the forward strand.
CTTGGTCTCAGTTCTGACACATCACGCAGCGGCAATGTCCCAAATCACTACGATGGTTGAGGAAACACTCGGGGGAATCGCTCGTGATTTGGCGTCAAGCTTGGCACAAAAACAGGAAAGCTTCGATCATTGGCATACGAAGATTCGCGAGTCTGCCAAAGCTCGGCAGATCGAACAGAAGCAATACAGCGAGCTCAAACGCAAGAGTTCGGAGCGTGTGGAGCTGGATCGACGCATTAAAAACCTGGAGAGATCTTCAGAGAGCCTGTTGGTCACAGTGCAGAATACACCGGGACTGGATGCTACCAGAACAGTTGTTGTTGGCGATGCCGACGTGGATTCCGGTGTCGATGTAACGGCCTTCGAAAGACTGTTCCCAGATGGGTTTGATCCTGCATCTGGGTTTTCACAGCAGCAGGCTGCTTTTCTATCTTCATTGCCCGCAACAGATGTCCTTAGGCGCAAGGCCCACTGCTACAAAGAATTCAACGCAGGGATACTCGCCGAAGTCGATGGTTTGAAAGCGAAGAACGCAGTCCTTGGCCAGAACTACCGTCGAATGGTGATGGCATGCACCAACTGGACGGCGGACCAAGTCGATGATGCCGCGGAAGGCCTCACACAGTGTGTCAAGGAACTGAATGACAACCCCGTTCCCGAGGACGAAGCCATTGAAATTCTCATGCGGGATCGCGGGCAGGACTGGTAGTCTAGTTCTGGTGTGTGCATTATTCTCCGAGCGTTTGGGCGGCTTGTTTTGGATGGAGTTCCTTTCACTCGTCTTCGTGTATGATTCCAAATACCCTAATGGCATGCATTCATGCCAGTTGGCAAATGTTTTATTATTTATGCGAGAAATATTGTACATTTGCTTGTTGAACTGTATTTTCTCTTGGCTCGCCGTCGTACAGGCTAAATATGAACTTAACCGGTCGACTTCGTGACAATGCCCAGACTTGGTGGCTTGGAGGAATCCTTGTCCTATTCTTGTCCTCGTTGCAGGCCTGCGCATTTACCATAATACCCCGCGTTCCGCTGGCTTCCTCGTATGCTGGATAAATAGCCCAGCGTGGGGGTGGAGTATGGGGTGGAGTACGGAGTACTTATAGTCTTGCCTTGCATTCCCCTGTCAGACTCCCATGCATCTTTGATAATTGCCATATCTCAAGTTACAATATGGCTACCGGTTTCTTGCGTGTGAAAGGCGATACCGTCGTCGACGGCAATGGAGAGGCAGTTGTGATGAGAGGAGCTGCCATTGGAGGGTGGATGAAGTATGCATACAATCAACCTGCTACGCATATGCTGGTTGTCTTTTGGCTAACGAATATCATGAAGTATGGAGAACTTCATCACCGGCTTTCCGGCCCACGAAGCTCAGCACCGCGCTGCCATGCGTCGAGTCCTAGGACAAGAAAAGTACGAATTCTTCTTCGACAAATGGCTTGAGTATTTCTTCACCGAGGCGGACGCCAAGTTCTTCGCCGAGCTAGGGCTGAACTGTCTCCGTCTACCTTTCAACTACCGCCACTTCGAGGATGATATGAACCCCCGTGTGTTGAAGGAGTCTGGGTTCAAACACCTGGATCGAGTGGTTGATCTGGTATGTGTTTCCGTACAAGTCTAACCAATGTTGGTGCTACGGTCTACCAGAACCTGACTAATAACAATGGCCGTGTAGTGTGCAGCACATGGCATCTACACCATTCTGGACATGCACGCCGTCCCTGGTGGTCAGAACCCGGACTGGCACTCGGATAATCCCTCTGCCTATGCGGCCTTTTGGGATTACAAGGACCACCAAGACCGCACCGTCTGGCTCTGGGAGCAGATTGCTGCAAGGTACAAGAATAACCCTTGGGTTGCGGGGTACAACCCACTCAATGAGCCTTGCGACCCCGAGCATGTGCGACTGCCTGCTTTCTATGCTCGTATTGAGAAGGCGATTCGCAAGATTGATCCCGATCACATTCTGTGGTTGGATGGCAATACGTTTGCAATGGAATGGAAGGGCTTTGATGAAGTGTTGCCGAATTGCGTGTATGCCATGCATGACTACGCGGTTAGTTTCCTTCTCATTGCTTCTGGAAATCATGACGATCTAGGAACATTCTCTAACTCCCCTTCTCTAGTCAATGGGCTTCCCTACCGGTGCACGCTACAAGGGCACAAGCGAGCAGAAAGAAACCCTTGAACGCACCTACCTGCGTAAAGCGCAGTTCATGACCGAGAAGAAAACTCCAGTCTGGAACGGGGAGTTCGGGCCCGTCTACGCGGACAAGGCCCTTGACGAGGATGCCGAGACAATCAACCAGGAGCGGTACAACCTTCTCGGTGAGCAACTACGCATCTACGACAAGTATAACATCAGCTGGTCGATCTGGCTATACAAGGACATCGGTCTGCAGGGTATGATCTACACAGACCCCGAGAGTAAATGGAACAAGACGATCCAGCCATTCCTCGAGAAGAAAAGAGCGTTCTGGTTGGACAAATGGGGTCGTCGACCTGCGCCGGAGCCGGAGGCTGCTTTGAGGCCGTTGCTTGATTGGATTGATCGTGTTAGTCCGAATGCGAAACAGATGTATCCCACTTCGTGGAATACGGAGTTGCATGTCATGCGCGGTGTATTCTATACTTTCCTAGCAGCTTCTTTTGTGGATGAATTTGCTGAGCTGTTCCGCGGAAGCAGTGAGAAGGATTTGGAAGAGTTGGCTAGGAGTTTCCATTTCGAGAACTGCGTGCAGAGAGACGGTCTCAATCGCATTCTGAAGGATCACGCACGATCAACTCATTGAGCATATTTAGCTTAGTGATGAGACCTCAAGCAGAAGCAGTTGGCTGTAATGATTGATCTATCCTCCGAATCTTCCCATAATCACTAATCAGGCAGCCAGAATTCGCTTCATAGTAGAGCAATTTTGAGGCCTGAGGCCTGAATCTAGGCAACCTTGGGAGTGTGGCAATAATTCTCGTGCCTGAGGTTAGAGTATGTCTCTATTAGACCCACGCACTTATCTTATCCACACACTATCGATAACCAAAAAAATCGAAAGATCGCGGGGCTCACACATTCTCGACTTCAAGGAGGCTGTAGGGTTTGACATTAGAAATGGCCGAATCACCTGTGTATCCGTCCAATCTGGACAGCATTTTCGATGCCACATCTCCTCTAAAAGACCGTCTCGACCCAATCCGATTAACGACCGAGAACATCCTTCCGATCTTCAACCTGCCGCTCTCTCGCCAGGTGCTAGGCCACAATGCCTCCGACGAGTCTCTTGCACGCGTCGCAAGCGGCGAGACTTCATACACCACCTTCGTTGCCGACCAAGCCCGCACCGCCCTCCAGACAAGTGACGGTCTGACCGCCGTACAAAAACAGTCGCAAATCCTACACATCGGCCTGGCAGCCCTCTTCAGCTTCCTGCAGTCTAACGTCACCGGACCTCCCCTCGAGTTCAACTCCGCCGAAATTATCTTTCCGTCCACCCTACAATCCGAGCGCACAGCCCTCAAAGCCGTGCGGGCGAAGATTATCCGCGACTTGACCGTGGACGGGGAAGCTGCTTACAAACTCACGCCCAACCCTGAACTGTTCGCTGTCGCCAAGGCTCTATTGGTTGATGCGAGCAGCGATGGACCACTTGTTGCAAAGACGGCGCGTATGCGCACCAACTTCCTCCACCAAAAGATGTTGTCGGAAGTCACGAGTACTCTCCAGGATGTGATCTACCAGGACCTCGAAGTTCTGAGCAAAGCTGATCTGGATTCAGATGAAAGAGGCCGGTTCCTGCTGGAAAGGGCCAGCATCCACACACACCACGGGTTCGATGTCAAGGCACGGGAAGATATTGGTCAGGCGGCCAAGGTGCGGAATTTCGAATTTGCGCTGACTGGAAGGCTGGGCAAGCGGACGAAGTTCCAAGACCGTGATATCAGTCAGCTGGTCGTGTTGGCTAAAAGTGCTGATGGTGAAACGACACAATCTTCCGAGCCCTCCGGCCCTAAGAACTTGAACTTGAACGACGATACCCTTCTCGAGGCCATCTCTTTCTCTGACGAGAAGCCGGATGAACAAGCTTTGGCAATCCAGGACAAAGTCTCACCGGCTCTGGAGTCTATTGATGCCAATAACCAGCCTATTCTCCACCCTGTCGACTCTGCTCTTCTCCTCGCATTGGCATCTGCTATCACTAACACCTCGCCGGAGAACGGTCTCACCCGCGAGGAAACAAACCCTTACGCAACTCGAGTCCTTGATGGCGGCAGCTCCAACTGGCAAATCTATACTCAGGCCCTTCTGGTCCGCAGTCGAGTAGAAGGCTACCGTTCACGTACTGTTGAACGAGCCGTGCTGCAGATGCAGGCTTTGGTGGATCAAGTCATTGCCGACACCGCAACTAGCGACGATGCAGCTCAAACTGAATCAGGAGAACCAACAACCTTCCTGCCACGCCCTGAGCAGTCCGAATCAGCCCCGGCCGCCGAGCGACTCGAACATATCTGGATCCTGAACTTCTCGACGCGATGGAGCCTCGAAGCCGAGCTCGCCAAGCGCTGGGTTGACCTGGGTGGTCTCCGCACCGCGCTCGAAATCTACGAAAGACTACACATGTGGGCCGAAGCCGCATTGTGCTACGCCGCCACCGAGCGCGAAAGCAAAGCCAAGCACATAATTCGCCGCCAGCTTTACGAAGCCACCGGCCCAGACGAAAACGACGAGAACGAGCAGTTCGACGGACCGGAGCGCTCACCCCTGCCAGCCGATGCACCACGTCTGCTCTGCATCATGGGAGACATCGAAAAAGACGAGAAACTATACGAGCGCGCCTGGATTGTCTCCGGCGAGAGATACGCCCGCGCCCAACGCTCTCTAGCACGCCACTACCTGACCTCCACACCACCCGAACTGGGAAAGGCCGAAGAAGCCTACAAAAAGAGTCTGCACATCAACCGCCTCAACCACGGCGCCTGGTTCGCCCTCGGCTGCGTTCAGCTCGAGCTCCAGAAATGGGAAGAAGCAACCGACACCTTCACGCGCACCGTGCAACTCGACGATACTGACGGCCAAGCCTGGAGTAACCTCGCCGCAGCCATGCTGCGCACCCCAGAGCCAGAAGCCATCCCAGAAGTCGTCGACGAGACGACCGGCGAGGCCACCGCTGTCGAAGTCGACCCCCACAAGCGCAAGCGCGAGGCTCTCTCCGCTCTCCAGCGCGCAGCACAGCTCAAGGGGACCGACGCTCGAATCTGGGATAATGTGCTGACAGTCGCGGCGTCGATCCCGCCGCCCGCAACACCATTCCGCGAGGTAATCACCGCACAGAAGCGGATCATTGAGCTTCTCGGCACGAAGCAGGGCGAGAAGTGCATCGATGTCCGCATTCTAGGAATGCTAGTTGACTTCCTGAATGTCGCGTTCGAGTACGAGGATCTGCTTATTCGCACTGACGATCCGGCCGAGGCGCCGATTGTTCGCACGGGCACAATCCCTGGCCAGATCATTTCTCTGATTGATAATCATGTCGTACCGCTGATTACGCACTCTGCTGTGCTGTGGCAGCTTGTTGCTCGTGTTGAGGTGTTCCGTGGTCGGCCTGCCAAGGCCTTTGAGGCTCATGAGAAGGCGTGGCGGGCTACTATTGCGTCTAATGCGCAGGGTGCTTTCCAGATGGGTGATGAGAAGCCTTGGCTTGAAATTGTGCGGGCTACGGAGAAGCTTGTTCGGGATGGATATGCTAAGTTTGGACCTATGGATCGGGAGGATCAGAAGGTTGGGGATGGCCAGGAGCCTGAGCTTGTTGCTAAGGATTGGCGATTTAAGGCTAGAAGTGCTGTGAGGGGAATTATGGGTAAGGGTAAGGAGTTCTGGGATGGGACGGAGGGGTGGGATCGTCTGAAGGAGCTGCAGTCTGAAGTTACGGGCAATTAGTACATACAAAACTTGATGCTGTTTATGAATTATAGAGGTTAGCTCAATCATCATGATCACAAAAGTCATATACCACGTTCAACATCGTTCGATCATTCTCGATTTGCTCCTGGTAAAAATATCTCATCGCTAGGTAACTAAGAGGCACTCATTATCCTTCTTGGGTTCAGTTCGACTCGAGCTTCCTCTTCAGCATCCCGCAGAAGCTTTCGAACAGGACTGTGTCTGTCCCCTGGATCCAGCGCACTGTGACCCTTACCTCTTGGTCCTCTGCCTTCTCTCCCCGAATCAGCCGTACTTGCACACGTACCCCCATCGCCACATTAGTCGGAATTCCTTCCAAGGTAGACGAACCTTCCCGTCCGATAGCTTTCATCTTCCGACGTGCATGCCTAGACCACGTATTCTCCTCAGCGAATCCAGTTCCCATTGAACGAGCCTGATCCCAGGCCCAGAACCAGGACAAAGAGCCGAGCTCTGTTTTGATCGCAGCAATGACGGTGTCAATAGACGTGCCAGGTGGTAGGGGAAACGAGTACTCTGAGGGAAAAGGAAGAAGATGTTTTGGACAGCCAGGATTTCCCCTCGCCACGCTCTAGGAATACCGGTTAGTACATGCATATGGAAACGTAGTGCAGGACATGGGGCAGAAAGCCAAAAAGCTTACCATGGCAGGCCTCCGGTCACCCCACGACCACGCCACGGCCCAGCGCTTTGTCTTGCCACCTTGGTCGAACTCGGTGACTGCAAAGTTGTGATTGTCGTGCTGGATCAGCTTTTCCAGAATCACAGAGACACTGCTCAGTTTTCCGAGCATGCATGTGTACCATTGGATCCGCGTGCGTAACTGAAGGCTCTCGTCGATCATCCTCTTTACGAAGGCAACTTCTCCACCATCCGTGACCATCTCGACTTCAGCGCCGGTGCAGGCCTTATGCAGGATTAGTACAGTGTGATGGGTTACGGCGTACAACATATTTATTGATCTTTCGGAGGAAATGAAGAGCTGCCAGCACTTACTGAGAAGGGAACGCGCTTTTTCTCTTCGGCGGACTTGATCAGCTCATCGCGCGAGGTATAGAAGGGCGGATTGCACATAGTAAAGTCCAGACTAGAATCTAGTCAGATAACCAGTCTAGCCAGTTTGAATCAGAAACTCACGTATCCTGACCTATCTGATCCAACGGGAAGAGCGGTCCCGCTGGATCGGACTTCACGAGCTGAATCCGCGAGTCGAGATTGTTTAGGACCACGTTACGCTGGGCAGTGCGTATATTGTTCTCGTCGACATCTGTCGGGTTGATCAGTGATTGTCGCGCATCGTTCGAGATGTAAATATACCTGTTGCTACGAACTTCCACTGTTCTCGAGTCGCGCAGCCCAGTAGGGGATATATGCTGATGCATCCTGTTCCACTGCACTCTATTAGATACCCAACAATTGAAAGGTGGGCGACTTACATGTCAAGACCAACAACCTCCCGGCCTCTGTCATATCCCTCATGTAGTCCTCCAGCGGTGGAGTCAATTAGGTCCTGAAGCCAGAGGATGTAGTTGAGTCTGTGCTGCAGGTCAGATTCATACAGAGATGAAGTCGTTATTCGGGACGATATACCTGTTTGGTACCTAGGAATAATGTGAGTTACGATACATAGACTAGCTATATAATAGACATACCGGTGGACACAGTCTATCTTCTGGGATCTCGACTTTCAGACGGAAGTCTTGGTCCAGGAGGGTGGTAGTGAGCTGTCTGCACCGCGGTGGTCAGATCCACATTCAATGTTTGGAGTTGGAGAGCTCTAGCTTACCGTATGGCAGCTGGATCGTTAAAGTCGAGTTGGCCATTAGGCTTCAAGCTGTGTTCAGTCAGTCCCGGTGTTTCCAGAACACGGGTTTGTTGACGTACTGCTTGGCGAAGTCGCGGGATTGCAGAGCCAGGGCTGCAAAATCGACCTCGTTCCTGTAGAGGCTTCGTGCCACTGCTGGCTCCATTATTATGAAAAAAATTCTTGGATTTGTTTATCCAAGACTCTATTGGCGATACAATATGGTTGTGGTGAGGAGAGAAAGCCCCATGAATCCATGATGCAAGTTGAGGTGATATTGTGGGAAGGCTGGCAATAGCGGCCACTTGAGCATTTCTCTGTTGACATGTCGCCGCATGCTTTCTACGGAGTACTGTGTAAGCATGCTGTAGTAATTCATGTACTGTGTAAACTGATGGATACTAATTATTAACTAACTACCTTATTCTACTAATGTAAACTCTGGGTAACTGATTACACACACAACTTCCAAGCTTTACGCATAAAATTACCTATGCTAATCATCTTGGCTCTGTCCAACTGCTGTGCAGGAGTAACACAGTACATTCATACAGTGGCACTACAGCATCCCGAACCTCATAGTAAGCCTCTACAGTGTGGCATGCTCTGGGGAGATGCCCCAGGTGCCATAGCTTCAATGCTGTGTACATCTCAGGCGTGCTCTTCCGTAGCAACCACGATCTTCTTTGTATGTACACAGTAGTATGGTTGTTTGACATATGCAGAAAATCAAGTCAAAGCTCATACTGCATCTTGATCTTCAGCAAAGTCCAGGGGTTGCTCTTACACAGGGCGTAGGTGGTATCACAAGTCCTTAGTAACAGCGGTGAAGCTGTAGCATTCGCTAACCACGTGCGTGATCCCCAAGGGGCTGACCGTATGCGAAATAGACGTTTACGCTAGTCTACAAATGCATTAGCGCAGCCGCTAGCTGTAGACACCTATTAGATTTAAAAGGCTGAACATCACTTCCAAGATTCCTCATATAACCTCCGACTAAGAGACGATGTTGCATTGTAGCGCGTTAGATTCAATCTCCGAGCCCGCTTGAGTTGTTTACCCCTGTAATGCCAAAGGCCAGTGCTGATGATGACTATAGATTTCAAAGATATTCCCCCGCAGCCTGTCTGTCTTATCACTGCGTCGTTTATTATCCTGAGTAGGGCCAGATATGGATGATCGAGCCGCCTATGGGTCACAAGATGATCACCCATAAGATGCGATCATTGCCATGCACGTTCAATGCCGCCATTGGTATGCGCCTTTAGTGCCAATAGCACTTGACAGTATCGGACAGCCTCCGGAACTTGTGGAGGGCCTCCTCGGTTGCTATATGCAATATATCTCTGCGAATACTCAGATTCAACGTTGGCGACGGCGTCGACTTGTCATCTGACATGTTGAACCGACGATGTAATCGATTGCCCCAGGCCTCGGCGTTGTTTGTTATTTATCTCTCAAAATCCCCTGTGCTTCTGCAATATTTTCGTTTGTTCCCATCCCCTCCTCCATCGCATCTCTGCCTTTGTACTTTGGTCTAACCAGATACCATGTCTCACCAGCCTGCTGCACCTTCGCAGGAGGGCCCCTCAGCCCAAAACCCACCTGCTGCGAACCTTTTTGCAGCCGCGAGGCCTTTGGTTAAGCCTGTGGGGTCTCCTCCTGGACAAGGCCGGGTAATCCGCTGCACTCAAATCCGAGACAGACAGGATGTTCGTACCACGGTCAGTCAACCCCCTTCATCTACTATGAGTCTATAACAACATCTCACACATTGCATCGTCACAGATCATGATACAGAATATTCCGAGATTCCTTGAACTTGTATGGCAAATCTCATCTCCGTTGGATCTTGTCGACGCTAATACAATCTCCCCTGCCATAGAAGCACCTGATTGAGCTCTTGGAGGATACCAGTCATAAAGCATACAATTTTGTGTATATGCGCATGGGCAAGTGAACTCTCCCTGAATGATTCATTTGGATTGGAAACTAATCCTCACCAGAACCGGGACAGCCCGAACCGGGCGAGCCCATCAAGTAGGTCTAGTGCTCCCAACAATCTCTTGCAAGTACTCACTCTTTTAGTTCCGGCTACGCATATGTCAATTTTGTCGATGTAAGTATTTTCTCTACTCGATGCCGTTTACTCTCATCTCTTCCTTCCCCCATCTCGGTTGCTTCTCCGACTTCATACCCTTTCAATCCAATATTGCCTTTGCTCGGCTTTCCACTAAAATATCCATAGCCAAAGGACATCATTCCCGTGAGTTATCCTCTGTCTTGGCTCCGATGCCTTGGCACCTCGCTAACCGGTTCTCTAAGTTCTACCTTACAGTAGCAGGCAGACAATGGTATCTTTTCCCTTTGCATTCGGCAGTTAAATACCGGCTTGCTAACAATCATAGGCCCGGGATCCAATATCCAGATGGTCCAGTGAAAGTCGTTTATTCGAGTATGCACCCCCATGTCAATAATTGGAAATGGGTATCTGACAGGATGCAACAGCGATTCAAGGAAGGGCCAAACTGGTGAAGAGGTTCCGGGATAGTACTGTTGTGACCGGGCCCAAGAACTTCTGAGAACTAGCGTCCAAGGGTACGGGCCAACAAATACCTTCCTTATCTCCTTCAAGCGGAAATACTAACTGACTGCAGTTCCTCTTTACGAGCGTTCATGAGAAACCTGGCGGTGGGGGGCAAAATCAGTCGCCCATCAGGACCCGGGAACAAATTCGCTAATCGAATAATGGAATCCATACTTCATTACTTAACCTGTGTATCTACTCCGTACACAAGTAAGCTTTCCCATTCTGTTGAATTCACGTACCGTACAATTCGACATGCCTGGCGCTCTCTTTGGCCGAAAGGTAGCGGACTAAGTGGATATCAGCCCTGAAAGTGGGGCCCGGCCCCGGCCCGGGAGTACATATACGTAAACAGGATACGCCTAATTTAATTGGCGCACGCGACCGTCTATCTGTGTACGCTAAATACGCTGATTGTATGTACGGTCACCGGTGGAGTTCCAAAGTATTTAACCTCTGGTACATTGTGGCTTAGGACCCACTTTTAATATTGCCGGCGGAAACCTTGGGAATCCGAGTTCATTCAATAGTTGGTGACGCCCGAATTTGGATTAGCTGAATAGGATAAGCGGTCTAAATGGCGGGCAAATCCTAAAATGGGAACCTAAGTACCGGAGGTTAAATACTTTTGAAACACCACTGTACTATCTAGTGGTAGTAGTATTCTGAACAATAACCTCAAACTCAATAACTCCAGTTGGCACTGACCTTTAGCAGGCGAGGGTCGACTTTTGGCCCTGCTCCACTAGTTACACCACTACAAAGCGAAGCGTGGCCGACTTCAACTTTCATCCATAATGCATGACGTTCGGTCAATGCAGGCTGCAGCTACTAGATTCTTGTTGGATCCCGTAAACTTGTTTGCCAAGTTGCCTTAGGCATATAAACAAAACATAGAGGTACCAGGTAGTTCATTGTTGGGTAACTCGGAGGAAGCGGTTAACCAGGGATGGGACTACCAATGTCAAGATTCGCGACTCCCTCTTCGTAACTCCTAATGATACAAATGGACGCGAGAACAAAAGAGGCACTGAATATGAGACTGAGGGTGCCTCCGATGTATCAGAGAGAGACAAATAGAAATCGATGATCAGACTAAAGATTGTGAGATTGCAGTCGAAGAATGGAAAGAGCAAACACAGAGAGGCAATAATACAAGATCCTCACTGGCATGAGTTCTTGCAATGACATATACTTGGATTCGGTATTTGCAAAATCAACAAAATGACTTCCTCCATAAAACACCATTAAATCCCTTGAAAATGCATCCTAATGCTCAATAATAACTAGAACACATTAAACTTCCTCCATAAATCTCCATATTGATGTTGGCGATATCATGAAATATCACAGGGCCATACATCAAAAGAGTGTTGTCTCTATGGAGATGAGCGAGCCGAAGAAAGAAGAATCATGGAAGAAGAACCAGGAGGAGTGGATACTGCCCGGATATTATCCTTGCGAGACTCTCTAGTCGGCGTATTGGGTACGACCGTCTTGGATGATCCACCCGAGATGTCCGTGTAAGAACGACGTCCCGGCGAGATTGCGTATGCTCCCACTCCGTGCACGCATTCTGTATACTGTCCGCTGGAATGCAGAAGTGTAGACATGGCCTTTATGTTGGACAAATGGGACCATACGAGTTCGAATGAATCAGCTGATAAAACCTCGTAACTGAGGATACCATACACCAGAGACTTGACTTGCTGGTAAAATCGGAGACCTTTAATAAAGACCTTGTCGATGTGGTCAATTCCACCCTTGCTCCAGTTTGACGCGCAGTCTCATGTCAACTGCGCGCGTGAGCATTGATTCAGAACTCGCTCCTAAACGGGAAGCCCGGGCTCGGGCAATAGACTGCCAGCGGTCTGGAAAGCGTTTGACCGATTGGATGCATTTCCCTAGCACAACTTCCCCAACGTCTTCCGAGACCAGAAGAAAAGGCCAAGAGAATGACCGCAACACAACAACTGTGCATGGGTATACAAGCCGCAGGGAAACGAAGAATAGCAAGACAAAATGGTAATCACGGAGACCGCACCCCCAGATCAGCGGGGTCAGCATGGGCAGGTGAGCTGCCACTCCGTGGGCGCGTCCGATATACTGCCAGCTGGAGCGCAGAGGCATAGACTTGGCCCTCATGTTGGACTAGTGTGCCAGACAAGTCCGAATGTATCACCTGATATCGTTGGGGATTCAGACGAGCTAGACCATACACCATCAGTGGTCTGGAAAGCGTCTGGCCGATTGACTGCATCTTCCAATCACGCTCCTAGCACAGCTTCCCCAAGGGCTTCCGGGACTAGAAGAAAAGGCCAAGAGAATGAGACGGCCCAGTGTATGAAAGGGCCCAGAGAATGGAAATGATCCAGGCTAATGAGGTGACATTGTCTGCCCAAGAACAATATTAGTTATCAGTTCATAATGTATAGATGGTAAGCACATAGTATGCGGGACCCTAATTACTAGGGTCATGGGGGCACGTGGATGGCTCAGACACAAGTTGCTCATCAACTCTCAGACAATGACAATCAAGAAAAAGTCATCATACACATCCACGGGGCCACGTAAGGCCACCGAATGTACCTGCCACACAAGGTATAGAGGTAGTGCTTAGCCAACGTACCTTTCCCAAATAAAAGGAGGCCGGGGCCTGTCCAAAGAAGCGTCGCCAAAGGAAATGAGATGTCGGGATGGGGAAGGCCGAACTATGTAACTGTCAGTTTAGGTCTCAACCATGATCTAATAAGAAGCACCATCGTTGAGCCATGATTGTCAGAACATCAAGGAGGTCCAAGTAACAGACATCAACACATGAAATGTATAGGACAGTGTTCGTGGTGGTTGGGGACTTGGGGGTTCTGGGGAGAGATACTTCACCTGAAGGGAACGTAAACCATATAGCAGACCGTAAGATTGATGCATTTATGGATGCGAGTGCATACTATCAAGGAATAATGAGCCATCTGTAAGACGATCGAGAAAGTAAAATGTTGTAGGAGGATGGGGAAGGAGATGAGACGATGAGAGTAAGTGAACGCAGAGACGGGGGGACCTCAGATTTGCCGACGACATAAGTGTTCATCACCAGCTAACCCAGGCGAACCTAGAGACAAATGATCCCACTGCGTTGCCGGGCCATCGAGGTAAACGGACTCATGAACATGAACGACTTACTAAGGTATATAACGTGCATCGGGTTCATCGAGGTCGAGCACACATAGCGTTTGCTGTTGAAGAAGCTGGCTTGAGACTCCTCAAGTGGAATCACTGTAGAAAATAGTTTACAAGGGAGAGAAGGAAAGAAGTTGGAAAAGTGCGAGACCACCTTATATAGTCCTGCTGGACGCCTATTGGCTAAGCTCAAAAGGGTAGGGTCGAATCAGACGCTGATTGGTTGACGAGGGCTTAGCGTTCGCGCTAACACTTCGGAAGTATACAAACCTGTCCATCCACGTGGCACGGCGAAAGCTGCTCGCGTCTGGTGAGGATGCTACGCGTCCATGAGATTGTATTTACTTTTACGCGTGCGAGCCTATAGTGAGAGCTCTGGACAGGCTGTATACGAAGTTGAACGCGTTAGAACAGATTGGTGCGTGGAAAATCAGTGGCTGCAAATGTGCTGGGACTCGATTTTCGAGTGATAGATACTTGAGCGTAGAGACTGAGAGGGCCCCAGGTGCCTCTCCATATCACGGGCCACCTAAAGGTTCCCCTCCAACGTTCAATGCTATTCAAGTGAGATCTTGCACCTCCTTCAGAGTTTTGCGAATCGAACCTGGTTGATGCCCTATGGCACGGCAGGCAGCTTTCTAATTTCGGTGCTTGAGCCTCACTATACAACCGCCACAGCAACGATCGAGGATCAACATGGGCCTTCTAGCTGTTGGCAAGAAGTTACAAGCGGACAGTTGCTCAATCAAGGTTTCGCCCCATTTAGCACTGCAGATGTCAGCGGCTGATAGTAACCACGCAGGAACAGAATTTCGAACCTCGTGTTAGCATTGATAAAGTCTCGGAGATGCTCCTACTTCGGCTTACGCCGATCCTCATCCAGATTCAACGCACTGTGAAGCGCCTCGGATATTTCTATTTGTTGGCGGCATGGAAAGGGATGCTGCCGTTCGTCATGAACGAAGCTGCGAAAGCAAATCCCGAAAGAACGAGAACGCCGTGACGATCTTGCTGGCAGGGCACATACTCGAACGCAACGAGATTCATCCCATCTCGGGTTGAGGTTAGGAGGCATACATCGGCCACAGAGTACAGCACCGTCAACTCATTGAACAGCAGCGGAGTACCCTCAGGGGCGGCTGAGTGGTCAGAATATCGCTTTGGTATTCGTGACAAAGACTTACCATGCCTGCCATTAGTCTTTCCAGCCAATGTGCATAGTTCCGCTTCGAGCTCCTTATATTCCTTTACATCTTTGCGGCTCGGCACGGTAATGTGGATCGAACAACCTTGTTTTGCAGTTCTGGGTGGTCATCCGAGGAAAGTATCGAAGCCATTGATCTTCTGAGCGAGACCCTTGATGTGATCCAGTCGATCAACACCCACAATAACCTTGACGCTTTTGTAGCGCTCCCTGAGGCTTTGAATTTGCTCTTGAACCCCCGAATTTTCTAAAGTGTCCGTGAACTTTTCAGGGTCAATGCCCACGACAGATTTGCCAACGCAGACCGGACGATTTACATACTGGATTTGGTTGGGAATCTCGGTGCATGCATCACTAGCATGCTGTTAATTGGTACGTCTGCGGGTTGTATGTGAGGAATATTGAGGCTAACACTTACACGAGACTACCGCAGGTGTCGACGAAATTTTGTTCATAATCGTCCGTGTGGAACCCGAACAAGTCACTGGAGAGCAAACTCTCGGGAAGATTCATCCAAAAATTCTTGGTTGGAAACGGTGTGTGGGGGAGAAGCCGACAGGGCATGGTTTACCGCGAGCTCAAGCCGGTAGCGGAGAAGTCCGGGCAGCAACATGAGGTGATAATCGTGAATCCTGATCAGCCAGCGTTTCAGACTCTGCGGCGTCCACGAGTGCATCTGCGGATAGCTCATCTACCCATCTATATGCTTGCCATGGGGTATCATCAGAGGTTACACCCGATTGGTAATGAAGAATGAGCCAGAGGATGCGGTCTAACGAGTAGCATGGGTCATGAGTAATGACATTAAATCTGCGGGCAGAGTACTTACTTGAGAACCCGTTATTGCTGAGTGCTCATACGCCAGTGTGCTGTCAAGGAATATGGTCTTCCAAGCTCTTTCCAACATCGGCGCGATCTTTTCAGTCTATCCAGTGACTTCGATTCCCGGCCAGCCAACCCATGGGAACTGGGTGGACTGGGTCAGGCCAGAAACGGAAGTAGCCAGACCGCCGCTTGAGACTGAGGACCAAAACATGCCATCAACTCTCTTTGGAGACCCTGGGAGCCATTTGATTGGAATGATGATGCGAGAGGTTTCCAATCGTCCACTTGCTGTTCTTGGTTGCGCTCATTCTCGTATGTCTTCTGTGGCATTTATATATTTTAGTGTTGCGTCCTGGAAAGCCGGATCCATGGATTACCTCTTGATGGAAGACTTCAGGAGACACAAAGCGATCTTCTATCTGGGTTGCTTTAATATGAATAATCTGTACGGACCTAGGCACCTACCTTCTTTACAGCTTTGCCTCTTTCCATTTATTTGCAGCAATCTGGGTAACAACAATGAAACAGCACAGTCCAGCCGCATAGATATGTCTCATCAAGCAAAAGCAATCAGCCCCCAGCGCTGTCCTTGTCAGCAATGAACCATCTCACCAGCCATGGAAACACCAGCCAATGCCCTAACCAAGGAACCTACACGTTAGCCACACGACTGATAATAGAGTACACAGTAGTGTAGTATCTCCCATAGTTTT
Organism: Penicillium sp. DV-2018c; assembly: GCA_028827535.1. NCBI lineage: Eukaryota > Fungi > Ascomycota > Eurotiomycetes > Eurotiales > Aspergillaceae > Penicillium > Penicillium sp. DV-2018c. The sequence continues at coordinate 3,463,490 of JAQJAA010000001.1, forward strand.
TGGCCGGGCACAGATCTCATACACAGACCGGCACGAGACTGATATTACTCCCACTGGCAAATCCGAACACTCTAGGTAAGTATGCGCCGCTTGCCGCAAGGTGCGGGTAGATATACTGGCTGCTGGCAGGCCGCAGGTGCCATTGCTTTTGGCAAGAGCGAAGCCATACATTTATCCATGAATATTAGAATGGGATTTGGGTAATCCAATTCAACTGCTTAGGATCTAATTCACTTCAATATTTGATCACGTCATGGATCCAAGACAAAGCTTTGTTGGATGCCTAAGGCAGACAAACATGTGATATGTTGGCCTTAGGCACCACAACGAGACAGAACCTAGAATCTTAGATACAGCTAGAAAGTCTCTCTCTCTTTCTCTTTCATCTCCTTTTTCTCTCTCAGAGTCTGAGTCTGAATTCCAGTCTGTCTTTTTCATCATTCCATAGCTTTATTTCATGAAGCTTTTCCTCCTCTGGTTGCGGCGAACAGCCCAACCATCTACGACCCAGCGATTACCCTCCAAGATGAGGTGCGACTCATCCAGACAAATGCCGGTGTACCATGGATCCTGGAGCAGCTGTTTCTAGAGAGAAAACTTCCAGCATCGATATACGTTCGGTACTTTTCTGGATACGGTCAGCCGCCAATCGCTGTTATGCCAGTCCGCCTTGATCCCATTCCACCGCAAGTTGGATTCCAATACACTTGCCATAGACTGAAGGAGCTGTTTCCCGCCAACAGAACTCAACGCCGCAGAATATCGCCACGGTTCGGGTTAAAGGGGATGAGAACAAGGACCGTCTATCCGCGAAGATCAGCAAAAACTACGTGAGCAAACACAGCGGCGGTTCATTCCTGTACCGAGCCACACTCCACTCCCTTTTCCGTCTGCCTGTCCCACTGCCGAACAAGTACCAAGAGTTGCCGGCGACAAAGGTGAGAGATATGCAGGAGCTCTTTTCGAATGTCCGGTACCTTATCGTCGACGAAAAGTCCATGATTGGACTGCAGATGCTGTATTGGATTGACCGTCGCTGTCATCAGATCTTCCCGGATCGACGTGATGAGCCATTCGCGGGTCTGAACATCATCCTCGCTGGTGCCTGCTCGGGCCGCCTTAGCTGCGATGATGGCGTTTCTCACCCCGGTCATTCACAGTGGAAACTGGGACAACGAGTTGGGGCCGGGCGTTCATACATCCGATTCCCTAGAATGGGTCCTGAGATTCGGTTCCGTCAATAGTGCTTTGTTGGTCTTTTAACGACTCTGTGGATGCAAAGCAAGATTTCGTTGATTTCCTGGCAATCTTCATCCGCCTAGCGGAGGAATCGGAGCAGCCGATGGAGCTCCGGAAGAAGAGCCTTTATCGCAAGCTGCCATCTCGCTTGCAGAATCAGGTCATGATCTACTCGGGAGATGAGTCGGTCACCCCGGAGCAATTCATGCAATTTGGGTTTTTGGAGGCCCTCTATGCCCGAGTGGCAGCACACTACAGCGACTTGGACCCGAAAACCACTGTCGAATGTACCCGATTTCGTACCTTCAGGATGGAAAACAGCAGACATCATCCAAGGGCCTATCTCGAAGCCAGATTCGTCAGGAAACTGCCTACCAGAACCCGGAGAGGTCTCACAGACCGTGGCAGTCAGTTATGCCGGGCGTGGAGCACTTTCCGCATCCTTAGCGATGATAATCTGGCTGTAGTAGATGCTCCCTGGTTACCTGTTTACTTTTGATGTTATCACTAGCTCAGAGATCCATGCGATACTCTTCGCTCTGAAATACTGAATCAGTACTACCTACATGTAGTAACTTAGTAACTTAATACGCGTTCCATGGAAGAAATCAGAGACAGCATACTACCTAGGCGGGATTGTATCCAAAAAAGTACCGATCGTATATCGATGCTGGAAGTTCTTCCTCTCCGAACAGATGCTCCAAGATTCATGGTACATCGACATTTGTCGGGATGAGTCGCACCTCATCTTGGAGGGTAATTGCTGGGTCGCGAATTGCATCAACCAGCTTATCAACCTAGGCCTATGAGCCAAAAAAAGCTACACAATGGGCCAATCAGTTCATCAAATCTTAAAGCCAGCTCAGTGAACATATCCTCTAGCGTTCGCGAAAAGTAGTTATAGGTCTGCGTACGGTAGCTATTGCTGCCAATGTACTCTCTGATATCTTCGGATATTGTTCCTGGGTATCCATGCTCTCAGCTCTCTTGACCATACCGGGCGAAATCCTGCTTCCGCAACTAGGGGCTCATCGTACGAGCGAGTTGATTACAATTTCCCACTACATCAGAGGCCATATCAAATGATTTCTCTATAATCAAATAAATTTTCATCAACGAAGATCAAGAAAAGGGCAATCCTTCGGGTTGGCGTAGAACGTTCCTCCTAACTTTTCAATCATCTTGCAACGTTCCTGCATGGTACGGGCATTTTGCAGCTGTGCTCCACCTTTCCCACTCGTGTCCAGTTTTGTTGTTTTCCAAGCCCATCAGTGGTGCGCCCCATGGCAAAAAAGTCCTGGAAGATATCTGGTCATGCGGTATGGTGGCCATGGTGGAGAACATGGGAGTGGAGAATGCAGATCAAATACTTCCTCCCGAGTCCCGACATCTACATGTGGGGTCAGGCCCTATGTATCCACTAACTACCTTATCTGTGCCTCCTTTGAAGTTTGAGCTTACCCGCCCCTCCCTTACCTCAGCATGCTCAGACGGAACATGATTGACCTTCTGCCTCATCTGCTTCCTGGACCTGATGTATCAGGACGTAGAGAGAAAACATAGGGCCTATATCCTAAGCATACAGAACGACATTGCACATCAATCTATAAGAAAGGGGGACAGGGTCCCATCGTGGCTGCCAAGTGATTTCACGGGAAGTAACCTACTTCGTAGGTAATTCGGGGGTGCGAGTATTCAGTTAAACTAAACGTTTCGAATAGTTCCCAGGAGAAGTAATAGGCAACTGATGTATGGTTACGTGATAATGTATATTGTTTCATGGAAGTGAAAGTAAGGATGAAAGCTCACAGTACCTACTACCGCTTGCATGTCACATATCCGTACGAAAAGGTGAGGAGACTGCGCAACGTGCGGTCGGCAAACCTCGTAGTTAGGTTATTAGCAAACTCATCGAAGATGTACCTAGTAACTATTGTACATAGTGGGAGAACTGCGCCGTCGTGATGAATGAGCGGTGTACGGGCCTATGGCTCAGCATTTGTGATATACATACATAGAAGGCTTCATAATCAGTGACACGGTCACCTAGTGGACACAGACACACTTCTCCTCTTCTAGACCACCCCTGTGTTCTCCTCTCCTGTATTCCTGCTACTCCTAGTGGCGGACCTCGTTGCTCGCTCTTCACAATGTACTTCATGAATCATTTCTGTAGTCTTATTGATTCGGATCAATACCTGCTGGGTTAACCCTACAACACTTCATCCTCATACAACTTCGGCTCATCCAATTACCTGTCGAATATCATCTTGCTTACTATAATACCCAGTATGTATGTACATACGACCATGGGGTGTGAAAAACTTAACTAGATGCTCGATAGGTTGTTACCACCGCCATCCATTTCGTTGGCTTGGTCTATTGCTTTCACAGGGCGCCGCAATGTTTAATTCTATTATGCTGCCCTTGTTTATCTCTTCATAAATTGGTAGCACATCAAACCCCTGGCGACTCAATGCTGTCCTACAACCCTACATATGAACATTTTGATTTAACCAAGGGCAACGTTTCCCGCCCCCTCGTTTGAGGGCAAGGGTGAAGATAACTTAAGAAACTCCGGTGGGGTCCGAGGAGTGGGGGCCGCGGCGTGCCTGCCAATAATAATGGGAGAACAGATGCTCTCCACAATGCCAGGCGGCCCGTGCCTAGCGGGTGCCCCATCCATGGTATGTACATACATGCATACATAGTAGGTACAATGTACATACTCCGTAGGTTCCGGTTCCCATATGTATGTTCTAGTTCGCAGCCATGCATATGTACTAGGCAATCGACTTGTTCTTAACCGGGCTGCTTGCTCATCCGGAACCGACCGGAAGACAGCATTCCAGTCAAGCACCGCAGTGTGTACACCTTCTAATTGGCTAACCCAGTGCAATGCACGGCGATGCGGATTCAGCGTTTGATGATTTACGATATGTTGCTGTCTCTTTAGTACGGTCCCTACGGGGTACATATCATGTCTCAGATGGGGTCTCCTTTTCCTTTGCCACTTCTGCTAGGCAGTGCTAGCATGAAGGCCCGACTTGGCGATTGCGAAACCGCCTTCCCAACGCCAGGATTCAACATTTATGTATGTACATAGTAAGTCGACAAGCGTCTATCAGCTGCAATACAGGGGTCAAGTGGAAATGATATGACGACGAAGATAGAACCTGGTACCTGGGTGCTAATCTCCGCAATGCTCCACCGAAGATCCAGGACTTCCACCAAAAATACCAAGAGAAACCAGACCCCCAGTAAGACTCCAGCACTGGGAACAATGTGCACTAGACGATAAACATCTTGAAGACCATGTTGATGACAAACAACAAATCCGTTCCACGGAATTGAATGTGTCTCGGAGGGGGGTGATGTGAGATGTGACAAGGCAGGTCAACCGTCCGGCGTCATGTGACGACGTGGGCTGGACTGAAGGAGGGGAGGTTGTTGTTGTTCTTCTTCTTCTCTGAATTCTCTTCCTCTTTTCTTTTTCCTCTTCAGACTTGTTGTCGTATGTAGAAAAAGCAATCGAATGTTCTTTTGAGACATCTTCCACATCACAGGGAGTCGTTAGCAAAACGTTGGGGTGTCCTTAGCAATTCCCGCACTTGCATGCAGCAGGCCACGTCACCAGACGGCTATGTACCGAGCAGGGCGCCCTCGCTGACCTCTCGATCAACCTCATCACATAGGCGCTTAGGATGATGGTTGGGGCATCGACCTCAAAACGCAATTCTCCACTTCCCTAAGCGTTACCTATTGGACATTCGAGACTTGTCTCGAGCATCTTCACTCCAATACTTGGTCGGCGAGAGGGAGCTATGTACTCCGTATAATCCTGGTCATTCCGCACAAGCATGGGCTTGCCCATTCCATGCTCTTACCAACAACCCCGCTCACTTACTTGCCCTAGTTATAGTCATCACAGGAACTACATAGCTATAAAAAGTCACTATTTCCGTCAAAATCAAAGCTTCAAAGTAATTCGAATCTCGTTACTTTACAATAGACGAACAAAATGTGCGTCGATTACCAAACAACCACGATCTACACCGGAGGATGCATAAATCCGAACTGCAACAGTATTGAACTCGTCCCTGGACCCGAATGTCCAGATAGACCGGCGAACGGTCCCAGGACTTCTTGTCCAAACTATACGATACGACACGCGGCATCGAAGAGAGTCAAAGGCAAATGCCATACACATCGCTAGGTAAGGAAGGCGGCCGTCTGTCACATCGTGCAATCTGATTTGTCTGTGTCTGCTAGAATGTCGAACGACCTGCCAAGTGTTTGGCGATCACCACCATCATATGTTTGACTATCTATGATCGCCGTCAACCCTGAACACGATTGTTGATAGGCCGCAATCTAGCATTGGGAAAGGTGGACTGGATTCTGGCGAGGATGCGTCTGAAGCGTGGAACGGATGGAATATCCTCGAGAATATCTCGAGCACGGCTGTACTGGCACGTCCAGCATTTTTGGATAATATTCCTCCACTGTTGATCTCTTATTCCGTCGAGCTTTGGGAACACTTTGTCGGAAAAAAGTCGCTGGATTTCTTCATCTTCCATTCCTTCATAGGGTTTTTCGCCTAGTAGAATCTCGTAGACAGTGGACCCCAGGGCGAATATATCGCTCTGGACAGTATTTGGCGCACTTTCATCACGGGGTAGGAAGTGGGTAGCATTCTCCATCACAATAGCGTCTGAGCCCTGCAATGACGAGCCGCCAAAGTCCGATAATCTGATATTGTAACTTTTGTCCACCAGAAACTGACGAGCGCTGAGATCGGAATGAATTACATCTCTTTCGTGGATGAAGGCGACTGCCTCGATGGCTTGTTGAGCGAGGCGATATTTAGTATTGCTTGTCAAAGGGGTTTTCTTCAAATAGGATTCGAGGTCGCCGTTGGACTCATATCGTAAATCGACAAAACCATCGCCCCAGCGAATACACTGGGCAGTCCGTTTAGATTTTCCCAGGTGACCGTATATGCGACCTTCGATCTCTATAGCACGAGTGCTGTAGTAATAGTTTTCTTTCAACGGAACTTTCCGGACGGTCTTGTTGTTCAGCTTGTGGACGATAGTGAATTGACCGACGCTGATGATGTTCTGTCGGCTGGGTTGCTCAAGTTCATTGTGAAACCTACACTTTTTGGACTAGTCAGTGATTGTCGGACATCAGTTTTTCCCAGCGTACCAAAATCATCGTGTCCAGAAGGCTAGTTATCCTTCAGGACCCAGGTCAACTAGGAGGACGGTTGGCTCAATCAGGCTTCCTTCTCATGTATGTAAATAAAATCTCGAAATAAGTCTAGCCCAGTATCACAACACTTTAGAGGAAATGTGAGGTCATGAACAAGCAACAGAAAGTGATCTTTTTCACTGTTGTCATTTGGATGGTGGCTACCTGGAAACCAGGGGGACAAGTACCAAGATATAGGGGCTTTGGTATTCACCGTTAAGCCCACCGCTAGATTTCTGCCGGTGTTACCTCAGTGGCCTCAGGCCTCAGCCGCCCCGGCCACACCCACCGAACAACTGGCGGCACATAAGCCACACGCCAGTGAATAGTAGTTGGGTGGGTGACTGGGTGACCACCAGCGGATCCTCACTGTTGTATCTCTTTGTTGAGTACATAACACTACCCTCTGCAGCCAAACATTATTTCCCAGATTTGGTCCAGCCCTCCACAACTCTCAGTCCCTCAGTCCCTCCATCATTTTATCGACCAATCTCGTCCTTTCCACGCCGTCCATCATGATTCCAGAACCCTGTCAATCCGCCTGTGCTGCAGGACCATGATGCTCAGATGCCCTGAGACAAAATCTTGAAGAAAAGGCCGACTCGGCTAGAATCGAAAAGCCAGGTCTTTTGTGAGTCGTGACTGTGATGCACTCCGTGAACTTGACGTGCTTCTCCAGCATATCAATGTTACAGACGGCCAACAGTGCTTCGACTTTAAATCTTTATCTAAGGAAGAATAGAGCACCTACAAAATCGACAGCACTAGGAATCCTAAACATATGCGCCATCACTATGACGATTTTGACGCGCTCATCCATTGGCGTTCGTCATCATGCCATGGCCACTATCAGACACGGCACTCAAGTATGAGAAGGCGTTTCAAATTGCCAGATATGTCGGCATCCTGAATTGGAAGACTACTCTGAGAAAGATGATGCTGATAATACCTTTTCGATAGAGCAAAACTCGAACTGGCCTCAGATCATGTGAGTTCGGTCCTCCTCTATTTTATCCTATGAGTTATTGTTGGAGAGAGAGAGAAGATCCATTCGGCTTTTCGTAACTTAAGGTCACATGTAGCCTTCGCGCTAATTCTGTTAGTTATTGTTGGAATAAGCGCAACATGTACATATTCTTGGGCCAAGCGAGTGTGGCGGTCATGTGACCGCCAAGGCCCACCACGCACATTCAGGGGCACCCCTCTAGCTAGAAGATAGAACAGACATAACAACGATAACTACACCAGATTACACCGAGCAGGAGCCTCCACGAGAGTAGGCCCTCTGCCCAGTAATCGCCGTAGTCTTCGACGTTTCGCCTACAAGCAATTGCTGTGCAAAACCAACACTGATCAGTGGGGTTGAGTATGGAGCGAGTGAGTCAAGGTTAAGGAGCGGCATCTCACGCTGGAGTGCAAGGAATTGGGGTTGGCCGCCAGTGGAGATTCGGGCGGCACCAGTGTCAGGCAGAATGCCGTGGAAAAGTGTCTCGGTGTACTGGGTGAGCGTGAAAGACTCCCCAACCCTGGTGACGCCGTCCGAAGTGGATTCTTCCATGGCCGTGGTGCCTCTAAAGGGGTCCTCCTTTGTGAGCTGGTGCCTGGCGGACGTATCTTGCAGGTACGTGGTCATCGTCGACGCGTCAGTCGGAAAGGGGGAGCCGGTCAGGTCATCAGAGGGGTCGTCGTCCGGATTGGCAGCCGGGGAGTTGATAGCCTGGAGATACTGGCTGACTAATTTGTCCTCCTCATCATCACTGTCCAAGCCTTCAACGCCCTCACACCAAGTCAAGAAGGATGTGTAGCCGGCCTTGGATTTGTCGGTGATGCCGCGGGCATTCTTGTACCGGTCATAGGCTTTGCGACGCTCCTCCGGGGTGTGCTGAGTTGACCAGCATTTTGGTTTGCCGCAGATGTAGCATCGCCGATCAGAGGCGGGTCGGTCGCCACGACCAAATCGGGTGTTGCGGCCGTTGCCCTTGTATCTGCGGTCCGTCCAGTACTGTTGGTCAGGCCCTTTGGAGGCTGTGAACTGCTGCGGGGAACTCCGAGCCTTAGAGTGGACGCTGACCACGTACCTGCAAGATACGTCCGCCAGGCACCAGCTCACAAAGGAGGACCCCTTTAGAGGCACCACGGCCATGGAAGAATCCACTTCGGACGGCGTCACCAGGGTTGGGGAGTCTTTCACGCTCACCCAGTACACCGAGACACTTTTCCACGGCATTATGCCTGACACTGGTGCCGCCCGAATCTCCACTGGCGGCCAACCCCAATTCCTTGCACTCCAGCGTGAGATGCCGCTCCTTAACCTTGACTCACTCGCTCCATATTCAACCCCACTGATCAGTGTTGGTTTTGCACAGCAATTGCTTGTAGGCGAAACCAACAGTTATAACTGTTAAGGAATTGACCAGTTGATTAACTAGGTCTATCCAGGGCCAATGATTCCATTGATGATGGACCACAAGGAATGCTATGTGGTTTAGGTATTGGGCATTGGAAACCTCTGGAGAGCCTCGAGTTGGCGACAATGGCAAGGGAAGACCCTGAGAACCTAGACACAGTCCGCCCGCATATTATGCTCATGACATGCACCGGAACGGACGTGGCCGAGTCTAATAACGTTCTCCACGGCGAGATTGGGCCGGTTGTTAATGCGATCCAGTGCCGTCTCTTGCAGGACGACTTTAAGCAGACTTCGGTTTTTTTCTGTATAGACCTAGTACTATGCACCGCTTTTTCCGGAACAAACAACCTGGAAATCATTAAGTCGTTATAGGCATTGATACTACTCTAATCCTGTCCCCTTTTCATCCCTGATATTGCCATCCAACTAACTATCAACCCGATCTGCACTTCTTTGTAAACGCTCATACCGCTCGAGTCGCCACTTATATCCCCACTTCATCTCAACCACAAGAAGAGGAACCATAGCAATGGTAATCCCAGCAAGCAAAACAAATGCAAATTCAGCGGTGATAGCCTCAATGATAGGCTGAATAGCAGCAACACCAGCAGCACCAATTAGACACCTCATCAGGTTGTTCACAGCCGTTGCGCTAGCACTGGCACCGGGGTAGAGATCGATGACCATCGCGCTGTTGATAGTAAAAATAGCAGTGGAGCCATAGGCAATGATAAACTGCAGAATAATCGGAACAGCCAGATGCGTCTGGAGCGAGACTCCATAGACAGCAACACAAACAACGAAGAGAGCAGTGATCCACCAAGTATTGCGCATGCGCGCATACTCAATTGGGAAGTCCGGATGGGATTTTAAGTTGATGCGTGTATCGACTGGGAGATTATGTTGCTGACAATATTCACGTTCTGTCAGTTTGTGGTTGTAGTCCATTAGGTAGCCGATTGTGTAGGAGCCAGTCATGCAGCCGAAGCCGTTGCCGAGGAAGGTCAGGCCGACTTCCATTGAGTCCAGGCCGTATTTGTCCTCGAAGAGGGCGGATGTGGAGGATGTTACCATTGACCAGACTGTGTAGACGATGCTGCCGAAGAAGAGGGTGATGAAGACGTCTTTTTCGGCGAGGAAGGTGAGGGGTGCGAGCACGGTTTTGAAGGTAACTTTGGTCTTCTTTTCGGTTGGTGTGGAATCTTCTTTTGCGTCTTTTTGGCCGACGATGGAGTAGATCCAGGGCTTGTAGATTCCTTTTAGGGGGACGGTTCCGTTGCCGGCGATGGGGCGGAGGGTTTCGGGGAGGAAGAACATGATGGAGAGTAGACTGATCCCGGAGGCAATGACTAGGCACCAGAAGATTGATCGAAAGCCGAGATAGTTGGTTAGGATTCCACCGAAGACTGGTCCGATTCCTTGACCTAACATGCGGACTGTTTCGTGTTAGCTTGGAAGATTGTGTATTGGAATGGTAACTACAGGTTCACTCACCACCACCAAAAATTCCAATTAAACTTCCTCGCTCCGCTGAGGTAGTGATATCTCCAATAACACCGGCACCTGAATACGTTAGAATGAGAATCAGTAATGGAAAGTGCGTATAGCATACCAATCGAGATGGTGGCTGCACTTCCAGCAGCTTGCAGAGCTCGGAAAGCCATGAGCTCGCCATAGTTGGTAGTGATAGCCAAAAGAATATTGGATATAATGTATACGACAAATGTTCCGATGAATATAATGCGACGTCCTAGAACATCGGAGAATGAGCCCCAAAAGCTCGGGGCAATACCCTGAACGATCATGTATATCGTTACCGTCAATGTAGCCAGGGAAACAGAGACGCCAAGTTCCTGAATGAAAGTTAGCGAGGAAGGTACGGAGAGTATTAAATGGGATCGACTAACATGTGAAATTTCTGCAATTGCCGGGAAGTAGATGTTTGAAGATAAAGGGGAGAAGATGGCAGCGAAGGAGACGATGCAGACTATCAACAACTTGCGAGGTCGAGAGAACACATGATATGGTGGTTCCGGTTTAGTCTGACTTTCGAGATTGAGTATTGACTCTGCTGGTGTTGATGGTAAGGAAATATCCTTCTTGTCGTGAGGTTTGAGATTAGGGCTTGAGGTGGCAGAGTTCTCAGAAGACCCGGGGTTTCTGAGTGTCTCTGTTGAGCTGAATTGGGATGAAGTCATAATGAAGGATTATAGAAGAATAACCAACAAGCTTGGTATAAACCAAAGCTTGCAAGCTATTGATAGAGGAGAAAAGGTGGTCTTGAGTATTGGGTGTAGACAACTCCAGAGTTTCAACTTCCAATGTGGCGGAATGAGCAGCCCTTTTGTACTCGATTCAAGAAACGCCCCTTATAGATAGGGTCTACTAAGAATTGCTACGAATCCGAGCTTTCACAGGCATCGGAGAACATTATCCACTGTGGATTGGAAGAAAGTCGCAACAATTTGACAGAGATGGTAAGATTTACTTCGATCAACTCAATACCACAACAAGCCATTGATTTCACTTGATAGGTATACTTGATTCACCAGCTCTGAGCTCATACTGCGTACTTCTCTCAAGCCTGCAGAATGATCAATGATGCTTGCGTATATTCATTCTATCGCTATTGGGATACCACTACGCCTCAATCCCTCGTGTTCAAGAATCACACATTCCTAGGCGCCCCACGAGCTATCCTGGCTATGGGGAATAGTACTGACACCTACGGGTGTACTTCCAAAAATCATAGGGCAGACTCCACCATAGGAGCATACAAAATACGAATGGCCAATAGCGTCGATCATGATGGCATGTGCACCTCATAAGTTCGGTTCTCACCATTCGGTATCTCCATCGGAGAAAAAAGATCTCGCGTGACTGATATTTGCGATGTCGCTCGGTTCATCCATCCGATATCTCTTCAGCCCTGAAGAACCCGAACGTCTGCAACAACCGAGACATTTGCGCGATAAATGATTCAGGAACTCCAATCACTGCTTCGAGGCCCCTGGCTAGACGAGGCATATCCCCTGAACCCAAGAACTGGAAACCGAGAACCTCAGGTCCTCTGCACGTGGAGATAGCCTCAGCTAATGATGCCATATTGGCATCATTCTCCACGTGCACTTTATCAAGCTATCGGCCAATATTTATTAAGCATTTTGCTAAGCTTCGTCATTTTGCATTGATACTGTATAGAGAATTGTTCTAAATGCATCTATTGGACAAACTGCGCCATCAAATTACGTACGCATTCTTGGTGAGTCTGTTCGGTATAGGGGTTGTTGGCCCTTGTTGTCGCAGACTCCATCCACCAAAGGGGCCAGGGGCTTGAGGCTTTGAGCACATACAGGGACGAGTTATCACTCAGGAAGCATCGAAAATGGCGAGATAAGCGGCATCCGCCAGGTGCACAAAATCTGGCGAAAGTGCTTCAGACATATCTTGGGGAATAATGAACCATGGAATCCTTGGAACACTCCCTCGAGACAAAGATCGCGCTAGAGTGGCGATGATCGACAAATCGATCGGAGTAGTTCGAGCTGTATCTTGTTTTGTACACGGCTCACGAACTGTACCAAACTTCTGACCTCATCCGTCGATCCTCGACCCACCAGCACGCAATCTTTTCGTATGTACTATTGCATATCTTTTCTACTCGGAGCCCCGGCGGTGCAACCTAGATCTCATATGTCTGAGACTGCCGACAACCTGCACATTGGTGCGCGATTCGCAGTGGAGACTTGGAGAATTAACTTCGTGGTTCCGACTATGTACCTTGTTCCTCGGGGGTTTGCGCTTAGGGCTGGGTGCCTTATGATAAGGCTGAGACAGGTACCTTGGTACCTTCTTGGCAGGTCCAATTAATAGTTATGAGTCCATCCACACAGTACTCGGTGCCCGACTCAATAATGTATCCGTGCCTGATCCAATGTTCAACCTCAAACGCGCGTTCCTACGGGGAGAACCGACCGAAATCAGCTCCCGCTTCGGAGAATCGTCTCGGCCCTCGGCTAGCCGAGACCGTCTTTGCCAGTGCACGTTGGCTAGTACCACCCATGGATTGGTTCCAACTCCCGGCGTTACCAACAGATTGAAGTTGTTGGTTCAGGTTGAGTCCTTACTTCTGACAGGGGGTCCGGACTCCGGGCCTTGCATTTTGAAGGGTTCTGATCAGTGATAAGCTCAATCACGTTCTTACATAGCACTATGTGTCTTCGCGTCCGAGAACGCAAAGAAAAGAGAACCATGTCAAATATTATCACACCATCTCTACGAAGACATGAGGCTGTGTTCGATTTATTTTGCTTAGCGCATCCATAGCAAAGCGCATTGACCGTCGGATTTGCAGATCTAATGCCGAACTATGAACATTGAAGGACATCTCGAAAAGAATGTAGCTTCAGGAGGTCCAGGGGTAATTATCTCCAACTCTCACGAACTAATCCCGCACTATCTCCAATATCCTTCTCCAAGATTGCGCAACCCGCTAAACCAGTGCAGTTAATGTTGAGTACGGAGTACTGGGCCTAGGATGGGAATCTGCATAGAAGCTTCAGAAGCTTCTAGACCGGGACGAGCCCACAAGGCTCCTCGGAACGCCCCTGATCTCCAACTGACAACATATGGATATCGCGTGATATCGGATGATCGCGAATACTATTAACTGCAAATCGGGTACTAGTTGAACGGAGAAGAGCCGGACGCCGGACGAGGCAAGTCCCGAGACTGCGGCTTATCGCAGTAGAGTACGGAGTACTCCGTACTGCAAGCTATGTTTCAGAAACGGATTTAGATATAAAGTAGAGAAAAGAATTCCTCCAGCTCCACGAGCTGTCTGACATCTGGTCTGACTGGTTGTTATTTTCCGTGATCGGCGGTGTCGCAAAAGTGAGTGTACAGGTTGAGTGGTTCGTCCGAGATTCTACCATGGTTCGGCTCGGGTCATGCAAACGCCTCAATTAGGGGCTAAGATGGGCACATCTAGAACTGATATGATCCATTTTGACTCATGAAGTTCAGACCGTTGAGGGAATTTAAAAATGAGCTCGAGTGTTGCGAGTAGGTAGAAGGAAAATATGGGTACCGCGTAGATGAATTTTGAATCGGATCGATATCAACCGTCCAGCAGCCCACGTGGGACCAAATATAGGTAGATATGGGATGGTCTCGCCATAGGATGCCCCGGAGGAATCGGGCGATACACCGGGCATCGATCTATATCGTCAGACAAATGTGTTGGCAGGACCTGGGCATCCCTTATTCGAGGATTAGGATTGGTGTCATGAGAAGTATTTAGTCCTCTTCGGCAGAGATATGCCATTTGTTACATGTAGGTATATCACAAGACTTCCTTATTCTTATTCATCAATATGTCCACCTGCAATACTTCAGCTCTGATGACTGGGACGAAAAGCCACAGTGGAACATTCATTACAGGCAAGCTTCTTGGCGACCACATCGAACGGGCAGGCCAGGATACTGGCGAAGGTTTCACATCCCGAATGGATACCTACGTCTTGCTGATGATATAGTGCCCACGTGGCTGAGATCCTCAGACACTTGTCGTCCCGCGCGAGGTCAACGCCCAGATCGATCAAGGACTCACCATTGTAGATCTGAATCTGGATATGAATGACGCTGGAGGGAATGGGCCAGAGCAGGTATCTCAGGCCACCCCGGACCGTGTCCCGATGGATGACCAGGCCCTGGGGGCAATGGTGCAGAATACCGAGAAGTGAATGCAGGAACATTAGGCCGGTTGGACGTTTGTTGGTGTGTGGAGGCTTAACGAGAGCGACTTGCGGGTTCAGATTGAGTTGGTGCTCATGATCGATGAGAGGTTGAGATAGAAGCTGACATGGCGAGAGGCGTACCCTTCGAGCCCCTGGGTTTAACCGAGTGGCATAAAGATGCAGCAGCATGAGATGAGACGCCGCAGACGAGATAGCTTAGAAGCACCCACAGCCTGGGAGAGCCCTTTCTTGAGTACCGTATCCTTAGCGCTTGCCGCCTCTGCCACCTCGCCCACCACGGCCGCCTCTGGATTTACCCTTCCCTCTACCGCCCATCATACGACGCCCGGAAGCTTGGACGCGGGCGATATCATCTTTATTCAGGTTCAATGTACCTCCCGAGAACTTGCCGACAGAGGATCCAACAAGACCACGATCTCGTCGCCCGCTATTGCTTGATTTCTGAACTTTGGAAGGTTTCTCGAGAATGATACCATTCTCCTTGGCCTCTTGACGGCGCCTTTCTTCCTTTGATTCGGCCTTAGCTTTAATGCCTCGTCTGTGCGCAGTGGGCATTTTATTTTGCGCATAAAGCGACGTCTTGGCTCCGAGCGATTGCATGCGCAAATCCAAAGCCTTCAAGCGATTCTTTCCAGTGGGCGCAAGATCATCCGCTGATTCGAGAAGGTGGGACTCCTTGAGTAGTCTTTGTAATGCAAGATCGTGCTTGAGGTTCATGGCATCGTGGGAGTCTTCCTCTTCTTCTTTCTTGGACGTAGGTTCCGGGTCGGTGCTCGACTTTTCTATGTTGGACAACAATTTTCCACTCTGTGAATTCGAGTCTTAGTCTAAAATTCCAACCAATCTGGCACTAGCGCATACCTTGAATGCCTTCCATGTCTTTTTGTCCATTCTGTCTTCTGCCGTTTGGCGAGCGTCTGTGTATTCGACCACCTCGACTTGATTACTTTCTTCGCTGATGTCGGACATTCCGTCCCAATCCGCTTCCGACCCAGAGAGATCAGAGTCATCGTCGTCCTCGCTTTCGTCCTCGTCGGAATCCGTAGGTTTGACGGGAGCGTTTGGCAAATCAAGTGGCTCGAATTGTGCTTCGAATAATTTTCGGAATATGTCTTGCGCGTTGTCCACAGGAGGAGGGCTGTCTTCTTTAGATTCTGGTTTTGAGACCACTGCGGTCTCTCTCTTCCGTTTCAAAACCATGATTAAAAGTGTGTTATTGAGGAAATTTTAGGGCCAAGCACTCGCGCTTAAGCTCAAGAACTTTTTTCGATAAGTTGATGCGCAGGCACGTGATTCGTTATCTGGTTGATCACATGGGATAAGATAAGGCGCCCCCTCTATCGATAACCGATCCATTCACACAGCGTCACTGAGTTTATTCGCCAATTCGTTCTCCAATTCGCTCGAGAAGATGACCAAGTTCAGGCCGTGCATTGACCTGCACTCAGGGCAGGTCAAACAGATTGTGGGCGGTACCCTCAGCCAGGTGGCCTCCGATTTGAAGACGAACTACGTATCAAAGTTGCCGGCCAGTCACTATGCGGAATTGTACCAGAAGCATGATCTGCGCGGAGGGCACGTTGTGAAGCTTGGACCTGGAAATGAAGAGGCCGCTCTGGAGGCAGTGAAGGCATGGCCGGGTGGCTTGCAAGTCGCTGGCGGCATCACCGATCAAAATGCACAATATTGGATCGACCAGGGCGCAGACAAGGTGAGCAACCGGATCCCAGATGGCCTACTCTTTTCAATTCATATTGCACTCGCCTGGTCGGAAGCTTGATTATGCTTCGCGGCTGTTATCCATGGTTTCTGTGCTCCGCCATAGTAGAAGGCCAATGACGCTAATGTGGAATGCGGACAACAGGTGATCATCACTTCATTCCTCTTCCCTGGGGGCAAGTTCTCGCTAGAGCGGCTCGAATCAGTTCTCTCTGCTTTGGGTGGTGACAAGACGAAGCTGGTCTTGGACCTGAGCTGTCGCAGGAAAGATGATACTTGGTTCGTTGCTATGGACCGCTGGCAGACCATTACAGAGATGGAGATTAATCAAGGTACATTGTGCCGGTGCTGAACTGGGCTTTATTGTTGATTACTGACTTCCTGCAGAATCTATTTCAATGCTGGAGCCATACTGCGCCGAGTTCTTAATCCATGCTGCAGACGTAGAGGGCCTGCAGCAAGGTGTTGACGAGGAACTCGTGTCGAGACTTGCTGAATGGTGCACTATTCCCGTGACATATGCAGGAGGTGCACGTCATTTACAGGATCTAGAAAAGGTGCACATGAGTAGCAAGGGAAAAGTGGATTTGACCATCGGCAGCGCGCTCGATATCTTCGGCGGCTCGGGAGTGACGTTCGACGAGTGCATTGAATGGAACAAAGCACACTAGAAACGGAATAAATCAAATATGAAAAAAACAGATTGATCAAGCCTAAACAAGCTTATACAATTCTCAATAATTATGTATCTTTTCTCATGATTTCCATGATGCCATAACCACAAAACAAACAGTGAAGGTGTCGAGCGAGTCGCCGTTGGAGTCCAGACTTGTCCGAAAGCGGTTTAGGGCCTTGCATCAACTGAAGGTCCGCCCGCCTCCGTATCACAACCTTGGAAGTCTTCAACCTCAACTCTCTGAATTAGCCCATCGCGATCTCCTCTTTTCTCCAACATAACGTATACCGATTACTCTAAAACCCACTCTATCTACACATTACCCCACCGCCAACATGAAGCCCGTCGTCTCCGCCTTGAACGCCTGGTCCTGGTAGGCTCACCAAACACTATGCATCTCGAAGCCGCACCTCTCTAACATCATATCTGTAACAGCGTCGTCATCTCCGTCTTCGCAATGATCATCCTCTCAGTCCTCGGCTCCCTTTACAGCGTACGTCCCTCCAACCCTCCAGCACTCTATCGGCTCATCTGAAGCTCCGTCTACAACGTAACATGAGGACCAATAGCTAACAACGAGTTCCTCAATATAGAGCAACAACCACGCATACACCGGATCAGAAGGCGAACCCGAAGATGGTCCCGCAGTCGCTGCTTCCATCTACACCGCTGTGATTGTCTACGCTGTACGTCACTTTTCTTCCCCTACATCCCATTCCGACGGGGCCGATCGTTGCACGAGGAGGGAACCGATTACTGACAAGTGGATACAGGGCTTCTTCGTTTTCTGCGGCTTCCAGGCTTACCTTCACATGCGCGATAGCAGGGGGGTGCTATATCACTTCACTGAGGATACTATTTGTCTTTCTGTTTTCGTTAAACGTCTTGGCGACATTATTATCTATCGATTTGCAACATACGGGCTTATTTCTTGGGGTTTCTTTGTCACAGAGGTGTTGGATTCGATTCGTTAGGGCAATGAAAGGCCGAGAGAATGTTTCAGGATCTCTGAAGCATGACTTACCCGTCTGTTCATGTTGCCGGCGAGCAGGATCCGGCTGTACTTGGAAGGCGTTGGCGGGCAGGTTTTCCGGTCTCCTTTGCTAGATTACACGGATGGTCGACCTGCGATTTGTACATAGACCGCTTATGATTATTGCCAGCTCTTTGATATCTTGATTTTGTCATTGGATGCATCTAAAGTCGTAATTTGGTATAGATATTCAATCATTTGTCCTTCATTGAGAAAGCAAGCTTTTTGTGAGACCGCCAACGCCGGTGGATGCAGAAAACCGATACCAATCCCAAGCTGTACACGTATTTATCTTTTGGATTTCCATGTTCTTTTCATATTGAATCAACACTCCTCATCCTCCCACGGGTCCAGCATCTTGGACATGTAGGGACCATCGAGAGTGTATCCGAGACGAGCATAGTAGCTACGCACGCCGACACCAGAGATCACACTGATCTTGCGACTGCCATGCTCCTCACGAGCAATACGCTCCGCCTCTTCCATCAGCAAAGTTCCGAAGCCACGGTGCTGGAACTTGCGCGCATCACGACCGTGAAGCGGCACGGCAGAACCGTAAACATGAAGCTCGCGGACGATACTCGTCTGCTGGCCGGTGAACTCAGGACGGAACGTGTGGGTCTCGCTGCATTTGCGCAGACGAAGCAAGCCAATAAGGATATCCTGCTTGGGATCCTCGTAAGCCAAGAATGTCTCCCAGCCGCCATTGGCAGTGTAGTCACGGCGAATCAATTCGATTTGTGAGGGACGAATTTTGTTCTTGACTTCGTTGATGCCAACTTCTCGCGTGCGGACATCACGGCAGGTCGTGCCGAAGTCCTTCATACGTGCTAATGCTAGTTCGCGCAGGTTGCCGTTCTCCACACCCGAAGTAACCAGAGGCATGGGAATATCGCGCTGGACTCGGTAGATTCGAGTCCAAGGGGGAACTAGGGCGAGAATGCGTGCGACAAGATCGATAAGTGCGTTGGGTGTGTAGTTCTTGTAACGGCCGGTACGCCACAGCTCGTATAGGCCGGTGCCTCGAATGACGAGTGTGGGGTACAGCTTGAGACCGTCGGTGCGGAAGTTGGGGTTCTCGAAGTACTCTTGGAACTGGAAGAGATCGCGCTCCATCCCGACGTTCGGAAGATCGGGCATCATGTGGCTAACGACCTTGAAACCGGCATCCTTGGCGAGCTTGAAAGTCTCGGCAACCGCTGCCACGGTATGGCCGCGGTTGGTATCTCGTGCAACGTCCTCGTACAGACTCTGTACACCAATCTCCAATCGTGTGCAGCCGTATCGAAGCATGCTGCTCAAATGTGTGTCCAAGCAGTAATCTGGTCTGGTTTCGATGGTAATACCCACGCACTTCACGTTGCTCATTTCGCCTGCCAGCACGGCCTCGTCCACATTGTCCGTTTGGTATCCACTCAGCGCATTGTGAAGTTGGGAGATGAAGCTATCTCGGTAGTCTTCTGGCAACGACATAAATGTTCCACCCATGATAATGTATTCCACCTTGTCCACGCTGTGGCCAAGAGCTTTGATCTGGTCCACACGTCCTCGTGCCTGTTCAAACGGATCGTAACGAGCGCGGATCGCTCGCATTGACGTTGGTTCGTATCCGGTATATGATTGAGTCGAGTATTCGAAATCAGAGTCCGGGCCACCAGGGCAGTAGACGCAGATGTTGCCGGTGTATGCGATATGGGGGCATCGATGAGGTTTGCACATAACCGCCACCACGGCGATACCAGAAGAGGTCCCTGTAGACGCGGTTAGCTACATGCCAAAACCTCCACACAGGTAACTGATACGTACGAATCGGCTTGGCGATCAACTTTGGCAGGATGTATTTCTTATAGTGTTCAGGTACTGCGGCGATGATGGCTGTCAGTGGCGGCGAGCTGGACAGGCTGTGCTTCCTCGAGAAAGTAGCCCGCAGCTTGTTGAGGTTCAAATCCTTCTTAGGCTGCGTGGAATCCCTCTGCGCCTCATAGTCCTGAATCAGAGCATTTGCAATGTCGGAGCAGGCCCGCAAGAACCGTTCATTCTCCGGGACTTGCTTTGCGTTCTTCTTGGCGGCCCTTTTGATCTCCTGGGAGGTCATATGCGAGGTCACAGTCATAGTAGCCATGGTGAAAATAATAACACCGCGCCCGGGCGATTATTGCTTCAGCGACAAACGGTGTACTTTGTGATTCCGTAGTGGGGGTGAGGTTGATTAGATAGAAAAATGTGGTGTCCGAGTGCCTGCGCCCGACGAGTTCTGCTTAAGTAAAAGATTTGTCCCGTGCGAGAAATCCCGAGCGCGCATCCCTGCCGCAACTTTAGCTCGACTTCCTTCTCTACGTATTTCTTTTTATCTCTTTCTATACCTCACCTCTTCCCTCATACATACATTCTTGTAACTATGCAGGCCTTCCGCCGTAATACCCTCTCGGCCCTTCGCAATGTCGGTGCCACCCAGCGTCGCACCCAGGCTACCTCTGCCTATAACGAGACCTTGAACAACCTTAAGATCAACAAGGACACCCGCGTTCTTTTCCAGGGTTTCACTGGAAAGCAGGGAACGTAAGTTCAACTCATTGCGAAGCGTATCTCGTCATCCTCGCGCATGAAGCTGACATTTGACCTCGGGATAGCTTCCACGCCGAGCAGGCCATCGCCTACGGTAAATATCTGTCTAGCTGCGATCGCATCCGAACAACAGCTCATATATAACAGGCACCAATGTCGTCGGTGGTACCAACCCCAAGAAGGCCGGCACTATGCACCTTGACCGTCCCGTTTTCGCCAATGTCAGTGAGGCTGTGAAGGAGACCGGTGCCACAGCTTCCGCCATTTTTGTTCCGTATGTTATGGCTATATCTAGGAATTGTCAGCGATTCAATGCTGACTACAATTAGTCCCCCTCTCGCTGCCGCCGGTATTGAGGAGGCCATCGCTGCTGAGATGGGTCTCGTTGTTTGGTATGTGGGAGATTGAGCTTCCCCTTGGAGATCTTTTTCTGACAGCTTCTTGTTTGACAGCATTACCGAGGGTATCCCTCAACACGGTATGAAGCGAGCGACAACTATACAAGGTGCCCAAACTAATGAATTAATGTAGACATGGTCCGCATCACCGACATCCTCAAGACCCAGAACAAGACCCGTTTGATCGGTCCCAACTGCCCCGGTATCATTGCTCCCGTAAGTCCCACCCCCACAACGCCACATTTAATATAAATGAGCGAAATATTCACACCTCTCATTTATAGGGTCAATGCAAGATCGGTATCATGCCCGGTTTCATCCACAAGCGCGGCCGTGTCGGTATCGTCTCTCGCTCCGGCACCCTGACCTACGAGGCCGTTAACCAGACCACCATGGCCGGCCTCGGTCAGTCCCTCGTCGTCGGTATTGGCGGTGACCCCTTCTCCGGCACCAACTTCATCGACTGCCTCAAGGTCTTCCTCGAGGACCCCGAGACCGACGGTATCATCATGATCGGTGAGATCGGTGGTTCCGCCGAGGAGGATGCCGCCGAGTTCTTCAAGGCCAACAACATCCACAACAAGCCCGCCGTCTCCTTCATTGCCGGTATCTCCGCTCCCCCCGGCCGCCGCATGGGTCACGCCGGTGCCATCGTCAGCGGTGGTAAGGGTGGTGCCGACTCCAAGATCTCTGCCCTCACCGACGCCGGTGTCATTGTCGAGCGCAGCCCTGCCTCCCTTGGCAAGACCCTGCTTGCCGAGTTCGTCAAGCGCGACCTTGTCTAACTTTGTCGCTCCGTTTGATGCATCGGGTGTTCTGTTATCCTGGTTTTGAAGCCGGAATCTGCGGCGTATCTGCCGTTTATACTACGGGGTTCTTATGGGCTGTTCTTCACCGGCTGCTCCTGTATTTCTTCTCACCTTTGTTTTAGAGATCCTTGCAGTATTTATGCTCGTGTAATTAATATCGTGCGCTGCTCGTACATTGGAGTAGATGGGAAAATAACTGAGTCGATGAAAATCTATTCCTTGGATGTGCATGAAGCAGGGTCTTTAGGTACATCTTTCACTGTACATGTTCACCGGAGCTATCCTTTGTCTCAACACTGGGCGTCTGGGTAGAGTCAACCTATATTCCCTGGCAGTACTCGGACATGTTCCATGTGGGTAAATATGTCGGGGCCGGGCAGTATACCTAGTGGAATTGCGTCGACATCCAGTCCAAGCATAGGTACATACTCGACCCACGGGCAGTGACTGGAACCTACATGTCCATTGCCTGAACCCCCGGAGACAAAAGAGACCGAGCCCACTGCTGCGCTGCTAACGCGCAGGGACGAGCAGGCAAGGTCAGCACCAATCCGAACTATAAGCTCACACTAACCAACGTTCAGCCTCCTCCAAATCACAGCACCGGGACTATGACTTCTTGTCTATCGCAAATCAGAAAATGTACGATGTTCTTCAAGAAGAAGTCGTCTTCGATGTACATGATAGCAGAAGGAAACGAGCTCGTGGAAGCGTCACGCCCCAATTGAGTCACAAGTACGTATCTTGAGCGATTGGGCTGATTACCTATGACCGCGAATGTACGTTCGCACTTCACCCTAATAGCTATCTAGGAACTACCTAAGGTATAGATGGTATAGAGGCATCTTTACAAAGACCCATATGACCGGTTGGTCCAGACCCCGGAGTCAAAGTGTCCTGATTGGGAAACGACATCAAGCGTAGCTTCCTGTATACAACAACAGCCATGGGGATTTCTAACTTGGGCTAATACACCATTATCTCTCCCCAAGCTTGTCAGAAGCTTGTCAAGCACATACCATATTCACATACTTCTTCCAATCAGATGTAAAATTTGTCCCTTTACTTCTACTTCTACTTTCGGTCAAGCCTGGCCTATCTAGTACCACGGCAACAGCTTTTCGATCTAGGCAACTGCCACTATGTCAACTGACCTCTTACGAATGATGCGGTATTGCAGTGGCGCCACTTCTTTGAACCTACTCGGTTCGGATATCTCAGGTCCCGGGCGAAGCACTCCAATGTGTCCCAATGGACCTCAATAGGACCTAGGTACCATTGTGTACCAGTGGAAAACTGCTTCAAAGTCTAACTAAGCCTTGGCCCTCGTTCTACCATGGTCCCCTTTTTTAGCATCAGCATTTGAGTTCTGTTAGTCTGTTGGATCCGCGGGGTAGATAGAAATCACAGCAGCATCTATGCCTTGCCTATCTAGAACTGTGGCAGCAGCTTTTTGATTTAGACCTCTGTCACTATGTCCACCGATTTCTTACACATGATGCGGTATTGCAGTAGCACCACTCCTTTTACCCTACTCGGGTGGGATATCTCAGCCCGCGGCCGCAGCACTCCAATGCATTCCAATGGATCACAATAGGTACCATTCTGTACCAATGGAAAGCTGCTCCAAAGTCTAGCTGAGCCTCATTCTACCATGGTCTCTTTGTCCAGAATCCAGAATTTGAGTTCTGTCAGTCTGTTGGATCCGTGGGGTAGATGGAGATCACAGCAGCACCCATTGCCTAAAATGGAAATCGACAGGGAAACCTTGAACAAGCTTCGCAGATCATCTTCAGCCTTATCCATTTAGACTTCATCAAGTTAAATATAGACAATGGTTCCGTGGGCTTGGTCTGTTCCTACCTATTCGGGCATAGGAGCCTACTAGACCAGACCAAACATAAAGGAGCTCCTGCCCTCTGAGTCTTCTCCCTCCTTTCTTCCTTCCCAAAGTACCAATTTCATATTTCCACAATGCCAACTCCTCTCTGGAAGTTGCGCTACAGGCGGAAGGAGAAAATCCTTCGTGCCTTGTACCCAGGCCTCAAACAACTGAGGCCTGGGTACGTCTCCAACGAGCATGGGGAAGTCGACATCCACCCGATGGACTTCTGGACTGGGGACACAGATACCTCCTTCGTCCAATACTTCTTCCCCGACACGGAGACCACCTCGACCATCGCCAACTCCAAGGTCAATCCCGAGGACCCCGTAGAGGACCCATTCACTGGTGCACGGGAGTGGGAGGGTCTCGATGGCCCACACTCCCGCGAGATGCATCATGAACTCTACGCGGCGTTCTCGAAGTATCTCCGCAGATCCTCCCGCGGCAAACACCAGTCCGCATGGTGGGATCCAGTTTCGTAAGTCCCCTCCAGTGAGAAGAGTGAATGAGCGGTCTCTGACCTGTTGTATAGCATGAAGGAGGATGCATCCCTCTTCAACAGCAACGACCGGCACGGCTTCACTGTCCAAAGTGGAGCAACGTGCGCCGACGCGAAGTCGTCGCACCAGCTTGTTGTGATGAAAAGCAACAAGTTGTACCACGAGACTCTCCCATCAACTGGAGAGATCCTGGTCCTGGTGCGATGGATGCTTGATGCTACCCGAAAGCACAAGCGTCTCATGGGACTCCATCACCGTCAGGAACAGAAGCTGCATGACTTCCCGGTATGTTTTCTCCCTTGTCAGTTCTAAAGTATGAAAGAAGCATTCAATCTCTTATCTAGACAATGGTCATCTCCTTCCTTCCTGACGCGAGGGTCCGCATTCTGCATGGGTACCTCGACAACAACGGCCGCCTCCAACTGGCCTATACCCAGGCATTGAACTTCGACGCCGATGACTACGCTGAGAAGATGGAGGTCCTTCTCCAATGGGCTTGGCCTGAGGTGGTGGGTGACACCACCAAGCCCATTCCTCTCCCGCCCATCTACGAAGACGACGAAGATGAGTGGATTGAGAGCGGAGAGGTGGAACTGCCATCTGCGGAGTATGGCGATGACGAAAGCGAGAGTGGTCTGGGGAGTGAGTCCGACGATATCTGGTCCGGCACTGAGGACGAGACCACCATTAAAAACCGTCCGTGTAGTCAAACACTCGTAGACATTGTAGATACTAGATATCCGATACTCATGTGGCACATCGATGTAGATAAAGCCAAGCACAAAGTAAACTAAAGTAATATTAGAAGTCCAGTCACCAGACAATTTGTCTACATTCTCAAGAGCTCGAGATAGTAACCATTATCCAATACCTCTAACCCTAAATTCCCTTCAAAGCCCCAACAACCTCCTCCGTCCCAACCACATCCGCAAACTCCCCCTCAAGACTAGCAAGCGTAACCCTCTGAACAGTCTCAGCATCAAATCCCCCTTTGTCAAACGCAGCCGTAGCATCGCCCACAAGCAGAATCCGCCCCGAATCAACCAAAGGATCATTCTCATGCGACCCATCCGCCCTAATCCTCAGCGGCCCATCGAGGAACCGATCCACAACCTTCAAATTAGCCGCCATACGCACAGTAGTCGAAACGCAATGATCAGTCATCAACCCAGCAAAGATCAACTGCCTGAACCCCTTTTCCCGCAAATACGCCTCAAGTCCAGTCCCGATGAACGAGGAGTTGACGCTCTTCCAGAAGATGCGCTCTGATCCGTCCGCGGCTGGGATTGCGACGTCCAAGGGCTCGAGATTGGACTTGGATGGGTGGAAGGGGGAGTCTTTTTCTATGGCTGTGTGGAAGATGTGGATTACTTCCAGTGGGACTCCATTCTGGGATGAGGATCTTGCTTTTGCTGCGCGGAAGGTGGTGAGGAGGGAGTCGATGTTTTGCTCGTAGTTTGGGGTGGATCTTTCTTTGCCCCAGTGGGTGACTGCTGTCGGGTTTGTGAAGGATTTTTGGTTGTCGATTAGGATTAGGGCTGTTGGGCGGGTGAATTCAATTGCCATTTTGAATATTGGATGGAGGTGGGATGTTAAGAGTTATGAGAGGCGAATTGGATTTGTGTTGTCTTCTGTGGTTGCTGGTAGGTGATATGGGGATATTGGGGTTTTATACTCCGGAAGAAGTCCGATTTCTCATCACTCCGAGAGCAAGAAGCGCGATTTCTAATCGATAAAAAATCATACTTGTATCTCCGCGGACATGAAGCCTAAGAAGCCAGATTTCTAAGGTTGCCCATGGATTGCGGGTGAGCCGTGGAGTCGTGACTCAACTTGTTCAGTAATCAAAGCGACTGTTCCCAAAGTCATTTGAATAGTAGACCACGGAGTAGGATGAAGCGAAATTTGGTAGTTTCTTGTTCGGAGAAATAATACTGTATCCCTTTTGATGTATATTAACAATTCTTTGGATCCTAATTTCTATGCTCTTTTGTAAATGCGAGAGAATGAACAAGGAACAGAGCCCTTCTCTATCAAGAGCAACAGACAAGGTCGATCAATTTACTCGCGCTTCTTCGGAGACGGCCTGGGAATTTTACGTGTCCGACGACGCAGCATCTCCACTCGTTCCTCGTGTGTCCAGTTAACCTGATCGCCGATAGGAATCAAACATTTGGCAAGGTAGTCGTAGTTCTTCCGGAGTAGGTTGACGGTGATGAAGATATAGTCGACGTTTCGGAATACTAGAGCATTCTCCTTGGCATATCGATCCTTCTGCTCGAGGAAAGCGACGGGATGATCTCTCCAGTGTCGGCGTGGGTTCAAGTGATGAGAAGTGTGGTAGCCATCATTGTAGGAGAATCGATTACTCTTTTTCCATTGTCAGTACCAGCTTTAAAGAGAACAAGGAAACGGCTCAGCACATACCGGAACGTCAATCAACGTGATACTCGACAGATAATCCGAGTCAGGATCAGCTGGATCCACAAGAGCATGCTGGCCCCAATTGCCAACCATCAAGCCCAAGCGCATGACTGTGAGCGGGAGAATGAACACAAACGTCGTGGCCCGGGCATTGACATAGTTGTAAAGCATATAAATGGCCACATAGTTACCGATTTCCCAAAATGCACATTTAACCGCGTACTTGAACTGCCTCTTTCTCCAAAAGTACAGCGGTAATTCCAGCCAGATGAAGAAGACGAAGCGGCCGACATAGGTCAGGAAGTCAGGGATGCTATCGCGGTCGTAGTACATCGTCGTGCTCAGGTCCTCGCCGCCGTTCCCCTCGACATGGTGATGCTTGATGTGATGGTAGAAGTATGAGTTCCACGTGTGTCCGTGCATTGGATCCAGCAGGTAGGGGAAGAGGGTATCGAAGAGCCAGTACTTCGGCGCCAACACTCCGTTCATGTGGATGTGCTGATGTTTCATGAGGGTGAAAGCGCCGCAATAGAACAGCTGCATGAGCCAGTGCAAGACGCCATGTAGGTACGAGAAACGGTAATAGAGAAAAGCAGCGCTTGGCACGATGGTTGTGAAGTACAATATAAGATGTGTGACCATGACCACATCTGTCTGGTAGCGCACGACGCCCTTGGCCCAGTTGATGTATGGGGTCAGGAGGTATTTCTGGATGGGCGCGGGTAATGTCGCCCGGAGTAGCGGAGTATCCCAGAATTGGGAGACTGTAGGATCAAAGTCCACATGAGAAGGATCATTCAGATTGTGAAGTCTCTGGACTGTTTCTTCGGCGCTTAGCTTGTCCAAGGGCCGGGTATTTGATTGGTCTGCGTATATCGTTAGTTCGCTGGGTGACAGGCATATATGCAGAATCATTACCATCTGAACTGGGACTTGGCTCAACAATGGCATCGATCACCAGCCGATCCTGGTAAGTGAGCTGGGGATCGGTATATGTGGAGGGATCCATGTTGGTTTAGTCCGGTAGGGCTTATGTAGCCCCTGGTCTATCCTCGATCCTGTAGCCTGTATCTGACCCGATGCTGTAAGCGGACTAACCCGTAACTAGCATTCCAAGAGCTTTCGATTATAGTATGGATTATGCTGAATTCTGGATTCAAGGGATTTAGAAGAACAGTAAGCAGTGTCTAGGCTCTTGCCACTTGAGTCTTGCCCAGTATCCTGTGATGACAAAGCGTCAGGGGCCGCGAAGAGATTTTGGCTCTCAACTGTGGGTCCACGATGTTGACGATGCGAGAAGCAGAAGACAGCTGAACTCACCGGCCCGACCGAAGATTGATTTATCTGATCACATGAATTATGTTAAGTAGAAGGTACAGAGAGAGTATGTTAAAATCTACATAATGTAGTATTTTTCAATCAGGTAGTTGAACCACCACACCAGGTGACGGTAAATCGGGTGCTGAAAACGGTTACTGTCACCCAGAAGGCACGTGATCCACGCTGGCCCCACTTTTAGGAGACACGCACTGAGCGGCGAGCGCTCACTGAGCACTCACTGAACCGGCTGGCACAGGAAAGGGAACGAGTAAAGAGAGGACAAAAATGAGAGTAATGTAATTATCATGGCTGCATGGCAGTATTATGACAGAAAGCAACTCTCCTACCTTGAACCATTTAGAGCTGCCGGAGTCCCCATCTCGAATCATCGGCAGACGCAGAAATTCTTATAGATTAGCCATGTTTCTTTGATATATGGCAAAGCATAGGGGGATACCTATTGATAGATATTTCTCGTTCAAACCTAGTACCTAGTCTGGCTTCATATCCATCCTCTGTTGGTGAATCAACGCGATTCCTCCAGAGACAAATTCTGCCCATGCTTCATCGGTCGAGAAACACACCTTTACCTTTGGGGCAATATTCTCGTTGTCTCACCAACAGAGGATGAATATGAAGCCAGACTACTAGATAGGTTTGAACGATAAATATCGATCAATATCCCCCTATGCATTGCGATATATCAAAGAAACATGAATAACTCAGTCATACGCCCAGTGGAAAGGATCGGTTAGGGTAGTTTCCATAGTGACAGTGCGATAAAATCAGCGAGATGAGCGGCAAGATAGCAAGCCAAATAAACAGATAGCAGATATATGCAGGAGAGAATCAGAATCCGGGTGGGAAGGATCTTATATAGATCTAACTAAACACCTTGAGGGCACATGACTATCAACAATACAGTTGCTACGGTAACTGTCTTCGGAGCTTCGGAGCTTGGCATGATTACCTCCATAGTTAAGGTGTTGTATTAGCCAAGAAATGTTGTCTAATTAAAATAGCAAAAGG
This sequence comes from Penicillium sp. DV-2018c, assembly GCA_028827535.1. Classification (NCBI taxonomy): domain Eukaryota; kingdom Fungi; phylum Ascomycota; class Eurotiomycetes; order Eurotiales; family Aspergillaceae; genus Penicillium; species Penicillium sp. DV-2018c. The sequence continues at coordinate 3,492,512 of JAQJAA010000001.1, forward strand.
TTGGGATGGTAGTTAAGCATGGAACTAAACATGGACAATCTTTCACTCCCAACCGATGATGGCCTCCCTGAGGCTCCTCAAGTCCTAAGCGAGATCCGCTCTGAAAATCCTGATCTTGGGCATGCCAAGATCATCGATCGTTTCAGCAATGAACATCAATGTCGCATCTCCGAGATACGTCCGAAGAAACCTCCACGAGAAACATGCACTCTTACGATCAAGCCAGGACCCAGAGTGCTCAAAGAAACCGAGCTCTCACCACTCACATTACCACGAAACGCACTGGCCATGCAGCAGAGATACAGGGTACAAGGATAAAATGAAAGTGGTGCCCGCTGCTTCAAGAGCTAGTACTCGCGGGAGCCCCACAATTTCGGCATTTCTCTACCCGTAGAAGTGGAGATCAGGATCGCCGTGGCACACCTGTGACCTGATAACTTACTGAAACTATTGAGCGTCCTAAAAGCCGGAAAGAGCGTTCTATCATGGTATCACGCTAGGTGGTGCTATGCTTGTTCAGCTACCACCGAGCTGCTGCGGAGGTCTCGGGGGTCTGTAAAGGGATATCGGACAGCAGTTGCCAACTTTGCCAGCAGAGTAAGAGCCCTTTTGCTTTAACCTTTTGGATCGACTGTTCGTTGGGTTCCATACGGGATCTGCCTACCCCAGCTGAGGTCGAGGCCCCAAAAATAGAATACAACAATCTAGGTTGCTATGAGGATGCGGCGGGCTTTACCTAAAAATAAGAATGCTCGGGATAACTATGCTCGAGCTTCCGGATGATATCCGAGACATTCCTGTATGTAAATGAGAAAGGAAAGCCCATTCGGGAAAATGCTAAGGGTGCCGAGTCTGCCGACACCGCCGAGTTTGCTGTGATTGTTGTGAAGATTGACCAGGGATGTGAGTTGCAGGAGTCTGGTCAAGTCTGAATCGGGCGAGCTTCTAAGTAGCCTGTTTGAGGAATGCATGGTAACCTATCAACTTCTATAACTCGTCATTTGATAGCCTGTTTAGTTATGTTTGGTGTCTGGGGCTAACTATCCTGAGTCCTGACTGGTACATTTCCTAGTGCTCTCAGCTCTGGGTGCATAAGCCACTGAGAATCGGGATTCATCGTGGGGACCTTTCAGGTTCGGGGAGTTACTCCGTACATGTTTGCTTGTTGTAGTGTTCCCCTTTTAGACGTCACATCTCACGTGGACTGCAAGTATGAATGTAGATGTTGTGATTCATGCCTGAGGCCAATGTTTACAGTGTGGAAACCGCCCGATCCATGGGCCATGACACCATCAACTTGCAACTGAATGTGAACTACAGACTCTATTGTACAGTCAATCAACCCATGAGAGACGACCAAAGTCCACTGACTCAAGGTACTTGATATTGGGATTGACAGAAGCAACCATGGAATACCACACAAACTTGAGATACGCGGCAGAGAGGTGGAACTTCCTCCAAAGTGCCCCGGCCCCTGACCACAACAACCCCGCGAATTTGAAGTCATTGAAGCCATCGAAAAGCTTGCAGCAAACAAGCCGTCTTGTCTCAGCTTATGTGCATTTTATGTCATCTGATCCTATTCAGCCGGTCTTCTCACTCTGCTGTCTCAAAAAAACGCGCTTGATCGGGAAAGAAAGGCCGTCTATTGAGCCAGATCAGTTCAATACTCCGCCACGGGTCACATCGTCAGATTCAACCAGAGAGAATCTCAAAGAACATCCGAACAGATCGACGCAACTATCCGGAGAAATGTCTCACATCCCCTCCAACGGCAATCACTGCTTAGTTTCGTTAGTAGTTCCTCACCAGAGAGCCACTAAGGCTTGACTAAGTAAGATTTTCGCCACCTCCGCACATCACTGGCCGTGGACCCAGTTTTTACCAGCTCCACGACATCATCGTTTTGAGTGATCAATGCCATGCTGCTGGCTCGATTGGGAATTTGGGATTAGAAGATGTCTCACTCTGTACTTTCCCAAGTTGTGCTTCATACTAGTAAACCTCTATGTACTAAGAATAGAGGCCATGATTGACAACATCAATTACCCAAAAGAAAAGTAATGAATAGTTCGATAGAAACTACCTCATGATATGCTCTCCACAGAGAGTCAACCCCGGGCACATAAATTGCCAACTTCCCCTCCTGTCGATCGTCTTCTTTCAATTTTTATCTTCACAAATTCCCAGCCTTCCACCTTTATAACCTCTCTCTCTACCTACCTAACCTCACCACACATACCTTTCCGATCCCCAACTCCAAAATGAAGTTCCTCGCATCCCTTCTCCTCCTCGCCACCACCGCCATCGCGGCCCCCGTCGCCGACGCCAAGGAATCCGAACACTTCCATCTGAAGACTAGCGGCGCCACAAACTCAGACCACAACGACCTCTATGTATACGCCTACCACACGGGCGCGGGTCTCAACGACGCCGTGCTCACCAAGGATGTGAAGACCGCCAGTTCTGTCTACTTGAACGGCACACAGGCTCTCTTCGATCTCAAGACCGAATTCCCCTGGGGCATGGTCGCCACCGGTGATACCAACTATGCTTGTGAGTAGTACCTTGTTGCAACCTCTTGGAGAATACACAGTAATTCCCCGAGTCGCACTTCGAACACATCACTAACTCGATTACTCACTAGCTTGGGAGCCCATTCTTATCAATGCCGGCGCCGGCACTGAGGGATTCTCCCTTAAGGGAGACGACTTTGTGTTGTCGGAGGAAATGAGCTTCGGCGGATGGCTCGGTAAGAAACAATTCGACTCCCCTCCTTTTTAACAGGCTTGATGCTAATATACCCCGTCAATATAGTTTGTGACTGGTTCCACAATGCGCCCCAGCTGTTCTACATCAACCGCTACTACGACCCCAAGATTCCTTCCAGCTGCTCAAAGGTCCAGCTGGCTGCCGAGTACATCTAATAGAAACCCGCACCGACGGTCGCGGAAAGATTTCATCCTCGTCTTTGGGCATATATTGATCAATGTCAGGGATTGGGCTCTTCAAGACAATATTTTACTTTACTAGGTAATTGCTAATCTAGCGAATAATCAATACGAAATACTTGATTTTCTTGCTATATACATTCTGCTAGTTTACAATGAGGGATATCAAAAGAAAGTCACTAGCCTTAAACCGCCGATCAACCTCATCACATCATGTTTCAACGTAAAAAAAAGCTTGTCATTCAACGGCGGTCATGAAGCAGCACTCCCCACAATAGGAGCACTCTCATAATACCGCTTATCCATCCCAGCCTGCAACCGCGCCTCCTCATTAAACGGTCCCCGGATCGGACCCTTGAAATGCTTCTGCACATTCGCCCGGAACACCTTCACAGGATCCGTCCCCTCCTGCTCACAAATCCAAGTCAACCACCGATGCCCCGTGGTGACATGCGTAATCTCGTCATTATGAATAACCTCCAGCGCAACCACACTCTCCCCATCACCGGCCTTCCGGAACTTCTCAATAGTCATAGGATTGACATCCAGCCCACGCGCCTCATGCACCAAAGCGATAATGCTAATCCGCGCACGCAGGTCATAAGCCGTTTCCGTAGCTGATAACCACAAACTGTGATGAACAGGCAATGCGCCGAAGAAAGACCCCATCTCCTCGAGTCGCGTGCGGAGCAGCGAGAAATGCTTCGCCTCGTCATTGGCTACCTTTAACCAGTCGTGGAAGAATGTACGTGGAAGTTCCTCTCCTGATCCCTCTGTCCGGAAAGTCGCGAAGCGAATGCAGATGTCAATGGCTAGGTCGATGGCCCATAGCTCGATATTAGCGAGCGCGTGCAGCATTGCTATTCGGCTTTTCAGCGTTCCGCCTTTTCCAGCCTTCGGCATCTGGCCCGGGTCGACGGTTTGCATCTTCTCGCGGGGTGGTTGGTCGGGCGCAGCGACAGTGCCTCTGCCAAGCGGCATCGGTGAGTCGGATGCTTCTCTTGCAGTGAAAATAGAGAAAAGATGCGTAGTCAGCTCGATCTTGTGTTCGGGGTTGGCTGTGTTCAGCACATGGGCCGCCCAGTCACACAGCGTCGCCCCATCGTCGAGATATTTTGCCATGCCGGGAGTTGAACTGTCTTTCTCGATAACAGCGCCCTGCAAAGGAGGCCGCGGATTCTTCAATTTGACCTTCTCACTAACAGGCTCAACGCTTGCAAGTCCCACACTCTCCCCATCCTCAGCGGGGAAATCTAACGCGAGGAATTCTCCGCGCACATCGACGGGAAATGTGCAAGCCTTAATCCCAACGCTAGACTCGCCTGTCTCTGCGTTGAAATCGTATGCGTGCCATGGACAAGACATGATGTATGCGGAGTCCTCGATGTCAACTGAGGAGTCTGCCATTGGGCCGCCGGCGTGCGGACATTCAGCCTCCATGGCGTAGTAGGACCAGCCATCGTTGGTCTCGTTAGCTTTTTGGCTGGACTTGTCTATCGTCGGGAGACGGAATAAGACCACTTTTTTGCCTGTGGTTAGTCGTATGATGTATCGTGCTTGGATGAAGTCGGACAGTGTGCCACAGGTAATCCACATCTTGGCCTTTGGACCGGCAGGCGGTAACTGGGTTGTTTTGGTTGCTGATTTGGGTTGGTGCTTTGAGACTTGAGGCTTTTCGCGTTCAAGTGATTTTGATAATCACGTGATGACGTGTTTTTCGCTTGCCCCGCTTTTATTTCTAACTTTGGGTCCACCCGGTCCACGCTTTCCGCGCTTTCCGCGCTTAGGAGGATGCCTGGGGCAGGCAAACAAGTTTGCTATATTGGCCTTAGGCACCACCACGAGACAGAACCTAGATATAGCTAGATTCTCTCTCTCTCTCTCTCTCTCTCTCTCTCTGTAGACATACAAATTAGCGCGAAGGCTATGTACATGTGACCTTAAGTTACGAAAAGCCGAATGGATTCTCTCTCTCTCTCTCATACTGAGTACTCCTGGGAAGGATATGTCCTGACACAATAAGAATATACACATGTATACCACAGCCGCAACAAGTAAGTACTAAGTAGTAAGGATGTTGGCTTTCCGCTAGGGAAACGAAAATAGGCAGCATGCCATTTGAACGAAACAAAGAATAAGAATGCAGGGTATACAGAAACGAATCATAAACAGGGCCCCGCCACCAATCAGCCGGCATGGCCCAAATCGTGAATGGCGAATCCACTAGTCGCTGTCAGAAGACGAGCTAGAGCTAGAGCTGGAGCTCGAGCTAGAGCCCTTCTTCTTCTTATACTTCTTGTCCTTCTTATGCTTCTTGTCTTTCTTCTTCTTGTGTTCCTTCCCACTATTTCAGAAACATCAACAGTCAGTCTCGATCTCAAAGCAACACGACCAAGCCCACCAACAGGGAAGACTTACAGCTTATGACTTGCCATGTTCGCACCAACAGCACCCAAAACAGCACCGCCCGCAGTGCCGAGGAAGCCGTGGCCCATCTTGTTGCCCACAAATCCACCAGCCGCGCCGCCAAGCAGCGTCGACCCAAGGCCCCTCTCGCCCTCGGGTCCTACAGCGCCAGGTGGTCCTTGCTGGTACGGTTGTGGAGCAGTACCGTAGTACGAGGAGCTCTCGCCACCTTGCTTCTTCTCGGGAGGGTAGGGCGAGTGGTCACGGTTCTGAGGCTGTCCGTAATCGTACCCTGGACCACCTTGGGGCGGGCCCTGCTGTTGCTGGTACTGCGGGTCATAGGCCTGATAGGCTGGGGGAGCATGTTGACCATATGGTCCTGGCTGCTGGCCATATTGGGGTTGACCCTTTAGCGAAAAGGTTAGTAATGTGTATAGCCATAGTAGAAGTACGAGAGGGGAGGGAGAGAAATAGCGTTGTGCAACTCGACTCTGTGCACCGCTGAAGCTCGGGCTTTGTATAAACTCACCTGTGGTGGGTAGTAGCCCTGTTGCGGTTGTGGAGGTTGGCCTTGCTGAGGGGGGTAGTACCCCTGGCCCTGCTGATCATAGTAACCGGCATTACCGCCGCCATACTGGTTATTCGGGGGACCACCGTAATGCGACATAGTGAATGATGAAGATGCAGTTTAATGAGTGAAGTCTAGGGTGCTAAAAGTTGATGATGAGGAAAAGAGGGACAACTGAAGAGACCTGGGGATTGTCTGACAACAAATACACGGCATCAGCGGGACTAGCGGGGCTGAGCGGCAGATTAAGCACGCTGCACCGCCTCAACTCTCGTTTCAGGTCAACACAGCCTCCTGTCTTATTTTATCTCAAATGTGGCTTAACCTTTCCTCGGCTTGTACATGTATGTACCTGTACATCGCTACAAAGTATGATCTTTTTATTAATGTAGCCCTTTCAATCTGGTGACCACTGACATGTGCCCCTGTTGTACCTCACATGGAGCGCCAGGACGATCCCCCGCAGTTGACAGAATTCTGCAAGGGACAACCGAAAAGTTAACTTCATTGTTGCTGGAGCTTGGAGTGCTCAGTGTTTGTGTACGTGCGTCTGTATTATTCTGCAAGAGGCTGCCAGGTTGGACGCTTAGAGGTCTTCAGATTCCGTCCGAGTCCAGGTAGGTCTAATGAGGAAATTTGTTTGTTCAGAGTGTCAAGCGGCAGGTGCTTACATCCATGATCCCACGTTCAGCACGTACAGCATTCCATTTGGTTCTTGCTTGCAAATATTCATCCTTGTCAAAGTCCCCGTTGGACATCTGGTCAAAAATTGATAGGGCTCCACTGTCCAGCGAAAGAAGTGGAAGACCTGCTATTGCAGGGAGAGACCGAAATTGACTATGACACTTTTACCTACAGTGAATATTGCAAGATCTAGAGAGTGGCTCCAAACAGAGCGCTCTTATAAGAATGATCAAGTCATCTATCTTCAGTTGACTCCTAGATGACAGGAGGTAAGCAGATACTAGATGGACTTGTTCTTGACTATCTCGAGGGCAGCTTCTACCAAGTATAGGCTCCCTGTCACCAAGATGGGTCCTCCCATAGCAGTTTCCTTGGCGCGTTCAATCGCATCGGTGACACTGGTTGCGTTATGAATGGTAACGGGGGACCAGTTTCCCCCCAGAACTGGGCAAAACTTTCCAGTAAATCGCTGGGCGTGGCGAAATGTTCGTCGTATTCAATGCGCTCGACCAGAATGACATGTTCGATATGTGGCCCTAGAGACATCACTAACGTTTCTAGTATGGTTTCCCAGGAGCGCGTTCGCTTCTTTGAGAAATGAGCGAACATAAGAACTGGGACAGAGCTGGTGGTATTCGTTTGTTAGATTACTCGCTAGTTAGTTAGCCGTGGCAAAGGCAACTTACCTAGGGCCTGCAACTCGTTTATACCACTTCGCGACTACTTGCATACTTGTCTCGTTGTGTGCTCCATCCATGTACCAAGTGCAACCACCGTAATGTTGAATATCAAAACGTGCGGGCCACTGGCACTCTTCAACACCAGCCAGAATGTCTCGCCGGTCTAGGGATTGGTGGAGAAACGCATGAGCAAGTTTGGCAGCCAGGGCGCAGTTTTCTCGCTGTTCAAGTGGTATCTTTTCAATCTGATCGTTTTCGAGAAACTCAAGCAAAGCTTCCTTAATACTTATGAACTGAACTGGCGCCCCGATTTCCGCAGCCCTGCGTATAATCTCACCTTCAGCCTCCTGATCCTGCGGAACCGAAAGCGCGAGAACTTGGTCCCTAAAGATTCCACTTTTATGCCATGCAATATGCCGTAGATTCTTCCCCAGATTTTCGACATGGTCCATACCAATTTTTGTGATGGCAGTGATGGCAGGACGCTCAACGAAATTTGTCGCGTCGAACTGACCACCGTGATGGGCCTCGCAGATAACAACATCGACGCCTTCTTCAATGAATGTGTGAAACGCCACGATGGCCAACATCTGGAGAAATCCAGGGCGCTTGGTATCGGTTGGCAGCGTGGTGGAATCGAGAGAAAGACCCTTGTACACCTCAAAGAACCGCTTTGCGAAGAGATCCTCCGGTAGTGGTTTCGAATCGATCCAGATTCTATTCCGCGGCCACAGACTTGGCGACGTGTAGAGTCCGATCTTCCGCCTGATTCCATTCCTGACTGCATGCTTTCGCAAGAAGCAGTCCACATAGGCACATGTGCTGCCTTTGCCTTTTGTCCCGGCCACATGAATAACGTTCAAGCGATTGATGTGCTCGGGCTAGTGTCTGTTAGTGATTTTTTCTAAAAGGATAAAAACAGATATGGCGAGTACCTCATGCCCAAGAGTGAGTAGCCAGCTACTCATTCCGAGGCGAGGCTCTTTTCCTTTCAAAGTAGAAGCATTTGGAGCCCTTGGGACGCTCGACGACAATGACGGCGTCGCCGGGGAATCGGTAGGGAATGGCCGCCGGCACTGTTGAAGTAGTGAGATAGCTTCCTAGGCCCGTTAGCTTCGGCATATTACCCATAATAAATAAATTTACTTGGTATGTCATGTTCAACGTTTGGTTCTGCCTCGAGCCGGGCCTCTGAGGTGACTGAGGTAACTGTCGAAGACGGGAGAGAGAAATGGGAACCTGCCTGCGAACCAGGTACGCCACTGGGAGTACCTAGTAGGACTACAGGAGAGGTCCGAGAGGACCAGAACACAGGGGTGGTCTACCTAGAAGAGTAGAGGTAAAGATATCTGATTGTCCTGTCCATGCGATGAAGCCTTTTATATCACAAACGCTGAGTAACTCATTTCACCAGTGCCGTATGTCACTGGTATTCTCCAAGAAGTGGAGACAGTCCGCATTGTGCTTCATAGAAGACCAGTCACCGACTCACCGATAGCAAATCGATCACAGTGCCAGCCCGCCAGGAGGCTGGACTCGGAGACTGGGGCTGCGGGGCCTGGAGCGAAGGGGTCCGAGCACCGGCACGTGATATGTATGCGGGGCAAGTGTCCAAGCGCCATCACATGGAAGAAGCTTTTTTGCCAATGGCATGGCGTTTATTGGCATCGTAGCCAAGACAAGATTAAAGACACCGCATACTTCGAATCTTATGCTGAGTTCGGAGGGCAGTGAACTGCCAGAGGATGCAACAAGAACAAGTCCACTATGCCAAAGCCCTATCCTTCTCGTCGTCGGTTCTCGATCACAGTGAATGATGTGTTTACCACGCTGTCCCTTTGTCTCTAATCATGGGCGGCTCTTTACTAAGGAAGTGGGACCTCGAACTGTAACTTAGCTGTAGCTGTGGGCTCCAGCTGCGATTATCTCTACTGGTTTTAATAGGCTGACCTTGATTGCCTTTAGGGCTGGCTATGATGGTGTGATGCCAACGCTGCATCTGGTCTTCGGTCAATGCCCGAATATCTCCCAAACCACCAACGGCTCCGTAGTTAAGCGGAGTTTTATCTCAAATCAGAAGCTCTCCAGTTTCGGCCTGAGAAGACTTTTGAGCAAAGTCGACGGTTCGTATGAGGGCTCTAGTTCACTATTAGAAGCGTAGGAGAAAGGGTGTCGGCTTACTCATTTCAAGGCATAATTCAGCTTACCTTGCATCACTTCCGAACCAGAGGTGATTAAAGGGCCTATCGGCCGACTCGGTTTGGAAGGTGCATAAATTTTTTAACTGCCGAACAGCAGGAAAGCGCAGTGGGGACGGCAATTCCCAACACCCTCTTTGGTGGCTTTTTCTCCGTCGGAACTCCACACCCCCACGTCTGGTTGATGGAGGTCCCGGGGGACGACCTCCCGGTTCAAAATGTCGCGTGCATTGCTGCAAGGACAACTGCAACAGCTTGGTTGCTTCATGGTGTTTTCCGTTGCCGGAAGTGAGAACGGTCACACGGTGAACCTATGTTGCATGCCGTTGTGAGTTTTCCGTCCATGTGAAACCCAAGCCACCACCCCTGCAATATTCGAGGAGGGCCATACTGCGTATAACCCTTCGGCTGGAAACAGAGAAAGTCTAGCGGCGGGATGCACCAATGTGAATGACGGATGAAGCTGCCCTTAGTTTGACAAGGAACATTCCGACTATGTACCAGCTCGGTGCCGGGTGCCCTGCACAACCCGTGATCATCATTCGTTAGAACTCAGAAACCCCGTGGGGTGGTACTCCGAGGTCGGCCATTGAGAGAAGCTGGCTGAACTTGGGTATCCCCACGGGGACTCACGTTTCCTGAAGGGTGGGCCTCCTACCCCAGAATGTATCACGATCGGCGGCAAAGCTTGGATCTCACGCGTTATTCGTGCCTGGCCCCGACTCCAGATAACTGGCCCGCGCCTCAAGCGAATAAGGACAGACATCATTCATGCGTATTCGGCAGGTGGAGGGCTCTACCACAGAGGTGGGTATTCTTTCATTTGAGTTCTTAAATGTTGTCGGGGTGGCACCAGATTCGGCGACGGAGGGGCTACTCCCGCCTTAAGTATTTTAGACAAGTCACTGACCCCCGGAGTTTTGTTTTCCTTTTTCTGTTTTACAACATTCCATCTCTCTTACTCCAGATATCCCTTATTATAGACCTCTCTCTTACTTTACACAGCTGATCAACTCTTGTTATTTACTATACCATTTGCGACTCCGCCATTTTTAGCGGTCATGGCGCATGAGCGCAACTCTCACGATGCGCCGGCGGGTTCGCCAGATGTCGAAGAGCATATGAGCATCGGTCGTTACATCGCCACGCGAATCCCCTCCCTCGTGCCTCCGATGAACCCTGCACCGAACCCCTTCAAGGCTTTGACTCTTTTGAATCGGACCCAGTGGATGAATTTTTTGGTATGCCAAACTTCATAGGGCTGACGGGAACCAAGGCTTGGCTAACTCTATAATTCAACAGGTCGCATTTATTGGCTGGTCATGGGATTCCTTTGATTTCTTCACTGTTTCTCTTACCACGGCTGAGCTTGCCGAAACATTCGATAAGAGCGTTACCGACATCACTTGGGGAATCACTCTAGTGCTGATGCTACGATCTGTCGGCGCTATCACTTTCGGAATCGCCTCTGATCGATGGGGTCGCAAGTGGCCGTTCATCTTCAACCAGTTCCTATTCATCGTTCTCGAGCTCGGCGCCGGTTTCTGCCAGACTTACAAACAGTTCCTAGCCTGTCGTGCCTTGTTCGGGATCGCCATGGGTGGCTTGTACGGTAATGCGGCAGCCACAGCATTGGAAGATTGCCCACCTGGAGCCCGTGGTATCATATCAGGACTTTTGCAGCAGGGTTATGCTTTCGGTTATCTTCTAGCAACAGCATTTGCCCGAGGGCTTGTGGGTACTACCTCGCATGGCTGGCGACCACTGTACTGGTTCGCTGCCTGCCCACCAGTTCTGATCATCATCTTCCGTTTGTTCCTAGGCGAAACTGAGACTTTCCAACGGCGCCAGGAAGCGCGCCAGGAGCTGCGCGGAGGCGTTGCTGCATCGTTCATCTCAGAAGGAAAGGTTGCACTGAAGCGACACTGGCTGCTGCTAGTGTACCTGGTTTTGCTCATGGCTGGGTTCAACTTCATGGTATGTGATATACTTGCTTGCATCTCCAGGGTCATATTCAGAGATAAGCTAACATGCAGTCTAGTCGCACGGATCCCAGGACCTTTACCCCACGATGCTGGAGAACCAATTCAAATTCTCCAAGAATGCCGTGACGGTCACGCAAGTCATCGCCAATCTAGGCGCTTTATCCGGCGGTGTCATCTGTGGATGGGCTAGTCAAATCTTTGGCCGTCGCTTCTCCATCATTGCCATCTCCATCGTTGGCGGCGCCCTCCTCTACCCCTACACATTCATCGAGAACAAGAATGTCATGGCCGCCGCCTACTTCGAGCAATTCATGGTTCAGGGCGCGTGGGGTGTGATCCCCATCCACCTGATGGAGCTGTCCCCCGGCCCCATCCGTACCTTCGCCGTCGGCACTGCCTACCAACTCGGCAACCTCGTCTCCTCTGCCAGCTCAACAATCGAGTCCACCATTGGTGAGCGGTTCCCCCTACCGGCGACCAAGCAGACGCCCCACCGCTATCAATACGGCAAGGTCATCTGCATTTTTATGGGCTGCGTCTTTGCGTATGTCATTCTGATTACCATTGCCGGTCCCGAGCGTCTGGGTCGTAACTTTGACGCCGAGCATGACTCTGACCTTCAGGAGGTCGTCGCTCACCGCGGGGTCGATGCGAAGGAGGAAGGGTTCGCAGAAGATGCTGAGAAGGGGGCTGCACACACCACGGTTCATCCTTAGTCTGGAGGTTGCTTGCCCGAACGTTAGAAGCTATATTTCAGTACTATCACGATTTAGCTGGCAGGCTATATGACTGCGCGGTGACCGCGTTATGAATTTATGCTTATTTGCTTGGGAGAGGATAATTTGGATTTAGGTTGGGATGAGATCTTGCTCCGACGAGTCGATAATGAATCAATCCATTTACGAGATACCTGATTGTGCTTCAACAGTGCTTGTAGCTGTAGATCGCTCTCGTAGGTCACTTTTATAGCAATGATTGACCTATCTGAACTCGTGGTGCTCTTTCTGAACCGAAAGTCAGTGTTAGGGTTGAAGGTGTCTTTCATTTCATTTACTGATGGCAGTCGAACTGAAGAAGATGATAAGACTTGTCACTCATCTCACGTGAAATGTTTAGATGTGAGGGTTCAGGGATAAATTTAGGTTGCCGCCGTTTACTGTGGTAACTGGGCAGTTCCCAATGTATAGAGTCCAGGCCGAATGCTAACCAGACTGGCCAGCAAATCTCTCTATTAACCCCTGTTCTACTCTCAGGGAAGCTTGTCAACCTCGGCTCGGATAATAAGCACTTGGTCTGTCTGACTATGGCATACGCGTCCTGCAGGGACATTGATAGATCGATGTTGTTGGCTATGACACTATGTCCGAATGCGTCTATGAGAGAGTGGAAGACATTTCCGCCTCTCATGTGATATGTACCAATAACAAGAAATAGTTAGTTGTAACTGAAGTCTACCTAGTCACATATAAATACAAGAATCAGATATCCATAGGCCCTTGGCACCAAGGCTTAGTTTCCATGTTCTGACTGGGGCTATGAACTAATGTTGACTGCAGGTTTCATTGCCAAGACTGTGAATGTGATGCCAATTGCGTCCAAGCAAAGGAACACCAAAAGAAGAGACCTTAAGTACTCTGTAGTAAATATGTTGATGTCTTTCACCTTGAAAAAGTAGATTGATACATTTCATCTAGTTATAGTAAAGAATACTGTTCCCCTGTTACCCACAAAAAAGAAAAAGAAAAATCCGCGCCAGGGACCAGGGACACACGCAATCTCTCCGCCAAGGCCCAGACAAACCTTCAACCGCCCCGATTTCCATTCCCGTCCTCTCCATTCCCACCCCTTCCTTCCCCTCTTCCTTACTCGTCAAGAGGTCTCTTGCGAGGTAGAGCCCCCTGCGCCAAGAACCTCGGTTTCTCTGTGTGCTGGAGGAAGTCCCGGCTCCGCCTTCTCCAATGCACAGACGTTCGTCCGGCTCTCCTGTCGAGGACGAAGATTCCTCGGTTTCCCGGACAGACGATCATGGGCCGAATGCCATCGACGAGAAAACTCGATCTCAAATAGCACAGCGCGGAACCAGCTTTGATCTTCGCCGCGACAGTAGCGCGACGCCGCGCTCCCGGAACTCCAGCATGTGGCGCACCCCGTCCTCCCAACCCTCCAATGACACAAAGACGATGCCATTGGGCTCTCCACGACTTTCAATGGACACTCCCTCACCAGATGGTCGGCGGGCACGACAATCCCGCCTGCGCAGTCCGTGGTCTTGCTCGATCCTGACGGCCTTCGTAACCTGCGTCGCTGTTGCCGTCTTGGTCTCCATTGTGACTTCGTTCACTGGTCGGCAGGTGGGTGGAGATGGTTGCGGCGTTCCGATGATGAGTCCGACGTTTATCAGGATGTTGGAATTTGACACGGAACACACCCGCTTTGCGAGCAAATATAATCTTTTTGTCTATCGGGAGGAAGGCGTGGATCCGTATACTCGTGATAATATCGGGGTAGGCGACTCGGACATTTTGAATACACCGGGACATTTCTCGCTGACTTTTACCCTTCTTTTAGTTAAACGGCGTGCCCGTTCTATTCTTGCCTGGTAACGCGGGCAGCTACCGGCAAGTCCGATCGCTCGCTGCGGAAGCCTCGCGACATTACTACGACGTGGTTGCGCACGATGAGAGCCGCCATGCGGCCGGGACAAGGAGTTTGGATTTCTTTATGGTGGATTTCAACGAGGACATGGCGGCGTTCCATGGCCAGACCTTGTTGGATCAGGCGGAATACGTCAACGAGGCCATCTCTTATATTCTATCACTTTACCACGACCCCCGACGAACTCGCCGAGATCCAGGGCTACCGGACCCTAGCGCAGTTATCCTCGTCGGACATTCTATGGGCGGAATTGTCGCACGAACTGCTTTGACAATGGCAAACTACCAAGCCAATTCCGTCAATACCATCATCACCATGTCTGCACCTCACGCAAAACCTCCTGTTTCCTTCGACTCCGATATCGTCCACACATATAAACAGATCAATGACTATTGGCGCGACGCTTATGCGCAGACATGGGCCAACAACAACCCCCTCTGGCATGTCACTCTCATCTCCATCGCGGGTGGCGCGCGTGATACCGTGGTTCCTTCCGACTATGCTAGTATCTCCTCTCTCGTTCCTGAGACACACGGATTCACCGTTTTCACCTCTACGATTCCCGATGTTTGGATCGGCATGGATCATTTGTCCATTACGTGGTGCGATCAGTTCCGCAAAGCAATCATCAAATCGCTATTTGAGATTGTCGACGCCCGACGCCCGACCCAGACGAAACCGCGAGCCGAACGGATGCGTGTGCTGAAGCGGTGGTACTTAACTGGCTTGGAGCAAGTGGCCGAGCGTACACTGCCACAGAAGGAGGCAAATACTCTTCTGACACTGGAGGACAACGCAAACACCATCCTTGCACAGGGGCAACGCCTGATCCTGCGTGAATTGGGCCTAAAGCATGGCCCGGATGTTCGGCTTCTGCCAATCCCTCCCCAGGGTGTTTCCGGTAAAAAGTTCACTCTGCTGACGGATCAATCGCTCGATAAGACCGGCAATATCGAGGTCCTCTTTTGCAGCGTATTCCCACTATCCAATGGCCGCTCTACCAACTTCCCTTTGAACCTGGATTTCTCTGGCGGCACAGTGGGTTCCACTCGTTTGGCCTGCAAGAGCGCGGCTGAGGACACCATTCATCTGCCCGCCTCGACCATTTCCTCAAAACATGCCTATGACCGGGCTGCGCCGTTCTCGTACCTTCAATATGACCTGGAGGGCCTTGCGGAACATCAATTCGTGGCTGTCGTGGATAAGGCCAACGTGCCGACACCAGGATTCCTCGTTGCTGAGTTCTCAGACAGCTCGGATGCAATGATTCGGACTAAGATTGGTTTGGGCGGTCTGCTCAGCGCGGGTCTTAAGATGCGACTACCCGCGAATCGACCCATGCTCACCGAGGTGCAAATCCCCGCGCTGTATTCGAGTTTGCTCGATTACCGGTTGAAGATCACCCGACATTCTCAGAAGGAGGAGCTATTCGCTCCGTTGCTTCGGCAATCCGTCTCCGATCCTCATGAGTCGAAGTTCTTCGTCAACGTCAACGAGGTTAATGTGAACCTGCATGGCGTGGCGCCATTTATGCCACCTGCCATCAGCGAGCAGGCCGCTCTCGGGGGCGTCTCCTTCCACCTTTGGACTGACCCAAGCTCTGGGTCGACAGTCGACATCGCCCTTCAAGTTGATATCACCAGCAGTCTCGGCGAGTTAGTGATGCGATACAGAACCATTTTCGCAGCATTCCCGCTCCTTGTCGTTGCCCTCGTCCTGCGCAAGCAGTTCCAAGTCTATGCTGAGTTTGGTTACTTTATCCCTTTCACTGACGGCCTTGACCGTGCTTTGCGATCTTCTCTCCCTCTTCTGCTTGTGGCCATGTCATTGTTAGCTTCTTCTTTGGCTACCTCTAAAACTCTGCCCCAGACCGACGAGACTCTTCACTGGCGGACAAACTCGACCGAAACTCCTGTCGATTTCACGAAGAACGATCTGTTGCTTGGATCGCAAGATGCCTTTTTCTGGTTCTTGGTTCCGGTATTTGGTCTTATCAGCGTCGGCGTCTGTGTCATTGTCAATTACCTCGCCCTTGCCCTTGTCAGCATCTTCTCCTGGGTCTACAGTATCCTTCACAGCAAGTCAGGCTATATCCGGAGAGAAGACCGGAGTAACTTGCCCATCTTCCACACTCCCACTCCCCGGCGGCGCATCGTCCACACTGCGATTCTTTTAGTCCTTGTCTCGACTGTCATTCCCTATCAGTTTGCGTATATGGTTGCCTGCATCGTGCAGCTAGCCACATGTGTGCGGGCACAGTGGCACGCCAAGGACACCAGATCCACATCCCACATGAACTTCGGCAACTATGCCCATTCCATCCTCCTCTTGATGCTGTGGATCCTGCCTATCAACGTGCTGGTTCTCTTAGTCTGGGCTCACAATCTCGTTGTGCACTGGTTCATGCCATTCTCCTCCCATCATAATGTCCTATCCATCATGCCCTTCCTCATCCTTGTCGAGACCATGACCAGCGGCGCTATGATCCCGCGCATCACGACCAGGTTCAGACACGTCACCAGCATCATCTTCCTCGTCATCGCCGTCTACTCGGCCATCTACGGCGTCTCCTACGCATACCTCCTCCATCACCTTGCCAACCTTCTCGCAGCCTGGTTCGTGGGCATTTACCTCTTCGGCAACAACTTCTCCCCTCGCCGTCTATGGCGTATCATCGATGGCGAAGAATCACCATCCGAGTCGGGGAGTAGCCACATAAAGAAGAAGCCATGAAAGCCTGTCGTACCTGTTCTGATTCTTGTTATTCGATTGTTTTGTTCCATTTTTCACTGCCACGGAGTTGCGCCGCGCATATGGGTTTGGAGTTACGAGCGTTTTGCCCTTTTTGTACAGACATCGGGGAGGCCTTTTCCAGCGGCTTTAGGTATTTCTATTTTTCCCGGTCTCTTTCTGCTTTCACCTTTCCCTGCGTCCTGAGATCACAGCCTTTCCCGGCTGTGGGATTGGATCTTACTCGACGCTCGCACGCCGTCCGGACTTCTGACCTTGTTTCCTGATCTGGCGGGCTGTTATGGTGAAGTCTTGTAAATACACCGGGTGTGATTTTTTCTGTTCCTGTTTTCGTTTTATTCTTCCGATACGACTTGGACATAGACTTGCGGGATACGAGGATGGATTCACTTTTGTTCGGCGGTGTTGCGTGTGCTCTTGTTGTGATTCCATAGAGCTTTGCATACCATATACTAATTACTCTCTTCATCATCTTTCAGCCACATGTTGTAAAGATAGGTAAGAAAGTACATTGTGCCAGAGAACTACCTGTTAGTTCACTATGTTTATGTACATGGATGGATATCAAACCCATTATCCTTGCCCAACTTCCCGATACATCACTTCGTTAACTATACCCCTTGATTTCCCCTGCATAGCGTGTTCCAAGAACTAAGAACTTTCAGCCCCTGGTCCACGCACCCAAGTGCTACGTACGTCGTTGTGCATCAGCTGAAGGGCCCAAGCGGCACGGGAAAGGGGGCTATCATACAAAACAAGGGCAGAAAAAGGGGCTGAGACCCTATTCTTGAATGATGAATGAATAGAACTGGAGAAACAAAATCTCGATCTTCTCATACTCTCCATACTGTACATAGTACCTCCTTACACGACATCTACCCCGGATTCAAACAGTGGACCCCGTCACAAAAGATGCATGCCAAACATTGTAATAGTGCATTGGGCTAAGTATAGTAAAGGGGCTAGACTACGGAGTACATAGTAAAGGAACGGCCATGTCCCCATCAAATAAGCACCTGGGGCAGATCCACTTCCCTCAGGACGATGTACTCCGTACCCTAGCAACCAACGCAGTCAGATCTCCATGTCCTGACTCCTCTGCCGGGCGCTACATACTAGGTGTACTGCGTAGAAACAATGACCTCGCCTCGATGCAGGCGCAGGTGGCGTCACGCCACAGAAGATAAAACATGCACGGAAAAGGAATTCGACTTTTATTTTATTTCGGGTTCCGTTCTAGAAGCGGGCACGAGTTTGGTTTTCATATTGAGGAGGCTGCGATGATTTGCGCGGTTGACTCGGGAGTCGACGGTCTTAAAACGGAATCGGGGGTCAATGGGGATTGTTTTGGATGTAAGGACCACGGTTGATGTTTTTTTTATTTTAATTCTATTTTGGCTTTTGGCGAACATATTTCGTTGAAGTTTCTTTCTTTTTTTTCGCTCCTTTCCTTTTTGGGATCTTTTTGCCACCGTTTCCGATTCTTTTCGCGGGGGATAAGGATTTGGTTTGGGGTGATAACGGGGGCAGCGATAGCAGGTTTAGTTCAATTATGATGCTTTTTGAACCTTTTGAAGTGGTTAGATTCAGCTTTTAAATAATATATTCTACTTGATTGATGCTATTCAAGCCGATCTCCACAATAAGAAAAAAATTTATCACAAGCTCAATTTCTCGTTTCAAGTTTGTCCAGTGAGGCTGGTGCTGGAACGCATGTGCGCGATAAGCGATAAGATAATCGATTATGCGGTGAAAGAAATTTTTTAGGTGCCAGAATCAAAAGTACCCCGTATCGATGCACATCAGTCGTGGTTGAGACTCGTCTTTAATTCGGTGGCTTTAAACTCAACGAGGAATAGGGAATACATTATTCAATTACCCCTGAATTCACATATCTGGGAATCACCAGGCATGATTACTGCGTAGAAGGCCGTCTAGACATGATCATGCTAATCAGAGCCTCTAGTTATCTAGCAGACCATAGTCGATTGTTGTATGTATCTAAGTGTACCCCGTACGGAGCGGAGTATCCGTACCTCGGAAGGCTCTGCGGGTTATTCTTGTTAGGTGAGATGCTCAAGGCGCCTGGTCTCAAATCAATGTCGGAGGATCCTATTCAGGCTGCGTCTGGCCGGATGAATACGGAGGCATTGTGTACAGATTCCATATTCAGAAATAAAGAATAAGATAATTATCCCGACAACTCTAAAAATACTCAGTTTCCTTCTAGAATACTCGTGTTCATTCATTGGGATCTTTTGGCTGGTAAGTTAAGGCGAACTGCGCCACTTGATCATGAGTGGCGAATGGCCATTCGGATGGTTCTAAATCTGCGTATGTTGATGTACGTCGATCCTAAAAAGAGGTGACAGGGATGCTGTTGCTATTGAAAAGGTACGGACGTAGTATGTGAGCTACATGCACATACCTGGACTCTTTGTTCCAAAACATTGGAGGTCAAGAATATGCTACAGGAAGAGCCTCCAGACAAAGAACTAGATAAGCTTTGGGTAAGAGGTGTTTGCTATGTCATTTCCATTGTTGTCGAAATTCTGGTAATTAGATGAAGGTTTTGAAAACTGTACCCGGTGCCGATGCCCAAACAAGCAAACAGATTCCTTTGTTCTTCGCCGTTTGGACGGATTTAATGAAATCTAAAATCTCAGGCCATTCACTAAACCTCATTCAGACAAGGAGAGGGTCCAACCAATCAATGAAGGGGGATTTGGACGAAAGCAGGTAGTGGACCAATAGATGTGCATCATCTATCAGCCTAAACCCTTTTAGCCCTAGCGCGGGACAATGGGCCTGAACGAAAAAATTTTTGATTGCCATTTTCATAGGGTTTTGCCGCCCAGGTCGATGCCACACGATAAATATCCTCGCCCCCCTTCCCTTCCCCCTCCTCTCCTCCACTCCTGCATCTTTTTCTTTTTGAGGGTCGGCCTCTTCTTTCTTTCATTGTTTTTCTATCTGCAATAGACCGGATAGAAAAGTCTCGCTCCAATCTTTGAGCGCTTGCGTCTGAAAATCTTGACGCCCGTTGAGTCTTTCGCTCAGCACCAAAAAATTTCTTACGATACCCCTCTAGAAAAAAAAGGAAAGATTCTTCTTTCTTTACTCTAATACCCTCCTCCTCCTTTCTTCAACCGCCAAAATTTCGTCCAACATGCCTGCCGCAAACGTCGCCTCCTCCCCCGCCGTCACTGGCAAGGAGACCGCTCAGACGGTCGCTGTCCTCGAGGATCTCATCAAGAACCTCAACATCTCCACCAGCGCCGATGAGACCAACGCCGCCGCTGGCAACCTTGCCACTCTCTTCGGTGGTCCCATCCCCGAGCAGGTCCTCCCTGCCAAGGCTGCTGAGATCTTCAAGAAGCAGCTCGCCAACAAGAAGGACGCCGTTGCCCGCGAGCGTGCTTGCGAGGGTATCCGTGCCATCGCTTCCCACACCCCCATCTCCGCTGCCGTCGAGCCCCACCTCGTGGCTCTCCTTGGCCCCGTCCTCCAGGCTGTCGGTGACAAGCAGGTCGCTGTCAAGCAGGCCGCTCAGTCCGCTGCTGTCGCCATCACCCAGGCCGTCACCGGTAACGCTGTCAAGGCTGTGATCACTCCTATCCTCGATTCTCTCGCCAACGCCCAGAAGTGGCCCGAAAAGATGGCCGCCCTCGACTGCATCAACGTCCTCGTTGAGTCTGCCAAGATGCAGCTCGGTTACCAGGTCCCCACTCTCCTCCCCGTCATCTCCGAGGCCATGTGGGACACCAAGTCTGAGATCAAGAAGGCCGCTTACTCCACCATGGAGAAGGTCTGTGGTCTGATTGTCAACAAGGATATTGAGCGTTTCATTCCCGAGCTCATCAAGTGTATCGCCAAGCCCGAGAACGTTCCCGAGACCGTTCACTTGCTCGGTGCCACCACTTTCGTTACTGATGTCACTGGCCCTACTCTCGCTATCATGGTTCCCCTGCTCGATCGTGGTCTTGTTGAGCGTGAGACCGCCATCAAGCGTAAGACCGCTGTCATTGTCGACAACATGTGTAAGCTTGTGGAGGACCCCCAGCTTGTCGCTCCCTTCTTGCCCAAGATGTTGCCAGGTCTGAACAAGAACTACGAGACTCTTGCCGACCCCGAGGCTCGTGAGAAGACTCGCCAGGCCCTCGACACCCTCTGCCGTGTCGGTGATGTCAAGGACGGCAAGATCCCCGAGGTCTCCCGCGCTGGTGACATCTCCACCGTCTCCGCCATCTTCAAGGAGATCCTCGAGGAGAAGTACAAGGACGTCATTGCTTCCTCCGAGGAGGCCATCAACTACGTTGCTGCTATCGCTGCTCAGCTCGTCGACGAGAAGGAGAGCGACCACATGATCTGGACTCAGAACACCATTCCTTACATCACCGCCATCGTTGGCGAGGCTGATGCCAAGAACGTCGCTGAGCAGCTCCGCAAGAAGGCCTGCCCCGATGCCGCCGCTGCCGATGCTGTCGACTCCGATGAGGAGGAAGGCGAGGATCTTTGCAACTGCACCTTCTCCCTGGCCTACGGTGCCAAGATTCTTCTGAACCAGACTCACCTGCGCCTCAAGCGTGGTCAGCGTTACGGTCTCCTCGGCCCCAACGGTTCCGGCAAGACCACCCTCATGCGTGCTATCAACAACGAGCAGCTCGAGGGCTTCCCCAAGAAGGACGAGGTCAAGACCGTCTACGTCGAGCACGATCTTGACTCTGCCGATACCGAGCAGACCGTCATTGCCTGGACTCAGAAGAAGCTTGCCGAGGTCGGCCAGCACCCTGCCCGCGAGGAGCTCGAGGACAAGCTCAAGAACGAGTTCGGTTTCACCGACTTCCAAATCCAGGGTCCTATCACTGCCCTGTCCGGTGGTTGGAAGATGAAGCTCGCTCTGTGCCGTGCCGTGTTCGAGAACCCCGATATCCTCCTGCTTGATGAGCCTACCAACCACTTGGATGTGAAGAACGTCGCCTGGTTGGAGAACTACCTCAAGAACTCCCCTTGCACTTCCATCATGGTCTCCCACGACTCCAGCTTCCTTGACCACGTCATCCAGCACGTCGTTCACTACGAGCGCTTCAAGCTCCGCCGTTACCGCGGTACCCTCTCTGACTTCGTCAAGGCCCACCCCGCTGCCAAGTCCTACTACGAGCTCGGTGCCTCTGACATGGAGTTCCGCTTCCCCGAGCCCGGTTACCTTGAGGGTGTCAAGACCAAGTCCAAGGCTATCTGCCGTGTCACCAACATGTCCTTCCAGTACCCCGGTACCCCCAAGCCCCAGATTCACGGTATCACCTTCCAGGTCTCTCTTGGCTCCCGTATTGCCGTCATTGGTGCCAACGGTGCTGGCAAGTCTACTCTTGTCAACGTCTTGACTGGTGAACTCATCCCCACCTCTGGTGAGGTCTACCAGCACGAGAACATCCGTATTGCCTACATCAAGCAGCACGCTTTCGCTCACATTGATCACCACCTTGACTCTACTCCCTCCGAGTACATCCAGTGGCGTTTCCAGACTGGTGAGGACCGTGAGACCATGGACCGCGCCAACAAGATCGTCACCGAGGAGGATGAGAAGGCCATGGACAAGATCTACACCATCGAGGGTGCTCCCCGTCGTGTCATTGGCATCCACTCTCGCCGCAAGTTCAAGAACACCTACGAGTACGAGATCTCTTGGTCTCTGGGTGAGAACGTCGGCATGAAGTCCGAGAAGTGGACTCCTCTCATGTCTGCTGACAACACCTGGTTGCCCCGTTCCGAGATCATTGTCTCCCACCCCAAGCAGGTCGCTGAGGTTGATCAGAAGGAGGCCCTCGCCTCCGGTCAGTTCCGTCCCCTTGTCCGCAAGGAGATTGAGGCTCACTGCGCCAACTTCGGTCTCGACGCCGAGCTTGTCTCTCACTCCCGTATGCGCGGTCTCTCCGGTGGCCAGCGTGTCAAGGTCGTTCTCGCCGCTTGCTCTTGGCAGCGTCCTCACTTGATCGTCCTCGACGAGCCCACCAACTACCTCGACCGTGACTCCCTCGGTGCCCTGTCCAAGGCCATCAAGTCCTTCGAGGGTGGTGTCGTTATCATTACTCACTCCCGCGAGTTCACCGAGAACCTGACTGAGGAAGTCTGGGCCGTCAACGACGGACAGATGACTCCTTCCGGCCACAACTGGGTTCAGGGTCAGGGTTCCGGTCCCCGTCTCGATGCCAAGGGTGACGATGATGAGGACAAGTTCGATGCTATGGGTAACAAGATCGTCTCCACCAAGAAGGTCAAGCTTACTGGTTCTGAGCTCCGCAAGAAGAAGAAGGAGCGTGCTGCCCGCCGCAAGCGTGGTGAGGAGGTTTTCTCTGATGAGGATGACTTGTAGACAATTCGTTCGGGTTTTTGATTCATGCATATTATGATGGGTTGATGAATTTCATATGCTTTGTTTGCTAGGACAAAATACATTTCTGTGTTCAACATTCGTTAATTATTCTTCCTTTGTAGCTTGTAGTTGAATTGGTAACTTAGACTTGATCTGGGCAAAGTTACTTCGCCATAGATTAGTGTGGTTGCTCAACGCCCTAGGGTTCTATGGATAGTTAGAAGTCTAGCAGTACATACATCTATCCATCCTCACATTATCCGTTCTATTTGATCTAATGTCTATCCACCCTAGGAAAAGACTTGCTCCTGGTAGCCACAGCCAGGTACTGTGTTCTACTTGCAGATACCCCAAGTCCCTACATAGACTTCGTTAAGTCCGTTCCCTTACTTCATAGGTTTAGACCACGCTTTGCCAATGCTCATGGATATCTCACATCGCGCATTACTCGCACAGCAAACCTAGGTACATATTGAGAACAAGTGCTTCCCTTCGAAGCCCATTAGCATACTCCGTACTCCGTACTACCCTAATTCTTCCCGTCTCTAGGTTTTCAGTCCCAGATTCGCGAATCGCAGTCTACAACTTTGGAACCCGCGATACAACCAATCTAGTTCACGTAAGAATCATTGGAATACCAAACAAATAACGAAAAGCCATCCCATCGTCTCGACTTAAGTGTATTATCCAGGAAACTGGTTTCACTTTCGCCACAACTATCACGACCGTATACAACACTATGAATCTGCACCGCTACAGCGCTCTTGGATAACTCTAAGTAAGGCATGGTTCCCATAAAAGAGCCACTCGCTCAATTGAATCTCGACACAGCCTCTGGTCCGATCACCTTGAAAGCAGAATATCCTGAATCATCATTCAGGGTCGATAGATATTTCTTCGCGTACTGCAACGGGCCGTTAAAAGTGCTCGCGGATCCTCCGGAGACCTGGCTGGAGCGACATTTTCCACATGAGTACAGCCCGCTATACTCCAGTGACATGTAGCATCAGCCACATATCCAGTAAAACATCGTCCGATCCGACAACGAGTCCATTTCAAGCTCCAAGCGGCCCAACCTTCACTTCCTCCCTCTTCCGCAGCTCAGCCAGATCTACCCCTTGCCGCACCTTCTTCCGATTCAGCGCCTCCAAGTCCCGGAAACGCTTCTTGCCACCATGTTTCAACTTCGTAATCATATCAGCTGCTCGGCCGCGAGTCAAGCCCTGGGAGTCCATTGTCACCCCCTTTCGGAGACGAGATGAATCCAGCACCCTGAGCTGTCCACTCGTAGCTGGAGCCTGGCGCCAAGGCTTCCAAGACGCAATGTAATGCTCGTCGAATTTGGTACTGGCGTACGTATCCGCAGAGCGCACTATAGCTTCCAAATCCTCGCCGGTGGCGATCTGCCGCGGACGTGCGTACTGTGTTGTCTGCGTCGTCTGATTCATGAATTTCATGACATAGTGAGCGGTGTACATGTTATGCTCTTTTTCGATGGTTATCCACCCGGATTTCTCGGCGAGGATGTATTTATCGTCTCCGACACGAACCCAGCTGTGCGGGCTTATTGATCGAATATGGCGCTCGGATTGGATGTCGCCTAGCAGATCGTAGATACTGTCGTACGTGGTGATCTCGAGTTTCAAATCGGTGTCCGCGCTGTCGTATGACTCCGCAACTTCGTGACTGCGTTCTGCTTGGATACTCTCTGCGCGTTTGCTCATGTCTTCCACAGAGGCTTTGTCGAGGACTTCGTCTGGATGCAGGCCAAACAGCGTCGGTGCTGACAAGACTCCGGTCTCTAGCGAAGAAACCATGTCGATGATGTGGCAGTTTTCTTTCCCGGGGTACAGGCGAAGACCGCGTCCAATCATCTGGATAAGCAAGTTCCGAGACTTGGTAGGTCGAGCTAGAAGTACACAATCGATATTGGGGATATCCGTTCCTTCTGTGAAAAGACCACAGTTCAACAAGACCGGAAACTCCTGATTCTGAAACGCCTGTAGCTCCTCCGCACGAGTGCGCTTCGCCGTGCCAGCAGTGATATACCTTGCATCGACTCCATGGTCCCGAAAAGCCTTCGTAAGTTCCCGCGCATGCTCGACATCAACGCAGAAAACGAGCGTCGACTTCCGACCCTCGGCATTAGCCATCCATGCACGAACAGTGATCTCATTCGTCTTAGTCGTGTTAACCGCCTCGGAAAGCGATCCCACCGCGAAATCCCCAAAGCTATCTTTCTTGACCTTGGACAGATTCGCCCCGGACTTGACAGTCGTGAAAATCGCATCCGATAACCATTTATCCGCAATCATATCAATGTAATCTTTGTGGTACACGATATGGTCAATAGCAGCGCCGAGTTTCAGACCGTCGAATCGTGAGAACGTAGCTGAAACACCTACCAAGACCGGTCCATTTGCAGACGGTTCGTTGAGTCCGAAATGCCGCAGTGCTGCGCGGTAGGACTTCGCGACGATGTGATGCGCTTCGTCGACTAGTACCAGTTTGAATTCGCTGGGGTCGAATTTGTCGATGCGGCCTCGTGAGAGCGTTTGCACTGAAGCGATGATTATATCGCCCGCTCCTGTGGCGTGATCAGTGCCCATCTCAATCTCTACAATCTTGGAGGGATATGCCAGGCGGCAGTGTCTTGCGGCTTGTTCGACTAGCTCGCGGCGATGGACGATGATCATCGTCTTGCTGGCTCTCGCATCGCGGGGAGGGATTCGGTCGATAAGTTGTGTGAAGATGACCTGCTATGATTAACTATGAGCCAGGGAAATAGGAAAAGGGGTGCCTACCGTCTTTCCTGCACCTGTTGCAAGAGATATGCCCAGCCGTCGATGGCCTTCGTCCACGTACTTTAAGACAGACTGAATGCTTTCCTCTTGGTAGTCGCGGAGCACGATGCCCGAGGGAACCGAGGCAGCAGTTGTATTGAAGCGCACATGGCGCGACGTAGGTGAAAGGTAGACTTTCCCCGCCAAGGGTATCCTTATGAGCCTCAACCGCGACGCAGCACGTATGAACTCCATGCAGAGGTCACAAATAACAACATACTCTTGACTCCGGAGTCCGCGGCGTCGTCGCGAAACCACAAGACAAGAGTGCAAACAGAGCAAACTTCCTTATCGATAGCGCCCTCACTGCATAGTGGATCTGCAGCTCAACTTTTTTCCGCATATCACCTACAGCTCTGAGGAACTCGACGTGGCCCAATTCTAAAAACGGCGCAGCTGTGATGTTTTGCTACAGACTGACCAGTGACCCGGACGCGCTGCGAATCTGCGAGCCCGAACGATGAGCGACTCCGCCTCCGTCTATGAGCCCGACGACACCGAGTCCGAATCCGACTACGATCTCGAGCCGCCCCGGCAGCGCTCATCGGTTCCCGCGCAAAATGAAGAACAACATAGCCATGCAGACTCACCCTCATTCGACTGGGTCGGGATGGAGCTCGGTGATGCGCTCATGTTGCGCGAGCCGCCCATGCGCGGACCGCTCACTTTCCTCCACAGTTATGCGCATTTTCTCCGGGACATGAAGGAGGGCGCTGAGTATACTTCGCTCAACGAGAGCGGAGATGCATATCAAAGTACTCAGCATGGCTCGGTGATCTGGACGTCTACGGAGAAAGAGGTCTTTTTCAATGTCCTCGACCGCAAGGGGAAGGGCAGTATCAAAGAGCTTGCCGCTGCGATCGGAACCAAGTCCGAACTCGAGGTGATGGCCTACATACAACTTCTTCACAAGGCGTTAGAGGCACAGTACATCTCCGAGAAGCACGTGGAGCGCATGCCAGTTCTCGGCGACGTGTCAGCCGCCCTGGAAGTCAGCCAGGAATGCTGCTCGCTACTCGACGAATACGCTGAAGTAATGGTCTACCAAGAATCACTTATCGAAGACAAAGCCGGGCGAAAAGACCACAGCGATAACTGGCTTATCACAACAGCTCAAGCGCAGGACCTAGTCGAAGACAAGGACGAGACAGCACGAGGCGACCTCCGACTCGCTGCTGGATTATTGAATCTCCCGAACTGGATCCGACTCTCGCAGGTCCTCTTCATGAACTTCAATGGCTCAAAGGCAGACGACAATTGGTGGAAACTTGTCAATCGAACAGACAATTTGACTGTAAACACCGCGTCCATGACCGCAGATAGCGTCGTGGACTTCTACTCCCTTGCCGTCAGCGTCACCCGCCGCTTAATCCAGTCATCACTATTCTTCGCTATGTCGCGACTGCGCAGCGCGAACCGCAGCGGCCGCGAACGAAAAGGCCATGTAAGATTACAAGACGTGCGCGCCGCCATCGAAGTACTGAACATGAAGCACCGCCGGCCGAATTTCGTCGATATAGCTCGTCGTAACGAGATCATCATCGAAGACGTACATAATCGCAAAGGCTGGGTCCCGCCGGTCTTCAGCTACGAGCAAGCGGAGGAAATCATCGATAAAAGCGAGTGGTTCCGGTACCGCAAGGACGGGTCTATGTACAGAGACGGAAACGACGACCCCGACGATGACGAAATGGACATAGACGATGAAGACGAGGCTGATCCGGATGCTTCACTGGAACTAGGTTTGCCTTCGGAACCAGGAGACGATTCGGAGTCAGAGGTTGCTGATGAGATCACTACTGCGGGGGTATCCTCTGATCTATCGTCTCCGGCTGCGTCGGATGATGAGCTGGAAATGGACCCGGAGGAAGAGCACGCCGATCTTGCGGATGAGAGCGCCAGTCGGCGTCATGAGATTGATCTGCTTAGACTGATGGAACAGCCGTTGCCGGCTGTTCTTGATGAGCGGATGAAGGCTGAGGAGACGGAGGAGAAGAGTAGGCTTCAGCCGGAGCGAAGGATTAGAGATGATCTCATCAATTGGCGGGATCGGACGCTGTATCGCAGTGAATGGGAGGAGTATGGGGCTGATTTCGCTGATTTGAAAGAAGTGATGGAGATGCCTCCGATTAAGAGGCCGAAGTTCAATGAGCCTGCTCCTGCTCTTCCCGAGTCTTCGGACGAGGGGGATAATGTTGAGAGTGAACGGGATGAGAGTGAGGAAGATCAACGTGATACTCTCTCGGAAGATCAAGTACCAGCTGGTGGGAAATCGTGGCTAGAATACTATAAGACCCAGTTCGGTCAACCAGGGGATCAACAGAAACCTGGGTAGGTAGATAACTATGCTCTGCTTCTTTACTTTGATGACGAATAAGGATACAGTAAGGATATAATTAGACAGTAAACACATTGATGAAAGATAATTCCCAACCCCTAGTTCCACCCCGAAGAACAATCCACTTTCTGGGGAGAGGGTGTATCAGCAGAAAGAAACTCCAACAATTATCAGTAAAACAGAATGTGCGCCTTTTCCTAGCCAGAAGTTCAGAATATTCATAACTCAACGAGACAAAAAGCAGCTCCCTTGTGGTCCCTCTCTTGGAAGATCCTGGGGGGGATATCATACATGTATTGAGAAAAGAAGGGAACTACAGATCAAGAGTCTTGTAGTCGGCGTCGGCCTGAGCGCTCAGAGGCTGAGTTCCAGCCCGCAAGTCGCCCGCAACAGGCTGGAAGCTGTAGTGGTTGCCAATACCTGTGGTAGCAGCATTGGCCAGCAACTGGTTTGTGTGCTCGTTGGGGCCCTGCAGACTTACGGCCTGGAGGGCGTCCTGCGCCTCCTTAACACGCTTCTTGAATGTCATGCGGTCAAGGAAGAGTTGTTGACGAGCCTGCTCCAACTCCCGGCGCTCGGCCTCGATAATCTCCTCCATCTCGTTGAACTGCTGCAGCTTAACCTCGAACTTCTGCAGGGTCACATTGACCGCAGCGGAGACCAGGCGGGTCATTTCACGCTCCTCGTGTGAGGCAAGAGCACCGGCGCGCGCGGCAGCTGCGGCCAGAGCGATGGTGCCGAGGGACTCCTTGGGCTTTGTGGATTCTTGCTGCGCCGCCTCACGCGCGGGATCGACATCCATATTGTCCTCGGACTTGACGGCATCTTTGCCCTTGTCTGATCCTTTCTCCAGCTGGCTCCGAAGCTCCTTGCGGATCTCTTCGACAGACCGGCCAGCAGCGGCAGCGGCCACTGCAGGCTCAGCCATCTGGGCTAGGAATGCCACGACAGAGAGAACGGGATTCTCGGACTGGCTGATAGGATCACGTCCGCCACCAACCCGTGAAACAGGCATATCTTCCACGTATTTGTCCTCGATCTCCAGCTGTAAGAATTTCATTACGCACTCTTCCCGAGATCGTGTCCCGACATGACTAGCGATTTGCTCCCAATTCTCATCGAAGTTCTCCAATCCTTCCAGCAACAGAATGAGTTCCGAGTCCGACCACGGAGCGTCTTTGTCGGGGACGTGAGAGTGTGCCTTGTCCTCGAGTTTAACAAAGTCCGAAGCATTGTGGCTGGCAGGCATGCGTCCTTGAAGGAAGCAGTTGGGACACAAATCATACTTGGAGTCTGGTGCATTGGCATTGGCTGACGTCGTAGCTGATTTGGCGTAGTGGAAACGAAGTTTGGTGCATTCAATTCCGCAAGAGAAGCAGTGTGCCTTTTTCTTGGGTTCTTGAGAAATGGCCAACCCGTTGGTTCCCTCGCCATTGGTCTGCTTCTCTTTATCCTCGGCGGAGGTGACATCCTTGCCTTTGTCGTCGTAAATAGTGCGGCGCAGTTCGAGGTTGAGGTCGTCTTTGGAGGCAGGGGTAGACGAAGCGGCACGCTGGGTGGCTGCAAGGGCCTTGCCGGATGTGACGCCATGATTAGGGCCAGGCTGGAATGGTTGGAGACCACGGGGGGTATCTGCGATGACGCGGAAGTGGCCGGTGAATGGAGGTCCGATATTGGAGGGCCGTGTCTGAGGGTCAACCTGAAGGGATATATTAGCTAACATGATTCGGACAGGAGAGAGAAGTTACCCACCTGATAGTTGATCAAACCCCACTGCTCAAGGAATGAATGAACGCGCATAATAGCACAAACATCACCGGCAAGATTGCGGCGGCAAGCAGTGACAGTCAAGTATTCGATAGGGTTCAATCGATAGGTGTTGATCATAAAATCGCGGTAGTCTTTGTACGTAGCAGGCGTCTTACTACGATTACGGCCATTGAAGAACTCGGCGAGAGCTTTCTTCTCAATCGGGTTGATGGTGTTCATATCGAACCAGGTCGCGTAGCTGGGAAGGATGATAG
Source organism: Penicillium sp. DV-2018c (assembly GCA_028827535.1). Classification (NCBI taxonomy): domain Eukaryota; kingdom Fungi; phylum Ascomycota; class Eurotiomycetes; order Eurotiales; family Aspergillaceae; genus Penicillium; species Penicillium sp. DV-2018c. The sequence goes on from JAQJAA010000001.1 coordinate 3,522,968, forward strand.
CGTGTGTTTGTGTGACGAGTTGTTCGCGCGCCGCGGCTTCAAGCGATGTCTTAGATGGTGCCGGTTGATCTTCACCCACGGCGTCCTCAAGCCCGTCGGTTCCCTCCGCTGGCGGTTGCGACTCACCCGCAGCATCCTCTAAGCCCTCGGTGTCGGGCTTGGTGTCAGTCTCAGTACCACCCATCTCTTCATCTTCCGGTTCGCGGGATTTGGGGGAAGCGGGAGCATCCATCGGGTTGTCGGATGCAGGGGTGTGCTCAGTCTTCTTTGCTGGTGATTGCGCTCCTGTCCAAGAGATTAGCATTCGGCACGACATTGAAGCCTTAAAGCGCTCGCATACCTGATGTATTTTGAGCCACATCAGCTGCACCGTCTAGGCCAGACGAGTTTGGGGCATTTTCGTGGATCGCACCTGGGTTGATCGGAGACTCATCCATGATGGAAGCAAACAGCTGTCGCGGTCGGCAGAATGTTAACTCCTTTCCGGTGTATCAATCTCTCCACGGAATATAATGCAGAATTGCTCAAAGATAAATCCAGCCAGCAATGGCGTAGGTCAGGGCTAGATGGATGAAATAGAAAGGTGGAGGTGATGATTGGACAGGTTGCTGGTGGGCACTTGGAGAGGTTGGTCGCGACACGCAAAACTCACGGACTAGTGCCAAGACCGGAATCGCCACTAACCATTTTGGGCTAAACACCTGTCCCCTTGATCTCGTGATCTGAGCATCTATGAATCTTGAAAAGTTGAAAACTACATCAGACCATCCTCCAATCATTGTTCTCTGCTTCAATTATTCGATACTATACTCTAATAATATAGGCATCTGCCCCCTTGCAGTATTCGGAACAATTCATACGGCTTAACAAATGGAAGTTCAGTCCTTCATGGATCTGATAGGTGGAGCAACCTTAGGCGATGTTGATTGCGGGAATATATCCATCCGGCCAAAGCCCTTCCCAGGTTGTTGACACCAAAGTCCACCAGGTAATAGGTGGAACAGGCATTGGAAGATGGAAACCTAGAATTCCGTGGAAGCTGAACTGAATCCCGCCGAGCAACAGAAACCCAAGATACTGACATCCTAGATAATCCTACATTGTGGAATAGCTTTATTCTTTCCGCCACCAGAAATGACCTGAAGCCTGGTGTCCACTGTCAAAGAGGCAGCAATGGGTTGGTTAACTACAACTCCCAGCCACTGTATTCGGTCAGAGGTCTCGTATGTACAGAACCGAGCCAGGAAACCATTGAAACTACTGAAAAGAACACTCGCAAGAAGAATTATAGATTAATCCATCTGTGCCCTGTCACCTATATACAACGCATCTCCCACGCCACAACCCCCCGGCATAAAATTGAGCGCAGCAAGGTAGCCTATGCCTTGGTGCTGTTAGAGCGCCAATCACGGAGGCTAGAGTATTTGCCGGGCTTCTCGCTAGTAGCAGCGACCTTTGCTGTACCGACCGGGAGTATCTCACTCTTACCGCTGGAGACGGTCTGGGAGTCAAAGTCAAAGCAATCGGTCTCTCCATCCTCAGTGCAGAACGCATAGAGGACCTTGGCACCCATATCGCAAAAGAGTGCCTCCCCAACATGAGCAAAGTCGGGTCCCATAGACGTATCAGACTCACATAGTCTCTTGGCTGAGTGGTGCTTGGAGTCGCTAACGACGAGCTCAGACTCTGCCCACGCAGGCCGAGCCATGGACTGGCGAGCACGCAGGGGACTGCTACGCTTCTTCTTGACGTAGTAGTTGATAGTGCTGGGATCCTCCTCCTCACGGAGTCCAAAGTCGATATCGTTGCAGAATCGTTGCGGGTCTCTGTTGTTGTCGTCCTGCTGGTCTTTCGAGAAAGCAGGCCAGCGGACCTGGAATCCGGTCTTGGGTTGGTCGCCGTTTTTATCGATCCAGAAGCACTTGGGCTGGTAGTCCTCCTCGTTGTTGGGGTACATGTGGCTGTCGTACCAGGACCCGCCACAGGCCTCGCCGTAGTCACCGGACACGGCGTACTTGTTGCCACCGCGGTCGTCGCTCCAGGTCGTGGTTACCCACGCAACGCAGATGGCATCGTCGTTGGCCGAGAACAGGGAGTACACACCCTGGTTCTCGTGATCAATCTTGACTTCGCCTAGGTTTCCGTTGCCGACGGAACCGGGGTCGGCTGCCATGCCGACGAATTCTCCGACGTCGTTCCATACTCGACTGGATTGTGCAGGTTAGCATTGGAATGTTCTGCTCTATGCTTTAGAGCATCGGACTCATTGCTTGACTTACACATCTGGGATATCGCCTCCGGCATTTGTTGGCCCGTTGGGACCATCGAGAGCCACAGCAACCTTGATGGTTGAACCAGAAGTCTCATCATTGCCGAAATTATCTATTCCAAATGAGACGATGGTAAGGAGACCAGAGATGACGCCAATGGCGTCGACGAAAGACATGTCTGCGGATTGGACCCGAGAGTCTGAAGGTGAGAGTATTGCTGGAGAAGAGATGGAGCTCAACTTCTAAGATTCTGCGGCCTTATATAGACCACTTCGAGGCGGCAGTCGGCTTTCCCCAGTGCCTTTCATCACTAACACAGTCTCGCTTTAGCGAGCTGTGTATACGCCAGGGCTGTCAGTATCTGCTATCATTGATCGGCATTCCTTGATCCAAAATGGTCTTTTTGGCCCCTCCACTAGTTGGCCCCTATCGACGATGTAACAGTGTACCTTTTGCAAGGTTCTGATAGCCTGGAGTGTTGGCTCTTTTGGCAGTCGAAGGATTCGGAGGCTTGGAGTCAATGCACGCTGCAGTGATGCTGAAGTCTCCGCTCCAGGCTCCATATTGCCGCAGATTCCGAGTCATTGCCAGCTAGTTCCAAGGTCACGGAGAACTATTCCCACGGCCCACAACAGCTCGGTGGAGCACAGTGATCATGTGTGTTTGCTATAAGAAAAGGCGAAAGAGATAGCCCTTTCGAGCACGGATGTATGTATCTGGTAACCTTGAGCATAGCTGTCTGAGCGGAGATATCGGCTTATTGCGATGATCATAGTTCCCCAACGAGGGCAAGGTTCCAAGATGTAGATCAGAAAACTTGGAAGTGCATCGGACTTGATTATTCCGATTGCATGGATAACCTTGGCATAAGCAGCAAACTGGTTTTATGCACTAGATACGTCCACGCCGCACAAGTCATGGTCCGACAACCGACGCTGGGCAGTTGCAAAAGTCCTTGGAGAGGACTCAGGCGTAGGGCTGGAATCGCGTATCCCTTTACTGGAGACTTGCCAAGCCCAGACCCTATAAGGAAAGGCTGATATCTGAGTGTCAATCATCACCCATTCAAGATAATGATGGGCGAGAGCAGTCAAACCATACCCATAAGATGTTGCTGTTGGAAAGGCTAAAGCCCAACGAGGCAAAGCCAAGGGCTCGGCTGTGTCCGATCGCCCGCCGCTACCCGCCGCCAAGAGTCTCCACTGCAACCGCGAGATCCAAACAGCCTCTTAAACACATCGCCCCCAATAAGCCAAGCATGCGCCATTGCGCCCCCAACCAGCCACAAGCCCATTGAACGATGCGAATTAAGACACATGATGTCAGAACAGTGCCTGAATTTGAGGCCGGACTAACCGCAGGGATTCAGGGAATGATTTGACACACTAACAAAGCGGACAATGAAGGCCACTTGACTCGTGCAGGTGCTGAGGCAACAACAATCCCCTAATACCACACTTATCCCCCATACCCGCCCCAGATTGTCTCCAGTCCACTTTGTCCTTAAAGCAACAAAATCATGATTCAGTTCAATCCATCTGCGTTGGCCGTTCTCCTATCTCTTTTCCTCTCTTCCGCCGTTGCAGAAGATGCCAAGCTCTCCTCCAACCTGGTAGGCTGCGACGAAGTCTCCTGTCCCAAGAAAGGAGCCTACGACCGCTGCACACTGGGCAACAACACTTTCATGGGCATTGGATTATCCCATATCGCCGACGCGCCATCATCTCTCGATGGATTTGCCCTCGTGAAAGGCGTCAATGTCTCCGCCGGACTGGGCGGCAAGGACAATGACAAGCCGACACGCCCTTTCAAGTCATTCTACTACCTCGGCGCACCCTCAGACGTAGAAGCTAAGGACTTGTCCGGCTGTGTGGTTGTCTTCCACGACCCTCCGTCTAAGATGTTCAAAGGCCCAAAGCTAGAAGGCAAAGACAACGGAACAGACATCCGCGCTGCGAGCGGCACCTGTTCCGATGTAATTGACAAAAAATGCATCAAGAAGATTACGGATCGGGCTACTAAGTTGGGCGACGAGAATGGCGGAGATGTCTGTGAGAGACTCGACCGGGAGTTCAAAAAGAATGCCCCGGATGAATGTGATGGTTTCGCTGGGAATGGTCGCTCCTTCGGCAGATTCTCTGTTCAGTCGCTTAACAATCTGACTTCTATTCCGAATTCCACCGACTGCTGGCCTGTTAAGCCCAAGTCTGATCAGCTGCTGGGCATCGTGGGCAGAACCACTTTGGTGAGTTGGACCTATTTGTTTGCCTCGATATTTGTCACTGATGCATGGACGCTATAGAGAAATTACTCCGGAAATGCTCTCGTTGACGAGGCTTATAAAATCACCCCGATCTTGACGGTCTTCGTTGGCAAGGACAACAGCAGTCTTGTCAAAGAGACCAGTTCTCAGTTGACATGCCTGAAAGTTGTCACCAAGGAGAATCCAGATGACGACGAGGATAGCGATAAGAATTCTGCTCTGATGATGAAGGGAAGCGGGTTCGCTGGTGGTATCGCGGTCCTGGTGGCGGCAATCTTCACGTTCCTGTGAAGAGCACCTCGTTACCTCTTCGACTGCAATTACGGAGTTAGAAGCATTGCCATAGTGAGTAACAAATGCATGCCTTGAATACTATATGTCTATCTGGATTTCGATTTACGTTTAAACTCTCCTACACTCAAATGCTCTTGAACCCAACAGCTTAGTTCTTCTCTTCAATTTACATGGATGATATCATTAAAAATCTGGAAATGCGCCGAAGAGGTCATCATCAACAAAGCAATAGCTCTAAAAACTTGAGGGTAGTTCAATGATGAGAAAGAGGCAAGACAGGGAGCTTCAGTTGAGATAAGTGAATGCAACCCCTACCATCACCAGACAAGTACACCCAAACGATCCATGAAGCAGAAGAAAACTCTTAGTCGTGTGCCTGGATATCAAAGTAGTCAAATAAAGGACATAAATCCGCGCGTTCCACCATCTCCAGTGACCATTACTCAACATAATTTGCAGGAAAAGCACCCTTCTGCCCCCTCAACTCACCCTCCCACCAATCATCCGTACTATCAGTCTTGCGCATGACACGAATCCGGTCTCCCTCCCGGAAAACCAAATCAGCACCCCCCTGACCATCAAAGTCATACATGGCCGTGACAAACACACCACGAGACGACGGAGGCGGCGGTGGCGGAGGCCTCTTCTTTCCTTGAGCGGCAGCAACCATTGGATCCACAGACGTACCGGCCACAGACACCCTAGCCTGGAAGGAATCAATATTTGGCCCGGCGGGGGATCTCACTACGCCCGATGGGACGGGAGTCAGCTGTGGCGTGGGCATGAACGCTGTACGAGGGGGCTCAAAGTAATCCCCGTCCGTCGATAGAGATTTAGAGCCCGCAGCACTGGCGGCGGGAATCGCGTTGTTTTGGTAACTAATTGCCGATGGGGCTGGAGAGGGAGGGTACTCTGAGATGCTTGGTGTCTGGGCTGTCGATCCTGGTGTTTGGGATCCCCTGCGTATGGAACTTGGGAGGGAGCTAGACGAGGCGGTGCTGGCCATGCGGCTTCCTATTGAGGGGCGTTTTTGATTTTCGTTTTCTGAGGCTCGACGCATGGCTTTGCCTTGGGTTAGGCAGCCGAAGGCTTCGATTTCAGATTGCACGGGGTTGAAGGCGGATTGGAAGTCTTGGACAATCTGGTCCATTTGTGGCTGTGGAGAGGAAAAACCCTCTTCTTCGTAGTATGTGTTGAGGACTGTGTAGTAATTTGCAAGCATCCGATTTTGAATCTCGACTTGGGCTTCGAGGATATAGGGTGTTAGGGAGAATATGAGAGCGACAAGTGTTGGAAGCCGCTGTCGCAGATCTTCGTCGGCAGCTTGATATGCCTGTATCACGATTAGGTTCCGGCATTATAGAAGTGATCTTGAGAGCATACTAACCTCCTTCTTATTGGCAAGTTCCGCCTCGGCTTTTGCCAGATTCGCATTGTCGCGTTCGCTGCGTTTTGGCTTCTTCTGGAGACTATCGACACGACCTTGGGAGATTTCGTAGTCTGTCTACAATTGGAGTGTTAGCCACAGCAAGATAGGCCAATTGGCATACGTCATAGGGTATTTGGTACCTTCTTGTCGTTGCGCTTCTTAATTGTCTTTTTCATTGGTGCCAGTGATTCTTTGGCCCGCGCAGCTGGCTGGGTCATGCGAGCGTCAACTGCATTAAGCTCCTCTATGAGATCGGTCTTGAGCTCGTCATATTCTTTCCGCATGCGATTCGTCCGGCCTAGTCTGACTGGGTCTGTTGCCACGGCGGTATGGTTGGAAGGGGTTTCTGAGGATCCAATGATAGGACCGTAGAGGCCATCGAATTCATCGACAAGCCGACTTTGATATGTTGCGATAGATAACCAAGCATCGCGCCAGGCCTGCGTAGATTCCACGATCTGATGAAACAGGGCGTATTAGTGAATGTGACAGAACGCGCGTTATCGGAGAACCATTGCTCACCTTGCCTAGGAGGACATCCGCATCGTTGAAGTCCTTTAGGAGCACAGATATTTGGCTGTCATCTGCAGTTGATTTGGTCGTCATGCGACCAAATCGCCTCGACATGTTCTGCATGTTGGATGATGGAAGAGAGCGCAGAACAGATGGGAGATAGATGCGGGGAAATGGAGGAGTTGAGTGTACTGCGTAGAAGTGTTACACAGGCTCGCAATGCAAAAGTAATAATTGACTTGTATTGGATGGATGACAACTCAAGCGAGATACAAAAAGTTCTCGAGAAAGGCTATCGAAAAAAAATGACGGGGAAACCAAGGAAGGGGGCTGTCTCATCTTTCAACGGGCCCCCCGCTTCTCCCCATGGCACATGTGTTGGCCCCCGTGTTTCAGCCTCTCATGCGGCTCTCTCGCCACCCGGCCCCTCCATCCACATCGATTCAAGGGGAAATGGGTTGTTGATCGCTGCGATCGTAGTCCTGACCCGCTCTCCACCCAGAGAAATTGATCGGTAGCGACTACGTTATTACGTGGCCGAGAGCGGCGAGCTGTCCGTACGTCATGGCGTAGATCCGGAGATTGAACAAAGAACATCCGTCTGCTGGAAAATCGCTTGCACGAAGTAAAGGATCACTTTATGAGATCCATTCTACAGCACACGGGATTTACCTTCATGTTAAACTTGACTGTAGAAAGATAAACACTTTAGGTTCAGCCATCAGGGGCTCTTCGTACCTGAGGTCAAAGCTCCATGGGTTTCCATGGAAGGTTCCAAGGTTAAGACTGAGGCTTATCATTTAAGATCAGTTCAGAGGTAAAGCTGGAGTTACCAATTGGTGCTCCTATGATAAGTAATGGCACCGTATGGCGCAATATCGTTCTAAGATGGAAGTTCTTCCCAGCTATCACGCAATTCATTGAGCCCTGGCCGCGCTCCTCTCACGCATAGAGGTCTACAACAAACGAGAGACGGTGCTCGTGATCGCAAGCCTGGTTGACACTATGGAAAGGTCTGAATGAGGTATAAATAGTCGGCCAGATGGAAGGAATCTGATGTAGCTAGTCATTGCACATACAGTCCGAGAAACTATCGCACTTCAAAGTTGTTGTTGAGGCCACAAAACTGCGACAGCCAGGTGTCCGCTTAGTCATGTGAAATGACCTCATCTCCCAAAGCGGGGCCAGTTCCGTGGGTTGTTCCATTCAAAGACCCAAAGCTCCCAGCGAACTTTTTCTTCCTCCCTGAAAAATACGATACCCCATCAGCCTCACCATAATGTCTGCCTCTCTCAAGATCACCGACACCCTCCCCCTCCCGAACTCCGACGTCCGCATTCCGCATCTCGGGTTCGGCGTCTACCGCTCCCCAACCCACCAATGCGTCAAGTCCTGTCTGAAGGCATTGGAAGCGGGCTACCGACACATCGACACAGCACAGTTCTACGCCAACGAAGCGGAGGTCGGCGAGGCGTTGCGCACCTCCAGCGTGCCTAGGGAGGAAGTCTTCGTCACGACGAAGATCCTCAGCCCCGCCGCGTCGATCGAGGCTACCTACGATAAATTGCTAGCTTCCGTGCACAAGATCGGCGGCGCTGATGGATACGTTGATTTATTCTTAATTCACTCGTCCAGCTCGGGCTCTGCGGGACGCAAGCTTTTGTGGCAGGCGCTCGAGAAGCTGCTTGCTGAGGGCAAGGCGAAGAGTATCGGTGTTAGCAATTGGGGTGTGGGGCATATTGAGGAGATGCGCTCGTATGCTCAGGTGTGGCCGCCTCATGTGAACCAGATCGAGGTTAGTGGCATCAATTGTGGCTTTTCGTATTTTTTTTAAAAATATTCTGTTCGGTTCGTGATGACTGACTTTATCTTCTACAGCTCCACCCTTGGTGCCAGCAGCGCGAGATCGTTGAATACTGCCGGAAGAACGGCATTATTGTTGAGGCATACTCGCCCATCGTGCGGAATTATAAGGCCAATGATCCAACTCTCGTGGACGTGGCGAAGAAATACGGCAAGGCCACTCAGCAGGTGCTGATCCGCTATGCCTTGCAGAAGGGCTGGGTTCCTCTGCCCAAGACCGACAACCCCGAACGAATCGTCTCCAATATGGAGGTGTACGACTTCGATATCAGCAAGGATGACATGGATGTGCTGGATTCCCTTGATCAGGGTAGTGCCGGCGCCATTGTGGAGGCTGTGGTCAACGAATGAGCGGCTTCACAGAGCGTCCCTAATGAATCGACGATTGGAAATAACCCAGACACAATCAAGAAACACTGTAATCACATCGCTCAAGGTCAATAATCCGGCGGCTGCATCAGGAAAGCATTGACAGATTGAAGCGTGGCTCGAGACGGGTTTACATCGTGTTTCGACGACACGAGCCAGGCTAGTCGCTGTCGAATGAACTGTTTGCTGATAGCACGCTTGCTCAGTGAGGCATCGAAGCCACCTGTAAAGAAATCGTTAACCAATTTTTCCTCTGCGTTTCAGATAGCGTTCGAATCCATCACCCACACCATCAGCGGTATTTGCATACATACCTTCATCATTATAGAATAAACACACAATTGCCAGAATTGTCCCTGCCGAAAGATCCTTCCCACTCTCACAGGTAACCAGTACCGAGAGCGACGGGTCTGCCCCCAGGCGCGCCGCGATAAAGTCACGCACTTTGCCCAAAGACTTGCGTAGATCTCGACTCCCCAATTTCCCAGAATCGCATCCCAAATTCAGTCTCCTCGCGTCGCCCTCCGCGACCGCAGCACTCCCATTGCAGTCAATGATAAGATCATACCGTCCCCCGACATCCTCACCTGCCCTAGTCGAGCCGATATATAGATTCCGCGTCGGCGAAATGACCGTTGCAGCCTGAGCAACATCCAACCTCTTATGCTCAGCAACTAGTCTAGCAATAAGCCCCGGCAACTCGTCCTCGGGCGTACTCTTCAAAATATCCCGATTGGCCCAAAAGACCGGCGGCGTCAGCCCATACGCCCACGCCTCGCTATCATCGCCCGCGCCTTGTATGTATCCGCCCTCGGACATCTCGGCGCCGTGCACACGCTTCGAGGCGGAGCATAGTACCAGCAGATGGTAGTCATTGCTCTTGTGCAGATCTGGTGGGTGGAAGTATGACCTATTGGCCCAGGCTATTTGGAACGGTTTGCCGAGTTGCTCGCGCAGATTGTCCAAGTCGAGTTTTAGGTTCTGAGGGAAGTCAGCCACTCACTCTTGTTCGGGGAAAATGGTCAGGTGGTGCATATTGTCTTTGGGGTTTTATGTTGTAATGCATGCATACGAACCTTGAGGGAATGCACGAAACCGTCGATTCGATTTGCGATTTGTGCTTCTTCGGAGTCACCCAAGAAATTGGGTGGGAGTTGGACTGGGTGGTATGCAGTCTTGGATGGGAATAGAGCCCGGTTTAGGACGGCGGCCCAGATTGGGACGGTTTTGGAGAGTGCGTCTGGCATCACTGCGAGCTGGTCAGCTGGGAGCTCACAAGTTTTAGGCGGTCTCGGCCGGGGAATTATGAATAGCGCAGGTAGTACATACGTTTGCCTCGGCGAGTCGAATCGGCGATTACACAGCTGCAGCATTGACGAAAATAGATAGTCAGCTTTCGATCTTCTCCTGCGCCGTTGCGAGCATCCTGCAGTGTGGAGTTTCCGTGGTTTATACTTCGTCGTCTTCTGATGCTGACCCCACGGAGAGTATGGACCAGAGACATACGAACAGGAATACGGTGCGAGATGAAAAGCAGAAAACAACAAACAACAAAGAGCAAAGACATTAGACGCACCCTCCATGCTCCTTGGCCAGCGGAAGCAGCTGTATATTCAGCCTACGCAAGCTAAAATCCCACTGCCCGGAATGGCCATCGGTGCTTTTGAAATAAGCACTGCCGGCCTTGGTCGCGGGCGGGATGTACCAGCTCCCGCAGCGCTCGTTGGCAACCAATGGTAGGCCGTAGTGATCAGCGACCTCTTGCACAAAGGTGGCATCGGTCTCAATAGATTGAAGCCGGTTGGAGACGGACAGTGCCGATCGGCGAAGCGTCGAGAGTGTTTGCGAAATGGACTGCTGCGCCGACGGAAAATAGAGAGAGTCCAGGGTTGGCAGGGTATCTGTTGATCCCATTCTTGCGCCCCCGTCCCTTTCCTGGGGTTGTCAGTGCAAAGTATGGAGTACAAATATTTCTATCAAGTCACTCCGGGGTCGCACTAGGGGGTTTCGGATTTCCAGGCTGCTTGTGCAGGGTTGGGCTGAGATCGGTTGGGTCCGGCTGGCCGAATAATTTGTTTCGGCGAGATTGGGATACTTTGAATGTTGCAACAATGCGCTTTTCTTTTCTTTTCTTTTCCACTTTCGACTCGGTCGAATGTGAAGGAAGACTGTTGTGGATTTGGCACATGGGTTCAAATTTTGAGTCTAGCCAATCACAATGAATGTATGGGGGTGGTGGATCCAATTTGGTGCGATGTGCACAACGGCAGTGCTACTTGCCTAGCACTTGGTTCCTGGTGGTGTAAATCTGGATGAAGATGGAATAAGACCGAACACTAACTGCGCTTAGTTAGGCTATGTATTGTGTATACAGATCTTCGCTCTCAAATCCGAATATGTACAAGATATCCGGGCTTAGGCATATTCCTCTATGCCTCTTCCCTGCGTAGGTAACGACAAACCAGATCTCTACGCAGTATTCCTCGTATGAGGATGAGGTATTAAGCAATCAAATCACTCATATATCACCGAGATTAGAATAGTCTAACTTGGGGAAGATTCCTTCAAGACCAATGACGGGTCCTGCTTTCAGTCCAAATCCATCCAGCATGCCTTTAATGTCCTGGTGCATGCTTGATACTATCTAGCCGCCTAAGCAATTTCAGAGAGCACGGGAATATGGGCCAATAAGCGAAACCAATGGCCTTTGGCCATGCTTGCAAAGGAGTTTCAGTCATCCCACGGGTTCTCATGCGAAGTGGGCTTCAACTACCCCTCGGCAGACATTGAGACGGAGACATAACCGTGCGGCATGAGTTTGGGCCTAGTACTCCGTAGACTCGTAGTAGTAACACGATGTCGCATCCAATGAAATGGCTGCTTGGCAGGCCGAGGCCTACAGCTTTGTACTCTCATGGGATCAGGTGAGGGAGTAAGTTTGTTATGCATAAGGAAGTCACTTGAGAGCACTCAAGCATATATCACGAGACTTAGTTTACATTGGGACATATTCAAATGTCCCCTTGTCTGTGGTCTTCGGAAGAGGCGCATTGAAATGGAGAAAGCCGGTGAGGGAAAGGGCAAAGTGAAACCAAAGATCGTGCCTGCCCGGAGTAGAAAAAGGAAGCTAAACTGTAATTGGAATAGTTTGAGGTGTGGTCTGTGCTTTTATTGGTCGGATAGTTGACAATGGAAGTATTAGAGACCTGATGTCATAGAGAATCTTCCAGTTAATTAAAGGTACCCAGTACCTCCATGCCCCACGCTAGTAACCAGCCCCTCCCGCACTGGCCTGGTTTCCCTAGATTGTGGATTGCGGCGTCATGGCTTATGGCAGGTCGGCTCTTGCCTCGACTTAAATACTTCGGAATCGCTGATTTACCTTTCCCAACTTATCCCTCTTCTCTCCATTGCCTTTCAACTGCTGCATCCCGTCTCTCTTCCGATAAACCCGCTCGCATTTCACTTCTAGCACTCCTCCTCTATCGAATTCCCCTCTTAATCTTAATAAACAAACACTCGGATCTATCTTCCGCATATTCATCATGGGCAAGGTTTGAAATCGCCGCGACCTCCTTGAGAGCCCCACCACCGCTGACCATCACTGCAGATCACAGAAATCTTCTTCGATTGCGATAACACTCTGGTCCTTTCAGAGGAGCTAGCCTTCGAGGCCTGCGCCGAGCTCGCCAATGAGCTTCTGGCGGAGAACAACATCCCCGAGCGCTACACCGGCGAGCAGCTTATCAAAGAATTCGTCGGCCAGAACTTCCGCGGCATGATGGTCTCTCTGCAAGCCTTGTACAAGTTCGAGGTCCCGCTGGAGGAATTTGAGAAGTATGTCACCAAGGAAGAGGACATGGTTATCGCCAAGCTCGAGGCCAAGGCCCAGCCCTGTGTTGGTGCCAACGAGGAGTTGGAGAAGGTCTTCAATGAGAAGAAGTACGGCCTTGCCGTCGTCTCCTCTTCCGCTCTGCGTCGCGTGATCGCTTCCATCAAGAAGGTCGGTCAGGACAAGTACTTTGACGATGATAAGATCTTCAGCGCGGCTTCCTCTCTGTCGAAGCCTACCTCTAAACCCGATCCCGCTATCTACCTGCATGCTCTCGAGAAGGTTGGCAAGAGGGCCGACGAGACTGTTGCCATCGAGGACAGCAAGTCCGGTGCTCTTTCGGCTGTCCGCGCCGGCATCCCCGTCATCGCGTACGTTGGCAGCTACAAAGGCGCAGAGCTACAGAAGGAGATGGCTCAGGTCTTGACTGACCTTGGCGCGCGATGTGTCATGTACAATTGGTCTGATTTCGAGAAGTGTCTGAAGACTGTCGAACAGGGTTGCCCCACTGATCTTCAGCCGCCCTCGAGCCTTTAAGTACGCCTCTAGGTATCGATGAGACTGATACGCCCATGATGTTATGATAGCGAGCGTATGGTCGTTACGGTGTTTATTCTTTATATCTTCATTTTAGCAATGGATCCCATGGCCCTTGGGGTTGATATCTGATACATTCCCTTTCAAAGGGTGCTTTACTCTCTTTTGGGAAGAGGATGGCCAATTTTTCTTGGGGTGGGCTGGGTTCAGCCATTGCTATTATCTCCACGGTGCTTTAATATTCAGTATTTTCCGTCTACACATAGATGGACCTCGATGCGCAATGAGATACCATTTAGCATTGCCTTGTCACGAGTAGTCTCAATGTCTAGTTCTGTACTTCGTAGAGTATGATGACGGGCCAATTGAACTCATAGCACAGTGGCCGGTCGTGTCGTCCTTCACCACCACCGCTTGGCTCACCGAGTCACCATTCAGCGTTTGGCGAGGGAAACAGATCCTGAACTTGTGGAAGAAGCCTAGCGTTGAAACTGTCGATGTTCACGGTAAGCAGAGACAGATGACACTTAGGTATGGAAGGCAGGTGCACGCTGGTCCGAAAATGTCAGAGCTGACCGTCCTGCCCGGTGGTCTGATCGGACTCTTCGGACTCATCGATGATCGGAGGGACCCTATGCATCATGTGACTGAACCGCCTGCAAGGAAGCCCGGCTTAGCACCGCGGGTCCGCGTCAGGCAACTGCTTTACGAATTAGAATACTGCGTAGGAGGTCTCCGTACGGAGTACGCAGGTCGTGGTGGTTCCATCCTTTGCAAACGGTGAGAGCCAGACATCAAGCTAGACCTGATATAGTATAGCTCAAGAGGCCTTATCAGACTGATAAGAATCAGATAAGCTCAACCCCGCCTTCACGTCCTCGCCTTCTAAGTTCTGCCCCTTCGGATTGGTCACTTTACTCCCGACATTCAATTAAGTAGGCAGGTCCTCCATTGGGCGAATTCATCGAAATCATTATTCTCTACGAAAACCACTCTTCTCATTCGTTTGGTGTACAGTCAACGCGTCACAATGTCAGCACCATCACAGCCTAAATCGAAGCTCGTCTCGCGCGGTCCTTTGGTACGTTACTCCGAATCTCCGATTTCTCAGAGCTCTTGGGCGCCGGTGTATATTAGAAAAAAAGGAGCTAGCCTGGAGGCTGGGAGGATCCTGCCAATGTCCATGTGTTGGCATATATGACTGACTCATTGCTTTTTGATCAGGATCCCAGCGAAGCCCGCTGGGCGAAACTGGTCAAGACGACTTACACTGACCCGCTCGGTGTAGAGAGAACTTGGGAATCAGCTGAGCGTACGGTAAGACCTTCTTTCTGCTATGTGTTTTGTTCTGTGTTTAGCCCTTTATGCGCGACGCTTGCTTCATGGCCCTGGTAGATGCATCATGCGTTGTACTGTGTACACGGGGTGGTTATGCATGGTCTGACTCGGGTCATTCACAAATTGCCTGGGGAGCTGTCATTAATGCCACCTGCATGGTAGATCTGGATCCAGCGGTAGATCTGGTCCTATCTAGATCAGGCCACGGTGCTTCATATGTACGGGTGGGAAACCTCTGTTGACCCAGGGACCATGTGTCATGGGTGGTATGAAGCCGGGTGTCGTCTGCATTCGTATTGTCCAGAGCAGTGATTGGTCGCATTGAATCTTGTGTCGGGCATTTTGACCCGAAGTCAATTAAACGCAGCAAAGCGATTGCTCTGAGGATCTTAAGGTCCACTTTTGAATTGATGCTAACCGGGCTCACCAGACTCGTCCTCCTGGTATGGACATTGATGCTGTCGGGATTGTCGCTATTTTCAACAAAGATACCGGCCCAGAGATCCTTTTGCAGAAGCAATATCGGCCGCCTCTTGATGCAGATGTCATTGAGATCCCTGCAGGTCTCATCGATGCCAACGAGACGCCTGAGCAGAGTGCTGTCCGGGAACTTAGGGAGGAGACTGGTTATGTTGGCGTGGCTAAGGAGACTAGCCCGGTGATGTTCAATGGTGCGTGTTTGGCTGTCGTATCTACTCTTGCTTTATGAATCTGTTTGCTGATGAATAATGCGATATGGTTAGACCCAGGAGTCTGTAACACCAACTTGCACATGGTTCACGTCGAGGTAGACATGTCTCTTCCTGAGAATCAGAAACCCGTGCCCGAACTCGAGGAGAACGAGTTCATAGAATGCTTCACTGTTCCTTTGAGCAATCTGTTTGAGGAGGTGAAGAAACTCGAGAAACAGGGCTTTGCCATTGATGCCCGCGTGGGAACCATGGCCGAGGGAATTGAACTCGCGAAGAAGTGGAAGCTATGAGCGAACTGTAGATCTTGTGAGTTACTGCACCATAGGCCCATAGAAGCATTTACGAATACGAAGAGAGATCGCAGATGCGTACCAAGTCTTCCACCACATTTCCAAACCTCGGCCCCTTTCAAAAGCCCTGATCATACACGAAACCCCGACCCCATCAGATCAACCCCTCCTGCCTCAATCCTTGATACAAAGCCCAAGCAGCCAAAGTCTTCCCATCCCTCACCCCCTCCTTCCACAAATCCGGCAAGCGCACAATCTTAAGGGTAATCTTCTCACCGTGGTCTCTCAACCCGGTCAACTTCCCCTGCAATTTCGCAATATCACCCCTCGGCATGACCTTCCGGCACAAAAATAGCGGAATAAACTCATCGCTCCCACCAGGAGACGGATAAACAGCACTTTGAAGCCGCTCACCATCTCCAGGTCCCTGCGAAGCCTGCAGCGCAAGCGAAGTCATATCAATCAGATCCCCCTGCTCGACCCGTAGCCCGGTCTCCTCTTCTATCTCCTTCGCTGCGCCGCCGGCAAATGTCCCACTGTCATCGAGCATTCCAGCTGGTATTTCGGGAAAGGCGAGAGAGCCGGCCGGGATGCGGGGTTGAATTGTTAGGATTACGCGCTTGTCTTCTTCCGTTGGGTTGGTGATGTCGCTTGGTTGGAGGATGAGCTGCCCCTGGTGTTAGAAAGATACGTGTTGGACTTTTCAATTGTTTCAACTCACCAACATGCCAACACTCCCACCCCTCAAAAACACACTGCCCGGCAATGTCTCGCCCTGACCATTCGATACTTCCGCTTTCATCTTGATAAAACCCAGCCGGCCACCGCCAAACCGGTCAATGGATTGGATGTCGATCTTGCGCAGGACGTACGGGTCCTTGTGGAATTCGTGGGAGGAGTGTCCCTGTCGCGCGAGCGATTGCTGTAGAGTCGTCATCCAGATTTTGAAAGCGGGAAATGAGAGTAATTCATTCTGTGTCAGGTCTGGAATGCTATTGACCGCTAGGTTTGTGTTGGGGATTGTAAATGTGGACATTTTCGCTGTTGCTTTTAGTTTTGTGGTGGTGTTGATTGCTCTGCGTGTGGGGTCGGACTGGATTGTCTTTAGGTGCCGTATGGCTGAGCGGAGAGAGTGCATTAATTTCGTCTGGGTGTTTACTGGTAGTTGCAGTTTTAGGGGGTAGTTGACAGCTTGAATGTGGTTGGGTCCAGCGTGCGCGAAGGTGGAAGATGGATGTTCATTGTTTTGAGCTGAGCTAACTAATGACGTCGTTCCTAAGGGATTTCTGTGGGGTACAGAATTAAGCTCTTCTCAAGGAACTTCCGATCTAAACCGACCGAAGGAATGTGTTCAAAATCTTACAAGACAGGCAAGACCAATGGCTTATGATTCAACCCGGACCAGAACCCATCTCATCATCAGATTCAGAAAAACAAAGAAAACCCCTGGTACCTAGAGGCTAGTACCATCACACCACGGCCGACAACAACACCCCTTTCACAGTACAGAAAAAAAGGAAACAAAAGCTATCCCTAACTCCTCAAACATATCGTTTTACCCAGGTGAACTCATGCAAGCCTTTCCCCCTCCGCAGCACGCTACTAGTCCCATCACCATGGTCCACACATTCCATGCAAGCTTATTACACCACTGCGCCGCCCAATACTGTGGTACTTGGATAGAATGCAGACGCACCTGCACCCCCCGTACATGGAGTACATACTTGGCAGGGCAGCTTGTGAGTACATTCTCTCTAGGCAGAACCCCAGATCATCCACAATCTATGTACATGTCTTTTCACCTGATGTGATTCTACATAGTAGCCCCTTGTGTGCGCAGTAAGTATTCTGCGCTCAGTCTTCAACTTTCTTGTCTTGCTCCTTGAACCTTCCCGTGTGGCTTTCAATATCACATCGTCACTCCCCTTGCAGGGGGCTCTGATTTAAGTTGAACGGGGAGAGGACCCGGAAGGGTGAAGGAAATGGACCGGAGTGGATGGGTGTTCTTCTGTTTCGGGTGGACTGCGTCAGTAGTTGCCTCGTTGAAATGCGACCCGGGTTGGAACTTGGGTTTTGGGACATGTGTTCTGGGAACTATTGCATTTCTCTTGGATATTAGATGCTTACAGCTGAGGATTTTGAGTTGACTTCTTGTTCTTGGTGGTTTCAACGGTCGCATTCTATTGTGGCTCTTAGTCCACTGGTTGGATTAGGCAGCCCTAGGTACATCCAACAGAGAGGCTCGAGAGCCGAGACATCCACACTCTGATGATCTTCCTATGTCATCACGCCAAGAGAATTATCTCATACGGCTCTTCCATGAGCTCGCGTGGGTTGAGGCAAAAGTACGGATTTGGCATATTGTATGAAGCACTGCGCCGGATACTGCGTAGTGGTTGATACATATTGGCTATGTATACGTACTTTTGACCACTACAAATATCCATTAGGCCTACCTACTATATGAAGTTCCATACACTTTTGTAAGTGCCTACTGTTACGTACTGTAGCTTAAGCCCCACTGAGATAGATGGTGATCAGGAGCCGAGTTTCTGCCTAACCTAACCTATCTGAGGCTATGATCCACTATATCTGAGCTTAACTAGGCTACCTACTTTCAGACCGAGGGTGGGATATCAGGTAGGTAGCAATGGTCACCTGAGCATTTCAACAACTCAAAAGGAACCATATGGCCCCCTCATGGGTAACTCTCTGGCAACCCGGTACATCGAATACAAGTGTCAACCACAATCACCAGACCTTCAAAGAACCCTGTCCACCGTATTCCGATCCCAAAGCTAGGTAATGGTACATGTGCAAATATCCCTCAACGCTCAAACTGACAGCAAGGGTCTCGCACCCGGGGAATCCTAGTGCTCTAGGTGACTCGGCTGGAGGCAGAAATCCCCAGGATCAAGGCCCTTTGACGCACCATCAGTCCATCACCATGGTCAGTGCTGAAGCTTCGGTGTGAATATGAGGATCTGTATGGTCGGCAGTAGTAGCAAAGAGCGGTGACAGCCAAACAATGCCCTAGCGCTACGCGCAAGGCGGCCCGGGTTGGGTGACTCCTTGGCTCGTGGGGTGTTGCCTCCCCGAACCGGGTGGCGGCGTAAGTCACAATTCACCCGGGTTGATGGGCCATGGTGGTGGGTATCATACTACCAATTTTGGGCTGTTGGGCGATGACACGGTATTGAGTTGTTAGACTGCGCTGTTTGCCTAGTTGAGTGAGGCGCCAGTCAGATAAAGGAAAATAATAGCTAGCTATTGGTGATAGGAGCATTATTTTCTTTTGTCAACATCTCTGCAGATCAGGCAAAGATTTGTTTATTGCATTGCATGGTGAGCCCAAAATATAGATCTCCGCGGAGGCTGGGCGGCTATTGCCTCGATCCTCGAGTCAGGATTCAGGATCGTAACCGCCGTTAAGGGAAAATCACTTGGCGCAGCCCAAATCCAGGGGCTGAGAAGCCGTGGAATCCTTTAGGAAGTAGTTCGAATGTTCCAGGGATAAAACGATTGCAGATCGGACAAAAGGATAGCGTCAGAGCACATATCGATGGGGCAAGGCAACCAGTGTGAAATTGAATTGCAGTATGTAGAAGCACGATGGAAACGATAGGCCAGGGTGATCGGCAGGAGATCCCTAGTCCAAATGGCAAAGACAACACCCGGGTTTGCACACTGGTCCTGATGTTCGCTTCGTATAAATAAAATCTCCATCGGAGCTTTCACCCCCTTCAATGTGGTTTAAACCAACTGTGCCCAATCTCCCCTTAATCATGGCAAAGTGAGCCCGAATCTCCGAGTTGACCGCGTTCTATTTCTCCCTCTCTTCACCGTCGGCTTTTCCCATCTTCGGTACGTCTGACTAGAGGACTGACTCGAAGAATATTCGCTCATTTCCCCAGATGAATTACGACTGAAATGGCCGACAAGCCATTGTGCCGTAAGGAGCCAAGGCCAACGCGGCGCAGTTTTTGCAGCCGATTGGATGCCAAGACCAGGATCTCAGACAGAGTCGTTGGCGACGTCGTCTCCCCCAGGCAAGTTATCGATCGGGCCTTGACGACTGGTATTATGTCTAATTGTTTCGCCTAGGCCGTCCCTGAGACACTTGTTGTCACAGGAACTCATCTCCGAATCCATGGGTCTCCAAGGATGTTGCGCGGCGGCCAGTTTGCCGATCACCAGTGCTCGACCAAATCCAAATGGTGTTATAGCAGATGATGGCACATCTGGAACACATAGTAGTCCCGGCGTGCGAGCAATCTCCAGCTCGCCTCGTGCCAGCGTAGGTCATGTTGGTAAATCGCGTCGCAGAAACAGCGTACGCATCTCGAGAGAAACTCGGCGGCTATCGGCGTCTGCTTCACCGTCTCAGCATATAAAGACCGGCGTGTCCCAGTACCTAAGTCAATACAGCGCAGAGCCGACTGTTGGTACTAGTGTTCCCCGAGAGAGCGAAGCACATACAGCTCAGGGCTGCGTGACAAGCCCAGATTCACAAACACCACGACCAGCCCCCGTTGCCTTTCACGATCAAATGGCGGTTGAATCTGGAAATGATCAGGACATGGAGATGGCCGATACAAACGTGCTCGCTGGGGAAGAAAAGCTTCCAGAGATGTTCAAGCAACCGCCGACGCACCCCATCACGGAGGAGCAACTAGTCAACGAAGTGCGCGGGATCTATAGAGGTCTAACTATGGTGGAGCAGAAGTGTATTGAAATCGACAGGGAGCAGGCACGATCAAATGTCAAGCTCTCACAAGTTCAGTGGCAGATGCTCGTCGGACTGCACCGGAGCCTCATCTTCGAACATCACGACTTCTTCCTCGCCTCTCAACACCCTTCCGCTAGTCCGATGGTCAAAGATCTGCCGGCCAAGTACGGACTGCCGGCTCGACTGTGGCGCCACGGAATACATGCACTTCTCGAATTGCAACGTCGGAAACTCCCCGAGTCGATGGAGCACATGCTCTCTTTCAACTACCTCGCATACTCGATGGTAACATTACTACTAGAAAGCGTGCCCCAATTCAAAGAGACCTGGATCGAGTGCCTAGGGGATTTGGCCCGGTACCGGATGGCCGTCGAAGAAGTCGACCAAAAGGAGCGCGAGTTCTGGGCCGGGGTTTCGAGGTACTGGTATGGGCAAGACCCACGCCGAAGTGCAGAGAGCGGCCGCGTTCAACATCATTTTGCTATCCTCTCTCGCCCAGACATTCTCCAGCAGTACTTTTACTTCAACAAAGCATTGATCAGTGTGCGTCCCTTTCCGGATTCTATGAATAACATGATCCAACTAGTGACGCCTCTGCTGAGGGTGCCTGCTCACAGGCTAAACTTGATTAATTCATTCGTGGCAGCCCATGGTGTGCTCTTCTTGCGCGCTCCCGTGGAGGAAATTGTCCACCGGGCCAATGCGTTTCTTACTCTTCTACGGATGGAGATTAGCCGAGTTGGCCGGCACGGGCAGACAGGCGTCCAGATCACCTCTTGTAACATTTGTTCGATGTTCCAGTATGGAAGCAAGGCCGGAGTGATGGAAAGAGACTGGGCATTACAATCACGCAACCCCACAGCAGAGGAGAAGTCGCGGGCAATCCAGTGGGCGTCGACTGCGCCACCCATCAATACTGCCGCATACACCGATCTCGCATCTCAATTCGCGTTCCAAGCAAGCTCTCTCGCATTCCACACACTGATCACCATGCTCAGCCAACCCGGTGACCCAAACATGGTCGCGAGTGTGCACATCTCAATGGCGTTTATCAGGTGTCTGACTCTCAACCCGGCGGCAATCCAACGACTAGAGCCATTGATCCCGTGGTCACGTCTCGCAACGTATCTGACTGCGTTATATCACCCCGACACGATCAGCGCGAAGATCGAAGACGAGTCTTTCCCGGTTCTCGAGGATGCAGTCTATAAGCAGCTACCGGAGGACTGTATGATCAGAGGACAGGCGTGGAGTCGGCTTTACTATCCAGAAGGATTCTTTGACGACGCTCCGCTGGAAGATGACAGACCATACATCGAACCACCCTCGACAGCTATTTCTAGAAGACATCGGTGTCTATGGCTTGGAGTGCGAATCGCAAGTGTATGTTTTCTCTTTCGCTTTTCTGATCGAACGCGTGAAACTGACCATATTATAGTATTCTCGCTGGATAACCTACGATCAAGAGTACCTGTTTCAACCAACTCAATTAGCAGAAGACTACGCACCAATCGCAGAGTCACCCACCTACCTCTCCGGCATCCTCCATTCATGATAGCCTCTTTGGAGTTGCAGTCTCTTCCGAGATCCACCTTCGCATTAGGCCTCGAGCCTTCTTGGGCCTTAGCCTCTTATAAGGTCCTTTCTGTCCACGACTGAAATGGGTTCCTTTTCTCTCGTTGTTCAGGCAGGAACTTCATCCGTCGCCCGTCGACTACACGGCGGATATCCAAGCCTAGATCACTCATTTACTGGACCAGGGCAAGTGAGCACCTGGGAATCTCCAAAATGAGGATCTCTCCTCATGGAATCTTCGCCCCAGTACATGGGGTTCACGAGCACTTTGTCTGTCCCCGGGGCTACTCCCGCAGACTGCTCCAATATTGGATCCCATGCGTGATCATCTTATCCACGTGCACAGGATGCACGACCCGACTCAACGCGAGCCGGGGCAAGAGCTAGAGAAGCACATCAGAGAGAATTGTTCTGACCTCCCCCCGAAGCTGCCTCGGTAATTGGCGATCAGTCTCGTCGGAGCAGTAATAGGAGGGGATTTTGGAGGAGGGAGCGGTGGAACAAGCAATGACCATAACCGATGCCAAAGCCGGTCTTGACTCTTGACTTCTTGGACGTCATATTGTTCGGACTGAAACCTTTGGTTGGCATATTGGGATGATTGTTGCAGGCTTAGCAGACCCTCAGGCACAGAAGTCAAGCACATACTGTGCTATTGTATGTTTTGAAAAGCAATAGATGGAAAAGGAGATGAGATGAGAAGCGAAGCAAAGTATTCGAATACATCATATGTATGCAAACTTCGTTCAAGCTCTTCCCTTTGGGCTTTGGGGAGGTCGCTCGTAGACATCCCGTTCTAAGACTTTCTTCCTGCCCGAATTCTCATCTGCTAATGCTTTGCACTGGCCCTGGAAGTCCTCGTTGTAGTCGGCTCCCAAACGATATCTAGAATGCCGTTGTTGTTATTTAGTCTAGGGCCTGGGCCAATGCGCGAAACCCATTTACCAGTCCAGCGGCTCCAGAGTCCAGCCTAATCTGGTCCAGATTAAACATTCAGTTCTGATTTCCTGAGGCAGCTATTCTGCTCTTTACGACAGTAGTCACAGTACATAGTAACATCCCTATATATGCTTGTACTATGAGGTGCTCGTTCCTAGAATATATGGAAACACGCTGTCATCCTCCCCGGACCGTGGCTCCCCAACTGTGGAGCCGCAGTTTATTTCCCGGGAGCTTGTGCGCGGCCGGTAAAAGGCCAAGCTGGCGATTATCAACCGCAACATTCAACATTCCCCCTCTTTTTCCCTCTCCGAACCTCCAAATGAACGAAGATTCCCAAGACCGTACCTCTATGAATTAGACCTCGCTTTCTCCGAAGTGCTTGCCATTTCCCTTCGGGCAGCACTCACGGTTCCCCCCAATTCCGCATCTCCCCCTTCCCCACGCCTACCTTCCAGCCCATTCCCCATAATGGCGGCAGCTCTGGGCGAGGTCTGTCGCCAATGCGTCGATACCATAGCAGATATCCCGATTGGGATCTTACTTGTTGCTGTGTCGTCAACTCTGCTAGGACTATTTGTCCTGGTAAGTCCAGGTTCCTCCCTCAATCCTAAACCGGCCAAACTGCGCAATGATACACCGGAGAACACACAGTTCCAATTGCAAATCACTAACATCTCACTTTCTCTGTCAACCGTCTAGTTCATTCTATTCATACGAACTGTCGCCCCAGTACCACGTGGACCGCGTCCAGAAGAAAAGAAGTATAGAACCCTCGACCAAGCTGGAGCCCTCACAGAACCGCAACCCCTACCCTGCTGGCTCGACACTCTAAACGCCAAAAAGCGCGACCATAAATCACCTCAATCCCCCACAATCGAACAAGCCTCGCTATTCATGTCCGTCGTCGTCCCCGCCTACAACGAAGAGGACCGCCTAGTCGGCATGCTGGAAGAAGCTGTCAACTACCTCGAACGCATCTACGGAACAGCAACCGCCAATCCCACTAAGACAATCAACACCCGCCCAACGCGAAACCGCAACCCAAACACGGACGCGACGAACGGCCACATCTTGACGCCAGACCGCGGTTGGGAAATCATCATTGTCTCCGACGGCTCAACAGATCGCACCGAGGAAGTCGCATTCCGGTTCGCGCGCGACCACCAGCTCTCCCTGCACCCCAAGGGCCACGCGGGCCCGTGGACGCCGCATGCTGCCGAGGGCGTGCATATCCCGCCTGGCACGATCCGCGTCGTCAGCTTGACCCGGAACCGTGGCAAGGGCGGGGCGGTGACGCACGGGATGCGTCATGTTCGTGGGCAGTATGTTGTTTTTGCGGATGCGGATGGAGCGAGCAAGTTCGATGATTTGGGGAAGCTTGTTGGCGCTTGTCGGGATGTGGAGGATGCCAAGGGGAGGGGTGTTGCTGTTGGGTCGCGGGCGCATATGGTTGGGAGCGAGGCTGTGGTGAAGGTATGTGATGTTGATGTTGATGTCGCTGAGCTGTGCGAGAACAAAAATACTGACGGTAATGGATGCTTATAGCGCTCTAAACTACGCAATTTCCTAATGCACTCGTTCCATTTGATCCTGTGGCTCATGACTCCTCCTAAGACGGCGACTGTTAAAGATACGCAGTGCGGGTTCAAGCTGTTCTCGCGTGAGGCGTTACCTTATATTATCCCGTATATGCATTCTGAGGGCTGGATCTTCGATGTCGAGATGCTCATGTTGGCTGAGTTTGCTCGGATTCCGGTTGCGGAGGTGCCGGTTGGATGGAGGGAGGTCAAGGGTAGTAAACTGAATGTTTTGCGAGATAGCATTGGCATGGCATGGGGTCTGGCTGTTCTGCGGGCAGCTTGGTCGTTGGGAGTGTATAGACAGCGATAATTAGGGCTGAGACGTCTTTGGTCCTATTGTTTTGGGGACTGTTTTGCATGGCGAATTCCATTTTGGATTTCTAGAACTTTTCCGGTTAGAGTGGAATATTTCATTGGTTCTCGAACGTTTCAAGTAAGAAGAGCCGCCACATTGGAACAAGTTTGGCCATAGGGCTGGGGCTAGAACAAAATCCTTTGTCTTATAGATCTGTGGCGTCCGTACTAAATACGCCATCGAGATCAGTGACGAACTGCTGTTTGTGATGACGTCTGTGTATCTATACTTCGAGATAAGATCATACAAAGGTACATCAAATCGATCAGTTCAGACAGTATTGTTCTATCTTCCCTTACTCGGCCAACAGAGGATGAAGTCTTTTGTTGCCCTCCGATCCACCATTATGGAAACTAAAGCGCCCAGAGCAAAAGCACTGAAGATCTGGAAAATCTCTACATAGAACGCCCTGAAATCCAGATCCACATTAACGTGGGTCCCAAATTCAATCAGAACGAAGGCCGTTGTGGCGGTTCCAGACTTCTCCCAGAGTTCGGATAAGATCCTGCAGATATTTTCCATGAACCATGACTGGATCAGGCAGGAGCTTGAGACTTGAGTCATCGGATGATGAAATATGGCATGATTATCAAGCCAAGAAATCCCTGGCTTACGCAGTATGTATGTATTCGCCGAAAAGCGCTGTATACAACATGCGATATCTACAATCGGCGGTTTAGGATATGAGATATAGGTATAAGTATGCCTATCTTGCAACGACACACGGTCAATGTGCGATGTCTGAGCAAAAACCGAATACCTATGCAAGGTCGTTCGAAATCCTGATTCAATTATCTCGGAGACATCGACTATTTGAGTTGTCTTCTAGAAGGGTTTGGGCTGTCAAGAAATTTCTGACGGTGGCGACAGATCTATAAAATCGCATAGATCCGAGTGGTACCATAACCATTTAAACGGAATTTACCGCCGTGTTTTTATTTTTATTATTTTTTTTGAATGGCTTTAATAAAAGCTTTCAGTTCCAAGCATTTCAATTCCATCATTGTCAATCTATCAATACCTACAAACGTGAAAGCATGGCACAAACATTCAATCACAACACGATACCAACCTCCCGACTCCTCCAGCTCCCCGCCGAGCTCCGTCTCAAAATCTACGAATATGCCCTGAACATCCCAAACGAGTACCTCGTCAGCAAGCCCATGATCGTCCTAGGCGACCACGGCAACACCTTCACATCCCGCGGCCAATACCGCGCCCTCTCAATGAGTCCCCACTGGGTCGGCGACGACGGCACAGCCCGCAACCTCCTATCCGTCAATCGCCAGCTCCACAACGAAGCAGAAGACTACCTCTATTCCTCGCACACACTTTTCCTCCGCAACTCCTTCAACCTCGACCGTCTCGGCGCCTTCCTCGACACGCTAAGCGCAACCGCCCGCATGCGCATCCGCAGCGTCGGCTTCGAGGTTTTCTTCTTCGTGCATACGCAAACTGGCGTGCCGAAACGGACACTCAAACAGTACGAGGCTGCCGCGCGGCTTCTGGCAGACAAGTTGCCGAGCTGGAATAGCGTCTTGCTATATGTTGATCCGCGCTTTTACTATCCGTCTGCGAATGTGGGTGGGAGGGATTTGACGGCGCGGGGCGTGTTCGATCTGGCGACGAGGTTTGGGGCGCTGTGTAAGGATGTTAGCTTTTATCCGTTGCCGAATGGACATCAGCATTTGTTGGAGGAGGCGCAGCAGTTTGTTTGGCGGAGTCGGTCGCCGGGTGGAAGGAGGGGGTCCGATGGGAGGAGGTCGATTAAGGGGTGTTTGGCTTGGTCTTTGGATTTGGATTTTAAGAAGCTGAGTGTGTCTGGTGGACATGGGTCTACTCAGTCTCTTTGCTTTTGCTGAGTTGCATTTTTCCTGTGGATTTGGTGTTTTGGACTTGTTTTTTTTGCATTTTGTTAGCTGGGTGCTTCCTGGCTGGTCTGGTTAGCTGCGCTTCTCTTCGGTGCTGGGGGTTTGGCACGCGGTGCTGGCATTGCTAGCCATGCGCCATGATGTCTGAGCGCGGGTGTTCATGCAGAGCGGTATATCCTGGTCACTGCATGTCGTGGAGGGTTTCATGGGGCATTTTATGGTGTTCAAGAGTCCTTCTTACACTCTCCAATCTTTGTGTTAGATAGTAATAGTAATATAATACCCCATCTCACGTTGTCAATTGGAAGAGAACGAGAAAGATAAATCTTTGATCTGTACTGTGTACAATGGACATCGAAGATCTCCAAAGCTTCTTATTAATGAGATTTCCTACATCGGAAAGCTGCCTTTTGACGTCATAACCAAGATGCATTTGTAGAACTCGGGGACTTCCTATTGAGCCTGACTTCTCCTCTCTCACATCTACTGATTTTAACTGATTTGAACATCTGGTCGGTTTCATTCTTTATCGCATCTCTATCTTGTCCTACTCTACGGAGTACGCTTATTCTATTCTCATTCTATCCTTATTCCCCGGTTTGTATGGGGCCTCTGGTAACTGGGGCATCCCACTGCAACTCCACTCTTTTCGATTTCGTACCTGAAAGCTACCCAAAGGTCCCAAACCATTCACTCATTCATACAAACCTGCCCGACCGTCTCATTCATTGGCCAGGCGCGTCGGTCGCGTCTTGACATGCGCTGCACCGGGTATTAACTCCGGCCCGCCTTAGCTACAGCTGGTCCGAGGGCTCTGATCTGCTTGTGATTGACCGCCTCCCCCAGGGCCCAGGCTCCACAGATCTCGACCCCGTCGAAAAGCCAACGAAGCTCTGCAGATTGGGCACTAGTATTGACCCCTGATATAAGTTATTGGAGTCCGTACCTGCCGGGTTGCACTCATTATCGCCGAAAACAAAAATCTCCAACTGCTATGAAGCCCATCACCTTAGCCAACGGCCACGGAAGCCTCTACAAAGAAGTCCGCTTCTCACCGACCGAGACCCACGTCCGTCGCACGAAATCCGTCCCGGCGAGTTTGCCTCCTGTCACTACAGGTTACGGCCAGTCCGCATTCAAAGCATCAGCACTGGTAAATCCGTGCGCCATGGATACTTCCTACGTCGATCAATTGCAAGCGCTGCTCCAGAGTCAACGAGCGAATTTCGAGGCGGAGAGGGCCGTGTTTGCACAGGAACGATGTTTATGGGAGAAGGAGCGGGCGCTTTTGCGATCGAAAATTGCCGAGCTAGAGAGCTTGGTAAAGAAGGATCAAGGGACAAGATCAGTTCAATCGGGATCGGAAGCTGCGAGACTGGCCATGGAAACATCACAGTGTAACAAAGACCTAACAGCGCAAGTGTGGGAGGGGTCAAGTCCAGGAACCCGACCAACAAGGGTCTTCTTCGATCATGATTCCCCAGATCAAAGCTACCTGTTGCCGATCTCGGAAAGTGGGCTGAATCCGCCCTCCCTTGATCAGGCCCTTTCGCCGCAGTCGCAACCAGCAGACCCTTCTGGAGCGCCTGTGAGTCTGCCAGTGCCGATCGAAAAGCTTGACAGCACCCTCGACGGTATCACGCTCAAGTCAACGGGATTACCACCTGGCGTGGTAGCTCGAGTGTTGACTCCGCCCTCCCCGGTGCCCCTAGCAACCTCCCCTGGAAACGCCCCTTCGACCACTGCAAGGCCCACCATGGAACATCGAAACAGTCTCAAGCTGAAGCTGTCAGAGCTCGGCCCGCCCAATGAGAGACTGCACCGTGATGCAGGGCACACCCCGATGGCCATCATCGAGGGTGACGATAGCCGACGCCCCACTCAGGAGGGGTCTCCCATGGAGGAGCCTCTTACTCAGAACGAGGAAGCCCCTTTCGCGCCCGTGGCAACCAACGTGCACCAACCGTCAGAGAATGAGATATCTTACTTTCCGGATGTTCCTGAAGATCCCGCTCTCAAGGGACCCCTGGGGCTCATCAATGATGAGGAGCACGATAACAGTTTCTTGCAGGAACTAGATCAGAAACTCCTTGATCAGGCGAAGAACATTCTTGGAGGCTCGGGCGAATCGGCAGATCCCAATGATAGTGATCCCGAGTCTGAATTTCCTCAACCAGCCGATAAGGAACCTGAACTCAAGTTCAAGAAATCGTCGAATTTTGGGTCTGCATTTGGAGAATCTAATTTTGGTCCAATCTAAGGAATTATACCCTCCCCATGTCCTACGCTTGCATCTATCCTGATCTATCCCGCATCTTCTATATTGTGGATATACATCAAGTTTTGTGTTCTCTTGTTGGGATAGCATCTGACCTGCATGTCCTTTGGATGTCGCACCTTTTTTGTCTTCTTTCCTCTTTTTGGCGAAATACCTCACGAGATCACGATTATGCTGCGATGTGCAATACATAGAACCTTACTTGTCTCAGGTACCTCCCTAGGTGTGTCCTCGTTCCTGGGGTTACCTCCGGTTTGAAACAAAACCTCGGCCCTAAAGCTGCATTTGAATTGTCCTAGGTTACTATTGGAGTTCCTTGCGTGTGACCTCTACACAATTGATGTAAAATCACTGTCTTGATTCGCTGATTGAAGAGTTCTCCTGTGCAGGAACATCTTAGTGTCTCTGCTGGGCCCTATTGGACTATCCCTTGCTTCAGAACCACCCTTTTTTCCCCATTTGGTCCCACGTGTTTTTCTGTTCTCCAGGTGGATGTCTCCGTCTGCGCAACGTACGACAGCGAAAAAGCCCACCAATCCCGCCCAGATGAGTGAGGATGGCTCGGGTTCGCACTGGTATCGGTGTCGACGCTCATGTATACGCTGAACATTGGTCACTTCCATAGTGCACCCTCGGACCCAACCCTCGGGAGGAGCTGCACTGCAACCTCGCAACTAGTGAACCCTGTTAGCTACTCTCATTTCCACCAATTTCCTGGTTCCAGACCCCCCAGACTCGATGTCTCTCATGGACTCTCCTCTCGGCAGCTGCCGAGAGCCTGTGCCTTGCAGATCACCGCCCTTGTGGCTTTTTTTAAAGTGCCAACAAGGTCTTAGCTAGCCTGTGCCTTGCAGAAATCTCCCTATCTCGTCCTATCTGTTCCTGGATAGAGCCCTTGGCTCTCCCCACGATATCCCCCAAGTATACGGCTTTACTTGGACGCCAAAAAACTACATAAAGACCATACTTCACGCCGCATCTTCTATTCTTCATCACGCCACAGTCTCTCAGTCATTCGCTCTTTACTCTCTTCCCAGACTCTCTTTCAATAGACTCCAACAATCAGCTCACTCGCTCTTAATCTTCGGATTCACTCTATCTAATCCCTCTCTCTCTCTCACTATCAATCCAATCTTTCAAACCAACCAAAAGATCACCACCACCGCAACAATGGTCTCCTCCACCATCACCTTCTCCGGCCTGCTCTGCCTCGTCCTCTCCCTCAACCCCGCAACCGTCCTCGCAGCCCCTCAAATCCCAACCGACCTCCCCTTCCCAGACCTAATCAACCACGGTCCAGAGACAACAACCGACGCCGCCGGCAACACCGACACAACAGCCGGCAGCGGCGTCAACGTCGCAATCCCCGGCGGCCCCTACGTCAACGCCGGCGTCGGCTTCCACGACTCCCACCGCGGCCCCTGCGGCCCAACCTCCGGCAATGACCACCTCGCCGGCGCAGGCGTCAACGTCGGCATGCCCGGCGGTCCAACCATCAACGTCGGCACAGGCAAACACTCCCACGAAGAAGGCTACCCCTGCCCTGAGCCTCCTGTCGCTATTGTGTCTACCACCCAGCAGCCAGCCTCCGTCCCAACTATCATCCTCCCCCCGACCTTCGTCACACCCATCAGTATCCCCACCACTACCGCGCCGGTCTATGTCCCTGCCGTTCCCGTTGTGCCGACCTCCACGCCACTCATCCACGCTGCGCCTACTGCTACGCCCTCGCCTTCCTATGCGCCTGTCTCGCCGGTGTTCAACGCTGGCTCGGCTTTGGCGCCTGGATCATTGGTTGTTGTCGTTGTTCCTGTCATCATGGCTTTCTTCCATTAAGTTTGCATTGCGATGCAATGTCTCTTTACATACTTGAACTATTGGAAAAATTTGAAAAATTAGCACCGGAGATGCGATATTGCCTGTCAGCGACATGGTATTTTATCGGGTCTCTGGTTTGCTTTTCATGATTGATTGATCGTTTTGATGAATGATCGGACGGGTTCTTCGATTTTGCGCTTGTTACATGGATGTACACGGCACACACACACTTCTTTCTCTCTACATTCTTGCATTTGTCTTACTCACCTTTTCTAATTGCCGGCTGGTGTACTCACCCACGGATTTACCTGTATCTTCTGTGCTCGGTGTCGAGGGCCGATTTCTTGACTTCATTACCTACTTGTTTGCTTACATTTTTGTCTCTTTTGCTTGACTTATTGGTCTGGTTGGATTTGTATCTTTTGTTTTTGGGGCGTCCGCGGCGTGCTTTCCACTGTTCGGCGTTTCTGTGGTTACTATCTACCCTATTTGGAATTAGTTCTCGAATATATTGTTCTGATATATCACTTATGTTGTTTGTAGAAGACAGTATAGGTAATGAAAGCATAGAACTCCCACCAGCTTCCCGGAGATGGATGCACTGTTTCGGCGGAGTCCTGACCGGCATAGTAACCGCCTGAAAGTGATTAAGTAGATTCCATGTTGTAAGACTTCTGAAGTGTCCGAGCCCTGATTGTACGTGGTCCAATCCGCTCATTCTCTCTTCGATTTACAACAGTGGACTGTGGACCCGATCTACTCTCGTGGACGACTGGCTTGGGAGACGCGAGGGACTACGGACATGTACCTATCATGATGATACATGTGATCCATTACACAGTGACTGCTCTGGAGGGGCTTTTATCTTTGTAGTAAACTTGCTATTCGGGAATTTCGCAAATCCAGATGTATGGCAGTAAAAGCAACATGAGAAACGTGAGATACATGAATAGGGAGTAACTAAACGGAGGGAGTTGGGAAGAGCGACCCTCAAGCAGATTAACGCCGAACTCGTGTCTCGTTATGCATATCATACCACGGAACCTGGCCACGTCAAATTCAGGCTAGTCCAATTCGACGTAGCCGAAGATATATGTAGTTGCTTAGCGGCAAGAGCCGGGCGAGAAGAGCTTGAGCTCAAAGGACTCAGACCCCCATCGTGAAATCGTGCTCGATGCCCGGCGTCACACTGGCAATGAACTTGAGGAAAACTACCAAGTACTGGTCAACCCGGATAGCGACCTGTTCTTCCTCGTCATGCTGCAACATCTCCCACTCGTCACCACCAGCAGGTGCTTGCTGCTGGCCACTAAGTGATAGGCCCTGCGTCTCATCGACCAGCCCTTCCAGGCCACCTTCTGACCGCAAAACACGGTTTGCTTCCTCGCGTGACTGCGTCTGCCGGAGCTTCTCGCGGCGAAGCTTGAGCGCAGCGTCGGCACGATCCAGCAGTGTCTTCATCACCGAAGCGTGGCGGCAAGGGTGCACACTAGCCATCTTGACGCTATTGTCGAACCAAGGGAAGTCCTCCAACGTCACGGTCTTGTCCTTGTAATCGCCCACGATGTCCTCCATCATCAGATGTGGTTTCAGGGGCTCGGATGGTGACTCATAGCCGGAGAGATAGAGGCGGGGTGTGCGATAGAAGTTCGAGTAGGTAATGTAGAGGGTATACGTGCGGAGAGACCTATTGCAGTGAACCGAGCGTCAGAACGAAGCCGAGCAAGGCTTGTAGCAGGGGAAGGGAAGATGCACATACTCTTTGGTCCCTCGAATAATGGCTTCGTTATCGTCATCTTCATCCTCCATATCGGGAATTTCATCCTCCTCCTCCTGCTCACCCAGGTTCCCTGATTCATCGACAGTTCGCACGTCGCGCAGCCGAGCCTCCTGCTTATCGCGGTCTGCCCCAGCATCGCGGCCACCGCCGGTCCGCAGCCAGCCGTCCTCTCCATCTCCAGATGTTGCGCCATCGCCGCCATCACCACCAGAGAGGAAGTCCCTCACGATTTCGTCCTCGAGTCCTGCGTCTCCGGCAAAGTTATCGTTCAGTCTTCGGTGGCAAGGTACTCCGCGGGTGACTAAGAACTGTTTATCGTCTGGCAGATAAGAGACCCTTTTCGCTGGACTTGATGCACCGGCCCATGACCATGTAGGGAACTTGTATACTAGATAGTCTCCAGCGAGGACAAACTCCTCTGGAGTGATTTGGCCAGTGTTGCGGAAGGTGGAAGTGCGCGAGACCGGAGCTAGGCGGTCCCTCCAAGTTGACAGAGTAGAGTGTAGGATATTCATTGTGAGACAGTGTGATGAGGATTGACGAGGACAGTTGAGAGCGGAAGTGCAATAAGTATTGGCGGGGGAGGTAACTGATAAGCGGTGGAGCACATGATCGGCCCCGCGTGAGCGTCATTCTGAGCGGGATCGGCACGTGAGTTTTCTACTGAAATGTATCGAGGCACATCGATAGAGTCTTTGAAGGGCTTTTGCCTGGTGATATGAAGAGCATATGCACAGAGCTGCTACGCTTACATGGGAGTCTCTTGCTGTTATTGCATCTGCACAATTTCCTATCGGAGTATCGAATACCGAGGGTCCGAGACCACCAGGTCATATCACAAACTTGTAGTGGCTTGTAGATTTAGCCTGGGTGACATACAAAAATGCTTTGTCTCTATTACTTGCGTTGGTGTACCAAAGTAAAAAGTGACATGTTTCAAACAAATGAGTCGGGTAGTCCTGGATACCAGGATGAGCTCGAGTCAATGCAAGCGTGGAGGGCATATGAAAATGCAGTAGATGAGGATGTCGGTTCAGCTTGACAGGACACAGTTGGCGATTTCTCATTGCTTTGTCAAGAGCTAATCTTCTGGCACTTTTCGGTTTCATCCCGTCGGTCCCTGACTGCTTTTGGCTGGGGATCAGCAATGACTAGCCTTCCAGCTCGTGGGTTCCCGGCGCTACCGCCAGGTGGATTGCTTCCTCCTGCTGGGGAATGTTTGAACGGCTGGCCAGCTTCCGCCAGCACACGCTCTTCCATAGCACTTTGTTATTGGGATTTGGTGACTTATAGACTAGGCTCACTCGCCTTCCTCCATCATCCGCCGTCGCTCGATTTCGGCCTCCACCTCATCTACAACCATGGGAATAGGTCTGTCTTTCCACTGGCTGGCCTCGGCCCGCATGAAGCCTTCTGTACTCTTCATGCCCACAACCAAGAAACCTAGCTCTTCACGATCAACATCAAAGACCTCCCACCATTCGCGATCCACGAGTTTAACACCCTCCTCGCGCGCAGAGAGGTAAATAGCAGCCACTGCAAGAGCATTTGGTTGATGTGTGACGTAGAGAAGCTGGGGCGACAGCAATGATGCATTGAGGTGTTGGATCACCCGTTGAGCAACAGCAGGCTTCGTCACACCCAAAGTACGAAGATATGTCAAGGCAATAGCATGGGGAAGGGCGACATGTGTGTCGAAAGCGAGGGTACGGAGGATAACAGTTTCGGTGCGGAGGAGGATTAGCCGTGCGGACTGGTAGCCACCCTCGGACAGAATGTACTTTTCGGGGGATGGAGGAGCTTGCGGGGCACCGCCAGGTCTCACAAACCACAACGGCGATGCATCCCTTGACAAGAGAAGTGTGTAGACATTAAGGACGGAGCGCGGTGATGTTGGTTGGAAGGAAAGCTTGGCTGTCAGGTACAGGGCTGCGGCTGATACATCCTGTTCCGGTTAGTGGATCAAAAGGTGACTCAAGGGATTCGTAGAGCTGCTCTTACCTTGACTGAGTAGATACGCAAGCTACCTCCGTCGGCACCGAGCCAAAATCGGGTGAAAATCACGATTGCTCGTGCAATGATATCCTGTGAGAGGTGGAGGAGAACCCCAGCAGTTTGGGTGAGTTGGGCGCCGGCGCAACGAATGGAGGTCTCCAGGTCAGACGGTACACCGTCGATAGATGAGGAAGAGTTCGAGAGTTGATCGGGGGTTGCCAGGGCATTGGCCAAATGCTTCAGTCCGTTGGGAGCCATTTGACGCGGGGATTTGGCAGAGAGAACGTGCAATGACGCAGATCGGTGCAGCTGGAACCATGCACAGCGGGAGCGGGTCGTGAAGTGCGTTATAGAATGACGGCGTTGATCTCGAAACAGGTCCAGTGGAATGGAAACAAACAAGAGGCAAATACTCTGCACCACTTTGCGACCGTCTTCAGGGCAATCAGATTGCAGAAGAAAGGTGTTGGGTGGATCGTGGAGGTGGATAGAGCTCTAGCCCTTCAGCCACCATTATTTCGCTGACCCCAGCCTCTTATTTTTCTTTGCACTTGATCATTAGGGAACTTGTTGGTTTCAAGTTTTGACCAAGTTTTAAGCTCGACGCAGTGAAACATTCAAATCAAATCAGATTGAGATCATATCACTTTTTGGTATATTTGATCAGGGTTGATCTTTTTGTCGGTGATCAGCCATACTATCCCCCTATCCACAACAAACCCCCTCTCCAGAGTTGCACACCAGCGAGTCGGAGTGACACCTCAGGCCTGACTTGGGCATTTCCATTCCGTCTGGCAAATTCCGTCAGAATTCCACATCCGTCATGTCCTCGGATCTCTCCTACGCACCTGGCGCCCTACATTCCGATGGAAAACAGGTCCACGAGACCGTTGCCTTGACGCCCCTAAGACCGTCGATCACTTTGACCGCTCGAAACCACTCTAACGGTCGAAACAATCTCTCTTCACACCGTCGCGCAAACACAGAATACATTGCACGAGCACCTCTTTTCGAAGAGGACTGTGACAGCACGATATCAAACCACCCCAGCGATACCCCCTGGACCGAGACCTTACCGAAGAAGAAGTTAGAGGCAAGAGCCAGTTTCTTGACAGACTGGTTCCAGGGAAAATCAGATCCGATAGGCCTGGGACTGAAAATGGGCTCTGACGATACATCTGATGTGACGGGGATGAATGCCCGTCCAACTTCAACGTCCATGTCACATACGAAACAGAACTCGACGAATCGGTTCTCGTTCTTTGGCCTGCGGCGACAACCCAGCAAGCCCAACTTTCCCGAGCCAGTAGATGACGAGTTCCTGAACCTTGACATCACTGCGGCTCTCTCATTACCTGAATCGGACGTGGCCAATGATGAGGCACTGGATGCCCTGCGAAGTCACGCCGGCAACATCTTAAGAAGCATGCAAGAGGCCTATAGGCAACGCACCTTCGCCATGCACCAAGTATTGGCGGACAAGGATGAAAAGCTCGAGGAACTCGAAGAAACTCGTGCACGAGTTGATCATCTCAAGATGCAGTTGGACGGCATGGCCGCCAAGGTACTAGATCAGGAGAAAGCCATGCGGGCCATGGCTGAGGAACTGGAGCACGAGAGACAAGCGAGAAAGGCAGAGGAATCCCGCAGTCGCAGTCGTGAAATATCTACCGAGGGTCCAGAAGATGACGTCCCCTCCATGGCGCTTCAGAGCCCACGGCGCGGTGGCAAGCGTACCAGCCACAGCACCTTCACCAGCGACTCCGGCTTCGAGTCCGGAGATGAGAGCGTTGTCGATAGTGTCTTCTCGCAACGTGAGGGGGTCGAGTCTCCCACCTCGACGCTGACCGTACCATCTCCCAACATGTCGCAGATAGCCTTGTCTACGACTGGCCCAGCACCAACACCTACAATCCAAAAGAACTTGTCCGCGGCCACGAGTGTACCACCGCCCGCACGCTCATCGGCATATGATCGGGTTCTGAAGGGTCTTGCTTCAACCCGTTTAGGTAGCTCTTTCACCGGTGGAACTACTCCTAACTGCAACATTTGCTATGGTGTGCCCGCCTCGGAAGCCTGGAGTGTGATGGGAATTTTAAAAGAAGAGAACCGGGGGCTCAAGACACGTATGGAGGAGCTTGAGCTGGTCATTGATGATTGCCTGGGTCTCGTGTGATTATCACCTCATCAGGTGTCTATATAGAATGCTGGCATATATTTTTTGAATGAAGTATATAAAGGGCAGCGTGGACAGCCCTAATTTGTTGGTGAACATCTACCCCGTAGATTCTGAGCTGGACTCCGGATTGCGTAGATTAGTACCGTGGCCTCTGGAGTGTGGGGATAGCTTAAAAATGGAATTTGGGGCACAACATGTCGGACTGAGACTTTTATTTTAACAAAACAGTTAAATAAAGAGCAGAGATTGGAGCTGCAGCTTAGTTCTGTGCATTCACCTGGAGCTATGGTCCATTTGGTGGTTGAGTCACTACTAAAGTGCTTGTTGCGGCGAAGACCAAGTGGCCTTAATTAGCGCGGAAGCGAAAAGTGGCCAGCGAACCTCTTCTGTCTTCTTTCTCCCTCCTCCCCCCTCAAGTCTCCTTCAACTCCACCCCTTCTCCTTTTGTTTTATTTCTCTTGGTATTCATTTCCATTCCTTTAGCTGGTCTTCGACTCCAGCTTTTTTTACTTCTTTAATAGGATTGGGAGGAAGATAGCCACCATGAGCGGCCGTGAGTCTCCCGAACCCTCGTCGCGCATGCGATCGCGACAACCCGTCTCGAATCGACCTCAATGGATCATCAAATGCTGATTGTGGTTTATAGTACGCTTCCTTGACTTGATCAAGCCTTTCACGCCCCTCCTCCCGGAGGTGGCAGCTCCTGAGACCAAGGTGCCCTTCAACCAGAAGTTGATGTGGACTGGGGTATGTCGCCCTGAATCGAGTCTATCCGCGAAACATTGGCTTGGGTACTGACTATTATAACTTGCAGTTGACTCTGATGATCTTCTTGGTCATGAGTCAGATGCCTCTCTACGGCATTGTCTCTTCCGACACTTCGGACCCCCTGTACTGGCTCCGTATGATGCTGGCCAGTAACCGTGGTACTCTGATGGAGCTTGGTATCACCCCTATCATCTCTTCCGGCATGGTCTTCCAGGTATGCGACTCCAGGACAGTCTCCTATCGTGATTTTGCAACAATTGTGCTAACACCTCCTGTTCTTAGCTCCTTGCTGGTACCCACCTCATCGATGTCAACCTTGACCTGAAGACCGACCGCGAGCTCTACCAAACTGCTCAGAAGCTCTTCGCCATCATTCTCTCCTTCGGCCAGGCCTGTGTCTACGTCCTGACTGGTCTTTACGGCCAGCCTAGCGATCTCGGTGCCGGTATCTGTGTTCTCCTGATTGTCCAGCTGGTCGTTGCTGGTCTTGTTGTTATTCTGCTGGACGAGCTCCTCCAGAAGGGTTACGGTCTGGGCAGCGGCATCTCTCTGTTCATTGCCACCAACATTTGCGAGTCCATCGTTTGGAAGGCTTTCTCCCCCACAACCATCAACACCGGCCGTGGCCCTGAGTTCGAGGGTGCCATCATCGCTCTTTTCCACCTTCTTCTGACCTGGCCCGACAAGCAGCGTGCTCTGTACGAGGCTTTCTACCGCCAGAACCTGCCCAACGTCATGAACCTTCTTGCTACTTTGCTCGTGTTCGCCGCTGTCATCTACCTCCAGGGCTTCCGTGTTGAGATCCCCGTCAAGTCCTCCCGTCAGCGTGGCATGCGCGGTTCTTACCCCGTCCGCCTCTTCTACACCTCCAACATGCCCATCATGCTCCAGTCCGCTCTCTGCTCCAACATCTTCCTTATCAGTCAGATGCTGTACTCACGCTTCTCAGAGAACATCCTGGTCCAGCTCCTCGGAGTTTGGGAGCCCCGTGAGGGATCTGCCCAGCTTTACGCCGCCTCCGGTATCGCTTACTATATGTCTCCCCCTCTGAACTTCAAGGAGGCTCTGCTCGACCCCATCCACACTGCTGTCTATATCACCTTCATGCTTGTTGCTTGTGCCCTCTTCTCCAAGACCTGGATTGAGGTTTCCGGCTCCGCTCCCCGTGATGTTGCCAAGCAGCTCAAGGACCAGGGTCTCGTCATGTCTGGTCACCGCGAGCAGAGCATGTACAAGGAGCTCAAGCGTGTTATCCCTACGGCCGCTGCCTTCGGTGGTGCTTGCATTGGTGCTCTTTCCGTCGCCTCTGACCTCCTCGGTGCCCTCGGCAGCGGTACTGGTATTCTCCTTGCTGTGACTATCATCTACGGCTACTTTGAAATTGCCGCCCGTGAGGGTGACATTGGTGCTGGCCTCAAGGGCCTCGTCCCTGGCAGCTAAACGAGTCTGCCCGTATTTGACGAGCAGCATGACATAGGGCCATCAAGCTGGTCCTTTGCACTTTCTGTTGAGTTTTTGAACTTCTTTTCCTATCCGCTTTTCTTTATACTTTCTGGGTGATGAATCGGTGCCATCTGGAGTCGTCGGACTGGAGACATGTTCCTTTGAGGTTCAATCGTGCGGGTTGATTCCAACGCCGATGGACATCTTCATCTTTGGCATCCGATGCATGTTAACATGGGCAACGTCCTCTGCCATCCATGAACAAAGGCATATAGCCCAGTCCGACCCGCTAGACAGTGCTCAGTGATGAAAGGTGCCCTTCTGGGTCTGTAACCATATGTGTCTAGAAAAACCAAAACCATATATTCAACTTGCCATCTCCCTGGCCTTGCTTCATATAACTCTCATGCCGGACCTACTCTTGTCTCCAATGGGCGCATCCGCTCTGAAATGACTTTAACCCGAAATACATGCCCTTGATCCATTCAATACTAACAACTCTTTCAAGTCCGATAATCACCGTTGATAGTCACATACTCGTGACTGAAATCACAGAACCAGTAAACAGCATCCTCACCCCCACACCCAGCATCCCCCTTCTCACCACCAGCAAGATCAACCACGATCTCCAGATCCTCATCCTGCAAAATCACACCAGCCCTCTCCTCATCAACACTCTCCGGCTCCCCATTAACCAAAAGCTTCAGATCAGCACTCCCATCCACAGGCCGGAAGCTAACAGAAGTCCGCTCCGGAACCACCACCCCCTCCGCGACACCCTGCGTATAACCCACCGCACACAAAATCCGACCCCAATTCGCATCCTTCCCATAAAGCGCCGTCTTAACCAGCGGCGACCGCGCAATCGTCGACGCAATCTGACGCCCAGACTCATAATCAGACGAATTGCGCACACGCACAGTAACGAACTTCGTCGCGCCCTCGCCATCCCGCACAACGAGCTGCGACAGCTCCTGCGCGAAGTCAGTCACGATCGTCTGGAGCGCGCTGTAGTCGGCGCTCGGGGTGGAGGTGGAGGTGGAGGAGGAGGGCGCGCGGATCGTCTCGCCGCCTGCGGCGCCGTTGGCTAGCACAGCGACGGTGTCGTTTGTGCTTGTGTCGCCGTCGATGGAGATGGAGTTGAAGGAGCGCGAGACGGCGTGCTTGAGGATTGATTGTAGGGCTGCGGGCTCGACGGAGGCGTCGGTGCAGAGGACGCCGAGGAGGGTGGCCATGTTTGGGTGGATCATGCCGGCGCCTTTGGTCATGCCGGCTAGACTGTAGGTGCGGTCTGGGGAGGAGGGGAGGGTGAAGGTCCGGGAGAGGAGCTTGGGGAAGGTATCTGTTGTGCAGATTGCGCGGGCGGTTGTGAGCCAGGCGTCGTGTGTTGAGGCGAGGGTTGTGTGGGCTGTTGGGATGCGGTCGAGGATTTTGGCGATGGGAAGGCTGTGTGGGTTGGAAGTTAGTTAGGGGTTTTTCTCTTTTTCTTTCTTACTCTCTTTCTGTATTTCTCATATATCATGGTATCAAGCATCAAGCAGCCTGCAATCAAGAAGCCTAAACTTACCGCTGTCCAATAACACCAGTACTCATCACCAACGAGCTATCCTTCTCAACACCACTGCACTCATCCACCTTCAGACCCATCTGCGCCGCATCCTCCAGTCCACCCTTGCCAGTAACAGCATTAGCGCAGCCCGAGTTGATAACCACAGCGCGGATGCCCTCTCCCTTCCGACTCTGCAATGTCTTCCTGCTAACCTGCACCGGCGCAGCCTGGAACTTGTTCGTGGTGAACACGGCCGCAGCCGAGCACGGCGTCTCGGAGGCAATGAGTGCCAGATCCGGGTACTTGGTGTTGGAGGCCTTGACGCCAACGTGGGTGCCGGAGACCTTGAATCCCTTGGGGTAGGTGCCGCTTGTGGGGATGTAGCGCTGCTTCGAGGCCGGAATGGCCATGTCCAGTGGTGCGGAGTAGCATCGGACTTGGCCTTTTAGCATGCGGGTGAGCGAGGTGGCCATTGTGGCGGACTGGGTTGTTGGAACCATGCGTGATTTTCTATACAGTGGTATTGTGTGTATCAATGGCGTGGAAATGCAGGCTCAGGGCTTTTATAGGGGATATGAGGCTCTGGTGAGTCACTGGGAAAAATAGTCCCCGGCTTCGGGAGATCCCCACACTCGGCAATGGATTGCGCGCTATGAGCTCGCTCCGAACTGCAATTGGGAGATTTTGAATATCGCGTGTGGTTTTTACTTTGTGAAGTATAGTGCGCTGGGGTTTGGGTTTCAGGCTGACATAGGATCTTGCCAGCTGAGCGTAGTGGTCACTTAGTTACGCGGTGGTTATCGTTCTACTCTCGAAGACAGAAAAGATTGACACCTTGAAGTCCAGGCATCAACTCAGACATTCAAATGAGATTGTATCTACGTTGGTATGCGATTCACAAAGACCGAAGCGGAATGAAAAGCTAAGCTACTGGTTTGAAAAAATCTCAATATGTGCAATCAATACTCATACCGCGTAGGTAACTGTCCAGGGGACGGTCTAGTCGCAACAAACAGCCATGGATGCGCTGGACCTGGCGGAGTCGGAGAAACCCATCGGTTTCAACCATTCAATTCCTTCAAAGACCTACATCCAATCCAGCCCTTAGTGACTTCTGCATTCCAGTGTCAGACCTGCAGCGCCCTGCACTAGCCCTGAAGCAGATCTCAAATTACCCCCAGCCAAGCCCTCCCTTGCGTCCCGACCCTGGGCACATTCTCCGGATCGATGGTACTGTTGATTCCTGTCCCCTTCGCATCTCTATACCTGTATGCTGACTCGACCGTTATGAAGCGTAAGCTCTCAGATGCCGGCGAACAGCCGCAAGTCTCAACCCCAAAAAGACGGCGAACGGCACCAAAGCAGTCCAATGGCGTCCCGAACGGCCACGCGCCCAATCTCGCACCCCCGAACGACGATGTCCCCAACGAGGGTTCCCCACCGCAAAACGGTGAATCAACGCCATTACAACCGTCTGGGCTAAAAACGCCCACCCACCGAGCCAAAGCTCGCCGGTTATTCGCTACCCCTACCAAGCCGCAGTCTGTAACCGCGCCCACCCCGTCGCGAGTTAGGAATGCGGATCGGTCTGCAAGGAAGAAGAGCGCACGAGTGCTGTTCGAGCAGAATGAAGATGCAGAGTGGGATGGATCGGAACGACTAGCGGAGGAAATCTTGGAGAAAGATGAGGAGCCGGAAAATGAGAATGCAGATCGGTCTCTGGCAGAGAGCATAGAGCCGGAAAATGCAGCAGATGCGCCAGATAAAGGAACAAAAGGAGCGAAAGAACCAAAGCGTCGTGCCGGACGACCGAAGGGCGCTAGAAACAAGCGCTCTCCAACACCAGAAGGTGAACTCCCGGCTCATGAACGGTACTTCTTCCAGAATCGCGCTGGTCCGGTCAAGACATCGAATGCCACCCTCAACAAAGTGCCGCTGTTAACGCATGAGGAATATTTCGAGAAACTCGGACAATATGTGGATCCATGCAAAGAAGAGAAGGATTACTTGCTCTCTTTGCACCACCGATCTTTCGCCCAGTGGGCATTCGAGTTCGAAGAAGGATTCAACATCTGCTTGTATGGGTATGGCTCCAAGCGTCATCTTGTCGGCCAATTCGCAGAGTGGTATTACAATCGCTGTCTATCATCCACGAAGACCCCAACTATCGTTATGGTCAATGGTTACACACCGGGCATATCCATTCGATCGATCTTCGCCACTATCGTCGCAGCCGTGATGGGCGATGATGCACCATCCAAGCTCGGCGCACAGCCAACCGAGGTCCTCGAGCTGCTACAGTCCACTCTCAGATCTCACGATGGACCGGTCACTGTTCTTATCAACTCCATCGATGCCCCGCCTCTACGCCGCGCCGCAAACCAGGCGCTTCTAGCCCGTCTGGCTGCAACACCCCGCATTCATCTTCTCGCCACGGCTGATACTCTCAATTTCCCAGTGATGTGGGATATCAGTCTACGTGACCAGTTCAACTTTGTCTTCCATGATGGTACTACATTCATACCTTTCTCTGCGGAGGCCGACGTCGTGGAAGAGGTCCACGCCCTTCTTGGCCGCAAGGGCCGTCGCGTCGGCGGGAAAGATGGTGTGGGCTTCGTGCTCAAAAGTCTTCCTGAGAACGCGCGCAATCTGTACCGTCTTCTACTTACAGAATTGATCACTCTGCTGGACGATGGTCACCGGTCGGACGATGAAGGCGCGGCAGAGGGCGGCAGGCCTGCCGATGACAGTGGCATTGAGTTCCGGCTTCTTTATCAGAAGGCTACGGAAGAGTTCGTCGCGTCTTCGGAGATGATGTTCCGCACCTTGCTGAAGGAGTTCCATGATCACCAGATGATTACTTCGCGTATGGATGCCAGTGGGATGGAGATATTGGGTGTTCCACTATCCCGTGAC
The DNA here is from genome assembly GCA_028827535.1 of Penicillium sp. DV-2018c. NCBI lineage: Eukaryota > Fungi > Ascomycota > Eurotiomycetes > Eurotiales > Aspergillaceae > Penicillium > Penicillium sp. DV-2018c. The sequence continues at coordinate 3,566,436 of JAQJAA010000001.1, forward strand.
GAGATGGAGGGTGTTCTGGAGGATCTGGTGCTGGGGTAGTGTAGACTCATCATTGTGTGGTGTGACATAGATCAAAGCTCATGATACCCCTGTATGAATAAACTATTTTTTTACCAATTCAAAGTGGGCATAGAGCAGCTCCCATTGCATCTTTAACAGTTCTAGGATACCTTACCAAGTGGGTATTGCTTGGTACATAGGTCGGTATATGGAAGGTAGTATGTACAAGCAGCATTTCACTCTCTCGTTCGAGTACACATCTAGATTCTACTCCGTAGGTAGACAGACAGCTCCAAGATCTAGAAACTCGCAAACGCCGCCATCGCCATCATAGCACCAAAACTAATCTTAAACGGCCTGTGCTGACTCATAGCCCGTCGCAAATCAACCCCCTTAACATATCTCTGAATCCGGTCAAGAGGAAGAATATTGTATCCCTTCGATGCAGCGTACTAGAAAGAAAAAAGTATTAGCATACTGCTATCCCGGACAGGCTACAGCCAAACAGAAACAGCCGATCCAATCCAAACCCCAGGGTAAAAAGAGAGAATTCAATAATACACACCTCAACAAGAACAACCCCCATCCCCAAAATAACAACAAAAACCTTCGAAAAAGCCCTCAACCCAACACCAGCCACAAGCCCCAAAACACTCCCCAAACTAACCTGTCGCATCGTCTGCGGATTCAACAATGCGTTCCGAACAGGCTTCTTTTGTCCCGCGCTGTTACTCTGGAAAACAGACTGTTGATATCCCGGCGCGGGCGCCGCGTAGTCGCAGCGCATGGGGGCGGCGCGGAAGGGTGACGAGGGGTGGAGGGTTGCGGCGGAGAGACCTAGGCTTGCGCCTAGGCCGATGCGGAGGAGTGTTGCGGGTGGGTGGGTGAATAGCTGGAAGGACATGGTGTAACGCGTTTGTATGGAGGCTTGTTATTGCAATTGGGAGGAAGTGTGAAGTTGTGGTTTGGGAGGGAGCTTGGAGCTACTACCTTGATTGTTTTGGGGACGATAAGGGGTGTGACGTCATGATTGATGGGGTTGGACCCTGCGAAGGGGTGCGGGTTGGGGTCTGCTTGGGGTCATTTTGAAATTTCTTGTACGTTGGAGCTTTTGTTCTTATGGTCTACGCAGAAGATGCGCAGTCTGACTATAGAATGCGGTAATTTGTAACATCGTGACCTAGTATGGTCGATATGCTTGTACAGTATACTCAGAGACAGGAGGAGTTAGTAGCTATGTGTGGGAGGTCTACGGAGTAGGACGAATGGGGTTATGGACGTCTATTTGTGCTGTATGATCCAATTGCAAGAGATCTATAGCTCAGCAAATAGTTACGAGTACTGCATGCAATATAGCATGCCATTGAGATCTCTCCTGGGACTACTCTGTAGTCCAATATCAATTTCGAAACGAATCCACTGGACCCTGGAGTAGCTTCGAGATCGAAACCTGGGGTCTCATCCTGCCTCGGCTCTTATTCAGTTAGCCTAAGCACTGAACTTAGGGCTATTATTCTCACCGGCTTAATCAGGCAGCCATTAATGCCAACCTATGCCAAGGGCCTAGAATGGATGTCTTGGTGGTGATTAATAATGACAAAGAACCCCCTCAACCTTCCCCAGAAAGCAGGCGGTCTGTCCTACACCGGAGGGGCAAAGTGATCTCCTCGGGAAACTCTGAAGTTTGGTACTGCGGATCAGACGAGGGGAACTGCGGTTGTGATTGGCTTGAGGTAAAGTGACTTTGGGGAAAAGTGTATTTCATATCCAAAAACTGACTCACTTTCGGAACATTCTTCTTCTCTTCTTTTCTCTTATCTCTTCTCTAGGCCTTGCACTTCTCTTCTCTTACATATCTCCCGGCTTTCCTCTTTGCATAAGCTCTCACATAATTCACAATGGCTGCTACAAACGGTACTACTGGCAATGACTTCACTGTCAAGGCTGGTCTCGCCCAGATGTTGAAGGGTGGCGTTATCATGGACGTCGTGAACGCAGAGCAGGTACGATAATTTGATTCTCACGAGGACCCATTCACTATGGCATAGAATTCTAACAGTCCCCTCAACCAGGCTCGCATCGCTGAAGAAGCCGGTGCCGCCGCCGTCATGGCCCTGGAGCGTGTCCCCGCTGATATCCGCGTTGAGGGTGGCGTCGCGCGCATGTCCGACCCCAGCATGATCAAGGAGATCATGGAAGCTGTGACCATCCCCGTCATGGCCAAGGCCCGCATCGGACACTTTGTTGAATGCCAGGTATGTGAGAATCATCCCCATGCGCCGGGCCCATACCTACATAAACCGAAAGACCCAATTAGCCAGTGGCGAAATGGCAAGACCTTAGACCCACTAACAATCGCCCGGTCTACAGATCCTTGAAGCCATTGGCGTCGACTACATCGACGAGTCCGAGGTCCTCACCCCCGCCGACGACGTCTACCACGTCACCAAGCACGGCTACAAGGTCCCCTTCGTCTGCGGGTGCCGCAACCTCGGGGAGGCCCTCCGCCGCATCTCCGAGGGTGCTGCCATGATCCGCACCAAGGGTGAGGCCGGCACCGGCGACGTCGTCGAGGCCGTCAAGCACATGCGCACCGTCAGCGCCCAGATCAGCCGTGCCCGCGGAATCCTCCTCGCAAGCGAGGATGCCGAGCCCGAGCTGCGTGCCTTTGCGCGCGAGATCGAGGCTCCCTACGAGCTCGTTCGTCAGGTTGCTGAGCTCGGTCGTTTGCCTGTTGTTAACTTCGCTGCTGGTGGCGTTGCCACGCCCGCTGATGCGGCGCTTATGATGCAGCTGGGCTGCGATGGTGTCTTTGTTGGCTCTGGTATCTTTAAGTCTGGTGATGCTAAGAAGCGTGCTCGTGCTATTGTGCAGGCCGTGACTCACTACAAGGACCCTAAGATTCTGGCTGAGGTGAGTCAGGGTCTTGGTGAGGCCATGGTCGGTATTAACGTGAAGCAATTGCCCGAGACGGAGAAGTTGGCTGGTCGTGGTTGGTAGATGTTTGTTGATGATCGTTTTCTGTTTCAGCGTTCGTCGTTGTTTTGTTCAAAATTTGCATATAAGCCATGGGTATATGTCTGATGTGATATGAACACATTATCCATACAATGTCATTCTAGCTCAAGAACCTCCAAACCTAGACCCCCGTCCGGGTATACTGTTGTAACACATGCCGAAGTTTGACCTCCATATGACCGGATATAATGATCAAAGTGATCAAGTGACAAAGAAGCAAATTCATGATTATTCATCTACGGATGGCAGATGCGCCTCTGCAATGAAGTTTGAACCGAATTAAGCTAATAAACTTTCAATACCTACGTTCCTAGCCGCCAATCATCAGCAGAATCCGTGTGAATGGCAGGAACATCCCGATTGGCCTTCGGCTCCGCGACTGATAAAATCATCCAATCGGCGCATCGGTTGTTCTCCATGGTACGCAGTATGTACCATTGTACTCCGTAGCATCGGCGTAGTAGCGCCGTATTCTCCGTATTCTCCGATAGCAGCTTCGATGGCGGGGAATCACGGAACGGAAATGTGTGGTGGAGCAAACGGTTACTGTGCTGAGTTCTCTCATTGGGAACTGAGCTCGTTGGCACTGTTCTGCCATTTCGGTGTTTGGTAATACATGCATAATTGCTGCTAATTTTTGCTAATTTCTTTCTTCCAGGACCCGTGACCATTATCGGAATTTTAACGTTCGTCACCTGATTTTTCCTTCGTAGATCCCGATTCCCCAGGGTCCAGGTCCCAGGATCAAGAGGAGAAGGTGAGTGGGTCCCGTGGTTGGATAAAGTGGGGCCCGGCCTAGGTATCGTTAAATCGTGGGGATGGGGTGTTGAAACTTGAGGGATGGTTATGTGTGCAGGTGTCGGTATTTACTAATTGTACAACTTTTCGCTGTAGATGGAGAGCTTCTGCTTTTCCAGCAGTCTAGGTAGCTTCAAGGGAGTCTGTGATTTGATTCCCCTCGGGTCACCCTTCACCGTTGAAAACTACCACCTTCTATTCTTCTTCCAGTAAACAGCAAACCCGAACTACAGTAGACGGTCTCGACCGAAGAACTTTTTCATTGCTCAACTGGAAATAAACTAACCGCGCTCGTTATGCAAATGGATATCTAAACGAACCGAAGCCGCAGGACCCATCAACTCCAATCATCAAGTCATGTACCAGAAGCCAAGCCCCGTCACTGAGCATAGTCGAAATTCATCCCCCGACATTTCAACCAGAAAGCACGCACGAGAGTCAGAGACTGCTGCTGAGCACCCCGAGCAATGGCGAGTGACTCCAAGAACCGCGACTTATCGTGGGCGGTGAGGACCGGTACCTGCTGTCCATTTGCATCCGTGACCTGGGCATTCAAGGTGTCAAGCGCAGCGGCGAGAGCCGGGCGTGCTAATGCCATCTTCTTGAAGATGACGCGGCGCAGGGCGTCGGTCAGATAGATCAGGTCGGATCTTGCACAGCGGCCTGCGATCTGTTGTGTTACTGTGTAACACAGGCGAGGGATGAACTCTTGATGGACCGAATCGACGATTTGTTGTTCTTCAGGGGAACTGCCGCGAAGATCGATCAACGCAACCCAAAAGGCAGATGCAGATCGAAGGGGGAGCGGTTCGGGCCGTGTCAATGCGAAAAGTGTGAAGTGAAGTAGAATGGCGAGTGGAGAATCGGTGCCTAGGTCTGACTTGGTCGGCGTGAACAAGATGTGATAGTACTTTGGCAAGAGGCGTGCCAGGAAGTCAATTCCGGCATTGGCGGTTTCTGGATCGTAGGTGTCGGGCTTTTGGAGCATCGAGGCAAAGAGCTGAGCTACATGGTCGATGAGAGCCTCGGCTTCAATGCGGATGTTCATCGCGTGCCCAGCGTGAGATGCCAAGAATGACGATGCAGTTGCCATAATAACATCTGTACCGGAGATACCGAGCGGGAAGCTCTTGATGAAGTCCACTGTCATAGAAGGCGGGAAGACGAAAAGTCCCGCCCGCTCTGTATATCCAGCTTTCAGAATATCACACGCTGCTTCAATGATGCCGTTGTCAACGGGAAAATCGACGACCAGAAGTCTCATCGCCTGCATAATCAAGCGTTGAGTTTCGGCGCCTGGTCCAGAGTTCCAGAAGGATGGAGGGTAGGGATTGCCTTCATGGTTAGTTTCGATATCGATGACTTCGCTTTTTGATCGAAGACCTTTTCCGATACTGGCAATGCAACGTAGCACAAGGTGCGCACGGAGACGGCCATACTCGTGGGCAGGGCCCGTAACCTCCTCCCGCGCTGTAGTTGCTTCCTGGACAAAGAAGCCCAGGATCCGCTCTAGTGTTTGCACTCTCTCTTGATCACCAGGCAGGCTTCGAATGATTGTCGCAATCCCTTCCAAGACCTTGGGCATCGTAGAAACTGTTGCCGTCGGCTTGCTTCTGAACTGGTCTAGTTGATCTAAGAACGCGGGAAGATCTGAAGTCAAGACATGAGCGCATGACTTTGAAAGAGTCAGAATCGACCTCGAGGCCGCCTGCGCACACAAGTCGAAGCTGAGAGATTCGAACAAGATGTTCAATACCCCAGGCAATAGTGAACTGTGACGCGTAAAATATCGTTCGTACTTTCCAAATGAGAGCACTAGGGTCTGGCGAGCCTTGAGCGGAATTCCCGTCTCCCCACCTGCGCAGAGCCTAGAAAACGCATCATTGCCGAAAATGGCATCCAGACATTGGTCAGCATGGCCATTCTCGTCCACTGCTTCTGAGAGCTGAGCTATGCAGAACATAGAAGCCTCGAAGCTACGCCAGTCCAGATTACGCAGGCAATCTGTGGCCTTTGTCTGGAAGACGGTCACCAAGTCAATACCAATCACAGGGTACGCTGAAAGTAAGTAATCGCATGCCTCGTGACGGAAGGCATTGAATTCACTCCGCTCTTCATCACTCCAGTCTTCCAACTCTTCTGGCGTCGGATATAGCATTTTATTGCCGAGAGACATCACAACTTCGGCGAGATGTTCTCTCACCAACTCATATATTCGACTACCTTTCTCGAGTTCGTCAGGGACGCTCTCTGCAACTTCGTTCCAAAACTCCAGCACACGCGGGGTCCCGAGATCGTCGATGGCAGCGTATCCGGGTGTCTTGAGAATTCCGTGGACAAGTTGAAGGACTGCTCTAGCCTTTGAGTCTGTGTCGTCAGTAAAGAGAGCCAAGTGAAAATGCATGACGTAGGCAATTAGAAGATCAACAAAGGCCATGCTTTCGCTTCCTTCGTTGCCGTTTGCTACCGAAACGATGTGGGAGGTCACGACCGAATCAACAAGATACGATGCAACCATGTCTAACGAGCCTTTATCGAAAGCCCAGGCGCGACCTTCGAAGGCTGATGTCAAAATGGAAGCTGCAGGTTCACTCAAGCTGGAAACGCCTAATGTATTGATGACAGTCTGGCCACACTGTATAGCCAATTCATTGACATCTTCAGCAGAAGATCGTTGGCGATTTGCATGGACACCTAACCATGTCTGCAAGGGAAGTGTAAGATTAGCAGTTGCGCTCTTCGAGGGACGATGCTGGCCGTTGACCGTTGAGATTGACCTACCTTCCATGAGCTCATGGCTTCCGTGGCTAGTGCCACATCAACCGCATCCTCTCCAGCAGCATGCGCATGCTGCATTATTCCCATAAGGATGAATTGGACTAGAACTAACCCATCCTTGACGTTCAGTATAGCTCGCTGGAGAACAGAAGTTTCTCCGGATCCAGATTCTGACTCTAGCCGGAGAGCCTCCTCGGCGAGCGCAACTGAAAAGAACAGCAGTGCACCTGAGCCATTCTTGTTCAACGCTGGCAGTATCTGCTCTCGGAAATCTGCTGTTTGCGATTGCTCCTCGGATATGTACCCGCCGTGAACGAGGCTTGCAGCCAATTGCCACACAGCTTGAGTCCACTTCGTAGAGGGGTGTCTAAATATGGCGATCAAGCTTGAAGCAAGCTTCCGCACAACCATTGCTTGTTCGCCATGATTGACCAAAGCGACAAAGCGATTGATCAAGTGCTGCATGATCTCCGCGGCCTTATCTTCATTGATCTCATTCCTAGTATAGATCATAATAAGCTATGACTCGTTACACCAATGATTAACGTTTGGGATAGATCGGGACACGGATCTTACCACGAGACGTTGATCTTCACCGTGAAGGTGAGGGCTCCCATGAAACGATGCTGGGGAGAATGTTCAATTTGCAAGAGAGAATCAGCAATAGCCCATGCATTATCTGACTTCTGGAGGTGCTGGAGGCGCGTTTGTATTTCGTTGATCTTGGTGGGGTCCCGTTGGTTTGCTGGGTCATAGAGCTCAGTGATTAGCTGTGTATGTGTTAGTTGACGATTCTCAGAATGTGAATATGTCTCTCATACTGTGTTGGCTTCACAAATAGACTCTCTGGCACCAAGGCCATTGTCTGACATCCACGTTGCCATGTTGTCTCCGGCCACTGTGATTAGGGGAGGGAAAAAGAGAAGTGTACGGAGTACATAGACAAACCCGGGGCCCTTTGACGGGCAGAATCTGGTGCCTGTGTTCTTTTGCCCAATCAGAAATGAGGCGGTATGCTAGGCGGTATCCTAGCATGTCCCGTGCCTTCCATCAGCCACTGGCCCACTTGTAAGTCCTACCTATAGCTCATGCTACTCAAATCAATTGTACGTCAGGTAGTCTTTTGATGCCAGGGACGTTTATTGATAAAGCTTGGTGGTGCTCAGATAGGCCAAGAGTCTTTGGAAGGTCAAACGTATTCATATCTGAAGCTTATAAGTTATCGGCTTGGGCTACTGACACAACAAATTGTGTGGTATGGTGTACTTTGAGAATGACAGCAGCAAGTAAATCAGATGGAAGAGCTTTTTTGAAATCTACTTTGACGATTGTGAATTCATACCTGTAGATTCTCCAATCCTCCTACTCGTTGTACCTCATGGTCAAGTGCAAACACGACATATCAGAGTGGGCCATGCGTACGGAGTAGTGGCTTGGAAATTCCGGAGATCGCCCTCTCCACCAGTAAAGGCCACTCCCACCATTCGCGGACACAGCTCGTTATCGTCCACTTATCTCGCGATACTTTATTCCGGTGGCATTCGCTTAGCCTATTTAGAAAGCGAATGATAAATTGAGGATCTGGCATTGCTTATATCCGACCCTCCAGTGTCCATGCTCCTCTCCCACCCAATTCGCCTTCCGTGGACATCTTTGCGATCACTGAGGCCCCTCTCCCGCCCAAGATTCTTTTCGGTCTTTGGTCCACGCTATACAGTCGATATGGGGACCGTGGATACCGCTGAACGCCTGTCAAAGCTGCGACAGTTAATGCAGCAGCAGAAGGTGGATGTTTACAGTATGACATCATCTGAGTTTTCTCCGGCCCTGAGGGTTGGCTATACATTCACAGCGAGATATGTGCTTACTATTCTCCTACAGTCGTACCTTCAGAAGACAGCCATCAGTCGGAGTACATTGCGCCATGTGATGCCCGCCGAGGTTAGCGACTACCGCCCATCCCAACAGCCTGCTCGCACCGACAGCTGACCTCTCCGTACGCAGAATTCATTTCGGGATTCTCTGGCTCCGCCGGTACCGCGATCATCTCCATGAGCAAAGCTGCGCTATCCACCGATGGCCGGTATTTCAACCAAGCCGCGAAGCAATTGGACAACAATTGGCAGCTCCTGAAGGCTGGGGTTGAAGGTGTGCCCACATGGCAGGAATGGTGAGGCGTCTGTTGTGTATGATCACCTATACGGAAACTGATCTTGTCGACAGGACCACGGAGGAGGCCCAAGGAGGGAAGGCCGTTGGTGTTGATCCCTCTTTGATCACAGCATGTAAGTGACTTTGCTTGTCTCGTGTAAAGCAGAATTGCGCTAACGTCCGGTAGCCGGTGCTCGGAAACTGGCTGAGACACTAGAGAAGAACGGCTCTACCCTCGTAGGGGTCAAGGAAAATCTGGTTGACTTGGTTTGGGGCAAGGACCGCCCTGCACGTCCCAGTGAGAAAGTGCGCGTGCACCCGGTGAAGTATGCTGGCAAGTCTTTCCAAGAGAAGATTGCGGATCTGCGAAAGGAGCTCCAGCAAAAGAAGAAGGCCGGATTCATCATCTGTATGAGTGTCTTCCCATGCTCTATTCTGGAATTGAACTAATTGTTGGCAGCAATGCTCGATGAGATTGCTTGGCTGTTCAACCTGAGAGGCACCGAGTAAGAACAATGGCTTTGCCCCAACGCTGAATGGTCAATTGACTAGTCTCCAATAGTATTCCTTACAATCCCGTGTTCTTCTCTTACGCTGTCATCACGCCCACCACCGCTGAAATCTACGTCAACGACGAGAAATTGACACCTGGGGTCAAGGCTCATCTGGGACAGGACGTTGTCGTCAAACCATACGACTCAATCTATGCTGACGCTCAAGCTCTCAGCAATCAAGCTCAGGCTGCCGGCGAGAATGCCACGAAGTTCTTGTTGTCAAACAAGGCCTCGTGGGCTCTCAGCATTAGCCTGGGTGGCGAGGGACGAGTAGAAGAGAGCCGCAGTCCGATTGCAGATGCAAAGGCCGTCAAGAATGAAACTGAACTCGAGGGCATGCGGGCTTGTCACATCCGTGATGGTGCTGCCTTGACCGAGTACTTTGCTTGGCTCGAAAATGAACTCGTCAACAAGAAGACTGTCCTGGACGAAGTCGATGGAGCCGACAAGCTTGAGCAGATTCGCTCTAAGCACGATCTGTTTGCCGGGCTTTCTTTTGACACAATATCTTCCACTGGCCCCAACGGCGCTGTCATTCACTACAAGCCCGAGAAGGGAAGCTGTTCTATCATTGACCCCAATGCCATCTATCTCTGTGACTCTGGTTGTCAATACTACGATGGAACAACCGACACGACGAGGACGTTCCACTTCGGCACTCCCACCGAGTTTGAAAAACGTGCTTTCACATTGGTGCTGAAAGGAACCATTGGAATTGACATGGCGGTGTTCCCCAAGGGCACCAGTGGCTTCGCAATCGACGTCTTGGCTCGCCAGCACTTGTGGAAAGAAGGCTTGGATTTCCTTCACGGAACTGGCCACGGTGTCGGCTCTTACCTTGTGAGTGTTGTCGCTGACACAACCTCACGATCTCTGCTAATCAATAAACAGAATGTTCACGAGGGTCCTATTGGCATCGGGACTCGGGTTCAGTACACCGAAGTACCCATTGCGGCCGGAAACGTTATCTCAGACGGTTCGTATTGATTCTGCGATTTCCTGCAGCACAAAACTAATACTTGGGATAGAGCCCGGATACTATGAGGATGGCAAGTTCGGCATCCGAATTGAGAGTGAGTGGTGCCATACTTGGAAATCTACGAAGCAAATACTGATTTCTCTCCTTGCAGATATCGTCATGGCCCGTGAGGTCAAGACCCCAAACAACTTTGGCGACAAGCAGTGGCTAGGCTTCGAGCATGTTACGATGACTCCCATCGGTCGGAACCTAATTGAACCGTCGCTTTTGAGCGATGCTGAGCTGAAGTGGGTCAACGACTATCACGCGGAGATTTGGGAAAAGACGGAGCATTACTTCCGGGAAGACAAACTGACTCGCGCCTGGCTTGAGCGTGAAACTCAGCCTATCTCCAAATAAGTGGCGACGGTGTCCGTATTCATGGCTCCAGGATATGGGCTTTAACCCCGATCATGTTCGACATCAACAGACGCAGATAGGATATACGACATTTGATAGTATATCTATGTCCCAATAATCGCGAACAAATCATGGAACAGAGTGTAGCCACCTTGCTCAATATCAGATGTACTACGTAGTTAAGGTACTGTAGTTATGTAGTAGGTAGAGTCAAATCGGACATTTGCGCCAACTGGCGAGCGGGATTCCTGGGTGCGGGAAGCTCTGGTGGAGCTACGGAGACACTCTTAGCCCCGGCTTCCAACATCATCACACCGGCTCCAATACCAAACTGCTCTCTGCGCCCTTTGCAATTCACCGCCAAGAATGCCCGTTGATCCTCGACAATTGTCGCGCGCAAGCCACAGGACCTGAGATCGAACCTCGTGGCCAACGACCTCACGCCAGCCCCTTGTCACAACCCACCATCGCTTTCATATCGAACCGGAACACCCCGTGAGACGCGGTGTCATTTGTTATGAGCGGTCCAAACGGCTACGGTAACGGGTACGATTACTCCGGCCCCGGCCGGTATGAAGCAAATGAAGGGGGATATGGTGGGGATGACAATCTTGGGATGAATGGTTACAATGGACGAGATCCCGCACCACCAGGCAGCGCCGGACGGTCAGAACGTCGCCCTGGCGGATATGGTGGCTTCTACGACGCACCCCCACCACCGGTCATACCACCGGCTCAACCCTCTGCACCAAGCCAGTCGCCCGAGCGGCGCCGCGATCGAACGAACCGAGACTGGCAGCAGCCTTCGTCGCAACCGTCTTCACACCCATCTTCGCACCCATCTTCACACCCATCTTCGTACCCCTCGTCGCAAACACCCTCGCATCCCTCCTCGCGGTCGCGCACAAGGAATCAAGAACCGGACAGGAAGTACCAGGAAGAACGGTCTAGAGATGCAAGTCAGTACGCGGACAATAGAGACCGGAGGAACGCGCCGCCCGAGTCACCTATGCTCACGCGGACTTACGATTCTGGGGAGCCCCAGCCCATCGAGAGTTTGTCATTCACATCTACCTGGCATCATCCAATTGCTAATCCGTATATCGTCAACAGCTATCTTACAATCGATCCAGCAGGACTGGGATTTCATGAGCGATTCCGAGTGCGTCCCGGTACACGTTGCTTTGAGTTTGATGGATACCAGTACGCTGGGCAAAGCAGATCGCGAGCCGGAATTCCTGCGAATGTACGACAGTATTCAGAAAACACTGAAGGCAATTGTGAACGGTAGGTTCCACTATGGTGGTCAGAGCAGGATTGCGCTAATATGGCATGTCGTAGAACATCATCAGGGGTTCAACAGCTCTATTGGAACATACCACAAGATCCAGTCCAATATATCTTCCTCGCAAGCTCGTGTCCGCAGCCTGAGACACGCCCTGGAGCAGGCCAAAACTGGGTTGATATCGACCAAGCCCGAATTGAAAGGGCTGGCAACATCTTCCCAAAACTATGATGATATTGTCCAGCTGTTCACTCATATTGAAGAAATACGGTCCCTTCCCGAGAAGCTGGAGTCCCAGATTTCAGACAAGCGCTTTCTGGCGGCTGTGGATGTGCTCCACACTGGTCTTCGAGTTCTGCGGCGCTCGGAGCTGGAGGACATTGGGGCTTTATCTGATATTCGTGCTTATTTCATTAATCAGGAGACGTCACTCACAGACATTCTGATCGAGGAGCTGCACGACCATTTATATCTCAAGTCACCCTATTGCTCAGATCGCTGGAAATCCCCTACCTCGGACGGGGAGGCGAACACATCTAATTGGGCTGCGCGGTCCTGGGACCGGCCTGTTTACAGCTTCCTGGCAAAATTCGATCCTATGACGCCGATGGTTGAAGATGCCTCCAGGAACCCCGAGGCTGACACGTTTTCCTACATTCAGTTGTTGATTGAGGCGCTCAATAAGTTGGGCCACCTCGACGTCGCAGTTCATCGAATCGAGCAGCGCCTTCCGATCGAGTTGTTTGCTGTGGTGGATAAGACGAACGCAGAGGTCGACATTCGCTATCCTGCACCAAATAAGAGCTTCTCGGCGCAGGACAATTACAAACAGTCCAGTCTTCCAACCGAGATCATTGAAAAACGTGGCCATGTACTTTCTGAGTTCTTGTGGACGCTGTATGCCAAGTTCGAGGCAATTGCAGAGGGCCACCGGGTGCTTCATGACGTTGTCGCAGCCATTGTGGAACGCGAGGGCATCAAAAAGAACGAGACGCTTACTGGCGGGTTCAAGGAGCTGTGGCAACTGTTGCAGAGCGAAGTGAGTAGCCAAGGCCTTTAGCTTGTTTCGTGAATATTAACTTATTTTGCCAGATACGGTCTCTCATGCACGACTATCTTGCGACTGATGGAGATTCTTCTGTCCGATCTAGAGATGAGATTGACCATCGACGTCACGTATATACGGGTAATCGCGATAAAAACAAGGTAGAAAGCCTCGCTCTCGTTATGGGTTTCATCCCGCTAATCTCTATACAATAGAAAATGTTCAAGCTGTCAGATATCGAGCAAAACTCAGAGATGAAGGCTGAGCAAGACGAGCTTGATGAGATTCTGAAATCCTCAGTGCCTGGACTTGTTTCAAAGTCAAGACAAAAGGCCACAACACATGATCCTACACAGTCGCACATGGGTAATTCAGGAACTGGACATAAAATCTTGCTTGAGCCAAGTGTCTTCAATATGGGGATCCTTCTTCCTCCTTCCCTATCCTTCATCCAGCGATTGAAGGATATCGTTCCTGTTGATGCGGACATCTCCTTGGGCACTTTGACCTCATTCTTGGATGACTTCATGGTCAACGTTTTCCTCCCTCAACTGGACGAAACTGTCACCGATCTCTGCACGCTCAGTTTCATTGCGGCAGACGCCTTTACCGAAGACCCTCAATGGTCGAAGGTCTCTCCTCGGCCTATCTTTAGGGGAACGGTGAAGTTCATGTCTATTGTTCGAGAATTCAGTAAAATGCTGTCGAGTATTCCACACGACCAAGCATTCACGCAGCTTCTCATTGACCAGATCGTGACATACTATGACAAGTGCTGTGGATGGTACAAAGCAATGGTCACGAAGATAACTGCACGGGACCGTGGAGGGGGTGTCAAACTGAAAGCCGCTGCAGCCTTTGCTGATTCAGGCGACATCCACGATGTTGTCGACGAACTATGGAAGGGGCCCGGGGATAAAAAATGGACTCTCATCGACACTGAAATCGATCTTCTGCTGAAACGAACGAATGAAGTGCCTTTGGAGCCATACGACATCATATCAGACCCGAAGACTATTATCTCCCTCTCACTGCTATACAACAGCATGGAATGGCTTGCAAGCCACCTCGCCAAAATCCGACTCGTGGTTGAACATACCGCGGATGCCGAATCATCGAGTTTAACTGCCACCGGTCGACCATCTCGCAGATGGACTCTATTTGGCTCCGTGAAGCCCAACCGTGATAGCATCAGCCACCCAGTCCACTTACCACTCAATCACGAGACTGTCGTAGCCTTCGATGGGACACTCCAGTCATTACGCGGGCTCGGCGTTACAGCCCTTTTGACAATGCATGTTGACATCCGCTGTGGCATCATCCACATCTTGACAAAAACAATGTCCGGACCTAACCCGCCCAACACGCGACACTCCGAAGCCGTAACGCCGTCTCCAAGCACAACAGACAATTGGTGGCACATTATCATGAACCAACCAACCGCCGCATCACCCACCGTTCTCTCCTTGAATAATGATCTCATCGCATTCGACACAAATATCTCCACGTACCTAGGCTCCGTCGAGCGCTGGTTCATCACCTCCGGTCTTGCCCGGTTCATCGACCGCGTCTTCGTCTCCTGCACCCAATACATCGGCGCCATGAACGAAAACGGAGCTCTACGCCTGCAACTCGACGTACTCGTCCTCCAACAAAACCTGAAGAACATCATCATCGACCCAGCAGGAGATGCCTCGAACTCCGCTACAGACTTGCACCTGCAAGCCGCTCAAGAAGTCGTCGCCCTACCACGCAGCGCAAAGTTTCTAGACTGGTTCCTGGAGGGCGCCGAGAAGACACTAGAGTACGCCAAGGACGAGAAGGAGGCATTTGCGTCGCATGGACACCATGCCCTGGCGGCCGGGAACGGGGAACCCTTTACCTATGAGGAGCTGCGGGTTCTTGTGGACTTGTGTTTCTCTGAGATTTTGCGCGGCCCACGCGGGGCGGAGAGTCGTGAGGACTTCATGTCGGCGAAGAAGGCGAGCGCCGATGCGCTGCTTACGCTGAATGAGATTATGTGGGATGCTCGTTAGATTGGTCTATAGGGTAGAGTGTTGATGTTTCGCTGTTTGAGTCTTTTTAGCCGGTTATATTCGTCCTGATTCTACAATCTTCTACTCAGTACTGTAACAGCAGGGCTGCCAAACCTGTTACCTAAATTCCATTTCATCTTGATTCACTGTCATTTGTTGACGATCCCTACGGATTGTGTCATCTGTAGTTCAACGCTATTCCTTCTCAGCGGTATGACTCCACACAGTCAGGCTATGTACAGTATGGTAAACCAGACGTAGCTCGAAGAACTACAACAGTGCAACAGGATCAGCGTCAGGCGCGGATGAATGAATAGCTGGTTGTGGGTCACGCGTCGACCATGTGCGGGTCCCGACTCCCCAGAACCTTTTCCCGAATCCCGGCTCTGGGCTGGCCAGTTAGTAGTACGTCTAGACCAACCACCTTCCCGAAAGAGACATTATACTACGCAGTAAGAGCCTATTGCTAGGAGGCGGAACACTAAGTTAACAAAGGAAAATGAAGTAAATCATATTCAACCCGGAGCTCCATCCTAAAGTAAACCCATCCCAGCTTTACATACGCCAGCCCATCCATTAACGAAGAGAAACAAATAAAGGGACAAGCAGCGCACGAAGACTAAATGTCAGGCAAGGAGTAAATGAAGGGGTAATAGGGGTAACAGGCAATAAGGAAGCAGTGAAAAAAAGAATTGGCACAAGACGGCCACAAGGGCAGTTAACAGAACATGCGACTCTCCGATGCCATACCGAAAAGAAAACAGACTCGAGAGAAAGCAGGGGGTGTCATAAGAGGTATAGGTGAAGAGACGTGAATCGCAGGAGACATGGCAGAAAAGGCCTCAAACAGAAAGCAGAACAGGTTCCGAAAGATAACGGTGAAATGACGGTATGTTCAGATCTTTGCCCTCAAAACACAAGTCGTAGCACATGCAGGAAGATGGAAGGCGAATGCCTTACTCCGTCTCTAGAGACTCGAGTTCTTTTGATTCCTCATAGTCATCAAACTCAAGACCGGCATCGCGGCAACGCGTAAGCCATTTGAGAGCAATGTTGTTGCGACGGGCAAGCTCACTCTTCAGCTTGGCATTTGCGTTACTGATCTCATTAATGGCATGGCCGGCTGTCAGACTGTGCTTTTCGAATTGCTCGTCAACGATCTTCTTCTCCTCTTGCAGCTGCTGGATGTATTCGATGGCGCGTTGGAGGATGGCGCCTTTGTTCTTGTCGCAATTCGGCACGAGATGAGAAATCCGGTTGATGCCTTCATTGATAGCTTCACGGCGACGACGTTCAACTGGAAACAAGCAGTCAGCATGAGAAAGCAGTATCGAGCAAAATGAATCGTACCTTCTTTGTGATTGTTCTTGCGAACCTGGTGCCATTCGGGGGATCCGACGGTGGGCTTCTGGTTCATGCTTTGGGCCTCACGCGCAGCGTAGACGGCAGCGGCAGTGGAGCTGTGATTGTGGCCTCCACCCATGGGCTGCTGGTTCATCTCATCGCCAAAGGACATGCCTTGGGGCAAGCCCGAGGTGAGATTGCTGGCATCGAAGCCCGCATCGGGAGGAGGGGGGTACTTGTGTTGAGGAGTGTGAGCCGCCAGGGCTGCCTTGGCATTGGCAGTCAGAGCATTATCGTCCGACAGACCGTTCTGCGTGCCAACATGCTGGAGAATTTGCTGGTCGATATTGAGCTCAGAGCCAGTGTTGGGTAGTCCGTGGTCGTAGTTTCCAAGGCCACCGTGAGCAAAGTTGTGCTGGTTTTCCATGCTTCCGTTACTACCGTGAGAGGAGCGGTTCAGACGCTGCGGATCGGGTCCCAGCTCCTCGGAAGCGGTCCTCTTACGCTTCTGCGCGCCGTTATCAGGGCTGTTCATGGTTGGATCAGACATGATGAGCCTGAGCAGAGTTCGTTCTATTGGTGGCAGTGGTTAGTCATGTCATCGGACGGCTGTAGGTGAGACAGGACTAGGGAGATAAAAGAGCAGAAAGACAGTGCATGTCAATGCATGGCTCGCGGCCAATCAGTGCAAGCAGATCAGATCACTCGCGGAAACTTTACGACCCCGCAAAGTAAACAGACGCGTGGATCCGACGCGCTTGCGAGGCATCTCGGCGAGCGCGGTCACATCGGATCCGGCTGTCGCCGGCGAATTCTGCAGTTGACAACGCAAGAGGAATTCAAGAGTACAGGAGAGGGAATGGTGTCAAGTGATTCGCATAGTACGCGATATCCCGAAACACCCGCGGGGTTGAGGGCAGTTTGAACGCGTCGTGATGGTAATCAAGCGCCGGTCACACAGGGATAGCAGCGTTGCAAGGCAACCACTCGCGATGGAAATCACAAGGCGATGTGCGATGAGATGGGGGATTCTAAGCGACGATGTGGTAATGATGGAGCCGTACCTTTGGATGATCACTCTTTATCACCTGACAAGAAGTCACCTGCCCGACAACAACAGACGCAGGTCACGTTGTCTGAGAAACCCGAATTCGAATTTCGGACGCGAAGTCGTGGAAAACCAATAAATATTTGGTTATCGCGGTGGAAATAAGGAAACGATATGACTATCAAAGTCACACGATTTCTCGATAACAGAAAGGGTGGAATAATATGAAGGTATCACGTTGCGGGCAAGTCAAGATGGAACTGCTCACGTGGCGAGGAGATGTTGAGGAGAGCCGGGAGAGGAGGTCGGGATACGATGGTTCAGATAGACCAAAAGTGCAGAAAGTCACCTGACATTCTCACGTCCACTTTGTTCCTCTTTCCATCCAGCTCACCAATCTTTGATAATCTGGATCCCTTTTAGTATATTTCAACAGCAGCCTTTTCTATAAATTGACTTTATCATGTTGAGATAACTACTCGAATATGCGAAAAAGATGCTACGCCTCCATCTTTGAGCGCGAGTCATGTGCGGTGATCCCGTGCCCCTCCCCTGCAAATCTCATATCTCGCGTTTCTATTGGCTTCCGGATCTCGGAAGGGAGTCCCCTGATCACGTGAAGTCTTCCTTCTCAGACCAATCACATGCCGTGATTTCCATAAAGTTCATTAAACTATCTCAGCTTAAGAGGGGTATCGCATCGGATACAAAGAGCTTGACAAGAAAATGAAAGAAGTATATGGACATTGTCAAGAGACAAGGCACACTAAGTTTACCTTCTATGTACCATTGACGCAGAACACCCCCAGCCCAGTTTACCTGCAACTTCGAGCTGCAAGTGATCAGACTAGATGCACTAGCGTATGAGAAACACCCTGGGCAGTGGGCACCTGAACCAGGCAACCCAACAGGGGCAGTACCCTCGTGGGAACAAATGAATGGAAGGCAAAAGTTATGCATTTCTGCAACTGGGCTGGTCTGGGCTCTGGTATAATTTGGATCTTTACAACCTTGCACCCCAGCTCATTGTCTTATGTTGCAGTCCTAGTAATCTACTTCTCGTCTCATATGGCGGGGAAGAGGAGAATCGAATCACATGTTGTGATCAAACATCCTGAATAAGCATTCTTCAAGCGCTTCACACCATTATCCCTCCCAAGGGTTGCATTGAACATCCCAGACCATCTTGCCTAGTACTTCACCCGCATGTTGATGAGCATCAAGACTGAGCGGTCATGAGATCCCAGATGCCCACCTGAATGCGAAGATAGGGTGTATTTGAGATTCTGGTCTGAAGCTTTCGATGATCTCGATGATCTTCGTCTATATCTCATCATAGCGGAGCTCCACTGAAGGTCAGATGGATCATCTGCACATCCTGCGTGTGGCGCAACCGGTAGAGTTGCATTCTTCAGAGGCGATCACTATAAAGCTGCGCGATATACCACCACTCTAGCGTATAGCGAAGTGGTCTGGGCCTAGGGGTGATATCGCAGAAACTCTGGTGATGGAGACGTCATTTCTAAAGCAAACTGGCAAGACGGACCGTCATCCTGTCCATAATTTTGTATTATCCATGGATTTTTGGATCGGGATCATATAGCTTTCTTAAGAGCAAAAACCATGCGTGGATCCGCAGTGGTATCCGCAAAACAGATACCCTCCTCCGTTGCGCCTAGCATATCCCAGCAGAAGATCTTCACATCGAATGCACGTGCGACATCCGCATCATCTGTCTCACTTTCCACATCAGGGGTCTGCGCACCTGACCCTGCGTCTTGCTCCGCGGACTCGGGAGTGGGCCGTTGCGTCACGGCAATGATAGTGCTTGTTCCCGCATATCGCGCCGGTGGCTTGGTCTCCTCAGTTGGTGGCTCCTCACCCGCTCGATTTGCAAAAACGATGATGATCTTTTTCGGAGAACCGGCCGCTTTTCCGCCATCGATGTCCACTTGGTGTCGCATCTTCTTGAGGATGAGGGGCCAGAACCGCTGAAGCCAGTAGTTGAAAGTGTCCATGTCGGGCTTATCTTTGAGAGCGTCGAGCTCCTCACGGCTGAGCATTGTCAGCCAGGCCATAGACAAAATTACAAGTTGGGATTTCGAGTCGAGAACTCGAGTGGCGAATTCCCATTTGTCGAAAGGCGCTTCGAACTTGTATGGATTGATATCCATGCAGATACCGAACGAAGTGGCGATTCGCTTGGGCTCTTGTGCTTGGCTTTCCAGGGAGGACGACGTGACCTGTGAAGCAAATTCAAGCTCGTGGAACCCTCTCTCAACTTGGCCCTCAGCCGCCCACGTTTCGTCGGTGTAATACAAGAACGTCTTGCGATAGTTGGCAACCGTTTCTCCCTTTTCATCAACAACAAGAAGGGAGTTATAGTATGTTACTTGATCAGGATTCTCCACGTCCCTCTCAATCTCCGGGTACCCGATGCAGACTTTGCATCGCAGACGCTTAGCAGTTTCACGCGCCCAAGAGGCAGAAGGGCCTTCCCCAGCTGGTTCAGCATATCCCTTGATCGCTTTTAAATTAGGGAAGTTATAACCTGTTAATTCATTAGCCAGACAGACTTCCATTCATTCGCAGCCAGCCATTTACATCTGATAGAGATACGTACCAGTCAACGCCAACTCAGGCAACACCAAAATATCAGGCCTCAAGAGATCGGCATTGATCCCCCGCTCAATCCCTGAAGCAACCACCTTGCTGCTCCCCAGCAAAGCATTTGCCCTTTGAATATTTCCCTCGACGTCGCCCAGCTTCGGCGCGAATTGAAGGGTTGCAATCCTCATCTCGTGAGACTGGGACGTTGAGAATTGCCTGAAGCTAGGAAGCGACAAAGATTGGGAATGTGTAGAGAGGCGCGTTTTGGAAGAACATACGATAGACGCGCCTGCGGTCAATCGAGTCTTGGTCGTTGTTGAGGTATGAATCCCATGTGCTCTGGTCCCAATGTGGACACAGCGGGACAGGGGTCTTGCCAGGATGATGACGGATGATTGGAATCTTTGGAATATCCGAGTTTGCTTGGTATGGTTATTTAAATTCTAATAATTCGACGTCCTGGGATAAAGCTTCGTTAAGGTGCGGCACTGTGGGTTGAATGAGTGATGTTTGGCTGAGCCGCGGGTCAGATGGATGTCGATGCCTCAGGAGTATCCCCACTGACTGCCTTACCTATCAGCACGCCAGCTGTGGTGTCAATTACATTCCATCCTGGGTCTATATGCTTATTATGCTAGAATAATCAATACTAAATAGTATAGCCACGTATGCCAGGTCATATCTATTTAAGCTGTCTCAATAGCATACCAGGCTGCCAGGCGGCGACGTTCTAGATCCAACTTCTCGGTAACTAGCGTTTACCTAGCCCACTTGAACCCTCCAGAGGAAGATGCACTTGGATCAACGGCTTGTTATACCTACGCTACGTCGGAGAGAATTGAAATACACGTTGACAATGATTTGAACTAGATTGTACACCAAATTGCCCGTGCAAAGACTAGGAACCTAAAACCTCGGGTAACTACTAGGTCTCATAGCTGTTAAGGGAAGAGATCAGTGTGAATCGTACATGAGGACTGTCTCCTCAAAATCTTTATATGAAAAGGCTATGAACCTAGGACCTAGGATACTAGGTTGCCTAGCGCATGATAAATATCACAATGTAGTCTCACGCTGGAATACAACAAAGAAACAATCAAACAAAAAAAGACATGCGGTGAACAACGGGAACAGGGCGGCACACTGCGTCTCCTTAGATGCTTGGGAAATACCAGCCCTGTTCTTCCTCTTCATCCTTCTCGTCGTGGTCCTTCTCGTCACTTCTGGGATTCTTAACCCCATGCTCAACGCCCGTCTTTTCCTTGGCGTCGGCCTTGCCACGCCGTGTCTTTAGAACCTTGGCCCTATCCTCCATTCTTGGCCTGTGAGCTTCAACATTCGAAGACGCGCGGCGTCGGTCGCGAGGGTCACGGGTAGTGGACCGGCGACTCCGCTGGGGTCCGTACGAAGCGCGGTATTGCACTGGTTCGTCACCGGCGACGTGAACCTCATATCCACTAGAAGTTTTGTCAAGTGTCAGACGAGGGGGAACATAGATGGAGTGCGGGGGGCGAGGAGGGCACGATACCGGTCAGCGGGTTTATAAATTGAGCTGTTCCAAGGGCGGTCCCCAATGGCGGGCTTGAAGCCGGTGAAACCGTCGAAGATTCCGGGACCTCTCCGCAATGTCTCTGCCAGGATTCGTGCTCGATTAAGCGCGAGCTCGTCCTCGTCGACTTGTCGGGCCCGTTTTTGTCGAGCTTCCTCGATGGCTTCGAGTTGTTCTGGGGTTGGAGGTTTCGGTTCCGTCAGTTCCTTGACTCGGGCAAGTTTCGCTTCGAGCTTTTCGAGGATCGGAAGTTTTGGCATGGGCCTGTTCACGGCATCGTAGACAGAGTACTTGAATGGGAATCTGTCATCCTTTGTGGTATCCTTGGATAGCTTAGTACTCGGGTCCTGGTCCTCTGCTTGGTCATCCATGCGTCGCTTGTTAATCAGAGCTTCCGACTGCTTAGGAAGATCACGTTGATCATCGTGGCTCTCCTCAAAGTGGATGGGGCGTTCCGAGGCACCATCGGTTGATGAAACAGACGATTTTCCCTTCACTGAAGGACGTCTCTTTTTCCGCTTGCCTGTGGCTGTGTCTGTAACCTCGAGCTGCCGTTTACTGGACGCTTGCTGTCCGAGGTCTTCTGACTCTAGAGTGGGGAACAGGGGCCTTGCCGGCGCAGACGTTGCTGTGTCGGGTGAGTATCCACTTGAGGTGGCATCGAAGATTTTCTGAGGCCGCCGGAGTGCTTCGAAGAGGCTAGGTGGAGGCGAAGGAGGCATCTGCAAAGGCCGCGAAATGGACTTACGCGTGCCTGAAGCAGAAGCGGCAGCATCGACGGAAGGTGGTCCGGGCTGTATCTTAGGTGCCGAGGGAGCTGTCACTGGCGCAGAGACCGAAGGTTCACTTGGCTTGGCCGGAGGGAAGCCACTCGATGGCGCAGGCGGCGCAGATACAGCCGGCGACGGCTTCTCTGGAGTAGAAGCTGTGGTCACCGGGGTCTCGGCCTTCTGGCTTGGCTGCGGCGGCTTGGAACTCTCAAAGGTAAAGCTCGGAGCTGGGGATTGTGCTGCCGCTTTTGGTGGCCCCGAAATGCCACTCATGTCCTTCGCGGGGAAGGGCGAGAAGGGCTGCCCAGAAGCCGGTGAAATTCCCGGTACTTTGGCTCGCGTATCTGTCTCTGTTTCCTCTACTGGCTTATGGCCTGCCGGTTTAGTGAAGGAGAAAGGAGGCGCCGCGGCGAAGGGGCTTTTCGCAGCCGGTGGCTCAGAAGTGAAGACGTTCGAGGACACGGATGCAATTTTGTCTGTGGCCGCGGATACTGGAGTGAAGAGGCCAGGTTGTGAAAGCGGGGTCGTTGCCGGTGTCTGCGTTTGAGGAGTTGGGGCTGCTGGTTTGGAGAAAGTAAAAGATGTAGATGAGGTGAAAGGGGAGGGCGAAGAGCCCGGAGGGCTTGTGAATGAGAAAGCTGGCTTGTTGGGAGCGTCCAGCTGCGAAGAGGGTGGGTTGGTTTGAAAAAGCGAGGGTGCCTTGCTTGTGCCGACGGCAGGTTCTTCAGTCTTTTCTGTTGATTTCTCGGGACCCCCTGTGAGCGCAGATGGATTCGGCGCGGGGGCAAAGAGGGCGGATTGGCCAGAGTTGGCGGGAAGTGAGGCTGCAAAAGGATTCGAGGGAGTTAAAGCAGACGTGGTGGTTGGCTTCGCTTCGAATCCAGCGAATGGACGCGGAGTAGCAGATGCGCCGGAGCTGGCGGGGAATAAGGTTGCAAAAGGGTTCGAGGGAGGAGGGGTAGCAGAGGTGACGGTAGGCTTCACTTCGTTTCCAGTGAATGGAGATGGGGTAGCAGATGTGCCGGTGCTGGCGGGAGGCGAGGGGGCAAAAGGATTTGATGGAGGGAAAGCGGATGTGGTGGCTGGCTTCGCATCGGTTCCAGCGAATGGAGATGCGATAGCAGATGCCCCAGAGCTTGAGGGAGGAAAAGCGGATGTGGTAGTAGGTTTCGCTTCATTGCCAGCGAATGGGGACGGAGTGGCGGATGTTCCAGAGCTGGCGGGGAATGAGGTTGCAAAAGGATTCGAGGGAGGAGGGAACGCAGATGTGGTGGCGGGCTTTACTTCATTCACAGACGAAGCCAACGGAGACGTCTTTGATGGCTGAAAAGCGGCGAAGGGATTTGAAGCGGTAGATGGAAGGGCTGGCTGCGTGAAAGGTGGTGTGCCTGCAGGTGCGGGTTGCGCAGGCTTCTCGGAAAACACGCCCTCGGACGCAGTCACCTCCGGGGTGGGTGAGGTTGTGTATTCGACAACAGGCGCGGGAGTTTGATTATCAGCATCACTCACGAAGAGATCCTCATCGACGGCATCAGCCTCGGCGAAGTGCTCACTCTTGTGAGGCAAATGAGAGGGGTCAATCATGCCCATTCTTGCGGCTTCTTTGATACTCATGCCAAGAATGATGGCAACAAGATTACGTCCTGAACGTTTTGATTCCACATATGTTTCAGAGAAAGAGTGCTCAGAGGAAGGCGCAAAATCTGCAAGCCTGTTAGCAAGGTCGTGGCAACGCTGTTAGAGAACACAACATACCAACAGAGTCAACATGGCGATTTCCCCAATTCAGATAGGATTCGCCATTCGCATTGTCCGCAAAGTCTAAACCTTGAGCGTTGCAGTACGCGACTGTCTGTTCATCGTCATCAAAATGCAACACTTTGGTCAATTCCTTCACAGTCCAGTGATCATTTTTCGGTTGCTGGGACAGTGGAGTCCGGCAGTAGGCTTTCCAGATCGCACGGATGGCTGTTTGACGGATATGGTTGAAGTAGATCTCCGCCACGCAGGCCATGAGGTAGCTGACGCTTGGCGAATCGATGATATTGAAGAAGCGAGCATACAATCCCTGAGCAATGGCATTCGGCCGGCGAGCATCCAGAGCACCTTGAGGTTCCCATGTATTGCAAGCAGCCGCAAAGAGTTCCAAAGCCACCTGGACCCGAGGCGAAGCGAGTAAATCGACTGGCCACCTTGAAACACGAGCTTCTAGGTCGGGGCGCTGGTCGTGGATAGAGAACAAGATGTGGTAGGCGCGGAATTCATCCTCATTGGGGAAATGAATGCGTCCGCGATTGTCGTCATAGTAATACATGAGGGAAAGCATTGTGTTGTTAAGCTGCTCACGCTCTTGATGACGGTCAAATGGCTCGGTGTTCGCTGGACTCGAAAGAAGATGCAAAGACACAATATGGAATCGCGCAATCCTTTCCAGACAAGTCACCGCCATCTTGACATCTTCTTCATTTGTAAGTTGCTGCACTGAGAAATCGTTTCGAATTGAGCGAGTTCGATTCCAGATGAACATGTGCACAGCAGCCAATGGCTCGCTGCCATTGATGACGTGGCGGATGAGATAGTTCATGGTTTGCAAAAGCGTCTGCGGTGTTCGGATATCTGAGGGCAATTGCTCGTCGTTTCCAGCGGCGGCACGTCGGAAGCGTTTAACCATTTTGGATTCCAATATCTCAAGCTGATTTGTTGCTGGATTGAAATGCTGGATCCAAGCATTAGCAAGGAGTAGTATATAGCGAGTGGCGTACAATTACCTTTTCGCACTTGTCGACAGCCTTTTGCACAATACGCTCGACACTTTCAAACTCAGGGCACATGCTAGTACAGGTTCCCACGGGTGTGATAGCCTGGTTGAGCGAGGTAGGCTGGTTGGGGTCCGCCATTTGGCCATCCCTGATCGCGCGTTCGCGCTGCTTGACTTGATCAATTTTCAACTGCAATGCAGTTAGTTTCGTAAGATCCGTGATCGGGTTGTCCATCGTCGAGATAGGGCTGACTGACTTTATCAAAGCGCTCCTGGTAACTCTGCATCAACGACGCATTGTCCACGGATCCAGCAGCATTAAAGCCTGCTCCACCAAACTTCTCCGACGTTTGCCTATTCATGGCAGTCGCTGGTTTGGCAAATGGGTTCTTTGCGCCTTGCCCAGTACCACCTGCGGCCTTCGAAAAGGGAGACTGCTGGGCGGGCTGACCGCCAAACGGAGAAGCGACAGACTTTTGCTGATTCAATTGCGCAAACGGCGAATTTGCAACCCCAGGTGCAACCCCAGGCCCAGAGCCTTCCGCAGCTTGATGTGTGCCGTTCGTGGTATTGTTCGCAACAGCCGCACCGCGACCACGGCCCCGAGCCGTCCACGTCATCGAGCCTCGTCCACGACCTCGAGCTCTAGCCGCCCGAGGGGCGCCTGATCCTCTCACCGCATGTGTCGACGAACTCCCAGGGTGCGCCCCTCTTCCTCGTCCCGCTGAGCCTTGCACGCCTGGCGCGCCTCCCCTGTGGCCGCGACCAGCAGAGGGACCAAACGGGCCAGCCATCCTGCCCGCAAAAAGCGGAAGAAACTGGATAGGCCGCCGCCTCTCGATACAACCCCTCCACTTGCTCTATGTCGGGTTGACTTCGGATTTGAATGTAGGTTATTCGGGGGTACGTTGGACACGGCGAGGTCGATTGAGGAAAGAGTTGGAATTCTGAATGCTGCTTACCGGAGTCAGTATGCCGAGACGGCATGGAGATGGTCAGCCCATGTTCAAACGCGAAAGAAATCCGGATACAAAGAACAGCCGGAGAACAAAGATGATGACTCGTATGGACTCGGGTGGGAGAAGCACTCGCACCGTCATTTTATGTACTCACCGGTGTTTTGTCTTCAACATAAGACAGAGGAAATAAGACAGAAGTTATCGCGCCGGTCTGGTTTTGCGATTGATCGAAAACAGTGAAAGTGGTGAAGGTCGTGAGTTAGCGATGGGCACGCTTTCCTGTGGACGGACAAAGCGGGAAGTTTGATCGGTTGCGCGGAAAGAAGTCAGCGTCCAGAAATGAACGCCAGCTCAACCCGCACACTATCAGGTAGATGAAGATCGAAGGTTACCGCGTTCACGGAGCTTCACCTTGCGGAGTGGCTGACGGCCGCTGACGAAGCGCGATGGTGGACCCGCGCGCTTGCGCCTAATTGGCCAGCGGGATTGATCCAACGTCGATAATGTGGCTCGCTGATCTATATTCTACTTCGTACACAGATGTGTCAAGACCCAATGTAATTGACTCTTCTTAGCGCATTTATGTGCTTTAGAATCGATGTACCCAGGGTATAGTGTATAATGTATTTGGCGTGCCGCGCAGAAGCAGTTCTGACATCATGTGATCAAAAATGGGTCGGAATTGTACCGTATTGGGTTGACCTTTTATGAGTTGGATGATGGCATGAAAGAACATCTGGCAGTTCATATCAAGCCAGTAGAACCAAGAAAAATTAGATAGGCTATGAGGACTCGGGTAACCAAGTCCTTTTGTCACTGACCAAGTGATATTCCCATCGGCAAGTATCTAGACGACACCCGTTCCGGAACAGCTACTCAGCGAACAGACATCTCCCTCAGGCTATGAAATAGTATGTATTGTATAGCCAGAGGAAATCTCAGATCCTAGGAAGAACTCGGAAGATTCCATAGAGAAGATAATATTTGCAAGTATCTATTCAAATCGCCTATATCAAGAGCTCGATCGGAGTCGAAGCATCCAAGCCTGAGTAAACCCATATCCACAACAATACCCAAAGAGTAGATCAACAAAGAACAAGAAAGTGAAAATGTGGAAGTCCAACACCAAGAAGAATAAGAATGTGAAAGAAATGAAAAGAGAAGAGAAACATAGACCAGATATCAAGAAAAGAAAAGGCAAGAGCATCAAAAGAAGAAAAAAAAATCGAAGACCGGAATATGAGAATCACATCAAAGACAAAGCCCAAGTATTTTCAAGAGAAGAAGAAGAAGAAGAAGAAGAAGAAGAAGAAAGAAACCCTTTTGTACCAGCACCTCTTGTATGACACCCCTCCCCAAAATTTATTCAAAACCAAAACATAACTCCCAACGAAGCCTTATGACAAGTGCTATGTTTGTATATCAGAGCCATCACTCATATCCTTTCGTTAATACCCATTTCTCTCATGCACCATTTTTAATCGCCATACTCAAGCAACACAAGCCAACATCAAAATCATGAACCATCTCAATCCGGGATCCAGCCCGTCCATTGATCATCAGACGGCATGGGAAAGAGGCAGTCCGTTCGGGTGCGGGTGACCCAGCGACCCAGTGCGGAAAGGCAGATCCCGTTGCGCCAGCGAGTCCATGTGCGACTGATAGTGCGGTGCCATGGGCATCTGGTATGTCATCGACGGCTGCGACACACCCTGGCTAGTAGCCGGCGAGGTATAGTCGACCGGACTGAAGATGTTCTGTCGGAAGGATGGAGTCCAGGGGTCGTAGTGGGCACCTGCGGCTGTGCGGGAGTGGTCTGTTGTTGAGCTTGTGAAAGAGCTGTGGGGGGAGTAGTCGAAGGCTGAGACGTCGTGGGGGCTGATCATCTCGGCTGTGACGGGGGCGCTGAGCATGGGCTGAGAGAAGGAGTCGGTGTATTGGGGAGGTGTGGCGTAGTAGCCGCGGTCTTGCCGGGGTGGGTTTTCGAAGGTGAGGGGCTCGGCCATGGAGAAGCTGCCTGGGTAGGAGCGGGAGGAGGGGATGGTGTCGACGGGGGTGGTCATGGCGGAGACGTGTTCGAAGGAGGAGATGGGGGTCATTAGGCCCTGGTTTGTGTGCTCGGCCTCTTCGATGGCCCGGATGGATGATGCGTCGGCGGAGTCGTCGTCTTCGTCGCTCTTGGGGCTGGGACCGCGGTTCATGGTGTAGACGATCACGTTGCCGTCGACTTCTCCGCGCTCGAAGCGCTCTTCCATCTTGCGGACGCGGAGGATCTCGTAGATGATTTCGACGTGGGAAGCGTGCTTCAAGCTCCGCTTGGTGTCACCGGCAACTTCCTTGAGCTTGTCGGCGGTGATGCCGTATGAACCGAGCTTGCGGATGATGTGAAGCAAGAGCTCGATGCGGTACTCTTTGCGCAGGTGATCAGGCTCCTTGTGCATAACACCGGGGGGCCACCACTCAGGCTTGGTCTTCTCTGGGTCACCGGTGGTACCAGGGGCAGAACCTGCCGGGGGCTTGCCACCGTTGTAAGGGTGACGGACCTGCTTGCGAGGCTCAATGAACTTAATGAAGGCCTTGGCGACCATGCGGCAGTTGAGCTGCTGGAAGTGCTTGAGGGCACTCTCATAGTAACTCATGACCTTTTGAGAGTCGCCGATGCGGAGGGGAACCATGTCAGTGGAATTGGGGTTGAAGTCCTCGCTGTCAGAGCCAATCTCAGTCAGGCGGTCATCACAGACAGAGCTAGTAGGACCATTCTTGCGACGTCTCACCCGACGAGGAGATGCGTCCATTGATTCTGTATATGTATGTTAGCATCTGCAATAGGTATTGAGCATTGGCAAGTTTGACATACGGCGAGAAGAAGCTTGGTAGCCAATGCGTTCACCCAGAATCTCGAGGAAGTTCTGGCGAACTTCGGGGGTGAACAATGTTGTATTTTGTTCTTGGATGGAAGAGGACTCGTCAACCTTGAGCTTGCCATCATGGTCAATGTAGATCATGGCGTAGTGAGCATAAGGAGGGCGGAAGGATGATCGAGACTGAGTCATCATAGGCTAGGATAGTGAGCAAGAGGTAATGAAGACTGCTGTGAGAGGTAAAACGTACAGGCGCAACATCCCATTCTGAAGGGCCGTCGAGGGCCGAGGCGGACCTCTTCATGGCCCCGGATGTAGGGTTTGGTTTACTGTAAACCATTGTGTTGTATAGAGATATGTCGAGGTAGATCAAGTCAAAGTAGCTGAAGACGCAATGATCTCGAGGAATGTATAGTCTCAGTCACGGAAGTGCATCAAGTAACCAGGAGTGAAAACGAGGAAGTTGATTCAGTCTTGTTTGTTGCAGCAGGAAAGACCGATCTCTTTATAGATAGGTGTTCCTCGACGTGGCTGGGTCTTGCAGCTTAGCCTTGCAAGCAATGTGTATCGAAACTAGCGACTTGCAGTCAGATCACTGGCTCTAAACGTCTTCGGCAGCACCAGCCCGTCCCCGGAGTAGTGTGGTCATGGATGGCGAACGGCGGAAAAGCCATATCCGTTCCGGTGCGGGAACTGGTATGACAAACACCAGCGTTCCCGACAACAAGGTTCCAATCAAGCTCTTGCAAACAGAACTAGACGAAGATCACGGCGGGGATGTACTCACACACTTGGAATCGACAATGCGCGAGTGTCTCAATGGGGATGGCAGACAGACGGATAACTGCAGTTGCAGGAGTATGTTTGTAACCGGGATGCAGGAACGAATGGAAGCCTCCGAGAGGTAAACGAAGGGTGACAACCGGGTTGGGCTAGTTGAGAATGAAATATCTTTCTTGAAGTTCGAAGAAGATGTTCTGGTGGGATGGTGTCTTTAAGTAGAGATCTCAAGGCTGATATAGAATCTGAACAAGATAAAGATCCGAAGGGGATATGCACGCCTTTTTCACTTCCAGACTGTAATGTATAAAGTGACAAAAGCACGAGAAAATATGACCAGCAAATTCACCCAGGATGATCCTAGGAAATGGCTCTGATCGTATGCAGCGAGATTGGCGCACTTGGAAGAGGAGGAGATGCAGTAGCTTGAACCCGATCTAGGATCCCTGTTCCCCATTATTTTGTAGATCGCAGTTGATATTTTATTTTATTTTATATTTTTCTTAATTATTTCTTATTTTATATTCGAATTTATTCTTTAATGACTCCGAGCTAAACCTCCCAGAGTGGCGCTCATTATCGATCGACCCCCCCACAACCACTGCAAGTTCGCACCGGGGCTTTTTCTATCTGTCAGTGCAATTGGTTCTGGGGAAAGGATCGCAATCTACTACTATTGGCGTACGAGGCAACCAATGCTTTGGCCTAGACCTAAGGTTACGACCTCTACTTGAATATGTCAAACCTGTCTGTAGGGGTCAACCCTAATCCATAAGCACTCACGTCAAAGCTGTCAGGCACCCATACACCCGTTTGAAGGACGCACAGGCCCGATTGGGTCAGTTGACAGTCGTGTGGGAGCTATTCTTAATACGAAGTTCTTAGAAGTTAGGGCTCTTCAAGTATTTGTTATCGGAGTGTAGTTTCTGGTTTCAAGAAGTTACAAAGTACTAAAGGTGTACACAATAGTGTAGTATTATGATATTATCCATGACATTTTAGAATGGGTTAACGTTTGCCTCTGGATATGTAACATTTTTGAGTCTTCGATCGCCGGATCTCAAGTCAAAGTGCCCCGAGACTAGTTCTCACACCAACCAGTTCCACCTCTCTTCCCCCATCTCATGAACCTATCAAGATGAGGCTTGTGCATGGCCCAGCACCCTGGATCCTGGGAGTTGACTCGCCGATAGTCTGTCAGTCTTTTTCCCCTCTTTTTTTTTTCTTTTTCTTTTCTGCTCTTTTTCTTTCCTTTCTTTTTCTTCCTCGTCTAGGCTCTGCAGTTTGTTACTGCCGTCGATCTCCGTTCACTGGCTGCCGACTGGCAGCAAATCCCGGGGGTCTCAAGCCGGGGACCGTTTCCCCGAAGCCAACGAAATCATAGACAACCTTTGCTTCAGCTAAGTATAGTCCAGAGTCCCTGAGATCAGACATGCAATCTCGCCAAATGAAATGATTTGAAAATGAAAAAGGTACGAGTGGCAAGCGAAAGGGGAAGAGCAACCAAGTGCGTAGGGCTAGGCCATCGCCCACTCAGAAAAAAATTACAAAATCAAAGCCCCTCTAGCACAGATCGAGATAATCTGTTTGGCATGTCCCAGTTCTACGTGATCGACTATTTCGGGGAAGTCCAAGACAACCACCGGTCAGTGGCTAGTACTTTCCCGAGTTAGTTCTCGTACTTTTTGACGTCCGGGACGCTCTTTATGATAGGCCAATTAGAGAAGATCGTCACCTCTCCCCCTCCCCTGGGTCTGTGCTAACAGAGTCCAGGGGAATGGCACTGCTCCACTCGAAATCCTGTCAGCGCGTCCATCTCCCGTCCCGGTGGGTTGTTTTCTCAATTGGAATAAAGAAGATCTCAAACGGGTGGAAAATCACTTAACTCGGTCAACAGTCCCTGAGAAAACGGGAACAAAGAAGACATTGAACGGTAAATTTTAACTACAGCCTTTGCTATAAACCCTACAACCCCGACCTCCTCTATATCGGGGATCAAGGAAGAGGAGTGTGTGCAAAAGAAAGATCTGACATACTGCGATCTGATCGTGTACTTGAAACCATTCTATCTATATGATCTGTCTGAATCACCTTCACTTGCAAGATAACAACCTTGCAACATACACGAATCCAACATGAACAGATTGGGATCGATTGATCGCACGGAACAAAGCAATGTCGTCGAACTAAACGGTTTTCAGGCGACTAAACTATTTGTCATTCTTTAGCGCGCGCAAAATTGGGGATGGTACGGAGTACGGGGTACCTTAATTTCAACAATCAGACTTCTGACTGACACCAAACCGTCCTCCATCCTCGTTTTTTGATACATTCTTATTTGTGCCCCCCTCGTCAACCCATGACCGTTTTCCGTCTCGGAAGCCTTCCCCGTCTTGTTTGCTTTATCTGTTTAGCCGGTGTTCTTGTTTTAGCGCGCGAACTACTGGGTGACAGCAGTAAGTAGTTACCTACTTTGTAGATGGAATCGGATATTTAGAATCTACACAACAGCCCTAGACAAATTTGAAATTATAGAGATCCCAGATTGTAATCTGTACATACATATCTGTACTCCACTAGATTCAACATAAGTACTGGATTAAATTCATTTGAACGTCATGTGCAGGTAGACTGAGGTTCTAGACTTGTCATCCCCTTTTCCACCAAATAGATTAAACGCAACCTCTAACCATCTTTAGCAAACGACCCCTTCCTATTGGCCCAAACAAACGAACCATCCCTGTCCGAGCCCTACTGTCAGCCACAACGTGGCTTTGTGGCTATTTTCAGCACGCACCGCCACCACTGCTAAACATGACATTGACAGCTGAAGGAAAGGGGCCAAGATACGTAATATGTACTCCATACAGTAACTACATAGCTATACATGATGCACTTAATACTTATCGTGCAGCGATGCTGCAGAAGAAATTAGAAAGCCACTATTCATGGACTTTTCCATTCGATCTGGTAATCTCGGGAGTCCTGACGGCGCTTGGCATTTCCGAACTCCGACGACACTAAATTCAAAGCAAACATATGCTCTGGTGATCATATTGACGCCAAACTATTAACCTAGCGTGGCGCTATTGCCGCTCCTGTCAGAAGAAGGAGACCAGGACGGAGTTGTCCGAACGTATACAGTATGATCATCATGAATCATGATTCCTGAAGCCATCAAAACGGGGCGTTTGTTCGGCGGGACAACCGAATATTGTGACAGCGGGATGTGCACTAACGGGAAAGTTGTCAAAGGTGGTGGTGGGGTGGTTAGGGGAATAAGGTGGGATGGCATTGAAAGAGATGCAAGAAATACTATTGCGGGGTTGGTCCGTTGGATGATCTACCCGTTAGGTTATGTTCTGACACCTTTCACCTTCACTTTCAGTTACTTTTGTGGAGCCTTTGTTCTTTGTTGTGCTCATATCTTTGGAACTCCTCGAGACCAGGGTGTGATTTGGTTGTTCTTTGTCACGCCCATATCTCTGGAACTTCTCGAGACCAGGATATGATTTGGAATTATCGACATCTCTCTGGGTGGTCCCGGCTGCGTGGGAAGGAGCTAACTTAGGATAGGTAGTGTAGAGAGGACTTAGCTTCTGACAGGGTCTGCGTCGTACTTTCAGTAGATTAACAGGTTTGTGGTCATTCGCTTCCATCAAGACTTGACTGTTGCCCGAACTGGAAGTCTGGGCGATTCAGGAACATGAAACACGAATGAGCCTGTTCGCGCAGAGTATTAGTGGGAATAGCGAGACAAGGCGTGCCTAGATTGTGGAATGAGGGTACTATTGAAAGAGGCAACCCGCTCCCGCTTCAGAAGGATATATCCTCGTGTTCTGGAAGATATATTCCAGGGTTGCCTACCTATTATGGGCTACAAACTACAGCCGTCAGGCCTAGGTACCTAATGGAAGAAGCCAATAGGTAATACTCTATTCCGATTTTTGACACAAGCGGACAGATACAATGCTATACTTTACTCCATAGTAAAAACTTAAAGGATTGATTATAGTCCGAATACCATACCCACGATCAATCAATGATGCACATAGATCGCCCACGATCGGACCGACAGAGACAGGCAACGCGTCATTCAGAGTCCCCTGATTGTCCGTCGTATTCCAGGGCCGAAGCCGGGACCCCGGATCCCCCTCCGACCCTGATTTCTGGGACCTTGGCTTCAATGTTGGCAGGGGTAAAGCACCCCATGACCAGAAAGACAGTGACATCCGTGGCGCTGTACTTCTGCCATTGGCCAATAACCGAGCGAGAATGACATTTCTTGTAATCCTGGCCAATCTCGCTACAAGCCTTGGGAGGCCCAGACGCGACCCGACTCGACCCCGCCAAGCCACCAAGATGGGGCGGGCCGGGGATGACGTTCCGGTGGAAGGGTAAAGCTGTCAGATGCTACATGAGGTCTAGTTTGCGTCCCCACTGTCCCAATGGAAGGGTCAAAGTTGGGGATCTTAGAGTCTTCTGTTTCACTAACCAGCTACTTGGGATTGCTGCATAATTGAACGTCGTCCAGGGTGTTGTTTCAGGAGTTCAGGTATGATTTCGATGCTATTTTGGATATCCCAGGGTCGGAGGTTTCAGAAAGCGATGGTTACTTCGCGATTTTCTGTTCTCACACGTACTTACGTAGAGATCGTCTCACACCTCCGGGCAAGCTCGGCAAGCTCGTAAACGAAAGTACGATGTAATGCGCTCGAATAATAGTATCGTTGATCACAACAGATTCTCTTTCCTAATGTTGTCTGGTACCACCGTACCCCTGTCCGGTCGTGTTCGAAATGAGCATTCCAAATATCTCTACAATGGTGGCTTTCAATACTATGTCAAATATCTATGCAATACCCGTCTCTCCAGATGGACACATAGGAAGCACAACAGTAAAAAAGCAATGTGAAACGGCATGAAAATATGTCCGCCTTATGGCCCGGCCCGACGGCAACTCCGATGCCTAGTGTTCCCACTGGCCAGAGCAATATCTCTTGCAGTTGAACTATTGATCCGCCTCCGTGATGTTGCAGGTGGCTTTTCCGCGTCAAGAGCCTCGTATATCGCTGCAAGATGCTGGCTACACTCGGTTCGAAGGATGAATCGAGATCAGCATGCCTTAAGTCCGAACTAAGTTACTCCATTCGAGCCGTAATTCCGACAACACGAATCACCCTGGTGGGTGGTTGCGTAATGCCCAAAGCTTTGGTAACTAACTACCGGCAGCGTGGTCTCCCATATGGACCTTGCACAGACTACAGTAGTACTACTCTGTGTCTGGTCGGTCTGCTCAGATTAGTTAGACGCATCCTTTAGAAACACTGATCATGGGTCCACAGTCCACTCGCCTTTTGCCTGCGGGTCCATTCCAGTCTGCCCGGACTCGCTTAGTCTTCCAAGTGATAGTCAGAAGAGACCCTTGCTGCGGAGAAAATAGGTACTCTGGTGGTTCTCAACGCTGCCATCAGGGGCAACGTGGAAACCATCCGGATATGTAAGGGGAGATCGTAGTGCGATAATTCTCCTACCAGAATATGTATCAAAAGGGAGATCAGGCTTGAAGGTTACATAGTTGATGGTTAGAACCGGAGCATTGGATTTGATTTCCTTCAAGGTCCGATTAACTTCCATCCAGTTCCTTGGTTCCAGTAATAGTTACCACAGAATGCAGCGGGCACTAAGTGGGGTTTCCAGCCCCAGCCCCGACCCGAGTTTACATCATTTGGGCTTCAAGGCTGGAAGAGAGAATCCCAGACACCTGGATGAACTGAATGGAGCATATGAATTAGTTCTTCCAATCCAGAGTAATCCAGAGTTACGATGGAGGTCCTTGCATAGTACTTTGTGCGCAACTTTCACCCGGAGCCAATCGTTGCACTATTACTCCGCTTGATTTAACCTCACTTGTATAGCGCAAACTCTACTGAAGAAACTGTAAAAACTTCCCCGGACCAATCTCAACCTGAAGCTTCCGAACGAATCCACTATAGTGCATGAAGATATTCGCAATCTATAGCAAAATCCCTTTTTTCACTCTCACTTCCCTCTCAAGCCTTGATATCTCCCGTTCCCAGCAATTGAACTAGTCCACCAGTCTAGTCCCTAGGGCCCGTATATTCCTCATCCGCGCACCAATACCATCACCGCCTGCTTTATCTCCGTGCTCCGGCCCCACCAGAGGCGCCTGCAAAGACGGACAAATTGCCCGAAGCAGCACCCCAGGATCGTCCCTGGAGATCTCTAGATCTGTGTAAGACCCGATCGAGCTGTGGCTGACAGCACCCTTTGACTTTTGATCGTCTGCTTTATTCTGCATCTGGGATCCAATGCGACGGGTTGGTTGGTCTCGCGGTCCGCGGAAACTCAGAACTGATTCCCGATTGCCATAACTCAGAAGATCATCCTCACAATCGTGAACCAGGGATTCGGGCTCCTCTGCCACTAGGTCATTCCCCGGGTAGGCCCATTTTCCATGCGATCGGTGGCTGGGGAGAAAGAATGGGGCTTTTCGACATGACAAATACTGTACATGCATGAAACTCCATCCCCCCGGCCCCATAACCATTGTGTACGCAGTAGTTGAGGTACATGTCATTATTAACTATGACAACCATGGTGTTTGTGCATCTGTCTTGGATTCTTTTTACAATAGTATAGACTATGTATGCAGCATAGGTTATAGAGCATTACAAGCATGAGGGACAGTTACATCTATTATTGCACATTGGTTCAAACAGAGTACGGAATTTTTCCCCGAATGCGAAGCAAGGAATCATCCGCATTATACTCCGCTCCTATACCAAAGAACCACCCCTCCCCCTCCCCCAGAACAGATACCGATGACCCGAACTGATACCGAAGAAAGCCCTCGATTCCACAATCAGAAGGTGTTGAATAGACTTCCCTCTCTATGATCTCGATAACCAAGATCCACATGTGTTCCCCGATGAAGGCCGATGGATGGTCCGGGAACGGGAGAAGCGATCCCTCGATCCACCACAATGGTTCTCAAACCTAAGTTAGGCGCTTGAATACTGCATATTGTCTCTACTACTTACGCTGAGAAGTGGATAGCGGATAGCGTGGCTGGAACAAGTTTCCCCTCTTCGCACTAACCTCTCAGGGCTGAGTGGACCATAGCTATGATGCATAATTTACGTTTTCCAGCCAAATCCCGTTGCACTGTCAATAATTTTCCACATGGCTATTCGAAAAATAGAACGCCTCTCTCTGTGTCGATTTCAGTGGATCAAGAATGCGGATCATCCATATTGTTGGGGTACTTTGGCAGAAGTATATTAAGCGAGGATACATGATAGCTATGCATATTCCGCTCAAGCCTCGTCAGATCAAGATCTTATGCGTCTTCTGTGTGACGCCTTCAGGGCCAGTCCAGATCTTCCGCCCAGGTGCCCGTGTAGAGGGCTAATGTATGAATTGGACCAGGTAGATACCTGTAACCTGGTTGAGTTAAGTACATTCTTTCCAAACCACAGGGAACATGGAAGATTCTTCTGTTGCTGACGTCTATCGTTCTGCATATGCGCACCACCGAAACCATTAAACTGTCTCTGATCTAGTTCGCATATCGGTGGAGATAGAAGTCTCGACGGAGTCCTCCGTGTAAACGTATAGGTAGTCGCGGATGTACATCCCGTCGCACAACGTACATAGTGCTAGTCCATCGTATCTACCAGCCGTTCAATCATCCGCTAACGCACAGCACATACATATGTACGATTAGAAGCTAACTAGAAACTCAGGAAAGCGGGGAACGAGAATAAAAAGCAAAAAGAAAAATCTGACATCCGGTGTTGTTCGGGAGATGCTACATGGCTTTTGCCATTTTCCAACGAGGGTTCAACCTAACAATGCCCAAAAGAGAAGCATGTGGGTAAGTGGCTAGAAACAGGACACTGCAGATTCAAGTTCAAGGTCAAGTACGCACTTTTAGAGGAAAGTGAAAAGCGCAAACTACATTCCCCGACTGGTGGATTTTCCACACCTTATCCATTCCCAGGGCTGATCATTGATCATGGCATCAAGAATGCAAGATCGATCTCTTCAACGAACACCGATGCCCCATTACTCCTTCCGTCGGGCTGCACTTCCTGGTTCCCGAGACCCCGGAGGATCTTGAAGGATCCAGAGGAGGGATCTAGACTTTCGGTCATTTTGATTGGTGCACTGTGTTGCAATAGCTCATTGAATAAGACCAAGAAAGCGCTGCACACTTCCCCGGGCTAAACTAGATATCGGACATCAGCCTTCACTTGTTAATGGCGTGGCGTGGACTTTGTTGATATCCCTTGCCTAGGACTAAAGAAAACTGAAACGAATCCTCGACGCAGGTCCGCGGCCAATCATGCTGTCACTTCAGAGCACGGACGGGGAAAGTAACGATCCCGCTGTGTACATAGGGAGGATAAAGTGTCTCGTGGATTCAGTCAGTACATACTAGTAGTTCTGGCAGTTTCCACGCGAGAAATATCCGGAGTCGATAGTCTATCCCTGGTATCTATTTTGGGATTGTGAACCACCACTACGATGCTCTCTGTAAAATCTGGCATGAACTGGAATAGCAAGTTGAGACTATAGACACGATGCTTCTCGATTTCAACAATGTCGTACGCAGTACTTTGCCTCCCAGGCGCCTAAAGTTAGTGCCCTTCTCCCTCTCGGCCATATGGAGACTCGAGAGAGTAGCAATGCAGATAACCCAAAATAGAAAAAGAAGAACGACCAAGAACAGTCCAGCTACCCCTTGTTCATACATCCGCCACACGCACACGAAACGAACAACCGCGTGGAAAATCTGTTTCGCAGGCAGCAAGGAGGTTCATGCCCAGGGTGGCTCATGTCACGAACTATCGAAACCGGTAAGTCAATTTTATTTCCCCGAGGCGGTAGGATGTGATCGTCGAACCAGGATGAAGGGGGGGAAGTTCGAGTGGCGAGTGAGGGTCTGGACGGGTCCTTGGATGCAAGCCTGCTTGTTTCGCCTTATGTCGGGGCAGTGACAGTCTTGACATCTTCCTGTCATGCTGGATAGCACACTAGAGAAGCAGACGGAGAATGGTTTTGGGTAAGTGCTTACTTTCCGCGAGATGACGTCCTGTAATGGATGGACAGGTGGCGGGCCGTTTTTCACCGCTACAATGGGCTGTGTTTCGTGATGGGATATCGAGATTGTCACCGCCATGTTTGGTGTCCGCGCTACTGCAGATGAGCGTTGTTGATGCTAGAATATGGAGAGGATTGAGAATGTGTGTGTGTTCTTTTGGTGTCAGGCATAGTTGCATTGTTCGAAGTCTTGAGGATCCTAGCTATATCTGTAAAGCTCACTCTATACCCTCCATACATCAACAGGCAAAAACACGCTGTGAACACCATGTTCTGTGCAAAAAGAATGGAAATAAATAAGCAAACAATGTAAAGGGAATCTCTTTTCTTTTATGGCCAGGGTCAATCTAATCGGATGTCGTCCACTCGACTTCCATCAAGGCAAGCCAGCATCTCAACATGATACACAACAAGAAAACCTCGAAATACTCACAAATAACACGTTTGTTCAGATGAAAGATAAACAGAAATGATAAAATGCCTACCCATCCCCGTGAGAGATTTCTCTGAGCTGTGCAACGAAAACTTTTCACTCACTGCATGTACATGCACATATGCACAGACAGACGCCGCGCCACACCAGAACCATGCTGGGATCAGCTTGGAGGATCACAGGCAGACCCGCCCTGAAAACCATGCAGAGGTGCATGAGGCTGGGTTCAATGCTCATAGACGGCCAGCTGAACGATCGTCTTGCTGTGGCAAGGAAATGCGGGGGCTTGGAGCCATGGCGACCCATTGACTTCTAGGATGACGACGAAACGATGAGACCCTCGTTGTCGAGCAGGCCGGCCTCCTTGGCGAGCTCATAGAATAAGCCGCCGCTCTTGATCAGCTCTGCAGGAGTGTCGAATTCAGCCACTTGGCCCTTGTCCAGAACGACGATCCGGTCGGAGTCAATGATGGTATTGATGCGGTGGGCGATGGTGATGATGGTCCGATCGGAGAAAACACTGCTACGCAGAGTCCGCTGCAGCAGTGCGTCTGTCTCTACGTCAACTGCGGCCTATCGCTATCGTTAGCCTCAACGGTCAATTCCACTAAGAAGC
Organism: Penicillium sp. DV-2018c; assembly: GCA_028827535.1. Taxonomy (NCBI): domain Eukaryota; kingdom Fungi; phylum Ascomycota; class Eurotiomycetes; order Eurotiales; family Aspergillaceae; genus Penicillium; species Penicillium sp. DV-2018c. The sequence continues at coordinate 3,606,336 of JAQJAA010000001.1, forward strand.
AGAAGTATCTCACGGTTGCCTCGTCCAAAACAAGGATGTTGCTGGGTGTCAACAATGCACGGGCGAGGGATACCAGCTGGCGCTGGCCTTGACTGAGATTGGAGCCTGGAGGATGTGTTAGGAGACAGAATATCTTAGGCAAAACTTAGATCATGATGTTGACTCACCCCCTTCCTGGATTTGAGCATCCAGCTGTCCTTCCATCTGATAAACGTGTGCCTTCAACCTTGCATGATCTAGTGTTACAAGCCGATTAGTATATGCACGTTAGGTGACCAAAGTGCTATCAGAGTAGACGCACCCAAGACGCTCCAAAGCTCGGTATCATCATGGACATGGCGGGGATCAAGATTTTCCCGCAGAGTGCCTTCGAACATGGCAGGGTCTTGAGGGATGATAGCGAGACGGCCACGGAGATCAGTCAGGCCAATGGTGGACACGTCAAGTCCATCAATACTAAACCCATGTCAACTCGAGATCAGAGGCACCAAAGCAACAGCGATAGGGACTTACCTGATACTTCCTTCAACGCCCTCGATGATTCGGAAGAGGGCCAGCGTGAGTGAACTCTTTCCGGCACCGGTACGGCCAACAACACCGATCTTCTCCTTAGGCTTAATGTTAAGGTTCACGTCCTTGAGCACGAGATCGAGCTCAGGACGGTAGCGCGTGCTGTAGTTTTTGAATTCTACCGCACCATGAGCTGGCCAGCCGATGGCAGGGCGACGCTTGAAGATCACATCGGGCGCTTCACTAGGAAGATTGGCATACTCCAGGACTCGCTCGACGGACACGATGTTAGTCTCGACCTCAACAGTCTGACGGACAATCCAGTTCAGAGACTGCGTAATCTGGAGAGCGTACGACATTCCCAGACCGACCATGCCTGCTGAAATGCTTTGACCCGTCGCAACAGACACAATGGCAAGTCCAGCGGACGCAAGAATGATGATAGAACCAATGAACTCGAGGCGGACGGCGAGCCAGCGGTTGGCGCTGATGGAAGGGAAGTAGGCCCGGAGGTTAGCATCCATGCGCCACTCGTTTTCGAGGGCAAAACGATTCTCTTGGCGGTAGGCACGAATGGTGGAGATACCACACAGAGACTCCTGGAAGTGAGCGAAGATCGGGCTTCGAGTAACGCTGTCGAGGCGCTTCAACTCGCGGGATGTCCTCAAATAGTACTTCTGGTAGCTAAAGTAGATATAGCCCAGAGGTGGGATGAATAGCATGAAAGCCGGGGTAGAAGTTGAAATGACGATCATGGTGAAGACCGCACGGGCGGAGTTCGCGAACAACATGTTGAAGGTACGAGCAAGTACTTCATCGACTCTGTAGATGTCACTAGAGAAGCGGTTGAGGATGCGACCAGATGGTGTGGTTTCGAAGAAGCTCATGGGGGAGCGGAAAACAGCAAATGCCATGCGCTCATGAAGTTTGCGAGATGCCTCAATAGAGCAGAAAATCCACAAGATCAGGTTCTGCACAATGACCAAAAGAGACGATCCCAGACCAAGAGCCAAGTAGATACCAATGAATTTGCCAACTTGAGCATTGGTTCCGTGGGCTTCATTCCACTCGGTCCAGCGCTTCAACCAGAAATTGCCCACCACCTGAGCAGTCTGGGCAGCCATCATGGCAATTAGGTAGACTACAACTGCCACAATGTTGCTATCCTTAGCATACTGACCATAAACGCTCCACTTCACTTTGCCTTGCTGGGAGGTTTCTTGGGTCTGCTTGCTCTTGAGAATGTTCTCCTCGTCTCCCAGCTTGCGCCGGGGACCTTGCCAGCTCACGGTGCTTGCACGGCGCAATGTCACAGTGCTGGTGCGTCTGCGAGCCTCGCCGTGACCAGGTCCCCGGATAGGAACCAGGTCGCCAGGTTGCTCCGCTGCCTCGCCGTCGGAGCTACCACCATTCTGGATGACAGCAGTCGTGACTGAGCTATCCGGACTGGCAAGATCCTCGGAGTCACTGATAGTGCCTTCGTCATCCGAGTCGGCCATGGTGGAGCGGACGAGACTGGAGATCTCTCCCTTCATGGCCATCAACTGTTCGTATGTCCCTTTCTCGATTATGGTCTTGTCGCGCAGCAGGCCAATGAAATCGGCCTCCTTTAGAACGGTGATCGCGTTTGTTGCAAGAATTCTGGTTTTACCACTTAGAAGGCCGGCTTTTCCGAGCACGTTGTTGATGATATGACGTCCGACGTGCTGGTCAACCGCCGACAGAACATCATCCAAAAGGTAGATATCGGCACGGGCATACACAGCTCTGGCGAGTGACAAACGTGCCTTTTGTCCTCCTGAGAGGGAAATGCCACGTTCTCCAACTTCAGTCTGGTCACCATCGGGCAAGTTCTTGAAATCATCGAGCAAAGCACAAGCTTCCACAGCGAGCTCATAGAAAGCTGGGTCCCATCGGTGTCCAAAGACAATATTTTCTCGGACACTAGCATTCATTACCCACGGCGCCTGGGCAACGTACGCAATACGACCACGAACAATCACTTCTCCCTGGGTCTTGTACAAGTCGCCCAAGATTGACTGAAGAAGAGAAGATTTTCCAGCACCGACTCGGCCCACAATACAGCTGAGCTCGCCCTTGCGTGCACTAAAATCGATGTTCTCTAGAACAGTCGTTCCTTCATGGCGGTTCCAGGTAAACGAAGCCTCCCGAATGCGGACAGACTCATCACCAAGGTGCACCACGGGATCTTCGAAAAGAACGGCGTCAGTCTGCAACTCCTCTGCGGTGAAATAGTCGATCAATCGCCTGGAAGCCACGGAAGCTTCAATGATGGACGTGATCACCATGGGCAAGATGGAAAGCGGGAACGTGAGAAGATTGAACAACGTCAGGGCAGGGAACACAATCTCAGTTGTCAAGGGCTTATCGCTCGTCAAAACAAATACGGTGAACGTAGAGCACGACACAAGGAATGGGGTAGACTGCCAAGTAAAGTTGGCAATGGATTGCGTGGCTCCAATCTTGCGAAGAGTGTTCAGCTCAAGGTCATTTCGGATGTGACTGAGCTTATTCATGAAAGCCGTATTCCAGGCATAGAGCTTGATGCTCTTGATGTTGTTCAGAATCTCAGTCATCAATCGGGTTCTCGAGTCCTTGTTCTTCATCTGGATGATTTGCAATTTCTTCATCATCCGAGCGATGACACCATTCAGAGGAATCATGAGAATCATCATGCCAATACCGGCAAACATGCTTGGTCCTAAAAGTTGGTAGAGAGAAAGCATGCACAAGGTGATTTGGAATGGCGCCGAAATAAGCTGAGTGCCAAACTGGGTCAAATCCGAGAGACGCTGCTGGTCGACAGCCATGTGATTGACAATATCACCGGTAGTCTTTGTTGAACGTCCTTCATTTGACAGTCTCAAAGACTTGGCATAAATCATAGCAGTCAGGGATGACTTGACTCGCATGCCAGTGTCGAAAGCACGCTGGAAATATTGGTGGAGGAAGCTGGTCTGGCAGACAGATACAACAAACATTGACAGAGCAATGGCGACACCTCTGATGACGGGCTGCGGGTTCGGATATCTGTACGAATCAATGAAGGAGATGAGGAGTCGTAGGAGCTGCGGTTGCACGAAAGCAAGAATATCACTTCCGGACTTGATAATAGCTCCGCGAGCATAAGAACCGCCAAAAGCCTTGAAGAGGGCAATCCACAAAGAAGGCTTCCCCTTTTTGACTTGTTCGTCCCAGGCCTCCTTCAAGGCTTCGCCCGTGACTTGGGTGGTATCACGACGGCGGAGATTCCAGAGATCATCTTGCGTCAAGTAATTCTTGTACCCATACTTCATCAGGGGCGTCATCCAACCGAAGGTGAGAACAGAGAAGATATCGGCGTAGTTGTAAGGGCATTCATCCTCGCTTCCTAGCGCATCGTATGCGCTTTGCTTCTTAGGTACGAAGTATTCTAGGGCGAACTCAAGCAGCGCTAGACCCAAGCTCACGTTAATGCAGACGAAGTACGGGAGCTGACCGATGTAGGTCTTGCGCGCAATCAACGACCGGAGTTTGATGCCGTGGGTGATAATGAAAAAGAGCCAGTAGAACAGGACAACTCCATTTGGTTGTCTACTGCGCCAGTGCTCAAAATATTGCACCGAGGTTATTACTCCCAGCGAGACAATGGTTATAATCGAGGACCAGAAGCGGAAATCGGCCCAAAAGGTCTTAGGGTCTGATTCAACTTGAATAGCAGCTTGAAGGGCGGTGACGAGGATGAGAGCGGCGAGAACAGCCTATGATAATCATGCACAGTGAGTATACTGTCAAGGTGGCTCGCGCGTATGCGAGAATATGCGGAAGGGTCAGGTATGTACTAACCAACTTGGTGTAAAAGTGCCAATTCTTCGATACGGGCTGCGGAATCCGCCTCTTCAGTAACAACCACAGAGCACCCAGTCCGCCCAGTGTACCCCAAACAGCCACTACCGCCACGATTACATCAAGAAAGCATGGCGTCAGATCGAATCTTGATGAGCTGAGAGGGCCCCAGCCCTCGCTATCGGTACAAAAAGGCTGTCGCCGAGAATCAAGTGCCGATCCAAGGGAATGCAAGAGGTCCCCCGGGCGGGACGCCTCTAGGACCACCTGGGATTGGCCATCCAGCATTTTTCGTACTTTGTCCCTGTATGCCTTTCAATGGACAAGAAAGGGAAAAGAACTGCCTCGAAGCGAAGATGGGGGGATTGGTGGTTGCGAACTTGGAGAGCTAGGCTGCTTACTAAAAGCAAAATCCCGCTCCACTTTTTAACGGAGACGTCGGGGTTGCTTACTGTTGTGTTCATTCAACATTGTAGACCTGACCAACCAAGTCAAGCTTATTACGACATAAGTACACAAGGTGGCAGGGCTGTTTTAAACTTCTTGCATGAAATTTGCGGAATGTATGTTGTATAACTATCGACTACCTAACCTCTTCACGTCTACGGGTGATGTCTTTGTCTTCTGGAAATTGATGTTTTGGGATTTACTCACGTGATCTCGAATGATGTAATCCTCGGGGATAAGGACCATTAAGACCGAGGCGGCCGCTGTATTGCTCTTAGGCGGTGAAAGCCCACTGATCAGCGTCATTGGAGCCTGGAGGGGCACCAACAAGCCCATACATATTTTTCGCCCAGCCATCATGGTCGAAATGAATCACATGGAGGAGCTTCTGAAAAGGCCTCTCTACGGTACGCATTCCAACTCTCACATTATCGTGACGCCAACGGGCTGATCTTTCTAAGTTTCTAGTGTATGATCTACAGCCAGAACTTCTTGCTAGCTTAACGGCCAAAACCACGAGCCAGCCTGTCGCCGAACA